>OZ018375.1:34296230-35770161 GCA_963969555.1 Polydrusus pterygomalis | reverse complement strand
GTCACCAGTAAAGTCCGCATCATATGGATTTTTTTTCTTAATATCTTTAATCAAAATTTGACTTTTGCATCAAGTTCTGCATCGATCGAGATGAAAATTAGGCAAATAAATAGTAGTCACGTGGATTCGCATTATCTGTCAAATTTTAATTTTTTTTTCAAAAAATAATTCAAAAGTGGGGTTATTTCTGAAAATATCGAAAAAAGTTATAATTTTTTTTAAATGCAGTTTCTAGCCCACATGCAAAATTTCAGCTGGATAAGATAATTTTGAATTTTTACCTATATATTGTAAATTGCACCACTTTTGCAAAATAAGACTCAACGCAACCTATACATAAAATTTCTTAGTTTTGACAATGCTTTATTTCAGATACATTTTCTTTAAACTAGCGTCATATTAAATGTGTGTTTTTCTACAAAATCAAAACTGGGCTATTAAAATTTGGTCGCATGTGATGCAAAGTTTATTTGTTTTTGACCCTGTATAAGGTAACTTCATAAAATACGTATTTTTGAAAACGTAGTTTGTGACTGAAAGTAAAAAAATAAAAAATAAAATAAAGAGATTTTAAATTAAATCGTTGAAAATAGATAAACTTTCCGTTGGGTTAAGCAAAAATGTATTTTCCACTTAATGAACACTTTACTGATGACACTGTGTTCTTTTTTGTCTTAATATTAAGGTGTATTACTTTCAGACACAAACTATGTTTTCAAAAATACTTATTTTATGAAGTTACCTTATACAGGGTCAATAACAAATGAACTTTGCATCACATGCGACCAAATTTTAATAGCCCAATTTTAATTTCGTAGAAAAAACACACATTTAATAAAGCTACTTTAAAAAAAAATTTATCTGAAATAAAGCATTGTCAAAACTGGGAGTTTCGTCTTCAATAATCCAACGAATTAAGGCAAAGAGGATACAGAAGAATGTTGATTTTACGAATCGCAATAATGTAGCTATTTTGTAATCCCGTGGTCGACAACTTTACGAAATTCATGAACATACCATACGACAACGTATTTATGGGATGTATAGAGCAGGTGAACACGTTGCCATTCGTTCAATACAGCTAAACCTTAAAATCATTGATAGTATAGAAATAACCACTGGTTCATTAGCGGGCTGTTTAAAAAAAATTAAAATTGAACTTGCGTAAATGTATAGTATGAAACAGGCGTTTTTTAATAGAGCAAATACATATTGCTCAAAAACGAGTAGAATTTTTAAAAAAATTTCGAAATAACGGCAAAACTCAATTTCCCTTAAAACCTGTTCTTCTGGATGAAACCTGAATATACAGAAAAGGGGGTTTTACGTGAAGTGGTAAGATGATACCTTTCATACAGTTAAAAAAAATCGACAGAGGGTGTACGGTATATTATTCTATATGCTGCATCAGAAAATGAATTTGTAAATAATGCAAGTCTAACCTGAAATCTGATGATTATCATGAATGGTGAGAACTTTGAGAAATAGTTTGAAGAAGTTAACTAAACTTGGTCGCTTATTATCATGGATAACGCCACCTATAATTCTGAGCTATTTAAAAAAATTGCAACTACAATAAGTTGGTCAAAAAGATTACTTATTGCATGGTTAGAACTAAGACAAATTCCGATTTCACCATTTGCAATAAAGGATCAGATCTGGATCATAGTGAAGCAGCATATCCCACCCAAACGTTACAAATAATCTGGTAAACGCTATTTATTTTATTTTTTAATTATTTTAATTTAATTTTATTAGGTTGGATGAGCTAGTATTTCATCCCATAATACCTTTTACCCTAAGTAAACTACTTATTTCTGACTTCATTACCATTTTTCAATACCATCAATGATCTTAGGGTTTAGTTGTATTGAGCGAATGGTAGAGTGTGTTCACCTGCTCTATACGTCCCATAAATACGCTCTCTTATAGTATGTTCATGAATTTCGTGACGTTGTCGACCACGGAATGACAAAATAGCTACATTATTGCGATTCTTTAAATCTACATTTTTCTTTATCCCCTTTGCCTTAATTTGTTGGATTGTTGAAGACGAAACTCCCATAGCATCAGCAAATCTCTAAAATAGATAGGTATTTATAAAAACATCGCAATGTATTATTCATGTTTATTATTTATGTTTTTACAATTTCTGCTTTATTACATATCGCGCGAACACGCGATATGTTATTCGTCGCCTTCACGCGGAATCACAACCCCGACTGCTTCCCGAAAATTTTGCTCTATATAGGCTGCTACATTTGAAATATGTGCGTATGTTGTCGGCGTGGTCGGCGTCGGCGTCGGCGGCGTCGTCGTCAGTTTCGACATTTTCACATTTGCGATTTTTTTTCTCGGAAACGATTGAAACTTTTTGGGTTTACAGAGGAATAGAGGGGGTACGTTGTGTGAAAATTTCGAATATACAGGGTGTGCCGGAAAAAAGTTATTAATTTTTAAAGTCGAGAAATATCGGGATCTCGTTGGCATGCGATACCGGCCACAAAAATTAGTTTTTTCGATTTAAACTTTTTCGACGCGTAGACGACCGCGGGCTACAGAACCCTAAAGTTTGTGAGCGCGATCGAAAGTTTGGAAGTAATTTTTTTTTATTTTTTCAAAGTCAAAATTTGGTCGAAAATGGTACCTCTTGGATCGCTAATAAGTCGAATTGGGTGCATCCAATCGACATGCGGTTTAGATAATCGGTTAGGCCATCTCAAAAGCTACCTTTTTCCAATATATCGTTCTATACCTAACTGGAATGGAAATTGCCGAAAATTGTAAGAAAGTGGAAATCATAAAGTTAGGCCTGATTTTTTCACGGTTTTTATTTTTTTTTCGTACTGAAAACGACTTTTGATAGAAACGTTGTAAACTTTAGCGGATAGAGCTCGTCAAATTGTATTTAAGGTAGGAGTATCAACATGCTTGCCAACCTATAACCTATTTCACGTAGATTTATTTATGTTTTCTAGCTTTTATACAAAATTTAAAGAAAATCAGTAACGACTTAATATTCTTTAGGTAATAATTGACATATTTAATAAATATCAAGGAATTTCATAACTTATTTTAGGAGAATTGTATAACGAAAAATATCGGGTAAGATTTTTTTTAACATTATTATGTCATTGCAATGACATGTTCTTTCATTATACATGTCTCCCAAAATTAGCAATTAAATAAATTGATATTTTTGTAATATATCAGATATTACCTAAGTAATGTGCCGACGATACTGATTTTATTTAAATGTTAGTTTGAAAAATAATAAACTTGAAAAAACAAAGGGAAATAGGTTATAGGTTGGCAATAAATTGAATGACGTTGAGAATTCAACCTTAAACAGGCAATCTTTACAAATTCTAACACCATTCACTTTTGACTAAGAGTGCCTTGATATTGATGTATCTAAATTAATTATTAATTCTAAAAATCCGGCTGTCAAAAATGGCGAAAAATGGGTGTTTTCAGCGTGACTTGCTAGAATAATAAGAACATTTCCAGATTTTAAATCGGGTGGAATATCTACCTTGAACCTTCTTCTAATTTTATTGACCAAAATATTTGCCCAAAATGTTTCAGAAATAGTTGTAATTTCGATTTTAAAGATGGCGTTCCGACATTGATAATCCGTCGCCACGTGGTAGAAGGTTATTCGACATTTCGATATTTGCGAATTTTTTTTTCGGAAACGGTTAGAGCAAAACGATTCAAACTTTCTGGACGTAGAGAGGAATAGTTGGGGCACGTTCTGGGAACAATTTCAAATATACAGGGTGTACCGGAAAAAAGTTATTAAAGTCAAAGTTAAAAAATATATATTTTTTCGTTGTAGGGCGATACAGGTGGCAAAAATCATTTTAATCGATTTAAACTTTTTCGACGTGTAGACGACGTTGGGCTATAAAACACTGTTGTTTGCGAACGCGATCGAAAGTTGGGAAGTAATTTTTTTGATTTTTTTAAAATCAATGTAGGGTCATATTGGATCGTTAATAAATCGAATTGGGTGCGTCCGATATACTTTTGGTTTGGATATTCGTTTAGGTCATCTCAAATACTTTTTTTTTCAAATATATTGTTCTATACCTAAACAGCATAGAAAAGGTAGCAAATTATAATAAATAAGAATTACTATTTAAGTATATATAATTTGACAGCTGTCGTATAGAACTTTGTTATTTTGGTACTGAAAATTTTTTAAATTTAGTTTTATTACAGCTTTAACCCTCGCTACGAAAAAAGTTAAAATAAATTGACACTTACCTGTCAAAATCTGACAGGTATCGTATAAAACTTTGTTATCTAGGTACTGAATTTTTTTTAAATTTGAGATTCTTACAGCTATAACCGTCGCTACGAAAAAGCTAAAAAAAAATTGACACTTACCTGTCAAAATCTGACAGCTGTCGTATAGAACTTTGTTATTTAACTACTGAATTTTTTTTAAATTTCGAATTCTTACAGCTTTAATCCTAGATACAAGAAAAGCTTAAAAAAAATGACATTTACCTGTCAAAATGACAGCTGTCGTATAGAACTTTGTTATTTAGAAACTGAAATATTTTTAAATTTAGGATTCTTATAGCTGTAACTCTCGCTACGAAAAAACAAAAAAAAATTGAAACTTACCTGTCAAAGTCTGACACCTGTCGTATAGAACTTTGTTATTTAGGATCAGAAAAATTTTTCACTTTAGGATTTTTACAGCGATAACCCTCGCTACGAAAAGGATAAAAAAAAAACTGACTCCTACCTGTCAAAATTTGATAGCTATCGTATAAAACATTCTTATTTAGGTACCTGAAATTTTTTTAATTTTGAATTCTTACAGCTATAACCCTCGCTACGAAAAAGCTAAAAAAAATTACACTTACCTGTCAAAGTGACAGCTCTCGTATAATTAAACGAACGAACTAAAACAGTGCCGTACCCGAAGGGCTCGGCACAATATTAGATGATAATTGATAGCTTCAATGTAAGAATAATTTTTTGCTTATGTTTTAATCGATTGAATACTTACATATTTTTATAGAGCAAATATGGAAAGTATATCCCACATTGCACAAAGGTGTGCGAGTTTAAAGAGCACCTATACGGCGCCGTCTCAGAAAACTACCTATCTATACGAGAAAACGGAAATTTTGCACCATTGTGTAGTTTTGGTCAGTTGTTATAATGACAATTTGGCGATATATCTTCCCTTTACGTTCCGCAGGAAGGTGAGGCAAAAAAAGCAATAGAAAACATAGAAAAAAGAAACTAAGAAAAATACTTTTTAAATACAAATTTTTAGTAGGTACTAATAATAGATGCACTCTCGGCTGACGATTAGCGATATGTACCCAGTCTAGTTATATTTACTTACCTCGTAAACTGCGTTAAAGGGTAAAAGAGTCTTTCCATCACTTTCTCTTTGAAAATAATCAAATGATTTTAAAATCGATGCTTGTTGTTTTTCACAATACCGTGAAATTTTTGAAATAATGTTGATTATTTCGTACACCTGTCAATTTCGCCTTTTCGTCCAATCAAACCGTCTCGTTTTAACCAATCAGCTAGTATAATAGTGATAAAACTACGTGGGATTTTAGCGATTAAACGTCGCCATTGGCCCGTCTAGTTCTGTCACAATATTTCGAAGTATAAAATCAATGTCAATTATTTTTTTTATAACTTTTTCGGATAATTTCCTGTATTTTAATACAATAACATTAGTACTAAGTATATTTATTCACCTACTTGTTTTTATATTATAATGCACCCATGCCAATTTATTCCAATAAAGTTGCTATTCTTTATAAATTACACCATATTTTAAAAATACTTATCAAATGTCATTTATTATAGAACTAATCTAAAATTCCGACTTCTGCTTATAAGGCTGGCAACCAAATATACAATAATAATTATAAACTTAATTATAATTGTATGTTTGCTTGCCAGCAGTAAACTGTTTAGAAATATATAAAACATTATTACTCAATAGATATGGATGGGACATTTGGGGTTCACGAAATAATCGTGCCAAATATCACTCGACCATCATTTTTTTATTGGTTAAATTTTCCATTTTTCACTCAAACTTTTTTGGCAATTTTACTCGTTGAACTTTGGGCATGTTTATTCAAAGATTAAATCCCTCGAGCTTCGCTCTCGTGATCTAATCAGAATAAACATTTCCAAATTCAACTCGTAAAATTTCCAAACAAAAAAGGTTTCGTGACAGCTGAAAAATTTAACCGATAAAAAAACGAGGTCTTGTGATATTACTGTTGATTAAAAAGGTCACTGTCAAAAATGACAATAAAACTTTTTTGACTGGTAAAATTATACGACATTTATTATCGACGCAAATTTACTATCTCACCTAGTTCACGAATGTTAGAAAGAAAACCACTAGTCGTGACGTAACGGTCAGCGGCCATTGAACAGACTTTGCCTACTTACATTTTGTGATCAGGATGGATTCTAAAATCTCGTTTGACGAAACAAACTCTAAATAATGGCATGTGTACTTTTTCGTGATGTGGTAGGTACCTATACCTATTTATTATATCCGTTAACGAACAGTGTTCTGTGTGTTTGTATGTGATATGTGATAACGTTTGGTGATTATAACATGGGTTTCTAACATGCAATGCATGTACATATTTCTGTTTAAAAGAGTATTAAATTATAATGCGATTTTATATTTCAATTAAAATAAAAATCAATAAATTTCCAGTCGCGACCTAACAAGAAATTAATTACATTTCTTCAACAGGCAGGCAGTCTGATTTTATAGATGAAGACACGCAATTAAACATTTTACTTGTTCTTTAAGAAAATACTGATACTCCAGTTCGGCAACTTGCAAAGGAAATAACAGGAGCCATATGCCTGCATTCAAGATAGTTAAATCATATTAAATGCGTCCTTTTAAAATGGTAATGGTACAAGAGTTACTGGACGATGATCCCGACTACCGTCTTCAGTTTTGTGAATTGATGATGAGGGCACTTGATCAGCATTTAGTGGATTTGTACTGGTTACAGAGGAGTTTACTTTTGTACTAAATGGCAGTGGCGGCTCGTGACATTATGAATAGGTGATGTGGCATCGCTTGAGAAGCGCCGAAGGCGCAATAAATGCGCCGCAGGCGAAAATTTTTGGGGACCACGCCCAAATTTCGTTTTTGTCTACTATTTTCTAATATTTGCAGTGAACACGTGTATGATAAATTATTCAATTTCATAACATACCTATAAATTGGGGGGGGGGCATGACTCCTCCCATGACCCCCCCTGGATCCGCGCTTGCCCCCTACCTGATACTTAAATTTGGATCGTATACATACGTACATAAAATAATATTGCAATATATTAATAATATGAATTTTCTACCAAAAACTTACCTAAATTCGGTAACATCAGGGAAACTAGGAAGGTAACACGACTAATTTAGAAATATTTTACTGTTTAAATGTAAGGCAAATTCTTCTGTCCTTTAAATTTGCAAACTTATTTATAATGTCCTCGTAAAATGGCTGTGCAAGTAGTAAGTTCATTTAATAGTTCTTTTTCGATCGAAATTTTTGATAAGTTTGTCAGCCTCAAACATTGTGAAATATAAAACTAAATACCGCAAAGAAACAATACCCGGCACGCGACATAAACGCAGGTGGAAAATTTGCATCACTTGTCGCCGGCCGAATCGAGACCGCGCGTCGTGTTGTCATGGCAACCGCCGCATCCCTCGTGTCTGACGTGAGCCAGCGGAAGCGTCATCAAGACTCTGCTTCACAGCGCGAAGCAGCGCGTTTTACAGGTTGCCGAATGGTTTTTCCAGTGTGTTATAAAATCAAATCTGTAGCATTCTGTTAATTGAATAAAACGCATCATAATATATGTAAATAATATCAGAAAACAAAGTTTTATAGAAACGAATGAATTTTTAAATAATTATTTAGTCAGTCTGGAAATAATATGAGGTAGGTGAAAAGGCAGGTGAAGCAGCGCTTCACCTGCGTCATCGGGCGAGCCGCCACTGCTAAGTGGTAAAGAACATGATTTTTTTTTCAAAATTGATAAATTGAAGATGATAGTCATGTATCAAATTTCAAAAGTAAATTTAAAATTTTAACAAATTCTATCCAATAGTTTTCTTGTAGTTTGTCACATCTTTTACCTATATGGGGCAAGTGATAAGC
Source organism: Polydrusus pterygomalis (assembly GCA_963969555.1). Lineage (NCBI taxonomy): Eukaryota > Metazoa > Arthropoda > Insecta > Coleoptera > Curculionidae > Polydrusus > Polydrusus pterygomalis. The sequence goes on along the minus strand of OZ018375.1, from coordinate 35,761,964 downwards.
GCTCCCAATGGAGAGTCTCGAAAGTGAAGATGATTTATCCTATTCCCCAACAAGAAATATCAGAAGTAGGAAGTAGCCAAATAAAAAAAAACAATATTCATTTAAAACGAACGTGTAGTGTGGTATTTACAAGGACAGATTAATAGGGCCGTATTTATTATATTATATTAAAGAAAGAAAATATCGTGGCATATCGGACAAGTGTGTAACTATTTTTTATATTGGAATACACAGAGATCCAAGTTCAATGGATACCCTGGGGCGGGTAGACCACGACGGCCGTTTCGTCCTTGTTAGGACTCGACGGGCAGCCATAACCCAAGCAATTCCAAGAACGACGGAAAATGTACTAAAAGCCTCCCTGTAGAATCAAGGCGGCCCTCAATACACCTTAGCGCCATCCCACGGAACCAACTCCAATATAAAAGATAGTTACACTGGTAATAAAGAAAGGTAGACAACTAAATAAACTACGAAGTGCATCACAATCCAGTATAGGGAACGCTATTTGCGTTTTTACCGAAAACATCTGCCATTTTAGTAATTTTTTATAGTAAATTTTGTCTGTTGTAAGAAAAAAAATGATGTTTTGGCTGTGAAAAAGCTTTTAAAAGGCAAATCGTGCGCTATCTTTGAGGACCTTACATTAAATCAATACCAATTATTGATGTTGGCTAAAAAGAATTATGGGAACACTAAGGCCTGGTCTTCAGGGGGTAAAGTGTATTTTTGGCACCCCACACTTAATAAAAAAGTACTGATTAAATCCAGGGATGACATAGAATAAATAATATTGAGACCACGACTTTATTTATGGCATACTACTATATTACTTGCATACTATAGGAATTTTATTTCGATAAAGAATACCTTTTTTTTTTTGTTTACTTTCTCTAAAGGTCGTATCTTCGATTGTATAGTTTGTTTAAATTTGATATAAATAAATAATTTCAAATAATTTGTAATAATAAATTGTTTATTAACTTCAATTGGCGGATAATAATAGGTATTATTTTCTCCAAATTCTTAATTAATTATTGATTTATATGCTAGATCTTGGGTTAATTTTAAAGTTGATTGGGTTCACAATATATTACATGTAGAATTAAGTATAAATTATTTGTTTTTCTATATTTTTCTAGGGGAAATGTATTTTTTATTACCACCTATCGTTTAGAATATTTTTTCCATCCTTTTATTTATTTGTTTTGTTTAATAAACCCTTATTTTCTGTTAATACCACGTATTATGTAACATGAAATTAAATGTATTTTTTTTTTTTTTTAGCTGGGTTTCTGAATTGACTTTAATTTTAGTTTAACTTAAATTGTATTCAACCTATCGTCTAGTTTCTTGAATTACCGTTGGAGCTTAACGTTCATTACTGCAACATAAAAGTGTTATTATGAATTTTCGTGTTGGCGATACAGTATTATTCTCCCACTTCAACGTGCGGTCTTTAATTTCGGAATTTGATGCGTTTCTTGAATTCGTGGCGGCTGAGCAGCTGGATGTAATTGGCTTATCAGAAACTTGGTTACATAAAAACATATCCAGCACGGCTCTAAACATTCCTGATTTTAACTTAATTAGGAGAGACAGAGAGGGAAGAGGGGGAGGTGTTGCTTTCTATTTGCGAAATATATTTAAGTATAAAATAATTGATGTGCCTCCTGCCACCAGTGCCTTGGAGCAGCTGTGGATTAGCGTTAGGATAAAGGGTAAAAATATTTGTTTAGGGTCTTTATATCGTCCACCCAGTGAAAACTTAAATGATTGTATTAATGACCTCGAAAATGCAATCACAACATTTCTTCCTTGTTTTGATTTAGTTCTTTTTGGGAGTGATTTTAATGTGGATTTTCTTTCAAATACCGTTGGTGTTCAGTGTTTAATAAATTTTTTAAATAAATACGGCCTTCACCAGATAGTCAGGGAGCCCACCCGTATTACGAATAATAGTACAACTCTAATAGATATAATTGTCACGTCTTCTCTTGATCTAGTAAAAAATCCGTTCGCTGTCAGGATGGATGGGGTGTCTGATCACTGTTTGGTTAAATGTAACATTAACTTAAAGAAACCCAAGGCTTTTGTCAAGTATAAGACCTATCGTGACTATAAATCTTTTGATTACGATTCTTTTTTAATTGACTTAAATAACTTAAATTTTGATATTCTGTACTTAATGGAGGATGTTGACGATATGGTAAATTTCTTTAATGAGACGGTAAGTTCCTTATTTGACAGGCATGCGCCTTACAAAACGTCGCGATTTACTAAACCTCCTGCTCCGTGGATCACGGATAACGTGAAGTTTATGATGCGTTTGAGAGATAAAGCTTACTCTAAATACAAAAAGAGTAAGACTGATGGGACTTATGATGAATATAGGCAGCTTAGAAATTTGGTGACTTCCTCTGTTAGAAGTGAAAAAAAGGCTTACCTAAACCATAAGTTTAAAACTAACCCTAAGGAATTCTGGAAAACTTTAAAATGGCTAAATATTAATAATTCCGGTATTGAAGGCCAACCTGAGCTCGTGGGTACTCCAGATGAATTTAACAAACATTTTATAGATAGCATCCCGACCATGGACGCTGATCCTCAACTTAACGAAAGGTTTTTAGGTAAGTATTCCGACTCTTTATTTGAAGGATTTCAGTACACTTTCAATTTTTCTCAGGTTGATGAGGAACAGGTTGGCCAAGCAATAAATCAAATTAAGTCTAATGCTAAGGGCGTGGATGGGCTTGATTTAAAAATGATATCTTTTTTGCTTCCTTATTTACTGAAATATATTACATTTATTGTTAACTCTTGTCTGAATACCAAAAAATTTCCTTCCAGCTGGAAAACTGCAAATATTATACCCATTCCCAAAATTAATAACCCAATAAATCTCAATAATTTTAGACCAATTAGTATTTTGCCGGTTTTTTCCAAAATATTAGAAAAAATCATTTTTAAACAACTGACTGATTACTTGTTGGAATGTAAGGTGATACCGATTACACAGTCCGGATTTCGTCCACAACACAGTACTACCACAGCGTTACTCAAGGTGACTGATGATTTCCTAAGGGCATCAGATGAAGGAATGAATGGTTGTTTGCTCCTTCTTGACTACAGTAAGGCCTTCGATACTCTTGATCATGCCATTCTTTGTGATAAACTCAGTCATTTTGGTCTAGGTCCTGAGTCGGTTGAATTGATAAAAAGCTACTTGAGTGGTAGGTGTCAGAGGACTTCACTGGGTGGAGTTACTTCGTCGTTTATGGAGGTTAATCGGGGTGTACCTCAGGGTAGTATCCTGGGACCTTTGTTATTTTCTGTTTACACTGCTGATTTTAGTACATACTTAAAATACCTTAACTCACACCAATTTGCTGATGATACTCAACTTTATTACTTCTTTAAAAGCTGCGAAACACTAGTAGCGCAGGAACGTATAAATAATGATCTTGGCACAATTTGTGACATTTCCAAGGCTCATGGCCTTATACTTAATGAAGCTAAAACGCAACTGCTCGTGTTTGGACAGAGAAGTCTTGACGATGTTCTTAATATTAAAATAAATAATGTAAGGATCAATGATGTTGATTCTGCTAAAAACTTGGGAGTATATTTTGATAAAAAATTCAGATTTCATGATCACGTGTCTTATATTTTAAAGAAAAGCTATGGTAAATTAAAAACCTTATACCTATATAAAGACATTTTAAGTCGAAACATTAAATTGAAACTTTGTGAATCTCTCATCTTGTCTCTTGTTTCTTATTGTGATGTATTATTTTGGCCTGCCTTGACAGCCAGCGATGGGAGTAGTTTACAAAAGTTGCAAAATGGTTGTCTTCGATTTTCTTGCGGAGTTAGGAAGTTTGACCATATCTCCCCTAGTTACCTGGAGTCAGGTTGGTTGAGATTAGACTCTAGATATTTTTTGCATATGTGTACTTTGGTTTTCAAGGTCGGTATGTTTCAGCAGCCTGAGTACCTCTTACAGAAGCTTAAGCGGGGATTAGATACGCATCAACTAACAACACGATATAATTTTCTATATACTGTTCCAAGGCACAGAACTGCTTTATTTCAGCGTTCCTTTTCCTATAATGCTACCAAATGTTACAATTCTTTGCCTCTGGAGTTAAAAGCGAGTTCGACCGTTCCGGTGTTCAAGAGGCGCATCAAAGAGTTTATCAAAAGTAAATAAATCTTTCATGTTTGGTAAAAATTTTATTACGCTTACTATTTAGAATCTTATATCCGTATATTTTGATGTTAGGCCAAGCTATGTTTTTTTTTTTTCCTTATTATAAAACTATTTAAAAAATCGTCTTATATATACTGTTTAGTCTGTTTTCTCTGAATTGTCTTTTTCCTTTAATCTAAGATAATTTACTTTATCGATAACACTCTTTTCTGTAATAATTATTAAGTTCATTATATGTGTTAAATTAATATTTTATTACTATGTAGTACCTAGTAGTTACCTATATTTTAAGTTTTTTTTCTTGTTATTGGTAGGTGGTTAGATGAGTAGCGATTACGCTAGATCCCGCCACCTTTTAGAAACATTTTATAAACTGTTTACTTTCAAGTTATAAATAAAGGCATTTATTATTATTATTATTATTATTATTTTGCAGACCAGAAAACAGATCAACGCTGGCACCCACCAGAATGCGCGCAATCCGCTTGAGTTTTGAGCCATAAAAATGTTTAGAAGATGATATAATGTCCGCGAAAATAATTAAAGAAAGAAAATATCGCGGCATATCGGACAAGTGTGTAACTATTTTTTATATTGGAATACACAGGGATCCAAGTTTAATGGATACCCTGGGGCGGGTAGACCACGACGGCCGTTTCGTCCTTGTTAGGACTCGACGGGCAGCCCTAACCCAAGCAATTCCAAGAACGACGGAAAAATGTACTAAAAGCCTCCCTGTAGAATCAAGGCGTTGTTTCCGTGGGATGGCGCTAAGGTGTATTGAGGGCCGCCTTGATTCTACAAGTAGGCTTTTAGTACATTTTTCCGTCGTTCTTGGAATTGCTTGGGTTGTGGCTGCCCGTCGAGTCCTAACAAGGACGAAACGGCCGTCGTGGTCTACCCGCTCCAGGGTATCCATTGAACTTGGATCACTGTGTATTCCAATATAAAAAATAGTTACACACGTGTCCGATATGCCACGATATTTTCTTTCTTTAATTATTTTTGCGAACATTATAATATCATCTTCTAATTATATTATATATTATACGTTATTTACAATTTCTGCAAAATCATATTCGTGACTTGGACGAACTCCTTTATAAGAACGTCAATGTATTTGGTTACAACAAGACGGTGCCACATGCCACAGTACATTAAATGTTAGGGCATATCTTGAACATTTGTTCAATGGAAAAGTCCTGGCATTTCCATGATGTTAATCATTTGGAGAGGAATTACGCCGGGAAATTTCTCCAGAAATGATAAGGAAAGTATTAAGGAAATTTGCCAATAGAACGATAAAATGTATTGAACGAGAGGGTAGATATGTCGATGCATTAGCGGAATGAAATTAAATTTCTATTTATTTCTAGTGTTATTATTGTGTTAGTTATAGTCAAATCTGGTCTTAACGTGCGGGTCCAAAGGTCACTGATCATATGCGTCAAATCAGACAACACAGAGGCTATCAAAATGTTGTGAGATTATTTACAAATATACCGAAGGAAGGAAAAATAGTTTCATTATTTTAGCTATCGCGAAGCTAGCCACATATACCTAATATTATTAGTTTTGTAAAAATTATGTACAGGGGAGTTGAAAAATTTACAAAAAAATTATAGAATCGTTAATTATATACCTACTGTACCCTTTAATTAAAAACGACAATAATAAACAGTGCAATTTATTTTAACAATTTTACTACTAAAACCTAAAAATACAATGGCATTTAGTCTGATAAAGATAAAGATAAACTATTTCGATAATGAAAGAAAAAGTAGAAATTCGCCAACCAATATGCAGGAAACCGTAATGAAAACACTGGGAATTAGTTTAAGGACTATGCAGAATAATGTGCATGAAAAAAAAGCATAATATAATACCCAAGAATAATAAAAAATGTAAACGAAAAACACCGTTTATAATTATAGCCTAAAAACTCTCATCGTCACTTATAAAATCTGAAAAGTCCTCGTCGTCTGAGTCGTCTTCGAATGGAGCAATTATCATTGGCGTTACTTCGACATCTAGTACTTGTTCTCGATCCCACCAATCCCTTATTAATATTTCTGTATGTTCCACCGATTTCTTCCAGTACTCTTGTGTAATATGATCTAACGAATCTTGCCAAACTATTTGTACTTGGTCGGATTTAAGACCATCACCTGCAACATATCCTGTTGCAGAACCGGCATGCAAAATAATAAAACGCTTTCCCGTACTGCACCCCTTTTTCCTTTTAACACTTTTTACAGACTCATCTTGCCAAGATTTTGAACCACTTTCATTCGAAAATATCCACGTTTCGTCTAAAAATACCACTTTTCTAAATTTCGATTTGTAATTGTCCGTATATTTTTTTAAAAACTGAACACGCTGACTCACTATCTGTGGCTGCTCACATAAAAATCTTACTTATCTTAATATAATGAATATTTAAGTAGTAACAAATATTTTAACATGGTTAAATGGGTTAAGGTGGGAGTATCAACATGCTTGCCAACCTATAACCTATTTCGCGTAGATTTATTCATGTTTTCTAGCTTTTATACAAAATTTAAAGAAAATCAGTATCGACTTGATATTCTATAGGTAATAATTTACATATTTAATAAATATCAAGGAATTTCATAACTTATTTTAGGAGAATTGTATAGCGAAAAATATCGGGTAAGATTTTTTTTAACATTATTATGTCATTGTCACTCATTGTTCTTTCACTATACAATTCTCCCAAAATTAGCAATGAAATAAATTGATATTTTTGTAATATATCAGATACTACCTAAATAATGAACCGACGATATTGATGTTCTTTAAATGTTAGTTATTAAAATAATAAACTCAAAAAATCAACGCGAATAGGTTATAGGTTGGCAATAGATTGAATGACGTTGAGAATTCAACCTTAAAACCTTTGAACTAAAAAATATATTAGGCGACCTTCATCTAGTGAAGACCAAGGTTAAAAGAACTAAATCCTATCGGCCTAACCACTTAACGAAAATTAGACCATACTTCAACGAGGTGTCATAAATGACAAGTGATTCCGCGGGATCTTAAAAAAGTTTACTGTAAACACGAATTATTTCAGCATGCTGCCGTCAATTATATAGTGTTGAATTATTTCGAATTTAATGAATTTATAAATGAAACTTTGCTGTACGTATAAACTTAGTGGCCTTTCCCTTGTTGGACCTTGAACTCGGGAAAATATTGGATTTACCATTATTGGATAGGTATTTGTTATTCGTCCGAAATATAACATGGAATTATTATTTAACTAATTCATTAAATGAAAATTTTATTTACCGTTAAATAAAAAAATATAATTTCAGAAAATATAGCGAGTGCTATTTTCCCCATGCTACCTGTTTAATGACAGTTATTCGAAAAATGCCGATTTCTTTAAAATTTCAATGATTTGGCAATTATTTAAATTGGTAAAATTATAAAATATAGTTCAAAAGCTATCACGTTTATTAGACAGGATTTAACTTTTTTCCGCCTGTTTAGGCTGATATACAGGATGATTCACGGTGGATGGAACGTTAGACGTTTCTGACGAACCAGTAAAGGAATCGTTCTAAAAATTTGGTCGCTTTCATAAACGGACATGCTCTACCAACCTAAAATATTTTTGACAATACAGTGATGCCGCTTCCATACAAAAATAATACTAACTTCGATTTTTTAAACGGAACACCAGCATATATTTTATTTTATTTTCGAAACCCCCATTACTTTCCTTACAATTTTTATTAACTCTACTCTATACTTACCTCTTACCGTTTCTAAGATATAAATTAATTTTCTTTTTTTGTTCGAAAATGTCACTTTTAAAATGCTGATAATTTTGAACTCTAAAACACTGAAACCCTGAAATTTTGTAAATAGTTAACTAATACCATAGGGCTCCTTGCCCTGGTCCCAAATGTAAGTTGCAATATACAGGGTGGTTGAAAAATACACTTATTCTGGTAAGTTGAAAAAGTAACCACAAGTCCTTTTTTTCAAATGTAACACCCTGTATATTATTACTGATTTGAAAAGCGGCTAAAATTTCCCTTAATACTTGTGTATCATAGCTGTACCTAACTTACTAGTTTAACCATTTTTTTAACGTATTAAGCAGTAAGCATGATTTGTGAAATTTTCTACACAATTCAATTATCATTCGGTTATTAGTAAGTTAGCCATGATAAAAACTGATGTTTACGTATGTTACTATGCTTATCGTTTTGACATTTCATTAAGTTTAGATTCAAGATAGTTACAGTACAAGGCAGTTTAAAATCATGGAAGAAACCTATACAAATGCAGTTCTTATGAACTTATTTATTTTATTTGGACAATGTGAGAATTATCGCCAGGACATGTATGAAGTTTAACGAAATGTACCCTAATTTACCGCCAATGAATCTCAGAGAATCCATAAGGATCCAGAACAATTTTACTGAGTTTGGTTCAGCTTTAAAAGCGCCAAGAAAATTGCCTCGACCCGTGACTTCTGACGAAGACAACGAGATTAATGTTTTGGCATATTTTCATGTATATCCCCAGTCTTCAATACGATGTGCTCAATACGATTTAGGTATTAGGTATAATATATTCATCAGTTCAAAGAATTTTAGTACAGCATAACATGCATGATTACAAGTTTATAAAAGTTCAAGCCATGAAGCCTCAAGATCCTCAACAGAAAATAGAATTTTGTGAAATGTTATTGGTGCGCACTCAAGAAGATCTAAATTTTTTAAATAAAATAATTTGGACCGATGAATCAAAATTTTCAAGGGAAGGGATTTTTAATAGAAGATATAGTCATTTCTGGTCCAGAGAAAACCCTCATGTCACAAAAGAACCCGGATTTCAAGAAAAATTTAGTTTTAATAGACGATATATAGTGTCCGCGAAAATAATTAAAAGAAAAAGAAAATATAGTGGCATATCGGACAAGTGTGTAACTATTTTTTATATTGGAATACACAGGGATCCAAGTTCAATGGATACCCTGGGGCGGGTAGACCACGACGGCCGTTTCGTCCTTGTTAGGACTCGACGGGCAGCCATAACCCAAGCAATTCCAAGAACGACGGGAAAATGTACTAAAAGCCCACTTGTAGAATCAAGGCGGCCCTCAATACACCTTAGCGCCATCCCACGGAACCAACTCCAATATAAAAGATAGTTACACTGGAATAATCGAAAGGTAGACAACTAAATAAACCACGAAGTGCAACCACAATCCAGTATAGGGAACGCTATTTGCGTTTTTACCGAAATCATCTGCCATTTTTCAGACAAGAAAACAGATCAACGCTGGCACCCACCAGAATGCACGCAATCCGTTTGAGTTTTAAGCCACAAAAATGTTTAAAAGACGATATAGTGTCCGCGAAAATAATTAAAAGAAAAAGAAAATATAGTGTCATATCGGACAAGTGTGTAACTATTTTTTATATTGGAATACACAGGGATCCAAGTTCAATGGATACCCGGGGGCGGGTAGACCACGACGGCCGTTTCGTCCTTGTTAGGACTCGACGGGCAGCGATAACCCAAGCAATTCCAAGAACGACGGGAAAATGTACTAAAAGCCTACTTGTAGAATCAAGGCGGCCCTCAATACACCTTAGCGCCATCCCACGGAACCAACTCCATTATAAAAGATAGTTACACTGGTATAATCGAAAAGTAGACAACTAAATAAACCACGAAGTGCAACCACAATCCAGTATATAGCGCATTCTGGTGGGTGCCAGCGTTGATCTGTTTTCTTGTCTGCAAAATGGCAGATGTTTTCGGTAAAAACGCAAATAGCGTTCCTTATACTGGATCCGGCCGTTACCGAAATATAGGGGTAAACAATAGTCAAAGTAAAATTTTTATTAAATTATTTATAACAAGTAGGCCACCTCGACCAATCCACCGGTTTAGAAAGTTATTGTTCGTACTTGTAAACTGTAGTGTGCAGTTGTTCCATCACGTTGTAAATACATGTTCTGTCGTACATGAGATGGCACATCATCTAATAGATTTTGCAAGTGATTCTGTAAAATTTAAGTTTACTTCTCCTGTGAAATTGCCGTCGTATATGATTGGACCGATTAACACATTAATGATGAATAATTTGTCTTGTGTTTCATAGGACCATCGGTGTTCATTGTGAAGATTATTATTACCATCACGAGTGAACTGTGCTTCAACTGTGAACAGAACTTCCTTCTTCTTCGATATGCATTAATCAAATTGCAGAATTGCATCCTTAAAGCAAAATCACAAACTTGCAAATATTGAACTCGTTGTAATTGATATGGGTATTAATAATTAATGTGAAGATCCCTCCTAGCAGTCCTAGCAGACAATCCTATAATTTGATAAGTATTGGCAATTCGCCTTATACTTATTATTGGATCATTTTCGATGGCGTTAAGGATAGCATCTTCTAGTTCAACATCAGGTCCCTACTTGCTTCAGATATAATTCTCGCACTTGGAAACATACCAGATTATCCAGCAGTAGTTAAAACGTGTGGAAAACTCCTTCTCTCTGGTACTCTCCGATTCGGAAATCGACGCTCGTACTCAGTGACTGCAAGATTTGAGCTACCGTTGCAGAAGCAATAAACGAATATTATAACAGCATAAAATACAAATGCTGAATACGATTTGGCAGTGACAAATCTTATTCTTACAACAGTGCAAAGGCAACAGAACATACTTTTTGTTAGAAATAATTTAATAAAAATGTTAATTTTAAATATTGTGTACGCCTGTATTTCGGGTTTGTTCGGGATACGACCCATGCGTATAGGAACTTTTATGTTTATTTTTGGTCCCCGAATATGTACCGAAGATATTGCCATTTTCTCCTGAATTACCCTGTATACATACATTACATTTATACAGGGTATTCGGGAGAATGTGGGCTATCTCCAAAATATAAAAAAAACACGTGAAAAGAATACTACAAGTTCATATCAACTTTTTCGTATAGGCCTACTCTTCGGAGATATGGGCCCCAAAGAGCGTCAATGGAATCAAGTTTTTGTAACATAATTATTGAACCACCATTCTTTCATTTTTTTTAATATGATGTAAGTACCTATACCAAAGGTAAAACTCTTCAAATTACCATCCAAGATAGTGTTGTGAATTAGTGCACAGACGGACAAGCTGTGACACTCATGATGCCCTGTATGATAAGAACTTTAAACAACATTTTTTACATACCTTTTAGGAAATATTAACTTTTAAAACAAAATAGATAAACGACAAAGTATGAAGAAAAAACTATCGATCTAAAAAATCCTGTTGTACATTTTTTACCACTTGTAGAGAATTTTCTCGTATTACTCGTGGAATGAACTGCTTTAGCGTATGTATCGAGTTAGGTATCGAATCATAAACTAAATTTTTGACGTAACCTCACAAAAAGAAGTCCAGTGGGTTAAAATCGGGAGATCTGGGTGGCCACTTTATTGACCCTTGTCTACCTGTCCACCGCCCCAAAAAAATGGTATTACATTAGCATCATAATGCGGTGGGTGTGTGTGTGTACATTACGTTCAAACCATAAGGTTAAACTTGGTAAATCAGTATCATTATCATCTGGAAATAAAGTGGCAAGAGCTGGAACTAGACCATCAAAGAAAAATGGTCCAATTACCCTGTTTTCAACAATGCCCGCCCAGACATTAACCTTTTTATTATACTGGGTGTGATTTTCTATAAACCACTAAGGATTTTTCTATGCCCAGTATATGTAGTTTTGTTTTATTAACCTATAATCATTTAAAGAAAACGTGGCTTCATCTGAGAAACAAATTATCTCGACAATTTTTTGTGTCATTATCTGTTAAGCTGTAATTACACCTGTGAAGTTCTTCGTGAATTTATTCACGAATTTATTCACGAATTTATTCGCGAATTTCTTCATGAAGTCGGTAGCATTTACACTGTGCATCAGCTGATTATTTTGCATGTTAAATTTTCGTGAATAACTTCACGAAGAAATTCACGAATTTATTTGACGTCCAAGTTGGCCATTTACATTATCAAAGTTAGCCTTAAAGTGACTTCATGAATAAATTCACGAAGAACTTCACAGGTATAATTACAGCTTTAGCTCAATCATTATTTCACAAAATCGCTCTCACCTATCAGGATTATCGTCCCATAACTCTTGTACAATTGATACTAGTTTGTAGGAATAAAACCTTTTTTTTTAATTTCGATACGATGTGTTGTGTACTTGACTAGAGATTTTTCATGTAGTGACAATAATATGTTTATTTTTTTCTCCTCAGATATACCAGGACGATCACTTTTAACACTATATTTAACAGTACTATAAACATAAACTAGAATATGACAACAGGACAATAATTTCAGTCAAAACGTACTTCACATAAACAGAGATTTTAGGATTTTTATAAATTGCTCATAATTCCAAAACGACTAAAAATATGGATAGTGACATATTTAACAGTTGGATGGGAAAGCTGATGCTCTACACGTTAGTAAGATAAAACACAGGGTGTTTCTTTTACGAAAATTGACTTATGCACATTTATCTAAATGGCTTGATTGGCACAATTTTTAAAACCCCCTGTATAAAAAACGTAAAACCTAAGTTACTGAACATTCTTCTTGATATGTTTTTACATAAACAAATCGTGTTAGAATTTATATCGCAAAAACGGTTAGAGATAGGTATCTATATTATTAACGAAAATTACTAAGGTTTTAATAAGATATCCAAAATTGCTAAAATATACAGGGTATTCTATTTGAAACAACAAGGTTGGCCATAACTTCCAGTATAACCGGCAGTGATTGAAACTTGAAAATACAATATTTTAAAAATGCTTGATACCAAATTTTGAGAAAGATAATTTCACTCGTATCCGAGATCCTCTAATAGGCCACTCAACGGCAATCACCACTGTGTACAGCAAATATATATTTTTTGCATGCATTAACTCGATTCACAACCAGAAAGGGTATTTTACACTACTTAATATCTTTTTTTGTCAGGAAGTGTAATAAAATAAAACAATTTGACATACCTTTTTGACAGTAACTGTACCTGGTTTCCAAATAGCCACAATTTACTTCCGGTGAGCCATCTCTCCATTAGATTATTATTGCTACACTAAACGGCTCCCATAACACGTTCGATATTGTGTTTATATTGTATAGTCATGGAAACGTCGGTGTCGTATTTAAATATCGATGCAGAAATGGGGAACTTCTTCTGAAAAGGGAATAAAAAGTGCACAATTAAAAAATGTTTATAAAAGAAAATAATATTATTTTAACGATACCTACTACATTGATACTAGATTTATTAATAGTAATACTTTCTGATGTCGACGCAAAGAAATATTTTCTAATTATTATAATATTAATGTGAGAATGCTTGTACTGATATTAAAAAGCCCATAAAAACTGAGTGAGTTAAGGATTTTAATAACGACAATTTTTTTCATGTACCGGGTGGTCAACTAAGAATGGCCGCCGGCTATATCCCAGAAACTACTAAACATAGCTGGAAATTACTTTCAAGTTCCTCATTTCGCCGCAAGGGGGCACAATTGAAAATAATTTTTTTAAATTTTAAATTTCTCTGACAATTCCCACATTAAGGTACAACTCTGATTGCATCATTGGAAAGCTTAGACAATTCTGCATCATTTTGGTTTAAGGCTCGTTGACGTACCGATCTTGATAAGAGTGGGGGAAGCTATTGAAAGTGTAAACATTAAAATCGCTGCTAAAAGATATCGAACTGCAGTTTTCACGTCTTTTCTTGTAAATGTTTTAAAATTTCATCTACTTTCCGATTATGATGTCATAAGTATACCGTATGATTTGAATTTTCGGGATAAAATCAAAAAAACTGTTATTATTACAAATTGCGCCCTCTAGCAATTTTATTAGAAACTATCGTGTATCATTGGATACGACGACTGAAGGTACTTACCTTTCCCTTCCAAACAAGCTTAAATTTAGTAAAATCGGATAGGGCGTTTAGAAGTTACAGCGATTTTAATGTTTACACTTTCAATAGCTCTTCCCCCACTCTTATCAAAGTCGGTACGTCAACGAGCCTTAAACCAAAATGATGCAGAATTGTCTAAGCTTTCCAATGATGTAATCAGAGTTATACCTTAATATGGGAATTTTCAGAGAAATTTAAAATTTTAAAAAATAATTTTCAATTGTGCCCCCCCTTGCGGCGAAATGAGGAACTTGAAAGTAATTTTCAAAAGTTTCTATGTTTAGTAGTTTTTGAGATATAGCTGGCGGCCATTCTTAGTTGACCACCCGGTACATTAAGTAAAATGATCTAATACAACAGGTTTGCTAAGACATAGTTTGTGTTGATAGCTTATTTTTTATTAACCCATATTAAATAAATTGCTAGTGTATCAAACCCGCTTTAGTGTTCTATCAATTCCAGATTTGCTAGAACAGTGTTTTTATTGGTAATAATCAGTTTCATTAGCAGCACAGTCTTGTTGAATAATTAACTACTTTTATTATAGCAATTTTGTTAAAAAATAAATTGTATCCTCTCAATGCGACGAATTTTGTTTCCAGTAAAGCGCTTTCTCTACAATTAAGAAAACAGAACAGCGTCCCTAAATACGAATTGTATCCGTGAGAACCTATAATCTACAAGACGTTGGTGAGAGTTCGTAGCGATCGGCAATCGCCGCGCGTTGTAGTATTAGTTTTAACGTATTTGTTGCGCAGGTCACATCGTTGTTCAGAGTCTTCTAGCTGATGTCCTGTCTAAATTTGAATTTCATTGATCGTATTAATACCTGTATCAATTAATTTATTTTTACTTTGTATTTGAGTTTTTTTTAACTTTGCATGTCAGATAAAGCAACAGAATATTGTTATTTCGCACAACCCATCATTAGTATTAAACTTTATATTCTATGGACGAATTTTACCATCTCAGTAAATCATATGCAATATTAAATTACAAGAACAATATCACACTATAGTAGGAGCTATTTAAATTTTTGCGAGCTACTGAACTGATTTTTAGTGGTAGCAAGCAAATATTATTATGATTAATGTCATGTTTCATTACAATTGTCAGTCAGAACTAATACAGTATATGAAACCAGATTAAATGCCTAATATAACTTAATAATTACTGTGAGTATTCAGTGCAATAATGTCTATAAACCATTCTGCAGCAATAACTCCTATTTGCTATGGGCTAAAATACTGTGATATTATCACTACACAACGGTCTAGCGATATTCGTTGTCTTTCAGTAGGAAAATTCGTTGCTGTCACATATAGTATTAAAAACTTGTATAAAGAGTATGTAAATTTTTATAAGGAACTATACCCCGCGCGCGTTGCTACGCTACTTACTAAAATAAATTTGAAGGAAAGACATTACACAAATATCCAGCATCCCGACATCCCGGCATCCCAGCATCCGTTGCGCCACTTTTTTTTTATGCCGAAACCTTCCTCTGCCTGATGCACACAAGAACTCACCAAATTTTCATCGTAATCGAATAAATGGGCAGGAACGCATACGGGACATACAGACAGACAAACAATTATTTATATATACAGTGTGTGTATAAAGTCTGGAAACGGCTTAATAACATCACAATTTACTGGCCGATTTAAACCAAATTTGGTACAGTTGTGTAAGAGGATCTAACGCACCGAATGACGATATTGGCGTTGTTGCCAGCTTTTTAGTTTGTCTGGAATTTGAACGAATTTTATATTTTTAAATATAACACCCTGTATATTTTTACATTTTTAAATTCCACATAAAATTATAATTATTTTTTATTAAATGCATTATTAGTCTATACTTCATAGTTTCCGAGATCTCGAAAAGTGACATTTTTGAACTTTGACAGCTTATAACTTTCTAACAGTACGTCTTAGAGCAAAACGGCTTACATGTCCCTATCTTCAATTTTTATTATCTTCCCAAAAAAATCAACTTCCGGTTAAACCGGATGTAACTCGAAAGCAGGAAATAGAGTTGTTCCGGTTTAACTGGAAGTTGATTTTTTTGGGAAGATAATAAAAATTGAAGAGGGACATGTAAGCCGTTTTGCTCTAAGACGTACTGTTAGAAAGTTATAAGCTGTCAAAGTTCAAAAATGTCACTTTTCGAGAGTCAATATCTCGGAAACTATGAAGTATAGACTAATAATGCATTTAATAAAAAATAATTATAATTTTATGTGGAATTTAAAAATGTAAAAATATACTGGGTGTTATATTTAAAAATATAAAATTCGTTCGAATTCCAGAGAAACTAAAAAGCTGGCAACAACGCCAATATCGTCATTCGGTGCGTTAGATCCTCTTACACAACTGTACCAAATTTGGTTTAAATCGGCCAGTAAATTCTGATGTTATTAAGCCGTTTCCAGACTTTATACACACACTGTATATATAGATAATGGGTATTTTTCTTAGTGTATAAAAATTCCATTTAATATGTCAAAAATTGTAGTGTTCTGTTGTTGTTATTTTCGGATTTTTCCCTCTTCGTTCGTTACCGGGGCCATTCTCGAGGGGACCTATGGATTATCGTGGCCTCCACGATCCTCGGTCATTAAAAGCACCCCCCAAGGGCTATCAACCCTTTGTTTCGCACTTTCTATAACCTACGAACCCACAAACTATCGGGATCGGCCTAGAATTCTTAGCGACTTCCGCGTTAACCACGGAGCCACTGATGCCGTTTGTAGTGTTCTATTGGATAAAAAGGAAGGAAGAGAAATATAACTGGACAAAAAATTTTAAACTTATCAATCTTATTATATAGTGTGACCAGTAAAGTCCGCATCATATGGGATTTTTTTATTAATAGCTTTAATCGAAATTTGACTTTGGCATGAAGTTCTGCTTCGATCGAGATGAAAATTAAGCAAAAATACCTAGTATAGTCACGTGATTCGCATTATCTGTCAAATTTTAATTTTTTCCAAATAATAATTCAAAAGTGGGGTTATTTCTGAAAATATCGAAAAAAGTTATAAGAAAAAGTTTTTTAAATGAAGTTTTTAGCCCATATGCAAAATTTCAGCTGCATAAGATTATTGTGATTTTTTACCCACCACTAAAATTTATTTTCCACTTAACGAACACTTTACTGATGACACTGTGTTCTTTTTTTTTGTCTTAATATTAAGGTGTATTACTTTCAGACACAAACTACGTTTTCAAAAATACTTATTTTATGAAGTTACCTTATACAGGGTCAAAAACAAATAAACTTTGCATCACATGCGACCAAATTTTAATAGTCCAAATTTGATTTTGTAGAAAAACACACATATAATATGGCGATACTTTAAAGAAAATGTATCTGAAATAAAGCATTGTCAAAACTGAGAAGTTTTATGTACGTTGAGTTGAGTCTTATTTTGCAAAAGTGGTGCAATTTACAAAATATAGGTAAAAAATCAAAATTATCTTATGCAGCTGAAATTTTGCATGTGGGCTAGAAACTATATTTAAAAAAACTTTTTTTAATAACTTTTTCGATACTTTCAGAAATAACCCCACTTTTTGAATTATTTTTTGGAAAAAATTAAAATTTGACAGATAATGCGAGTCACGCGACTACTATTTTTTTTTGCTTAATTTTGATCTCGATCAAAGCAGAACTTGATGTCAAAGTCAAATTTCGAATAAAGTTATTTTTATAAAAAAATTTCATATGATGCGGACTTTAATGGTCACACGGTATATATTAATTAAAATTGGTTTCTTTAATCGAAATTCAACTGAAATTTTTTAATAAAACAGTTGCTTCACATGCCCGACTTCATTACCTCAACAACAGTAATCACCAAAAAAGAAATTTTTCGTCGCTACATTTTACTTGCACCGTACTTCTTACTTAGACCACTTGGTCCTGAAGATTTTCTAGGCTGCCCCCCCTCCCTTTCCCTTATAAAACTTTTTTGTCTACATGAATTTTTAGCAGAATTACCCTTTTATTTTATGTTAAAATACGACTTTTCTCAAAGTTTTTTTAACAGTAATTTTTAGTGGAAATAATTATATACTTACAGGTTCGCCATATGACATTGAGCTTATTGATATTGTCATTTGTTTGCATTGTGAACGTCTAAGACAGGATTAATAATTAATTAATCACGTTTTAGTACATAATATAATAATAACTTACCCTAGGATGACGTTGGCTTTTTTTATGATTACAGGGGTCGATACCTACTCAAAACCCTCTAATACTAAAAGTGCATTTTTTGATGTCACATTCACATACTTTCACATCTCGGTAGTACCTTGGCCAAAAGACGACGTTTTAGAACGAAGATTTTTTAAATTACAGTAACAACCACTATTGGTTGGTAAATTGGTTGGTTAAAAGTCGGGGTCTGGTGTGTGGCCCAACCTTCTTACACTGTAGCTTTCTGGCTTATTGTGCGCCCCAGTCTTGTTAAAAAACGTTTGTTCTTCCTTTAAGGACCAATACCCAAGTAGCAATTTAACGTTGGGACGACGGGTTTAAAAAGGTTGCGCAACCAAACATAAGTTACGTCACTAACCTCAAAATAACGTCGTCCCAACCCTCTGCTACATCAAAATGGTCAATCATTTTTGAGTTTTCAAAACGTTTGCATTTTGACTGTAGTTAACGATTTGTCGTTTGCTAAACGTTGCGAAATTTACTTTGAAACAACGACTCATCACGTGCGCCCTCTTGTGCAGCGATGATTGATTAATGTTTAAAAAATGGTAATTTTCTTAACCAAATAATTTACTGATGGACAAAATGGACACTTAAGAACAACTTTCTGAAAACTAACCTTTACCGTGTAGTAATAATGAAAATGGCTACAAGATAACCTGCGTATATTGCTAAAAAAGCCGATTGCTAGGCAAAAATTAGTAACGCATTTCACTTTACTGTCAAATATACTATTACTTTATGCGAAAAAATACGAGCGCCTTAAATCTGTTAAGAATTTCTCAAAATTCAAATGTATATAAAAAAAAAAATTAAAAACTTGCATAAAGTGTATTTAAACTTATAATTAATTAAAACCCAATATAAATAGGCATGTATTGTATTTAGAAATCTAAATAGGGCTTATACGCATTGTCATTATTTCCTTGTACATAAAATTTTAATGGCCGACCAGGACGTTTTATGACATTAATATGGCGTAGACGCATTATAGGCGTCAATGCGACTTATGTTATCAGGTAACAAATAATATACTAATTTTTAACCATAGGCAGCCAGGCAACCAACATTCTACGGCTGGCACGACTGGAGTTGCCTATTCGACCAAAAACAAACTGAACGCGTCGCGTTTTTCCAGCTGTCAAAAACAAATCAAAAGTTCTGTCATCACTGATCTCATCCTCATCACTTCCCACAAATTGTGAATCTGGCACCTGTTCTTTACCTTCGCTAACATTGTCCTCTATAACTCGTCCCAACATTTCTTCACGGCATAATCTCTTTTTTTGCCTATAATAGGTGGCAGAGTATTTAAACGCCCGCTTCATTTTTATTTCAAGATTATAAAGGAAACAAACGCATAAATCGAGAATACATATTTTTTTTTAGGATAGGTTGTCCCTTAATAGTTGAGGGTTAAGGTATAGTTGTAAGTATAACTCCGCGAAAACGTTTTTAATTTAACTAACAAATTGCCCACTGTATCATATAGTTCGGTTCTCCGCCAGGAAAACGCTGAACACAACTTAAGTTGTCACTTTAACGTTTTTACAACGTTATTTCCAAAATTGGTACCGACGGTATCGTTTATTAAGATCAAAAAGGTCGGATACCGTGGAAAGAAGTCTAAAGTTTTGTCAAGGGAAGATATCAATAAATTCATTCAAGAAGCTGATGATGAAACAAATTTACTTTATAAGGTATCAATGATCATAATTGTGTATTAGGGTTTTCAGTAATTTCAATATTTTTCAATAGGGAACTTGACAAAAATTTTAAATGGGGAAGAAATTCTATAAATCATATATTGTCATAAAACATATGGCAGCAAAAAAAACAACATATTTCGTCCCCAAAGACCGCTAGCAAGATTTAAAAATGCCCCAAAATTCAAATTATCCCAAGTGGGTAAAAACGGGTCGTGACGTCAAGAAGTATAATTCGTGTGTGACATCCATGAAATAGGTTATAGGTTGGCAATAAATTGAACGAGGTTGAGAATTCCAACTTAAAACTACAATACAATAACAATAACACCCGGCAATCCAAATGCAAACTCGGTAGCTCGGCCACCGGTCAGGATGACGGATGACGAAAAAGTCATACTTCCTGACGTCATCGGGCTTGGCGCGCTTAAAAGGTCGTTTGAAATGCTTTTGACGCGCGCGAAACTTTAAAGAATTTTTACCAAGTTATTACTGATTTTTAAGGAGTAATAATTGGGGAATATATCTTTTTTAGGCCTAACTAAATCATATAATTGAAAAAAAAAATTGGAAAGTTCCCTATTGTAGGTTGCATTAATTTTGGGAATCAGCGGTGCTTGTTGCCATGACGAATTATTGAAGATAACTATATTGATGACATTGAAGATGTCGGGTCTATATATTGATCGTTAAAATACCGGATACAAAGACCTATTGCCCGAGAATATTTACCGTATCAAATTTCTGATTATATTGAGATATACCGCAAGTATAGAGCACTACAGACAAAAAAAGATTATTTTAAAAATATTCAAGAGGAAAATGTGTTAACCAACATGTGGGGATAAATAAAATAGGAGAAATTCCCAGCTTAATTGCAAAATTGCTGGGAAAAGAATTGCATAACAGATACACAGGTCACTGTTTTAGGAGAAGCTCTGCAACTCTCTTTGCCAATGCAGGGAGCGACATGACATCTATATAACGCCACGGTGGGTGGAAATATGCCACCATAGCAGAAGGATATATAGAAAACAGTTTGAGTAATAAAATTGATATATCTAATAAATTTAATTGTTCCTCTGCTTCAAAACAAATCAAAATAACTGATAAAATTATAGAATCAACTTTTCAAGAAATACCTAGTGCTTCTGAACAGCGGCAAGGTGGAACACCTTAGGGAATTCGTATTGGAAGCAATTGTTCAAATTTTACTATCAATTATTATTCTAAGAAATAAAACTGTTTGTTGGTAGGTATAGGTAATATAGGTATAGGTATAGGTAAAACTTTGTTATAAAAATTTCTATACATTTTTCAAAAAGTAATGTTTTATTGAAAAAAGAAAAGCACAAAGCCTTTCTCCACAAGTTTATTAGAATAACTAGACGAACCTAGAATAATTTATAATAATTCGAGTTTCGAGTGTAGAAACACTCATCATCAGGAAAGTAAAGTAAATAGTACAATGCTGATGTTGTTAGCAATAGAGAAAATAATAGTGGGATTGAGCCGTAATGGAGCTTTCAATGGTGTACACGAGGTGTAAAAAATGAATAGTCAGAAGACCGACAATACTTCAGCATACTGAAAAGTCAAGGGCTAGTGCAAGGGCCCTGTCTTGGGCAGAAAAATGAAGAGAGCAAAAGAAATATGGAAGAGTTTTAACAGACTTTGTGAAAATCATTTAGGTATAAGTAGTGAAAAATCTTAAGTTTCATTAAACTTTTTCGGAGACATGTAAAAGTAGTAAAATGGTTTTCTTAAAAGTCAAAGCATCATTTAGCTTGAAGTAAAATGCTGTTGGGGTACCAGGCTTGTTACGGCCCAGTTACCCCGGGAGTCAAAACATACCAATGTGTATCCATTACGGCTCAATCCCCCTATTATTTTCTTGCTAACAACATCAGCATTATACTATTTACTTTATTTTCCTGATGATGAGTGTTTCTACACTCGAAACATGTCGAATTATCATGAATCATTCTAGGTTCGCCTAGTTATTCTAATAAACTAGTGGAGAAAGACTTTGTGCTATTCTTTTTCTATACATTTAACTCCACTTTGAGTATGGACTACTTCTTCAAAATGAATGTTTTATTGTTTTTTTTTGTGAATCATTTTTTCAGTGAAAAAAGGTATTTTTTACTGTTAAAAAAAGAGGCGTTTTGTGCATCCATAGCAACAAAAAAAGTCAGCATTTTTTGACAGTTGTACAAAATAGTATATTAAAGTACACGTTTCATAAGAAGCGGTTTTAGCGCACGCGTCTATTTTAAAAAACGAGCCACAAAGTGGCGAGTTTTTTTATTGACACGTGCGCTAAAACGCCTTATGAAACATGTGCTTTATACATTTTTTTTCTATTTCACCTTTTATAATCAAGAAAAATACATTTTAAAAAGAAAATAAATCCTTCAAATTTTGTAAATTTTTATGTCTAAATTTTATGTTGGTAATACTATTTTTTATCATAGTAACCTTTGGACAACAAAAATTAATTTGCAAACTGTCATTTTTTGATTTATTGACCCATTTTCACCACGAGATTCTAAAGTTATTTTAGCGATATGAGATTTGAAATTGGACGGAATACGTTGTGTGATCCTTATACATTCGGTACATATACAGAGCGTTCGGAAATTCGGGAGATTTTGCTACTTTTTTTCGAATTTCAAAAAACGTGATTTTACGTCACAGCATTGCAATTTACAGTTGCGTATTTAGAATATTGCCACGGGGGGGGGGGGGGGGGTCTATACCTTTCGTTTTATCTTTCTTCCTTTCTTTCTTTAAAAAAGCGCCGCAGTAGCAAAAATTTTTCGGTGCCACGCCCTATTTTGAACTATCAAAATTTATAATTTCTATGTTTTGATAGCTGAACCCAAAAAAGGAAGAAATTAAGAAATTTTTAAATATAAACTCAATAATGGGAATATACACTTTTTTAAATATTTATGTTTAAAAATATATATTTCTACATAATATGACCGATTCCGAAAATGATTGGTTTTCAAGTTATTTTTGCCATTTTTTTTTGCCGAGTTTGGCCATGTTGTTTTGTTATCTGTGACACAGTTACTTAATTATTTGTAAAAACAAAGTATTGCTAATAGTTCTAGTTGGCAAAAAAATTACAAAACTAAGTGAACATCAATTTTTTCAAATTAAATAAATTGGACACGCAGGTAAAAAACAAGAAAAAAAATTAATGATGAATAATTTTATTTAATAATATTAATGATAATGAAGGTCTTTATTCAAAAATTGTAAAATAGAAAATTATTACATTTTGTTATCGGGCGAGGTTCAGTTCACCCTGTCTACATTTAATGCAGCAAGGCATCTGATCTGTTCTGAGTTTTTTTTAATGTTGAGCCCACGGGAGGGGGTCTAGACCCCTCGGACCCCCCCCCCCCCCCCTAAATACGCCACTGGCAATTTAGTATAGGGAAGATGGAAAATTCAAATAAAGTTGAAGTTAAAATCGACATTGAAAGGTTAGTAGATTGAATTTTGGATAAGATTTTGCAGAAAATAATAGCTTGAAGCATCTACAAAAGATTGATTTATAGATTTATGCAACCAACATACATGACTGTTATCCACACAGAATAAAAAGTAGGTTATCAAGCTATTTTTCCTATGCGAAAAATGGGTTTTCTCGTAAATCACAAAGGCCGCGCAAGTCAATGAAATAAAACATTTAAATGTTACCAACATCAAATAAAGAAAAAACGCGTATCGAAATAGCTTCATTACGATACGCAAATGCGTATCGTACTGAGCTTATTTTGAACGTGAAATAGAAAAAAGGGATTTTTGGCTCGGCGCCACTTATTTAAACACCCACATTTTTAGGACACGAGTCACCACTGAATCATTATACAAAGAAAGAAAGATATGATCGATCGTATTCCCAATTCAGTCCGGTCCGCGCAATGACGTCATGTGGTGCTAACGAGACTTAAAATTACATAGGATTAGCCGTTAAAAATAGAAATTTTACTGCATATTTTGCAATTTTTGATTTGGAAGATTTAAGTGCATATTATTTTAAGTACTTTAAGGATAGAGGTTCATAAATCAGAACGTATTTCATGATGTTCTTGGGTTAAATGTTAAAGTTGAGCATATATTTGGTATCAATAAAAATAATTTTCTTTTTATGCTGACATTCATTTTATCTTTTAAATGATTACAATTACTTATTTATTTTTACAAAATCATAAAAAAATAACCTATATTTTTTTGTCCTTCCACCTTAAGCAATAAATTGTTTGAAAAAAAAAATAGGTACAAATGTGCAGCCTTAAACATTTTTATAGAACAATTTCGAGCCTTAAATGACCAAAATCAATTAATTTGCTTATTAAGAGTTTTTTTATGCAATAGGTAACGATAATATTTTTGGAGGTGTCTGTTTATAAATTTATATTGTTAACATTTGACCAGGGGCGGACTGCAATCATTTGGCCCCGGTGGCTACATGGCCTCAATGGCCCCAACATTTTTTGAAAATAAAATTGTTGTTTAAATGTTTGGACCAATTGGCCCCCAAAGGCCTTCTGACCCCGGTGGCGATGGCCACCCGGACACCCGCTCCAGTCCGCCACTGCATTTGACTATAATTTGACCAAGGATAAGGATGTAAAAAACTCATTCAGACATTTAAAAAAATATACTAGGACTGGTAATTATCATAATAGTAATTAGAGGGACATTAACAATTATTAAAAAATAAGGCACACATATAACAGTTTATTATTTTAAACCAATTTCGGCAAATTAAACTTTTGTATCTCACCAATGAGGAAGAGAACAATTTTTTTAAGCTAAAATTTAAAATATTTTACATTGATTTGTATCATCAACGTTCATCCAATTTTTTTAAAGATTTGGGTCAGTTGGAAAACGAAAAAACATAATGTCTTTTGCAGAATTTTTTGTCATATTGTCACTTATGCATAACGCCACTGCACAACGCATATTAACAACTAATTGTCAATAACAAACAACAATAATAATCCAAGAAAACACTAAAAACCTCTTTCTGTATAACAAATAATAACAATAGTACATAAAACCAAACGTAGGTTATACGAAGCCCGCCAGAAAATTATCACCACATGACGTAAGCGGCTGTCGATTTGGCTCCGCCCACATGCGCAATGTCATATCTCTTCTTTCTTTGTATCATGCCACTGAATCATTGTGTTGCAGTGAAGAAGTAAAGAAATATTAAAACAATGAAGTAATCTAAAACATTTATTAAAATTTATATTTTCTAACAAACATCGGTCATTTCAACAAATTAATATACACTTTTAATATTTATTTTAAATTGTATATAGGCACTATTATTGCACAACTTTAAAAAAATTATGCTGTTAAAATTTAAATACATATAATAAATGTAATTATAAATAATTGACTGGAAGTGAATAATATAATTCAATATTCACAGGTTCGTAAGCCTTCAAATACTTAGATTGCAAAACCTCCCCAGTTAGCTTGGGAAAACAATTATTTTCCACATTTTTTTTTAACGACTAAAGTTGGGTCGCAATAACTTGCTTAAACTTAACGATATAATACATGCTGCATGCCGTTAAGAGTAGCTTCCGCTTCAAGTTTGTTTATGTTCCTTCTACAAAGATAAGTAACGACAAGAAAGAATGAATGAATGAAATAGGATTTTTTTTAATTAGCGCCCCTATTGTGGAACAAACAACTTAATCTTAGCATTGGTTTAATCCGATTAAAAATACCTTTAAGTTCAGCAGTCGTCTGTAAAAATCGGTAAAAGCAAACCCACAGCATTTTAATTCCTATGAATTGTTTCACTTATACTGTCGTTGTCATGTTAACACTCAAAAAATGTTAAAATAAAACTTTTAAAATGTAGAACAAAGATCGTATGTGGCGTGTTTTAGACCTACATTGTATATAAAATATATGAGCAAATCCGCCACTTTGAGTTATATAACAGCAAATGCGTCCCCTAGCAGTGAAGTTAGGAACTTGAAAATGTTTTTAATAAAAAAAAATTTTGACCGATTTTATTAATAGCTTTTTTACTCCATACTCGTAACATAAATGGCTTTCGAGATAAAGCCTTAACTGATCACGCTGTATATACAGTGTGACCAGTAAAGTTAGCATCATATGAGATTTTTTTTAATAATAACTTTATTCGAAATTTGACTTTGGCATCAAGTTCTGCTTCAATCGAGAAAAAAATTAAACAAAAAAAAATAGTTGTCACGTGATTCGCATTATCTGTCAAATTTTAATTTTTTTCAAAATTAATTCAAAAGTGGGGTTATTTCTAAAAGTATCGAGAAAAGTTGTTAGAAAATTTTTTGTTAAATGCAGTTTCTAGCTCACATGCAAAATTTCAGCTGCATAAGATAATAAAATTTTGATTTTTTACCCATATTTTGTAAATTGCACCACTTTTGCAAAATAAGACTCAACGCAACCTACATTAAACTTCTTAGTTTTGAGAATGCTTTATTTCAGACACATTTTCTTTAAAGTAGCGCCATATTAAATGTGTGTTTTTCTACAAAATCAAAATTGTGCTATTAAAATTTGGTTGCAAAGTTTATTTGTTTTTGACCCTGTATAAGGTAACTTCATAAAATAAGTATTTTTGGAAACGTAGTTTTTGTCTGAAAGTAATACACCTTAATATTAAGACAAAAAAGAACATAGTGTCATCAGTAAAGTGGTCATTAAATGGAAAATAAATTTTAGTAGTGGGTAAAAAATCAAAAGTATCTTATGCCGCTGCATGCATGTGGGCTAGAAACTGCATTTAAAAAAAAATTTTCTAATAACTTTTTTCGATATTTTCAGAAATAACGCCACTTTTGAATTATTTTTTGGAAAAAATTAAAATTTTACAGATAATGCGAATGACGTGACTACTATTTTTTTGCTTAATTTTCATCTCCAAGCAGAACTTGATGCCAAAGTAAAATTTTGAATAAAGCTATTAATAAAAAAAAATCACATATGATGCGGACTTTACTGGTCACACTGTATATTTATATATAGTAAATAAAGTAGAGGAATCGTGTCCGTGCAAGTAAAAAAGGAGACAATTATATCTGCTAGCGGACGTAAAACTGCCTATTTTTGCATTGAAATACACAGGGAGGCCAAAATCAATGGACTCCCTGGGGCCGAGTTAGACAATCTATCATTGTCGACTGCAACACGCGTTACGCAAAAAAACTCACTCTGCACTCGGCGGCACAATAAACTGAATTAGGTACCTAAGGGTAGATGCGGGCGACTGGCTGGAATATTTTTGTTTACTACTTAATACTGTGCGAGCAAAAATTATTTACATCAAAGAGGGCCTTGCATCTAAGGACGTAATGCTTAGCCGAAGAGCTTAATACCTGTTGGGTGTCAGTAACTACCTGAATTAACAATCAATCAGTTATTCCGCCATCTTTGACAGTCGTTACAATAAGTAATTTGATTCATCGCTAGTTTTTCCAATTTCTTGAACAATTCACAGAATGAGCTTCACGAAACAGCACAAAACATTTATGGTTGAAGCGTATTTTCAAAACGGGGTTAGAGTAAATGGTTAGTGGCAATACAATCCGGGTTTGTGCTTTTATTGCTGGAGATTTTTATCATTGCCTGAAAAGAATCGTGGCTGTGTTTAGGGAAACAGGTTCTATACAACACAAAAAAGGAGCAGGAAGGCCATCTGTAAGAACAGAAGAACTTGTTGCAAACGTTTGTAAAATAATGCAAAATACGCCAACATATCGCACCTTTAAAAGTAAAGTGACACAACTCGAAACTTGTATATTTCTAGGTTTAATCATAAAATGGCACTAAATACCGCCCTCTATCAGCTGCCACTGGACCTAATACCAAATCGCTTTTTCCCAATTAGAGGATCCTATTTATACCTTTCTTATATTAACGGTATTCGCGCGTCTTTTTAATACTAAAGAGTATCATTTCAGTATGTTGTCGCATGCGACGGAAAATTGACACTGCTTTAAGTCTAAACTGACTTG
Source organism: Polydrusus pterygomalis (assembly GCA_963969555.1). Lineage (NCBI taxonomy): Eukaryota > Metazoa > Arthropoda > Insecta > Coleoptera > Curculionidae > Polydrusus > Polydrusus pterygomalis. Next base: position 35,733,753 of record OZ018375.1, on the reverse strand, counting down.
ATTCTAAACATTTTACAAAAAAGTAACTGGTATTTAATAAAAAAAGGACTTATTCTAAAATGACTCGCTGAGTACAACAACAATTTTAATTTTAAAATGGCATAACTCCAAATAATTCGTTCGATGTTAAAAAAAAATTGGCAGTAAAAAGACCTAACTTGTTTTTTATTTTTTATTTTTATTTTTTTTACTATTAAGGGTAGGTTTTAATATCAAATTTAAATAATTGTCTTCTAGTAAAACCATTTAGCTAATGTTTCCCCAAATTTAACATTTAATTTAATTTATTACTTGGGCTTAGGAGACAAAAGAGTTAGAGGGGTCCAATATCTTTTACAGTTTTTCCTGTTTTCTGCAAAACTCTATTTTTTGGATTGTGTCACTTTAATTTTAAAGGTGCGATATTGTATAAGACGCCTGTCCCAAGAAGTGGGAAGATCTTATGGAACATGCAGGACTATTCTTAAGAAGCAGCTAAATTTATTTCCTTATAAAGTGCAAGTAGTCCACGAAATACAAGCCGCAAATTTTGAAAGACGAAGGAATTACTCTCAATGGTTTACCCAAAATTTATTGGAAAGAAATGATTAATTAGACCTAACATTTTTTTCGGATGAAGCCTGGTTCCACCTCTCCGGTTATGTGAATTCTCAGAATACACGCATGTGAAGTAGTGTGCAATTGATGTAATTATTTTTCTTTTTCTTTCGGTGTATTCTTACTTTGTTAATTTTGTAAACAACAAAAATAAATTTGTATTTGTCTACTTATTTTATCACTCATTAGTTTGGCATATCATGTCATAATATGAATTTAACAAAATTTTAACCTAGATTTGGTTAGATATATCGTCCCCATATCATTGTGATCTAAACCAAGCCCTACGTTTTTTAATCCAAGCCCTCTTTGATGCAAATAATTTTTGCTCGCACGGTACGTTCCCTTCTCTATGCGCCGATAGGCCATAAAATGAGACCTACCAATACTATCATAGCAGGACGGAGATGCAAAGAACAATTAATTAGTTAACTAAATACATGAAATGAAAAATAAGGTAAACCAAAAAATATTAACTGAATTTCTGTCGATGAAGTGAGGCGATGACGTGATTTCGTCAAACTCTTTATCCAAGGGATAGCCTCGCCATGCATTTGTTTACGCCGGCAACACTGATTGATCCCTTATCCTTATCGCGGGCATCGAACATATTATTTACTCTTTCGCACTCACATACAATGCCACTGTAACTTGCGAGTTTGCCAGTATTGTATAATATGTACCGGGTGACTCAACTATTGCGCGGAGTAATTTTAGGACTTGAAGATAAGATTTGTCGATAATAAGCTTTTGTATGAAGGTATGGTTGGATATCTGGCACATTTTAAAAGTGTTTTGAATTATACAGGGTGCGCCCAAAAAGTAGGGTGTCATAAAGTTATTTTTTTTTAAATGGGACACCCTATATTTGAATACATTTATTAATTCAACGTGTTATTTCATTCAATTTTTCTTAATGGTTTCTTATACGAAAAACTTCTAGTTTTTTAAATAATTCGACTTATAATGAAAATTTTGCATTTGCAAGCATCTCGTTGTTGTGAAAATGATACTTAAGTTTCGACACTAATCTATTCATAATTTTTATACTTACTTAATAAAGTCAAAAATACACATTCACTATGAAATATTTGATGTCTCATTTACAGGGTGTTTACTTTCTAGGACCAAAGTCAGAAAACTTCTAATTAAAAAATATCACATTTATTAAATGAAACACCCTATATATTTTTCTGTCATCTTATAGCTCGTCATAAACTCTTCAACTTTCGTTAAGAATCTCTATAGGGAAGAATGGCCCAAAATGATCCCCCTAACGGGAAAATCGCTCGTAAACCAAGTGTATGATCTAGGGAGATCCATAATCATAGTTATGGGATTCCCCAATTCTTATGCTTTCAGATTTGAATGCGCAGAGTGTTTAATAAAAAAACCTGATAATGTTATTTATATAATTATGAACTTGGTCAAAAGGATCATTTTACTGGTTCGGCAAAATTATCCCTTAAGGTAGGGTAAAATGATCCTCCAATTTTTATTTTTTTTTTAATTTTTTTTATTTTACGTCGGTCTATTTCCGCAACGAGGCCAATCACCGAATCCCTCTTTGTCGAGGGTAGGGTTCTTTAACGTGCCAACATCCATGACACGGGACCCACAGTTTAACGTCTCCTCCGAAAGACGGCGCAGCTCTTACACCAAATTCTAAATTTAACATCGACGTTTTTTTTTTGCCGGCACCGGGGAACGAACCCGGGCCTTCGATCTGAGAGGCCGCTGCACTGACCACTAGACCACAAGGCCGATATCCTCCAATTTAATTTAAGAAAAAATGCAAAATTGTTGATTACAAGTCAATATTTACAAAAACAGAAAGAAACCTATTGTTAAAACTTGTATCTTCAAAGAATACCTCTAGATAGGTACCTAACTTAACACTTTATAATATTTCTTATATTAAACCAAAAAAATCAGGTAAAATGATCCCGGAATCGTTTTACCATACCTCATCATTTTGCCCGAATGTGCAAAATTTACTAACCGCCATGTTTATCACTTAGGCCCGGTATCTTCATCCTCGGTTAAAACTCGGTTATTTTTATTGCTTAGTTAAAGTTGTTTTGTGACACATAAAGCATGTTATAAACATCAAATGTCAAGTTTAACCGAGGGATTAAAATAACCGAGCTTTAACCGAGGATGAAAATACCGGGCCTTAGTCGTTGAGTTTAAAAACTTTACAAATATCTTAAAATATAGCTAAAGTAATAATTCTAAGAAATATACTACATTTTAACATTCCTGTTATCTGTCAAAAGCTGTTACAAAAGTCTGTAGGTACGTACCTTAGATCAGAATAAGCAAAAATCACTTTTGATAGCGCACCAACTGCTAACAAGTTTCGATTCAACTGACAAGCACAACTCGACGGAAGACAAGAAAGGTATAGTGGCTTACGAAAACCATAGATGACACCATCCGTATTAATGATAATATAGGGATCGTTTTGCCCGCTGGGATCATTTTGGGCCATTCTCCCCTATATCTCTAATAGTTTTTGAAATATTTTGATATTTCGAGATTTATTTAATGTCCTCGTTATAGCATTTTTTGTCAATGGATCACGCCTGTTGAATCAAACAATTCCATTAAATTTTGAAAACTTCGCCGCTCGGGATATTTCATCCTGTATCGTTGTTCAACAGAATTACTTTTTTTATCCGCCTCGCCCAAAACAAATCATATCGATTTATTCATTTTTTTTAAATTCATTTTGATTACCCACTTATAAAATTACTGGACAATAAACTTCGCAGTAAAAAGGCTTAATTTTTACATTGATCTGATTCTTAATGTGTCATCCACTGCCATTATTTTCATTTATTTTCCATGGCTATTATGATCCATTGAAAAAAAATGCTATAACTAGGACATTAAATCTCGAAATATCAAAATATTTCAAAAACTATTAGAGATAGGGATAGGACGTTCTTCACGAAAGTTGAAGAGTTTATGACGAGCTATAAGATGACAGAAAAATATATACGGTTTTCCATTTAATAAAAGTGATATTTTTCAATTAGAAGTTTTCTGATTTTCGTCCTAGAAACTAAACACCCTGTAAATGAGACGTCAAATATTTCATAGTAAATATGTATTTTTGACTTTATTTAGTAAGTAAAAAAATTATGAACAGCTTAGTGTCAAAATTTAAGTAGCATTTTCACAACAACGAGATGCTTGCAAATGCAAAATTTTCATTATAAGTCCAATTATCTTAAAAACTAACTTTTTCGTATATTAAACCATTAATAAAAATGTATGAAATAACACGTATTCAATTCAAATAAATGTATTCAAATATACGGTGTTCCATTTAAAAAAATTTAACTTTATGACACCCTACTTTTTAGCGCACCCTGTATAATTAAAAATATTTTTATAATATGCCAGATATCCAACCATACCTTCATACAAAAGCTCATTATCGACAAATCTTATCTTCAAGGCATAAATTTACTCCGCGCAATCGTTGACTCACCCGGTACTTGATCTCTGACTATTGACGATATCTTACAGAAGACCCTGTAGAACTAAATATTGCACATTTTCAAACTGATATTACCCATATTAAAAAATTCTGTTTTTCTACTTTGATTCTGATCGACTCAGTTATGTTTTCAAATGTAAAAAGTTTATACAATTAGTCACTTTTTGCGTGAATGTGACCATCTCCGTTTCCATTTTCTTCACTTGACCCTTCATGTCCTTTAACAGTAAATGTGACGTAGTATCTCTTGTTTTGGTCGAGTTTATCTGTTGGCAGTGAAATAACTTGTTTATCGGCACCATGACTTAATTCTAAAGTGACCGCTTTTTTTGGATTAATGTTTGGCAAAAAACCCGTTGTGCCAGGTTTACAATTAGTCGAGTTACTGAAGCCTATTTTGGGAATAGTGTGGTGGTCCATTTTTGGCACTGAAACAAAATTTTAATGTTTTTTTTATATTAACTTTCAAAATGACTTTATTCTAAACTAACTTTTACAGTTCATTACATGGAAAGTGACAACATAATATAGAAAATAATAACCATTAAAAAAAAAACAATAAAAAAAATTGAAGTTAATCCAATTTAATTCATTAATAAAATCAATTTAAAAAAAATAGTATAAATAATTTAATTTAGTAAATATCTCTTTAATTGTTTTTTAAAAGTTGCCAATTTTTTAATTTTTCTGATATTTTTTGGAAGATGGTTATATTTTATTATTCCGTCATATAAAAGCGATTTTTTTCCGAAATTACTTTTTACTGGTATAGTTTGATAATTTATACAACGTCTGGTGTTATGATCATGTAATGTCTTATTCTCCTGAAGTGTTATGTTTGATTTTTTTTCTTTTAAAATAATAGAGTGAATTAGAATACAAATTTTTAATTTATAAATGTTTTGAACGTGTAAATACCCTTTCGTTCTATATAAATTAACAGTTGGTTCCAAATGTGGTAATTTGTGTATACCTACATTTAATTACTTTATTTTGCAATTTTTGTAATGGTTTTAAGATTGATAAACAAGCAGATCCCCATGCAGAAGCTAAGTATTGTAATTTTGAATATATTAATGAAAAATATATATTTTTTAAGTATTTCAAAGGAATAAAATATCTAGCTCTGTACAAAACAAATACCAAAGGAGATATCGAGTTGATAATATACTGGATATGGAATTTCCAATTTAAATTTTTGTCTAAAACTAATCCTAAAAATTTTGTCGCTTTTGAATATTGAATATTTTCATTATTAAATGTTAAGGGGTTAATGATGGAATTTATTTTATTTTTAGTCATAAACATAAAAGAAGATTTTTTTTAATTTAACGTAAGTTTATTTGATTGAATCCAAGAAAGAAAATTTTTTAAATCATTATTAATATCAAGACACATTTCTGCAAGAGTTTCAGCAAAATAAATAATTGTCATATATAGCATGTGCAAATAGCTTTATATTGCCCTTCAAGTTCAATTTGGAAACGGAATTAATGTAAATTAAGAATAATAACTGCCCTAATATTGATCCTTGCGGAACTCCACATATTATTTCTTTTTCCGAACTTTTTCTTTCCCCAATTTGAACAAATTGTTTACGATAGCTTAAATAACTTTGAAGTAATTTGTGTGTGTTTCCCCTTATCGCAATATTGTATAATTTTCTTAATAAAATCTCATGGTTTACGGTGTCAAAAGCCTTACACAAATCTAAGGATAGTAAACAGCATTTTTTACTGCTGTCGACATTAGCTTGAATATTTGTTATGATATCTCCTACAGCTATTTCTGTATCCTTAGATCTGCGAAAACCATATTGGTTACCAAAAAGTAAATTTTGGCTTTCTAGAAAGTCGCATAATTTATTATTTATTATTTTTTCTAATATTTTTGAAAATATTGGTAAAACAGACATTGGGCGATAATTGCGGCATTTATATGTTTTATCAGTTTTAAACACTGAAGTTACTTTAGCAATTTTGATTTTTTTTGGAAAAATACCTGTTTTTAGAGATAATTTAATAATAATATAAAGCGTAATGATAAAGAAAAGGAGTTTTTTTGCAATACTTTTTGCCACGCCCATAATATTTTGACGAAATCTCGTATAAGGGGCTTTTTTGGGATGAGGAATACAAGTTTGCCCACCGTTTTTCGTATTTTGTAGAGGCTACATAGGAGCCTATACCTACTTTAATTTTAATGGTCCCAACTTTCTTGTCCTACACTGTATGCGCATTATTTTAATTTATTTCCAACCTTGAACATGGCATGCTTTGGAAACATGCGCTATAGTTGCCGTAGAGAAACACACTTGTGGAGAATTAGTTTTGACTAGGGCTGGGCAAAACTTCGATATATCGATATTTTTATCGATATATCGACAAACGATATTTAAAAAATAAAATATCGAGATATCGATATTATCGATATTATCGATGTTATCGAAATTATCGATATTATCGATATTATTGATATATACATTTTCTTTAAAGTAGCGCCATATTAAATGTGTGTTTTTCTACAAAATCAAAATTGGGCTATTAAAATTTGGTCGCATGTGATGCAAAGTTTATTTCTATTTGACCCTGTATAAGGTAACTTCGTAAAATAAGTATTGTTAAAAACGAAGTTTGTGTCTGAAAGTAATACACCTTAATGATAAGACAAAAAAGAACACAGTGTCTTCAGTAAAGTGTTTTTTAAGTGGAAAATAAATTTTAGTTTAACAACGTATAGTTTATCTATTTTCAATGATTTATATTAATTATAATTTTTTTATAAAGCTATGCCATAATAACGTTTTTGTAGAAAAACACACATTTAATATGGCGCTACTTTAAAGAAAATGTATCTGAAATAAAGCCTTGTTAAAACTGAGAAGTTTTATGTAGGTTCCGTTGAGTCTTATTTTGCAAAAGTGATGCAATTTACAAAATATAGCTAAACAATTTTTTGGAAAAAATTAAAATTTGACAGATAATGCGAATCACGTGACTACTATTTTTTTGCTTAATTTTCATCTCGATCGAAGCAGAACTTGATGCCAAAGTCAAATTTTGAATTAAGCTATTAATAAAAAAAAATCCCACATGATGCGGACTTGACTGGTGACACTGTATTTATAATATATTTTTATGTTTTATCGATAATATATATTATCGATATATCGAATAACGATATTTAAAAATTAAATTTCGATATATCGATATTATCGATATATCGACTATATCGATATTTTTTTAATATCGATATTCGATATTGGAATTTCAATATCGCCCAGCCCTGTTTTAGTAATTTTGTACAAGTTTTTTTGTAATTATTGTTATCATAAAAATAACAATAAAAATGAACAACTACTTTAACGTGGTGTTGCGGGACATGCATTATTATTACGGTTTAGCTGCTGGCAATGCTCTTGCAGCACGACGTTTGTATCGCGAAGCATTTCCAAATAGAAACCTACCCCAATCGCGAATGTTAAGTACTATCCATCGAAGACTGGGAGAATGTGGATCGTTCAAAACTACAATTTTTGATGTAGGCCGACAACGGAATAGGTACTAGAAGAGTAGAACCAGATGCTCGTATTTTGAATTCGATAGGGAATAATCCCAATGTAAGTGTAAGAAATATTGCTATCCAGGAGGGCATTCCAAAGAGCTGCGTACATGATGTTTCATGGGCACGAAGATAGCATTTATCTGTAACACTACCAAAAGGTGGAAGCCCTATCTGCCGAGGATCCTGCTGCTTGTGTGAATTTCTGCAATACAATTAGAGTATTTCACAGACAGGTGACCAAAATTTTGTTAGTAATTTCCTTTTCACGGACGAAGCTGGATTTGGGCATGATGGCGTAATAGACCACTACAATGAGCATTTTTGGTCTGATGAGAATCCTCATTTATCAATAGAGTGTGGTTACCAAAATAAGTTTTCCGTCAACGTGTGGCGTGTGGGCCGGTATTGTAGAGGACTTTGGGCCACATTTATTTCCACAAAGACTCAATGGTGAAGTTTACTTGGATTTTTAAGAAACCACTTACCTATTCTATTGGAAGATGTACCCCTCGGATTAAGAATTGCAATGTGGCTGCTTCAAGATGGCGCGCCACCGCATTTTAGTTTAGCGGTCAGACAATTCTTAAATGAAACTTTTTCTGAAAGGTGGATAGGACGCGATGGTTTTGTACAGTGGGCCCCTAGATCCCCTGACTTAATCCCAATGGATTTATTTTTTTGGGGCTGTGAATACGCTTGTATACAGGACACCTGTGAATAGCGTCGAGGAGCTGAGAGAAAGAATTTTTGCTAATTGTGGGGTAATTATATAAGTAAAAGGAAGGAATATTCCATGGAGTTCGTCGAAATTTTTTAAGAAGAATTTATGCACTGAAGCGGAAGGACGTCACTTTCAACCTTTTGTTAAACTTATTGCTCTAGTAACTTATGTATTTTAAAACTGCAAATAAAATTTAACTTTAACTCCCCGTAACTCCGTCAATAATCAATTTTCAAAAAAATGTTATAGGAAGAGATATCGTATATAATATTTATATTCTACAATCAATTCTAGACATTTTTCATAAATCATGCCTTCTTAAACCTATCTTTAACCGTTTACGGAATATTAACACTTTTATGCTGTATGCACCATTGATATGTTTCTCGACTTAGCGACGTTCTGAACTGAAGTCACAATCTTTAATGCATTCAAATTTGAATATTGCTCTACATCCAAAAAGCGCCTCACTGAAGATGAATGCATAGAAATGTTGATTATGTTAGGTTTTGGAGATAAAAATAGATGTTATAGGGAAGTTCGTGTTATGTTCAATGAAAAATACCAAAATCGCCCGCCTATTAGCCAATCCACAGCGTCTAGGGTAGCAATTAAGTGAAGAACCTCCGTACTGTTAAGGACAGTGTTAAAAGTGTTGTCCTGGTATACCTGATGAAAAAAAAACGTTATTAAAAAAGTTATTGGACGATGATCCTGACAGGCGAGAGCAATTTTGGGGAAAAATGGTTGAGCTAACGGATAATCACGCACGAATTGTCCAAAGAATTTGATTTTCAGATTAAACAACGTTTTCTTTAAATGATCAAGTTAATAGACAAAATAATTACTGGGAACAGAAAAATCCTCACTAGTTTATAAAAAACCACACCCATTATAGTGAAAAGATTAATATCTAGTTGGGCATTGTTGGAAATAGGGTAATCGAACTATTTTTTCTCAATGATTCTCACTGAAACAAGATATGTAAATTTCCATCCAAATGATCTAGTTCCAGCTCTTGCCATTCTATTTCCAGATGACAATGATATTGATTTACCAAATTTAACCTTGTGGTTTCAACAGGATGGTGCTTCCCCCCATTATGCTCCTGTAAGGGAGTACTTAAATACAATTTTTCCGGTGCGGTCAATAGGTAGACGAGGGTCAATATAGTGGCCACCCAGATCGCCCGATCTTAACCCGCTGGATTTTTTTGTAAAATTAATAAAAACACAAGTTTTTTTGTGTGAATACTTAAAAATTTAGTTTATAAATCTATATCCAACTCGATAGATACGCTTAAGGAGTCCATTCGATGGGTAATAAAAGGAATTTCTCCAGAAATAATACAAAATGTACAACTGGAATTTTTAGATCGATTGATCGACTTCAGAACTGTTGATGGAGGACATTAATCTTATAAAATAATTTCTTTTCATAGTTTGTCGTTCGTCTATATTGTTTTAAAAGTTAATATTTCGTAAAAGGTTGAAGACAGGTTCATGATTGATAAAAAATGTCTAGAATTGATGGTTTTCATTAAATAAATTAAAGTGGATACATGTATGATATCTATAATTAATTTGACGGGTCCGAGCGATTCGTGAATAAGTGGGCGTACATTAAATTTACCATGGTCAGTATGGTGCACAACCAGGCATTCCTAAGAGGGGTGCAATTGCTAAAAAATGGATTATGGGTGATATATACTCACAATATGCAGCACACGGTATACCAGTATATGCATGCGTAGCATGCATGCATCTATGCGTACTCTGCGTACACAACAAGGGATTCACATGCTCCGATGTCTCAGGCAATCCTTTCAAATACGCCACGTCGATCTTCTGCAACTTTCTTAACGACTCGTATAAAAACGATTCGAAACGTTTAAACGAGAAATCCTCAGGTATGTATCGACCAGCTCCTACCGTGGACGCACATGACTGATTGTAATTGTCAATTGCCCTTTTGACAAGAACCGCTTCGTTGTGTTGTCCCGACCGTATTTGATTACGTTTGAGATCTAGGAGGTGTTGGAAGATTTTGCGTTCTAGGTGGTACCTAAAAAGGTAGGTAAATAAAAGTAGTCGTGTCGGTTAAACAAATGTATACAATGTGTCCCAGACAGATTTTATTTATTTTATACAGGGTGATTCAGATAAGGTTTCAAAAATGACACATTTCAAACTAATTTTTCTCACGTTTTATTACCGTGCGAGCAAAAATTATTAGCATCAAAGAGGGCCTTGCATCTAAGGACGTAATGCTTAGCCGTAGAGCTTAATACCTGTTGGGTGTCAGTAACTACCTGAATTAACAATCAATCAGTTATTCCGTCATCTTTGACGATCGTTACAATAAGTACCTAATTTGATTCATCACTAATTTTTCCAATTTCTTGAACAATTCACACAATGGGCTTTACGGAACAGCACAAAACATTCATGGTTGAAGCGTATTTTCGAAACGGGGTTAGAATAAATAGTGAGTGGCAATACAATCTGGGTTTGTGCATGGACGATTTTCACGAACATTTTCCTAACGTTGCTTGTATTGCTGGGGATTTTTATCATTGCCTGAAGAGAACCGTGGCTGTGTTTAGGGAAACAGGTTCTATACAACACAAAAAAGGAGCAAGAAGACCCTCTGTAAGAACAGAAGAACTTGTTGCAAACGTTCGTGAAATAATGCAAAATACGCCAACAAATTGTATAAGACGCCTGTGCCAAGAAGTGGGAAGATCTTATGGAACATGCAGGACTATTCTTAAGAAGCAGCTAAATTTATTTCCTTATAAAGTGCAAGTATTCCAAGAAATACAAGCCGCAGATTTTGAAAGACGCAGGAATTACTCTCAATGGTTTACCCAAAATTTATTGAAAATAAATGATTTATTAGACCTGACATTTTTTTCGGATGAAGCCTGGTTCAACCTATCCGGTTATGTGAATTCTCAGAATACACGCATGTGGAGTTGTGAAAATCCCCATTATTTTTTTAAAGTCCCAGCTGTTTCCCGAATAAGCATTGTCCTATTTTTTTCTATGACACAGTTACAGTACAGCGGTATAGAGACAATCTACCGTAAAACGGGGTTAATAGGATAAATTTTCAACTTTGAAAGCTTGTAACTTGAAAACTATCTGCCTGAATAGATTTCTCAATAGCTTAAAATATGAATTAAGGTTGGTACTTTTAAATGGTCGTATAAGTTTTTATATAGGGTGTACCCTGTTGTATTTCACCCCGCAGGCGGTGTCAATAGAATCATTGATTGATTTATTGACTATCGCATTTAAACAACCGCGGGGTGTATAGAATTTTGCACACAAATTTATCTTAAGTACCTAATATAAAAGAGTACTAAAAATAATATTACCTAAATTTTATAAGTGCTGCATAGTTGTAGAGATATGAAGTTTGTAAGACAAAAGCAAAGATAAAATGACAACAGTTTAACCGCTAAATTTGACGTTTTAGGTTATGGTATTCAGCCTGCGATGTGGCCAAGTTTTTTTAAGTTTAATGTCATAAAAATTACTTTTTTTATCAACCGTTACTTCAAATCTGTACATAGAAAAGACCTACCCTTTAAAATTAAAATTATTACAGATTTTTGAAAGTAACTTTAATCCTATTCACCCCGCTGATCCTATCCACCCCGTTTTACGGTACTTACGCAATTTTTTCGACGACAGATTGATCAGTTTTCGATCAGACATTGAATTCTCACTGAGAATTCAATGTCTGATCGAAAACTGTTTCTCACCTAGATCACCTGGTTTAACGGTTATGGATTACTTCGTTTTTCCTCATTTAAAGAACACTATTTTTAAAACACCAGTTGCAAATTTAGAACAATTACAAGAAAGGATTATCCAAGAATGTATATAGATGCTGGTCACTTTCGAAAATATGAAGAGACGTGTGAATCTATGCTAGGAGCATGGCGGTGGCCAATTTCAGCAATTTATGTAATTCTTTTTTTTTTCTTACTGTATATTTTTACTTTGTTAATTTTGTAAACAACAAAAATAAATTTGTATTTGTCTACTTATTTTATTACTCATTTGTTTGGCATATCATGTCATAATATAAATTTGACAAAATTTTAACCTACACTGAGAAAATAGCTTCAAGTAAACTGTGGTAGCTGGGAAAAGTATACTTACACCGGCTAATATTTCATTTATTTTAGCAATGTAGTTTATTTAAAGCAAGTAAAACAAATTAGCTATAATCGGTTTAGTTGGATCTAATAAATTAGTAAACAATGTTTACTTGTTTTTAGTAAACATATAATTTTTAAGTATACTGTACACCTTATTTAAACTTGTGTTCACTTGTTTTGGATAAATTAAGACATGTAAAAAAGTTTACTTTAAATAAGTAAACCAAAATATTCTCCTAAGTTAACTTGGTTGCTTAAATAAAGTGTCCAGTTCACTTGTTTGGCCTTTCGTCAACGTTCGGTTCGCTTTTAGCCGCTCCCGCTTCACTTCGGCAGGATGAAACTCGAAACTCGTGGCGTCCCACGCCACGCAATACGATTTCGGATTTATCATTTTCTTTTCGTCGTAGGCGAAGTCGGTCGGATTGTTTGGTGCTCTGTTGCTGTAATATTTGTGTTGCCGTATTGGACATCGCGGTGTACTATAATATTATGGAGTGTTCTAATATGGACTATTTGTTAATAATAAATTGGAATTTAGAAGATCATATTTCTGCTTTTCAGGGTATCCCTTATCCTTATCCCTTTCACTAATTCTAAATAAACAATTTGTCTATTTTAAATAAATGGTTTATTGGTTAAATGTACATATTTTAATAAATGGGTTACTTATTCCAAGTAAACAGGTCGTTTAGACCAGATAACGAATTTCTAAGCACACCTGTTTATTTGTGTTTACTAGTTCTAGGTAAACTATTTCAGCATTTTCCATTTACTTATGCCAAGTGAACCCTTCACTAGTCACTATATGTAGTGAACTTTTTAATTAAAGTAAGTATATTTTCACCTAGATCTAATAAACTTTTTTCTCGGTGTAGATTTGGTTAGATATATCGTCCCCATATAATTGTGATCTAAACCAAGCCCTAAGTTTTTTAATCCAAGCCCTCTTTGATGCAAATAATTTTTGCTCGCACGGTAGCTCCCCTCGCATTCCCTAAAAAAAACGGAACTCACCTTCTTATATTACTTTGTATAGTTCTTGTAACCGATGTCATATTAACCCCTCGATCCGACATATTTTTCCACTTTGGTATCCTACTACTTCTCGGACTAGGTTCGAAGCCCGAATCAATCAAATTACTACTTTCATAATCACTTCCGGCACTTTTAGATTCTCTTCTTCGTGTTTTAGGTCGTTTCTTCACTTTCTTCCTTTTTGTGGGACTCAGTCTGGCGTCTTCTTCTAAATCTGATACACTTCCTCTTTCATTATCGCTATTGACCGAGGGTAGTATTGGAGCCGAAAGGTTTGAATCTGGACGGGATAATTCTCTTAAAAACCTAAAAAAGGAATCTATACAGTGTTAAGAGGAATTACCAGAACGCTTGATTATATCTATAATGATACAGAAGTTAGCAAAAAATACTCCTATAAAAGTTGTAAGGCTTTTAAAAATCTACATATCTGTTATAAATTGGAATATACAAGTTCTCCCAAGAAGCTGTGGAGAATTAAAGTTAAATTTTTTTAAATGAAATATTATCACTTATTTTGATCGATTAGTTAATTTAGCACATTTTTAATTAACCATACATTATGCATAAATTCATTAGTTTCCTAGATATCATGACATTTTGATCATTTACAAAACACAAAATAAATTTCAATAATCAATTTAATAAGTTTACATGAAATGTAGTCCTGAGAAACAAATAAGCCTTTACAATTATAATTTGGCATCTAAAACTCAATTTCTGCCAGAATTAAGCAAAGAAGAAAATAGCATAGCATTTTTACTTACTGAAACAGAGACAATCGATATTTTAATTTTAGGGAGTATGGCGATAAACAGAGATCATATCAGGAGGTATGTAATATTTATAACAATTTGCACCCAGACAAGCAAATTTTAAAAAATGCAGTTTTTCGAACTGTAGAGCGTTATGGAATGACTGGAAGTGTAAAAACCGACCAAGATCTGGAAGTGCTACCGCCGATGATAAAAAAATTAGAAGTTCTGCTTTCATACTTCCAGACAATCGACCAATCAGCTTGCTTTGGATCATGAAATTGATCAAAAAGACTAGAATTTTGCTAAATAATTATAAGAAAGATTGAAGATAGACCGTTTTTTTAAAACAATATATTTTTTTCGGATGAAGCGACCTTCACACCACACGGAACTGTCAATAAACAAAATGACCATTACTGGGCGCGAAATAATCTATACTGGCATGAAGAACTGCATACACAGTTTCCAGAAAAAGTTAATATCTGGGCTGGATTGTTTGCGGGACATTTAATTGGGCCTTATTTTTATCGAGGGAAGTTTGAACGGCGACCGATGTCTCCAGCTTTTTCGACAAGAAATTGTTCCAACTATAAACAATTTAACTCATGATATTAACTCCGGGAATCAGCAAGATGGAGCTTCTCCGCATTTTTCTCGTGTAATTAGAGAATTTTTGGATATCACGTTCCCAAATAGATAGATAGGAAGGAAAGAGCCTATCGATTTGCCTTCACGGTCTCCCGATATTTCGCCCTTAGATTTCGATTATTCGGATCACCTGATAAACAATGTTTATCGGAACAAATCCAATAATTTAGAAGAATTAGGAATTAAAATTTTAAATGAAAGTGAGAGAATAACAAAAGAAATGTTTTTAAATACCCAAAGACATTTTTGCGGCAATGTATTATCATTGTCAGTTAGTAATTTTGAAGATTTATTAAAAAATAGAGTCGTTTCTCCATGTTTCATTTGTTATGCCGATTTTTTTCATGTTAACTTATTAACTCAATGGACCACAATTTATTTTGGCAAATTTCCACTTTAATTGAGAAAAACACTCTTTCTTTACACGACGCGTTTCGCTACATTGTAGCTTCTTCGGGTGTATGGTGCTAACTAATTTTATTTCAGTAAAATAACAAAATGGTCTTACTTAATTACTCAATACAGGTATACACATTACAAGCTTAATTATTTAATTATATGTTCTTAACACTGTCTAGGTATTGTAAACTTAAATATTATTGTCGTTATAATATATTTTAATCTTATGGGAAATCCAAAGAACCCTATTTAGATTATTGACACAGATTTAGCAAAGGGGAACTATTTAGTTCTAATTGGTCGTTTAATAATGCACCGAAAAAAAAGCCAAACAGGTCGATCATTTAAAACGAGAATTTTGGAACATAGAAGAAGTTTTCTCAATCAAAAAACCGACTCAACTTATTCTAATCATCTTTTACAAGAACAACATAATTTTGATAACAATTTTAAAATTTTACATATTGAAAACGAGGGTCAAAAACTTAATCTTTTGGAAAGTTTAGAAATAAATCGATTGAAAAATTCCGGTGCATTATTAAACGACCAATTAGAACTAAATAGTTTCCCTTTGCTAAATCTGTGTCAATAATCTAAATAGGGTTCTTTGGATTTCCCATAAGATTAAGATATATTATACCGACAATAATATTTATTTTTACAATACCTAAACAGTATTAAGAACATATAATTAAATAATTAAGCTTGTAATGTGTATACCTGTATTGAGTAATTAAGTAAGACCATTTTGTTATTTTACTGAAATAAAATTAGTTAGCACCATACACCCGAAGAAGCTACAATGTAGCGAAACGCGTCGTGTTAAGAAAAAGTTTTTTCAATTAAAGTGGAAATTTGACAAAATAAATTGTCTTTCATTGAGTTAAAATGAATTTCCATCAAGTAAAGGCCTCAACGATTCAAAGTTTTAACTTATTAAACTGTTTATGAAATTTATTTTGTAACTGATCAACATGTTCTAAATTCCCTAGACGATCAAAATAAGTGTATAAGTGATGTTTCATTTAAAAAAATATAACCACAATTCTCCACAACTTTTTAGGCGAATCTGTATATTTCAATTTATTACAGATATGTAGATATTTAAAGGTTTCCTAACTTTTATATAAGACATTTTTTGCTAACTCCAGTATATTTTGAAATAATTTCTTCTAACCCTGTATAGTATATTGATATTTCTATAAATGCATTGGCATAAAGTGGTATAGTTACATAGTTAAGTTGAAAAAGAAAAATATAAATTTTACCTGTCTCTGCTACTGTCATGAATATTTGGCAAAGATGGAACTCTTGCATCTATGTTATACTGAATCTTCCTCTCACGTTCCGCTAATCGATCTAACTGTCTATCACTTTTAGAAAGTGGCGTATAAAACGTTGGTGTTGGAATCTTACTTTTAAATGTCTTTTGTTCTCCTTTGATTCTTTTCTTAAACTTGGTCTCATCGGATTTGGAACGAGGTTTAGAATCGTTGTCTTTAACTTTCCTTGCTCGCTTCTTTTTCTCCTGCAGATCTGCAGCTTCTTTTTCACTTAATATTTTAAAACTCTTATGTGCTTTTCGTACCTGCTCCGGGGAATCGCTGAGGTATTCTGAAGAACTGCTATATACGTCGTCCTCAGATAAAGTTTCCTTTTTATCAACATCTTCAAGTTGTTCGTTGGGTTTTAACACTCGCAGAACACCAGGCTGTTCATTAGCTTTCTTTCTGGATGGTATTTTGCTTCGCTGCTTTTCGTTTCCGTCTTTCCTTTCTTTCGGAGTGATAAGTTTAAAATCCTCACTTTCTTTTATTCGTTTTTTCTTTTCACGTGGTTTCCCGACTACTTTAGATACCGGTGTTTTCTTATCAGTTACAGTAACTTCTTGCATTGACTCATCAGATTCGTCACTTCTAGTTGTTTGTGTCTTTTTTATCACGCCTTTTTCCTCGGCCTTGTCCGTTTGAAGACGAACATCTTCCGCGTGATCAACCTCCTTTATTTCTTGCTCACTCGGTTTTTTTTCTTCAATTAGAGCATCTTTAGTTTCCTCGTTTTTTCTAACGACAGCTGCTTTAGTAAGCGAATCTCTTGTTTCTTTTATTATTTGTGCATCATCTGTAATTTTATTTTGCTCCTCTTTCAAACGTGCTTCATTTAAATCAGTCCCTTCTTTAACTTCTATAGCCCCGTCAGTGGCAGTTACGTCTCCGTGAACTTCATGTACACCCGGAATTCTTACAGTTTCTTCGATATTTTTTAATATCGCTAATCCTTCAGTAGTTTTAGCCTCTGATCTACTGTCTTCTACAAGTTGTTTGGTTGCGCTAGTATCCTCATTAATTACGATTTCATTAGGTTTGATTCCTTTAGTTTCTGCTTCTTCTTGTGTAGTTACATGTTGATGTTTTGAATGTGTAATATTTTTATCTGATTCCATGATTCCTGGTTCCTCAACTGGTGTTGACAAATCAGCGGTTGCGTCTTGTGTAAGTTCCATTTCACTATTTTGATTTATGCCGCTACAATCTTTTGCTACCAATGGTGGCTCATGAGGTTTTAAAATTCCTTTAACAACGACTTCTTCCATTCCCGCATCTGTCGGTTCCCCTTGAATTCTAACAATTTTCGGTTCCGGGTGAATACTCGCTTCCACAACCAACTCTTGAGCTACATCGACATCATCACTGGTATTTGAAATTTCCGGAAGTTCTATCATCCTGTCTCTCAATCCGTCTTTTATTTCCGCTTTGATGCTTTCAGCCCTTTGTTTATAAGTATCTATTACAGTATCCATTGTATCGTCAGAAGTACCAGTGCTTTGTCCCAAAACTGACGCAGATTTAGTTAAGTCGGGTGTGTCAATTCTTTTCTTTTTTGATGACGTTGGTCTAGACGATCTTTCCTTATCGCTTGACTCTTTGGCGCTATCTTTACTTATTTTACTAAACTTAGCACTTCTCGGCCGTTTTTCTTTATCACTGGATGATGTAGGTACAGTAATTTTTTCGTTTGAATCGATTTTTACTTTTCGTGGTGAAACTTGAGTACCATCACCTTCAACTGTAATCTCTTTACTTTGATGTATGTTAATTTCTGTCTTGCCGTTGATTATGATTTCGTTACTATAATCTATTCTGCTTGAGGCTGGTTTTCTTGGGGAGTCGTCTAAGGCACTCGCGGAAGTATTGGTGGCAGTGGTCACTTTTGTAGTCCTTTTTCCACTTTTAACTTTTTCACTTTTTTCAGCTTGAATTTTCGCAGCATCACTTTCACTTTCGGATAATGGCACCTTTTTCTTTCTATTTCGAAAACTCATCTTCTTTTTGTGCCCTTTCCTAACACGTCTACCCTCTTCAACATTCTCTTGGTCACTATTTGAGCTACTGCCTCCCCAAAATGTGACGTCATCACGAATCTGTAGACTTAGGGAGCTACTGACTTGAGTGTCAAGGTTTGGACCACCAAGTCGACTTGCTGGTACACCACCATGAAGTTGGAGGTACTTTGCAGTTGACCGAAATCCTCTTTGGAGTGCACAGTCCAGCGGAGTCATGAAGACATTCTTAGATGTTCGGAGAACGGGATTAATAGAAGCTCCAGAGTCTAGCAAGATCTGAAAATAAAAAAATTAGCAGAAACGACATAAATTCATATGGGAAAGTAAATTTTTAAAAGATTAAAGCCACTTGCAGCACTGAAACGTTTTTTTTTCTAATGAAAACAATCAATAGGGGAAATGAATTCTAAATAGAATTCTAGGTATCCATAGTTACCTGTAAATTGCTATTGATTCATTTATTACTTTTAACATGAAGATATTGAAATGCTCTTGAGATCTTTATTGTTGGCTCTTGGCTTTAAAAAAAATAATACTATGTTGTAAACTACCTGTCATTGTTTTATAAATTTGAAAAAAGGTGCTGGTTGTAAAAAGGAAACTAACATGTTTTAAATAAATATTACAGGAAAATAAGGTTGGATGTCTAATGCCCATCCTTGAGCAGTGGAGTGCCTAGGGTGGATGACACCCTCGGCAAGGATAAACGTTTATCACCCCACGCTAAGTAATACAGTAAAAAAAGCGCCGCTAGCGAAAACTTTTTAAATTCCATGCCCAAATTAACCCATTTGGGTTGTTCTTGGCGGCAAAAGTTCTATTTGATCAAATAACTGTTTTTTCTTTTCAATTTTTGTTAAAAATTTTAGATTTGAAATGGAGAAAAGTTAGAATAGGCAATTTTTAAAATATAATTAATGGGGTCCTACTATAGGCATGAGCTCACTTCTAATTATGATTCAAAGAAAACAAGATAATATGTTAGATCGCAGTCGCAATTTTGTCTGCCCAGCGCATGACATCACCCGACGAGGATAATAATTTGAATTTAAAACTGGATTCATCCATTCATCGACCCAACCTAAATCCCCAAACCTTGAATCATAAAATTTTGCAGATGCCTTCTCGTTGGCATCACTAAGAAGGGATTTTTCAAAAATCAACCCCTAAGGGTTAAATTTTTGTTGAACTTTCTACAGACTGTCCGCGGATAGGGTTAACAATAGCACAAATGGATGAAAAATTGCATTTTTCGGGAAAAAGTAATTCTTGATAAAAAGTTTTGCTTGTAAAAAAATGCAATTCACGAAGAGAAAATTGTGATTCTTTATACAGGGTTTGCAAAACCTCAAAAACATGATTTTTCTTCTCTTCTACCTTTATTTTTCATTTTTGACCAAAATGCCAATTATAAAACTTATTTAGAATAACGGTAGTAATTTAAATCCCAGATTTAAAATAAATCTTCGATTTTTTTTAGTTTTTTTAATTTTTAAAAGTAAATAGAAATTTTGGCGCCACTGACTTTTTTAAAATTATGTTTTTTTTTTAATTAAACAACTACAAATACAACTATTTTATCACCTGAGTTTTTTTCATATCTTGCTTTGCTTTCGAGAAATAAAACATAAACCACTTTATTGCATGTCCCCGGGAGTAAAAAATTTAAACTACTTACCAAACTATTAAGCAATTAAAATTACACAAAAGTCCTCTTTGGAATTTTTTCGCAAAGATTAAAACTGTTTTCGATAAAAGAAATTAACATAAAATAATCGCATAACGTAATAATTTATTGCTGCAATGTTTTAAAAGTAACAACTATAACTCTTATTGTCCCGGGGACATGCCATAAAGTGGTTTTTATTTTTTTTCTCGAACACAAAGCAATATTATGAAAAAAACTCAGGAGATAAAATAGTTGAACTTGTAGTTGCTTAATTCGAGAAAAATACATAATTTTTAAAAAAGTCAGTGGCGCCAATTTTTATGTCAAAAATATTAGTTGGACTGTCTTCCGGGACGCCACTGGACTTAATAATTTTAATCTAATTGAGGCCAAATTATCCTCTTATTATTACAAACAGAATTGCCAAATTTCAACACAATCGAACAAAAGAGTATTGAGATATTTACAAACATCCGATTTTTTTTTTAAAGTTTGACACCCTGTATCGTAAAAACTTTTCTTCTTATAATCACTTAAAGAAGTACCCCTTGAAGTTTGGACACATACTTAAATAACACCCAGTATAACTAAACGGCCCTAACTCTGGTATTGCATCCCGATTATGTATTGGGAGATTTTAAGCAGAATATGAAAAAAGTTCGTATTTTAGGTTTTATTCTTAACTATTGTTATCAAAATGTTTAGAAGAAACACTGACATTTTTAACATTAAACAAGGCGATTCCAAGCAATTACCAATTCATTCTCAAGACTTTTTTCAATTTTAAAAACTTTGTCTGCACGCCGATTAACATTTTTCACTATAATAAAGACAGGAAAAAAACTATAAGAATTATTTTCACGCATTTCCCCGGTTTAAAATCACAGGGTTGGTATTTCAAACTGTATATAGGTACTAACATTAAAATTAAATTAAGTAATATTTCCGACGTTGATGAGAAAATTTCATTGTCTCCGTAGCGCAATTGGTTAAAGCATTCGACTGGTAATCGAGAGGTTCTGGGTTCGAATCCCAGCGGAAGTGTAAGACTTTTTTCAATTTTAGAAACTTTGTCTGCACGCCGATTGACATTTTTCGGTATAATTAATACAGACAGGAAAAAACTACCACTATAAAAATTATTACAGCTAGATATCATTGTTCATGGATTTGGATGAACGATAAAACAGATCTTAATGATCACTGGCCATGAGCGAGTTTTTTTTCCCTAATAACCCCCCCGGTTTAAAATCACAGGGTATTTCAAACTATATACTAACATTAAAATTAAATTAACTTATATTGCCTAAGTTGGTAAGGGGTGTCTCCGTAGCGCAATTAGTTGGACCGTTCGACTGGTAATCTAGAGGTTTTTGGTTCGAATCCCAGCGGAGCTGTAAAATTTTTTTCAATCTTAAAAGCTTTGTCTGCGCGCCGATAATAGTATATTGTTTTATTAGGAGTAAAAGCGATACTTTTCTGACGAGTCTGTAGGTTTGCCGGACGAACAAAGTGAGTCCGGCAATTACGGACGAGTCATAAGAAGTTGCTTTTACTCCGAATAAAACATACTTTTTTTTTCTTCAGACGTTGTTTAAATATGAAAACACAAAGATACAAAATGTTTTAATTGTTTTATTTAAAAATTTTAAGTTTTGCGAAGAGGCTAGCGTTACTATGGATTTATTATTATATTGTTTGATAGCGACGTGCCATTCGATTTGACAAGTGTCAGCATTCATTATTGCGTAACTTTATTTAATTTTTATCCTTTTAAAAATATAATTTTTTAAAACTACATTTACTTCAAATTAAAATGTCAGACTCAGAATTTACCTGTACGCCCCCGGAGGTTGCCAAAATTGCAGCAAATGTTGCGAACAATTTGCTGCCAACAAAATCCAGTGGTGTTTACGAAGCTGCGTTTAAAAGATTCCAGGCATGGTGCAATGAGAAAAACACCAAAAATAATTCTGAAAATGTACTCTTGGCATATTTTTCGGAACTAGCGAGCAATCAAAAAATTAAAGGTTCAACAATGTGGTCACATTATTCTATGTTAAGATCAATGCTAAATATCAGACAAGGAATAGACATAAGCAAGTATTTGAAGCTACGAGCTTTTTTAAAGAAGCAAAACGAAGGCTACATTCCCAAAAAAGCTAAAGTATTCACCAGGGAACAGTTTGAAAAATTTCTATCTGAAGCTCCTAATCAGCAATATTTGGGAATTAAGGTAAATTTAGGTATTACCTCAAAGTATACAAATTTTTTATAAAGGTAATATATATAATTTTTAGATTGTTTTGGTTATTGGAATATCGGGTGCATGCCGATGTGAAGAAATGGTGAAAATGGTCGTTGATGACATACAAGACTTAGGATCTGCGATTCACATAAGAATTCCTAATAATAAAACTAGGAAACCGCGGTCGTTTACTATTGTTGGGGAGCAATATTTAAGCATTTATAAAAACTATGCATCATTACGCCCGGAAGGTATGCGCGAAAAGAGATTTTTTTTTAAATTTGTAAATGGTCGGTGTTGTCGCATGGTAATGGGAATTCATAAAATAAGTGCTGTTCCTAAGGAAGCAGCAGTGTTTTTAAAACTACCAGGAGCAATAGAGTACACCGGCCATTGTCTAAGGAGAACTTCAGCTACACTGCTTGTAGATGCAGGGGCAGACATTACGTGTTTAAAGCGCCACGGGGGGTGGAAATCGAGTACTGTAGCTGAAGGGTACATCGACGAATCGATGACCAATAAGAAAGATATGGCAAAAAAAATTTTACAACCAAATAATAATAAATCAATTACTAATAATTTAAATACTGCAATAAATTCGACAGAAAGTGGTTTCACTGAGAGTTCAACACTAGAAAATACCGAAACAACCAACCAACAGGCCATCGTAACAAGCAGTCTTAATTTTTCTGGGGCTACAATTAATAATTGTACTTTTAATGTTGTATTTAAATAGTTATGTAGGGCCAATATGGGTAAACGCACCTCCAAAAGGTACCTATTCACGTTCAGTCGGCCGTCAGTCCGTGGACTGTCCGTCCTGGCCGGCAGGCCGTTATCGAAAGTCAA
Source organism: Polydrusus pterygomalis (assembly GCA_963969555.1). Classification (NCBI taxonomy): domain Eukaryota; kingdom Metazoa; phylum Arthropoda; class Insecta; order Coleoptera; family Curculionidae; genus Polydrusus; species Polydrusus pterygomalis. Next base: position 35,710,234 of record OZ018375.1, on the reverse strand, counting down.
ACTACACGTACAGTTTTATTCACCGATTACGGCCGGAGGATTTCTGCCGGATTCGATAGCGGCCTTCAGTTTTTGTTATTTCACTATACACGCGCAGTTATTTCGACAGGTCAAACATGTCGCAAAAACGGTGCGCAGCGGCAATTGTTGTTGTTTCACACGAACAAAGAAAAAGGAAAAAAAAAACAATTTGGATGAAGGACTGGCTAAAAAGACGTTGCACTTTCTCTCACATGAAGCTTGTACGAGAACTGAGGCAATCGAGTGCAAGTGATTTAAAAAACTTTATTAGGATGAATGATCATTGAAACCGTATATTACAAGAAAGGACACCGTAATGCCTTTTTCAGTTCTTTTCTGAACGCACTTTTCATATTATTTATCTTATGTTTCACCGAGTCTAAAGTAGCTTCGACATCTACTGTTTTATATAGTAAAAGTAATTCTTCATAGGTATTATGCTTTAATTCGCAAAGCCCTATTAGCATATGAAGAGTCTTTTATTTTCCACAAATATTTATGTTTGCGGTACAACTCAATAAAATTAAAGGGACTATTTAATAATTTTGTGTGAGATCACATATTAGTGAAATAGCACCGTAAGCGTAAGGAGAGAAAATTGTATATAAAATTTGAAAAACAGTAGATATAAAAAATGTTTGTTTAAGATTAGAAGTAATAATAGTTTAAAATCTTGGCTCTCGACATTACTTAATTAGAAATTAAAGTTTAAAAAGTTTTAAATGTGAACTGGAGCTGACAGTTCTGAAAAGACAAGGTAAAATGGATGTCAACATGACATGACATGGCCTGCAGTCCAATGCCGGCCGGTATACTACTACACACCTTAAGTTTTAACAGACGACAGGCCGCCGGCAGAACGCGACTCGTCATTTAACTGCGTGTGTGTAGGGAGTACCGGCAGCCCGGCCATTATCTCTCCGGCAAAATACGGCCGGCCGACTGACCGTGAATGGGTGCCTTTAAACAAATTTAACTTTATTATTATTATTTATTATAATAGGGATTAACATAGTTTTTGAATGCTAGTGCTATTACCCTAAAAGTACATTTACCCTAAGTCACATTGCTGTACTTTATTTTTATTAAAATAAATAAAGTATGTTTATAACTTTCTGGTATTATTTAATATACAGTATGTCTCTGTAAGTTTGCATCATATGGAAAACTTTTTTATTATTCATTTTACGAAAAAAAGTTATTCTTCATAAAAAGCTCTGCATGGTCTAAAACCTAAAATACAACCATCAAATATCGAAATTTTCCAGTCATATACGAGGTTTGTCAAAAAATGTGAATTTTTGCCAAGAATGTAAATTTTTCCCAAGAGTAAAGTACCTTTATTTTTGACATTATCAAAAATTGTTATTAAAAAAAGTTGATCAGAACTAAAAATCACATCTAAATATGCAATGACCCGCATTAAATTAATTAAATAATTAAAAAATTAAATAATTAATAATAAATAAATAAAATAATTTTTCAACATAAATGCGTATAATTGCATATTTAGACGTGGTTTTTAGTTCTGATCAACTTTTTTTAATAACAATTTTTGATAATGTCAAAAATAAAGGTACTTTACTCTTGGGAAAAATTTACATTCTTGGCAAAAATTCACATTTTTTGACAAACCTCGTATATGACTGAAAAATTTCGATATTTGATGGTTGCCTTTTAGGTTTTAGACCATGCAGAGCTTTTTATGAAGAATAACTTTTTTTCGTAAAATGAATAATAAAAAAGTTTTCCATATGATGCAAACTTACGGCGACATACTGTATATTTAGTCATGAGAACACAGTCATACTTTTACTTCCGCTGCTATTGGCAACGGAAGAAAAAGTAAATACTTTTTCTTCCGTTGCCAAAAGCAACCGCCTTCTGACGAAAAAGTAGAACTTTAACGTCAAAAAATTAGTAGAAAAACGTCAAGTTTATTGACGTTTGAAGAAAAACACTATATTTTATACAGACATAAAGAAACTACAACTGTAAGTATATATTTTATACCCACTTGCAAATCCATATTTACAATTCTCGGACTACAGGAATAACTTCTGCGTTTTCCAGGAGACATGTTCACCGCACAACAGTTAACTTTACTATGGAAAAATGGGACACTAAATCCATTTAGTAACCTATTTCGTGGAAGCAAGATTGCGTGAGTCAAACACGCTAATGTGTATAGCAGCAAATTATTTTTCGAAAAAAATATGATCATATTTGCTTACCGATTTGTTGGGCCGTCTAACATTTAGAATTTTCCTTAACAAATTTTCTCGCATTTTTTTTTTATAGTACTTTAATTGTAGTTATCACGTCATTCTTAACCTTGGTCATGTCGGCAACCGACGAAGTCATGATAGGCATCTTATTAAAATTTGAAGTCCGATTTAATAAAGGTCAAGGAATGGTAGTTTTATTCATAAGTAAACGAAAATAACTCAAGGTTAGTATGATTCATGGTAATTTCGATATTGGCGGCGATTGTTGGGCAAGTATGCTGGCAAAATATTTCTTCCGTATAAAACGTTGTTAATTTTTTTATTCGTCTTTTCCTTCGATAAGCGAGATTACGATCTGTTGCATGTGGCTTGCTAGACAGTCGACGACCTAAATTCGGTTCCCGGCTGCAAAGGGTGTAATAAAATATTGAAATTAAGCAATCGTTAAAATATAAAGAAAGCTTAATGTGGCTTTAGGTCTTTAGAAAATTAGAGCAATAGCAAAATAGGAAATGTGCCAGTTCATTCAATAATAACAAAAAAAAAATATTCAAATATTTTTTAAACATTTTTTAAGTAAATATGTAATTTCTTGAATAAACTTTCAATTCAGATCTAGGTACTCACGAAGTAAAATACATAACTATGTTATAAAAATATGAATAAAGTAGTGTGTTAATTCGAATAAGTATAGCGGGAATGAGGGCGGGCAATGAGATGACACAATAATTGTATTTATCTCAACGTTTCGTTTTTTATAAAAACTTTCTCAAGGTTCAATAAAAACGTCTTTAAGCCTGTATATTCATACTGTAAAATATATAATATAATATAACACATTTTCTTGAAAACACCTTGGATACATCTATACAGGGTGTTTCTCAAAAGACGTTCCCCCCCATAACTTTTCTATATTTATAGATATTAAAATGAAATTTTGAGATTATGCATAAGAGATGAGTCTGCATTTATTGTCATTTTATTTTAAATTTGTTACCACACTTTTACACATAATTTTTTAATTCTTTGAAAGCTCCATTAAGGTCCTTCACCATTTTCTTTTCTGCTAAAACCATCAGCATTATTTACATACATTTTCTGTCTCCTGATGATGAACGTTTCTACGTTCGAAACACGTAGAGACCCTTAAGAATTCTATTCTATTAAATTTTGTAGATGAAGACTTTTAGTTCTTTTCTTTCGTTCCCATACTTTCAACTCCACTTTAAGCATGGACTACTTCTTCATATTATTTTTTAGCTTAAAATTGTAGGTATTGCTACTCAAACAGGAGTATTTGGCCACTTTTTGGAGAAAACGAAAAATAAACGATATATTGATAAGAAAATGAAATAGCGAATGCGTTACCTTGCACATGTCCACATTATCATTTAGGGCAGCCATGTGTATCGGAGTTTTTCCATCATTGTTTTTTGCGTTTACTTGACTGGGTCTCATGCTTAGTAACCATGCGACTAGTTCTCTCCTGCCCGATGCTGCTGCATCATGCAGTGGAAGATCACCTCTACAAAAATGCTGATTATTAACGCTTATACCTACTGGCAAGATCTAGTGGCATTTTTTTTATAAGGGTATAAGAGAACAAAACAATATGTTAATTTATTTGCTGATGATACTATTATTGTATATTTTCATGAAGACTATGCTCAAATTCATAATAATATTAACCACGACCTAAATATATGATGTAAATGGCTTGAAATTAATAGGTTATCATTAAATTTGAATAAAACATCTTTTATGTTTATAAGTTAATCAAAATAAAAAAATAATAATATTTCTTTACTATCTTTCAATAATCATATAGTTAATATTAAATATACAAATACAATTAAATTTTTAGGTTTATATATTGATGAAAATTTAAGTTGGAAAAAACATATTGAATATTTGCCAATAATTGGCATTTTGTTTAAAGCTAAAAATTATATATTATTCTTTGGTCTATTTAAAATCACAGTATATGATTTCAATTTGAGGATCAGCAAATTTAACTACAATTCAGCCATTAAAAAAACTACAAAACAAAATAATTAAATGCATACCTACATAAACTTCCTTTTTTAGAACCAACTATAAATTTGTATGAACCAAACTGATATTTAAATTTAGAAAAGCTTTATAAATTAAAACATGCAATTCTAATACAGTCTATTATTATTAATGAAAAATAATCGAATAGAATATTTCATCTGACCAACATTATTCACAGAGAGACAAAACCGTCATATTCAAACACATGTGGTAAATAGTACTTTTGGCCAAAGATCAATATTATAGAAAGGAATAACAATTTACAACAGTTTGCCGAAAAAATAAAAGAAATATCAAAATTTTGGTCTTTTAAAAAAGCATTAAAAAAATATTAAAAAAAAAATTAAATGATAGTTTATTATTATTTTTTATAAATAACTTTAACGTATTATATATTATTATTATTTTTATTGTTGTGTGTGTTTAGTTGCAACCACGAGGCGTGCTAAATGTTTTATTTTTTTATTTAAAAACATTTCTGTATACATAAATGTAATTATAATGCCAAGACTCTTTTTGTTCTTGAACATCGACATTTTTCTAACACGAACAGTAGGTAGCAAACTTGTGTTTTAAAATAATACGCGGATTTTAAACTTTTCTAAAGGTCCACGAGCCACGTCAATTTAATAAATATTTCATAAACCGGCCATAAACACACACTTTTGCGCGAGGCGCATAAAACCGCCAGAGAAACCGTCAGATTTATGTGCGCATTTATTGCCTCAAAGATTCCACGGCTCGCCACATTAAAAATCGTGGGTGTACTAGTGGCGACTTTTCACGCGGTTAAAAGTGTGTCTCTATTGGAGGCTATATTGAAATAAACGAAATCCTTTACCTTGCATTTCGCATCCATAAATTAGCACCCCTCGCCCCAATCAGCTTCACCGTTTCAAATTGACCCTTGGCGCAGCCACAGTGCGCAGGACTTCGTCCTTTTCGGTCCTGGCGGTTGCAGTCGGCGCCATGAGCTAATAAAAGGGCCGTGGCATCCGCGTGGCCTAAAATAAAGAGTTATTTAGAAGATGCACAGGAGAATGTGAAAGATGGGTACATTATACGACTCCTTGAATGCACCTCACAAATTGGAAATACATAATAAAGAATGAGACAGAAGAAATGGCATGTCTAAGTTTTATTATTTTATTAATAACTGTTTTCACTTAGTATACCATAATTACAATTTCATTATTTGATTATGACAAGTCGACATTTTGACCGGCCAATTTTGTATTGTGCTGTATTTTGAGAATGTTCTGGTTAAATATTGCGAAAGCATGTTTCATTATATAGAAAAGAACAGATATTAATTCTGAAACTAGAGAAATATCTTCAATACGAGCGGAGGCGCGTCGACCGTTATTACCTCTTGCTGATGTTTATCAAGTAAGTTTAACTCTTTTTAACCTTTAGTTACCAGTAAATAAAACATTTTGTCCATTGTAACATCGTAATTTATTCATTTTAGATAGTTTCTTTTGATGCTTTAGGAAATTCTCTCGGAACTATAAGCAAACTGTGTAAAAGACGTCGAGCCAGACGATGAATATCATAAATCAATAAAGAAGAAGCAATTCTGCTGTCGCGTGTCGAGCTAGACCACACACTGGTTTTCTGAACCCAGTGTTTATTATTTAACTTTTTCTAATATTATATATTATTTTGTTTTTTTAGGAAATTCGATTCAGATGAATCGGGTGATGATGGTCTGTCTCCCATAATTTAGCACATTTGCACCAACATCTGTCTGCAACAGAATGTCTGCGACGATAATAAGTAATGTATTATTTTTTGTTACCAATTACGTCTGCGACTGTAATGGTGACACTTTACCTCCCAAAACTACCCCTTTTTGATGATTACCTTTGGTCTGCGACCACACTTTGTTTTAATTGGTTCCCCGTTAATCTGCAATTTATTTTGTTACATATCGGCCCATTTTCGTGTACTTATAGATTTACGTACACGTTTAGTATAAAGGTACTACGTAGTTTGGTGAAACGCCGAGCGACAACGGTCTTTTCGGACATTTCAAACATATAATTTATAAAAGTGCAATAAAAGTTAGGAGCTCGCCCACTTTCAGCATGGGTCATTTTTCGACTCAAGTGGGCGTTGTTTTTCATTATGTCGCTATTAAGGATACCAATCCATATCCGACAATATTATTAGAAAGCCGAACGACAACGGTCTACAGCAGTGGTCACTCAAGACATTCCTGCTGTCGGACATTCTTTTTAGTAAAAACCCATCACACCGTTTTATGTACACCTATTATAAATTAACGTTCTACAGGCAACATCATACCAAATAATTATTACGTGTATTGATTTTTGTTACAGTTACAAATAGTGCCATTAAGCTTTGGCCCCCTTTTTATTTTAAAATAATTAATGGCCAATTTTGTCTTGCAGACTCAGCCGACTTTATTTGCTATTTAGACCCCATTTATTTATGACTTGATAATTTTCTGATTAGCACTTTTGATAAAAATATTTGTTGAATTGAATGAAATTGAAGTAAAGAATATTTAGGTTTTTATATGGCGCGAATAAACCATAGACAATTTACCTTTAGATAAGCAAACAATAATCACGAAAGTAGCAGTTTTATGGCCTCGCGCATGTAAACAAAGCTAGACACTATTAGACATGCGCACTGCAACATTATTGTTTGACGAATGGGAAAATAGACAGGTCCGGGCTTTAAAATTTAAATTCTTGCCAAAAAATTGAAATTTCTTCTAGTGGTTTCTGACATTTTTAGTAGTTGTAAACCTCATCAGATTTTGAGGATAGAAAATTGTTTTCAAGGGTTTGTTTCTAAAATTTGTTTAAAAATAATTCGTTATCGTGTTTTTAGTTCGAAAAGGAAGAGAACAAGAGCAAGTGAATTAAACTAGTCTTATAAAATCGAATATAAAAACAAACAAAACCAGCAAATAGCCAATCTATCAATGTTATCGCGTACCTAACCTCAAGTCAAATAGGTATTAGTTGGTATATAACTTGTATTGATTTTTACAATTTGGCAAAAACTTGGGTACGTGTAAAATATTTTCAAGCAAAATTTCGTGTTCAAGAATTTGAAAAGTTTTTGCCCGAGAACTCTTGACCCGTTTTGGCTTTATTAAAAGCTTAATGTCGGGATGTACAGATTTTAACCAAAAAATTAACCAACCAGCAACTTTGACAGAACTAATTTTCTCACAATCAGACACAATTCACTCAACTACACAAAAACTAGAAATCCGTAAATATTAAAGACCCACAATCCACGATAGCTAAGAAAACTGAAATCTACAAGGAATCCACAGAGACACCTTAAAACGCAACAACAAAAATGGCGGCCGAGCCGGTTCTGCAGAGTATCTTGTGCATATCGATTATTGTCGATAAAGTAGGAGAGGCCGATAACACGAGGTTTGTGCGCATGCACGAAGGTGTTCAAAAGGAAGCCAGCTGACCGGCAAGTCATGCACTCGGACATATTTTTTCACCCACGTAACGTACCTTTGCTTGCGCAAGAGATAAGCTGTACATATCTAAAGGTAAATTGTCTATGGAATAAACCCGCACAAAACCTAACAACCCGAACTCGAATAACGCGAACAAAACCTGGCGGCGAAAACGACCTGTGATTGGGAAATATCGACTCTCCTTTTCCCGTCATTTTTTCTCCCTTTTATAAACTCGCCCCTGCTTTCCGCACAGGGGACGCGTAGCGTGGCCATCTGTTTTTCTAAACTCAAAAAAATCCGCCTGTCCTGAACCGTTCTGTCGATAAGAGGGTAAAATTTTACACATTTTGCTTTTAAGCGAGGGTTCCCCTGCACATAAGTAAAATATTAGTTATTTTTTTTTACCCTTCAGAAATTTTATGGAAATTTTTACGCGAAAAAGAGCCCCGGGTCTGAGGCGTTTCAGTTTAGAGGTATAATAGTAAGGTTTACAGTATACTGTTGACCTTCACTGCATTAAATGGGCGCAGGATCGGCTTGAAAAAATAGCTACTATTTCCGCTGCAAATGCGATTTTTCATCATTCCCCAGATGTAGGCATCAGGAAGGGTCAAGTCGGGGCATGTACTGGATAAACGAAGTATGTTTTTAAGGATATTATCAATAAAAATGGACGTAAAAAGTTCAATCAAAAGCCATTTAACAAGAGCATCTTGTCCCCGACCAATCCAGCGATTAGGAAAGATTTGGTATAAATAGTTCCTAACTTTTCTAGCAAAATGCGGGGGATCACCGTCTAGTTGAAACCAAATATAATGTCTTATCACTAAAGGCAAAGCTGTGTGTTGCGGAGATATTAGAAGATCAATTTAATTACATTTTTTTTACTCCAAATTTTTTTATTTTAACTATCATCATATTCCTAAAATACTGGGTAAATGTATCTTCTTTCTATTTTTAATGTACTAAACAATAAAATAGATTATACGTATTTATACCATCTTCTATGAAACATATCAAGAAATTCCCAATTTTTTTTCGTGAGAAAGAGAAGAAGGATAGCTGTTTTAAAAATAGAATAACAATTAGAACATACGACATGGCAAAGAAAATCGAAAACCAATAAAAGTTAATTACATTCATAATTAATATCTTTGTAGTTATCGTAATGTAAGTCGTAGCAATCTTCGTTGCGTGTAATACACGTTATATATACCACATATTTGACAATAAATAAACTTGAGCGATCTGTATATAAACGCCGTTTGCACAAGTATATAATAATATGAGCCAATGGACACGAGCGACAATAAGCGGCTATGAGACAAGCCGCTTTGAGCGACTGGGGTCGTCCACGGTGGGCCTATTCGGACTGTTGTGCAGTAGTGCACAAAGAAGATTGAAGTACAGCCTTCTTATTCGACATTGTCAGTATAATTGCAACCCTCTACACTCTACACCATCGACAGAACTATAACATTCTGCAATGTCGATGGACGTTCAATCCTCCCTATTTTCAGTGAAAGTTCAACCATCTACAACGTTTACTGAATTGCATCCCATTACAATGTCGAAGGAAGTACAAGCCTTTAAAGAAATCTACAGAGTTTACTATTCTCTAACATGACTCTAAAGTATTGTATTTGTTAAGTTCTTTTAATGGCATGTTTTAGATTTTTTAAATTTATTTTTAATTAATAGTTACCATGTTTTCAGTTTTTCAACAAAACAATCAATTTCCTAATTTAATTTTTCCAGTATCGTCAGTATAAAAACATATCATTTTGTTTTAGTAATAACAATTATGTACGAATGAAGGTTTTTAGTGTCTGCTTTAAATATACAGGGTGTCCGGAAAAAGAAGGTCAATCTATTTACCATATTATATTCCATAAGTTTAAAATTATAAACTGATTTTTTTGAATAATTCAAGTATTTATTAATAAATAAATTTCAACTTTGATACATTGCTTTCGCATAAAGAGTTACATCTTTTGAGAAAAAGAACAAGAATAAAATATTTAAAATAGGGGGGGGGGGCTCCAGTACTCGTTGACCTCTCTATTTTTTAGTACGTGCACCAGAGATTTCTTAACTATATTTTTCAGGTAATTATTTGTTTTTGATTATTTCTTGACTCGATAAAATTACGGTAATATCATAATTTCTAAATGTTAAATGAAGTCAGCCGCTGTGGCATTACCGTGGATACAAGATATAATTATGTAAATATTTGCAATAGGTGACAATACCGAAAGCAAAGGACTAGCCAAAAATAACGTAAGGACAGTGCCGTACAGATAAAACCTGTACTACTAAACCAGTTAAATGAAATTATTTTATTGTCCTACAAAGACCTTACTATTGCCAATTTTCTTCATATATATATAAGAGTAAAACGGCACTATCACTCGTTCTTAATCTACTATTACTTATTATATAAATTTGATACATCATAACAAGATAATAAATATTCAAAACAAATTATTTTCATAAAATTATGAATACGTTAATAACAATAAAACAAACAAAATTTAAAAAAAATAGTTTAAAGATATTGCCTCCATTTTTTTGAATCGTCCGTTTAAGTGACAATTGAAAGTGATTGATATTGGCTTCTTCCCCACATACTCTATGAATGTTACTTCCCTACACCCTGCATAATTGAAATTTTTTTAGTGTGAATTCGTTTTCCTTAATAACTCCACCCCAGTTTGAAATCGCAGAAAATGCCAAACTATATACTAGTAACATAAAATTGAATAAGTTATATGGCCGAAGTTGGTAAGAGAATGCAAGAGTCTCCGTGACGCAATTAGTAGAGCGCTTGACTGGTGATCGAGAGGTTCTGGGTTCAAATCCCAGCCAGTTTTAAAAAATTTGTCTGCGCGCCTCTAAACATTTTTTAGTTATAAAGTTATGCCCTATTTATTGGTGGAACAATGACGTATTTTTCTTTTGTAAAAACAATAACTGATTTATGTAAGCTTAAATTAGAGCAAATTTATCCATTTGAATTTCGGAACAAATATTTCCTAATATATCAATTATTTCCGATGAATAATGAAATATACTCAGGTCACCGTTCTACCGGAGAAGTGATATGTAGGCCATTTTTTAACCTGTTGTATTGAATAACTAACTATACCAGGGTGAATGTCTTTACTGGAATAGATTTGGTAACAAAGAATCCATCCGTTCCGTTTCTTTTTACTGTTTTTTTCGTCTAAATATTGAAGATTTCCAACAATATAAAAAAATTCAAAAATCACATTTTTTAAATTTTATCAGAAAATCAAAGAAATTAAAAAGTATCTAATTAGTGAGTTATATTCATATTTATGCCCTCGTCCGCGAGCTATTGATGGATTATTTGATACTAAATTTGTTCCAGTTAAAAGATTCACCACCTATAGTTTACCACAGAGTGACAGGGGGCGTGAATTTTTTAATTGCGAATTTATTTTATTATAATTAAAAATATTCCAATCTACAGAAGATCCATTTATTGAATGGGTATAAACACAACAAGTATATAAAAATTTCTTAAGTAAATAGTTACATTCACAATCTAAACATTAATACCGTGCGAGCAAAAATTATTTGCATCAAAGAGGGCATTGCATCTAAGGACGTTATGCTTAGCCGAAGAGCTTAATACCTGTTGGGTGTCAGAAACTACCTGAATTAAGAATCAATTAGTTATTTCGTCATCTTTGACAGTCGTTACAAGTAATTTGATTCATCGCTAATTTTTTCAATTTCTTGAACAATTCACACAATGGGCTTTACGGAACAGCACAAAACATTCATGGTTGAAGTGTATTTTCGAAACGGGGTTAGAGTAAATGGTTAGTGGCAATACAATCCGGGTTTGTGCATGGACGATTTTTACGAACATTTTCCTAACGTCGCTTTTATTGCTGGGGATTTTTATCATTGCCTGAAAAGAATTGTGGCTGTGTTTAGGGAAACAGGTTCTATACAACACAAAAAAGGAGCAGGAAGACCATCTGTAAGAACAGAAAAACTTGTTGCAAACGTTCGTGAAATAATGCAAAATACGCCAACAAATTGTATAAGACGCCCGTCCCAAGAAGTGGGAAGATCTTATGGAACATGCAGGAGTATTCTTAAGAAGCAACTAAATTTATTTCCTTATAAAGTGCAAGTATTCCAAGAATATACAAGAAAGGATTATCCAAGAATGTGGTAACATTTCTCCAGAGAAGCTGGTCAACACTTTCGAAAATATTAAGAGACGTGTGAATTTATGCTTGGAGCATGGCGGTGGCCAATTTTAGCAATTTATGTAATTATTTTTCTTTTTCTTTCTGTATATTCCTACTTTGTTAATTTTGTAAACAACAAAAATTAATTTGTATTTGTCTACTTATTTTATTACTCATTAGTTGGCATATTATGTCATAATATGAATTTGACAAAATTTTAACTTAGATTTGGTTAGATATATCGTCCCCATATCATTGTGATCTAAACCAAGCCCTACGTTTTTTAATCCAAGCCCTGTTTCAGAATTTCGGTACTGTTCATCTGACCATGTAGAATGTTATGTGAGGAAAACCAATATCCGAATAAACACCATCCATCTTAAAGCTTAGGTACTTGAGAAAGCGTGGTAGAATGTTTTCGAGTCTTTCGCTGTACACCTGGTAGAATGGAGACCCAATGGTAGATGCATTCTCCAACCTTGATCTAACAAAAATACAATGATTTCAAAGTGTGTTCGTTGGTTGGAAAAATCTATAGAATTTCTAATTATAGACGCCAATGCTCTGAAGCAGATTTGAGTAAGTTCCGGAATATGTGGGACAAACAACAACTTACTATCAAAAAGAACTCCCAGGTCACGGAAGGTCATCTCACGGTTCAAGTGAAAACCATCAATAGAGTAGTCAAAAGTTACTGGTTCTGTCTTCCAAGTATAAGATACGATATTACATTTAGTAGGATTTGATGGCAGATTATTGAGAGAGCAACACTCTGCTATTCTGTCAAGCGCAGCCTGGCGGCGCCAACAATCGGCGATAGTTCTTATTTGAATAAAAATGTTCATATCATCAGCATATAACAGGCCACTTAAACCAGCGTTCTCCAGACTTTTATTAATAAATAAATAAAATAAATTAACGCTGTTTTTGATAACTTTAAAGCAACATAATAGTTTTTTAAAACCATCCTAGGGGTTCACAAGATGTCTACAGACATATATACATGCAGCTTTTGTTATAAAAAAATACGTTTAATGTACTTACCCAAAGTAACCGCATAATGTAGGGCAGTACATCCATTACTATCGATGACATCAGGCGAAGCTCCGCATAATGTTAATAGTGTATCAATGCAATCAGTATGACCTCTCGAGGCTGCACAATGTAACGCAGTCAGTCCATCTCTAAATTAAAAAAAAAGATGTTAGTTAAACACAGTTAATATACAACATACAATATATTATTAGGTATATTCAAATTAAATTTAGTTAAACACAATGCAAATAACGTCTACAAGGTTGGGATTCAAAACGCGACGCCGCCGCCAATGATAAGCTCGGAATTAGCCCTAATCTAGAATACTCTTAGTGGATGAACGCACGAAAAAATAAATATAGTAGACAGTTCTCTATGATACCCATTTTGAACGCATAAAATGCAAAATGAATACTAAACTAGCGAAGACTTAACATACATGCTGTAGCCTAAAACAACACAGCACCGACATTTCGATGGCTGTGAAATAATTTCCATTATTTGATTAAGATTTCGCATTTACCAGCATCGTTGTCGCTACCGTGTCGGCAAATGCGAGAACTCCCAATAGCTGGAAAATAAAGACCTAGTTACAGGGCCACTGGTTGTCATCAGTAACTTTTTACAGGTTTTGTAGGTTAATTATGAATACCTTTTAGAATAATGGTTGCTTATTTCTTGTTGCAAAGTGCGAAGAATCTTTTTTGTTTAGAATAGTTTAGGTATTTTACGAACATTACGCCAAAATTGGTGATTATGTCAGGAATAATGAATTTTGAAACGTAGATTACGAATCTGAAAAAGTTTTGTCAGGAACGCTTAGTTTTTCAACATTTCATGTTGGGGTGCCTCTTCATAAAGGAAAGTGCAAGTTTCTGATGCAAAACTCGAATTTATACCGTTCGAGCGAAAATTATTTGCATCAAAGAGCGCTTGGAATAATAAACGTAGGGCTTGGTTTAGATAACCATGATATGGGGACGATATATCTAACCAAATATAGGTTAAAATTTTGTCAAATTCATATTATGACATGATATGCCAAACTAGTGAGTAATAAAATAGGTAGACAAATACAAATTTATTTTTGTTGTTTACAAAATTAACAAAGTAAGAATATACAGAAAGAAAAAGAAAAATAATTACATAAATTGCTGAAATTGGCCACCGCCATGCTCCAAGTATAAATTCCTGCAGTAATTCCTACGTCTTTCAAAATCTGAGTCTGGTATTTCTTGGAATACCTACTTGCACTTTACAAGGAAATAAATTTAGCTGCTTCTTAAGAATAGTCCTGCATGTTCCATAAGATCTTCCCACTTCTTGGAACAGGCGTCTTATACAATTTGTTGGCGTATTTTGCATTATTTCACGATCGTTTGCAACAAGTTCTTCTGTTCTTTCAGATGGTCTTCCTGCTCCTTTTTTGTGTTGTATAGAACATGTTTCCCTAAACACAGCCACGGTTCTATTTAGGCAATGATAAAAATCCCCAGCAATAAAAGCAACGTTAGGAAAATGTTGGTGAAAACCGTCCATGCACAAACCCGGATTGTATTGCCACTCACCATTTACTCTAACCCCGTTTCGAAAATACGCTTCAACCATGAATGTTTTGTGCTGTTCCGTAAAGCCCATTGTGTGAATTGTTCAAGAAATTGGAAAAATTAGCTATAAATCAAATTACTTGTAACGACTGTCAAGGATGACGGAATAACTGATTGATTATTAATTCAGGTAGTTACTGACATCCAACAGGTATTAAGCTCTACGGCTAAGCATTACGTCCTTAGATGCAAGGCCTTCTTTGATGCAAATAATTTTTGCTCGCATGGTATATGGACAACGGTCATTTAAGAATTTTTGCATGCCTCTTCAGCAATATTACCTTTGGCCATTTGATAATTTAATTATTTAATTTAAAGACATTTTTTTAAATTAGTAATTTGATATAAAAAAAACTTACCTGTCGGCTGATTCTACAACTGCCCCAGCTCTTACCAACGCTAGAAGAGCTTTGGCAGATCCAGCACTCGCAGCCCACAAGAGCGGTTGTCTTTTATCGCCATCTTGAACAGATACATTAACATCTTTATGACCAAGCAGTGCATGAAGTACTTGAAGACCAAGTTGAGATTCCTTGTCCTAAATAAAGTATATTATCTATACTCTACCCATTCTTAGTTTAATATTTCTATTAGTGGTTCATAGCTTTCATATAGCGAGTAGCGGACTACAGGAATTTTTCCTCTGGCTTCCCACAAGTCACAACCCGCTGCTCTCCATATGAAAGTGCTTCGGCGTCACTAAGAGTTCTTTCTGGGAGGAGAGGTGGGGGGGGGGGGCTAGTCATTGAAACTGTTAATTTATTCACATTGGTTTTACTAAGATAAAATGAGTCTTTATTTTAATAAATAATTCTAACTACCTCCCAGTTAAAATTCCTTCAACATCTTTTGAGTAAATAATTGATGGTGCGACGACGGTGAGCCGTAATGCTATATTCAAGAGCACAATATTTATTTCAGTTTGTAAAAAGCGCTTTGCAATTTTTGGCGAAAGTTATGCTTGACGAAGAATTTCATTTTTCCATTTTCTGATCGCTCATGCTACATTGACAAGCGGGTGGGGATAGTCCTTCCTCCATTTTTGGATAGCCAATGTTTTTTGAAAAACTATAACTAGTTATCTAAAGATAAAGTGTGTTCAATGATCGCTGCCCGTTACGTCATGTCACGACTAGTGCTTATCTTAAGATTGGTGAACTAGGTGAGGTAGTAAATTTGCGTCAATAATGAATGTCGTATAATTTTACCAGTTTTACTGTCGTTTTTGACAGTGACATTTTTAATCAACATTATTTCAAAAATGTGACGGTGATATTGTAAAAAAGAACAAACAGTAATTTTAAAATTATTTGATTATTTTCAAACAGAAAGTGATGCCGGAAAGACTATTTTACCCTTTAACGCAGTTTACCAAGTAAGCAGATATAATTAAGCAGGAATTGTCAAAACCAGTGGCGCAACCAGGGGGGGGGCAGCCGGGCTGCAGCCCCCCCCCCCCCCCCCCCATCCCCGAGCTTAGAAACTTAGCCTATTCGTTTTAGTGCAAACCAATTTTTCATGTCACGCCTTTTACTAATATTTTATATTCAGCCACATAATTTACATCAATCATGTTATCAATAGTGAAATTATACTACGTCTGACTGAATGAACCGACCGCAATACTTCCACTGAGGCATCTGGATTACTGGCCAGCATTATAAGTCCCAAATTTGTGATCGCACTAATGTGTACAGAAAGAATATATGCCTACACACTGCCTTTAAGCAAGATTCTACAAACAGTCGATTTAAACCTTTGTAAAGCATTACAGTAATGACGTAACAGATCAGGTTAAAGAAATAAGAGGCCTGGCAGATGATAATTATCAAAATATTTTTAAGGAAGCTCAAGATCTACTTTCGGAATACGATATTGAAATCAGAGTACCTAGACTACCGCCAAGACAAACACAAAGATTGGTTATAAAAACCGATTCCGCTGCTGAGTATTTTAAAATAACAATTTTTATTCCATTTTTATATGCAAATAGCAAATCTCGAGGATCGGTTTTTAAAACATCGAGAAACCCTTCAAAATTTTGAATGCCTCTTTCCATATGATAATCAAGATTTTGATAGTCAATTTAAATGTTTTTTGAAACTTCACAGCTTCTACAAGAATGAGTTCCTTAAAGAGTTTTCCAATAAAACGATGTTAAAAGCTGAACTTGAGCTGTGGTATAAAAAATGCAAAAACAAAAACTGAAGGAAGATTTGGACAAGGTGTATTCCGAATGTGATGCTAATATATTTCCTAATATAAAAAGGTTTTTACAAATTTTTTTAACTTTGCCTATTACAACCGCCACATCTAAAAGGTCCTTTTCAAATTTAAAATATTTAAAAACATATCTGCGTAGCACCACGAAAGAGGACAGACTAAATTAAATGGTTTGGCAGTTCTTTATGCGAACCACGATATTGATATTACCGTGGCAGAAATTCTGGACGAAAAGGCAAAAACAAAACGAAGAATTTTACTGTAATATTAGTATTATTAGTGATTACTTACAACTTATTGTATAAGGTTTTTTTTTTGTTTTAGTAAAAGTATGATTAATGTGCGTTACTTATTTTAAATACATTTTTACTAATTAAAATGAAATCTCAAATTTTTTTTCATAAATATTTAGTTATGACCAGCGGCGTATTATTCCAGAAGTTTTAGAGAGCTGTCGCTCTCGTCAATCATACGTATTTTACCCAAAAAAGGGCGTGGCACGCAAAAGAGCGCCTTTGGCGCAAGAAATTAAAGCCCCCCCGAACTAAATTTCTAGTTGCGCCACTGGTCAAAACATAAATAATAAACATGAAAAATATATGGCAGTGTTTTTATTAAATACTTATCTGTTTTAGAAAGTTTCTGATGCTTTGGGAGTTTCGTGTTCAACAATCCAACGAATTAAGGCAAATGGGATTGAGAAGGATGTAGATTTTAAGAATCGCAATAATGTAGGTAGCTATTTTGTCATCCCGTGGTGGACAACGACACGAAATTTATGAACAACCACAAGAGACCATATTTATGGGATGTATAGAGCTGGTGAATACGTTACCATTCGCTCAATACAACTAAGCCACCCTAAAATCATTGATGGTGGTTGGTTCATTAGCGCACTGTTTAAAAAATTTAAATGGCGTAAATGTACTGTCTCAAACAGGCGCTTTTTATTAGAGCAACCCCATATAGCCTAAAAACGAGTTGGATTTTTAAGAGAATTTAAGAATAACGGCAACTATTAATTTCCCTTAAAACCTGTTTTTCTAGGTAAAACCTGGATATACAGTAAAGGGGATTTCAGGCCTAATTGATAAGATGATATTCTTCATATAGTTAAAAAAAATCGTCGGAGGATGTACGGTATATTATTCTGCATGCTGGTTCAAAAAATGGATTTGCGAATAATGCAAGTTTGATATTTAACTCTGGCCTGAAATGTGATATTTATCATAATTCTATAAATAGTGAAAACTGAGAAATTGTTTGAAGAAAAATTGTCATGGATAACGCCACCTATCATTCTGGGCTAATTGAAAAAATTTCAAATACAAGTTGGTCAAAAAGATTACTGATTGCATGGTTAAAACAAAGACAAACATCGGTTTCATCATTTGCAATGAAGCATAAGATCTGGATAACAGTGAAGCAGTATATCCCACGCAAACATTATAATTAATCTGAAAAGCTTTATTTATTTTATTTTTGAATTATTTTTATTTTATTTTAATATGTTGATCGAACTAGCATTGCAGCACGGACATCGAATTTCGAGACTTCCTCCATATCATTGCCACTTTAATTCTATTGAAATGATTTGGTCAGAATGTAAGCGCTATTATGATGCAAAAATAAGTTATTTGCATCCTGTAACAAATGACGCAGTTTTGGATCTGTGGAATGAAGCCATAGAAAATGTAACAGTGGAAAAATCATGTAATACACACTAATAAAATTAAAAATGATGTGTGGGAACGGGAAAGATTTATCGATGGTTTAGATACTTTTCCCCTTATTGTGGACTTGGACGAATCTGATGATTATGATCCATGTGGAGATGATTTATTTTAATTATTAAGAAACTGTATTTTGTTGTGTTGTAATTTTTTATTATATTGTTTTCTAAAAAAAAAAAGAAGCCTAAGAAACATTATAACCTTTACCACCGTTAAGTCAAACTGACCGAATTAATTTACGACGTACCGCAAATATGACGTAACGGTCAGCGGTCATTGAACCGACTTTACTTATATTATATTTCTAGTATAACCAACCGTAAATCGAGGATTGTTTAAAGGTAATAGCCAATGTAGAGTATTATCAAAAAAAAATACTTTGTCGTACTTTCATTCTCTTCATTTTGTTGCCTAACAAAACGTTTCGGTTAGTTAGTCCCTTTAACCGTTTTTATTGTAAACTAAATTATATTTCAAAACTTAAAAATCGTTAAGTCAAAACTAGTACATACAGAAACGAGAGAGGAGCAAGCATTTCTTACAATACCTTATGTTAAGGGGAATTTTGAAAATATTAGGATAACGAAAAACTATAACATCAAAACAGCCTTTCAATCCGGAAATACGGTTAGAAGCTATACTTACCAAAGTAAAACCCCCAAGTAATGAAAACACAAAAAGTTGCATTTATTAAATCCCTTGTGAGTGCGGCAAATCGTACATTGAAGAAACAAAAGGACCCTTTCCTGTACGAATTAAAGAACATCTGAACATCCTGAAAGAGGTGAAACTTCGACATAAGGTATAGCGGAACATGTTTGGACGAACTAACATCATATGCAGTGGTGAGAAGCCAAGGTTTCGGACAAGGAACAGCACTGGCAAAAACACTTATTCAAAAAAGCAGCTCTTATGAACCAAAACACTCGTATATTTAGTAAACCAAATAAAGATATCCCCAACATCTGGATGCCTCTCTTTTTTACACAACAATTTAAGTTAAGGGGGAATTAACGACGCCATTTTCTATCTTCAATTCGATTTGCCGAACTGTTGACGATTCGCATGCGCACTGCAGTGCTGTGTTGATCAGAGTAGTTATTTTTATGCCTTTGGCATACGAAGAAGAAAGACAGACATGTTCTGGAGCTGGTAGAGCAAGGTAGATGTTAGTCAGCCAGTCATAGTTTTGTTTACTTTCCTGTTTTGTGCAGTTACGACCCGTTTCCTGTTAAAACAAACACATATTCTCTAGAATTCTTAGGAGAGATGACATCTAGATAGACTGGAAAATATCGTGATACCAGTAAAAATTGTTGTTTTTACTTTAGTTCTGAAAATCGACGTGTTTACTTTCAAGGATTTTAAGGTAATTGTGCATTGTACATTTATTTAAAAAAAACACTGGCATACTATTCGTCAATGCCTCCCTGAACAGCCCTTCCAAAATTAGATACTAATTTTTTTTTATAATTGGAAGGTTCCGGAAGTTACCCCTGCATTCAAGCCATTTATTGGTCTTTTATACATGATTGACCTTGAGAACTGTGCCCGTAATATTTCATAAAGGTTGAAGACATGTAGCGGACATAATTTATGAAAAATTACTAAAATTTATTGTAAAATGTAAAAATGTATACACTCCAATAAGGACGTAAGCGGAGTGATCAAGCTTCATTGCACATGGATAGTATTAAAGACAGTAGCCCAAGATTTATATATTCGTTTGCACTTGAAAACGGTTACAGATACAAACTAACCGAAACGTTGTGTTAAGTAACAAAATAATTTCAATGAAAGTTCGACAAAGTTCTTCTGTTAAATTAAGGACACATTGTAAAATGTTATTTGGAAATAAAAATAACTTAAATTTTAAATTTCTAATTACTTTAAAGGTTGGAGCACGAGCAATTGTTCGTTGTGCTGACACAATATCAAACTTTTATTTGTTTTTATTTGTGTGAAGTCAAATTAGGGGTTAAATAATATAGGTTTTATGGGTGATTGCCTTACCATGAACCTATTATTTTTGTAAATAATACATTAAGCTAGAAATTATAATTATTTGGGTGTACCTACTCTCTTTACAATGTCAGAATAAATAAATGATTTATGACTAGTGCTTTTGTTCTCTGATCAAACGAAAAAAATGTAAATGGTATGGTAGTTATGGATATCAGCTGTCTCCATAATGGTGAAAAATTAAGATATAAAAGCATTATTGTCCGTACTACCATTATAAAATATACAGGGTGTCCGGAAAATGGACGTCTTACCGTTAACCATAGGATTCCGTGAGCAAAAATAATATTACGTTTATAAAGCCATTTTTTATTTTTGACCCTAATGTTCGATATATCAGTTTGGAAATAAAAACTGCTTTTTTTAATGATTTGGTACATTGCTTCAACATAAAAAAGTACATCTTTTGAAAAAAACAAATCAAGAAACAATTGTCACATATTCAAAATAGAGGGGTCCAGTACTCGCTGACCCCCCTTCTATTTTTTAGTACGTGCGCCAGTGACTTCCAAACTTAATTTTTTTGGGTAATCATTTGTTTTTGATTATATTTTGACTACCACAGAATTTCGATAAAATTATGCATTTTGGAGACAATTTAAAAAGTATGTGTCCTTAACTGATGTCAACGCGGCTTACGGTAATCTTATAATTTTTAAATGCTAAATCAATTCAGCCGTTGTGGCGTTACCATGGACATAAGATATAATTAAGTAAAACTATGCAATTGGTGACAATACCGAAGTGTACAGTAGCGTACAGATAAAAACCAGTTGTAGTAAACCAGATAAATGAAAATATTTTATTGCCCTACTAAGAACTTACTATCGCTAATCTTTACTAACAATAATAATTTTGTCAGGAATTTTGACTATAACATTCATTTTAACTATTTCTTCAAAACACAATGCCCGATTTACTTGATGATTTGTTTCTAGTGGCAAGACAAAATGTTTGGTTTCAACTAGACGGTGCTTCTCCGCATTTTGCTAGAAATGTTAGGAACTATTTATAGCAAATCTTTCCTAATCGCTGGATTGATCGGTACCAAGATGCTTCCGTTAAATGTTAAATGATCACCTCGTTCCCCAGACCTTACTCTCTTGGACTAGTCACTCTGGAGGTGTATGAAGGATTTTGTGTATTGTGGTTGTTTAAGTGCGCAACATATGGGCATTTTTTTAATTACCGATTTCTCAGAAAATTTTATTCTTGATAAAAGTTGGTGCATATTCGATAATCATGTTTGGTGTACTTGGTATGGTTGCAGGTCAAACGGCGTACAGGGTAGGCCAAAAAATATAAAACTTGTACGTACAAGAATAAAGTACCCCTATTTCAGAGAATTCAGCAAAATGTTATTAAGAAAAGTTGTTTAGAATTAAAAGTTATTCATAGATTCAAAAACGTGACCTCCTAAAATAAAAAAATATATTTTTTTAAAAAACATTAATAATTTCTCAAAATTTTTTTTTTATATATTCACCATAAAGACCTTCATAATTTAATCAAAATCAAATCAATTTCACATATCTTCGTTTCATTTCATTTTCAAGCATATTTGTAAAATTTACTTGAATTTTTAGTTTATTAGGGAATCACAAACTTCATGTTTGTGGCAACGATATTAGACACAATTTTAAAATATCCTAAAAATTATTTTTAATAAGATAAAACATTAGTAATAAATAAATAAATAAATATAGTCTTTATTTCCAACAGGTTACACCCACTTAAAGGAAAATCTAGATAAAACATATGAAATACATAATAGAACAAAATAAAATAAAATAAAATGATTAATAAATACAATGTACTGTGAATACAATCACTCATTCGAACGCAGCACAGCATCCACTATCCTTGTAACAGGATCCGCATTAATGTCACAAGCCCTACAGACACGATTGTAGACATTGCACATAAAATAAAAAGGACACTGCCTTAAAATATTAGACATAGCTGTGCTGAGATGAAAGGTCAGAGTACACCTTGACTCCGGTCGGGGAACACGAAAGCATAATATCCCCCAGGAGAGAAGCACAATCAATCTTGGAATTCAGCAACCCATGCAGAAACCTGACGGACTGAACCTCTCTCCTAGCAGAAAGTGCTGACTCACAGAAACGAGCCAGTAGCGCAGCATGATCATATCCCCTAATGGGATACACATTGTCCTCTCTAAAGACCAAATACTTATACGATCGCCTCTGTACTGATTCAATATGGTTAATATGGACAAGATAAATTGGGTTCCATATAATCGATGCATAATCAAGCTTGGAACGCACAAATGTATAGTATAATAATCTTATTGTAGCAGAATCATTAAATTGTTTGCTATTGCGGATAACAAAACCAAGCACTCTGGAGGCCGAAGCCACCATCTGTTCAATATGAGGTACAAATGTAAGTTTGCTATCAAATACAATGCCAAGATCGGCCATCCTCTCAGAACGATTCAGCACAGCCCGATCCAATGAGTAATTAATTATAAAGAATAGGATCATAACTGCGACTAAAACTCACTATGTTACACTTAGAAACATTTAGAGTTAACCTATTACTATTTCACCAGTCGCTGATGACCCGCAAACCCTCCTGCAAAATGTCACAGTCAGCAACACCAAAGATTCTATGAAACAGCTTCAAATCATCGGCATATGCGAGTCTGTCCCAGTAAATCAAGCTGAGAAGATCGTTAATGAAAATCAGGAAAAGAAGCGGCCCCAGGTTTGACCCCTGTGGCACTCCCGAACCCGCCGTGAACTGCGGTGACCTGAAACCCTCACACTCAACATACTGTACCCGGTCAACCAAATATGATCTAAAAAGGTCGATCAGTCTCCGTGACATACCAATGCTCTCCAGTTTGCTAGTAAAACAAAGTGGTCTATTTGATCAAAGGCTTTTTGAAAATCAGTATATATTACATCTAGCTGGCCACGAGAATCCAAAGCCTCACAGGCCTTTTGTGACAGCGAACACAGATTAGTGACGCATGATCTAGAGTTAACAAAGCCATGCTGAAATTCAGAGAGCAAGCCGCGGACCGGAGGGTATATGGAACTGTCGATTATTATTTCTAGGACTTTTGAGAAGTTGCAGAGGATTGAAATAGGTCTATAGTTTTCTATTAAACTGGGATCACCTTTCTTCAAAACAGGCGTTACCCTAGCCACCTTCCAAATTTCAGGAAAAGAACCAGTCAGGAGCACCTGATTAAATATATGAGCTAAGGGATTAGCCAGGACATGTGAGCTGTCTTTTACGAGAAAACTAGGTATCCCATCCACTCCGGACCGGAGCTGTAATCCCTGATATGTCAATCATGCCCGCAGGATACGTGGAGCTGTGCGGGACTCCAGCTGGGTTAGAATTTTTATAAACGCTCCGAAAATAATCAGCAAAAGAGTTGACGATGCTTTGAGGAGTATTACACTTGAGACCATTAAACTCATTACTCCCGGAATCCTGGACTGTCCCCTTTTACTCTGGACGAAGGACCAAAATTGATCCGTCTAAATTTTGGTCCTTTTTACCCTGTACGCCGTTTGACTTGCAACCATTCCAAGTGCACCTAATATGATTATCGAACATGCACCAACTTTTATCAAGAATAAAATATTCTGAGAAATCGGTAAAAAAAAAAATTTCCATATGTTGCACACTTAAAGAACCACACTGTATATGGTTCCGATTTTAAGCAAGAATCATTTATTAGAATGAATCCTTTAAGCTGGAGAGAAGTTCAGGTTAAAATCACATATTTTCAAAAGTTAGGATTTTCTGTAATAAAGAGAGCTCGCATGTGTTTCCAAAAAAATGGAGATTATATCGAGCAATTTTTTTAAAATTTTGTTTGTTTTTGTTACTAACGTATTGTCACGATACGAAATTTGGTAATTTATTTATTTGCTAAATTTTGCGTTTGATTTAGTTTATTGTAAAATCATATTTCTTTAAACCGGAAAACTCGCGTTAAAGCAAAAGCGATGAATATACACTTTGTTGTTCAGTGAACTTGCATTATAATTAGTAGTCAACATATTTTGTTTAACCTACGGAGTGAGCAAAATTGTGCTGACCTAAGATGTAGCATTGACCATTGAATAACAAAAGACATAGGCAGTCGTTCTTGAAATCCTGTCATGAGCAAATGACGTACGACATGTGCCCGCTGGTCGGGAGAAGAGTCTTCCAGAGTAAAATAAGTAAGTAGTAAAACCTTTTATTGTAAATACTCAAAATTAAACCAACCCTTATTTTATGTTTTTTGATTAATAGATTTTATTTTTATAATTTGCATTTTTTAAATTTACTTTCCCTCTAAAGTCGATCCCAGAGACTTCTACCAAAACGAAGTCTCAGTCGCAACAAACACAGTTGTGACATATGGTGGAGGCGCCGGGTATTGAGCAGGAGTTAATGGTGTTTTTAAAGCTTCTTGTAGACTCATTATAATTATGTTAATGACACAATTCTGGGGTTATGAATGTAAAATCAAAAAAATGGGTAAATGTAAAGTATATCTATAATATATGATCAAAATAATGAATATCATATATAACTTTCTCGTTATATTTTCAACTCTGCGAGCTCCTAATCAAAAATAAACCCTTACTACATGCGCAGTTTTAAGATACCCAATTAACCAAATCGATCCAACTATCCAATAAATCTATATATTATAATAAAACAACCAACTCTTATTTTATTATTTCAGTAAAGAAATACTATAGATCGCGTTTGTCTTTATTCCCTCTAAAGATTTATTTATTTATTGTTGTAGTTAAAGTACTTAATTATTTTTGTGCTAAAAAAATTTTTTATGTGAGAAAATGAAATTTAGATTTAAAAATAGACAACGGCGGCGCCTCCACCATATGTCACAACTGTGTTTGTTGCGACTGAGACTTTGTTTTGGTAGAAGTCTCTGGGATCGACTTTAGAGGGAAAGTAAATTTAAAAAATGCAAATTATAAAAATAAAATCTATTAATCAAAAAACATAAAATAAGGGTTGGTTTAATTTTGAGTATTTACAATAAAAGGTTTTACTACTTACTTATTTTACTCTGGAAGACTCTTCTCCCGACCAGCGGGCACATGTCGTACGTCATTTGCTCATGACAGGATTTCAAGAACGACCGCCTATGTCTTTTGTTATTCAATTGTCAATGCTACATCTTAGGTCAGCACAATTTTGCTCACTCCGTAGGTTAAACAAATTATGTTGACTACTAATTATAATGCAAGTTCACTGAACAACAAAGTGTATATTCATCGCTTTTGCTTTAACGCGAGTTTTCCGGTTTAAAGAAATATGATTTTACAATAAACTAAATCAAACGCAAAATTTAGCAAATAAATAAATTACCAAATTTCGTATCGTGACAGTATTCCTAATTTTATGAAAATAATTTGTTTTAAATATTTATTATTTTGTTATGATGTATCAAATGTATTTAATAAGTAATAGATTATTGTCTTATGAACGAGGTATAGTGGCGTTTTACTGTTATTTGAAGAAGATTAGCAATAGTATGTTCTTAATAGGGAAATAAAATTATTTCATTTAATTGGTTTAGTTCAAAAGGGTTTTATCTGTACGCCATTGTCCTAACATTATTTTTGGCTAGTACATTGCTTTCGATATTGTCACCTATTGCAAAGTTTAACTTAATTATATCTTGTATCCATGGTAATGCCACAACGGTTGGATTAATTTAGCATTTGAAAATTATGAGATTACCGTAAGCCGCGTTGACATCAGTTAAGGACCCATACTTTTCAAATTGTCTCCAAAACGTATCGTACTTTTCAAATTATCTTCAAAAGGTATCATTTTATCGACATTCTATATGAGTCAAAAAATTGTAAAAAATAAATAATTACCTGAAAAAATATAGTTTGGAAGTCACTGGCGCACGTACTAAAAAATAGAGGTGATCAGCGGGTACTGGACTCCCCCTATTTTGAATATTTGAAATTTTTTTTTGTTTCGTTTTTCTCAGAAGATGTAACTCTTTATGGTAAGGCAATGTACCAAATTTTAAATTTAGATCTTATTAAATACTTAAATTATTTTAAAAAATCAGTTTTTAATTTCAAACTTTGACATATATCGAACACGAGGGTTAAAAATGAAAAATGGCTTATAAAGGTCATACTATTTTTGCTCATGGAATATATAGTTAACGGATTGACCTCCTTTTCCTTGACACCCTGTATATTCCATAATTTTAAATATTTTTGAAATAATGATTTTAGCGATCTTGCTTCTCCTTATTTTGTTATTGAAGACAACATTTTGATAACCTTCTTCAAGTGTAACCTGTGAGGGTGTATACGATAGTGCGAGTCAATCAAAACAACAAAAGTTCGACAAAATCATTCCTTTGACATTAAGACATTGTCTACCACATTCAATTAAAATTTTTACTGTGTTTTATTTTTAAAAGAAATATTTGTCTTGTCATGAGTGACATATTGAATAATCGTGAGTGCAGTGGGCGGGCAGAGGCGACTTGCGTCCATGTTCACGTGCACTCCCAAATTTAAATGACTCTTCTAACCCCAACCCTTCTAGATATTTCGACCAGTTAAATATAATAAATAGAAATTTATGTCATCCGATCCAGTCTCTGGTTATCTGGACACCGGAGAGGCCTAAAACCCATAGACATAGAGGTAGAGAGATGTGGCAACCCTATTTATGTCTGTTGTGCTCTTTTAAAATTAAAATACCCTCTACTTTTGTTACTTACGCCTCCGCACATCTGGGCAGCATAATGCAGTGGATACCCTCCGTGAACGTCGGGCGTGGATACTGGAGCACCAGCGGCTAAAACTGCTCTTAAAGCTGTTGTTTCTCTACACACTGAAACAATAAACATAAATAACAAGAACGGTCCTTGCATGGTTGTCTTTCTGTATATTATGGGACTTTATAGCTCTGTTAAACTGTTTACTTTCCTTATAGGGACAGTCAGTGGCGTGCAGTCAATGTAGGCAAAAAGGCATTGCCTACCCTAGTAAAATCATAAATTTAGAAAAAAAAATTATAACATTTCCCAATTTAATTTTTACAGAAAATCATATTATTATGCGTTTCCTTATTTACGTTTTTATGAAACTATTAATCGTCTATACTATATTTCTATAATAGTATTAAGGATTGTCCCAACATAAACATAAATCATCAAACAAACGTAATAATCGCATTTAAAACCGACCGAAATCAGCATAATATTTCCTTTGTAGGTGGCCCATATGAGCAGGACGAAGGTGTTTTAAATTTTTTTATGCAGTCTATAGCTTCGTTTGAAGGCAGCACCTATATTTTCAGGTTTCCAGTACGGATTTAAAGGCAGGGATGTAGCGCCTTATGTTAAAACGAGACAGAGCGATTGGCAAATGTCGTAGCGCAATTAATTTTGTCACGTGTGAAACGACAGGTCGCATTGTTTTCGGTTCGGTAGAACTGACTTTATATTATTATTTTCAAAGACATTATTGATAAGTAAAGTTTGGCGCCTTCAGGCCCATATAAAGTATCATGTTACGCATGTATATCAAGTTAGCAAGACAACTCGCTCGAATCGAAAAACTGTCCGGCCAATAATTTGCCGCTAAATAGTCGCTAATTAGTTTTGAAAAAAAAAATTTGTCGTTTCATATTTAAAAAAAAATGGATGTTTTGCTAACTTGATCAAGTTAGCAAAACAGCACCCCAAATAAGGGTAAAACTTCATTTTTCGGGCGCGAAAAACTCGTGGGAATTTGCCGTTTGCTCCGAACGAATTAGTTGTGGACTTGGGGAATTTGTCGCGATGAATTTTCCGGCTGATTCGCGGGAAAAGTGAGTTTTTAAAAATTACTAGCAAAACACCACCCCAAATAAGGGTAAAACTTCATTTTTCGGGCGCAAAAAACTCGTGGGAATTTGCCGTTTGCTCCGGACGAATTAGTTGTGGACTTGGGGAATTTGTCGCGATGAATTTTCCGGCTGATTCGCGGGAAAAGTGAGTTTTTAAAAATTACTAGCAAAACACCACCCCAAATAAGGGTAAAACTTCATTTTTCGGGCACGAAAAACTTGTGGGAATTTGCCGTTTGCTCCGAGCGAATTAGTTGTGGACTTGGGGAATTTGTCGCGATGAATTTTCGGGCTGATTCGTGGGAAAAGTGAGTTTTTAAAAATTACTAGCAAAACACCACCCCAAACAAGGGTAAAACTTCATTTTTCGGGCGCAAAAAACTCGTGGGAATTTGTCGTTTGCTCCGTACTACTGAGGAGTTGCCGGGACTTCGTTTCTGGCCGTGGGAAACCGTTTATTCGTTTTCGGGTGTTATTTGCCCATACAGGACGGATTTCTTATAATTTCCAGTAATAAATTAATTAATTAAATGCGAATACATAGCCAGATCAGCCCCTATTTAATTCTGCGCATTACCATTTTGTCACGGCAAATTAACAACAAATTCCTAGCAGGTTTATTGTTGTTAAAAATTATTTTTAATAACAATTGCCTCAGGTGTCCTCCATTTTTTTTTTTTAAATATGAAACGACAAATTTTTTTTTTCACAACTAATTAGCGACTATTTAGCGGCAGATTATTGGCCGGACAGTTTTTTGATTCGAGCGAGTTGTCTTGCTAACTTGAAATACATATGTTACGCTTAGAATTAGTTTTGTGTATATAAACATACCCATTTTTATGAGGTTTAGAAGTATCAAGGGTACGGATAGAAGTAGGTAGTTTTAGTTTTTGTAAAGCCGTCGTGCAGTAATACAGCTTTTATAGTTTTACGGAATTTTATTAAAAGATAGCTTACAGTTCCGTTCGGGATTTTGCGGAAATTAACTGTTTATTATCGCCAGCGCGGCCCAGCGACGCAGTCCGGACACGTGCGCGATTTGCAATTATTGCGTTATAAAGAGATATTTCTTTTTTAATAATATTTTTGCGTTTTTAGTGTCCCGTATATTTTTTATTTTACAGATAAATTAGTGTTTGTTACCCTGTTACCCAACAATGCAGTGTCAATGCAGTGATAATGAAAATTGCGTACACAAGGGCTAAAAACAATTCCGTTTCGGTCCAGAAGTTTTGAAAATAAACAAGCCATAATTTTAACGGGGCGTCCTGTTCCCTCCCTTAAAATTGTGCAGCAAAAGAAAAATTGCAACAGGTATTTTAGCGATAAGTGTTATGATAATCATAAGTGGCTTACAGGTTGCAGTCATGTTAATAAAATGTTCTGTTGGCCGTGTTTACTATTTTCAAAAAATATTCAAACAACCAAATTTAATCTAATTTAATTTCAGAAATTTAATAATAGTTGACCGAATTTTTAACGAAATTTGGGCGTGGCATCAAAAAATTTTCGCCTGCGGCCCATTGTCTCCGGCGGTTTTCCTTTTTCCCTGCCAAATATTTATGCCTACCCTGTTTCCAATGTCACTGCACGCCACTGGGGACAGTAGGTATAGTGCTACACACCGTTCTTGGGCTAAAACGTCTAAAAGGGCAGGGTGGTAAAATACATACAAAGTAACGTTTTGGCAGTGACAGCATGAGCGTGCGTGGTAATATTTCGCTATATGCTTTCAGTCTTAAATTATATAAAAGTAAAGAAATCGTCCATGATTCTAAAAGATTGCTAAATTACCTATCTAAATTATGAAAGCCAATAAAGTATAACTAGTTAAATAATTAAATTAATTTATAAATAATGTCGGATATGGATTGATATCCTTAAGGATGGATTGCTCATCTCATACGTCGCTGTAGTGTTAAGACTCTTAATAGGTGTTGAGCTTGATAAGAAGAGGTGTAGTGGAAATATAGTGTATAGAACAAGGACAAAGACATTTCGAGCTCGTAGAAGAAGTCAGTAGACGAATGCTGATAAGAAATAATTGCTTGTAATTGGTTGGAATAAAGGGTTCCATTTTTAATAGTACATTCAGGGAAATCCCCTCTTTTATTATTATGCAAAACTATTGCTGATATAGCAAAACGAAACTCCTTCTACCAGTTGATAAGAGTTGCAAAACTGTATAAAAGCTCGAAAGAACATTTACTCAGGGAGTTGTATCAATTATTCATGTGTAAGGTTAACCTCTGCCCGTTTGTCTAGTCAAGTTTAAATTCAAGATTAAATTTAATAATTGTTGAAGTCATGAAGAGTTCTGCACTAGAACCAGTCTACTTTGCTGCAATTACGTAAGTGTTCTTAGAGTAATTTAACTAATTGTTTATTTATTAGGAAACTATATTTAATTTGTATTTTATTCGCAACATTTATTGTAATCTTTCATTTTTTCATTGATTTGCTGTTCATCAAATAAAACTCTAAAAAATTCTTAGTGTTTCAGTGATTAAATAGCGCACCTTAAGGGCACAGTAAATAATAAGTATAAATCAAAACCATCTAAGCTACACAACCCAGTCGCATACCATTTTGATACGCGACATTATTTTAATTTATTTTAAAAGCAAATTTTTCTTCCTTCTTCCTTATGTGCTGATCAATATTTCAAAATTGATTCTCAATGTTAAGTACATATTGACAATATTTTTGCCAGTCTTTTTTTAGTACTGACGCAATACCCCCTCGGTTAACTCTTTTCAAATGTTAATAGTAAATTGCCCCATTGTGTTGTAGTTTCTTTTAAAATGCTTCAGCTGGGCCAATACCATTTTTATTGAGTTGAATTCACTTTTACACGGCATATAGTTTTTAATCGTCAGGGCGTTTTCCGCCCAAGTTTCGTCCATATACAGGGTGTCCGGAAAAAGGATTTCAATCCGTTAACCATATATTCCAGGAGCAAAAATAATATGACTTTTATCATGCAATTTTTTATTTGTGTATACAAATGGCTTCAGCATAAAGAGATACACATCTTTTGAGAAAAACAAAATAAAAACAATTGTCAAATATTCAAAATAGGGGGTGATGAGGGTCCAGTACGCGCTGACCTTCCCTATTTTTTAGTACGTACGCCAGTGACTTATGAACTATATTTTTTCAGGTTATCATTTATTTTTGATTATTGTTTATCTCTTATAAAATTTCGATGAAATGATGAATTATGGAGATAATCAACAAGAAACCGGTACAGGCGGCGAGATCAAAGGTCCAAATGTAATACATTGCATGCCTAGGATCCATTTTCTAGGAAAAGCGTCTAGGAACAAGATAGCGGGAGACGAAGTAAGAAGTGGGCGGCAGTGCCATAGGCGTACGTACCAAAACTAATAATTTAGGGATTAAAATATTACATAAATAAAGAAATTACCCGGGTTGGGGCTAGTTCCCTAACACCCCAGTCAGGTGCTAATTGGAACAAATCAGCCAGCCCGCAATGTCAAAACTATCAATTTATCTTGTCCGCGTTTTTTTCTCAGGAAATTAAATTAATTTTTTTGATTATCATTTTAATATTTAATACAATATTCTATTAGTTTCTACTCTAGAAAACGTCGCCGATGTGTGTAAATTTTTAATTATTATTCCAGCCTACCATGCAGCTAATTATTTTAAACTTCAGTTTTAAATCCATAAAAGCTCCATTAGGGTTCTAAATTTCAATTTCTCTTTTGCTAACACCATCAGCATAAATAAAAAAAAACTTTCTGTCTCCTGAAGATGAACGTTTCTGCGTTCGAAACATGTAGAGACCCTTAAACTTTGAATCCTTTCCATTAAATTTTGTGGAGGAAGACTTTGTGTTTTTCTTTCCTTTTTATACTTTCAACTCCACTTTAAGTATGGACTATTTCTTCAAATTATTTTTTATTTGTTTTTCAAATTGATTTTACACTTATAGCTATTGCTTAATATTGAAAATGTAAGTTTGCATTATGTATTATGTTTCACATAATCTGTATTATTAGTTTACAAGCCAATATTAACAAATTATCGTTGGTCAGCCGGCAGACAACTGCAACAGATATTTTGTGCTCGACGTAATACCTAACAATCTATCTATTGCGATTTGATAGTTTGGGCTCTTAAAATGATAATTTTAACATTTTTGTTTTACTGAGTATAATAAATATAAATAAATTATTTATTTATTTATTTATTTATTTATTTATTTATTTATTTATTTATTTACGGGCACTGCCCAATTTCACAAAAATATAAATAATCTTAATCCTAACGCAGAGTTAACATATTTTAATTAATTTACTAAGAAAAACGTAGCATTCAGCAATGTGATAAAATTAAAGAGATTTCACATTATAGTATGAAGTTTTCGCATAAAGATAGATCTATTTAAAAAGAAATCAAGTGTGGGATGCTCATTGGCCAGTCTGCCTGACCTTGATATAAAACTATTTTGACCATAATTAGTTCTATGAGGAAATATCGAAAATGTATTTCTTAGACGTGTTTCCCTTGAAGGTGCATGTAACCTTATTTTTTCCAGCAAAAGAGGGCAGTTATATTTATTATGTAATATGTTATATAACATTTTAAGATCTTTTAGATCGCGGCGTTGAGAGAGTGATCTGATCTGAATATTAGATTCCAGCTGAGAATATGTTAGGTGTGGTGCATTAAGTTTAAAAGCTATGTATTTTAAGAATTTATGTTGAACTGTCTCCAACTTCTGAATGTGTACATTATAGCATGGATTCCAGACACATTAAATTATAAAATAATAATATACCTGTTTCGTCATTTTTTTCGAAATTCACTTAGAGGTTGAATAAAGGGGTGTAGCCTATTTTGAAAGGGGTACCTGTCTATAATTTTAAGCTGTATTGATATAAATTGGTACTTTGTTACAATTTTAATATACGCAAGTACGTATTTGATGTTTGGGGAAACGTTGCTCTAGTGGGTAGAAATGAACAGATAGGTTTTCGACGCGACCTCTAGAGAAAAATATATTAGTAAAAAAATTAGACCAATTCTTCCCTTGAAACAAATAAACATGTGTTTAGGCATTTACGAAAATTTGGCCCCTAGTGATTGGATAAAAGTTTATATTAAAAAAAATCAATACTCTAATATATAGTTAATAAAACATATACATAATTCTTATTTTTTGTTGGAAATATGCCCCTAAAGGGGTTAAGAGGGGTAGGTATAAAATAGGAAAAGTATTTTTTCTCAGATTTTTTTTGAAACTCAGCATAAATACTCTATAACACAAGAAGTAATGAAACACGTATTTCTAATGTTTTTGTAAATCGTTGAAAAGGGGGTTTATTGGCAAACATATTTTTGGTCAAAATTTCTTGAAAACTTTTTTTGCGAAAAACCGTAAATAAGTTTGAAACTATTCTAGTTAAGTATAGGGACATCTTATGGGGACAGATAGAAAATGGTCTGGCCTATGTATGAATGAATCAGCAATGTAGCGTCGTATTTAAAAAATAAAGTTTTTTTAAGTTTTTTGATAAGAGATGGGATAATGTTACTTTTCTACTTCCCTGTATCTAAAATTTCATTTGCCATTAATTCAATATCGAGCAAAATAATATCTAAATCAACAACTATAATTTCGAGTTTAGCTCTTTTATTTTTGAAAAGAAGTTCAATTTTAGTTGACACCCCTGTTAAAGGTAAAAATATGATAAATACATTTTTTTCTCAGAAATGGATAGAGTAGCATACAAAAACGTTATTGGAAATAAAGAGAATCATAAAAAATATATATTTCATTTAAAATAAGCAAGTTTGAGACAACTTCCGGTATAACCGGAAGTCGCATATGGTAGTTGTTAATTCATTTGAAAGGAGCGAGCGTCTCCGATAAAGTCATTATTCATTTTTGCAGGATTCAAATTGCATTACTTTCCGAAATAT
This sequence comes from Polydrusus pterygomalis, assembly GCA_963969555.1. Lineage (NCBI taxonomy): Eukaryota > Metazoa > Arthropoda > Insecta > Coleoptera > Curculionidae > Polydrusus > Polydrusus pterygomalis. Next base: position 35,675,776 of record OZ018375.1, on the reverse strand, counting down.
TCGAATGACTAGTCACAGTGAGACACACTGTACGTGTTATTCTAAACTCGTCATATGACTGTTTTAATAAATAATATAATCATATTAGGAAATAATAATAATAATAATCATCTTTTTCCCCTTTTCCTAACCTTTAATTAGGGTAATTTGCCACGAGAATTTTATTTTGTTATATATGTCGAGACCCACATAATCGAAACCCCAACGAAAACATTACTGCAGTAGAGTCCGGCAAAACTACTTAATACAACAGGTAGGACGAATGACCCAAATAGATGTTATCCATTTCGTGTAAATAAATATTGCTAGAAAGATTAGTTCAGTTGTGGATATTTATGTTAATATGGCGTAATGTCTGGTTTTTTCCGGTGACAAAATAGTATATTAAAGTACACGTTTCATAAGAAGCGGTTTTAGCGCACGCGTCTATTTTAAAAAACGAGCCACAAAGTGGCGAGTTTTTTTATTGACACGTGCTCTAAAACGCCTTATGAAACATGTGCTTTATACATTTTTTTCTATTTCACCTTTTATAATCAAGAAAAATACATTTTAAAAAGAAAATAAATCCTTCAAATTTTGTAAATTTTTATGTCTGAATTTTATGTTGGTAATACTATTTTTTATCATAGTAGCCTCTGAACAACAAAAATTATTTTGCAAACTGTCATTTTTTGATTTATTGACCCATTTTCACCACAAGATTCTAAAGTTATTTTAGCGATATGAGATTTGAAATTGGACGGAATACGTTGTGTGATCCTTGTACATTCGGTACATATACAGAGCGTTCGAATTTCAAAAGACGTGATTTTACGTCACGGCATTGCAATTTAGTATAGGGAAGATGGAAAATTTAAATAAAGTTGAAGTTAAAATCGAGATTGGAAGGTTAGTAGATTGAATTTTGGATAGGATTTGGCAGAAAATGATAGCTTGAAGCATCTACAAAAGATTGATTTATAGATTTATGCAACCAACATACATGACTGTTATCCACACAGAATAAAAAAGTAAGTTATCAAGCTATTTTTCCTCTGCGAAAAATGTGTTTTCTCGTAAATCACAAAGGCCGCGCAAGTCAATGAAATAAAACATTTAAATGTTACCAACATCAAATAAAGAAAAAACGCGTATCGAAATAGCTTCATTACGATACGCAAATGCGTATCGTACTGAGCTTATTATGAACGTGAAATAGAAAAAAACTTTTCTAGACCTACCGGTTGTCCACGGAAGGTGGTTCGCCCCTATAACTTTTTTGTTTTTTAAGTTAATGGAATAGAACTTGGAAAATTTGTATACGACATAGGACTGCATTTTTTGACAGGTGACTGTCACATTATAGAACATCCGGTTTAACCGGAAGTGATATAAACTTTCGATATTTAAATGGGACAGCTGGTATATTTTTCCTTTTTTTGACTCCATATCACATTCTAAATATAACGATGTGCCACTTGTCATTTTTGGTCACCAAGAAAAAGAAAATTTCAATTTTTTTTTATATAGAGAGGGCTAGGAATACCTTTAAATCACTTATTTCAGTTTTTAATCTTGGGAAAAATACAAATTTACTATTTTCCGTCCAATGCTATCTGCTGTGTAAAATTTAATCTTTAAAGTTGTATAACTCATTTTTTTAAACGGCAATATAACTCGGATACTCTGATTGGAATATAAACAATGACTAGTAAAAACCGTTGTATGATTTTATTATGCACATGTCTAGGAGACAAGAAACATACTAAAAAGATATTTGAAAATTTCTTTTTTTTGGTAAAGGTTTCAGTTTGTCAAAAGGTTGTTTATAATTTGAAACCTTTACCAAGAAAATTTGTTAAGAAATTTCCAAATATCTTTTTAGTATGTTTCTTGTCTTCTGGACATAATTTGACGAGTAAGTATTCTCACGTAGTGTGTTTATGCTGTTTTTACTCTTGTTTGTGTTTTTCTTTTAAAACCTAAGCCCTGATGATGGCCTCATAATGGGCCGAAAGCGCCAGGCAATAGTAATTAAATTAAGCTTAATGCAAAAAAGAATGTTTCATTTGTTAAAATACGGCGTACAACCGACTCTCCTTTTCATAAAAATTGAGAAGAAATTCCAATTATTTGGCAAGAATTTGGAGCAAATTTTAGCTGTTACACGTTAAAATAAATTGAAGGTCAACTTTTAGAATTTCTTGAGCAAGAACTTACATTTTAAAACCCGGACCTGTCTATTTTTCCCATTCGTCAAATGATAATATTGCAGTGCGCATGTCTAATCGTATGTAGCTTTGTTTACATGCGCGAAGCCATAAATTTGCCACTTTCGTGATTATTCTTTGCTTATCTAAACGCAAACTACTTCACGTATGGCACAGCGTTGTTCGGCAACAAAACGATTCTTCTATTAGATCGAGCAAATATTAGACAGGGCTGATAAATTATTTGACAATAAACAAATTTCACACACTTTTTCGGTTATGACAAGTAGAGTAAGCGGTACTCCTATGGACCCCGTACGCTACTGATTTCAATATAGGCAGCTAAAAAGCACATAATTTTCAGTCAGTATAAAACATTTTATGAACTATACTTCCTAACAATTTTATAATGGCTTCATATGACTTTTTAATAAGGCCAGTAACATGCGAATAGGGTAATTTCCTGTTTGGAAAGGTTAATTTTTTATGGAAGTAGATGGATAGTAGAACGTGACCTTAATAGATTACTAACATCGAACTAAAAATAATTGGTTTGTTTGAGAAATTTAAAAAAATACAGATTTTTCAGTCATACTTTGGTAAACGACAACAATCCTATAATCAGGTCAATAGAGGAAAGAGGGAATTCTATTCCTAGGAAGGCTATTCTACCCGGAGCAATATACTTCTGCTGAAGCACTGGCAATATTTTTACTTACGTCATCACAGCAAGCTTCGCATTTATTGACATCTTTTAATTGGATTCTCTATTCATCACTAGTACCATTGAATATCAAACTATAAGAAGGCCATATGAGCCGATTTCCTAAATCTGCTACCTACGTCAAATTCATAGATGGCACAATGAGTTCACCAACAAGAAAGCGACTAACCTTTTCACTGCTAAATTAAAACATTGTTGCCGCCTGTCTGTTTGACTTGCTGCATGAGTTTTTTAAATTTATTTTTATAGCTTATCGTAAAACTTGATTTCACATAAGTACCTACACCTATCCACGTCTAGACCTAAAAATGTACCTATTTTTAATTGCTTTGTAGCATATAATATTTTCAACCTTTTGACGTCCCAACGTTGATTACATGAAAACATATTGACCGCCATGTATTCTATTTCTAACAGAACTAAATGACGACTCTCACTATTCAATACCTACCTAGGCTACAATGTATATGTTGAGTAAAATATGAATGATGTGCGGTTTGTATAACTTGGTTTTTATTTGCAATTATTACTACTTTTCAAAATGGCTAAAATAAGTAGATTTTACTTTCTTACTTAAGAAACATTCAGTTCGTTTGTATTAGTGTATTACGTATTTTGCTATTTTTCGACGAAATAAAACCTATTTTAGTTATACTTGCTGCCGCTTTTTATCTACTTTTATTTGTTTAACATTTAACACCTAATGCAACGGTAAAATCATTATGAAAGTCGGTCCAATTACCCCGGAGTAATCAGCGTTTATCAAAAACATATATTCGGCTGGAATTGAGAACCTTCTACATTTTATTGTCTGTTAAAAATGCTTGAATTCTTAAAAATTTAAATAAAATACGATATGCGGCAACACCACGACATCACATCAGTGAATTTGAGACATCTGTTGCCGAGGCGCTGCATTATAATGACAGACAGGCGACAGATTTAAGGTTAGATTTACGATCAGCTCCGCAATGGCGGCCAAACCAGCTCCATTACGTCAAAAAATGGGTTGTCAACTTTTCTCGGACGTCCGTCATTCTTATATAGTTTGATATTCAATGCTAGTACTAACCGAATTCATCATATCCAGCATTAATATCTTGAATTAGAACCTAATGAAAATATATCCTAACTAGCTACTACCATTATAGGTCCCGGTATACGTCCCATGGTCGCTATCTCAAGATGCCATAAATAATAAGGCTGGTTCACCATCGCATCAATAAATATTGTACAGAACTGTTATATTTATTTATAAGTAAACGACAGGGGTTGCAATGTCAGTTTTTTTTGCAGAAACCTTCCTCGGCGTGCACACAACAATTCATAAAAGTTTCATCGCAATCGGATGAATGGTATAGGAACCCGTGCGGGACAAAGAAACAAACACACTTTCATTTTAATACACAGAAGCCTGAACTTATATTATATAATAGGAGTTCCTCAAGGAAGTATACTAGGTACAATATTATTTATTTTATACGTTTAGGATATGCCTTTAGTTTTAAAAATGTTTAAGTTACAAATGTTTGCTGATGACATCTTAATTTACATTAATGTTTTAAATATTTTTAATGGTCTAAATTCTGAAATAAATATATTATTAAACTGGCTAGTAAATATATTAAAATTAAATATTTCAAAAACTAAATGTATGGTTATGGGTAAGAATTTAAATTGTCAAAATATAAATGTTGCGAGTGATGGTCAAAAATTGAAATTAGTAAACAGTTGTAAATATTTAGGGATAACTATTGATTTAAAATTAAAATTTATTAATAACTTTGATAGTATCATATCATTGATTGCCGGAAAAGTAGGTTATTTTGAAAGAATCAGTTCTAATTTAAGTTTGTTTTCTTAAAAAAATATATTTAATACTATTATATTACCACATTTTCTTTATTGTTCTTCTATTTTATATTGTACTAGTAAGGAAATATTTGATAAATTACCAATTTTACAAAATAAGGCAATGTGGATTATTTTAAATTGTAACAAATATACAAAAATAAATTTTATGTTAAAAAATTTAGATTGGTTGAATGTCAGAAATTTAATTTTTTATGTTAACATAGTATAAAACAAAGTCGCTGTCGATCGTCTGTCCCCTTTCATATGTGCTTAAATCTTTAAAACTACGCAACGGATTTTATAGCGTTTTTTTTTAATAGATAGAGTGATTCAATAGGAAGGTTTTTATGTATAATACATGCATAATATTGCAGAGAAACACTGATAAATTTAGAGGTTTGTTCGGGTTTGTATTTATAAATCTTGACGTGATGGTGAACTCGCCGTATTATCTCAGAGAAAGCGACGTCGTATAATGCCGGGCTGCAACGCAGGCCGAATATACGCTAGTTTAGTATGATGTATCTTTATACCTACATAAAATTAAAAATAGTTTATTGCCTTATTCTTTTAATTCTGACCATCATAATTATAAAACAAGGACTAATCAATTTTTTTTTGTAGATAGAGTGTCTAAAACATTATCCTATAAGTATATTTTTATAAAGGTTTGATAGAATATAATAATTCGGAAAATTAAAAACATAAAAAAATGATTTATTTAAAAAACAAAATAGTGACTGATACTACTACCTACGTCATGCGTCATATTATTAGCCATAATTATTTTATTAACCTTATATACGAGACGATTATAATGTTATCTTTGTTTCGCTAACTTAATTAGAAAAAACAGCTTAGAAACAGTATGCAGTATGTTTTTTAGATATCTTGTAAAGTTAGGGTGGGATTAACGACGCCATTTTCTATCGTCAATTCGATTTGCCTAACTGTTGACGATTCGCATGCGCACTGCAGTGCTGTGTTGATCAGAGTAGTTATTTTTATGCCTTTGGCATACGAAGAAGAAAGACATACATGTTCTGGAGCTGGTAGAGCAAGGCAGATGTTAGTCAGCCAGTCATAGCTTTGTTTACTTTCCTGTTTTGTGCAATTACGATCCGTTTCCAATTAAAACAAACACATATTGTCTAGAATTTTTAGGAAAGATGACATCTAGATAGGCTAGAAAATATCGTGTTACAAGTAAAAATTGTTTTTACTTCAGTTCTGAAAATCGACATGTTTACTTTTAAGGATTTTAAGGTAAATTGTGGCAATTCCAGTGGTTTCAATAAACTGCTTTTTTAAACCTTTCTGTGCATTTATTTAAAAAAAAGCATAGGGGAAGGTTGTCCATATTGGACCAATTTCCAGATTTCTTATCATAGATCCCGATAATAACGCAAAATCGATCTTGAAGCTATACCTTAGTATACTTTAGTATGTTGTTCAACGGCAGAATTTTTTGCAGAATTTTATTTCAAAGTATCTATGATATACCAGGCTATAAAAAAACCTCTGCAAGTGGTTCAATATAGGAAACCGGTTGCCTAAATTGCACCTGGGGTTCCAAAATTGGACCAAATGATTTAAATCGGAAGCTTAGGTGTTCAATAAATAAATAAAAAATAAAATTGTTGGTTTAGGAAGTTTTATACTTATATTTCAAAAAAACATCAAATTTACAATCAAAATTTCGGTAGAAGACATCCTAATGCAAAAAAAAATACCTATTAGTTTCCTATATTGGACCAGTCACAATTTCATTTTTTAACTCAAAGAAAAAAGATTTTAGCAATATTGAAATGGTGTTAGTTTATGACATTAACTTATTTAAAGAGAAAAATTATTTTTGCACAATTTGGAAAAATTGCCTAAATTGGACCGGTTCAATTTTGGCAATCACCCAGTGGTCCAATTTAAGCAACTACCACGTGTTTTACAAAACCACCCAGGAAAGAAACAAGAAAAAACAAATATGGAATGGTAATAGGAGAAATAGAAAGAGAAAAACTTACTTGATAACTTGCATAAAAATATTTTGCTTAGAGTTTTGTGGTTCTAAGGTAAATTCTTAGGAAAATCCTAAAAATATTACATTAAAATTGTGTAAATTACGCTTTGCTCTGTACACGCCAAGCACTAACGGCCAACTAGTTAAGTTTGTTGCCGATCAAAGGTTCTGGGTGGAAGTATGTTGCAGTGTTGCCACTTGGTATGGCACTTGTTTAGTTTCGGAGAAATGTACTGTGGTCTAATTTAGGTAGCGGTTCAATATAGGCAACCTTCCCCTACTATTCGTCAATGCCTTCCTGAACAGCTTTTCCAAAATCGGATACTAATTATTTTTTTTTAATAATTGAAGGGTTCCGCTTACCCCTGCATTCAAGCTATATGATTGACCTTAAGAATTGTGCCCTTAAAAATAATTCCTATTTCACTTGCAGTCCTTCATGCTTTTTATTAATTTTTTTTTGTGTATTTTAAACAACAATTTATGCAAAACAGCTATTGTATTTAGTCACACCATGTATAAAAAAAACTCTTAAAGTAAATAATGTAAAAAAACTATTACCATTTTTATTGCTGATAATACCGGTAATTCGCTGCTCGCCTAACAGCGCTAATGGAAAATTATATAAGGCTAATAAAAATGTCCATAAAATAAATACCTTTTATTTATTTCAAAGGAAAAATGGACAAGTTTATTGTATCTAATTTTTCTTTTCAAGGGCACAAATAAGCGCTTAATTTATAAGCAACCTTGTATAAAAGTTTCAAGGTGACTTTATTGTGCGACTATTCAAACGGGCAGTGTCGGCTTTAACTTAAATTCATGGCGTTCGGGAGGAAAGTAGGGGGGGGGGGACGTTGATAGCTTAGGTTTCAGATTTTTATAGCCCCCCCAAATTAAAAACAGTAATTATTATTTCTTAAATTCTTAAAATAAGATAATTGGAAACCTCATTTTTAATTACTTACATAATATAGCAATACATATTTTTGACAAAGCTTTAGCTACTTTGCTACCGTGCGAGCAAAAATTATTTGCATCAAAGACGGCTTGGATTAAAAAACGTTGTGCTTGGTTTAGATCCCAATGATATGGGGACGATATATCTAACCAAATCTAGGTTGAAATTTTGTTAAATTCATATTATGACATGATATGCCAAACTAATGAGTAATAAACTAAGTAGACAACACTCCACATGCGTGTATTTTGAGAATTCACATAACTGGAGAGGTGGAACCAGGCTTCATCCGAAAAAAGTGTCAGGTCTAATAAATCATTTCTTTCCAATAAATTTTGGGTAAACCATTGAAAGAAATTCCTGCGTCTTTCAAAATCTACGGCTTGTATTTCTTGAAATACTTGCACTTTAGAAGGAAATAAATTTAGCTGCTTCTTAAGAATAGTCCTCCATGTTCCATAAGATCTTCCCACTACTTGGCACAGGCGTCTTATACAATTTATTGGCGTATTTTGCATTATTTCACAAACATTTGCAACAAGTTCGTATTAAAAAAAAACAGTCTAGTTACAGAAATCAACCAATCCACTTTATCTAAAGTTTAAAGATGCCAAAAATTTTCACGGTTTTCAGGAAGATTTAAATAAATTATATCGGTGAAAAATGTCAATCGGCGTGGAGACAGTTTAAAAATTAAAGAAAGTTTTAACCTCCGCCAGGATTCGAACCCAGAACCTCTCAATTACTAGTCTTGATAACAAAAACAACATTTCTATGCAGAATAATGGTATACAAGTAACAATATTAAAATTGTAAATACGTCACCCTGTAGATCTTTCAGGTATACAACAATAAAGTTTCATTAAAATAAATGACAGGCAATAAAAGCCAAGACGATATACTTTGAGAAGTACTTTATTACAGGAATTTTTTGATCAATTGATCCACTGTAGAACAGTTGGTGGAGGACAAACTATACGACATGTTTCATTAAAAAAATTAAAGTTGATACAGTTAGCAATTTTATTATCCACCCTGTATAATATCTTCTTTGTAAAAAAATGCATTTCAAAAAAATTAATTTGACGGGTTCCAGTGAGAGGTATTCTATATACAAGGCTGATCGGTTTTTTATCAAACGCTGTATGTAATTCAAACATTTAATTTATTTACAACTAGTTGACTTTTAGCTGTTTAATTAATCACAATTAAGTGTTATCAACACACAGATTAACTAACGCAATACCACATTAAAAATTAACGTTAAAACCAATTTAATATTCATATATCGTCAAAGTTCTTTGGTACGTCATGTGAGAATAAGGGTTTTTATTGAGTCCTGGCAAATGGAAATGAAAGAATATTACCAAGAGTCACGAAGAAGCACTGCAACGACATGTAAATACTAAAGCGATTTTCCTGAGAAACCAGGACTAACATGCAGACTCAAAAAGTACGTTTCAGTTAATTCAGGCAGAGTATTCGTAGGAGAGGAAAATACCGAAACCTGGAGACAACGGTTAAAAATTAGTTATTTATTAGATTCAGTAAGACTCTCATAATATAAGTAAAACTTTACCATTGATGAATGATAGAAGAGTTTTGGATTTGCATTGTCTTATTTTATCTTCAGGTGAATAAATAAATAAGTAAATGCTTTATTTCAGATTATTACTGATTATGATATACATAAAAAGACATAAAGTGAAAATAACGTCACACAACAACTCTACACATCCTGGCAAAAATCTTTAAGACAATACGGTTCCAAATTTATTAGCAGCTTTTTAACTTTAAGTTTAGGAGAGTATTGAATAATTTTATGCACATGTACTGAGGGGCCTTTTCAGTCAGACTAAGTCTATGAGGAGCCTAATTAACATTTAGTGTTCTTGTATTATATAGGTGATGTTTTGAGGAATCAAAGAGTTCTCTGTTTTTAAAAAAGAACATCAAACATTCATATATGTACACTGCATGTACAGTCATAACGCCCATACTTTTAAAAATAGATGTACAACTTTGCAAATGGTTAATTTTTTTGATTATCCTAATTAATCCTTTTCGTATCACAAATATATTCTGAACCATACTGTTTCTTCCCCAAAATATGATGCCATACTTGAGGACAGATTCGAAATTTGAAAAATAAAGTATTTTCAGGGAGCTCTCGTTTATGTACTTACTAGCTACCCTAATACCATAGCATATAGATTTCAACTTTTTCACTAAATTATTTACATGAATAAACCAGCTTAAATGTTCATTTAAATAAATGCCCAAGAACTTGACAGTTTCCGTTAATTTCAGATTCTGATCATCAAACTCCATATCTAAAGGTTTTACCATCTTTAATTGCTTTGACCTGAATAAAATCATGCTGGTCTTATCCTTATTTAAAACTAGCATATTGGCAGTGAACCATTCTGTGACCAAACTCAAAAATTCCCTTGCTTTTATTATTAACTCCCCTAAAGTCTGAAAACAAAAAAGTAAATTTTTATCATCAGCCTAGTTCACAATGTGTTGATTTGATGAGGTAATTAAGAGATACAAATCATTGATAAACAATACAAAAAGAATTGATCCCAAAATACTTCCCTGCGCAATCCCAAGGGCCGATTCGCCCGATTCGAGATGTTTGAATATTTTCTGAACAAAGTCAAATATAGCAGTTTGGGTTGACGTTCCTTTCAAAAGACCATGCTGACAAGAACTAAATAAATTACACTTTTTAAAGAAATCAACTATTCTTGTACTCATTGCCATTTCAAAAATTTTTGAGAAACCTGGCAATAAGCTTATTGGCCTATAATTGTCCATCATTTCGGGATTTCCCTTTTTATACAGAGGCTTGATTAGAGCAACCTTCAATCTTTCTGGAAAAACCCCATATCTAAATGAATTATTTATGATATACTAAAAAAGACAATGCAAGTCCGAACATTTCTATCCTTCAAGAAACATCATTCTCTCCAACCTTTACCATTGATACTAAAACGAGCAGTGTAGTATTTTTCGCATACTAGATTCTTATTGTAAACTTTAGAAAAATTCTTACCGGTTGCCCAGTGCACCACAGTATGCTGCTCATTGTCCACCGCAGATACATCTGCTCCATTAGCCAATAAAAATGTCACCAACTGCGTATTGCCAGCAATCACCGCCAAATGAAGGGGCGTGAAACCATCTTCGTCTCGTGACTCAACTAAATCTGGAGCGGCCATAGTGATAATATCAGCTGCTTGCGCTGATCGGATACTATCACTAGTGCAGCAATAGTGCAGTGCTGTCTTTCCGGTTCGGTCTTGATCAAATACAGTGTACGGCTGAAAAAAATATTATAATTTATTTGAGATATTTAGTGACCACACTGATTGATGTCCAAAGAGTCGATTGGTTTAGTTGAGGTCAAGAAAACAATCTCAGAAGTTCATTAACCAATCCTTTTTAACTTTATTTTCTTGAGTTGCTTTCTTAAATAACCACAGGACAACTAACCTTGAACCGTTAGAATCGTTTCATGCACAATGCTTATTAATGGCTACGGTTGTACTGAAGAAATGTTGGACAGCAAATAAACCGTTTATTAGCTTACCAGTGGGTACCTACGATTTTGATTGCGGAAATCGATTATTATAAATTTGCTATTGAAGAAAAACAGCGGATACCATACATATCATCCAATAGAACCTTTAATAGTTACCCTTAATATTTTTAAAAAGAAAGTTACATGCTGCTTTCTTACATTATTTCTTTCTTTTTTAATAAAAATGTCATTTATCTTCTACCTTTGATTGCAAAAACAATACCAAAAATATAGATTCATCATCATTAGAAAAAAATATATCGATTTCATTACAGGTCGTTAATAACGCTCACAGAACCTTTCCGTGGACTTAGGGGTAGAATTTATTGGAATGCGTCAAGAAAGTTAGTCAAAAAATACTTTTTCCAATGTAAACTTTTATAACCTGCTTTCATTCCGCTAAGGGCTGATTTCCAAACAAAATAGGAAAAACTTTTTTCTTAATTTGTGTTGTTAGACCAGTGCTGAAGCCTTTGAAAATGGTAAAAAGTGAAAAAAAATAATAGTAGGATGAAATCCATTGGAAAAGGAAGAGAATAGAACAAAAATGAAAGGAAAAATAAATTACGGGCGATCCGAGGTCGAGAAGGGGGGGAGGGGGGGTTTTAAGGGTAGAAAACGATTTATCTCGATTTCCGGTAAAACTACAAGTCCTATGAAAAAACGTTAAATCGCAAAGTTGTAGGTAATAAAAAGATCCACAACTTTTGTATTTACACTTTTTTCACATAACCTCAAAATGTATGTGAAAAAATCAAATAACCAAGTTTTTGGTTTTTTATCTTTTACAAAAAAATTTTTTAATCCTCGAAATTTGGTGAAAACTTATCTTTTTATGTCCTAAACACACTGTAATTTTTTTGATTTAAAATATTTATTTTTTAACCTTATTTTGACTTTATATCGAAAAAACACCCTAATTTTTAATCGAAAATTCTCACGTCAAAATATCTGCTTTTTTAAAAAAGTCGGTGAGCTTTTTAGTCGTTGAAATCTCAACTTTCTGATGGTGTTAAAAAATATATACAATACTATGGTAAATGTGCTCAAAAAAATGCAAAGAAACGAAAGAAACTCGAATCAGAATTTTTTTTTTAGATCAATATGTACAATTTTGAGCTATTTATTAAAATTTATACCTTAATACTTTAATTACTCGAAAAACGTAAGATTCCATGTTACATTGATAAAAAAAGAGTATAAATCTTAATAAATAGCTCAAAATTGTACATATTGATCTAAAAAAAAATTTCTGATTCGAGTTTTTTTCATTTCTTTGCATTTTTTTTGAGAACATTTACCATAGTAATGTATATATTTTTTAACACCATCAGAAAGTAGAGATTTCAACGAACAAAAGCCCTCCGACTTTTTTAAAAAAGCAGATATTTTGACGTGAGAATTTTCGATTGAAAATTAGGGTGTTTTTTCGATATTAAGTCAAAATAAGGTTAAAAAATAAATATTTTAAATCAAAAAAATTACAGTGTGTTTAGGACATAAAAAGGTAAGTTTTCACCAAATTTCGTGGATAAAAAAATTTTTTTGTAAAACATAAAAATAAAAAACCAAAAACTTGGTTATTTGAATTTTTCACATTAATTTTGAGGTAATGTGAAAAAAGTGCGAATACAAAAGTTGTAAATCTTTTTATTACCTACAACTTTGCCATTTAATGTTTTTCCATAGGACTTGAAGTTTTGCCGGAAATCGAGATAAATCGTTTTCTACCCTTAAAACCCCCCTTCCCCCCCTTCCCGACCTCGGATCGCCCGTAATTTATTTTTCCTTTCATTTTTGTTCTATTCTCTTTTTTTTCCAATTGGTTTCATCCTACTATTATTTTTTTTTGGTTTCAAAAATTATCGACCCTGGTCTATGTATAGAATATTTATGCTAAGTTTAAAAAATATCCGACAAAGAATATTTTTCCAATAGACACATTTGTTGGGAACCAGCCCCAACCCGGGTAATTTATTTCTTTACTAAAATTTCAATTCGTTTTGTATCAACATTTACGTTACTCATGACTGGGTCTGTGATTTTGTGATGTTTTGATGTTTACTTGACTAATATTAAATTTAACCATACCTGTCATTCTAAATTTACGTTTGTAGTTTAGTTTTTGTAACCCTTTCAGCTTAAACTACATGTACTTGTCAGCTTAAACTACATGTATATCTGCCATAATATCCATTAAACCAGCCTATTTAAATTCAATTTTTAAACCTTTGTTTTATTTATCTTGAACCACACTATGGAAATACAGTAATTTCGTTTCTCTGGCCAATTAATTATTAATTAAGTTGGCCAACTCCTTGATATTATTGGAAAGGCCATACAACTTTTTGACAACATTTATACATCCTTTTCATCCCATAAAAGACCGACTTTTGAAAAAATAAAAAATTCGGGTTTTATGATTTATGTTGTAGAGTATATTAAGTAGAAACTTTTCACCTCTTCAGAGACAGATTTTCAAAAAAATAAGAAATAAGTGTTTTATTGAATTTCAAGAAAAAGCGAAAAAAATATTTTTTCGATATAAATTTTTATAGCCCTTTTTCCCCCCTTTGGGAACCGATTCTCAAACAAATAAGAAATACGCGTTTTATTATTTGTGTTGTATTTCTGCTAAATTTCCAAAAAATATCACAAAAAGTATTATTCCAATTGAAACTTTAACATCCCCTTGCACCCTAAGTCAGTATTATTTTTTTTAATATAAACTTTTGTATGCCTTTTTCCACCCCCTTGGGGACAAATTATCGTTACTACTTAAACACATGCTTATTTGTTCCAAGCAACGAATTTGTTCAAATTTATTATACTGGGTCTGGCACCTCACCTCCCGTCTTCTATAGCTCACTTAGTAATTAAGTTAGGATTTTGATATTTTGCAGACCTTGCCAGTATCTTGGGACGCATTTCAGGAAAATATTTTTTTTCATAAAAAAGTGTGATATCATAAGGATGTATTTTTTTAGATGACATGCCATATATTTTCTTACTTATTTGGGTACCTCCTATAGTTACCTACATACCCCTAGAGTTTTATTGAAAGTATTATAGGCGAAAAAAAATTAAAACTGAAAAATATCAGGTTTGCACCACTGGTTTTAAAAATTAATAAAAAATAAAAGTAATGCCTTGTTGATAAAATTATACAAAGGTACTTATTAAATAAAGTCTAACAGTCTCGTTAACCAAGTTTGATTATTACTAATTATACAGGGTGTCCAAAGTTTAGTGTCAAACTTTGCAAACTTTAAAGCAATTTATTTTTCTTTGCGATAGGGTTGTAAATAGGACAAATGTTTGATTTTTAATTCTGCAGCGAATGACATAAAAATATACAGGAGTTTCTATTTGAAATAAGAAAAATAAATTGCTTTTAAGTTTGCAAAATTTGACACTAAACTTTGAACACCCTGTACAATTCCTATTAATCAAACTTGGTTAACAAGACTGGTATACCTTATTTAATAAGTACCTTTGTATAATTTTATTAACGTTGCATTATTTTTATTTTTTATTAATTTTTAATACCAGTGGTGCAAAACTGATATTTTTCAGTTTATATTTTTTTTCGTCTATAATACTAAATCGATTTCAATAAAATTTTAGGGGTATATAGGTAACTATAGGAGGCACTAAAATAAGTAAGAAAATATATGGCATTTAATCTAAAAAAATACATCCTTATGACGTCACACTTTTTTGGAACACCCTGTATGAAAAATTTTTTTTTCCTGAAATGCGCCTCAAGATACAGGTAAGGTCTGCAAAATATCAAAATCCTAACTTAATTACTAAGTGAGCTATAGAAGACGGGAGGTGAGGTGCAGAACCCTGTATATATATATATTTTATAGACAGTTAAAGGTACCCCCCTCCCAATAGGCCCTTTTTTCAACCCCTAAGTGAATTTTGAAACAATAATAAAACACGTATATTATTATTTTATTAAAGGAACTTATATACCAATTTTTAGACCGCCAGCTTTAGTTTCTAAGATACAGAGCTTTCTATAAAAATTTAAATCCCCGTTTTTACCCCCTTAGCCTGGAAAAAAAGGAAAAATCCTTTCTTAGTGGATATCTTCGTTATAAGGAGAAGACATCCTCGAAATTTCATGAATCTAGGATTAGGGGTTTAGGGTTGATGAATCAGTCAGTCACTTACTTTACAATTTCATATAATAGTAGGTATAGATTATGAGTCAGATTGCAGAAAATGCATACCTGCAACTGTGCGGCCAACTTGCAGACGCAAAATAATTTGCAGAAATTTGACATTCTAAAAACTATTAGCAAATCCGCCGTTTTTCCTACTTCTGGTACGTGAAATATGCCTAAATACATTGCAATAATAAATTAATGAACTGAACTTTTAACGTTCCCTAGTCTCTTTTATATAAAAATGTAAATAACCACCAATAAATACCATCGTCTGGCAAATCGTCAAAATATAGGTTAGTTTTTAACAAATTTTATACATTTTGCAAGTTTGCAGGACCTTCCAACCTTCTGGCATTCCAATTTTGTGATTTTCATCTGCAAACTACTACTTGCAGGTGCAGACGTCAGATACATTGCTTCTGTAACCTCACTCACCCTTTGGCTATTCCTTAGTTGTAAGAACAATTTTGATTAAATAAATTATTAAAATATTTATTAGTGCATTGAATATCAAACTATAAGAAGGCCATGTAAGCAGATTTCCTAAATATGCTACGTTAAATTCATAGACGGCACAATGAGTTCACCAACAATTGATGCAGCCAGTAACGACAAGCCTTTTTACTGCTAAATTAAAACATTGTTGCCGCCTGTCTGTTTGACTGGCATAATATATTATATTTATTTTTGATTGAAAAAGGATTAGACTGAGTGATGCGATATGGCTGGCAACAAGTTAGTGTGCTTATTTTCAATGTGGGAAGTCGCCACGAGCCTCCATATCCCATAAACCGCTGATAAATTGGTTCCAAATATGTTTATATCAACAAAAATAATCACAGGTGTAACTTTAAACTTATATGAAGTTGAAGGCGCCAAACCTTACTTAACAATAATATCTTAGAAAACAATAAAAATAAAGTGTATTTTACTTAATACACATACACATACATTACCTATTTGTCTTTAATCTTTAATTATTTGTTATTATCGTAACTAACCCAGAAACGATTAATTTTTGACGAAAAAACATCTTGTTGTCGCTTTTTATCTACTTTTATTTGTTTAACATTTAACACCTAATGCAACGGTAAAATCATTATAAAAATCGGTCCAATTACCCCGGAGTAATCAGCGTACATATTATTATCAAAAACATACATTTGGCTGGAATTGAGAACATCCTATTTTATTGTGTGTTAAAAATGCTTAAATCGTTAAAAATTCCAATAAAATACGATATGCGGCAACACCACTACATCACATCAGTGAATTTGAGACATCTGTTGCCGAGGCGCTGCATTTATAACTATAGATTTACGATCAACTCCACAATGGCGGCCAAACCGTCTCCAATACAGTCTAAAATAGGGTTGTCAAGTTTTCTCGAAGATCCGCTATTCTTATAATTTGATATTCAATGGTTAGTGTTAAGTACCTATCAGATTCAATACATATTGTTCCCAAACCTATTTATGATAATTTTAATTCAGGGACGATAACGAGGCTACGCAAAACTTGTTAATATATTGTACGATTTAAGTTAAGTATTATAATTCGAATTTGTGTCATACAAACTGTATATTTATTATGAAGCAAGGGAGCACAGTTGTCAAATAAATCATGAATAGGTAATTAAGTGACTTCAAAATAAGGTTTTTGTACAATTGTCAAAAAAGACTGACTTTTTTTGTTGCTATGGATGCACAAAACACCTCAATTGTATTGATGTTTTCGAATACGTATAAAAATTAATTTCCAAAACATTTTTATTAACATTTTTTCTAATCAATGTAAATCAAATTAATATTTTCGAATATTTCGCCAAATAACACAACATTTTCTGATACGGCTTTTACCTTTGTTATGTTACACCATGTACACTTTCTCATATTGTATTTTTGATTTAGCGGGCAAAAGTTTTGCTACAACGATGTTCGCCACATCCAGTATTTCGTGAGGTGTCTCACTATCGCTATCAGACATTATGGTACTGGACAAACTTGAGCTCAATATTGTAAATTTCGTGACACGAAATCGATAGATTTGACAATCAATACATTTTAAACAATTGCAAGTTTTCAATGTAGTCAGAACAGGTATAAGAAAAATACCTTAAAAGCTATGAATTGTAATTTTAAATTTTTGTTCTAAATACAAAAAATATTTAATGAATATAGTTTAATATCCATATAATTAATAAAATAGTTCATAACAAACAGTTGTACAAACAATGCTGTTTGTATTTTGCACGCGAAAGTGTTTTTATGGCACATTATTTGATTGAATTTTAAACCTCGACCTGGCGGTCTCGGAAAACATTAACAATCTCATGTACCGTGGGAAAAACACCTATTTTGCGCACTTAATACAAAAATAACTATTATTTCCAAGGCTGTCCAAAAATATCGTTGAGAGTTATGCCACAATTTTTGCAAATCTATTGAAGTAGGTATACTTTTTATGAAAGGTTAATCATCTTTTCTCAGGTAATGTAAAATATAAATACCGATGAATTATAATTTTACAAGTTAAGTAAAACACAAAAGAAGGTCAGTCATACTTTTATATGTTGTTAAAGCTGTTTTTCAAACCTAAAGAAGGTACCTAATCCTTAATAACTAACTATATTTATTAAAAGTTTTAATTATCTTACTTTTACGCCTTCCAAGACACTAAATTACTTTTTAATTTATTTTTCAAGCAACAACACAGTAAAATAGCAAATAACTAAATATTTTTTACTGACAATATGTAAAACTGTGTATTTGTGAGCATCAACAGACTTAACATGCGACAAAACTAAAACCCTCTTTATGAATCACAACTTAATAGAAAACATGGAATTTGTAAGTTGCTATGACAATGTACATAAAGTATTAGGGAAAGCATTTACCTGGGGACCATTCACCTGAGGGTAATAATAGACATCGGTTGGAAATCTATAGTTATTTTATTTTTATGTCTGCATTTTAGAATTCCAGTTCAATTTAATTTTCCAAGATCGGTCAGATAAGTATACTTTTAGATTTATTGCTCTAAACATTTTCAAAAAGTATTAGCAGGACCTAATCATTAGTACACAAAATATGTTTCATAGCATAGCTGATTAGAAATTTAATGGAAAATCGGTAATGAAATACCTACAAGTACCTGCTTTAAAATAGGTAAACACCAATACCAGAAAAATTTTAAGTAATTTATATTATGTACCTATAAGTAACATTTTATTAAAAAGAATCAATCAAATGATTTAAATTTCTTACTTTCGTATTTTTTTTAACACTTAAGAATTTCTATATACTTAGGTAATCCTTTAAGTACCTAGCAAAATTTAAGGAAAGTACAAGTACTTTGTCCTGTACTTAAAAATTTAAGTTCCAGTAATGTCATATTTTTCTCGGTAGCTACTTAAAGTAAAGTACTTAATATACTTAAGTACCAATTTATTAAACTTCAAGTACTCAGTACCGCAGCTCGAGATACATGAAACATATTTTGTGTACAAATAGATAATAATGAGGCAGAAAATACGTTTCTTATTTGTATATTGATTTTTAGGTAGGTTACTTTAACAAATAAAAGACAAAAATAAAATTAACGAAGTATTTATTATATTGTATGTTATGTTCCTAAATTTTTTATTTCGTGAATAACAACAAAACTACTGGCTTATTATCTGTATTGCGTCATTGGGTTGGAAAGTAAATAATTATATGTTAAAAAATTTTTTACTTTAGGCAAACATATTCATGTTATTCTTATTATTATTATTATTATTATTATTATTTTTATTGTTATTATTAATGTTATTATTATTATTATTATTATCAAAAACAGTCTTGGAACATTTATGTTAAAGTCTATACGAAGTCAGTTTGAAATAAAGCATGGGCGGAGTGACGGGACTGTAAAAATTGAAAAATATTTTACTGAATTAATTAATAATATTTTTCATATACAGGGTGATTCACGTTGAGTGGCCTATTAGAAGATCTCGGAAACGAGTAAAGTTATATTTCTAAAAAATTGGTTGCAGGCATGATTGGCTTTGAACTTTTAAAATAATATATTTTGACGTTTGTATCACTTCCGGTTATACCGGAAGTTATTGCCAACTTTGGTATTTCAAATGGAATACCCTGTATATTTTAGCATTTTTAGATAGCTTATTGAAACCTAAGTAACTTTTATTAACAATGATCTATACCTATCTCTAACCGTTTTTGAGATATGAATTATAAAATACATTTTTTATGTAAAAACCTTACCGGAAAGAAAGTTCAGTAATTTTGAAGTTAATAAAGCTAAACATTTAAAATTTTGTAGGCTTTTAACTAAAGCATAGATCTTTGTACTACATTACTTAAGTTTCATGTTTTGCATACAGGGTTTTTTTAAAAGTGTGCCAATGTGGCCGTTTAGATAAATGTGCATAAGTCAATTTTTGCAAATGAAACACCATATTTTTTATTTTAGTGACGTGTAGAGAATCAAATTTCCCATCTAAATGTTTAATATGTCAATATTAATATTTTTGGTCGTTTTGGAATTATGAGCAATTAAAAAAAAATCTGAAACTATGTGTTAAATTATTATTTGCCATTCTTAGATTACAAAGAATAAAAGTAATTTTCAATAGGTACCTAAGTAAACTAGAATATGACAACAGGCCTAAGGTGAGTGTCAACTTTAAAACAATTTCAGTCAAAGCCTACTTTACTAATTGGTAACAAAGCTCAAAGTTAAACAAAAATTGGAATTAAAGCCTTTTTTACAAAAATAAACTCTTATGAACTTAACACAAACACATATTTTAAGATATTTTTTTTAAATAGCTTATAATTCTAAAACGACTAAAAATATTGAGACTGACATATTAGACGTTTAGATAGGAAATTTGATTCTCTACACGTTGCTAAGATAAAAAACTGGGTGTCCCATTTGCAAAAATTGACTTATGCACATTTATTTAAATAGCCACATTGGCACACTTTTAAAAACCCCTTGTATGCAAAACATGAAACTTAAGTAATGTAGTCTAAAGATCTATGTTTTAGTTAAAAGCCTAGAAAATTGTAAATGTTTCGCTTTATTAATTTCAAAATTACTGAACTTTCTTTTCGGTAAGGTTTTTACATAAAAAATGTATTTTATAATTCATATCTCAAAAACGGTAAGAGATAGGTATTGATCAATGTTTATAAAAGTTACTTATGTTTCAATAAGGTATCCAAAAATTCTAAAATATACAGGGTATTCCATTTGAAATACCAAAGTTGGCCATAACTTCCGATATAACCGGAAGTGATACAAACGTCGAAATATAATATTTTAAAAGTTCAAGGCCAATCATGCCCGCTACCAAATTTTTAGAAATATAACTTTACTCGTTTCCGAGATCATCTAATAGGCCACTCAACGTGAATCACCCTGTATGTGCATCATATTATAAATAATTTGCGTGAATGAGTTTAAAACGCATATATTTTATTTAAATCGAATAATATACAGGGTGTTTCAGAATAAGATGCTGATCCTTAACGGTGTGAATCCTTAGGTGATTTTAAGAAGAAAAGTTCATATTAATATATATCCTTAACCTATTAACTTTCGAACTACAGGGCGTTAAAGTTTTAAGAAAAAAATCGTTTTTCTATTATAACTTTAAAAACTTTCTAGCTATTTTTAGGAATTTTTCACACATGCCCTCTAAGCATCAATAGCCATTTTTTGGTGTAGAAAATTTTTTAACCAGTGGCGTCCTGAAAGGGATTGGACTAGACATTTTGGAAAAATATTATGTACGCCACTGCTTTTTCTCAAGATAAAAATTATTTTTAAAATACTCATTCATTTTAGGCCAAATTTAATATCTTGCCTTTTTATCGTTCGACAAACAGTTTCCGACAAAAAAAATAAAAACATTAAATGCGCATTTGCTATGTGCCTATGGTTTGTTTTGACACTATCAGGAATACTTCAGGAATTTTTCAAAGGGTACGAGGCTCAATGAAGAGAAGAGCTGAAGCATGCATTCTTGCAAATGGTGGCCACTGTCAGTAGCTAATCTAAATTATTTTCGTTTTTGTTCACACGTTATTTAAAGTTAGCTGTTTTCATTTATTGTTAAAAAATAAACCATAGGCACATAGCGAATGCGCACTTAATGCTTTTTTTTTGTCGGAAACTGTTTATCGGACGATAAAAAGGCAAGATATTAAATTTGGCTTAAAATGAATGAGTATTTTAAAAATAATTTTTATCTTGAGAAAAAGCAGTGGCGTACATAATATTTTTCCAAAATGTCTAGTCCAAACCCTTTCAGGACGCCACTGGTTAAAACATTTTAAAATTTTTCTACACCAAAAAATGTCTATTGATGCTTAGAGGGCATGTGTGAAAAATTCCTAAAAATAGCTAGAAAGTTTTTAAAGTTATGAATTTTTTCTTAAAACTTTAACGCCCTGTAGTTCGAAAGTTGATAGGTTAAGGATATATATTAATATGAACTTTTCTTCTTAAAATCAGCTAAAGATTCACACCGTTAAGGCTCAGCATCTTATTCTGAAACACCCTGTATAAAAAGGTAAAAAAAAAAACAAGTATTATTTTGTTTTATTTACCTGAGAATTTCATGTCAATCAGTCACTATCTATCTGAATCTTTAGAGCTGGAATCTAAATTTGGCGTTATTATTAAAGAGTCAATGAACGGTAAAATACAATATTCTGCCTACTTTTATTTCGATCGGATTAAATACGCAGTAATAAGGAGAAAGTCGTAAAATAGTATGACCATGTGTTCGCATAATTTGTCGACGACATATTCCTTCTTAAAATTATTTTTTTATATCTTCCGATACCACCTTTTTTGTGGCCTTTTGAGGGATATTCATACTGTTGCCCTCCATGAATTTGACAGTATCATCTTTTTTAGTATTGCTATTATCTACCCAACCATACTCAACAACATCGTGTGTATCAAACTAAGTTTCAAAAAAATTACCTTGTCGGACTTGCATTGTCTTTATTTTGTTACTTAACACAACGTTTCGGTTAGTTAGTATCTCTAACCGTTTTCAAGTGTAAACTAAATTATAATTCTAAGGCTACTGTCTTAAATACTATCCATGTGCAATGAAGCTTGATGACTCCGCCTACGTGCTTATTGGAGTGTGAAGTTTGAGCTGTTGGTTTTGGACAAGAAGAGGCTTCCAGATATTGGGGATATCTATACTTGGTTTACTGAATATATGTGTATCTTGATTCATGAAAGCTGCTTCCTTGAATTTTCGTTTTTTGCAGTGCTATTCCGTGTCCAAAACCTTGGCTTCTGACCACTGTATATTATGTTGGTTAGTCCATACATGTTCTGCTATACCTGATCTCGAAGTTTCACCTCTTTGAGTATATTTCAGATGTTCTTTAACTCGTACGGGAAGAGGTCTTTTTGTTTCTCCAATGTACGATTCGCCACACTCGTAAGGGATTTGATAGATACAATTTTTTGTGTTTTCTGTTTTCATTACGTGGGGGGGAGAGGGGTTACTTTTGTAAGAAAGCTTCTAAGCGTATTTCCGGATTTAAAGGCTGTTTTGATATTATAGTTTTTGGTTATTCTTCTAGTCTTTTCAGAAATCCCCTTGACATAAGGTATTGTAAGAAATGTTTGCTCCTCTCTAGCTTCTGTATTAGTTTTTACTTCGCGATTTTTAAGTTTTGAGATGGTATTAGTTACAAAAGTTTCAGGGTAACCATTTTGTTTTAAATCTCTTTTGATGTTTGAAATTTCAATATTTAGGTCTTCCGGATTATTGCAAACGTTAGATGCTCTGTGATAAAGAATCTGAATAATGCAGTGGCGTACTCAGGGCTCAATCATGGGAGGGGCACAATATAAAATCTATATAAAATACTAATAGTAATTAATAAGAGGGGGGGGGGGTTAATTAAACTGCTGCAATTTTTATTTTTAATATCTACAGTGTCACCAGTAAAGTCCGCATCATATGGGATTTTTTTTATTAACAGCTTTATTCGAAATTTGAGTTTGGCATCAAGTTCTGCTTCGATCGAGATGAAAACTAAGCAAAAAAATATTATTCACGTGATTCGCATTATCAGTCAAATTTTAATTTTTTCCAAAAAGTTATTCAAAAGTGGGGTTATTTCTAAAAATATCGAAAGAAGTTATTAGAAAAAGTTTTTTTAAATGCAGTTTATAGCCCACTTTACATATTTCAACAATCAAGTACTCCGGTTTTGAGCTACTTGTTGGGGGGGGGGGGGGGGCACGTACCCCAGTGCCCCCTCCCTTGTGTGCGCCACTGGAATAATGCCCTGTTTTATGGAGTTTGAATGATTCGATCCGTGATTAAGGTATTGCCCGGTGTGAATGGGTTTCCTGTATACTGAAGTTTTTATGTTATCAGCGCTTCGTGTGACGAGAACATCGAGAAAAGGTAAAGTGGAATGTTTTTCTGTTTCCATGGTAAATTTAATGGATTGTCTTATACTATTAATATGTTCCAAAAACCGTATCAGCTCTTCGTTGCTGTCTGTCCAGATAATAAAGGTGTCATCAACATATCTAAGCCAAAGTTTAGGTTTAATCTTGGCAGTGTGAAAACGGTTAGAGATACTAACTAACCGAAACGTTGTGTTAAGTAACAAAATAAAGACAATGGAAGTCCGACAAGGTAATTTTTTTGATATTCCTTCATTGTCTACCACCTTCAAACAAAAACTAAGTTTCGTCTAAATAAATTATCTACCCTTTTTGTCTGGCGGTATTCTTGACTTTTGCGTAATAGTAATAGTAAATTACAATACAAGTACGGTAGGTACGTCTTTACCGCATGTGCGTGATGTTTAACAAAACGAGGGCGAAAGCACAAAAAAGTTAATAGTTTTTAAGAATCAATAGAAAACTCCAGGCAATGCAGAAAACCTTAGAGTAAGAAATTGACATAACTCATAAACTAGTCATAAGATTGGATTATGGCCTTAGACACTCTTACTTTCCTGAGTCGAGATCTACAAAATATTAAAAATTCAGAAAAATTAGCAGAAAGTCATTTCCCATAAGCGGTGTGAGGCGACCTTTAATTTGAAACAATTTATTTTTAATGGGGGTAAATTCGGGTATCTATTTAAAGCTACTTCTTAACACCCAAATTATAAAATATTAATGATTACAACTTTTTGGCAATACTCTGAACATAAACCGTCACGAACAATTCATTTTTCGAGGTTTGCATGATTTGTTTCAAGGTAAAAATATAATTAGGTACACCCACAAAATTTATAGGAAGTATAAAATGGTTTAATTTAAATAATGTCTATATTATGTATATTAAAAAAAAACTATTTACCTATATGAAATAACAGTATTAATTTTAGAAATATGATTCTTTAGATCCTGCCATATCAAGATATGGCATTTTAAATGCAAAACAGTGTTTTCTTCATAGGTAGTAAGAAATAGATAGATATTGATGAATTATAAAATTTTGCATATATTCTAACCAAGATAATATCTATCAAATCCAGTGATATAATAGTTAAATGGTATAAAATGAAGAGTCAAATAAAATTCCCTAGTATTTAAATTTGTTTAAGAATTAAATACAAAATTTAAATTCTTTGCAAGTATTTAATTGTCCTAATAAATATATTTGCATACTAGATGTAGTCGTATTTGATTTATTTTTAAAATAGTTGAATAGCAAAGAGTATTTAAATACTCCAAAAAATATTTGAATCCTAAATACTTTGAAAAATATTTGCGACAACCAATACAAATACTTACTATCAAAAAGTATTTATATACTCAGTATTTAAGTACAAACAAATATTTAAATTAAAAAAGTTTTGTGAGCACAAATAGAGCCCAGCTCGGTTGTTAATACATTAATGAGCAAATAAATAATGCACTTTTGTTTAGGTAGCTTAGCTTTGCGTATATTATGCATGGGTGCAACCCCTGCAGTTTGAACACACAAATTGCCTCTGTAATTAAATTCTTAAAAACCTATATTTCAAATTATTTTTAAATCATATCTCCTCTCCAGAAGGGTCATCATGAACTGAATGAGAAACCAAGTGTGTCCTTCACATTCTTTATTATATAAAAATATAAATTTTACAGCCTACGCATTTCGGTTAAAAACCATCATCAGGGCTAGCCTGTAGTAATAAAAGTAGGTCAAAACCTACACATTAACAAACTGGTTACATTACTTACAGTTTAAAATGTAGTAAGTATATTGGACAGTCAAGACACATGTACATACAGTGTCCGCAAGAAAGTCCGCATCAAATGAGATTTTTTTTTATTATTAGGTATAGGTAAAAATTGAAAAAGCAGTTAGTTTTTGCTTACCTAAAAACCAAAAATGACGTATACTGAAGCAGCTGCACGACTTGCGTTACCTGTTAAATTTGACATTTTTAATAAAATAGGTTTAAAAATGCCCTTATTTATAAAAATATCGAAAAACTTTATTCGAGAAAGTTGTTTATTTAGGCATTTTTAGCCTTTGTACGAAATTTTGACAGTCTAATACAATTTTTATTTTTTGCCAGGTTCTTGAAAATTTTGATCAACCCTCGTAGATTAACTTTTATACATCGATGTAAAACCATTTGCCTTTACTTCATTTGTAATCTTAATGCAATTTTGTGTAAAATTTTTGTTTCCAATTATTTATTTTGCTTCAAAAACTGAAATTGTTATTGATCAGTATGTAATGTTTGATGCAAAGTTTATCTAATTACATCAGTTTTGTCAAAACCGATGTTTCTCATTTTTCTTAAGTTAGTAAACAGATGTACAAAAAGAAAATATTAGGAAGCTTTCGTTGAAATTTTACTTAATTAATATTGGATCAACAAGAATAAATATTAATAGCTCGAAACATTTTATTCAACAAAAATATAGTTTAATATAATTAATTTAAATTAATAATAATAATTAAGTAAAATTTCAACGAAAGCTTCCTAATATTTTCTTTTTGTACATCTGTTTACTAACTTAAGAAAAATGAGAAACGTCGGTTTTGACAAAACTGATGTAATTAGATAAACTTTGCATCAAAAATTACATACTGATCAATAACAATTTCAGTTTTTGAAGCAAAATAAATAATTGGAAACAAAAATTTTACACAAAATTGCATTAAGATTACAAATAAAGTAAAGGTAAATGGTTTTACATCGATGTATAAAAGTTAATCTACGAGGGTTGATCAAAAATTTCAAGAATCTGGCAAAAAATAAAAATTGTATTAGACTGTCAAAATTTCGTACAAAGGCTAAAAATTCCTAAATAAACAACTTTCTCGAATAAAGTTTTTCGATATTTTTATAAATAAGGGCATTTTTGAACCTATTTTATTAAAAATGTCAAATTTGACAGGTAACGCAAGTCGTGCAGCTGCTTCAGTATACGTCATTTTTGGTTTTTAGGTAAGCAAAAACTAACTGCTTTTTAAATTTTTATCTATACCTAATAATAAAAAAAAATCCCATTTGATGCGGACTTTCTTACGGACACTGTATATAGATACAGTGTGACCAGTAAAGTCCGCATCATATGGGCTTTTTTTTTATTAATAGCTTCATTCGAAATTTGACTTTGACATCAAGTTCTGCTTCGATCGAAATGAAAATTAAGCAAAAAAATAGTAGTCACGTGATTCGCATTATCCGTCAAATTTTAATTTTTTCCAAAAAATAATTCAAAAGTGGGATTATGTCTGAAAATATCAAAAAAAGTTATTAAAAAAAGTTTTTTTAAATGCAGTTTCTAGCCCACATGCAAGATTTCAGCTGCATAAGATAGTTTTGATTTTTTACCAACCACTAAAATTTATTTTCCACTTAATGAACACTTTACTGATGATACTGTGTTCTTTTTTGTCTTAAAAACACACATTTAATATGGCTCTAATTTAAAGAAAATGTATCTGAAATAAAGCATTGTCATGTAGGTTGCGTTGAGCCCTATTTTGCAAAAGTGGTGCAATTTACAAAATATGGGTAAAAAATCAAAATTATCTTAGGCAGCTAAAATTTTGCTTGTGGGCTATAGAGAATGGATTTAAAAAAACTTTTTTTAATAAATTTTTTTGGTACTTTCAGAAATAACCCTATTTTTGGATAATTTTTTGAAAAAAATTAAAATGTGACAGATAGGTACTAATGCGAATCACGTGACTACTATTTTTTTTGCTTAATTTTCATCTCGATCGAAGCAAAACTTGATGCCAAAGTCAAGTTTCGAATAAAGTTATTAATAAAAAAAAAATCCCATATGATGCGGCCGTAGGTATAGGTCAACCAGGGAGAACTTTTGAAAAACGAATTAAAGTACATCTTAGATCACAAGGTCTAACCCATGATATTAAATCTAGGTTTGAAACAAATCTAAAAACCAAAAATCACTCTTTGGACCCTGTATCTAATTTGACAGTTCTTCAAACTTATAATAAAAGTTTTAAATTAAGATAGTAATTTCCCAATCCAATTCCGTTACCACGAAGCTCGACGAACCTACCTCAATTTTCTTTAATAGTTATGCCAGATTGATTGGTAATTTTTCAAGGAAATGATAATAGGCTCCACTATTTATTATTTACTACAGGCTATGATGATGGTTTTTAACCGACTCGTGTAGGCAGTAGAATTTATATTTTTATATCATAAAGAAGGTTAAAGACACACTTGGTTTCTCATTCAGTTAAAAATTTTAGCTAATAGTTAGCGGCAAAAAGAACATTTTTTTAATGTAAAAATAAGGGACCTAGTTAACGCTCTCTTTTAAAATATAAATAAGATTAATGCATGGGTAAAGTTTTTATTAGAGTAAAAAATTTAATCAAATTTTTATTGCGGGTATTTACAACAGAATTACGATTCAAAATTAAAAACATAATAATATGTGAGTAATAGATGTGTTTTGGACTTCCATTGCCTTTAGTTTTTCATATCACAACGTTTCAACTGGTAAGTATCTCCAGTCGTCTTCAGGTGAATACTAAACAAGTTACAAAGCTACGAGCCTATTGCAACTTGTTTAGTATTCACCTGAAGACGACTGGAGATACTTACCAGTTGAAACGTTGTGATATGAAAAACTAAAGGCAATGGAAGTCCAAAACACATCTATTACTCAAGATACATTATTGTCTACAACCTTCAAACAAACAATAATAATATGTATATAAAAATATAATTTTTGCTTCTAAATACTTACGCTTCTAAAAAATTAGGAATCTTAATGCAAATACAACTCCTAATAACAAAAAAAAATTACCCAACTTTTAACCAACCACAAAGTCCCCTAACCCAACTTAACCACGTGTTTCCCACGCGACACTAACCTGCGTTCTGACGATATGTCGCACGAGTTCGACGTCGCCTTGCTGAGCGGCGTACATGAGCGTAGTGACGCCGTGGGAAAGACGCCGACGGCGGTGACGACGCTCCGGGCTGCGGGCGTCGAAGCGCGACGGCTTGGCGCTGCACATGCCGGAGCGCCCAGAACGCCGATCGCCTTTCACAACGCCCTCTGTCCGTGGCCCCTCGAAGCCGGTTTTCAACGGCGAATTCTCCGAAAGGTGAACGTTGATTGTGTAGGCGACTTCATGATTGTATCTGGAAAATAGAATAAAATATGGATCGTTAAAAGGAATGTCTTGAGCAAGGCTTTCTGAGATTAAAGAATGAGTAAGTGAAACAGAATACAGGCCTGTTTATTAAAAAACGCAGGTGAAACGTGACGTTTAACTCGTGGAGCTAAGATACAAACCAAACTATACCGTGCGAGCCAAAATTATTTGCATCAAAGAGGGCTTGGATTAAAAAACGTGGGGCTTGGTTTAGATCACAATGATATGGGGACCATAATATCTAACCAACTCTAGGTTAAAATTTTGTCAAATTCTTATTGTGACATGATATGCCAAACTAATGAGTAATAAAATAAGTAGACAAATACAAATTTCTTTTTGTTGTTTACAAAATTAAGAAAGTAAGAATATACAGAAAGAAAAAGAAAAATGATTACATAAATTGCTGAAATTGGCAACCGCCATGCTCCAAGCATAAATTCACACGTCTCTTCATATTTTCGAAAGTGTTGACCAGCATCTCTGGAGAAATGTTACCACATTCTTGGATAATCCTTTCTTGTAATTGTTCTAAATTTGCAACTGGTGTTTTAAAAATAGTGTTCTTTAAATGAGGAAAACCGAAGTAATCCATAACTGTTAAACAAGGTGATCTAGGTAGGAATTCAATGTCTGATCAAAAACTGATCAATCTGTCGTCGAAAAAATTGCGTAAGTAGTTAATAGTTTCGGCGGCTGTATGGGCGGTTGCACCGTCCTGTTGAAAATATTCGAAACGTAGTTCGTCGTCAAGTAATTGCTCCACAAATGGATTCAAAATATTGTCTCTATACCGCTGTGCTGTAACTGTGTCATGGAAAAAAAATAGGACCAACAATTCTTCTTCGGGAAACAGCGAACCAGACACCAATTTTTTAGGGTGCAATGTGGACTCTACAAAAAAATAGGTATTTTCACTACTCCACATGCGTGTATTCTGAGAATTTACATAACCGGAGAGGTGGAACCAGGCTTCATCCGAAAAAAATGTCAGGTCTAATAAATCATTTATTTCCAATAAATTTTGGGTAAACCATTAAGAGTAATTCCTGCGTCTTTCAAAATCTGCGGCTTGTATTTCTTGGAATACTTGCACTTTATAAGGAAATAAATTTAGCTGCTTCTTAAGAATAGTCCTGCATGTTCCATAAGATCTTCCCACTTCTTGGGACAGGCGTCTTATACAATTTGTTGGCGTATTTTGCATTATTTTACGAACGTTTGCAACAAGTTCTTCTGCTCTTACAAATGGTCTTCTTGCTCCTTTTTTGTGTTGTATAGAACCTGTTTCCCTAAACACAGGTCACATCCACGGTTCTTTTCAGGCAATGATAAAAATCCCCAGCAATAAAAGCAACGTTAGGAAAATGTTCGTGAAAATCGTCCATGCACAAACCCAGATTGTATTGCACTCACCATTTACTCTACCCCCGTTTCGAAAATACGCTTCAACCATGAATGTTTTATGCTGTTCCGTAAAGCCATTGTGTGAATTGTTCAAGAAATTGGAAAAATTAGCGATGAATCAAATTACTTGTAACGACTGTCAAAGATGACGGAATAACTGATTGATTGTTAATTCAGGTAGTTACTGACACCCAACAGGTATTAAGCTCTACGGCTAAGCATTACGTCCTTAGATGCAAGGCCCTCTTTGATGCAAATAATTTTTGCTCGCACGGTATCATAAAAAATTGTAAAAAGACTGATGCCCAGCCTATCGCCAATCCTAGAATCATGAAATTTCGAGGATGTATTCTCCTTATAAGAAAAGCATCCACTAAGTAGAGATATTTCGAAAATCAACTCCTAATTTCTGTATTTCAGGGTAAACCCCCGTGCTGCCTACAAGGAGGTCACCACGGGCTGACCCCACTGAGACACCCTCCCACCTGGATCCATCAAGGTCCCGAAGTAATTTGGCCTAGCAATGTTGTATCAGTCCTTTCAAATCGAGAAGGCTATGGTTAAAAAACCAATTCAACCGTATTTTTTCCTACGATCATTGAACCCTATTTCCCTCGTTCGTTGTATAAAGAAAATTCATGTTCTTTAAATAATACGCTTTTGTTATCAAAAATTTCCTTTGAAAAATATTTTAATTGTTACAAGTCAATGATTCATTTGTTAGTAAATATAGCTATATAAAATCTATCAATAGATTATTGTAAAATGTTATGAAAGGCCATTATCTTCAAAAATGCTCTAAAAAGTGTTAAATAATATAATTTTAAAGATATTATAAGACATTCAAGTTTAATGAAGTAGTCCATACTCACAGTAAAGAAGCCCATAGACAGAAATGATCTAATACAACAGGTTTGCCAAGACATAGTTTGTATTGACAGCTTATTTTGTACGGTACGAGCAAAAATTATTTGCATTAAAGAGGGTCTTGCATCTAAGGACGTAATGCTTAGCCGTAGAGCTTAATACCTGTTGGGTGTCAGTAACTAAGTATACCTGAATTAACAATCAATCAGTTATTTCGTCATCTTTGACAGTCGTTATAAGTAATTTGATTCATCCCTAATTTTTCCAATTTCTTGAACAATTTACACAATGCGCTTTACGAAACAGCACAAAACATTTATGGTTGAAGCGTATTTTCGAAACGGGGTTAGAGTAAATGGTGAGTGGCAAAAAATCCGGGTTTGTGCATGGACGATTTTCACGAACATTTTTCTAACGTTGCTTTTATTGATGGCGATTTTTATCATTGCCTGAAAAGAACCGTGGCTGTGTTTAGGGAAACAGGTTCTATACAACACAAAAAAGGAGCAGGAAGACTATCGGCAAGAACAGAAGAACTTGTTGCAAACGTTCGTGAAATAATGCAAAATACGCCAACAAATTGTATAAGACGCCTGTCCCAAGAAGTGGGAAGATCTTATGGAACATGTAGGACTATTTTTAAGAAGCAGCTAAATTTATTTCCTTATAAAGTGCAAGTATTCCAAGAAATACAAGTCGCAGATTTTGAAAGACGCAGGAATTACTCTCAATGGTTTACCCAAAATTTATTGGAAATAAATGATTTATTAGACCTTACATTTTTTTCGGA
The DNA here is from genome assembly GCA_963969555.1 of Polydrusus pterygomalis. Classification (NCBI taxonomy): domain Eukaryota; kingdom Metazoa; phylum Arthropoda; class Insecta; order Coleoptera; family Curculionidae; genus Polydrusus; species Polydrusus pterygomalis. Next base: position 35,643,519 of record OZ018375.1, on the reverse strand, counting down.
TAAAGCCTGGTTCCACCTCTCCGGTTATGTGAATTCTCAGAATACACGCATGTGGAGTAGTGAAAATCCCAATTTTTTTGTAGAGTCCACATTGCATCCTCAAAAAATTGGTGTCTGGTTAGCTGTTTCTCGAAGAAGAATTGTTGGTCCTATTTTTTTTCCATGACACAGTTACAGATCAGCGGTATAGAGACAATATTTTGAATCCATTTGTGGAGCAATTAGTTAACGACGAACTACGTTTTGGATATTTTCAACAGGACGGTGCAACCGCCCATACAGCCGCCGAAACTATTAACTAATTACGCAATTTTTTCGACGACAGATTGATCAGTTTTCGATCAGACATTGAATTCCCATCTAGATCACCTTGTTTAACGGTTATGGATTACTTCGTTTTTCCTCATTTAAAAAACACTATTTTTAAAACACCAGTTGCAAATTTAGAACCAATACAAGAAAGGATTATCTAAGAATGTGGTAACATTTCTCCAGAGATGCTGGTCAACACTTTCGAAAATATGAAGAGACGTGTGAATTTATGCTTGGAGCATGGCGGTGGCCAACTTCGGCAATTTATGTAATTATTTTTCTTTTTCTTTCTGTATATTCTTACTTTGTTAATTTTGTAAACAACAAAAATAAATTTGTATTTGTCTACTTATTTTATTACTCATTAGTTTGGCATATCATGTCATAATATGAATTTGACAAAATTGTATCCTAGATTTGGTTAGATATATCGTCCCCATATCATTGTGATCTAAACCAAGCCCCACGTTTTTTAATCTAAGCCCTCTTTGATGCAAATAATTTTTGCTCGCACGGTATTAACCCATATTAATTAAATTGCTAGTATATCAAACCCGTTATCTGAATTTGAGTTTTATTGATCGTACTAATACCTGTTTCAATTAATTTCATTTTACTTTGCATTTAAGTTTTCTTAAACGTTGCATATCAGATAAAGCAATAGAATATTCTTATTTCGCACAACCCATCATTAGCATTATAGTTTATAATCTATGTACGCATTGTACCATCTCAGTAAACCATGTGGCATAATAGATAATGAGTAATGAATATCACACTAGAAGCTATTTAAATTTTAAAACCAGATTACACCCCCAATAGAACTTGTAGTAAAGGAGCCCATAGACTGCGGATTTGCTGGCTGCTTTGTTCAACGAAAATTTTATCCGAACAAAAACAACTCACGCGCAGTTTATGTTTTACAGTATAGGTAGCAGTAACGTAGTAGCCCGCAGACTGCAGATTTAAACGAGGTAGCATATCGCTAATCGTCACCCGAGGGTGCCTCTAATATTAGTACCTACATAAAGACTATTTAAATTATTTTTTTAGTGTCTTAAAATTCCTGCGGACTGTGATTAGGAAACACAAGACCTTCTGGGATTAAGGAGGAGTAAGGGAAGGCCTAAAATTTTTAGATCTCCACACACTTCCCAGTTGTGAATTTCATATTGTTTCTTAAAAGTAATTTCTCTAAATTTTCATAGTTTTCCTTATTTAAATGAACTGAATGGCCGACCGGAACAGAAGCAAAAACATTGCCATTATGTAAAAGAATAGCTTTAAGGCTCCTTTTATACTGGGATTTTGAATGCGAGATTTAGTATCTGGGATTCAAAATATCATGTGAATTATATTAATTCCAGGGCCGCACGCTTCTGATCACTGTTAATGCAGTAGAAGAAGCGCTGTTGCTATATTATTATCAGATCATGTCGACTCATTCAACGAAGGCTGTAGTAACTAACTTTTTAGCCGAATCGAGTTAATACTGTTTTCATTTCATTTCCAAAGTATAATATAGACAAGCAGGAAAACAAATTTTGTTTTATCCTAACTCGAGAAATCTACAAAATTTCCAGCGAAATCCGTTGTATGTTGAGTTACTACAGTCTTCGTTGCCAAATTTATAGGAAGCGCAAAATATTGCTTGAGATACACTATTCTAGCGTATTGTTTCGTTTTAAATACACTGGGAAGATCCGAGACGTGGTGACAACGGCTTTGAAGAAACTTACAGAAAGTGGAAGCTTGGAAGAAGATAGACGATGATAACATAATGTAACGCAGAAAATACCAAGGATAGTGTTAGAATGCACATTAAGTTTCCCGTGTTGCCTTCTCATTATATAAGAAAAAATGCAAGTAAGCTGTATTTAGAAGAGGGTTTAAATATTTAAAAAATGTACAGATTGTATTAAGAGTATGTTGGAAATACTTCTGAACAAAATTTTGCCACTGAGAGGCAGTATCGTGAAGTTTTAAATTCCGAATTCAACATAGGCTGAAAAAAGATCAGTGTCTTCTATGTACTGTTTACAAGATGCCGATGTGGATGCAAAATCTAGCATGCAGGAAAAATACAGTAAACACTTAGCCGATAAAGGAACAGCTCGACATTTAAAAGATCAAGACAAAGATTCGGCTATTGAAGATAAAACTGTATATGCTGCCTGCTTTGATCTCCAAAAGGTATTGGTTACACCGCAGTCATCAGAAGTAAGCTCGTTTTTTTTATAAAAGTAAAATTGCAACCTATAATTTTACTGTTTATGACATGGGCAACAATGATAGCTATTGCTATGTTTGCACGAAGAAGTGGCGAAACGATGTCCAAACGAAATAGGTAGCTGTGTGTTGGAGTTTTAAAAAAAACAAAAGAGAAAGGTGTGAAAACTATTAACCTGTATTCTGACTGTGGGGGGCAAAACAGGAACCGTTTTATTTTCGCCATGTTTGCGTATGCTGCCAATGTTCTTGAATTGAAGATAACACATCGATTCTTAGAAAAAGGGCAGACTCAAAATGAGGGGGACAGCATGCATGCTGTAATAGAGAATGCAAAAAAACGACAAAGTGCAATCTACACCCCTGGTCAATGGATTACCCTAATAAGGATGGCGAAAGTAACAGGTAAACCTTATAATGTAAAAGAAATGTCCCAGGGAGATATTTTAAGTAAAATTCGAGAATTGTCTTGGTCACACGACTCCCCTAATATTGTTTTCTTTAAATATGAGTTTGAAGAAAGCCCGAGATTTTAAATTTGAAGAAAGCTAGACGTAGTGAACTTCAGGTATATCGTGAGCCCCTATACCTAGACTTTATAACGACCTGCTGCCTATCGACTCAAAAAAATTGAAAGGATTGTTAGAACTTTGCAGAGGCAATGAGCCCGCTATACCCCCGGTGTATCATAACTTTTATGTTTCACTGAAATCAAAAGAGGGGCCAGTGTCCAAAAAAGGTAAAACCCTAGTAATGGAAGAAGAAGATACTGAAGTTAGCAACAGTGACTCAGATTTAGAAACATTATTAATGTACCTAAATTTTATTATTTTGTAACGATTTTGTAATTAAATATTAAGCGAAAACTATCGTATCTTATTTTTTTGTTAAATATTTCCAACGAAAACTGTAGTATATCATTACAAAATGGGGAAAACTTAAGAAAAAATATATCTTTTAGTAATTCTGCCCTTTAATTCACAAAATAATTTTGGTTATTATGCGTTTGATGTAAGATGTGTTATGAATAACTGATAACCTTAAACCTACATTAAAATAGATTTTTCTCAATTTAGCCTAAACTAACTTACTGCAGTTTTCGTTGAATGAGTCGATGTGTAAAAAAAGAAAAACTTAGGAAATGTATAATGTGGATTAATCCAATAATCAGCCAACATAATACAGCAAGAGGATACGTTTTACTGTATAAAAATTTAAGAGAACACTCTGAGAAATCTTTTAACTGTTTCAGAATGTCAATTTGGTCTTTTGACGAGCTAGACAATATCTTAAACGACAAAATTTCTTTAGCCACTTCCATCCAGTGTGTCTGTTTTATTGTTTTATTCGAATACTCTTCTGCCGAAGTATCCCATTAGCTTGGACGTGCCTGTATTGACGATATGAACTTGTCAGTGTCGAAAAGAGTTTTTGAAACATCCATATTGAATTCTTTATTCGTATAAACCTAACAGAAACGACCCTTAATACGGAGCTGGCAAGAGGCTACTGAACGAGAATCGCAGTGAAAATGCTTACATGTAAACCAATGCTAGACCTGTCGCCGATTCGAATCCCGCAGCCGGGCGGCTGAAATTAGTGCGATTCCCAAATTTAAAATCGCGATTCTGTTTCCGAGAAGACGCCCGTCTAAACGCTTTGCTTAAGCGCTATGTTAAATGCGAAGCCGAGATTCCGGAATCCGAGATTCAGAATCCCACACTGATAAAATTAATTATTTGAATTAAAAAAATTTGGCATTCACTCAAATAAATATTTGTTTCCTATTAGCCAAACAATTATGTATTTGAATTGTACCTAGAAATTATTTAAAGTTTTACTATTATTCGATTTGGTACAAATAATTTTTTATTTAGAAGTAATCACTTTTTACAAAATTTTAGCTAATATTTATTTTATTCAAATTTCTCCTAAGTTAAATGAAATGCGTTAATGATTTGAAATGAATAATTTTAAAGTTAAATTAAATAAATATTTATTTCAATAAAATTTGTACATATTTTATTAAAGTATTTATTTGTTTACTTTTGTTCAATATGTATTTGCCGTCACAACAACTTTTTTCATTGAAATACATATTTGTTTGATTTTTGTTAAGTATTTATTTGCGATCACAGTCGTTTATTTCCTATCAACAATTTAGGTTATTTGTTTTAAATACATCGTTGATTTCACTGAAACATATCCTTGATTTTACTGAAATAAATCCCTCTACCCCCATGCTATCCAATAAACAAAAAAAAACTAAAGTTCTAATTTCAAACAACTAAATTTTAAAATAATATCGTGGCATGTTTGTATTTTATTGTTTTAGTATCGCAATGGCTTACTATACTAATTGGTTTTAATGCATTTATTACATAGTTAGAATAAAACATCAGAACAGAAAATCTAAATAAAATGGCTGAGCAACATCCGTCATAAAACTAGTAAAATAATGTAAAAAAGTGTTTGCACAAACCATACTAATTAAAAAAAAAACGATTACTAGTTGTTAGGCATAAGAGCGAACTAAGAACAAAATAGTTTAAGAAATACATGTTACATTACATTTTTTAAAATGTATTAACAAGCAGATAATTAACCATATCAATCTTCAAAATAAATTGATATACTACTGTATTAACTCAACGCTTAAAGATATGAATTTTAAAAAACACACAATACTTATTGATAATCAAAGAAATAAAATCATAATAATACAACCTTGCAAACCAAAAATTTAAGAATACTCGCTAGTTTTCTCCGTCAACTGGGGTTTATATTCCAGTCAATAACTAGAGAACCACTTTAAATTATTACAAAAACTAAAGAGAATTTAAAAGTTAAGGGATACGGGCAAAATACTCTTGTTTTAGTTTTTTGAATAAGGCCAAAATAGCAATATCAAGACATTTTAAAAACTACAGTTTTATGGCCAACATTACAACTAAATATTTTTTTTGAAATTTCTTTTTTGAAAAAAACAAAATCATTTTGCAAGGATCATTTATGTTTTAAATTTTTTTTTCGAAACTAATTATTCTGGTATTTTACGATAACTTCTCAGTTGATTGGAATAACGTGGGTACGTGTTTTCACGATAAAAACACAGTTTTAACGGCTCGATGGAGAGCTCTTAGGTGTTAGTTTAAGAATAAAAAATAAAACTATTTAGTTAGACAAATAACTACTACGTTAAGTAATTTTTCTTAAAAGTATTTTGTGTTTATAAAAAAATACCTAGGTTTAATAAGTATTATTGAGTCGTATCATGGAATAACTAAAATATCCAAATCGTTTCCTACCTTGGAGTGGGCGATACCCCATTTGAGTAAGATACACATCAATGGCATGGTATTTGGCATTGCATCGTTCATATTGAAGTATATTAAATACAGTTTATACACAAACACTGAAATTATCACACAACAAACACATAAGGCAGTATCAATAAACAACGCTAACTTTTTGATAGGTATTTTAATTCACTGCTGGTTTTAATTTCTAAGATGCAACGAGGTGTACTGTGTAGCTATCTGGAAAAATGGCGACGAAAGACAAAACTTAAGGTCGACCACGACAACAGGTCCAAACGACGCATCATTCCATTTGTGCGACCAATCATATTATTCAATGCGGGTGACGTTTTCCGATAACCGGGGTAGTTTTTAATAATTAAGGATTTGATTTTAATACCTAATTATTAAAGTTAAATAACCAAGTTGTTCAAATAGTTCGTTCTATAATGATTTAATTTATGGTTAACGGTATTTAGTTCCTAATACGGGATTATTTCGCGTAAATATTAAATTATTTGGATTTTGTACTTTTGTAGTTTATTGCTTAGATATTTATTTTAAAGCTTGCGTTGTTTGACCTAAATCCGCCAACAGTCAAATCATTTTATAAATAAAAACAAATACTCTGACATATTTTAATTAAATAAAATTGAGTTAATTCAAATCATATTTATTTGTCACCAATACTTCCTCGGCAAATAAATCAGTTTATTTGTTTAAAGGAAAACAGTTTTATCAGTGCAGTATAAAAGGAGCCTAAGGCTCCTTTTTGAAGAGTCAATAAAAAGCATCCAGTCAGAAGGTATGTATAGAACAGCGACAATCAAGGATTATTTTTGTTTTAAATTATACATATATACCGCAATCCTCAATTTTGGAACAGGGTCATTTTTACTGATGAAAAGACGTTCCAGTCGACTTATAACGGACAAATTCGTATGTACCGTCCAAACAATACCAGGTTTAAAGAGCGATATACTAACCCCATCACTTCTAGACATGTTCGTTTCTCTGTAAATGTATGGGGCTATATAAGTATTTATGCACCTGGTGTTTGCTGGCAAATAGAGGGAAGATTTAATGCCGGAAATGATATAAACATTTTAGAAAACATAATTGTTACCATCTGCTGAGCAAATCTATCCCAATAATACTCTTATATTTCAACAAGATAATTGTCCAGTCCACAATGCCAATGCTGTAGCCCACTGGTTTCAAACCCATTATGTGGAAGTGCTGCTTTGGGTCGCTTATAATCCCAATATCAATTCAATTGAAAATATTTGGGGTATAATCGTAAAAAAATATATAAACGAAATTTTAGGCCAGGTAATTCAGAAGATTAACGAGAAATAATACATGCGTGCTGGGAAGAGCTCTGGCTCTATTATATATTTTATTAAACTGTTAAGATATATTATAAAATAAAAATAAAATATTATTTGTTATTTAAGATATATTATAAAATAAAAATAAAATATTATTTGTTATTCTATTGAACTAACGGCCAACGCCAATGCTTTGCATTTTTATTAACCTTTAGCATGCGATAAGACGGTTTTACGCAAATATGGTTAAGGTTTCCTCTCATTCTAATTCGTGTACGCTTTTTTTTATTAATACAACTGTATTTTCTGGGGAAAGCAATTTTTTTTTGTTTCAGCCCAGACCAACTAGAGTAGTACTTCAGGAAGGTTTTTTGAAAGTCCCAAATCTCTTTTAAAAAATTCAGTTCGGCTTGTAAAATTAGTTGAGGTTGATTTTAACCTGAAGTTGATGGTTCAAAATCACTATCCATAGCCTGTATAGGAAGCCAGATGTTAAGGCTTTTTTAGATCTTTTAGTACTTTGAGAGAAAATAGGTATAGGTACATACATCATCACTGTGAGGAACTAGTATGATAGCTGATTTAATCATGGCTGCCCGTAGAGTCCTAACAAGGAAGAAAAGGCCGTCGTGGTCTACCCGCTCCAGGGTATCCATTGTGCTTGGATCCCTGTGTATTCCTATATAAAAAAAAACAGTAACACATTTGTCCGACATGCCAAAATATTCACTTTTTAATTATTTTCGCGGACATTATATCATCTTCTAAACATTTTTGTGGCTCAAAACTTAAACGGATTGCGCGCGGTCTAGTATAGGAGCCGGCGTTGATCTGTTTCCTCGTCTGCAAAATGGCAGATGTTTTCGATGAAAACGCAAATAGCGTTCAGTATACTGGATTGTGATGCACTTCGTGGTTTATTTAGTTGTCTACCTTTCGATTTTTATCAGTGTGACTGCCTTTTATATTGGAGTTAATTTCGCTGGGATGGCGCTACGGTGTAGGTATTGGTGGCCGCTTTGATTTTACAAAGAGGCTTTTATTACATCGAACCGCTGCTGTGGGAATGGCTTGGGTTATGGCTGTCCGTAGAGTACTAACAAGAAGGACGAAACGGCCGTCGTGGCCTACTCACCCCAGGGTATCTATTGTGCTTGGATCCCTGTGTATTCCAATATAAAAAACAGTTACACACTAGTCCGATATGCCACAATATTCACTTTTTAATTATTTTCGTGGACACTAATTATTATCTTCTAAATATTTTTTAATTAAGGCTCGACTTTGTTGAGAAAGGAATTTATTTGCGACAAAGACTTATCCGAGCTGGACATATTCGCGATATCACGCCGTGAAGGAAAATATTCCGTAAACACCGATATACACTGAAATCACAGGTCTTCACCGCGAGCGAGGCGATCGAATTCCGAGAATTTGTTATTTTCATCGATTTATTTCTAAATAAATGAAGATAAATTTGACTTGATTTTATTTTGGAAACGCATTTTATTTTATAGAAAACAGGTGGGTTTTAGGTACTTTTAAAATTAGACAAAATAATATACCTAATCGTATGGATAGTATGATTTTTATATTTTTTTGTTTTATTTTATTTTATTAATGAAATCAAAGAAAATTTGTAAGTTTCATAGGTATCTAAAAAATAAAATTTGGGATAGCAAAAAGTTTTGTGAATGATCTATTATGATTCTAATTACATAGGTATATTAGGTATCATGAATTCCCTGGAAAACCCTACCTATTATAATGATTTAAAAGAAGATAGGTAATAAAATTTTGAAATCTTGGCCCATCCTGAAGCTAAAGGTGCCAACCTAAATTGTATTTAGGTGATAACTTCATACATAATAAAATGTAGAAACTGTCATTGACTCTCGTGCGTTATTTTTTCTGACGCGTTCCGTTATATATAATTTTTTTAGAGCATTTTATTTTTGAGGAACAGTTGTGCTGCCCCTCAAAAGAGAACAAGGTAAGTAATCGTTTTACATTTGGCGACCTTTTTTTAAACACAGAAAGAAGGTACCGTATCGTCACACTTACGAAAATGGAATAAAGCATTTCAGTATCAGTGTCGATTCAATACAAAGTCGAGGTATTTTGTTGCGGTATTTTTCTGGAGTTATTGCAAAAGTAATGCGACAGTAGGCGGGAACCGATGGATATTCCCGTCTATATAAATGCATCATAATGAAAACGTCAGCGAACATTTGACCATGCGGCGAAAAGTCTTGTACTTACTATTTAGCTGCTAAATTGTACTTTTCGTCTAGAGAAGTAATAAAAATGTTCCTATGTTAAAAACCTAAACCGCAAAAGATCACATCTGCTACAAAAACTGGGACAGAGCATCAACAGCTATGGAATCCGAAATCATTGTAGAAGAATTTTTACAAAGTAAAAAATTACGTAAAAGTACACATTGTGCAAACACAGTAAAAGCCATTCTTTATAGCAATTTCACAGGCAACAGTGGTACAAATTGGGGCAAATACGATTTCTATAAAAAAATTAAGTTTTAAAAAAAAATTTCTGGCCTCTCGGTAGGTTCACCATTACGTTGAAAGATTTTCCCAGCCCTTTGATTGTTTTTCCATCATCTCGTAGCTCCGTTAAAACTGTTTGCACCTATTATATTTCTAAACTCCTTATTGTATTCGCCTGATGATGAATGCTTATGCGTTCGAAAGATGTAGAGAATTACCCTGTATTTAACTTTGAAACTTATGTTTTTAATATACCAATGGAGAAAGACTTAAAGTATCTTATTTATTTTCCTTTAATAATAATTTTGTTTCATATACAGAGATGACGGGTTTTGGCAAGGAAAAATGGAAGCGCAGTTAAAATTTTTTTTTCAGTTGCCTTCTTCCCGAAATAATAAATCCACAATACTCAAACAACAGAAAAATTAAAGACAATTTTCATTTATTTCTGCTACCTAATAGACTGTCATTGTTAAATCATATTTTTAATAAAAATTTACTATTATATTTATATGTGCCTTATGTAAGTTATTCAACCTAATAACACCACCTGACTGCTACATTTCAGAAGGGGGCAGCCAAAAAACCGTAAAACTTCTCCTATTAAAACCTGGCTGTAAAAAATTTAGACACTGTCCCCCTCCCTGTGAACGGCCATGCCTACCAACGCAATGTCTTTTTATACTCTACATGACATACTGTCCAATTTATTAGTGGTGGGCAGAGTGTCGGATATTCTCATGAATCGGATAGTTTAAAATTACGTACTTTTAAGAATCGATTACTTTATAGAGTAGTGATTATCAGCTCGCAAGGGGCCAGAACTTTTAAAAAGATGGTCGTCAATGCCGTATAGACATCTTCCATTTCTTGAAAAAAAAAATCCATAGATCTTGCATCTTACGCAAGTATCATAGGCATATTAAAAATACCTACCACATACAGTATACTCACTGTTGAGTTTTTTCGGTTTTTTTTTTAATATTCTCCCCCGACTTTCTGTGTAATACGCCAAGACCGCCGCGCTATTTCGCTTTGTTTCAGCGACATTCACTGTTTAATTTTTTCCAATTTTTTCAATTCTTTACCCCCAACTTCCTTTGTAATATTTCAAGATCGCCGCGCTATTATTCTTAGTTCCAGAGATATGCATTTTTGAATTTTTCCAGCTTTTTTGCAATCTTCGCCCCCGACTTTATTTGTAATACGTCAAGACCGCCGCGCTATTTCGCTTTGCTTCAGAGATATTTACTTTTTAGTTTTTTTTACTTTTAGTATTTCTTTACCCCCAACTTCCTTTGTAATATTTCAAGACCGCCACGCTAATATTCTTAGTTCCAGAAATATTCACTTTTCAGTTTTTTCTGCTTTTTTTAAATCTTTACCCCTGACTTTCTGTGTAATACGCCAACACCGCCGCGCTATATCGCTTTGTTTCAGAGACATTCACGGTTTAGTTTTTTTTCACTTTTTTTTAATTCTATTCCCGTGCAACCTTGACCTACCCACACCGCCAAGCCGACGCGGTCGACTAATCTCTAGCGTGACGCTTGCTGATGTCGTTAATTTTTTATGAAATGGACCCGTATATACGCGACCAGTAGTATTTTCAATACTAAAAATGGCTTCTTAAAGAATCTAAAAGAAGGTCGCCACACATAAAGATCTCCTACTCGGAAAAAGTATTTGTAATAAAAAAAATCCATTCCAGAGAATTACTGATTATCATTATAATCGATTCAGAGCGGTATTCGAATCCCATCGATTTTTTTGGGAATCGAACTTCACTTCATTTCTTGTACTTGAGTACTCCCATTACTACAATTGATGTTTAGTATCGTTTTTTAGCCGCCTTGTCAACACACAGGAATCTCGCTACATCAAAAATTGCAGCGCTGCGAGTCAATAAAAAGGCCAGATAAATATGACCGACGCCGGATTTGAGCCTTAAATGTACTATTCAGTCGTTAAACCATGGAACGCGCAGCCGAGTCGGCACATGTGTTGATAATTGACGCAAAACACACACAAAGCAAATTATTTTATTTAATTAAAAAATTAACCTAGATTTGTCTTTCCAAGGCCGCCGCCTTGACAGAAACCGCGCCGAACCCATAACGTGTGTCTTGTCACTGCTGCAGCAGCGTCGGCCGCCGCTTCGGCAGAATCCGCTACAAAAACGCCGTGTGTGTCATCGCCCTAACAGTTCGTTTTCTTTTTACGCTCCCGTACCAACTAAGAAAGTTCATAAATAGCTTAATTTTATTGCACCTGTTAACCTTTACCAAGGCACATGAAACTTTATTTTTAGATATAACAATTATTAATATAGAGTTTCCATACGTCCCGGTTTACCGGGACATATAACCAGTTTCAATGGCTTTGTCCCGATGTCTGAGTTGCGATCAGCTATTTAACTTTATATATTTGTTTTACTATCAAGAGACTTCACTCACTTCGAGGAAGAACGCAACATTTAAAATCCGATGGCCCATTTTTGATTTCAATACACAAACAAATCGGCTGCATTTCGTTTAATTTTTATCCTTTACCAAACATTAAAAACAAAATTTTTAAAGTTAAAACATCATTTGTTGAAAAAATGGCGAACGCGTTGTAACTTTTGGTCCTGTGTCACATTATAAACCGTTCCGGTCTAAGCCGAAAGATGTATGCTTACCCAAAATTAATAGGTACGCCTTTAGTGGAGGCGAAACAAATCACCTCCTCCCTTTACTACCTCTCTAAAATTAACGCTCCTATATTCTGTTATTGGCAATACAAAAGAAAATTACAATTAGCACGAAATCATCTCCAAATTATTTAACCTATGTACCATTTTTCTCAGTGTATCATGATTTTATCTAGTATCACGTCGGCAGGAAATAAATAAAGCTTTAGATAGGCAACTTCTAACGCATTTTAACAAAATTTACCTGAAACACGTTTCGCGCGCTGCAGGATAACGGGCTTATTACGAGATATTTATGTCTCAATTTTTGGAATAGTAAACATAAGACATGGAAGCTCTAAGGTATAGAGCGATTTTTTTGAAAAAAAAATTATTCGCGACGGTATTAACCCTGGAAAATGCCTAAAAATACGTACTTTCAGTGAGCATTTTTTCATATATATTCTTATTTTTTTGCAAAAAGGGCTCTATACCTTAGAAATAGAAACATTCCTTTACCAAAATATGATTCGTCCCGACAGTTATTTCAAATAGGCTTTCCAGAATCCTGCAGTAGCGAAACAGTGTTAATCATCCTATAATTTTGCGCATTGTAGAGCCTTAAGTTATTTATCCTTAAGTATTGTAAATTGCGGGGAATTCCACAGGTCGGTTTGGTCATTTAGTAGGTTTCTGGTAGGCTTTTTATTATGTTTGTAAATTTCAATTCATTCAAAGATATTAAGTTTCTTAGTTTTTGGAACATTATACAAAATTTTTAAATTATTAATATCTGGGAAACAATGACCTGTCTCCGAACAATGTTTTGCGAAATTAGAATTTTCTTTGTTTAACAAATAAGATGCCTTATGTTCATTAAATTTAATATTAAAGTTTCTTCCTGTTTGACCTATATACGAGCTATTGCATTCGGTATAACTTAACTTATAAACTCCTAATTTTTTAATGGGGGATGTTTTTTTGTTTGGCATTGAAGAATAATTGAAAAATTTTTTGTGCTGGTGTGAAAGCTACTTTTATTTTGTTTTTTGAAATTATTTGTGCTATTTTATTAGAAAGTGGATATATTTTGTATAGTGTTAGTTGTTTTTGTATTTTATTTATTAAAAAATTAATGATATTCCAATTAAATCCGTTATTATCTGCTATTTTAATTATGGTATTTAGTTCATTTTTCTACAGTCCAAGAATAGTCGGTGAAGGACTGAAAAACGGCCTACCCCAGGGCAGCGTCCTGGCGCCAATCCTTTACAATTTCTATACCAATGATCAACTCATAAATGGAGAGACAAAGCGCTTCATATACGCCGATAATATACGGCTATAGCAGCTCAGGGCAGAACTTTCAACGACATAGAGGATAAATTAAGCCGCGCCCTGAAGGACCTAGCAGACTACTACAAAAATAACCACCTCAAAGCTAATCCTACTAAGACACAAAGTATGTGCTTTCCATCTCAGAAACAAGGAAGCACACAGTACTTAATTGGTATTGATCCACCCACAATCAGGAGGCGTGTTGCCGCGGAGGCTGAGCGCAAAAAACAAGAAACCCACCAGAGGCATACCTTATCAACGAATACTTACACCAGGAAGAAGACAAACAAGCATGTTAATTGGTCGAAGCAAAAATGTCATTAAGGAAATGTCAAAACTGTCAAAAAGAGCGCCACCATCGGGTCTGGCTGGAACCTCGAGGCGGGACGTTTAAACGCCCATATAGTTTTGTTATTTTTTTCTGGCGAAATATTTTAAAGTAATATTTAAGCCAAAAAAACTATTCAAAATCCCGTTAGTTGATTTTATATGTAGTAAAAATCAAATAGCAGCATTCTGAATAACCTTTTCGACTAAATATCACTTTAAAATAAAATACTCTATATTGTTGTTGGTCTAGCCTCGAAGAAAATAAAAAATAAAACTCAAAAATGCACATGACATAATTTTATTAAAATATTAAATGAAATTCACAATAATTACCATTTGAGTATGTCTTATAATTTCTCGTAATCTGCTGATTGAGTTCCTCGTTAACTGGTTTTTCATTCATTCTCTACTTAAAGCTTTCTAAGCAATGTGCAGGTATTTTGAATAAGAATACATATTTCCATTGTCAGCCTGGAAAAGCGGAAAAGCCTGGGTAAAAACTTTTTATAGCTAACCTTAAGGTGAAGACAAAATCTTGTCTCCAAAATTCATTCTTTCACATAACGAACAGCTGATCTAAAACAAAAATACCACAATGTAAAAAAACCAATGATGGGATCATGGAAAAAACACTTCCGAGTGGGTTAAAATAAAATTATTTCCACTTGAGTTTAGTAGGCAGAGAATCTACAAAAGGCTTAAAAAAGATCAAAAAAATAGATCGTATAATATACATACATAGTAAGCAAGAATTAGCAAGATTTAAATTAGTATCGTAGGGTTTAGTAATTAAAATATGCGTATTTATAGATTTACCAAAATTTAGGAGGAAATAATCAAACAAGTGTTGGCACATTTTGGTTAATATTCAGTTTATGTTATGGTTTTGATTTGTATAATCATTGAAATAATTAATCAAAGTTAGCAAACTTACCTTTAGCAGAATGAAATGTAAACAGGCTCGTATTCATGAGCAATATTAATAGAAAAGATCAAGTTAATAAGTTAAACAAACTCTTTCATAAACTTTGTCGGCCATTATCATTTTATTTTATAAAGGCGAGTTTGGGCTGGGCGATTCCATTATTTGTGGTCGAGTCCAAGAAGACACTGAACGTTTAAAAATAATTTAATGGCTCGGGTAATTTGTAGCATAGATCTGTCTCTGTCTGCATGAAGTTACCTTCGCTATATATAAAGAGAGACAAGTATAGCTCGAACGAAGAAAGGTCGCGTTTCTTAGTAAACACATTCAGTTTAAACGTAGGGCGGTTCTATTGACAATTGTCTGGTATGTGACGTCACACTCTGACGTCACATGTTTCCATTCCGCCAATCTTTGTCTCACCGGGCTGTACCTTTTATGGGCATCATATGCAACCTCATAGACTTAAGTCTCGGAAGTCCTTTATGCGGTCGACAACACCCCTGGAGACAACGCCTGAAGAACACCGAACAAACCTATGGCGAGTGGCTGCAACCCGCACACGGATCGAGGCAAATGAAGAGCTTGCCCCTGGATACCATCTACCTTTCCCGACGTGGAAGTCGTTGAACAGGAGTTGAGGACGGGAGTCGCTCGATGTAACAGCAATCTAAAAAAGTGGGGCTACAAACACGATGACAAATGCGAATGCGGCGCGACCCAAGACCACCAACATCTGGCCGTGTGCCCAAAGCCCAAACATGAGTGAGACCTGCACAGAGGTGGACCTTATACTCGCAAATGACAAAGCCACATACGTGGCTGATTTCTGGAAGCTAAAAATTTAATTTGATTTGGTGATCCGGACACGGAAAGTAATTAAATTGATTTTTCCGGTTGTCGTCATTTAAGGGGACTGTAAAGGGTCTACGTATCATATGTTTGTATGCTGCATGTTTGTGGGAATTTAAGATGAGTGGAGTGATTAGGCAATATTGTGTCTATGAATGTGGGTTTTCTATAGATATCAAAGTGTAATTTATTATCTTCTTTTAAAACTGTAATATCCAGAAAATTGATTTTGCCATCTATTTATTTTTCCATTGTGAATTTAATTTTGTTATATAAATTGTTAAGATGATTTAAAATTACCTGTAAATCTGCATGCTCACCGGCAAAACACACGAAAATATCATCTACGTATCTGTACCAAAAAAGTATGTTTTTTGCGTGTTACTATCTTAGAATCAATTGAAATTTACAAACATAATAAAAACCCGACCATAAACTTACTAAATGACCAAACCAACCGATTTTTTTTAAATAAAGTGATATTATTACAAAGTAAGTATTCATATTGTGTTTGTGTTAATATGCAATATCACAAAGTAACGGACTACTCAATCTTACTGTGATAATTATATATTATGATTATAATCAGTTCCATTAAAATATGTCATCGTATTACTCTTACCAACTTCCTCTACCGTGCGAGCAAAAATCATTTGCATCAAAGAGGGCTGGCATGGATTAAAAAACGTAGGGCTTGATTTAGATCACAATGATATGGGGACGATATATCTATCCAAAACTAGGTTAAAATTTTGTCAAATTCATATTATGACATGATATGCCAAACTAATGAGTAACGAAATAAGTAGACAAATACAAATTTATTTTTGTTGTTAACAAAATTAACAAAGTAAGAATATACAGAAAGAAAAAGGAAAATGATTACATAAATTGCTGAAATTTAATTAAAAAAATAAAAATAAAATTGGACCAACAATTCTTCTTCGGGAAACAGCTAACCAGACACCAATTTTTTGAGGGTGCAATGTGGACTCTACAAAAAAATGGGGATTTTCACTACTCCAAATGCGTGTATTCTGAGAATTCACATAACCGGAGAGGTGGAACCAGGCTTCATCCGAAAAAAATGTCAGATCTAATAAATCATTTCTTTTCAATAAATTTTGGATAAACCAATGAGAGTAATTCCTGCATCTTTCAAAATCTGCGGCTTGTATTTCTTGGAATACTTGCACTTTATAAGGAAATAAATTTAGCTGCTTCTTAAGAATAGTCCTGCATGTTCCATAAGATCTTCCCACTTCTTGGGACAGGCGTCTTATACAATTTGTTGGCGTATTTTGCATTATTTCACGAATGTTTGCAACAAGTTCTTCTGTTCTTCCAGATGGTCTTCCTGCTCCTTTTTTGTGTTGAATAGAACCTGATTCCCTAAACACAGCCACGGTTCTTTTTAGGAAATGATAAAAATCCCCAGCAATAAAAGCAACGTTAGGAAAATGTTCGTGAAAATCGTTCATGCACAAACCCGGATTGTATTGCAACTCACCATTTACTCTAACCTCGTTTCGAAAATACGCTTTAACCATTAATGTTTTCTGCTGTTCCGTAAAGCCCATTGTGTGAATTGTTCAAGAAATTGGAAAAATTAGCGATGAATCAAATTACTTGTAACGACTGTCAAAGATGACGGAATAACTGATTGATTGTTAATTCAGGCAGTTACTGACACCCAACAGGTATTAAGTTCTACGGCTAAGCATTACGTCCTTAGATGCAAGGCGCTCTTTGAGGCAAATTATTTTTTCTCGCACGGTATTTTAATTGACAATTATTAACGTGCTGCGGAAACGATGCTATTTAAAACCGACACAATCGATGGCATGGGGAAGACGGAGACATCCTCTTTACCCTGCTATCCATAAATATTTAAAAAAAATATGCGTGACTTCAGCTAAAATTTCGATAATAATTTAAGAACTAGTAATGCTATAAAAAATAATTAATCGTGACATCAATAAAGGTGTCAATAAATTGAATTGTCAACTCGCACTTTAAACGTGAAAATTATAACTTTATTTCAATAAGTAGTGTATTTCGTGACAACAAGAATATAACACAAAGAGATTTCGAAAGTTGTCTGACATGCCAGGTTATTAAACAGGCGTCGATTTCAGAGCGTGGAGAGACAGCTCACGCGAACGCGAGCTGTTCGAGTGGTTTTTCGTTTTGCGTGCAAAAATCTAAGTACGCGATATTAAAATGCATTTTATTTTTTTTTAAGTTATTGCAATTTTCAAAGAATTATATTGCTATGGGTTTCGAAGCCTCTAGAACTATAAATAAACATGTTATCTACAAACACTATATTAAAAATAGACTTTTTATCGCTTCTTAGTTTTTGAAATGTAACATTATTACCTAAGTGATTTTTTTAACTTTTAATATCAACATTAACATATATTGTAAAGTCTGTTTAATGACCGCTGACCGTTACGTTATACCTTGCGAGTAAAAATTATTTGCATCAAAGAGGGCTTGGATTAAAAAACGTAGAGCTTGGTTTAGATCACAATGATATGGGGACGATATATCTAACCAAATCTAGGTTAGAATTTTGTCAAATTCATATTAGGACATGATATGCCAAACTAATGAGTAATAAAATAAGTAGACAATTTCAAATTTATTTTTGTTGTTTACAAAATTAACGAAGTAAGAATATACAGGAAGAAAAAGAAAAATATTACATAAATTGCTGAAATTGGCCACCGCCATGCTCCAAGCATAAATTCACACGTCTCTTCATATTTTCGAAAGTGTTGACCAGCATCTCTGGAGAAATGTTACCACATTCTTGGATAATCCTTTTTTGTATATTCTTGGAATACTTGCACTTTATAAGGAAATAAATTTAGCTGCTTCTTAAGATTAATCCTGCATGTTCTATAAGATCTTCCCACTTCTTGGGACAGGCATCTTATACAATTTGTTGGCGTATTTTGCATTATTTTACGAACGCTTGCAACAAGTTCTTCTGTTCTTACAGATGGTCTTCCTGCTCCTTTTTTGTGTTGTATAGAACCTGTTTCCCTAAACACAGCCACGGTTCTTTTCAGGCAATGATAAAAATCCCCAGCAATAAACGCAACATTAGGAAAATGTTCGTATTGCCACTCACCTTTTACTCTAACTCCGTTTCTAAAATAAGCTTCAACCATGAATGTTTTGTGCTGTTCCGTAAAGCCCATTGTGTAAATTGTTCAAGAAATTGGAAAAATTAGCGATGAATCAAATAACTTGTAACGACTGTCAAAGATGACGGAATAAATGATTTATTGTTAATTTAGGTCGTTACTGACACCCAATAGGTATTAAGCTCTACGGCTAAGCATTACATCCTTAGATGCAAGGCCCTCTTTGATGCAAATAATTTTTACTCGCACGGTATTCTCCATATTTACGGTACGTCGTAAATTAATTCAGTCAGTTTGACTTACCGGTGGTAAGGGTTATGATTTTTCTTAGGCTTAATCTACATAAAGACTGATACATGTGAACAAGTAAAATACAAGCGCCTTTTTTCAACCTTTTAGTTATTATTTTTATACAGTTAATGACGTCAGAAATAAATAGTTTATTTATGGTTAAAGGTATCATGGGATGAAACATTTTGTTTTTGAAAATGCGTATGAAATTTTTAGTTATTTAAAATTTACTGAAAAATAAATAAAACTCATTTATAAAACTTAAAATTGAATCAATATGTTTTTGTCTATATAGTGCATCTCTAGTGCATCAGTCTATAAATTTTGTTTCAAATATTATTTATAAAATCATAAATAAGAAAATATAATAAAAAATAACAACACAACAAAATGCAGTGTTTTAATAACTAAAATAAATTATCTCCGCAAGGATCATCATCAGATTCGTTTACGTTAATAATAAGGGAAAGAGTATCTAAAGCATCGATAAATCTTTCCCGTTCCCAACACATCATTTATAATTTTATTAGTGTGTGTTACATCATTTTTCCATTTTTCCACTGTTACATTTTCCATGTCTTCATTTCACAGACCCAAAACTACGTCATTTGTTACAGGATGCATAGAACTTATTTTTGCATCATAATAGCGCTTACATTCCGACCAAACCATTTCAATAGGATTAAAGTGGCAATGATATTGAGGAAGTCTTAAAACTCGATGTCCATGTTGCGTTGCTAGTTCTTCCAACCTTTGGGTTTGGGTGGGATATGCTGCTTTACTCAAGGGCGGATCCAGGGGGGGGTCATGGGGGTCATGACCCCCCCCTGGGCGGTTTTCATTTCAACATACGTAAAAATTATTGTGGAGTCAAAAAGAGTGAGTTCATAACCCAGTGCACATTTTTTCTACAAATTGAAAACACTGTTATTTTACGGCGTCGTGCAAAAAGGAACTCGTTACCTACTCATTTTCATTGTAAAAGGAACTTCATTAATAAGATTATAATTTAGGATTATCTCTAAAAAATGTACTAATAAAATCTCTAGTTTTGTAAATTTCAGGAGTTGCTTCTCTAAGCCTAAGTTCTTTTTTCATTAAAAACTCGGCGACTGCCGGTCTTGGATCAAAATGGGCTGTTCCAACTCCATTCAATGACACTAAGAGGCGATCATTCATTGTATCTTCATTTAATGAAATTCTTCCTGGCGTTTTTAATTTGTTGTAATGGGAAATAATCCTCTCATTGAATGAGGACTTATTACCAATAACGAGACTAAAAGCTTTTGTAATATATCCTTAGTGCAAACTATAAGTTTTCTTAATTTATTAGCAAGTCTGGTGCCTTCATCGGGAGGATCAATGCCTGAAATTTATTGAATTAAAGGCCAGCAATCACACACGGATGTCGCAAAATTGGACACTTTCTCTGAACCGAAGAGATTCTCAACTAATGGTCGGCCTGCGGATATCATTTCAGCTTCGGCACAAATAAGGTTTATCATATTTTTAATTGTTTCATCTTCTTCTATCTACAAACCTCTAAAAATTTTCGCTTGCGGCGCTGTTTGACCCCCCCAGAATTAATTTCTGGATCCGCCCTTGGCTTTACTATTATCCCGATATGGTCCTTCCTTGCAAATGGTGAAACCGGAATTTGCCTTTGTTCTAGTTATGCAATAAGTATCTCATAAAAAAACGATTTCTTCCACTTGTTGGATAAAACATTGTATGCCACTCGTGTGCTATGTTTCCTAAGTGACTGTCTCGCGTGACTTATTTGCAATATAACACACTATAGTACCATAAATAACTATTTATCACAATCCACTGTGAGCTATAAGCTACTTTATTAGTCTAAAATTGAACTAATTAACAATAAAGCCGTTTTTTTGTGTTAACCGTATTCAATCATGAATTTGAACACACATTTATAAGACAACGTCATCACTTGGGATTACAAGAAAATGTGCATTTTTAAACCGGAGCGGCATCATCTGTCTTCTGTCATTATCAAAAAAGAAATTTGTTTTGGTCAGTTTTGAGATTATCTTTTAAATTTGGGTTTTATTTTCGGATCCTACAATATCGCTTAGTCCGTGATATAGTACCACAATGAGTAAAGCAATGAAATTACTTCCATTGCTGCTTAAACAAAATTACCATCTGCCTTTGTTACTGATGGCATGTCTATCTTCACCTAAATCCTGAAATATTTTACTTTTCTGCTAACCTAAAGCATACAAGAGTAGATGGGCTCAACAATGAATGGATCCAACTTTTGTATCGCTCATATCGCTTAAACTTGCGCTAACATGAACATAAAGACAACCGGCAGAAAATACATACACATTTAATTTAAAATTTCAACGATTTTACTCAAAAAACAGGACGGAATTCTGAAGAGAATGACAGACCATTGGTTTAAATACACGTCCGGGTTTGTTCGGGTTTGTTACGTTCAACGCGAAGCAACCGCAACGTCATCGTTTGACAAGAAAATATAATATTTTCAAATCAGGTTGAACCGTATTAACACAAAAAAACGGCTTAAGTGTTGGATAAAAATGTATAAACAATATTTGTATCGTTAAATTTGGTTTTAAAAATTATTTAAGAAATGTGTTTTGCAAGTAATTTTTGTATTGCGTGCATTCTGCGTTAGCATTCGTCAAAATTCATCATTTTTTAAATAAGAAAACCGTCACGCTTTGTATTATTTCTCTGTTTTACATTTTCTAGACAAGGTGAAGGACAACACGATAAGAATCTTGCTTAGTAACCTGCAAGAAGCAATAAAGTAAATCACCGTGGTTGAAAAAACGATTTTAACATACAGCGAGAGCTTTGTTGATTTACTATTCCCAGAGTGCAAAACGAAATATTAATTACTATTTTATAGGCAATGTTTTAGCTTTTACATAGAGTTTTAAACATGCCTTTTATAAATTAATTATAGGTTTTGATAAAAAAAAATCACCTCAAGTGAGTCCACGTCCTATCATGCCAGAAATAAAATGCATAAGTTTCAAGCAGAATCACATTCTTATTATTTTACGTGAAGTCATATCATTTATTTTATAAAAACAAGCTGTGGAGTGCTTCGCTAATCGTAACCAGAAAATGTGGAAACTAAATAATAGTTCATCTTTAGAGATTGAAGAAGATTTAGAAAGAGCGTGTGCAGTCATAGCGACTGAAAAACGTAAAACTACGTGTAGTATTATAAACTCTACCTGTTCCATGTGTGTTACTGGTGACAATGATTGGGATATACAATTGAAAACAAATCATTTAAACCAGATTCTGACAGATTAAAACCTCTCTTAATTTTGCCTCATCCTCAAAATACATCTAGTCTACGAAGAGTTATAGGAATGTTTTCGCATTATTCAAGATGGATTAAACACTTTAATAACTTTTCAGATAAAATAAGAAGTTTAATCGACTGTAAAACGTTTCCTTTACCGCCAGATGTAATTTCAGATTTTGAAAAGCTAAAAAGTGATAGAGCATATTCACTTTTATGGATTGTAGATAAAAATGAAATTTTAGCTGTTGAAACGGATGCCTCAGATTTGGCAATTGCTGCAACTTTAAGCCAATCAGGAAGGCATATTGCCTTTTTCTCTAGAACATTATCAAACTCTGAGAAAAGACATTCATCTGTAGAAAAAGAAGCATATGCCTACGTTAAAGCAATTTGAAAATGGAGACTTTTTTTAATTGGGCGATATTTTAAAATAATCACGGATCAAAAATCAGTTTCATTCATGTTTCATGCAAACCATAATAAAATAAAAAATGGGAAGATTATGCGTTGGCGTTTAGAACTTTCATGCTACAGTTATGATATTGTTTACCGACCAGGAACATTAAATGCAGTAGCAGATGCATTTCAAGAATTTGTAGTTCAACTTTAAGCAACAAACTGTTTGAATTACACACATCCTTGTGCCATCCTGGTGTTACAAGAATGCATCATTTTGTAAAAATTAGAAACTGTTATAAAATTTTTAGATAGTTTATTTTGTTTATTTGGAATGCCAGCTTACATTCATTCAGACCGTGGAACATCTTTTACTTCGAATGAATTTAAGAACTATCTACAATCTCGAGAAATAGCCTCTAGTCGAACTACACCTTATAATCCAGATGGAAATGGCCAAGTGGAACGATATAATGGTATAATTTGGAAAAATGTTACTGTTGCACTTAAATCACGAAACCTAAAATCTATTCAATGGGAAATTGTGTAACCAGATCCTGGTGTTACAAGAATGCATCATTTTGTAAAAATTAGAAACTGTTATAAAATTTTTAGATAGTTTATTTTGTTTATTTGGAATGCCAGCTTACATTCATTCAGACCGTGGAACATCTTTTACTTCGAATGAATTTAAGAACTATCTACAATCTCGAGAAATAGCCTCTAGTCGAACTACACCTTATAATCCAGAAGGAAATGGCCAAGTGGAACGATATAATGGTATAATTTGGAAAAATGTTACTGTTGCACTTAAATCACGAAACCTAAAATCTATTCAATGGGAAATTGTGTCACCAGATGCATTGAATTCTATCAGAAGCCTACTCTGTACAGCAATGAACTACACTCCTCGTGAACGATTATTTAATTATCAACGACGATCAACTAGTGGAGCCTCTACCCCCTCGTGGTTAAAAGAATCGGACACTGTTTTATTAAAAAAAAATCTGTACGTCATATAGTAAGTTTGCTCCTTTAGTGGAGGAAGTTGAATTACTGGATGCCAATTCAAATTACGCACTTATTCAACATAATAATGGCAGAGAAAGTACAGTTCCCATTAAACATTTGGCCCCTAGAGGAGATATAGAGACTTATTAAATTCAGAAACTAAATTTGATATACAATCTCAATAATCTCATGTTGCAGAGAATGGCAACAGAGATTTTAATAATCAGAATAAACCAGCAGAGAGCTCAGCTGAAAATATCGAAGAAAATATAGCAGCTCAACATACCGAGGAAATCACTACGGAGACACCACAACTGCGTAGATCCTCAAGGCCCCGAAATAAATTTAAATATTTCTCACAATAAAAGAAAAGTAAACTGGGGTGAATATAGTATTTAAGTATTATAAACTCTACCTGTTACATGTGTGTTACTGGTGACAATTCAGTCAATGTTATGTATCGATGGCTTAGATTGCAAACCGTATGACTCCACTTTTTATTGAAATTTCGATTTTGTGCAAATAGTTAGCTTAATGTTAGATCTATGGATAACCAAACCAAATAACTTCAAATAATATTTTTGGAGTTAACCGGATTGCAATCTAAGCCATCGGTATTATTATTTATTGTCAAGTTCCGCAAAAAAAAGTAAAGGTTTAGTTTATTAAGTTAATTTAAAAAGAAGGGAGAAAAGTGAGTTTCATACTTATTACAAGAGTTATTGCAAGATGATGAAGATCGTTTTAAGATGTAGGTACTGTAATTAAAACTTCCTCCATTTTTCTAAACTCACTCATTCACGCTTCACGAATTTGATGTTTAAACAGAAAATCTGAAAACGTGAAGATCTGCAGTTTCACGTGCTTTCACGTGAACACACCGTATGATAATAGTGTGTCTCTTGTTAATTTGTACCTATGGAAAAACGGGTCTTATCAAATTTACTGCTCATGTGTCTTCTCGTGAACTCACGTGAGGTGATAGTAATGTGTTTTCGCCTTAATGATCATTGTCCCTGCAGTCTTTATAACATCAAAGCGAACTTTTAAGTGAAGTTTAAATGAGATTTTAACGGAAATCATTCACTATGTTTCATTACTACCTCTGTTTTATTGGGTCATTTTTCGCCACTT
The DNA here is from genome assembly GCA_963969555.1 of Polydrusus pterygomalis. Lineage (NCBI taxonomy): Eukaryota > Metazoa > Arthropoda > Insecta > Coleoptera > Curculionidae > Polydrusus > Polydrusus pterygomalis. The sequence continues at coordinate 35,618,422 of OZ018375.1, read as the reverse complement.
TAATGACAAATTGTCCGAAAACGGTCCAATAGAAAGGTCAATTATTGTACAGTAGGTACTGTACCGCGTAGTGATGCCGCGACACGAGACGAGACGAGAATTGGCCCATTCTCGTCTCGTCTCGTGAGGCGAGAATTTTTTTTAATCTCGTCTCTACGAGAAACGCGTTTTTCTCGCTCGAGATGCCATTGTCTCGTCTCGTCTCGTCTCGTCTCGTCTCGTCTCGTCTCGTCTCGTCTCGTCTCGTCTCGTCTCGTCTCGTCTCGTCTCGTCTCGTCTCGTCTCGTCTCGTCTCGTCTCGTCTCGTCTCGTCTCGTCTCGTCTCGTCTCGTCTCGTCTCGTCTCGTCTCGTCTCGTCTCGTCTCGTCTCGTCTCGTCTCGTCTCGTCTCGTCTCGTCTCGTCTCGTCTCGTCTCGTCTCGTCTCGTCTCGTCTCGTCTCGTCTCGTCTCGTCTCGTCTCGTCTCGTCTCGTCTCGTCTCGTCTCGTTTTTTCTTGTGAGTAGCGAATCATAAAAAATATTTTTTTATACGAATCTTAAAGGGGATAAACATTTGAAAGTATCTGGTCGTCTCGCAGAAGGGTTTAATATAAGTCGGTTTGTTAGTCATGTGACTTAGAAACTATTTTTCTTAGATCAACAAAATATTGCAAGCGGCCATAAGACATAACTCACGTAATGTAATAGGCTTGGCACCGAGGTATTTTCAGTCCAAAATATACGGGGTGGTAAAAGATACAAAATAGAGAACGATTTATAATAATAATAATTGATTCATAATGGAACTACCCTTCTTTCATTATTTATTTTTTGGCATAATTCGGGGCATAATTAACTGCAATAGTTTGGAAAATATACGACTAAATAAAGGGATCAGCCCAGAATGTCATCCGGGGAAAAGCCTTAATTTTTTTATTACATCAATAGAAAGTGCAAGAGAAAGAACTTAAAGAAGTATTTCCGAAAATGCTTTATTTGACATATCAAAATTTAAAAATTCACTTTATTTTTTGCTCCTTTTACCCAAAAAATACAAAAATTTATTACGAGCAAGCTTAATTTTACGCAATTAGGAAAAATATTGTAAGTAACATGTGCGAAAACTTCCGTTTCCACACTCACTTAGTAGCATGCCCGGACTTGCTTCGAGCCGTTCGTGCAACTGCCACCTCGTGCGGAAAAGTATCATTTACCGCACTTAATAATTATTTTCAATAGCCAAATTTGAGTCGAGACGAGACGAGACGAGACGAGACGAGACGAGACGAGACGAGACGAGACGAGACGAGACGAGACGAGACGAGACGAGACGAGACGAGACGAGACGAGACTAGACTAGACGAGACGAGACGAGACGAGACGAGACGAGACGAGACGAGACGAGACGAGACGAGACGAGACGAGACGAGACGAGACGAGACGAGACGAGACGAGACGAGACGAGACGAGACGAGACGAGACGAGACGAGACGAGACGAGACGAGACGAGACGAGACGAGACGAGACGAGACGAGACGAGACGAGACGAGACGAGACGAGACGAGACGAGACGAGACGAGACGAGACGAGACGAGACGAGACGAGACGAGACGAGACGAGACGAGACGAGACGAGACGAGACGAGACGAGACGAGACGAGACGAGACGAGACGAGACGAGACGAGACGAGACGAGACGAGACGAGACGAGACGAGACGAGACGAGACGAGACGAGACGAGACGAGACGAGACGAGACGAGACGAGACGAGACGAGACGAGACGAGACGAGACGAGACGAGACGAGACGAGACGAGACGAGACGAGACGAGACGAGACGAGACGAGACGAGACGAGACGAGACGAGACGAGACGAGACGAGACGAGACGAGACGAGACGAGACGAGACGAGACGAGACGAGACGAGACGAGACGAGAAACGAGAATTTCTCGTCTCGGCGGCATCACTAGTACCGCGTGGCTAAATAAGAATGAATGCCGGACAAATTTCAAGAATCGTTTATCACAAAATTTTGAAATAAAAAATGTTATTACAAGATCGCCCACAAGAATTTTCTATAAAAATTTTTCAAGTTCCTAGAGCATTCAACCTATGACTAAGAAGATTATCGGTCTATTATAGATAATATGTCAAATAAAGTCATATCAAAAATATTTTTTTTTTATTATTTGCAATATGCGGTACAACCTTAATTTAATAAATTTTGCTCTAATTCGCAAAATACACTGCTGAGAGGAGGAGGAGAAATGTCTTTTCAAAGTAATACTCATAACTCTGGTTTGCCTTAACTAAATTTAATAAACTTTTTCTCGTTTAAAAAAGCTTATCATATAGAATGTTTAAAATTATATATTATTATACGATATTTTTTGTTATATCCGTCGTCGCTAGAGGGGGCTAAGTGCACAGTCATGAGATTTTTTATTTTATTTTTTAAATTTCAAACGGAACTATATATAAATATTTATTTAGATACAAACTAGATTAAAAACAAAGAAAACTGATGAAAACCGCATATCGATATCTTAATTTAAGGGCAACAGTGTGTTCAGCTATCAAATTTATTTAATTTTATTTTCAAACAGGTCACCTTCTTTTTCTAAACATAGGGGAGAATGGCCCAAAATGATCCCAGCGGGCAAAACGACCCCCCCCCCCTATTATCGTTAATACGGATGGTGCCATCTATGGGTTTCGTAAGCCACTATGCCTTCCTTGTCTTCCGTCGAGTTGTGCTTGTCCGTTGAATCGAAACTTGTTAGCGGTTGGTGCGCTATCAATAAAAAAGTGATTTTTGCTTATTCTGATCTAAGGTACGTACCTACAGACTTTTGTAACAGCTTTTGACAGATAACAGGAATGTTAAAATGTAGTATATTTCTCAGAAGCTTATTACTTTAGCTATATTTTAAGATATTCGTAAAGTTTTTAAACTCAACGACTAAGTGATAAACATGGCGGTAAGTAAATTTTGCACATTCGGGCAAAATGATCCCTTATGAGGTAGGGTAAACGATGTTTGATTCCGGGATCATTTTACCCGAATATTTTGGTTTTATATAAGAAATATTATATAAGTAGTGTTAAGTTAAAAATGAAGAATAAGTTAGCCACAGAAAATCAAAAAGACAATAAAAAACTAAAGGTACCTAACCAAGAGAAGAAGAATTACAAATAATAAAAAGAAAGATGACAATGCGGATGACGACTCTGAAGAGGAAGATACGGAATGCATTATTTGTTCAGATACTTTTGAAAGGTCTCCCGTAGGAAAAGGATAGGTGCAATGTAATAATTGCAAGCGCTGGGCACACAAGGAGTGCGCGGGAATTGAGGAAAATGTCTGCGATCCCTATACTTGCGACTTGTGTCTTCAGAAAGAAAAAACCGTGCATGTTCGTCGGAAAATATGTTAACGAATAATATTCGTGTACACCTACCTATGTAGTTTGACTTTGTTTATATTTTTTTAGTACATTTAACAAATAGTCTAGTAACATTTTGAGTTTTCTTATTTTTTGTTTAATGATATTGACTTATAATCAACAATTTTGCATTTTTTCCTAAATTAAATTGAGGGAACATTTTACCCTACCTTAAGGGATCATTTTGCCCAACCAGGTAAGGTAAAATGATCCTTTTGACCAAGTTCATAATTATATAAATAACATTATTAGGTTTTTTTATTAAATCCAAATCTGAAAGCATAAGAATTGGGGAATCCCATAACCATGATTATGGATCTCCCTAAATCATACACTGGGTATACGAGGCATTTTCCCGTTAGGGGTATCATTTTGGGACATTCTCCCCTAAGTAGCAGCGATATCCAATTTTATCCATTACGTTCTCTAACACATTCTTATGGCAGCTTAAACTTCAGCTTGAAGTTGGTCAGTATTTTTATAGGTTTTTAGTAGACTTAATTTTTAAGATAGCCCCCGAAAAAAAGGCAAGGGTGTAAGGTCAGGAGAACGCGCAGGCCGTAGGGGGCCGTTAGTGCAATTAATTAAACTTGTTATTAATATTAGGTGTAATTTAAGAATAACGGAGAAAAATTATTATCTAAAGATGCCCCTATGGGGTACAAATAAAAGGTAGGGGAAAATAAGTCAAAGTCAAATAGAGCTTTATTATTACAAGAACATACTCTCATTGACAAAGCATGGTTTAAAATTTATGGTAAAATTATATTTAAAAAGTATTTAATTAATTCGGTACAAACATTTTTAAAATCAACTACAGTTACAATTCTTCTATATAGCAGATAGAAGCTGGCCATTTAGTTTTAACCAGCGCCACAGAACACATACACAACAGTCCAGTTAAAAACACCATATAAGTACTATATTTCTTAAATCCTGTTTAACCGAAAGTTTACACTATTGGAAAGATTATAAGGGACATGTAAGCCGTTTTGCTCTAAGACGTACAATAAGAAAGCTACACGCTGTCAAAGTTCAAAAATGTCATTTTTCAAGAGTCCATATCTCGGAAACTGTTAAGTATAGACTAATAATGCATTTATTAAAAAATGTTCAGAATTTTATGCAGAATCCAAAAAAATTATAAAAAATAGGGGTATCCCTTTAAGATTTAGATCTTATCCCTCCTCCTCCCTCCTAGGGGCTTGAAGTAACAAGATTGACAATATACGCAAAAGATGGCCCCCTCGAAATTAAAATCGACGGGTCCTAGCGATTTTCCACATTTTTTTTTAAAGCAGGAAAATCGAGGTGGGAAGTTTTCAAATGAATACCCTGTATACTTCATACGAAGTCAGTTTGGACAACCTAAATATTGGGGGTACGATCAATTTACTGCATCACACACTAAAACAACAATACAAATATAACAAAATTTGTACTGATCGCTCCCTATACAGATGTTCGAAGACAGTCCACGTGGACTTGACAAGTCTGTCATCAATTTTTTTTTAGTTTTTATATCTGTCTCAAAGATCGTATACACTTTACCTCGAAATATTCAGTTATTTAATAGAATACTTTCACAAATAATACCTTTTTTAGCTCTCTCCGAATCTCCTTGTTAATAATATTCCGTAAACGAAGGGGCAGATGATTAAATAATTTATTTATTTAATTATTAAGATATATATTATGTTAAATATGCAAGACAAATTTCTCGCTTGCAACAAATAAACATGTTGTGAGCCATTTACGAAAATTTTGCCCCTAGGAGGTGGAAAATGGGGTATAAAACTATCATATTTTCCTAAAATTTAATAAAAATACTTTACTTCACAAAAAATTAAATACGTATTTCTTATTTTTTGGATATAGGCCCCTAAAGGGGTGAAAAGGGGGTTATACCGTGCGAGCAAAAATCATTTGCCTCAAAGAGGGCCTTGCATCTAAGGACGTAATGCTTAGCCGTAGAGCTTAATACCTGTTGGGTGTCAGTAACTACCTGAATTAACAATCAATCAGTTATTCCGTCATCTTTGACAGTCGTTACAAGTAATTTGAGTCATCGCTAATTTTTCCAATTTCTTTAACAATTTACACAATGGGCTTTACGGAACAGCACAAAACATTCATGGTTGAAGCGTATTTTCGAAACGGAGTTAGAGTAAATGGTGAGTGGCAATACAATCCGGGTTTGTGCATGGAAGATTTTCAAGAACATTTTCCTAACCTTGCTTTTATTGCTGGGGATTTTTATCATTGCCTGAAAAGAACCGTGGCTGTGTTTAGGGAAACAGCATGCAACACAAAAAAAGGAGCAGGACGACTATCTGTAAAAACAGAAAAACTTGTTGCAAACGTTCGTGAAATAATGCAAAATACGCCGACAAATTGTATAAGACGCCTGTCCCAAGAAGTGGGAAGATCTTATGGAACATGCAGGACTATTCTTAAGAAGCAGCTAAATTTATTTCCTTATAAAGTGCAAGTATTCCAAAAAAAAACAAGCTGGTCAACACTTTCGAAAATATGAAGAGACGTGTGAAATTTATGCTTGGAGCATGGCGGTGGCCAATTTCAGCAATTTATGTAATTATTTTTCTTTTTCTTTCTGTATATTTTTACTTTGTTAATTTTGTAAACAACATAAATAAATTTGTATTTGTCTACTTATTTTATTACTCATTAGTTTGGCATATTATCATGTCATAATATGAATTTAACAAAATTTTAACCTAGATTTGGTTAGATATATCATCCCCATATCATTGTGATCTAAACCAAGCCCTACGTTTTTTAATCTAAGCTCTCTTTTATGCTAATACTTTTTGCTAGCACAGTATTAAAAGTTTCTATTGGAAGAATATTTTCCGTCTTATTTTCTCGAAACTTAGCAGAAATACTTTACTAACACAGAAACATGAAAACCGTGGTATTAATTTTTTTTTTGGAGTCGGTCCCAAAAAGGGTGAAAAGGGGTTATAAAAGTTTATATTGGAAAAATAATTTTTTGACGGACTTTTTTGACGTGTTTTAATAAATTCTACCCTATAAGGTGTTTATACAGGGTATTCCTAAATATCATGTAAATACGAAGGGGTAATTCTTTGGCTTATTTAATGACTAAAAATTCATATAAACATAGGTCCGCAAACGCTTCATTGCCGATCTACAGGGTGTTGAAATTTCAAAAAAATTTTAGTTTTGTCTTTATAGCTCTTGTAGTTTTTGTGATATTTAGCTCTTATTTGGAATATAGGTTACGCTGTAGGACTTACATCATTGGACTTACCAAATGGTTTTATGAATCTACAGGGAGATATTTTTTCATGGGTCATGCCCCCTTTTCTCCCCCTGAACTTTTTTTTCGGTGCGCTGCTGGTGGATTCTAAAATACAAAATGCATTTTTTGTTTTGTTCTAAAGCATATTAATATCTTGTAGTTTTTTTGTATTTACCACCTTTATAGAGAAAAAAAATAAAAGGTTTTCTCGAGGGTTTTCTGTGTTTCGCTAGATGAAATTAAATTTGTTTAAATAGCCTAATAAGCTCTGGCTTGATTTAGATAACCTTTTGTTTGTATTTATTTTAACATTTTAAAAATATCAAATAATAACAATAACAAGAAAACTACGTTATAAAAATTGTTGAATGCATGCGCCCGCTCTTTTTCTCATTGATGCCGGTACTTCTTCAAATACCCCCGGAGTATTTCTTATGGTTTCAAATCAATTTAATATTCGATATTGTAAATCATCAACGGCATTCACTGGTGTTGTATATACTAGTGTTTTGAGGTGCCCCCATAGGAAAAAATCTAGACTATTTAAGCAAAGCCAAGGCATACTAGACCAATTATTTAAAAAAATTTAATTTCATCTAGCGAAACACAGAAAACCTTTTATTTTTTTTTCTCGATAACGGTGATAAATACGAAAAAACTACAAGAGATAAAAATGCTTTAGAATAAAACAAAAAATACATTTTGTATTTTAGAATCCACCAGCGGCGCACCGAAAAAAAGTTCATGGGGAGAACAGGGGGCATGACCCCTGAAAAAATATCTCCCTGTAGATTCTTAAAACCATTGGGTATTCCCAATGATGTAAGCCCTACAGCGTAACCCATATTTCAAATTAGAGCTAAATATCTCAAAAACTACAAGAGCTATAAAGAAAAAACTAAAAAAATCTTGAAATTTCAACACCTTGTAGATCGGCAACGAAGCGTTTGCGGACCAAGCGTTTGCGGACCTATGTTTATAAGAACTTTTAGTCATTAAATAAGCCAAATAATTACCCCTTTTCGTATGTACATGATATTTAGGAACACCCTGTATACGCAAACTCCTTGAAAAGTGAGCGTTTCCAAAGGAAACCTAAATCCGAAACACATGACAAACACTGATGCGTAATTTCTTGATTGAGGTTAATCGTATTATATAACAATCAGGATTTATTCGGCAACACCGGCAGGACAAACATTGTAATAATTTCTTTAAGGCAAACGTCGTAAATTTCCTTATATGGCAACCACGTCCCTGACCGGCAATCTGACCTAGATTTTGACCTGTAGACTGGACACTCAACACGCAATCTTTGCTCCTTTTACCCATTTACGTAATCTACGTAGAAGGTTATTGGGTTTTCACGCTGAGAATGTCCAGAAATAGGTTTTGGTGCCTTAAATCGAAAAATCAGAATAATCATGCTTAAGAACACGTCAGCACATTATGCAGATCTTGGCATTGAAGAAGGAAATAATTTTTTTTGTATTTGGCGCGCTTTAATGGAATATTTTAAAGTTTGAGTTTGAGCAAGGGGGATTTAATAGGCGAAGAACATCTGGCTAACTACGGGACTAATTACGTTGCGACATTAATTTTAATTTATTTCCAATTGTCTTAGTCTTATGTGTACAACTGTATACAGGGTGGAATTTTTAACTTTAGGGAGCGTCTTTATTTGCTGGAAAAATACAGAACTACGGCTGCATTTATTTTTAGTTCGGTATACTTCTTTTGTGTTTTCATGAAATTTACCCCTCTTTTGGGGGTAGAAACCGTCCGCAACTTTTGTATTGTGATAGCTCGTTGGAAAGTGCATTAAAAACGGAATACGAAATTTATAGAATTTCGGTTTAAAACGGTAAAATTTTTATTTTAAATATTTTGATCTGAGGGTGATTGTAATATGGAGGTAAAACACCCTGTATTAGCATCTTATATTGTTATTAGTTAGGATACTCATTAATATATTTCATAACCATAATGTCATCATTAATTGTGTGTACTAAGCAGTTCCTAAGGGAAACAACCTTTTTGTATGCAGAGACTAATTAATAGAACATAGTATAACTAGAAGATTAACCTAAGCTTTTATTTGAACCCTCCTGAAAGCTAGCCATCAAATCCTGAAGTTATTACATGGCGATCCTGCTAGGACCTAAACTTTAAGGGTTAAGTGAGATGGAATAAAATTGGTAGTGCCAAGTCAAAAGAGGAAATAGTTATTAACCAGGCCTCAAATGGAGATGCAAAAAGTGAGATGTCAAACAGCGGATTCTCGCTATCAGAGTACCTTTTGATAACTATAGCGGCAGTTTTCCTTTTTGCACATATAATATAGTTCTACGTTATCGAAAAGAATTACAAAAAACAATTCGTCGAGAAATTAACAAAAATGAGTTAAGAAGATCAAGGGACGAATTGACGGCGGAGCAAGAAGTATAAAAAAAAATTTTTTTTTTGTAGGTTTTTTTTTGGGTAGATAATTTATAAAAGATGGAATGGAAATATTACCTTACAGAAGTATAATTATGGGAATAGAAGTAATGGAATATGGACATATGGAACAGAGAAATGTGAAATTAGCAAATAAGCAATTATAAATGTTTACTTGTAAGTTTTAGAATTTAGTAAATTGTATTATAATAGGAATTTGAAGTAGGGAGCTACTAAACAAGAACTGAACCTTAAAAAATTATAAATTGGGTAGGTATTCTTTATGGGAGATAACCAAAATATCATTTTAAGTTCTCTAGCGGATGTCAAAACTTAGCTAATAAAATTAAATTACGACAGACGAAAAACATCCATTGTTTCAACCAAAGTTGGGGAAGCTGAGACTGTTTACTCTAAACTAGCTCAGGAGGTATCTGCTATTAATCGAAAAATACAAATTCTTAATTAGACGAGGCAGACATTGCATTTTCCAAGAGTACTATAGAAGAAATTAAAAAAAGTATATCAGGAGGATATAAACTTTTTAATCTGAAAAATCGTTTTTTAAATTAGAAACTATCTTTAAATACGTTGTAAAACAGTGTTTGCAAAAAAAATTTCCCGTTTGTCAATATGTTTATAAATAATGTGACAAACAAAAACAAAAAGCAAAATGAAGTGCTCGGTTTTTTTCCAGACATCTCCGAAGTTTCTTCCAAGTTTTCTTAATTTCTCACCGGCCTTATGTTAGATTAGGTTAGAGTGGCAAACCTCTGGCATTGTCCAAACAGTCACACGTACGTAGTCCTATAAGGACCGTTGTGGTACCACACATGTTCCGCGGAACCTGTTTGCATCAGTTTCCTGATGGTTAACGCGATCGTAGAAGAATCTTGACAGCTCATTCAAACCAGCCACTGCTGTGAATAAACTTAGTAAGTCGACCCATTTGCAGGCTGCCCACTTCCTCCAGATCTTTAAAAAATGGTTCGCCCAGGGCATTGCACCTTCTTCTCGCGAGGTCGGGGCATTCACACAAGAAATGCTGAAAACTTTCCTCCTCTTCTTCTTTTTCTGCAACTTCTACAGAAGTCGTTAGTTTGTATTTGCATATGTTCAGCGTGTCTACCGAACAGGCAATGTCCAGTGACTACGGCAGTGATGTTTCTTAGGTCCTTCCGATTGTGCTGAAATAGCGCTGCGGTTCTCCTGTTATCAAGTAGGGGCCACAATTGCCTGGAGATGATACATGTTGTAAGCTCTGTCCATCTGCTTTACGCAAGTTGTTTGGCTGTTCGATCTATATCTTCTTTGACTGATCCCAGTGGTCTAGCCACAGTATTCTCTGCTAGTTCGGCAGACATGCTTGCGCCCTCCCTGGCGAGCGCATTAGCAGCCTCGTTACCATGTTGCTGTGTCCAGAAATCCAACACAAGGTGTTTCGATGTTGAGCACCAAGTGTGCAGAGATTGCTGAGACAGCGCCTTACTAATTTTGACTTAGTACTGCTGGAGCAAATTGCCTTTATGGCTGCTTGACTATAATATAGATAGCTATAGACGCAGGTCATCTCAAGCCAGGGTGATCCCGCAGGGTATTGACTGCTTTAGACACTGCAAAAATTGTTGCCTGGAAAATGCTGCAGTAGTCAGGGAGCCTATACGACCTCTATATTAGCATGCTCTCGGAGAAGATACCAGCTCCCACCCCGACGTCCATTTTTGAATCGTCTGTGAAGATCGAGTGACCCGCCTCCGGGCTTAACTTAAGCCCAAAATTATCCTGTCTGTCTGTCTCAATTTAATATTTGCTGTATCTTTTATAATTTTCGACATACCAATGATACCATTGAATTTGGGACATCCTGTACATTTTAGGTCCAGTTTACGTTCGAGGACATATTTTCGATGCAATGGCGTAGCCACCAGAGGGCGTGGCGGGGGGGGGGGGGTTATTTGGGTTTATGTTTGTATTGAAAGACCCATCTTTAAACTATGTGTTCATGTAGCAAATTTTCCGATTATCCTTTCGTTTTTTTTTTTAAAACAAAACCTTAAAAACAATTTTCTATCCTTAAAATCTGATAGGTTTACTACTACATACTAAAATGCCAGAAATCACTACCTTTTTTTCCCAACTTGATCAAAAATTGAGAAGAAAGTCCAATTTTTTGGCAAGAATTTAAATTTTAAAGCCCGGACCTGTCTATTTTCCCATTCGTCAAACGATAATGCTGCAGTGCGCATGTCTAATAGTGTCTAGCTTTGTTTCCATGCGCAAGGCCATAAATCTGCCACTTTCATGATTATTGTTTGCTTATCTAAAGGTAAATTGTACCTATATGGTTTTAAAACTTTCATTTATTTATTTTGTTGTTAAATATTTTGTCGGATCCCAGTGTTGTTCTTCTCATACAATTGTAATAAATCTATTACACTTTCAAAAAATCTCTTACCCTATTACAAAATATTACAATCTATTACATTTTTATTTAATCGGAGAAAACAAAGGAAAAAAACATTTTAAAAAACAAAATTATCAGACAAACCAACAAATTTAATAATAGCTTTAAAATGTTAGTTTGGGATATAATATTATATTCATAATCGAGGAGAAAGAGACAAAAATTAAAATTTCTATTACAGTTAACTGCAAATCTATTACGATTTACAGATACAGCATCTAGTACATTTTCCTAGAAAACTATTACAATTTTCTGTAAATTCTAGTACAAATTAAGGTCGAGAAAAACACTGTCGGAGGAAATTTTGTCTTCGATGACGTCTACAATTTAAGGTTAGTTTTATGTGTCAAATCATGTCAAGACATTGACATTTGGTTTAATATTTTTAGGTTAGTTTTATCACAAGCCATCGGTATATTTTTAGGTTATATCAAAATCAATCAAAATCAACTACGATTTTGGTTTGCTTCTCGGCTATACAGTTGGTCTGTATCTTTACTACCCTAGTAGTAGAACGCTGTGGATGGAAACATTAAATATCAAACTATATAAGAAGCCATATGAGCCGATTTCCTAAATCTGCTACGTTAAATTCATAGATAGCACAATAAGTTCACCAACAAGAAAGCGACTAACGTTTTCACTGCTAAATTAAAACATTGTTGCCGCCTGTCTGTTTGACTTGCTGCATGAATTTTTTAAATTTATTTTTATAGCTTATCGTAAAACTTGATTTCACATAAGTACCTACACCTATCATAGATTTGAGTAGCTTACATTTATTTTCCTACCTATAGTAGGTATATACCCACTAAGCAAAAAACAGCTTTGGTACGTTTCGTAACGTTTTTTAAAAGTAACTTATATAACGTTTTAGTTCAAACGTTCTTTTATCATCGTTTTTACATTTTCTAGGAACGTATTTAATATTTACGTCTCTTTAACATAATCTCGTTACTGTACTTGTTTCATTGAACAAATAAACATATTAAAACCGTATATTTTATGTACTCTTTTATTAACGTCAACATGTTTCCATTAAAAGAACGCTCTTTTAATTGCGTGCTCGTTATGCTTTTTTCTAAACGTTTCAGATCAGGAACTATTTTGTTTAAACAGATAACGTTACCCCTGCACCGTTACTATAATCATTTTTTATTTTCAAACCAGTTATGTTCGGGAGATAACTGATAGATTTCGTCGCAAAAATGTAAAACAAGTTTCATGTCAGTTTCGTTTTCTGAACGCAACCCTAAACGGAACTCCACCGTTGACGCCAGCCATTCACCGAACTAACCGAACCTCACTTTTTCGTGTCCCACGCGTCTGCATTTATTTGTCATCGGCTGTGCTATAATTTATTTTTTGTGGTTTTGGAGGTTTCCGAAAAGAACAAAAAATGGTTAGAAAGGTAAGTACATTGCATTAGTTTCTATAAAACAAAAGTTATTGATATATTTGCATTGTAACCTACAACCTACGCCGCTACGCCTACAGATAGGTACCTACTACCAGCGAGGCTACAAGATACATGTCTATAATTTTCTTTTAGTTTAAACTTTATGCTAGTAAATTAAGGTCTCGTTCTAAAGTGCTGCATTTATATTTGAAATTGTCTGTTTCTATGTTTGGTACAGGTCTGCAAGTAAACGTACAGGTTGGTCAATTCTAAGTGCCAAGACCCGAGACTGAAAGCCATTAAAATTCGTTAAGAATAAACCACATGTATGAATTATTGAACTTAAATAGCCCTGCCCCTATAAATATTTTTAAAACTATCTTTAAATTAATTGCTAAACATGCATATATAGTACACATGTATGGCTGAGGGTTGCTACTGTTTCCTCTTGGTCTGACCTGGAGATTTTTAATTTGATTAATGTCTAGGCTTGCCAGGGCCAAGCAATAGGTAGGTTTGACCTGGAGAAGTTGTTGCCAAATTATTCATCAATAAGTTAACACAAATTATAATAAGTTTTAATTTCCAAATATTTAGATGCAGTACAACAAGTATTCACAACCAACGACCGGGACCTAGAGTCAGGGAGTCAGTCATCATGGAGTGGTTTCGTCGCGACAATTAACGACTCAAGAGAGAAGAGGTATGTGTAGTTAGTAAGAAAGTAATATAATTTACTAATCAAAGTTAAAATTATTGCTCTAATAATCACCATTTAAAAGTACATATTTTTACTTGAACTAGTAAAGAATTTTAATTTTTAGTTAAGACTTTAAAATAAAAAAAAAATACGTTTTTTTTTACCAAAATCTTATTGGCTTCAGCTGTCATACACTGGAATATTTTGTAAAATAATAAAAATATAGAATCTTGGTTGCGAAGTATTTTTTCTAAATTTTTTTATTAGTTTCTTAAAGAACCCCGCACTTCTCTTATGGAAAATGGCCCTCGGTTAAATTTTCTAAATTTTTAGTATGTTGAGAATGCCATTCTGATCAAAAGTGTTCATGGCCACAACAATATCTGCCAACCAGTTTTTGAGATCCAAGTTGCAAAATATGAATTCTCAATACATTATATTTTCCTAGTTTATAATATGAATTCGTTTTGTTTTTCTAAATTTTTTATGGCCCTGTCGTAGATAGGACAGAATACTATAAAAATAGTTAAAAAAATTTTATTATAATATACCGGGTGAGTGACGAAAATTATTTAATATTTTGTGTTAAATCATTGTATTTTTGACATTAAATTAAATGTTTACAAAGTAATACTGTAGATGACATTAGCTTGGAGCAAGCTATCAGAATTTATATTATTTATATTTTTTACAGGGTAACTCAAAAAAGTTTATATTTTTTTTATTAGTTTTAAAAGAAATTTTGTAGATATTTCTTTATGTACTACTTGTCGCCTATCGTATGCTTCCAAATATATATAATTATCAAGGTTTTACAGGGTGTTTCCGTGTTTCCGATGCTAAGCGATAAAAAAATAACATAAAAATGCATTTATTTATAAATCACCCGGTATATTAAAAATGGATCGGTTAAATTTCATTATTTTTTAATATTTTTTGCATGAAGTGTCTTACTTACATGTTTGCTATTGATTTCCCTTTTCCTATGACCAGTTCTGAAGATATACAGCGTCGAACATACTCAAAACTCAAAAAATAAGCAAATAAAATAGCAATTTTTATTAATTTCAATAAAATTTGTTATGTAAGTTCATTTTATGGTTAAATATAAATATATTTAATGCTATACAGGGTGTTTCAAATAATTATGAGATTCTAACACTGTATTGCAAATAAGAAATATATATATATTTGATGCCATTTCTTTTGTGTTGGGTATGTTATTTTTTATGATGTATTAACACAATATGAAAAATAAAGTTTATTATTATCAAAACTATGAACAATTTATTATATCCAAAAATAATAAGTAGGCCCCTAATTATTTGAAACACCCTGTATAGCATTAAATATATTTATTTTTAACCATAAAATAAACTTATATAACAAATTTTATTGAAATTTAAGAAAAAATTGTTATTTTATTTGCTTATTTTTTGAGTTTTGAGTCTGTTCGACGCTGTATATCTTAATTTTTTTGTAATGACATGAAATAAACAAATGCAAATTACTAAAGAACTGGTCATAGGAAAAGGGAAATCAATAGCAAACATGTTAGCAAAACACTTCAAGCAAAGAATATTAAAAAATAACGAAATTAACCGATCTATTTTTTATATACCGGGTGATTTATAAATACTTGCAGTTTTTTGTTATTTTTCTATCGCTTATCATCGGAAACACCCTGTATAACCTTGATAATTATATATATTTGGAAGCATACGATAAGCGACAAGTAGTACATAAAGAAATATTTACAAAATTTCTTTCAAAACTAATAAAAATTTTTTTAACTTTTTTAACTTACCCTGTATAAATATAAATAATATAAATTCTGATAGCTTGCTCCAAGCTAATATCATCTACAGTATTACTTTGTAAACATTTAATTTAATGCCGAAAATACAATGATTTAACAAAAAATATTAAATAATTTTCGTCACTCACCCGGTATATAATAAAAGAGTTTAAACTATTTTTATAGTATTCTATTCTATCTACGACAGGGCCATTAAAAATTTAGTAAAACAAAACGAATTCATATTATAAACTACGAAAATATAATGTAGTGAAAATTTATATTTTGCAACTTGGACACCCTGTATCTGAAAAATGGTCTGCAGATATTGTTTTGGCCATGAACACTTTTGATCAGAATGGCACTCTCTGCAACATACTAAAAATTTAGAAAATTTGACCGAGGGCCATTTTCCATAAGAGAAGTGCGGGGTTCTTTTAAGCTCTTCAAATTTATTTGTAGCTGATTATATTGTAAAGTATATTAATTTATAATTTTTTTTTCAGGTTCACAAGACGTTGATTTATTACTTTTTTAATTACATATTTATAACATTACATGTATATGTTTTTTTAATATAATCTTTTAATCCAATATCATTTATTTTAAATATTATTGGGAATAATGCCAAATTTAAAAGACAGTTTATTAAATACCTATCCCAAAAAAATATCTAGAGTTTGGGGGAGGGGGTGTTTGGTTAACGAATATTAAAATTTACCATTTTCTTTGACGCTTCAAATAAAAGCTAAAACATGGGCTTAGTTGGGAATGCCTCGAGAGATAATCTATCAACGTCGTCTTGAAAAAGTCCCAACTATTTTCATCATTTTTAATGGCTGTACCCAGGGTAACCCAACGATGTGTGAAGGACCTATTATAGCTCGAAAACGATATAAAATGCAAAAAGTTTCTTATACAAAATTTGTAGGGACAGCTTTGTTCTACAATTGAAAATTATTGTGCTAAATTGTAGAGCTAAGCTGCCCCTACCAGTTTCGTCTGGTCTATTTAAAAAAACATTTTTAAATAATATAATGTTTATTGTGTCTGCATTTATTGCCTTTTTAAAACAAAATTGGTTTGTTATAGTTTCGAAACAAAAACATCTTATAAGCAACGTAATTGTAACTTTTTGAAAAGTCCTTAATATAAACATCTCAAAAACGAAACCAGTTTGTTATAGTTTTCGAATCAAACACGTTGATTTCTAAATGCAACTGCGATTTTGTTATGTTGGCGGACATTACGACCAGTACGTTTCGAAATAGCGCCGTATCAAAACCTTTTTGTACAACGTAACAATGTAACGTAAAAACATAAATTTAACGAAATTGGGTTGTTTTTTTGCTTAGTGGGTATAATCTAGATTGTCTATATTTTTAATTGCTTTGTAGCTTATAATATTTTCAACCTTTTGACGTCCCAACGTTAATTACCTACATGAAAACATATTGACCGCCATGTATTCTATTTCTAACAGAATTAAATGACGACTCTCACTATTTAATACATAGGTACCTAGGCTACAACGTATATATTGGGTAAAATATGAATGATGTGCGGTTTGTTTGTATAACTTGGTTTTAATTTGTAATTATTACTACTTTTCAAAATGGTTAAAATAAGTAGGTTTTACTTTCTTACTTAAGAAACATCCAGTTTGTCTGTATTAGTGTATTACGCATTTTGCTATTTTTCGACGAAATAAAACCTATTTTAGTTATACTTGCTGTCGCTTTTTATCTACTTTTATTTGTTTAACATTTAACACCCAATGCAACGGTAAAATCATTGTGAAAATCGGTCCAATTACCCCGGAGTAATCAGCGTACATATTATTATCAAAAACATACATTCGGCTGGAATTGAGAACCTCCTATTTTGTCTGTTAGAATGCTTATATCATTAAAAATTCCAATAAAATACGATATGCGGCAACACCACGACATTACATCAGTGAATTTGAGACATCTGTTGCCGAGGCGCTGCATTATAACGACAGACAGGCGACCGATTTAAGGATAGAGTTACGATCAACTCCACAATGGCGGCCAAACCAGCTCCAATACGTCAAAAAATTGGTTGTCAACTTTTTTCGGACATCCGTCATTCTTATATAGTTTGATATTCAATGATGGAAACTAAAGTCAAATATTTACTTGTTTTTTTAATGAATAGGCCTGTATTCTATTTCTCTCACTCCTCCTTGAATCTAATAATTAATTTTTTTCATGTATGACGCAATACAAATTCTTTGTTATGTTGTCATAACTTGACATAAATAATTTAACCAATATTTTGCTTGCTATAGTTTCATATTTAAAATGCCTCTTCTTAAAAAGAAAGACAAAACTAAAGATAAGAAAGCAGACAAATCCAAGGATAAAAAGAACCAGAAGAAACAAGACGCAGAAGATGAAAAGAAACATGATAAAAATGATTCAAAAGGTGCCAACGGACCTAAAAATGCGAAAAGTGAAGTTATGGTTCGATTTGGAAAGCCTGTGATGCAAATCAATTTTAAGACGATTAAATTTTTTGTAACGGCGATCGTATTCTTATTGGTAATCATTACAATATTGTCCCTTCACTTACTGGTACTGGCCATAAGAATTAGAAATTACTTTGGTGCTTTTATCAATATGATCTCAAGTGGTGATGGAGCAATATTACCATCGCTTCTAGCAATTCCAACATTTCTATTCTTGTGCATAGATTTTGCGATAGTATTCTTTATTTACAAGATATTTTCCAAGAAGAAAAAACCGGGAGCCAACATGTTGCTGTTTATTTTTATTCTTTTAGCATGTGTAGTGGTAAGTAATAGTAATAATCGCTTTTATATTTAACTCAATCAAAATTACTTGCCCATTAGTAAGTCAACAATTTGACAAAAATTAAAAAAACTTTTTGGTCACTTGAAACAACAAGTTTAGTGATTTAGGAGATTTTTTTAGCCAGATCCCAGACACACTGACATATGAGTGTCAGTTGAAATAATTATTTTAAGGTTGTTGCATCCGTATTCGTCATCTTTGTAACTTTGGGTCATGTTTATGGTACTAAGAAGGGAATCCAAGACGGCATCATCAAGGCGATGGAAAAGTATGCAGTAAATAGCTATTACAAAAAACAAATGGACAGATTGCAAATCGAATTTCAATGCTGTGGGAGCAAGAAATATGATGATTGGTACAATATTACTTGGATGGAAAAAGTATTGTCGACAAAGTAGATATAATAGTTATTGTAACGTGTTCCCTGTCAAAAAAAAAAAAACTCGTAGTCCCATAAATGCTCTTTAATTTTCTCTTGCTATGCTCACAATTTTATAAGGATCTATGAGGCTTAAGAGATTTAATAGGGTTGCTAAAAAACCCGCATACGGGTTTCCTAATGATTTATTAGAGTTTATAAGAAAATCAATGTGGATTTTTCCTTGAGGTTGTCAGAAAATAGCATTAATTTGGATTTATATAGTAGTGGTCATGACATCTTATAAAGTTTTATGTGGATATATAAGGATTTAATTTTATTTGGAATTTATAATTTTATAACATTTGATGTTTTCATTGAATTTACAAAACTTGATTTTTCCATATATTTTATAAGGATATAATTTTAAACAAAACCAAGCTTTTATGAGATATTAAATATAGATTTTATTTTATTTTATAAGTACAAAAGTAATTGATCAAAAAAAGTATTACCTTGTCGGACTTCCATTGTCTTTATTTTGTTACTTAACACAACGTTTCGGTTAGTTAGTATCTCTAACCGTTTTCAAGTGTAAACTGCAAGAGTGCAACTGCGACAAGGTAATAATTTTTTTTTGATATTACTTCATTGTCTACCACCTTCAAACAAACAAAGTAATTGGTGTTTATATAAAAACTATATAATGTAAAAAATAACACCAACCGTCTAAAAATCTTTCCTAAATCTTATTAAATTTATTTTTAAATGTATAACAATTCTTTTCACATACAAATTTGATTTTACTCATCAGAATAGTTAACGCCCTTAACCTTATAAAAAAATTGATTCATAAATAATCATACAAAATTAGAATAAAGTATCGCCAAAAACTAAGTAAGCTAACTAATTGATAGTTTGGGGTAATTTATTTTAATTTTGTATGATGATTTATTTACAGAAAAATATCATAGATAAGTAAGTAAATAAGTTCTGATAAATTACTCAAAATAAAACATCATACAAACTTGTAAACTCATCAACCTTATACTGCATAAAATCTTATAAATTGTAAAGTATCGTAGAAGCTTTATAGGTATATCAATCAAAACCTTATAAAATATTATAAAAGTAGACAAATTCCCAAACTGATTCCCCATGTAAGTAATTTAAATTCAAATAGATGTTCCAAACTTTTTAATGTAAGAGACCAGTGTATGTTATAAACGTAAATATGATAATTAAATATAAAACTTATAAACTCATCAACCTTATACCGCATAAAACCTTATAAATTTTAAAGTATCGTAGAAGCTTTATAGGTATATCAATCAAAACCTTATAGAATATTATAAAAGCAGACAAATTCCCAAACTCATTCCCGATGTAATTTGAATTCAAATAGATGTTCCAAACTTTTTAATGTAAGACATCAGTGTACGTTATAAACGTAAATATGATAATTAAAATATACATAAAATTTTAAAAAGCAAATATTGTGGTATATCGGAGAAGTGTGTAACTGGTTTTTATATTGGAATACACAGTGATCCAAGCACAATAGATACCCTGGGGCGGGTAGACCACGACGGCCGTTTCGTCCTTGTTAGGACTCTACGGGCAGTCATAACCCAAGCATAACCCTAGCGCCATCTCTGGAGGCGCTACGGTGTAGTGATGGCCGCTTTGCTTTTGCAAAAGGCATTTAATTCATCTTACCGCTGTTGTTGGGATTGCTTGGGTCATGGCTGCCCGTAGAGTCCTAACAAGGACAAAACGGCCGTCGTGGTCTACCCGCCCCAGAGTATCCATTGTGCTTGGATCACTGTGTATTCCAATATAAAAAACAGTTACACATTTGTCCGATATGCCACAATATTGACTTTTTAATTATTTTCGCGGACACTATATTACTTTCTAATACATAAAATATGTTCATAAATATAATATAGAATGTGACAGGATAAGGTAGAAAATGATACAACACATGCCATAAAATATTTTCAAAAACGTTAATTATTATAATTGGTATTGAGCACTAATATATTCGCAAAAAAGAAAATAGAAAATTTTTATCGTTCATGGACCAGAGATTTTCCTGGTTAATACGTATAAGTTCTTGTAGAAAAACAGATGTTTAAGGTAAAGTCTGTTCAATGACCGGTGACCGTTACGTCACGACTAGTGCTTATCTTTCTCTTGATGAGATAGTAAATTTGTGTCAATAATAAATGTATAATTTCACCAGTCAAAAAATGTTTATTATCACTTTTACAGTGACATTTTTAATCAACAGTATTTGAATAATGTTAGGATATTGTGAAAAAGAACAAGCATTAATTTTAAAATTATTTGATTATTTTCAAAGGGAAAGTGATGCCAGAAAGACTCTTATACCCTCTAACGCAGTTTACGATGTAAGTAGATATACTTAATAAAGCAGGAATTGTGAAAACATAAATAATAAACGTTAAAAATATATGGCATTGTTTTTACAAATACCTATCTATTTTAGAGAGTTTCTGACGCTTTGGGTCAGGAATTGTGAAAACATAAATAATAAAAATGAAAAATATATGGCAATGCTTTTATAAATACCTATGTTTTAGACAGTTTCTGATGCTTTGTGAGTTTAGTGTTCAACAATACATCGAATTAGGGCAAAGGGGATAGAGAAGGATGTAGGTTTTTTAGGAATCGCAGTAATGGAGCTATTTTGTCATTCCGTGGTCGATAACTTCACGAAATTCATAAACATACCCTAAGAGAGCGTATTTATGGGATGTATATGTTCGCTTAATACAATTAAACCTTAAAATCATTGAAGGTGTTGAAATATCCATTGGTTTATTAGTGTGGGTAGGCAATACCTGAATCACTTCTCCTAAATATATAAATGGCGCTAAGAAGGATAGTCGCCAACCGAGAGTGTCTGTAAAACATATATAAGTGTAATAATGGCTGTTGTTATAACAAGTTTATAAGTTTACCTTTTTAATAATAAAACCATAATGATTAGGTACTATATTATGATGACTATCTTTTCTATGTTAAAAAGGTATATCCTACCATAATTAGCGGACTGTTTAAAAAAATTTTAATTTAAATGGCGTAAATGTACTGTATCAAACAGGCGTTTTTTAATAGAGCAACCCCATATAGCCCAAAAACAATTATAATTTTCAAGAGAATTTAAGAATAATGGCAATTCTCAATTTCCCTTAAAACCAGTTTTTTTGAATGAAACCTGGGTATACATAAAGGGGCTCTTAGGCGAAGGTAGCAAGATGATACTCTTCATACAGTTTTAAAAAATCGTCAGAAGGTGTACCGTCATGCGGGGTTAGTTTGCACAAGGGTGGTAACTTTGCACAACGTGTAGATTTCGTAAATAAATTTATTCCATATGAAAACCGGCAACATTGGATGCATCTCGAGTGCACGCGGTGATTTGTTAGAGCATGTTTAGGGTTCTGACAGGTGGCAGAGGGACATAGTAGTGGCAGTTTTGGAGAAAATTACCATTTTATTAATGTGTTAAATTGGTGGAAATAATAATAGTGACATTCTAAGGTACGTACACCATACATACGTTTATTTTGCAATCAAATGTGACTAGTATTTATATGGAGTGTTGTCTTATGCACTTTTTGGCGGTAAATTTGCTTCAATCGGGGTTGCCGTTGTTAAGTTATGGCGGTTAGATTGAAACTTGGTACTTTGCGGTGGTAACTTTGCACACTATAATTATTTACTTTTATTTGCAGTTCTGCATCAGATATGCCTAGGATTTACAAGAAAAAGCTTGGAGCGAGGAAATATCGTAATTATGATCCTGCTCAATTAGCTAGAGCAGTATTTGCCATAAAATTTGAAAACATCAGCTACCGAAGGGCGGAAGCGCTATATGGTATTCCAATGAGAACGTTATGCAACAAAGTCAACAACAAACACACTTTAAATCCCGGATCACCTACAGTATTAACCGAAATAGAAGAACGGCATTTCGTAGACGTTTTAATCGCAGCTAGCGAGTATGGTAGCCCATTGACTTGTTTTGACCTTAGGTTAGTAGTGAAGAAGTTTTTAGACCGCAGTGGAAGAAAAATCAAAATATTCCCAGACAATCTTCCGGGTACAGAATGGGCGCTAAATTTTTTGTCCAGACATAAGGACAGATTATCTAAGAGAAGTTGCCAAAATATCAAATATGTTAGAGCCGAAAAAACAGAAACCGAATTTATAAATTATTTTGATAACTTGTCAAAATCGCTAGAAGGGGCTCCAATCTGTAATATTTTGAATTACGATGAAACAAATCTTACGGACGACCCGGGGGCCACAAAATGTATATTTAGGAGAGGGATGAAGTATCCTGAAAGGATAATGAACAGCACTAAATCCTCGATATCAGTGATGTTTGCGATAACCGGTGACGGAAAAAGTTTACCACCATATGTGGTCTACAAAGCGGAGAGAATCTACGATCAGTGGACAATTGGAGGTCCTCCGAATACAAGATATAACCGCTCAGCTTCAGGGTGGTTTGACAGCTCATCATTCGAAGATTGGTTTGAATCAATAGTAGTGCCGTGGGCAAAATGTCTTCCTGGTAGAAAAATAATAATAGGGGACAATTTATCCTCACACATTAATGTACATATGTTTCAAAACTGCCAGAGGAACCAAATAAGTTTTGTTTATCTCCCACCAAACTCCACCCATTTATCGCAACCACTTGATGTTGCTTACTACGCTCCGTTGAAGAAGAAGTGGAGACAGATTTTACAAAATTACAAATTGAAAAACCCTAGAGAGTCGTCTGTAAGCAAGACATCCTTTCCACATCTTCTGAGAACCCTTGTGGACGAGCTTAAAACCAAAGACAAACAAACCATAACAAGCGCTTTTAGGGCAACAGGAATAATTCCTCTTGATCCTTCACAAGTCCTTAAAAGACTTCCAAAACAAAGAGCCGACAGTAACTTACAAAATGAGGTGTCTGAAACTTTAACACAATTTTTACAAGAAATCAGGTCTCCTCCAGAAAAGGTATCAAAACCTAGAAAAAAGATGCTAAGGATAGAACCAGGAAAATCTGTCAGCTACGAAGATATGCGAAATATTTCTGGCGATTTAGCTGCTCCATCAACAAGTGGACTTAGCAAATCAACGAGAGAAAATAGCCCCGAAATTGATCCGGAAAATGACGGTGATAGCTACCTTACTATCACAGAAGATGAAACTTTAAAAACAAACATCAATCCTGAAATAGGGGATTATGTTATTGTGCCCTTCGCAACAAAAAAAACCCTTGTTCACTTTGTTGCTTTGGTAATTGAAAAGCCTTTTGCTGAAGTCAAGGTTAAGTTCTTGAGAAAAAAAAAGGATGGTAGTTTCGTATTTCCACAAGCAGATGATATTTCTGTCCTCGATGTCGTTGATATTATTAAAATATTAGATAAACCTGTAATTTCGCCGAGAGGATTTCACCACTTTGAACATAACTTTTCTGAATATAATAATATGCGTTAGGTAGTTAGAGTTAGCTTTTAAGTTGTTCGTTTTTCACTCATCACACTATATTTTTGTTATTTTTAAAATGTTTATTATGTAAATTTAAATAAAGTCGTGTTAAATACAATAAAACTGTTTATTAAATTTTTTTTTCTCGTGAATATTTTTACTGGCTAATAAAATAATTATTTAGGGCGTGCAATGTGACCCATATAACGGTCATATTAGGCTCCTAAGATCATTTTAAACGGGTGTGCAATTTAACACTTTTTTCAAGGTAACTTTGCACACTTTTTAATATTTTTTAAATATGCTTAATTGTTATTATTTCTTGCCGTTTTTAGGTGAAATATGTAAAGAAAGCTTGAAAATTCTACATACTTTAATTTCAAGCTATTTGAACCTAAGACTTAAGAAATATTTAGAAAAAATTGCAAAAACTGTTGCAAAGTAACCCCGCATGACGGTACGGTATATTATTCTACTTGCTGGTTCACAAAATGGATTTGTGAATAATGCAAGTTAGATATCCAAGTCTGGCCTGAAATCTGGTGATTATCTTGATTCGACGAATAGTGAAAACTTTGAGAAATGGTTTGAAGATAATTAATAAAAAGTTTCATACTGATTTTCCAAAACAAAATGTTGCATCCCGTGGTACCTGTTACCCTAAATAAACCACTTATTTCTTATTAACAGTATAAAAATAATATATAGATTTTTCCATCTGACACGTGCTGGTTGCAGTGGAACTTCTCCAACAAAGATATTCTTGTAAAACAAAAAACTTTTAAAAACATTTTTTAAATATTAATTTTGCACTAAATGTGTATGTTTTGACTCTTGCCGGGTTAGCTGGACCGTAAAAAGCCTGGTACTCCAACAGTATTTTACTTTAAGCTAAATGAAGCTTCGACTTTTATAAAAAAACATTTTTTTTTCTTTCCATCTCACTTCAATACTTTCACATGTCTCTGACAAAGCTGAACAAAACTCAAGATTTTTCACTACTTAATAATGATTTTCACAGATAAGTCTTTTTAAAACTTCCTAATTTTTCTTTTGTTCTACTCATTTTTCTGCCCAGGACAGTACCTTTGCACTAACCCTTGACTTTTCAGTATGCTGAAGTCTTGATTATCGGTTCTTTGACTATTCAATTCCACACCTCTTCACCTCTTGTACACCATTAAAAGCTCCATTATGGCTCAATCCCACTATTATTTTCTCTATTGCTAACAACATCAGCATTGTACCTTTCACTTTGTTTTCCTGATTATGAGTGTTTCTACACGCGAAAGATGTCGATTTGAATTATTATGAATTATCGTCTAGTTATTCTAATAAAAATTGTAAAGAAATACTTTGTGCTTTTCTTTTTTCTATAAAAATAATAGTTAAAAATTTGAAAAAACGCTCTTGTATTTTATCTGTTCACATGCATCCGACTTTCTGTAGATCAGGCCTAATAAAAATCATAACCTTTAACATCGAGAAGTCAAACTGACTGAATTAATTTACGACGTATCGCAAATATGGAGAATATGACGTAACGGTCAGCGGTCATTGAACAGACTTTGATGTGTGAAGTTTCATGTAAGAAATATGTTAACATTTTAAAAAATATGTTTTCTGTTTCACGAATTACGGTTCGGTGAACCTGTGCATGAACCTACACAGTTAAGCAGTGGCATCAGCAAAACATCGAATCGGTATCCCAATTTTATTGCAAACTCATCAATAAATTATATATAAATAATAGGTTTTAGATTAGAATAGTTAGTTCTAAGCTAATATTGTTATAATATTATTATTGTTAAGTGGTTACAATAAAAGGTATTTTTTAAAAGTACCTGTTAAGTTATCGACTCTTAACTCACTCATGCAATTGAAAATAGAAAAAATTACCGTTTTTTTCTTACAAGATGGAATGAGCGATAGGTTTCATTTTATTTTTTCACAATTCAATCTTTAAAATAGGTATATGATTAGTTCTTGATGATTTTAGTTCGAGCGTCACTCAATCTGGAAAAACACCATTTAGTTGTTGTGCAATGAGGACCAAATTTCCCTGTATTCATTACGATATTGAAAAAACTGGCACAACTTATTTATATACTCCAGAATTCAATTTGAGCGTATCAGCGGCAGGATGTTATACAAAAGTTATGGAGAAGAAACAGCATCTTGGATGGGGAATTATTGGAAGTTTGCTTTTGTTTATCTTTTTGGAGGTAGTTTATTAAATTACCACTATACATTATTTATTCATGCGAGCCAAAAACCTTGAAAATGTTTGTCCAAAGTGAATTTTTCGATTTCGTTGATTAAATTTGAGTCAGTATGTTTATGTTTAGTCTTTATAATACTTTGTTTTTTGTCAATATTATACAGGGTGAGTTTTTTAAAGTGTTACAAGGCGATATCTCGAAAACGGTTCAAAATATTTTCTTGAAATTTTAGTTAGGGAATGGGGAGATGGGAGGACATATTTAAACATATTTTTGACGTCTACTCCCCTTCCCCATTTTGAGGGGGGGGGGGGGTAACTTTGGAATTTTAAATGAGACAATGTACTTTTTTTTGGTAAATACGAACCTACGTAAAAAACTACGTACGTATACAAAAAATGTTTTGATTTGCTCCCCTGGTTACGAAATTCTTTTAAAAAACAATTACCCAAATTATTAAACCAAAACATAAGTTCTGACATGTGGTTTCAATAGGACGAAGCTCCACCGCATTATGTGATACAGGCCCGTAATGAGTTGAACGAATTGTTTGAAAACAGGTGGATAAATCGAGCTGGTTTGGTAAACGGCCTGCTAGGTCCCCGGATTTGACCCCCCTTGACTTTTCCCTTTATTTATTTTCTACTTTATAAAAGATAAAGTGATGGCGGCTACACTTACAACTTTAGATGATATGAAATACCGAATCCGCGTTGCATGCTTATTAGTGAGACTTAAAATGTTACAACCGGTACGATATTTATTTTCAAAAAAAGTGACAAAGTGTTTGGAAGTTAAAGGGAGACATTTTGAACATCTTCTAAAGCGCGATAGACGATAAATAAGTTGAAATTAAATAGTAAAGTATTTTTTGTGTTTTATAACCTAATAAATCATAATTTCGTAACCAGGGGAGCAAATTAAAAGATTTTTTGTATACGTATACGTAGTTTTTTACGTAGGTTCGTATTTACCAAAAAAAAGTACATTGTCTCATTTAAAATTCCAAAGTTACCCCCACCCCTCAAAATGCGGAAGGGAGGTAGACGTCAAAAATATGTTTAAATATGTACCCCCCTCTCCCCATTCCCTCACTAAAATTTCAAGAAAATATTTTAAACCGTTTTCGAGATATCGCCTTGTAACACTTTAAAAAACTCACCCTGTATACATGTATGTAAATATAGTAAATACTTGGAAGGTCCTCGCCTAGACCAAAAGTATAATATTTAAAACAGACATTAAACCAAAAGAAAATATTGTGACTAAACTGGACGTATGGGCTTGCTACTACCCACTACTGAACATTTTGTAGGAACCAGTAGTAGTTACATGTTTTATTTAACAAAAAGCTACAATTAAATATTTTTTAATACATTTTTTTAACAAATTTTTAAAGATTCATTTTTAAATTTTAAAACGTAACCTTCTTTTAACAAAAACAGATAGAAAAGTTAGACATTTTGCAAATTGTATCAAATATTACGTGTCATTTTGTTTAATATGGAGGGGTAAGTTTCCAACGAAACCGCTAGAGAAAAATATATAACTAGGTAAAAAATTTTAAACAAAATCTTCGCTGAGAATAAAAATAAACATGATTTAGGCAGTTACGAAAAATTTTTCCCTTGAGAGTATATTTAACTAGACTGGGTACATATCGCTAATCGTCGGCCGAGAGTGCATCTAATATTAGTACTAAAAAGATTTACAAAAATTTACAATAAAAAAATACTTTTCTTTTCTTTTTTTCTATTTACTATTGCTTTTTTTGCCTCACCTTCCTGCGGAACGTGAAGGAAAAACATATCGCCAAATTGTCATTATAACAACTGACTAAAACTACACAATGGTGCAAAATTTCCGTTTTCTCGTATAGGTAGGTAGTTTTCTGAGACGGCGCCGTATAGGTGCTCTTTAAACTCGCACACCTTTGTGCAATGTGGGATATACTTTCCATATTTGCTCTATAAAAATATATAAGTATTCAATCGATTAAAACATAAGCAAAAAATTATTCTTACATGGAAGCTATCAATTATCAGCTAATAAATTTGTAGAAATATTATTGTGCCGAGCCCTTCGGGCACGGCACTGTTCTAGTTCGTTCGTTTAATTATACGAGAGCTGTCACTTTGACAGGTAAGTGTCATTTTTTTTAGCTTTTTCGTAGCGAGGGTTATAGCTGTAAGAATTCGAAATTAAAAAATTTTCAGGTACCTAAATAAGAATGTTTTATACGATAGCTGTCAAATTTTGACAGGTAGGAGTCAGTTTTTTTTTTATCCTTTTCGTAGCGAGGGTTATCGCTGTAAAAATCCTAAAGTGAAAAATTTTTCAGATCCTAAATAACAAAGTTCTATACGACAGCTGTCATTTTGACAGGTAAATGTCAATTTTTTTTAAGCTTTTCTTGTATCTAGAATTAAAGCTGTAAGAATCCAAAATTTAAAAAAAATTCAGTAGTTAAATAACAAAGTTCTATACGACAGCTGTCAAATTTTGACAGGTAAGTTAAAAATTTTTTTTAGATTTTTCGTAGCGAGATTTGTAGCTGTAAGAATCCTAAATGAAAAATTTTTCAGTTCCCAAATAACAAAGTTATATACGACAGCTGTCATTTTGACAGGTAAATTGCAAGTTTTTTTTAAGCTTTTCTTGTATCTAGGATTATAGCTGTAAGAATTCGAAATTTAAAAAAAATTCAGTACCTAAATAACAAAGTTCTATACAACAGCTGTCAGATTTTGACAGGTAAGTGTCAATTTTTTTTTAGCTTTTTCGTAGCGACTGTTATAGCTGTAAGAATCCCAAATTTAAAAAAAAATCAGTACCTAGATAACAAAGTTTTATACGATACCTGTCAGATTTTGACAGGTAAGTGTCAATTTATTTTAACTTTTTTCGTAGCGAGGGTTAAAGCTGTAATAAAACTAAATTTAAAAAATTTTCAGTACCAAAATAACAAAGTTCTATACGACAGCTGTCAAATTATATATACTTAAATAGTAATTCTTATTTTTTATAATTTGCTACCATTTCTATGCTGTTTAGGTATAGAACAATATATTTGAAAAAAGTAGTATTTGAGATGACCTAAACGATTATCCAAACCAAAATTATATCGGACGCACCCAATTCGATTTATTAACGATCCAATATGACCCTACATTGATTTTAAAAAAATCAAAAAATTACTTCCCAACTTTCGATCGCGTTCGCAAACAACAGTGTTTTGTAGCCCAACGTCGTCTACATGTCGAAAAAGTTTAAATCGATTAAAATGATTTTTGCCACCTGTATCGCCCTACAACGAAAAAAAACATATTTTTTAACTTTGACTTTAATAACTTTTTTCCGGTACACCCTGTATATTTGAAATTGTTCCCAGAACGTGCCCCGACTATTCCTCTCTACGTCCAGAAAGTTTGAATTGTTTTGCTCTAACCGTTTCCGAAAAAAAAATTCGCGAATATCGAAATGTCGAATAACCTTCTACCACGTGGCGACGGATAATCAATGTCGAAACGCCATCTTTAAAATCGAGATTACAACCATTTCTGAAACATTTTGGGCAAATATTTTGGTCAGTAAAATTAGAAGAAGGTTCAAGGTAGATATTCCACCCGATTTAAAATCTGGAAATGTTCTTATTATTCTAGCAAGTCACGCTGAAAACACCCATTTTTCGCCATTTTTGACAGCCGGATTTTTAGAATTAATTTAATTTAGATACATCAATATCAAGGCACTCTTAATCAAAAGTGAATGGTGTTAGAATTTGTAAAGATTGCCTGTTTCCGCACCCAAAAAAGCGACTTTTCTCAATTTTGCGAATATATTTTAATGATTTTGAATATGTAGAGGTGTTGCGAAGTAATCAGCGCATTTTTTGAGAAAAAAATAAAACGGTTTTGTTAAAAATTGAATAAGCTACAGTCGATATAGTAAAAAAAAAGCTGCCGTTTTTTCCGTATTAAAGATAAAGAAACGAAAAAATATCTCTTAAATACAATTTGACGAGCTCTATCCGCTAAAGTTTACAACGTTTCGATCAAAAGTCGTTTTCAGTACGAAAAAAAATAAAAACCGTGAAAAAATCAGGCCTAACTTTATGATTTCCACTTTCTTACAATTTTCGGCAATTTCCATTCCAGTTAGGTATAGAACGATATATTGGAAAAAGGTAGTTTTTGAGATGGCCTAACCGATTATCCAAACCGCATGTCGATCGAATGCACCCAATTCAACTTATTAGCGATCCAAGAGGTACCATTTTGGACCAAATTTTGACTTTTAAAAAATAAAAAAAATTATTTCCAAACTTTCGATCGCGCTCACAAACAATAGGGTTCTGTAGCCCACGGTCGCCTACGCATCGAAAAAGTTTAAATCGAAAAAACTAATTTTTGTGGCCTGTATCGAATTTCAACGAGATCCCGATATTTCTCGACTTTGACGTTTAATAACTTTTTTCCGGCACACCCTGTATATTCCAAATTTTTACACAACGTACCCCCACTATTCCTCTGTAAACCCAAAAAGTTTCAATCGTCCCACTCTAACCGTTTCCGAGAAAAATAATCGCAAATGTGAAAATGTCGAAAGTGACGACGACGACGCCGACAACATACGCACATTATTTTTACCGAAGCGCCGTATAACATATCGCGGTGTAGCGCGATATGTAATTATTTGATTGTTGAAAAATAGTGAAGAAATCTTTAAAAATGTGGGTAAAACAGAAATTGGGCGATAGTTACGTACTACTAAAATATTTTTCTGCATTTTTAAAAACTGGTGATACTTTTGCTATTTTTAATTTATCTGGAAATAACCCGATTTTAAAAGAAAGTTCAATTTTAATAATTTTCCTCGAATTCATTCATTCATTCAATCATTCATCAATTATTTTGCCTATTTCTTCAAATGTGATATATTCTTTATTTAAAAACATAGTGTTAGCGCCATCAAAAGACGTTCTAACTTTTAATTTTGTTGCACTTTCCTTTACCACGAAGCTCTTGCTCTTTCCACCTCAGTCACACACTTACCTGGCTGATTGACGTATGCCGTAGTCGCCAGGTACATTAGGTATGTAGGTACGTCTGACGTTAAGTTAGTTAAGTCAAGTTTTTCGGTTCACTCGCAATTTCAAAACGATTTTATTTTGGCCAGTCAATTAATAAATGATAGTTGTTTTCTGATATTGTTTCTATTAATCGAACCTGAGTTGCCGATTTAAAACGGGTAGTTTTTCTGGGAGCAACATAAATAGTGGCGACCGTGACAGGACTGTGTCAAAATAGTTTTCATCTGAAACGCGAGTTGTTGTTAAGTTTTAGAGACTTTGCCGCCGTGTTTAGCGAGTAAAAAGACTTAGTAACTGCAATAAAATTATAATCGGGCTGCCATTAGTGTTTGGGTAAACGATTATTGTTTTGAACGTTTTATTGCTCAGTAGAACGATGGATACCAAGAAGAAAAGTAGAAAAGTTTTGCGCGCTGCTTTTACAAGGAAGGCAAATGATCTTGAAAAGTTATTTCGTGAGGTCGACATTAATATTA
This sequence comes from Polydrusus pterygomalis, assembly GCA_963969555.1. Taxonomy (NCBI): domain Eukaryota; kingdom Metazoa; phylum Arthropoda; class Insecta; order Coleoptera; family Curculionidae; genus Polydrusus; species Polydrusus pterygomalis. The sequence goes on along the minus strand of OZ018375.1, from coordinate 35,586,399 downwards.
CCGACCTTAAAGTGCTTTGGGACATTTTACAAGCTAATTATGATACGCTCAAAGTGACTGATGGTGAAATTTACGATCTTTTGTTGGAAGAAGATGCGTCAGAGGACGATTTGCTCAACGAAATGTTAGGTAGTGAGGACTACGCAAAAAGGTACTTTCAACTATATTATCGCTATATTGAATTGACGAAAGCAGAGGATGAGGCTATACAGTCACAAGCTCCATCGCAAAGTACTAGCCATTCTGTCAACCAAAACCTGATAGGTAAGCGCAAGTTTAAGTTGCCTAGTATTCAGTTTAAACTCTTTGACGGTAACATTAAAGACTGGTTATCGTTCTGGTCACAGTTCAAAAAAGTACACGACGATTCCGACATTGACCTTGCAGATAAAATACAGTATTTATTGCAGGCCACTGTCCCAGGTAGTCGTGCCAGGCAACTAGTTGAAAGTTTTCCAGCCGTGGGCGATAATTATGCTCAAATTATAGACTGCTTAACATCACGTTTCGGACGCGAAGATATACAGATTGAAGTGTACATTCGTGAACTGCTTAAGCTAATTTTAAATAACGCCATTTCCGCGAAAAAATTAGATGTCGCTACACTTTATGATAAATTAGAGACACAAATGCGCGCTTTAGAGACATTAGGTATTAAATCTGACAAATGCGCAGCTATGCTTTTTCCCTTGATTGAATCATGTTTGCCTAAGGAATTGCTACGTGTTTGGCAGCGCTCGCCGCGTAGTTCTGATCTTAAATCTTCGCAAAATAATTTAGGGGTTCTACAACCTCCTACAATGGAAGAGAAGTTAAAAGGTCTTATGTCATTTTTAGAAAATGAAGTAAAAAATGACCAGCGTATTAAGTTGGCATCCGAGGGTTTCGGGTTAAAACCTGTCGCTTGCCAAAACGATTCTGGGCGTGCGGGTGTGACATCTCGGCGTAAAACCGAATTTTCGGACCCTAAAAAATATAGTACGGCCGCAGGTCTAGTCAATGTTATTCCTGGTTGTTCAAAATGTATTTTTTGCGATGGGTCACACGAAGCTGCCAATTGTTTTAAAGCTCAACAATTTTCTTTAGAAAAAAAACGATTGGTTTTGACAGAAAATAATGCTTGTTTCTGCTGCTTAAAGGTAGGACATCAGGCTAGGAAGTGTAGGGCTAGATTAAAATGTGTTATCTGCAGTAGGTCTCACTTTCCTTTGATGTGTCCTACTTTACCGGCCAATAAATCACCAAAAAATTCCGACCAAAGTACAAAAATAATTTCTGATAAAAAAGAGCATGCGGTCTCTAATGAGTTAGTAAGTGTCAATGGTGCCAGTAGCCATGTCTTTATGCAAACTTTAAGAATAAAATTAGGTGGCGTTAATGGTAGTCAGTCGGTAAGGGCATTAATTGACACTGGCTCTCAAAGGTCATATATTTTACATTCTACAGCAAGTCTTTTAGGTTTTGTACCTAAACACCGAGAAAAAATAGTACATTGTCTTTTTGGTGGTTCTTTGACGGAACAGTATCATCAATGCTATGATATAAAACTTAGTAAGGGTAAGTTTAATTTGATTAGTGAATTTTTGGATCAACCGCTTATTTGTTCAGATATTACTCCAGTGTTTTATGGTGATTGGATTGATGAATTGAGTACTTGTGGTATAGAATTATCCGATCAACTTAATGATTTAAATCAAAGTCGTAAGATTGATATGTTAATAGGTTCTGATATAGCGGGTACCTTATATACAGGCAGAAGACAGGTGCTTGCTGGCGGACTAGTGGCTGTGGAAACCTTCCTGGGTTGGACATTGATGGGTAAAGTACCAGTTTCGAGGGTCACCAGTAATTCCATGATTGACATAGCACTTTTTGTGAAGGAGGCGACATTGCCTCAACTTTGGGCTTTAGACGTTTTGGGCATCAAAGATCCCGCACAAAAGAAATCGCAAGAAGAATTGGCTTTGGCGACTAAAGCAGATTTTTTGAAGACCATCACGGTTAATAGTGAGGGAAGGTATGAGGTTCGATTACCATGGTTAGAAGGTCATCCGCCTTTACCAAGTTTGTACAACGTCTCCAAAGCTAGATTACAAAGTACTATTGATAAAATACAAAGGGATAATTTAGTACAGGAATATGATCAGGTTTTTCAGGATTGGCTGAGTGACAATATGATTGAGGAGATTGTTGAGGAGGTACCTTCAAGGGAAAATGTTCTTCATTTGCCGCATCGTCCGGTGATAAAGGAAAATAGTACTACTCGTATTAGACCTGTGTTCGATGCCTCAGCGAAAATAAAAGACCAACCTTCTCTTAACCAATGTCTGGATAAGGGTCCTAATGTTATAGAGTTGATTCCGAATATTTTATTAAGATTTAGGATGGGAAAAATTGGTGTTGTGTCGGATATCAAAAAGGCGTTTATGCAGATCAGTATTAACGAGTCGGATAGGAATTTTTTACGTTTTTTATGGATTGATTCCGAAGGGCATGAGAAGATATTTCGACATAGGCGGGTAGTATTTGGAGTAAACAGTAGTCCGTTTTTATTAGGGGCGACTATAGAATACCATCTTTCGCATGCGCTAATAAAATGTTTGGATGAAAGTGTATCATATAGTAAAGATACTATTTTACAGTTGTTAAAAAGCTTCTATGTTGACAATTGTGTCACAAGTGTGTCTGATAATGACAAATTGCATATGTTTATCAGGGAATCAGTCAATGTTATGAATGAAGGAAAATTTGATCTCAGAGGGTGGGAGTTCACAGGTCAGACATGTGATACCTCTGAAGCTTCATCTGAGACCACAGTGCTAGGAATGATATGGGATAAATGTGACGATTCTTTAAGAATAAGTGAAGCATGCTTGAAGGGTGTGAATGAGCTTGCCGATAAGCCAATAAGTAAAAGGTTAATGCTTTCTTTTGCGCAAAAAATATTTGATCCCATTGGATTCACGGCGCCTTCTACCATATTACCCAAGTTGCTGCTCCAAAAAACCTGGGAAGAAAAATTAGCCTGGGATGCCCCAGTAAGATCTGAAATAGACAAACAGTTTCGTTATTGGTTAGGTGAGCTACATTATTTATGTCAGATACGTATACCACGATGGATGTATGGAGATAATTTACTTTTGAGGCACGGGAGTATACATGTTTTTTGCGATGCGAGCAAGGTCTCCTATGCTTCTGTTATTTTCTGTAGAGGTGTTTTTGATGGCAAGGTTTTTATCCGTTTATTGGCAGCCAAGTCTAGAATAGCACCTTTGAAAGAAATCTCTATACCTCGTTTAGAACTTTTAGCAGCTCTGATTGGAGTTAGGTTGTTTGTCTCTTTAAAGGAGGGCCTTAATTTTGATTCAAAGCTGCCCGTTTATTTTTGGAGTGATTCTTCCACAGTTTTAAGTTGGATACGCCGTAAGGACAATTGGGGGACTTTTGTGGGTAATCGCGTTAAAGAAGTTGCAAGTTATACGTCTATTGAAGATTGGCGTTTTGTTCCAGGAATTTTAAATCCTGCGGATCTCCCTTCTCGAGGTTGTTCTCCAAAACAATTATTTGAGTCTAAATGGTGGGAGGGTCCAAGTTGGCTATATGGCTCATCTAATTTGTGTCCACAAGGTGAGGCTAATTGTGATGAGGAGGAAATTCAAAAAGAAAAGAAAAAATCTACTATTAGTTTTCTTAATTCAAATTTATTTTCGGTAGATTGGCATCTATCATATTTTTCAAAATTCACCAAGACGGTACGTATGGTTGGGTGGATTTTTAGGTTTTTGAATAATGTAAGAAATCCTACAGCTGATAGAGTTCAGGGAGAGCTGTTGGTTAAAGAATTGGAAACTGCGGAGAGTCATATTTTAAAGCTTATTCAAAGGGAATGTTTTGAGGGAGAAAAGGATCCTCGTTTGTGTAATTTAAATCCTTTTACGGACAATAATGATGTGATTCGTTTACATTCTAGAGTTAGTAATAGAAAAGATGCTGAACAATTTCGTTTTCCGGTAGTGTTACCGGCAAAACATGTTCTGGTTAATCAACTTATTTTTGAGCAGCATGTTAAATCTTTACATATGGGCACTCAGGGATTAATGGGTATCCTGCGCGAGAATTATTGGATCTTAGGCGGGCGACGGGCTATTAAATCAGCCATTTCTGGTTGTGTCATTTGTAAAAGACAAAAAGGTAAGGCATTTGTAACAAATTTACCTCCTCTTCCATTGAATCGCGTACGTGACGCGGCTGTTTTTGAAATAACAGGGGTGGATTTTGCGGGGCCTTTATTTTTAAAGAATGAGGAAAAAGCATGGGTGTGCCTTTTTACTTGTGCCGTTTACCGCGCCATACATTTAGAATTGTGTACGGGTTTGTCCACTACAAGCTTTATGCAAGTGATTAGACGATTTATAGCGCGACGTGGTCGACCAAAGGTTATTTACAGCGACAACGGTACCAATTTTGTCGGCACTGAGAATGCGTTTAGTAAATTAAACTGGGAAAAGATTACCACGGATTGTAGTATCCAAAGAATTTCGTGGCATTTTAACCCCCCCACTGCTAGCTGGTGGGGTGGTTTTTGGGAAAGACTGATAGGCAGTGTTCAACAAATTTTGCGTAAAGTTTTAGGCCGATCCTGTATGACTTATGAGGACCTAATTACGCTACTTTGTGATTGTGAGGCAATTACTTACGTTTCGAACGATATTAATGAGCTTATACCTCTTACGCCTATGATGTTCTTGAGAGAATTAACAAATACTGGTGTTCCCGATTGTGACCTTGTTGATTCTGAGTCGTTATGTAAAAAGATTCGACACAAACAGAAACTTCGAGATGACCTACGGCAGAGATTTCGAATAGAATACTTGGGACAATTGAAGTCTTGGAGCTCTAAGAAAGCTAGTAGGCAGATTCGCTTGGGTGAAATAGTACTTATTGGAAACGATACAGACAAACGTATTCAGTGGCCATTGGGTAAGATGATAGAAGTAATGCCTGGTAAAGATGGAAAAATCCGTCTTGCTAGAGTCAACACCGCCAGAGGAACTTTGTTGAGACCTGTCCAGCGATTGTATCCATTAGAATGTACCATGGATAAATCTGCTGAAGAGTGGGGAAGTCCCCAGATATCCTCGTCAACTGATGAAAAGGGTGAAATAAATGTTTTACCGCTTGTGTCTGAATTACCCGAAAGTGCGATCGAATGTTCTAAGAATATAAATAATGAACCAACTGTACGCGTGACACGTAGTGGGCGTAACGTTACAGTGCCGAAAAGATTTTTGTAACGGGTACTTACTATTAGTTTTGTAAATTTAGTTTATTTTTAGTATTGAAGGTATTAAGGCTTGTTGTGTAACAAGTGTTTAGGTTTTCGATTGTCAAGTTTGGGCTAGGATGTTTATTTAGTGAGTCACTACTTTAGTTTAACGTGACTCAGGTGGGAGGATGTTAGCGCCATCAAAAGACGTTCTAACTTTTAATTTTGTTGCACTTTCCTTTACCACGAAGCTCTTGCTCTTTCCACCTCAGTCACACACTTACCTGGCTGATTGACGTATGCCGTAGTCGCCAGGTACGTTAGGTATGTAGGTACGTCTGACGTTAAGTTAGTTAAGTCAAGTTTTTCGGTTCACTCGCAATTTCAAAACGATTTTATTTTGGCCAGTCAATTAATAAATGATAGTTGTTTTCTGATATTGTTTCTATTAATCGAACCTGAGTTGCCGATTTAAAACGGGTAGTTTTTCTGGGAGCAACACATAGAACTTGAATTTGTTTCTACATCTGGATAATTTTCTTTTTGATCCATTGGAATTTTCTTGGCTAAATTTTCTCCAACATTGATGAAATGTTTATTTATTTCTTTACAAATTTTACTTGGTTCCTTGGGATTCTTTAATAAGGTAATCATTTGTTGATTATTTTGTTTTATTTGTAGAATTTTAAATATTATAGTTTAAATTTTTCCATATTGTCTTTTGATCTCCCAAAAGAAACTGTTCTCCAAAGTATTTTTTTTTGACCAACATTATTTTATTTTTATTTAGACGATTATAGTTTTCGTAGACGTTTACTCTATTTTTATATGTGATAGTATTTTTATGACGAGTTTCATGTGTGTGATTAATATAATTTATTTTATTTTTATGTTTAAAAATATATATTAACATGTAAGAAAATGTTTGTTTAATATCCATTTTTTTGCTATCTTTAAATAGTAAATCAGAAGAATATTGCTGGTCTTTTTCGTAAATAATTTTTAGAATATATTTTTGAATAATTTCAATATTATTAAGATAATTCTTATGTATGCCTCCCCAACCTAGTATTTCATAATTTAAATGGGTTTTTACTAAGAATAATAAAGTATTTCTAATTATTTTATATTTAAAAATTGTTTAAGGTGTTTAAATTTTGGTATAGGAATTCTTAGTTTTTTTACAATGTAGTCACTATGTAAATCCCATTTAAAATGTTTATCAAAAATTATTCCTAGATATTTAATATTTTCACCTTCCTCGATATAAATATCATTATTGCATATTATTGAACCAATATTTTCGGAAGTTTATTTTTGTATGAAGTAAATGGAATGTATTTTGTTTTGTTATAATTTATTGTTAACACGTTTTTATTAAACCAGTTGCTTATTTTTATGCAATCTTTTTCAATAGTATTTTTTTAAATATTCCAATTGAGACCTTTGTAAAAAATTACCGTATCATCAAATAAATAAAAAATAAATACCAAATTTAAGTAATTTGAATATGAAAGTACAATTTAACATAAGAAACAAACGGTTTTAGTATAGAACCGAGCTAAAAAAAATCGCCGCGTGACGCGGTTTCAACCATCGTAAACTCCGCCGACATGCGCACTGTCATATCTTGTTTTCTTTGTATTAGATGTCATATGTGTTTGTCGAAATACTTTTATAATAAATAGGACTTTAACGTCATATTTTTGTTATAGTTGTCGCTACTGATTCCTGCAAGATTCTTACAAACTGGACATTCTATTGATTCAAAATTTGAAGGAAATAGCAAGACTTATACTGTTTGGTTATTGGGATCGTACACTGGAAAAAGTCAAGCGAACGAAGCGAACGAAGCGAACGAAGCGAACGAGGCGAACGAAGCGAACGAGGCGCCCGAACTTCCTCCTGTTCCACCCGAACTAATGGACTAATATCTATATTAATACTCACGTTGGGTGGCCTATTTAAAGATCTCGGAAACGAATAAAATTACATTTTTTAAATTTTGGTAACATGCATGCTTATAATGACTTTAAACTTTTAAAATAGTATACCGACGTTTGTATCACTTCCGGTTGTAGGTATACCGGAAGTTAACTTTGAAAATGTCTTTATTCCAAACTAACTTTTACAGTTCATTACATAGAAAGTGACAACATAATATAGAAAATAATAACCATAAAAAAATGGAAGTTAATTCAGTTTAATTCATTATTAAAATCAATTTTAAAAAAAATAGTATAAATAATTTAATTTAGTAAATATATCTTTAATTGTTTTTTAAAAGTTGCCAATTTTTTTATTTTTCTGATATTTTTTGGAAGACTGTTTTATTTTATTATTCCGTCATATAAAAGCGATTTTTTTCCGAAATTACTTTTTACTGGTATAGTTTGATAATTTATACAATGTCTGGTGTTATGATCATGTAATGTCTTATTCTCCTGAAGTGTTATGTTTGATTTTTTTCTTTTAAAATAATAGAGTGAATTAGAATACAAATTTTTAATTTATAAATGTTTTGAACGTGTAAATACCCTTTCGGTCTATATAGATTAACAGTTGGTTCTAAATGTGGTAATTTGTGTATACGTTTAATAACTTTATTTTGCAATTTTTCTAATGGTTTTAAGTTTGATAAACAAGCGGATCCCCATGCAGAAGCTAAGTATTGTAATTTTGAACATATTAATGAAAAATATATATTTTTAAAGTATTTCAAAGGAATAAAATATCTAGCTCTGTACAAAACAGATACCAAAGGAGATGTCGAGTTGATAATATACTGGATATGGCATTTCCCATTAAATTTTCGTCTAAAACTAATCCTAAAAATTTTGTCGTTTTTGAATATTGAATATTTTCATTATTTTAATTAAGTTAGTGTCAACTTTAGTATTTGAAATAGAACATCGAGTATATTTTAGCTGCCGTATAACTTATTATGTAAAAACGTGACGACATGAAAATTAAGTAACTTTAGAATCAATGACTGAAAATGTTAATCGGCGCGGCGTGGTGAAAAATTTTTAAAATTGAAAAAAGTGTTATACCTCCGCCGGGATTCAAACCGAAAACCGCTCGATTACCAATCGAATGCTCTAACCAGTTGTTCTACGGAGACACTGAGATTCTCTCACCAACTTCAGCAATATAACTTTATTCAATTTTTAATGTTAGTACCGTGCGAGGAAAAATTATTTACATCAAAGAGGGCCTTGCATCTAAGGACGTAATGCTTAGCCGTAGAGCTAAATATCTGTTGGGTGTCAGTAACTACCTGAATTAACAATCAATCAGTTATTCCGTCATCTTTGACAGTCGTTACAAGTAATTTGATTCATCGCTAATTTTTCCAATTTCTTGAACAATTCACACAATGAGCTTTACGGAACAGCACAAAGCATTCATGGTTGAAGCGTATTTTCAAAACGGGGTTAGAGTAAATGGTGAGTGGCAATACAATCCGGGTAAGCATGGACGATTTTCACGAACATTTTCCTAACGTTGCTTTTATTGCTGGGGATTTTTATGATTGCCTGAAAAGAACCGTGGCTGTATTTAGGGAAACAGGTTCTATATAACACAAAAAAGGAGCAGAAACACCATCTGTAAGAACAGAAGAACTTGTTGCAAACGTTCGTGAAATAATAAAAAATACGCACAATAAATTGTACAGTGAGGACCTAAAGTCCGTCCCCCCCCCCTCTAACTTGTAAACCGTTAGGTATATTTTAATGAAATTTTGAACGATAATATTTGAGCAAGTCTTGCACTTTTTGACATACCAGTGACAGCTTTAAATGTCAAAATGACAGCTGGGTCCGCTTTTGGAATATTTTTTTAAATGGAACACCCTGTATATTTTTACATTTTTAATTTCCACATAAAATTATAATTATTTTTTATTAAATGCATTATTAGTCTATACTTCATAGTTTCCGAGATATTGACTCTCAAAAAGTGACATTTTTGTACTTTGACAGCTTATAACTTTCTAACAGTACGTCTTAGAGCAAAACGGCTTACATGTCCCTACCTTCAATTTTTATTATCTTCCCACAAAACGCAACTTCCGGTTAAACCGGATGTAACTCGAAAGCAGGAAATATAGTTGTTCCGGTGTAACTGGAATTTGATTTTTTTGGAAGATAATAAAAATTGAAGATAGGGACATGTAAGCCATTTTGCTCTAAGACGTACTGTTAGAAGGTTATAAGCTGTCAAAGTTCAAAAATGTCACTTTTCGAGAGTCAATATCTCGGAAACTATGAAGTATAGACTAATAATGCATTTAATAAAAAATAATTATAATTTTATGTGAAATTTAAAAATGTAAAAATAAACAGTGTGTTCCATTTAAAAAAATATTCCAAAAGCGGACCCAGCTGTCATCTTGACATTTAAAGCTGTCATTGGTATGTCAAAAAGTGCAAGACCTGCTCAAATATTATCGTTCAAAATTTCATTAAAATTTACCGAACGGTTTAGAAGTTAGAGGGGGGGACGGACTTTAGGTCCTTACTGTATAAAACGCCTGTCCCAAGATGTGGGAAGATCTTATGGAACATGCAGGACTATTCTTAAGAAGCAGCTAAATTTATTTCCTTATAAAGTGCAAGTATTTCAAGAAATACAAGCCGCAGATTTTAAAAGACGCAGGAATTACTCTATGGTTTACCCAAAATTTATTGGAAAGAAATGATTTATTAGACCTGAAATTTTTTTCGGAAGAAGCCTGGTTCCACCTCTCCGGTTATGTGAATTCTCAGAATACACGCATGTGGAGTTGTGAAATTCTCCATTTTTTTTGTCCACTTTGCACCCTCAAAAAATTGGTGTCTAGTTAGCTGTTTCCCGAAGAAGAATTATTGTTGGTCATATTTTTTTCCATGACACAGTTACAGCACAGCAGTATAGAGACAATATTTTCAATCCAGTTGTGGAGCAATTACTTGGCGACGAACTACGTTTTGGATATTTTCAACAGGGCGGTTCAACCGCCCATACAGCCGCCAAAACTATTAACTACTGCAATTTTTTCGATGACAGATTGATCAGTTTCCGATCAAACATTGAATTTCCACCTAGATCACCTTGTTTAATGGTTATAGATTACTTCGTTTTTCCTCATTTAAAGAACACCATCAGTTGCAAATTTAGAACAATTACAAGAAAGGATTATCCAAGAATGTCGTAACATTTCTCCAGGGATGCAGGTCAACACTTTCAAAGATATGAAGAGAGGTGTGAATTTATGCTTGGAGCATGGCGGTGGCCAATTTCAGCAATTTATGCAATTATTTATCTTTTTCTTTCTGTATATTCTTACTTTGTTAATTATTTTGTAAACAACAAAAATAAATTTGTATTTGTCTACTTATTTTATTACTAATTAATAAATAAATATCATGTCATAATATGAAGTTGACAACATTTTAACCTAGATTTGGTTAGATATATCGTCCCCATATCATTGTGATCTAAACCAAGCCCTACGTTTTTTAATCCAAGCCCTCTTTGATGCAAATAATTTTTGCTCGCACGGTATATACGGTTTGAAATGCCCTGTGATTTCAAACCGGATAGGCGGTTATTAAGGGAAAGGAACTCACTCATGACCACTGATCATTAAGATCTGTTTTATCATTCATCCCGTGTCATCGACATATAGCGACTTCTGCAGAAATCCTATATTAGACCTATGAACAATGATATTATCTAGAATAGCCGTAATAATTTTTAGAAATGTTAGTTTTTAATGTCTGTATTAAATATGACTGAAAAGTATTATTCGGCGTGCAGACAAAGTTTTTAAAATTGAAAAAGTTTTACACCTCCGCCGGGATTCGAACCCAGAACTTCTCGATTACCAGTCGAATGTTCTAACCAGCTGCTCTATTCTAGATATCATTGTTCAGGGGTCCAACATCGGATTCCTGCAGAAGTCGCTATATGTCGATGCCAGGGGATCAATGATAAAATAGATCTTAATGATCAGTGGTCATAAGTGGGTTCCTTTCCCGGTTTAAAATCACAGGGCATTTCAAATCGTATATACTAACATTCAAAATTGAATAAAGCAATATTGCCGAAGTTGGTGAGAGAATCTTAGTGTCTCCGTAGCGCAATGGGTAATAGGGAAGTTCTGGGTTCAAATTCCGGCGGGTTTGTTTGTGTAAAACTTTTTTCAGTCATATTTAATACATTGGAAATACCATTTTTAAAATAAATAACGATAAACATTTCAAATGTTATTAACTTTTGACCAACAGATAGCTTTGTTGATTCCGTAAATGAGGTTTCACATTTATTATACCAACCATTATCAGGGCCGTTTCTAGCCTGCTGGCCGCCCTTGAGCGACATATAAACTGGCTGCCCTTTAAATCAAATCAGTTACTATTTTACAATTGCCTACCTGAAATTATGGCGCAAAGCAATTATTGTCACAAAAAGTACCTCAATATCTTTAATAGATGAAAAAGGTGTCTATTTTTAATATTTTTCTTTTATTCATACTTACCTATATACATGCAGAGGGGCTCAGCACTTCTAAATATTTCTTCAAGTGTTGCAGCAATATTCTAGGTATTGCAGAGAATCGCAGACTGTATTGCAGAGTGTTGCAGAATATTGCAGTGTATTGCAGACAGAGTACCTAATGCAGTGTACTGCGGAAGTATTGTAGAAGTATTGCAGAGATTTTGTGCAGGTATTGCAAACAGTGATGAGCCCCTTATTACATTACCTACCTAATAATTGTAGTCAAGTCAATTTAAAAAAAGTTGTATAAAATAGTACTTATTTAATTATAGGTAGGTACTATCACAAAACTTTAAAACATAACATTCTGCAAACACATGCTAAAATCTGTAAAGAAACCAAAAACAAGAAACTAAAAACTAATTTTTGGTAATAAAAATAAATCTATATAGTAAATAAAACAGTAAAAAAATCAAAGAATTACTCTTCTAGCCTTTTTTGACGTAAACTCATCAATCACCTGGTCTTTCTTCAACTCTTCACAAATTTGGCTTTCAATGGCGATAAGGGCCAAGCCACTAATCCTTTCTGGGGACATAGTTGACCGCAAGTAATTTTTAATTAATTTTAACTTTGAAAAACTGCGTTCGCCAGATGCAACATTAACCGGTAGAGTAATAAAAATTCTTAGCGCAACACAAAGATTTGGAAATGATGAGATTAAATCTTTTTCAGCTATGAATTTTAACGTATCCACAATTGAATGTTTTATTGGAAACATTTCTCGGAACGACAAAATTTCCTGGTAGAGCTCTGAGCCATTAATATCTTTCATTGTGGGACTTCCTTGATCTTGAAGCGCTATATCGAGATCTTTGCAGGATTTTAACAATTTCTCGTCATTTATGGCATTAGTTTCATAGAAGCTCGACAAAAGCCCAAAAGTTTCATTACACTTATTAAGTGAAACGAATCTCTTCTTAATTGATTCTATAGCAATATCCAAAATCGAAAAATAAAAATCCACATTAAAACTCTGTTTGGCCTCGACGGAAAAGTTATTTGTAACAGCATTTGAAACCGGACATCGGTGGCAAATTTAAATAGGGTGCGTTCTTTTGCCCTGTGAGTGTTTTTGCCCCCACTACCCTACTACCAAATTAACAAGACCTACCTACATTATTATTCAAATAATATTAATTAGTTCTAATTTTTTGAGTAAACCTAAGACAAACTGTAATTAAGGCGGGTTGCAGGGCGGCCGCCTCCGTTGAGAATTCTTGGTATTTTTCCGATACCTACTTACCTATCTAAAAAGAAATCTCTAATTAACACAAAGGGCAGCTGCCTCATTCTTGACAGCTACTGCATAATTGTTTTTTGATAACTGAATTTACCATTCTTATTTTACGGAGGGCGGCCGCCTTTTGAAAACTGCTAGTATTTTTTTTACGTCTAATTTTTTCTTTCTGTGAAAGTTCAGGCGGCTTTCGCCGCCCTATAATTTTCGCCGCCCTTGTGCGAGGGCACTCCCAGCACACCACTCAGAAACGGCCCTGACCATTATTATACCAATCAAACCATTTCAATAGGATTAAAGTGGCAATGATATGGAGGAAGTCTTAACACTCCATGTCCATGTTTCTATGCTAGTTTAACCAAATTATTAAAATGAAATAAAAATAATGAAAAAATAAAATAAATAGCGCTTTCCTGATTACTTGTAACGTTTTGGTGGGTTATACTGACGTGGCCATTTATTTATGGACTTAAAACGTGACAAAGGCTTATTTAAGTTCAATAAAAAAAAAACACATTCTTAATAAGTTTTATCTACGACTAATGTATAATGTAAGTATTATAGTTGTGGTTTTCGCAATATAATGCCACCTATTAATCCCTTAGGGAATAATGACAAGGGATTAATAGTCCTTATTCCCGCTCCAATCACAAAATTTCTCAAATCAAATATTACCATGGAAACAAAATACACCAAGTCCAGTGGCGCAACCAGGGCCGAGCTTAGAAACTTAGCCTATTCGTTTAATTGTAAACCATTTTTTCATGTCACGCCTTTTACTAATATTTTATATTCAGCCACATAATTTCCATCAATCATGTTATCAATAGTGAAATTATACTATGTCTGACTGAATGGACCGACCGCAATACTTCCACTGAGGCATCTGGATTACTGGCCAGCATTATAAGTCCCAAATTTGTGATCACACTAATGTGTACAGAAAGAATATATGCCTACACACTGCCTTTAAGCAAGATTCTACAAACAGTTGATTTAAACCTTTGTAAAGCATTACAGTTAGCTAATGACGTAACAGATCAAATTAAAGAAATAAGAGGCCTGGCAGATGATAATTTTCAAAATATTTTTAAGGAAGCTCAAGATCTACTTTCGGAATACGATATTGAAATCAGAGTACCTAGACTACCGCCAAGACAAACACAAAGATTGGTTATAGAAACCGATTCCGCTGCTGAGTATTTTAAAATAACAATTTTTATTCCGTTTTTAGATGGCCTCATAGCAAATCTCGAGGATCGGTTTTTAAAACATCGAGAAACCATTCAAAATTTTGAATGCCTCTTTCCATATGATAATCAAGATTTTGATAGTCAATTTAAATGTTTTTTGAAACTTCACAGCTTCTACAAGAATGAGTTCCTTGAAGAGTTTTCCAATAAACGATGTTAAAAGCTAAACTTGAGCTGTGGTATAAAAAATGCAAAAACAAAAACTGAAGGACGATTTGGACAAAGTGTATTCCGAATGTGATGCCAATATATTTTCTAATATAAAAAGGCTTTTACAAATTTTTTTAACTTTGCCTATTACAACCGCCACATCTGAAAGGTCCTTTTCAAATTTAAAATATTTAAAGACATATCTGCGTAGCACCACGGAAGAGGACAGACTAAATGGTTTGGCAGTTCTTTATGCGAACCACAATATATTTATATTACCGTGGAAGAAATTCTGGACGAAAAGGCAAAAACAAAACGAAGAATTTTACTGTAATATTAGTATTATTAGTGATTACTTACAACTTATTGTATAAGGTTTTTGTTTTAGTATAAGTATGATTAATATATGCGTTACTTATTTTAAATACATTTTTACTAATTAAAATAAAATCTCTATTTTTTTTTCATAAATATTTAGTTAGGGCCAGCGGCGTATTATTGCAGAAGTTTTAGGGGGCTGTCGCTCTCGTCAATCATACGTATTTTACCCAAAAAAGGGCGTGGCACCCAAAAAAAATTTCGAAGAAATTAAACCCCCCCCCCCCCCCCCCCGAACTAAATATCTGGTTGCGCCACTGACCAAGTCAAAAGTGTCACTGTCAAACGCGTAGTGTTTATGTATTCGTATTGGGATGGATGAAAATAAAGAGGCTTTTACTTGTACACCTCCAGAAATTGTACAACTAGCTACAGCAACAACATCTACCTTAATACCGGAAACATCGAAATCTATTTATAATAAAACATACGCAACCTTCAACGAATGGCGTCTTCGAAATAACAAAAATTCATTTTCCGAAAATGTTCTACTAGCCTATTTCGCTGAACTAAGTGCAAAATACAAACCATCTTCATTATGGTCATTTTATTCAATAATTAAATCTATGTTGAGAATAAACCATGACGTTGATCTGGAAAAATATGGAAAACTACTAGCGTTTTTAAAAAGAAAATCTGAAGGATTTCAAGCAAAGAAATCTTCCACTCTGACCCCGAAAGAAATTAAGACATTTATTGACAAAGCTCCTGATGGAGTTTTTCTTTTACATAGGTATTTAATCTAATCTATTCAAAAACTCATATTCTTATTTGCTTCAGGTTATATTAATTATTGGAATTATGGGCGCATGCCGCTCCAACGAGCTTTATGCAATGAATATAGAAGACGTAAAGGATCGTCAAACAAACTTCTTAATAACAATACCCAAGACTAAAACTAAATGTACGAACATTCGCCATAAAAAGTACGTTTTACAACATTATAAAGAAGTACATCGATCTCCGCCCGTCACATGTAAAAATCAATTCATTCTTTCTAAATTATCAAAAATCCAAATGTACAATACAACGTATAGGAAAAAACAAATTTGCAGACATTGGTAGACAAATTGCCAAATATTTAAACTTGCCAAATCCTCAAACTTATACCGGCCATTGTTATCGCAGATTATCTGCCACTCTGTACATTGATGGAGGAGGCGATATAACTGGATTAAAGCGTCATGGGGGCTGGAAATCTACACAAGTAGCTGAAGGTTACATTGATCAGTCTATGAGAAACAAGACAATTACAGCAGATACTATTACTAAACAAATAAATAGTAATGAAGCATCTTCTTCCTTTGCAGCAACCGACATTCCAAATATTTGTATTGAAAACTCTTCCAAACTTATTTATAGTTCACGACCAATACAGTTTATTAATTATACTATTACTAATTTTAATGTTATTGACAAATAAAGTTGTTCATTAAAAATCTCAAATTAATAAATTAGTCGTAGATAAAGTAGAGTATACTACTCACAATAATGGCTATTATTACCTCAGAATATTTACTACCTCGCCGCTTACGCGGCTCGGTTCGTAAATATTCCTCGGGAATAATAGCTATCATTATTGACTAGTTGTATAATCTACTATTGTTCTATTTACTACAAATTTAAAAAAGTAATGGTATAAAAAATAAATACTTAGTTATTTCTATATTTGTCAGAGGAACAAATTTGATTTAATGCAGATAATGGTGAATAAGTAAGAATAAAATTCTTGGCACGTTTTTTTAATATTCACTTTAGTTATCAGCATCGCCTTAAGAACTGAGGCCTATACCTGGGTTTTTTCTGTCGTCCACAGTTTGTTCATTAAAGAAAATATTCTTTCTACTGGTGCATTTGTGCCAGGAAGACATAAAATATATTCAATTAATATACAAAAGTTTTCATGTTTATGATTGTTGGTGTGAAAGTTTTTGAATACTTCCACTCAACACCCAACGAATTTCCGTCGAAACATTTGGATTATTCCATTCGGTTACTTTTTGCGACGTAGTTAGAGATTATTGAAAATTCGTCAAATACTTTTGTGTCTTTATTGGTATTAATATATTCGCGAACGACACACACCGCTAGTGGATAAAAATCACACGGTTTTCGGCGTTCGGAAAGGTGGTTGTCACGTACTGGTGAAAATTTAAGCATATATAACATATATCATATTATATAATATGACACTAATATGTTGTTGATTACGCCATTATTTTTTTTTCGCGGAGTTTGAGAAAACGAGACAATTTTGCGTCCCGAATTTCTTTTCGGGGACACCGGGACGAAGAGCCGAAATAAGGGACGGTCCCGTTCAAAACGGGACGTATGGTCACGTTAGTTATACTGCTTCACTATTATCCAGATCCGGATCCTCATTGCAAATGGTGAAACCGGAATTTGTCTTTGTTCTAACCATACAATCAGTAATCTTTTTGACCAACTTGTATTTGGAACTTTTTCAATTAGCCCAAAATGATAGGTGGAGTTATCCATGATAATAAGCGACGGTTCTTTCCTATTTGGTAACAATAGTTCTTCAAACCATTTCTCAAAGTTTTCATTATTCATCGAATCATAATAATCAACAGATTTCAGGCGAGACTTGAATATCAAACTTGCATTATTCACAAATCCATTTTCTGAACCAGCATGTAGAATAGTATACCATACATCCTCTGACGATTTTTTTAACTGTATAAAAGTATCGTCTTGCCAACTTCGCCTAAAAGCCCCTTTACAGTATATTCAGGTTTCATACAGGAAAACAGGTTTTAAGGGAAGTTGAACGTTGCCGTTATTCTTAAATTCCCTTAAAAATTCTACTTGTTTTTGGGCTATATTGGAAAAGGGCTGTTTGATACAGTACATTTTTAAACAGTCCGCTAATGAATCAGTGGATATTTCAACACCATCAATGATTCTAGGGTTTAGTTGTATTGAGCGAATGGTAGCGTGTTCACCAGCTCTATACATCCCATAAATACGCTCTATACATCCCATAACTACGCTCTCTTATTGTATGTTCATCAATTTCGTAAGGTTGTCGACCACGGGATGACCAAATAGCTATATTATTAAGATTCTTAAAATCTACATCCTTCTCTATCCCCTTTGCCTTAATTCGTTGGATTGTTGAACACGAAACTCCCAAAGCGTCAGAAACTCTCTAAAATAGATAGGTATTTATAATGCAACTGGCCTGCAGGATAGTAGAAAGGTGGTGTAGAGAGAATGGACTTTCTGTCAACCCAGGTAAGACTGAGATGATTCTCTTTACAAAAAGAAAGAAAACAGACGAGTTCAGAGCGCCACAGCTTTACGGAAAATCCCTAGACTTGGTGCAGAAGGTCAAATACTTAGGAATTATTCTAGACAACAAGCTCACATGGACGGCGCACGTGGACCACGTAGTGAAAAAGTCTACGGCGACCTTCTTTCAGCTTAGACGAGCGGTGGGAGCCAGTTCGGGTCTCAACCCCCGCATTATGCACTGGCTCTTCACAGCGGTCATTAGACCGAGAGTCGCCTATGGCTCGATAGTCTGATGGCCCGCGGTTGAAAAAACCACTGCTAGAGCAAAACTTTCGAAAGTGCAGAGATTGGCTGGCCTCGGTTTAACCGGAGCCATGAGGACGACCCCTACAGCCGCGCTTGAAACTCTACTTGGGCTGCCTAGGCTCCCACTCTGGATACAGAAGGAGGCAAATATTTGTCGAAATATTTATTTATTTATTTATTTATATAGAAATTAAGAATCCATATCATTAAAGAAGTCGTCGCCAGTGTTGGCTTTTTACCAAAAATAATAAGTTATTTTACCTAGTATTGTTGAGTGACAGTATTATAAATAATCAGCCCCTGGCGGCAGCAAACCTTAGTCCGGCAATCATTACATAACCTATAGCGTGTTTCCATAAGTTTTTAAATGGAATTTGTTGGTTCGTATGGAATAGTCAGAGTTTGTAGCGATAATTTCGATTTTGAATAATCTCTTTTCTGTGTGTATATTCCAGATGGAATAGTATTACTAAAAATAAATCCATTAAGAACGAATATTCAATACAAAAGATACAAAAAAGCTTTGTCTTAGGTTCACTGCTTGTTAATTTCGGTTATTTTTATCACAAAGTTGATTATAACATACTAAAAATAGATGGTTATTTTTCATATCAAAATCTTATAATCGTATAAATAGGTCATATTGATTCATAATATAGATAATGGTGAAATATGCGTACACGCTAACACACACGGCGATACAGAATAAGGGTAAGGAAACAAGAAAACTAAAAATATAATATTATATTTATTTTAATATGCTTTGTATAAAATAACAATCAAAAAGCACGCCTAATATAGAAAACTCATTTATTGTTGGTCCAAATGCTTTTGCTCTCTTCTTCCTTAGTATAGATAAAGAAATAGTTATTTTTGTATTAAGTGCGCAAAATAGGTATTCGTTTAATGGCACACGAGATTGTCAATTTATACCGAGACCGTTAGGTCAAGGTTAAAAATCAATCAACACTTTTGCGCACGAAATAAAAACAGCATTGTTTGTACAACTGTTTGTTATTAACTATTTTATTAATTATATGGATATTAGAGTATTTTCATTAACTAGTTATCGTGTGAAGAACAAAAATTTGAAATTAAAATTCAAAGGCTTTTAAGATATTTTTTCTTAGACCTGTTCTGATTACTATGAAAACCTGAAATTGTTTTCAATTTATTGATTGTCAAATCTATCGTTTTTCGTCAGGAAATTTACAATATTTTGCTGCGAACATCGTTGTATAAAACCTTTTGCCCGCTAAATCACAAATATAATATGAGAAAGTGAACACCCAGTTTCGTGAATGGTGTA
Organism: Polydrusus pterygomalis; assembly: GCA_963969555.1. Classification (NCBI taxonomy): domain Eukaryota; kingdom Metazoa; phylum Arthropoda; class Insecta; order Coleoptera; family Curculionidae; genus Polydrusus; species Polydrusus pterygomalis. The sequence goes on along the minus strand of OZ018375.1, from coordinate 35,566,693 downwards.
ACATAAAGAGGGTAAAAACCGTATCAGAAAATGTTTTGCTTTGTTATTAGGAGGAATAATCGAAAATGTTAATATTTTTTCACGGTAAAAAGATAACATTTCTTTACGGTAAAAAAAGAGGCGTTTTGCACATCCATAGCAACCAAAAATAGTTATTTTTGTATTAAGTGCGCAAAATAGGTGTTTTTTTAATGGCACATGAGATTGTAAATTTTTACCGAGACCGTTAGGTCGAGGTTCAAAATTCAATCAAATGTGCAATAAAAACACTTTTGCGCGTGAAATAAAAACAACATTTTTTTTACAACTGTTTGTTGTTATCTATTTTTTTATCGTGTTTATAGAAATAAAATCTAGAATTATAATTCATTTAAGGTATTATTTCTTACACCTGTTCCCATTACTATGGAAACCTAAAATTAAGTTTAAATTTTATTGATTGTCAAATCTATCGTTTTTCGTGTCAAAAGTTTATAGTTGTTTGCTCAAGTTTGATACCATTTTAATGTCTGAAAGTGATAGTGAGACGCCTCACGAAATTACGGATGCGGCAGAAATCGTTATATCAAATCTTTTGCCCGTGAAATCAAGAATCAAATATGAGAAAGTGTACACTCAGTTTCGCGAATGATGCAATATAAAGAAAGTAAAAACAGTAACAGAAAATGTTTTGCTCTGTTATTTGGAGAAAAAGTCGAAAATTTTAAAGCCACCTACACTATGGAGTACCTATTCGATGCTTAAAAGTACCCTAAAGATAAAGGAAAATATTGATCTGCAGCGGTTTACTAAATTGGTTCCATTTTTAAAGAGCAGATCCATTGGATATAGAGGAAAGAAATCTAAAGTATTAACAAAGGAGGATGTAGCAAGATTAATAAAGGAATCCGATGATGAAATACATTTACTTATGAAGGTATACAACATTTACAAGCAAATATTTAAGAAATTTAAATACTCATTTATTATTTTATTGTAGGTTGTTTTAATCTTCGGGATAAGTGGCGCTTGCCGTCGCGAAGAATTAACCAAGATGACCATTGATAACATTGAAGATGTCGGAACTATATTAATTGTAAAAATACCAGATACCTACTGTGAACGAACTTTTACTATATCCAATTTGGAATATATCGATATCAACAGAAGGTATAAATCTCTGCGACCGTCCCACACTTTAAGTAACCAATTATTTCTAAAATATGCTAAAGGAAAATTTGTAAATCAACATGTTGGAGTCAATAAAATAGGAGAAATGTCAAGTCTTATTGCAAAATGGCTCGGCAAAGAAATGTTCAAAAGTTATACAGGCCACTGTTTCAGAGAAAGTTCTGCGACGCTACTAGCTAATGCAGGGGGCGACCTGATTTCTATGAAACGTCACGGGAGGTTGGAAATCTAGTTTAGTGGCGGAGGGTTACATAGAGGATAGTTTGGTGAACAAAGTTGAGATTTGCAATAAAATTTTAGAAAGTTCTTCCAATAAAATCTTAGAAAGTTCATCTGCAGTAAATGTATCGCACAAAATATCTAATAGTTCTTGCGTTTCCGACCAACAATGTGTAACATCGGCTACTGGAAATAATATAGGGAACAATTGCTCTAACTTCACCGTTAATTACTATTCTAATAACGATTGTTAATTTAATTCACTTTAATAATACATTTTTTTATAAAAAATGTTTTGGAAATTAATTTTTTCATTTTTATCAATCAAAACATCAATCAGCCGTGAAAAAATATAATTTTTTCACGGTGGAAAAATATTTTTTTACGGTGAAAGAAAGCGACGTTTTGTGCATCCATAGTAACCAAAAAAAGTAATCTTTTTTTGACAGTTGTAGAAAAAAAATATTTTTGACAGTTGTACAAAAAAATTTTTGTTTACAGACAATTTAATAATCAAAAATACCGTTTTATTATAGTTAATGACACTAGTTCGATATAAACACTATAATGAAACGTGTGTTAGCCGAGTGGTTTAATTGCACAAGTTTCATTAACAAAGTTCATATCGAACGTGTATCATTCAAAATTTAATCTACAACAGTGCAAATAGATTTTATTCGTTTAAATTTCATTGAATATCAGATAACGTTTTCGTAATTTCTAAAATTTTCAGGTGTCAATATTAGTCGATATCATGGTAACCGCATTTTTGATTGTTTTAATTTCGATTTTGACAACGTCATTATTGCCGTCCAATTTTCTATTGTATGCAAATTGTTGGCCAAAAATAATTTAAATATGGGAGATTCTGAATCCGAAAGTGTCCCTTCAGATGTTTACAATAAATAAATGCAATCCGTTTTTCTAAGTAATAATAACAAATAAATAGTTTGCACCGACTTTCTTTTTGTTTTTGTATCTTAACATTTGGATGTTATTATGAATTCATAATGGCACTGAGTGCTATTATAAAGATCATAATGACATCTAAATGATAATGCTAAATACGTCATAATGACACTGTCGTAGATTAGCATACTAAACTTAGTTTATTAAAAAAAAAAGGTGTTTCGTTTTACACCTTTAAAGAAATGGCAAAAAGATTTTTCGTATAATAATAATAATTTCGAAATAATTAATTACCTTTTATTATCTTATTTATGGACGACATCAAAAGGTCGTTTGGATTGGACAAGTGCGTAAGCCCGATTGTCCTAAGAGGAAAACCCGAAAAAAATCATGGACTGCCTTGAAGGTATATACTAGTTGAGGACGAAACATGCAGTGTGTATCAGCCAAATGAAATAAATTCGAAAAATAACGCTCAGACACGTCGATTGGTATTTCTAGTTGCGCATTTTTCTCAATAAAAACTTTTTATACAGGGTGTGTCATGTAACAGTGGCCAATACCAACTTTAGGTATTGGGTAGAGACAGTTACAAAAAACTGACTCTTCCTACAGACAACATTATATACATGTGTGATATATTTATGTTTTTATATATTTATGTGTTACTAAATGTACTATGTTAATTAACTGACATGTAAATTACCTAGAACAATAAAAGCCTTTTGAAATTAATTAATTAATTAATGGTTTAGTTAACAGAAATGCACAAAATAACAATTCTACAGATGATTGGTTATGGAGATAACACACGGACACAAATGGACGTTGCTCGCTTATTTCATGAAAAATTTCAAAATTTGGGGCCTATAACTCGATGGAAAATTAGTAAGATAGAAAAGCTGTTTCGCTAGCTTGGACATGTAAAGCAGATAAAAAAAAGTAGATGCCAATGCAAGTAATGATACCACAGAACCCCGCACTTCTCTTATGGAAAATGGCCCTCGGTTAAATTTTCTAAATTTTTAGTATGTTGTAGAGAATGCAATTCTGATCAAAAGTGTTTATGGCCACAACAATATCTATCGACCAGTTTTTGAGATACAGAGTGTCCAAGTTGCAAAATATGAATTCCAAATACATTATATTTTCGTAGTTAATAATATTAATTCGTTTTGTTTTTCTAAATTTTTGTTGGCCCTGTCGTAGATAGGATAGAATACTATAAAAAAATATTAAAATTTTTTTATTATATACCAGGTGAGTGACGAAAATTATTTAATATTTTTTGTTAAATCATTGTATTTTCGGCATTAAATAAAATGTTAACAAAGTAATACTGTAGATGACATTAGCTTGAAGAAAGCTATCAGAATTTATGTTATTTATGTTTATACAGGGTAACTCAAAAAAGTTAATATTTTTTTTATTAGGTTTGAAAGAAATTTTGTAGATATTTCTTTATGTACTACTTGTCGCTTATCGTATGCTTCCAAAATATAATTATCAAGGTTATACAGGGTGTTTTCGATGATAAGCGATAGAAAAATAAAATAAAATTGCATGTATGTATTTATAAATCATCGGGTATATTAAAAATGGATCGGTTAAATTTCGTTACTTTTTAATATTTTTTGCTTGAAGTGTCTTACTTACATGTTTGCTATTGATTTCCCTTTTCCTATAACCAGTTCTGGAGATATACAGCGTCGAGCAGACTCAAAACTCAAAAAATAAGCAAATAAAATTTAAAAAAAATTTTATTTCAATAAAATTTGTTATGTAAGTTCATTTTATAGTTAAAAATAAATATATTTAATGCTATACAGGGTGTTTCGAATAATTAGGGGCCTACTTATTATTGTTGAATAAAATAATTTGGATATAATAAATTGTTCATAGTTTATATATATACAGTGCGTCCATAAAGTATTGCACAAATTCATTTAACACTCAGGAATTTACTATTTTTTTAAACGCTCGGATCCGTCAATTAGTGTTTTTATTTGCGCATTTTTTAAGGTAAAATTTTGTTATACAGGATGTCCCACGTAGGAGGTATGACGTCATCTATGATTTTTTCAAATGGAACACCCATATATCAATTTTGAATTCTATGATGAAAACTTAAAACTTTTTATATAACCAATCATACCTCTGTAAATCACGGTTTTTGAAATATTCACAGTTGAAAATTTACTTTAAAAACATTTATTGAAATAATGCTGATTTATTTGAATAATATTAGAATACATTTAAGTTTTCAAACGTGAAAATTTTAGAAACCGTGATTTACAGAGGTATGATTGGTTATATAAAAAGTTTTAAGTTTTCATCTTAGAATTCAAAATTGATATAATATACAGGGTGTTCCATTTAAAAAAGTCATCGATGACGTCATACTTTTTACGTGGGACATCCTGTATAACAACATTTTACCTTAAAAAATGCTCAAATAAAAACACTAATTGACGTATCCGAGCGTTTAAAAAAATAGTAAATCCCTGAATGTTAAATGAATTTGTGCAATACTTTATGGACGCACTGTATATATTTCTTATTTGCAATACATTCAAAACACGCTGTATAGCATTAAATATATTTATTTTTAACCAAAAAATAAACTTACATAACAAATTTTATTGAAATTTAAAAAAAAGTTGTTATTTTATTTACTTATTTTTTTGAGTTTTGAGTCTGCTCGACGCTGTATATCTCCAGAACTGGTCATAGGAAAAGGGAAATCAATAGCAAACATGACAGTAAGCAATAAATATTAAAAAATAACGAAATTTAACCGATCAATTTTTAATATACCGGGTAATTTATAAATACATGCATTTTTATTTTATTTTTCTATCGCTTATCATCGAAAACACCCTGTATAACCTTGATAATTATATATATTTGGAAGCATACGATAAGCGACAAGTAGTACATAAAGAAATATCTACAAAATTTCTTTCAAAACTAATAAAAAAAATATTAACTTTTTTGAGTTACCCTGTATAAACATAAATAACATAAATTCTGATAGCTTCCTCCTAGCTAATGTCATCTACAGTATTACTTTGTTAACATTTTATTTAATGCCGAAAATACAATGATTTAACAAAAAATATTAAATAATTTTCGTCACCCTGGTGGTAAATAGTTTTTATAGTATTCTATCTTATCTACGACAGGGCCAACAAAAATTCAGAAAAACAAAACGAATTAATATTATTAACTACGAAAATATAATGTATTTGGAATTCATATTTTGCAACTTGGACACCCTGTATCTCAAAAACTGGTCGGCAGATATTGTTGTGGCCATGATCACTTTTGATCAGAATGGCATTCTCAACAACAAACTAAAAATTTAGAAAATTTAACCGAGGGCCATTTTCCATAAGAGAAGTGCGGGGTTCTTTTTAGATAGTATGCTTGAGTTTGAAGAAAACCCACATACTTTTAGTCGAAAAACAGCCCCAATGTTCGATGTTAGCCATTCATCGATTATTCGAACATTACAAGGAAATAAAATGTATCCCTTATGAAATGATACCCACTCATGACCTCAAGGAAGACGATTTTGATAGTATTTTTGTGAATAAATTATGGCAATATTAGATAACAATGTAATCCAATTAGAACATGTTTTGTTTTTTGATGAGTGCACCTTTACACTTCACGGTCATGCGAATCGTCAGAATTTCCGCTATTGGTCTAGGAAAAATCCTCACTAGATTAGAGAAGAACATACGCAATATCCTGAAAATGTTAATGTTTGGGAAGGAATAGTGGGAGATCATATCATACGTCCCTTTTTCATTAATGGCAATTTAAATGGCGATAATTATTTAGCACTGCTCCAAAATAATGTCTATGATATATGGTTTCAGCAACACGGAGCTCCGCCCCATTACCAAATCAATGTCCGGCAGTACCTCAACCGAGTATTTCCAAATCGGTGAATAGGGAGGCGTGGATCGATGGAATGGCCAGCACGATCCCCTGATCTGACGCCATTAGACTTCTTCTTATGGGAGTTATGTCAAAAATATTGTATACAAAACTAAACCCCTGGACTTAGCTGACTTAAGAAGACGAATAACGCTTCGGTCGGTCGGCCACGCCTGAGATGTTCAGTAACGTCAGAAGAAATTTCTATTTAAGATTAGGATTTGTTTTTTGTTGTTTTTTTGTTTTTTACATTTATCAAGAAATAAACAGTATTACCTATTAGTTTTTGAGTGTGCTGATAATTTTTGTAATAAATCTGAAAACAGTTAATATTTCCGAAAAAGTTGAAAATAGGTATAGGATAGTGTACATGAAATATGTGTGTCTACAATTTACTGAAGGTCATAAATTGAATAATATACAGGGTGTTGCATTTAAAATAAGAAAGTTGGTATTCGCCACTGTTACATGACACACCCTGTATACAAGGTTTTTATTGAAAAAAATGCGCAACTAGAAATATCAATCGACGTGTCCGAGCGTTTTTTCGGACACGCCCCCCTGTATTTATTATCGAATTTATTCCATTTGGCTGATATACACTGTATAAAAAGTGAGTCATATTTTTACAAGTAATGTTAAATACATAAAAGGTAAACCATAATTTTGCAAGTAATATAAAACACATTGAAAGTGCGTCATAATTTGACAAGTAATGTAAATCACATAAAAGGTGTACCAGTAATGTAAAACGCATCAAATGTAAATCATAATATTACAAGTAATGTAACACACATAAAAAGTGAGTAATTTTACCAGTAATGTAAAAATTTGGATTTAACGAATAAGAGAGTAAATTGTGTTGTTTGGTTTACCTTTAATTGTTATCAATTTGCCATGCGAACAACGTCGCAAGTATTATATATATTATACCCATATTATTATGACATTTCTTTGGTGCTCCATAACACTTTATTTTTTCTAGCGTTGCTCATGAAAATAGTACCAAAAATATAGTTTGTTTATTTGTATGGGCCGATTTGAACCGCTTGGGGTTGAATTTTGAAAAATCCCTAGTGAGTCTCTACATTATATAAGGAATTGTTCTCTTAGCAAAATCATTTTATAAAAAAAAATAGTGTAAGTTCACATCAGGTAGAAGAAGTGTGGAATAAATCCCTAGCACATATTACCGGGAACTACTGTAGCTGGAGGAGCAGAACACATGGAAAATATTATGGTAGACTGGTGGAACAGAGAAAAAAACTGGATGTTCAAATAGAACAACTCGTTATTTTAACTGCAGGGGACTTAGATGAATCGGAATTGAAACAGTTTTGGAAGCTAGTTTGATTATTTATTTAGTGTTCTTATTTATTAAAATCTATAATAATAATTTCCTTTGAAAAATGCATTATACGAATTTCCATAAATATTACATAAGTTTAGATACTTCTTACATTTTTTCTTTACTAGAATAAAGTATTCCTTTACTTTGATCATCGTTGCGTTTTCTTCATGGGTATATTTCTATACTCTTATGAACAACCGAATACCTACAAGGCTGTTGTGCGCCGACACTGTGTTAAATCAATCTCTTAATCTTAAATTGATTTAGTGTCCTAGCAGTTTAACATCTCTACAAGAATGGTTTGCTAAAATATAATTTAAAGAGAGCGTATTGTAGTGGCTGCGACAGATTACTATTGATTTGAGGGTTCGTGTAAATCAGCCATATTTGTTTGATTCCCGGTCAACAAAGAAAAAGCGGAATGATATATCGCTAAGTGCATTTGGTAATAAAATTTTATAGCCAAGAAGCTTTATAGATTTCTAAGTTAAGAATGGGGGAACGGTATGTGTTACCTTTCATTTTTCTTAAAGTGTTACTGTAAAATTAACACTCACTATTTGAAAGAGATAGAAGTATAAACTGTCCGTGTCTTTAAATTTAGTTTTTTCGAGCGATCGTCGAGCATATTTCTTCTTTAAATTACCTTGAATTATTTTCATTTTATTTTTATTTTAATAGCAAACTTTACAAAAAAAAATACAAAAGAATGCTTGAGGCTCGACAGTTGTACTTACATTTTAAACTAAGTTTGTATAAACAAAACTTACACCTAAAATTGTACAATTTATTACTAGATATTTTTCAAAATTTTCAACTAAAAAGGATTGTCTTCTATCAGTAAAAATATGTTTATACAAGGAAAAGCTTCTTTCAACATCTACTGATGTAATCGGACAATCGTGCAACTTAGTAGCAAAATATAACTCAAAGATACAACTTCATTAGATGGTTTACCCTAATAAATGCTTGTTACTGCAGTTAAGTATTTAAATCCTTTATTTTTTTTACGGTTACATCCAATTTGTTCCTTACAACGTTTTGTTTTTATTTTTGTAATTGAATTATTTCAAAGGTAAATAAAAATACCATTTTACCTCCAACTTTACCGGGAATGTTGTTACATTTAGAGGAAAAAGTTTGAACAATTCTAATTGAGCCTCTTAAACTTAAATGTCCGGTATAAAACTGAAATAAACCTTAATAAAAACAAGATCTTTAGCTACACTTGCACTTTTTAACAACTCTTTGGGACAATACTCGGCGAATCGTCATCTAAATCCAAAATTAGTTCTTTAATGGCTTCGAAATGCTCTGCTTAGAATATGCGGCCTTAATCCATATTCTCCACCGGGTAATTACAGATTATGGAGGTAAACTAACTCCTGGTAATATCTCCTTATATAACTGCACTCTTAGAGGTGATTTAAAAACACTTTTTTTACATTTGAAATCAATTTATTTACCAAAGACCAAAGGATATTCAGTTCTGGCGGTTTCTGCGACTAGGTTTATTCCATGTCAAAGACAAGTCACATGTACCATATTGGGGTAAAATATTCATAAGTTTGGGTCTACTTTTACCATATTATGGTGCTGCATCAGACAAAAGCACTAAAAAACTCTCATCTGCGACTGGATTTGGTAAGAAAAAGCTCGAATGGGACTGCTGAATAAATCGGGTTACGGTCACATTATTAGTTTTGTCTAGCTGCTTAGAAGCTATTAAATATGGGGTTGTTGCTTTATCTTCTTGAAGTGCTCCAATCATAAGATGTGCGATATATCTGCCACAAGCATCTGTGCTTTTACCAACAATAATGTAAAAATGTTTATCACCCAGTAAAGCTCTAATAATACAGTTTGTTAAGCAGGTAATAATAACGCAGTGTGTGACAATAAACAACCCCTAACAATATTCCTGCAAACTCCGGAAACCCCCCAATAAATACCTTGTGTATAACCAAAATGTAAATATAATAATTATTATTGAAATTTTACTTAATTAATATTGGATCAAAAAGAATAATAATCGCTCGAAACATGTTATTCAACAAAAATACAATTTAATATAATTAATTCAATTTAATATTAATTAAGTAAAATTTCAACGAAATCTTCCAAATATTTTCTTTTTGTACATCTATTTACTAACTTAAGAAAAATAAGATACGTCGGTTTTGGCCAAACTGATGTAATTAGATAAACTTTGCATCAAACATTACATACTGATCAATAACAATTTCAGTTTTTGAAGCAAAATAAATAATTGGAAACAAAAATTTTACACAAAATTGCATTAAGATTACAAATGAAGTAAAGGCAAATGGTTTTACATCGATGTATAAAAGTTAATCTACAAGGGTTGATCAAAATTTTCAAGAATCTGGCAAAAAATAAAAATTTTATTAGACTGTCAAAATTTCGTACAGAGGCTAAAAATGCCTAAATAATCAACTTTTTCGAATAAAGTTTTTCGATATTTTGATAAATAATGGCATTTTTGAACCTATTTTATTAAAAATGTCAAATTTGACAGGTGACGCAAGTCGTGCAGCTGCTTCAGTATACGTCATTTTTGGTTTTTAGGTAAGCAAAAACTAACTGCTTTTTCAATTTTTACCTATACCCAATAATTAAAAAAAATCCCATTTGATGCGAACTTTCTTGCGGACACCGCTCTTTAGTTATGACCAATATTTTTCCAAACTCAACTTGATATTACGTTGAACAAACAATGTAAAAATATCCGAACTATATTTTTAATAATTTTTTTATTAAATGTTTTAGTTTTTAAAGAATAAGGCCATCATCATAATATCGACCTACATATTATTATATGGATATATATATTTATGATGGAATTTGCATGCATACACGTGTGTGGTGGCCTTTTATAATAAAGCGAGGGTTGGTTAGATTAATGAGGAACATTTTATTTCCATCGAATTAGTTAGCCATCAATAAACTTTTTAAAATATGGGGTGAATAAAATAAACTATTAACTGTTGGCAATAACTGACTATCCACTATGTTACATTATAAGTTTTAAAATTTAAACTCAATTAGCTATTATTTAATCAAGTACTTTGCACATGGCCGTCTGGGACATTATTAGGAGAAGGGGAAAACTACTTTTCGTCAATAGAGACAAACATTGTATAAATTATTAAATTTAACTATTGAAAACATTTTTTATAAATACCTTTTATTAGCAAAAAAAATGGGATTCGCCCCTGAGAAGGTTTAGGTAGGAAAACCCTATAATTTTTAAATATTTTATGATTAAAATAAACATAGACGTTGTATGTCACGTTTTAATAACATTTCATAGTGTAAATTTCCTTTTCTCTCTTTTTATTTACGTAAATAAGACCACGTAAAATAAGATAATCGTAGGAAAAATTATGTAATTCAGGTAATTCCGTTAGCCGTTAGGTTTAAAGACTCCTAAACACTAATTGTCGGTTGAGTGACGTACAATATTTTTTTTAAGACCGACACTTCCATATACTTACATTAAATTATTTTATACTTTTTTTTACGAACATTTTCCTGCTTTTATTGCTGGGGATCTTTATCATTACCTAAAAAGAACCGTGGCTGTGTTTAGGGAAACAGGTTCTATACAACACAAAAAAGGAACAGGAAGACCATCTGTAAGAACAGAAGAACTTGTTGCAAACGTTCGTGAAATAATGCAAAATACGCCAACAAATTGTATAAGACGCCTGTCCCAAGAAGTGGGAAGATCTTATGGAACATGCAGCACTAAGTATTCTTAAGATGCAGGTAAATTTATTTCCTTATAAAGTGCAAGTATTCCAAGAAATACAAGCCGCAGATTTTGAAAGACGCAGGAATTACTCTCAATGGTTTAACCAAAATTTAATGGAAAGAAAGGATTTATTTTTTGTAATTATTTTTCTTTCTGTATATTCTTACTTTGTTAATTTTGTAAACAACACAAATAAATTTGTATTTGTCTACTTATTTTATTACTCATTAGTTTGGCATATCATGTCATAATATGAATTTGACAAAATTTTAACCTAGATTTGGTTAGATATTATATCGTCCCCAAATCATTGTGATCTAAACCAAGCCCTACGATTTTTAATCCAAGCCCTCTTTGATGCAAATATTTTTTGCTCGCACGGTATAAAATCGGGATGGCTACACTTCGTTAAGAATGACCGTCGAGCAAATAATAAGCACAGCCAGCAATCTGTGGACTAGGTACTTTAAGGGATTTTCCTGATTATAAAGGTACCTATACCTATCTAAAACTACGAAGTGTAATAATATTATATGAAATCCTATAATTTTTATTTTAAATTTTAAATTTTGCAATTGTACCGGCAGACATCAAGCATATTGATAAAATGTATAAAATATCTATCACATCCTTACCAGTCCGATTGTATGAGAATTTTCTTGTTGGCTTGAAAACAATTACCCGCAAAATAAGCCATATTGTAAACACACGTGAATATACGAACACGCTGCACTGACACGACCCCGAAAGGGAAATGCTTTTGTTTTGTACTTACTTTTATTTCGGTTGTCATGGTGACGCGTAAACATATACGTCAAGTAAGTATTTAAAAATTGTTTTTGAAGAAGTTTCGAGGAATTTTAAGCTTTGGAAACGAAGCGATTGGAGTAATTATTATTAATTCAAATGTTTGGACAAAATTTACGGATTTTACCAGGGACACTATGATAGAAAAAACTGCTATCAATGAAGTGAAGGGCATATACAGGGTGTTTCAATAAAAACTCCCATTATTTCGAAAACGAAAAGTGACATGTAAATTCTGTAAACGCCAGTTTTTTGCCTCTATGATTGGCTTCACAACTGTGTAAAAATGTGTTTGAATAATACAAGATGTAGGTGGCGCCACGATGCATAGAAAATTTTCGATGACAGAAACTTTTAAATGTTGTCGTTCTTAAATATAATTAATTTTCGGTCAAATTATGTCCCATAAAAAAATTTGATAAATTCAACATGAAAGGAGATATTTGGGGTTAAGTTTTTTTAAAAATAATTTTAACGAGTATTTTAATTATAAATATTTTTAATATCTTAGCAGATTTTAATTTAATTTTGGTAATAATAATTTTAGTGACAAAATGCTCGTGTAGCGCTAAATTATTACGTCCAGTGACGTCTCAGGGGGCGCCTTAGCAAATAATATTGGCAAAAAATAAGACGCCATAGAGTTTTTGGTAATTTTTTTATTTTTTTCGGGTTAAGCAACTAAAAATATCCTTTTCTTGTCTGTTAAATTCGGCGGGCGTAAAGTGGGCACCAAATTAATGGATTTACCTACTACGAAAAAAGGTCACCTTAATCCGATATGTAATCTGGGCACTCCGGCACCTTTCCAGTAATTATGAGGGCCCGTAATTATCGCAGGGGTTTTTCTTATAGGTTGCATTATTTTATAGTTTAAGTGAATTAGTTTGGGTCTGGTCGAGTATAAATATGATTGTCAACATAAACAGTTTTATCATTTTCCAAAACACATCTAGAAAACTTACTTCGTATTCGATATTTTTGGCATGTCTTGAAAAATAGTGATAAAAAACAATTATGGAGATATCGTTTGTGGATAGTGACAATGGAAAACGTTTGTTAATTATTAACCAATATACATTTTCAAAGCAGAAAGTGTTAAAGAGTGGCGAAGTTTTTTGGCGTTGTACCAAAAAATCTTTAAATTGTGGTGCAAAAGTGTTTACGCTTGGTGCTGAAAATTTAGTTAGCAGAAGCCAGCTAGATCATAATCACGAACAAGATGAGCGTAAGCTTAATCGAAAAGTCATTTCAACTGCATGTAAGCGTAAAGCCGTTGATGATATTTCCGAAAAGCCAGCAAAAATTATAAGACGCTAGCTGGCTAACCAAATGCCTAAAACCATTACAACTTATATCCGCAGAAATTTGTACAACGCAAGAAGAAAATTTCATCCAGGGCCACAACCAAGAAACAGGGCAGAAATACACGTTGCAGTGAGGGATTCTAATATTAGAACAAGCAAAGATGAAAGTTTTGTTTTCATTAATTGTCCCGTGAACAATATTATAGTGTTTTCTTGTAAAACAAATGTGATAACTTTATGTAAAACGAACAAAGGGTATATGGACGGTACATTTTCATACTGTACAAAATATTTCCTACAATTTTTTACAATCCATGGACTCTTTAATGGACATTATATTCCTTTAATGTTTTGTTTGTTGCCTGATAAACGCAGTGAGACATGAAAAATTATTTAAGACGCTAAGTACGGAAATATTTAAGCGTTATTCTGTAACGTTTATACCACCGGAAGTTTTTGTACATTTGGAAAAAAACATTCACGTAGCGGTCCGGGCTACTTGGCCAACGACAAAAATCAGTGGTTGTCGTTTCCATTTGCACCAATCATTATTCAGGAAAATACAAAGTTTAGGCTTAACAAACGAGTTCAGGAACAAAGATTCCGAAGTAGGAAGATGGCTGCAAAATACATTTAGATTAACATATTTGAATCCTGACGATGTAGGCGATTGTTTTGCATTAGATTTATATGCTGAGAAACCAGTTCATGCAGTCATTGATAAATACGCTGACTATTTGTTGGAAACTTATATAGAAGACGATGCTCCTTTTCCTCCATCTATGTGGGCTACTGCTACTCCATCCATCACTAACATCACAAATGCATGCGAATCATTTCATGCGAAATTAAGTGAATCATTTTATTCAACACACCCGTCTCTTTATATCTTTATTGAAAAACTTAAGGACTTTCAAATAGACACTTACGTGAAAATTCAAAGTATACACACACCCGCGAAAATAAAAGATGCTAACACTAAACGAAAATTATTAACTCTGACCCAGCTAAGTGAGCAATTAAGTAATGGAATAATAACCCGATTACATTTTGTCAAATGTGTATCATTTTATTCGTCAGTGTAATACTTACTTTTACTATTTTCTTCTGAAATTTTGTTAAATCCAAATATTTTTATATGTGATTTTTTTATTTGCTTTTGGACAACAAATATCTGCATTAAATTTTATTACATTATCATAGTGGTTTTATTTATTTTAATTAACTACAGTGCCCAGTTTACATATAGGCTTTGCACGTGCGTTTTTAACTAGTGCCCAGATTACATGTAGGATTAATAAATGCAGGTAGGTTAGTGCCCAGTTTACATCCGCCCGTTAAATTGTTTTCTTATCTTGCCTCGTTTTCGAGAAATAAAAAATAACAATTTTATTGCATAGCTCATGGAAAACAAAAATCATTAAATAATTAATACGTTGTATTTTTTACTGTAAAAGCATTAAAATATTAAAGCATTATAAAATAAAATTAAAAGATGTTTTAAATTTTATAAAAAAACTGATGAGAAATAATTATACAAAATTATTAATGAAAATTAGAACAATATATACCAAAAACTATTTAATGGGGTCGAATGATCTATTCAAAATTATTGCCGTTTTCATATACACACATAGCAAATCGATATAAAAATTCGGTTCTGCAAACTCTCAATAGTGCATTGCGATTAATAGCAAAAGATACAACGCATTAATTATTTTTTAATGATTTTTGTTTTCCAGAGCTATATGCAATAAAATTGTTTTTATTGTTATTTCTCGAAAACGAAGCAAGATATGAAAACAATTTAACAGAAAAGAAAAGGATATTTTAGTTGCTTCATCCGAAAAAAATATAAAAATTACCAAAAACTCAGTTGCGTCTTATTTTTTGCCAATAGTATTTATTAAGGCGCCCCCTGAGACGCGACTGGACTTAATAATTTAGCATTCAACCCATTTGTGCTGGAACTACTTTTTTCCACCAGGCAGCTAGTTTATTTCAAAATTTTAAACTTAAATTATTATAGGTTCCATCCTATGTAGAGTTAACTTTCTTTTAAAACAAAGCGTTTCGGCAGAAGAGAACTAGGGGAGATCCGGGCAGCCCCGCCCACTTAAGCAAATATGAATGTAATAACTGTCTCGATATACTGGAAAATGTTCTAAATGCGTTCGTCTATTGTCTTTATTATTATTTACTTAATTTTGTGTAAAAAATTTTTTTTAAATAAAAAAAAACTAATATTTTTGGAAAGCTTACAATGGGCGGGGATATCCGCCATAGAGGATAACCCCGCCCACTATATCAGTTAATGCAGCCCATATATTATTAATTTTTTTCAGAGGAATGTATGTGAGTAACTGAGTATAAATTAAAATCGATCATTAGCTTTATCTGATATTTATTTTAGAATGGGTTGACAACAAATTTACATACAAAAATCGCAAATATAGAACTTAAAACCACTTTGACCAGTACAGTCTTTGTGTGCCCATTTGTTACAAAGACCAGATTGAATCATGTTTCAGTTTTCCCAAATTCATGGCAGATAATGCAAAGTTTCTGTTCCCTGCAATCTTCCATGTCGTAGGAACTTTCGTCGTTGTATATTACTTCGACTGATTCATCAATGCTAGCGCCCGGAGCGTTAGCGGGCGGCGCTACCCGAACTAGGCTTTCCTTACAAAGTAGACTGTCTACAAAAATACAAACTAGTTATCAAAAGACCAATACTGTTCGATAAACTAGGATTAATTCCCTTTACTTTCATATATAAATTATATTGTTTAATGATAATTTAACTCTACTTACCGTTAATTTAAAGCTGACTAGACATAAAACGCCCAACCTCAAAAAACTGTTCGGCCGAATAAACGTTTAAAATGTAGTTTTCAACCTGTTTCTTGTATTGAGCCACATATTGGTTAGTTATGGACCCGACCAATAGATGGCACTACTAATACATCGCATCTATGGAGGACTTGAGGTAGGAGGCCGATCGCAATGCATTTTATTCGGTCCCAAATTAGCATCGGTAATTCAGCTTTACGAGTTGCCATAAGATGGCGCTCGTGTTCGAAGTGGGCTATCAAATAAATGGTTTCTTATGGACGCGATAACTATTTTTATTTAAATTAGTTCTTTAAGGAACAAATAAGGACTTTTATATGAATTTACACTTACTTTGTTATACTTATTAGTAAACTCGGCCTGTATAAAATTTCAACGATGCTTGGTTTTTAAAATACAGGGTATTAAACATTCTAGCTAGAGGGTTTTACCTTTGGAGCTAGAAAGAGACTTATTTGGCTGCGTTTCATCTCTGAAGAAGATCCTGTCTTACCTCCCCGACACAAAGCAAACTCTACTTTTATAAATTGTACCATTATTCATTATAAATATGGAAATTAATTACAATACAACGTTATTTGTCTTGTCTTGCCTTCAAACATGATTTGTTATTTCGAAAAATAAAATGTCAATTGTCAAAAGTAAAAGCACAGAAAAATAAAGGGTTTAAGTAAAAGCTATAAAAACTCTGGAGGATCTAGGTTTTCCACATTAAAAACGAAGAAGAAGAAGACAACATCAGCCCACTTCGGACGCGAGAGCCATCTATCGGCCAGTAGCGAACTAACCAAAAAACCGGGACAGAATTTGAAAATGCTGCCATTGTCGATCGGCCTCCTACCCTATAGTTCTCCATTTTCTTACGTGAATTATATTTATTTAATAAGCAAAAGAAATTATGAAGAATGATTTTTTTTCGAAAAATTGAAAATAAAGTTTTTTTACAAGTATAGTTAGGTCCATCCGTGGACACACTGTTTATAAAATTAACATAAACGTTGCTGATAAACATTGCTAACTTCACACATAACAAAAAATCCACAGAGAAAACGTAAAACACAACAACAAAAACGGCGCAGAGTCGGTTCTGGAGTGCATTTTGAGGTTGTCGCTAAACAAGGGAAATCTAATAATAAGAGGGTTGTGCGCATGCCCATACCTGTAGCGCGACAAGGCGTGAGATTGGCGAACTATGCATATAAAAGTATTTTTTCATTCATAAAACCTAATTTTTGTTTGGCTCGATAGCTGTACGGATCGAAAGGTAAATGTATATGGTTTATCCTTATGAATATTAGGATATGTAAAGATAAACTTACTCACTCTTCACGGATCTCGCCACTTCTGTATGTATTCCATTGTTTTAATTAACAAAAATAACAGAAACACACTTTTACAATTAAATCGGCTGATATTGGATGGATTTTAATAGTTGTTTAAATCTGTTGTCAAGATGTTATACTTAATACAATTAATTGCCTCGCTATAACTGACTTGCAGTGATTGCATCTTACAACAATGTAAATAGACTTTATCGGGCCTACGGCCCTCTATAACCAAAAATAAGCCCTGGCTGAGTTCATATAAAACATTACAGAAGATTACTTTTATGTTAAAAGGTACGCCGGCATAGGCTTGTCAGACGTACCCCTTAGTGGCGTACAATGTACAATACCCCTTTTTCTTTATGGAACTTTTTAAATACCTAGGTATACCCTTTTTCTAAAAATTCAGAACAAAATATATCCCATTTCCCTAAATTATTATTAGTTTTATCACTATATAACTCACCGGGACTCCTCGATACCTACTTGCGGGAGAAGCTGACATTTCGCTCTACAACCCAAACGCGAAAGTCGCCACAACGACCAACTTAATATACCGCGTCACCGAACAGCTCTCTATACGAACGTTGCTTTTTCTATACAGGGTGTCCGGAAACTTCGTTCGTATACTTTAAGGGGATATTGTACATATAAAAATATGAAAAAAAGTTCATATGAATGTAGGTCCTTAAATGACTTATAAGGAAGCTATGGCCGTCCAAAGGTGACCTCTAAAGATTAGTTTCTATTTTATATCTATGCAACCGCTTAAGGTACCGGTGTGCTTTTTGGCACACAAACTAATATTAACAATTGCTAATTTATGATATTGAGAGTTAGTATGAAATTTAGTCAGGGACGTTCTTACGGGGAGGGGGGGGGGGGTGGCTTAGTCTATTTATTCTTTTTTTACACGACACATTAAAAAAATTTTACCCAAAAATTATAATTCCAGTGATTTTACCACACAAAAAAGGTAGTCTTATGGCAAATACAAATTTGAAGTAAAAAAACATCAAGAAGCCCATGGTTAGCGTTAAAATAAATTGACAATGACGTTTTTGTGATTTATTGTAGTGATCATTGATCAAGTGCAAAGTGTTTTTGATTAATTAAGGTGCAAATTTTAAAAAATGGCAGGTTATTCATTTGCTGAGTTAGCTGATATGCATTTTATGTATGGCAAAGCTAATGGTTGTGCTCGAGACTTTGCAGGTTGTATCAAGAATATTTTCCAAACCGTCAAATTCCTTGTGAGAAATAATTCATTAATTTACATCAACGATTAGGAGAAACCGGAACTTTTATGCCAAATATGAATGAAACTGGGAGAAGCCGTACTACTAGGACTCCACAAGCAGAAGAAAGAGTGCTCGAATGCGTTGCAGCCAATCCGGGTATAATCACAAGAAGAATTGCCTTACAAGAGGGTATCCTTAAGAGTACAACATGGGAAATTTTGCATGAACAACTTCTTTATCCATACCATATACAAAGAGTTCAGGCGCTTAAGCCTCAAGACCTACTTCCTCGTGCAGAGTTTTGTGAGTGGATGCAGAGAAAATGTCATCAAGACCGGTTTTTTCTACATAAAGTCTTGTTTACTGACGACCCGTGAAGGCATCGTAAATTTTCATAATAACCATGTATGGGCAGAAGAAAATCCCCATGCAATTTTCGAAAGTCGATTTCAAAATAAATTTTCAATTAATGTTTGGGCAGGTATATTGGGCGATCGATTAATAGGACCATACATTATGCCTCAACGTTTAGATGGGCCCGCATATTTAGATTTTTTACAAGACTCTTTGCCTGTTCTACTTGAAGATGTGCCGTACCAGCAAAGACTTACAAACTATTTTATGCACGATGGGGCTCCACCTCATTTTAGTAGATTGGTTCGAGATCATTTAAATCAAACATATGGTGGGCCCATTGCCTGGCCTTCCCGTTCACTTGATCTCAATTCATTGGATTACTTTCTTTGGGGATGTCTGAAGTCTCTGGTATATTCAGTACCTGTTGAAAATGTACAACAATTGGAACAACGTGTTATTTATTGTTGCGAGGAAATTCGTAATAAGGAAGGAGTTTTCGCAAGAGTACGAACATCAATGAGAAATCGTTTAGTTGGTTGTATTGATATGAATGGAAACCATTTTCAACATTTGTTGTAACTTTTCTACTTTTTTCAGATTATTCTTGTTAAACCAACAACTCTTAATTTATTTTGTTTAAAAATGACAATAAAACAACGTTTTGACTTATTTATTGTCATTGTCAATTTATTTTAACGCTAACCATGGGCTTCTTGATGTTTTTTTACTTCAAATTTGTATTTGTCATAAGACTACTTTGATGTTTTAGTTTAAACACAATTCAATAATAGTTTATGCAATGATTTAAATAAATCGATTTTTCTCCTAAATCATTGGTCCAATAATTTTTTTTACGAATACCTTTTTTGTGTAGAAAAATCACTGGCATTATAATTTTTGCCTAAACTAAGCCACCCCCCCCCCCCCCCCCCCCGTAAGAACGTCCCTGACTAAATTTCATAATAACTCTCAATATCATAAATTAGCAATAATTGTTAATATTAGCTTGTGTGCCAAAAAGCACACCGGTACCTTAAGCGGTTGCATAGATATAAAATAGAAACTAATCTTTAGAGGTCACCTTTGGACGGCCATAGCTTTCTTATAAGTCATTTAAGGACCTACATTCATATGAACTTTTTTTCATATTTTCATATGTAGAATATCCCCTTAAAGTATACGAACGAAGTTTCCGGACACCCTGTATAATCCCCAAATTATTTAACTCTGAGGTTCGAAACAGGTTCTCTACATTAGCTATATATCTTTTAAAAGAAAAGTGTAAAGCCTACTTATTTAATAAACATTATGAAAACCTAACGCTCTTGAACAACTATAAAACTAATAAATTCGTATAACATTATAAATTCAGTAGAAACTCCTACAATTATCGTTTAATTTTAATACATTTAAGAAATCTTTGGTTAATTCGCAACTTGATATTACCTAGCATAGTACTGCTGCCAATACTCTTTAAAAAATGTACCTATACAGGGTGTCCCGAAATTAGCGTGCAATATTTCTAGGGCGTAAACTATATCCAAAAATATGACAAAAATGTTTTATAAACATATCCCGAGAAATGCTCCTTTAGGGGGCTAGAGCCCCTCAAAGAGGGTCGGGAAGGAAGTCTTTTTTTATAATAGTACCTATGGAAACCCTTAAAGATAATGATATGAAAATTGGTACGTGCCTTCCAACCGATAAACTGTACATAACAGTTAGTTTAGAGTGGAAATATTTCTTCCAGTGGCGTCGCACGGAGTGGGGCTGAGGGTAAATATTATCCTATATTTTTTATCTCTAGGATTTTTAAAATTTAAGTACCTACAATATTTTAAGAACCTCAAGTTTTTTCTTTAAAAAAGTACCCCTTGTTTTATTTCGATAGGAGGCACCGTTTTTAAGTAAAATTAATTTTAAAATAAAACGTATTTTTCAAAAGAAAAGTTAGTCCATATGAGTTCAGGTAAATCCGAAAGTTAGCGTGCAATATTCATAGGGCGTAAAGTACATCCAAAAATATTACAAAAATGTTCTATAAACATACCCTCAGAAATGCTCCTTTAGGGGACTAGAGCCTCTCAAAGGGGGGCAAATTTTTTTTTCGTAATAGCATGAAGTCTTTAAAATGATCCATTTTCTATTAAATTTCGATGGACCGTAGCAAATCTTCTGCGGCTAGGTATTCTTCTATGCGGAAATCGCCTCCTGTACTCTATTACAGCGGCATTACAAAATCCATACACAAAATGAATATCTGTGAGTTTTCTCTGTTGCCCCCTTTTGAGAAGCTCTAGTCCCCTAAAGGAGCATTTCTGAGGGTATGTTTATAGAACATTTTTGTAATATTTTTGGATGTACTTTACGCCCTAGGAATATTGCACGCTAACTTTCGGATTTACCTGAACTCATATGGACTAACCTTTCTTTTGAAAAATACGTTTTATTTTAAAATTAATTTTACTTAAAAACGGTGCCTCCTAGGGGTACTTTTTTAAAGAAAAGACTCGAGGTTTTTAAAATATTGTACTTAAAATTTAAAAATCCTAGAAATAAAAAATATAGGATAATATTTACCCTCAGCCCCACTCCGTGTGACGCCACTGGAAGAAATATTTTCACTCTAAACTAACTGTTATATACAGTTTATCGGTTGGAAGGCACGTACCAATTTTCATGTCATTATCTTTAAGGGTTTACATTCTATTATAAAAAAAGACTTCCTTCCCGACCCTCTTTGAGGGGCTCTAGCCCCCTAAAGGAGCATTTCTCGGGGTATGTTTATAAGACATTTTTGTCATATTTTTGGATATAGTTTACGCCCTAGAAATATTGCACGCTAATTTCGGGACACCCTGTATAGGTATCAGTAATTGTAATTATGATTTGTGATTATCATTATTATTATTATTATTATTATAATTATTATTATTATTATTATCTATTATTATTATTGTAAATTTATTATACTTATTGTATTTTATATAGTCGGTTAAGTAAACAGCAATGCTGCCCTTCGCCGAGTTAAGAAATAAAGACGTTTCTATATATCTATCTATCTATCTATCTATCTATCTATCTATAGTAGGTATACCTAAAAACTTAAATTTAAAAACATGCCTACTTTTTAATAGGTATAAAAAAATCTCTTAGTACTCAGTTTTATAAAATTTTGGGTCAAACCTGGGCGCGGTTAGGGTTCGGCAAAAGCCGAAATTTCGAAAATGCCTTTTTTTCGAGTTGGAAAGTTGATTTTCTCTTAACATTTGACTTAATTTTATTGGTGTCTGTTTAGAGGTGCTGGTATGCTTTAAAGGTGTCTAAAATCGACGCTAGATGTCGCCATGCGCTTCATCCTCTCGGCTGATCGCCAGGATATGGCGAAACGCGTCTAAAGATGGATCTGACGAAATTAAGGGAAAATTTTCTTCTGTAATTACTTTAGCATCGTGCTTTGTATAATATAAGATTAATAAACAAATAAAAAGCAAAATGCATAATTTGGTTTAATTGGTTTAAATATTTCTGTGTATGTATTATATCTATATATTTTTTTTTAATTTAAGTAAGTATACCGGGTGTCTACGGAAGGTGGTTCGCCCCTCTAACTTTTTCGTTTTTCAAAATAATGGAATAAAATTTAGGGGATTTGTATGCGACATAAAACTGCATTTTTTGATAGGTGACTCAACATTATGGAACTTCCTGTTTAACCGGAAGTGACATAAACTTTCGATTTTTAAATGGGGCACCCGGTATATTTTTCTTTTTTTTTGCTCCATATGACATTCTAAATATATAACGATGTGTCACTTGTCACTTTTGATCACCAAGAAAATATTTTTTTTTTATTTATTGTTTTATCTAGATGGCTATAAATACCTTAAAATCATTTATTTTAGTTCTTTAATCTTGGGAAAAATACAATTTTACTATTTTTGGTCCAATACCATGTGCTGTGTAAAATTTAATCAAGTTGTATAACAGTATAACTCATTTTTTTTAAACGGCAACATGGTGGCTCGTCGGGTTAAAAAAAAGAGGATTTTATTACGATTATTTTGATACCACAGATATAAGATTTTAGAAAAGCTGCCATTAAAAAACTTTAAAAAGTTGACTTGAAACTTTCCTAAAATAAAGCATCTTATGAGAATAAATTTAGATTTAAACGCATCAAGTAGCCTGGAACCAACAAAACTGATTTTAAAAAATCATGAGTGGGTGTCCCATTTAAAAATCGAAAGTTTATGTCACTTCCGGTTAAACCGGAAGTTCCATAATGTTGAGTCACCTGTCAAAAAATGCAGTTTTATGTCGTATACAAATCCCCCAAATTTTATTCCATTACCTTGAAAAACAAAAAAGTTAGAGCGGCGAACCACCTTCCGTGGACACACGGTATGTAATTTACCTATGGGTTTTCCAAAGATAGGTATTTGGAAGGAAACGAAAAACGAATGAAGAAACCCTAACCTTAAAAAAAAGTAAACCCACGAAGAACAGACAAACCAAACGACGAGTGTCAGGCCCACAGGCTCATTCCGCAGGCCATTAATAGTAATTTACGTTACAAGTCCGGAAAATACTGTTTTTTTGGATGAGTCGACAAAATTCTAGGACGAGCCGTAGGCGAGTCCTGGAAGTCTACGAGTCCAAAAAAACTGTTTTCGGACGTGTTGCGTACACTATTTTTTTCGCAACCGTGTAGAATAACAAATCAATGGGACGCATTTCTTTAATATATTTCTTTGTAGAACAAAATTTCGAACCTTTGAATTCTTATTTGTATTAAAGGTATTGAAATTCGAACAGAAGATAGGTACTAACAGAAACATTCTAATTCTTATTTATATTAATATTTATATTAAAATTCGAGCAAATGCTAATATTGATGTGATTCTTCCCGGCCTAGTCCGGGACGTACGTACTTCCCGGACTAGGGACGTACTTCCCGGACTAGGCAGTAGGCACGTACTTCCCGGACTAGGCCGGAGAAATGCTACTTTCTCAAAATAAAAGCGTCCGGGAAGTGGGTACTTCCCGGACGGTTGCCGAAAAAAATATTTTTTAGTTTCCTGTGGCTCAGGCCAATTCGTTGGGTGCAGCGGCGCGCTCTTAGCACAGACCTATGGTGATCTTTCGTTTTTCTTTGTCCCAAGTAGCTTGCATTCGCCTGATTGTCAAGAAATACAGATAATTTTCATAAATCTTTGGTTTTTTTGTTACTACAACATAACATTATCTATACGCCATAAAAGGTAACAAAATTGTTCAGATTAATTATTATCTTTGTATTAATAGATAATAATAATAATTCATTATCGACAATTTACCCTTGTACATATATATCGTATAATATAAAAGAGAACAGAAGACGAGGTGGCCGAGTGGTTAAGGCGTTGGACTGCTAATCCAATGGGCTCTGCCCGCGTGGGTTCGAATCCCATCCTCGTCGAATCTTTTTTTCTAAATAATTTTTTTTGCTTTAAAACAAAGTACTGCTGCAAGTAAGGCAAGAGTTTAGTAATTATAATAATTATGTTTTATGAGTCAAATGGAGTCCTCGGCAGTCCACTATGCACCAATATTTGAACAATAAATAAATAGTGTAGTTATTTTCCTGATTATCAACGTTTATCACAGTTGAAAATTACTATGAAATTACGAAACGTTTACCATTTCTTTTAAACAACCCACTGGAAATGATTTGGCCATTTCACATTCACAACCCCCTTTCCTTTGTGCCTCATCCCATAGATGTAAGATTAGCATGTATTTGCCACAGAAAAAAAAGGCTTTCTTTGTATTTGCCCCAGTTACTGAATTTGTTGGAGGCTATCCTTTTTTACTTTGGTATCGAAACAAGGACAGACTGGTGATTTTTTATTTGTGAGGTGTTCGCGTTCAGTCCATGGCCGTCTGCGATGTTCCTGCAACAGAACAGACACGATTTTGGCCATTTATTAGCAGAGTTCCTTTAAGCTTCTTTTAAATAGCAAAACCCACGGCTAAGTTGAGCCGTTGCCTGAGCGTTCCTTTTAAAAATTTAACTTATCTTGAATTTTCTAGCAGTTTTTCCGCCCCCCTTGCTGCGTTTAAGTATGCCCCTCTCTATTTCCCATACGAATTATAGTCCGTATGTGAAATAGAAATAGAATCATGGACTGGACGCGACCACCTCACAAAAGTTGTTTGCGAAGCGTCCCTTTAATAACTAAGAAAAGATTTTTTATGCTTTGCGGTTTAAAAGAAGCAAATTAAAACTACGCTGTGTTGCAAAAGGCCTAGCTGTTCATTTCTCTATAAGCATAGCCTTCTCGATTTTAGAGGAATGGATACCTAAGTTCCTTGGCCCAGGCGTTGCTCCCTCCGTTCTCGAGATCACTCAAAACGTCTTTTTGTAGTGGGCGGATGATATATGTTTTCGTCTACTATTAAAACATCCTAGAGGGCCATATGGTCCAATGTCGATGTGAAATCTCGGATTTGTTTTGTTTTGCTTTTGTTCTGACATCTCTTCTGTTTGTAAACAAAAAATATTTCAAATTTTTGTTTTAAAAGAAAATACATTTTAAATATTGAAGAACTAGTGGAAAACTTGTAATAAATTTAAATTTAAATTAACGTAACATTTTTCTATAGTTTACAAAACTGTTTTATGCACGACTTCTTTTGCAAATCTGCGCAGAGGCTTGGTTATTGATCATGGTCCAAAAATATAATATTTCAATGGTCAATAATTCTGTACTCTACTAGTCTTTTGCTGTAAATATTACCCAATCATGGATAATACAAGTAGCAAGGATAACAAAGATACTCAACAAATTATTATTCAAACGAACAACTATAATGTCACAGTCATTCCAGTTGAATTTCCTGTAAGGAATAGGATTTACAGTTCACAGGATACAGAGTATATCAATGATCAGTACAGGTAAGAAAACCTTTAATTACGAACTGTTAAGTACATTTTTAGAGGTTTACTTGATGTTTAAAACTATTTTATTTAAAGAATGTAAAGAAATTCCTACCTACACCTACTTACCTACCTAAGGATTTTATGACTTCGATTTTGTTCTTTTTAATATTATTTTTCTGTAGGATGAAAATTGTTATTTTCATCAGTAATTAGTTATGCAAATTTATTTAAGCATTTAATAGGCCAGCTATGAAATTACCACCTTTTTTTTAATGCATTTGCACCTACAGTGAGTTTGTAACTTGGAATAAATTCAGTAAATCCAGTAGATACAGCTTTTTTTGGAAAAATGCTTAAGCAGGGGTGTTAATATTTTAAGTTGTGGTCTTTTTTATAAAAAAAATATTGATTCTGTGTGTCCCAAATTAGAGATATGACATAAAAGTGTAGGTTAATTTCTCCCAAAATAATTAGAAATGTTCAAGACGAGTTTCACTTGTGTTTAGGATTTTGCGAGGGGTAAACCACCCCCCAAAATTTGTACACTGATTTCCTATTTGCAGAAATACTTCTGGTATTTCTATGGTAATTCCAAGTAGTGCCAGGTATTTCCATGTGTTACCAAAATTTGGTAATACTTGGAATTACCATAAAAATACCAGAAGTATTTTCGCAAATAGGAAATCACTGTACAAATATTCTATTATATTTCTAGATATTTTCAAATATTCCCTTATATTTCTAGGTATTCCCAAATATTTCCTTGTATTTCTTGGTATTCCTAGGTATTACCAAGTATTCCTTGTATTCGCACTTATTCTATAAACCGCTCGCAAAATCACCGAAAATATTAAACGTCAATATTATTTTGAAAAGTTAATATTGGCACCGTTTTTGTTACACAAAAAAAATATAGCTTAGAACAACTCGCTGAAAGCGCATACCACATACAGTATGTGTATAAAGTCTGGAAACAGCTTAATAACATCACAATTTACTGGCCGATTTAAACCAAATTTGGTACAGTTGTTTAAGAGGATCTAACGCACCGAATGACGATATTGGCGTTGTTGCCAGCTTTTTAGTTTGTCTGGAATTCGAACGAATTTTATATTTTTAAATATAACACCCAGTACTTATATTTTTAATTTTTTAAATTTCACATAAAATTATAATTATTTTTTTATTAAATGCATTATTAGTCTATACTTCATAGTTTCCAAGATATTGACTCTCGAAAAGTGATATTTTTGAACTTTGACAGCTGATAACTTTCTAACAGTACGTCTTAGAGCAAAACGGCTTACATGTCCCTATCTTCAATTTTTATTATCTTCCCAAAAAAATCAACTTCCCGGATGTAACTCGAAAGCAGGAAATATAGTTGTTCCGGTTTAACCGGAAGTTGATTTTTTTGGGAAGATAATAAAAATTGAAGATAGGGACATGTAAGCCGTTTTGCTCTAAGACGTACTGTTAGAAAGTTATAAGCTGTCAAATTTCAAAAATGTCACTTTTCGAGAGTCAATATCTCGGAAACTATAAAGTATAGACTAATAATGCATTTAATAAAAAATAATTATAATTTTATGTAGAATATACTGGGTGTTATATTTAAAAATATAAAATTCGTTCGAATTCGAGACAAACTAAAAAGCTGGCAACAACGCCAATATCGTCATTCGGTGCGTTAGATCCCCTTACACAACTGTACCAAATTTGGTTTAAATCGGCCAGTAAATTGTGATGTTATTAAGCCGTTTCCAGACTTTATACACACACTGTATAACTAACCGTCCCAGGTCCGATCCCCACTCCTCGTATTTCCACGTATTTCCATATGTATTTCCAAGTATTTCCTCATGTATTCCCATATATTTCCAAGTACTCCCATATATTTCCATGTTTTTACAAATATTCCCTTGTATTTCCAAGTGTTCCCAGATATTTCCATGGATCTCCTTTAATTTGTACACTGATTTCCAGGGGTGGTTTACCCCTCGGGATTTTGCCAAATACTTAGTGAATGGACAACATTTTGAGCATTTATTGACAAAAAAGTATTAGGTAAAGATGGATACGGATGGATAGGTAGAAGGTTTTTTTTTATTTTTCAATTAAATTAATTTTTGTTTGTTGAGTATCTCTGACCAAGAATAAAAATTTGAAATTCGGTACTTATGTAGGTAAGTACCTATAGGTAACTTAATAGGCACTTAAAAAATAAAAAAAAACTAGGGTTGCCGTTTAAAAAAATTATCGATATCCTCATAATACCTACCGTGCGAGCAAAAATTATTTGCATCAAAGAGGGCCTTGCATCTAAGGACGTAATGCTTAGCCGTAGAGCTTAATACCTGTTGGGAGTCAGTAACTACCTGAATTAACGATCAATCAGTTATTCCGTCATCTTTGACAGTCGTTATAAGTAATTTAATTCATCGCTAATTTTTCCAATTTTTCGAACAATTCACACAATGGGCTTTACGGAACAGCACAAAACATTCATGGATGAAGCGTATTTTCGAAACGGGGTTAGAGTAAATGGTGAGTGGCAATACAATCCGGGTTTGTGCATGGACGATTTTCACTAACATTTTCCTAATGTTGCTTGGGGATTTTTATCATTGCCTGAGAAGAACTGTGGCTGTGACCTGTGTTTAGGGAAACAGGTTCTGTACAACACAAAAAAGGAGCAGGAAGACCATCTGTAAGAACATAAGAACTTGTTGCAAACGTTCGTGAAATAATGCAAAATACGCCAACAAATTGTATAAGACGCCTGTTCCAAGAAGTGGGAAGATCTTATGGAACATGCAGGACTATTCTTAAGAAGCAGCTAAATTTATTTCCTTATAAAGTGCAAGTATTCCAAGAAATACAAGCCGCAGATTTTGAAAGACGCAGGAATTACTCGAAAATATGAAGAGACGTGTGAATTTATGCTTGGAGCATGGCGGTGACCAATTTCAACAATTTATGTATTCTTTTTCTTTCTGTATATTCCTACTTTGTTAATTTTGTAAACAACAAAAATAAATTTGTATTTGTCTACCTACTTATTTTATTACTCATTACTTTGACATATCATGTCATACTTAATATGAATTTGACAAAATTTTAACCTAGATTTAGTTAGATATATCGTCCCCATATCATTGTGATCTAAACCAAGCCCTACGTTTTTGAATCCAAGCCCTCTTTGATGCAAATAATGTTAGCTCGCACGGTAGGATTTATTATAAGAACTTGTAAATACTTTAAAAATTTTCCGCCAAGAGGTAGGTACGGATCAAAGGCTTTTGTGTAATTTGTTTAATTTCATTTCTTTAAGACTATTGGGAATAGAAGCAGGAATTATTTTCCGATATAAAATAATTATTAGAGACAAAATAGATAATAAAGAGTTCTTAGGACAGCTTCCGTTTAGAATAGGCTTAGTCAATACTAGATCCGCATATACAGGGTGTTCATTTGAAAACTTCCCACCTCGATTTTCCTGCTTTAAAATGAAAATGTGGAAAATCGCTCGGACCCGTCGATTTTTATTTCGAGGGGGACATCTTTTGCGTATATTGTCAATTTTGTTACTTCTAGCCCCTAGGAGGGAGATCTAAATCTTAAATGGATATCCCTATTTTATATAATTTTTTTGGATTCTGCATAAAATTCTGAACATTTTTTAATAAACATTATTAGTCTATACTTAACAGTTTCCGAGATATTGACTCTTGAAAAATTACATTTTTGAACTTTGACAGCGTCTAGCTTTCTAACTGTACGTCTTAGAGCAAAACGGCTTACATGTCCCTATCTTCGATTTTTATTATCTTTCCGGTCAAACCGGAAGTACTATATTTCTTACATCCGGTTTAACCGAATGTTCACACTATTGGAAAGATAATAAAAATCGAAGATAGGGACATGTAAGCCGTTTTGCTCTAAGACGTACAGTTAGAAAGCTAGACGCTGTCAAAATTCAAAAATGTCATTTTTCAAGAGTAAATATCTCGGAAACTGTTAAGTATAGACTAATAATGCTTTTTTTAAAAAATGTTCAGAATTTTATGCAGAATCCAAAAAATTATACAGGGTGGTCCTTAAGTAATGGGACACAGAGCAGCAGTAAATTATTCACTTCAAAACATAACGATTTAGCGCAATTTTTATAATCCGAAAATTTATATTAAGACAGATACAGGGTGTCACAGTTAAAAAAATTATTTCGAGTTTTTTAGATATTTTTAAAAGTTTTCGGAGCATTGGGTTAAAATTTGGTGTAGGGGTTTTTTTTGGGGCGGGAAATAACAATCTGGGCTCATTTTTCTTCTATCGGATAGAGGGCGCTACGAGCAGCACTTTTCTTACTTTTGAACTGCAATAACTTTTTTGTCACTAGGTATAATAAGACTTGTCACTCCTAATTAATAATCTTACGACTTTTTTACGTAAAAAAGGTACTCTTGTCAAATAACGCTAAAGTTGATAGTTTTCGAAATATTTGCTATTTTAATACTCAATGACCTTTCCGTTGTTTGAGATCCAGCAGAAAGAATTCTTTAATACAAGTTGTTTTTGAATAATTGACGGGTAAATAAAACACAAAATTTCAAACTTTTGTTTATAATATTTTACAATAGAAAAACGATTTTTTTGGTTAAACTTTTACAAAATACGTTTACGTTCGGATAAAATAAGAAGTATTTCCTTACATGTTACATTAAAATAGCAAATATTTCGAAAACTATCAACTTTAGCGTTATTTGACAAGAGTACCTTTTTTACGTAAAAAAGTCGTAAGATTATTAATTAGGAGTGATAAGTCTTATTATACCTAGTGACAAAAAAGTTATTGCAGTTCAAAAGTAAGAAAAGTGCTGCTCGTAGCGCCCTCTATGCGATAGAAGAAAAATTAGCCCAGATTGTTATTTCCCGCCCCAAAAAACCCCCCTACACCAAATTTTAACCCAATGCTCCGAAAACTTTTGAAAATATCTAATAGTCGAAATAATTTTTTTAACTTTGACACCCTGTATCTGTCTTAATATAAATTTTCGGATTATAAAAATTGCGCTAAATCGTTATGTTTTGAAGTGAATAATTTACTGCTGCTCTGTGTCCCATTACTTAAGGACCACCCTGTATAAAATAGAGGTATCCATTTAAGATGTAGATCTTACCCCCCCTCCCTCTAGGGGCTTAAAGTAACAAGATTGACAATATACGCAAAAGATGTCCCCCTCGAAATAAAAATCGACGGGTCCGAGCGATTTTCCACATTTTCATTTTAAAGCAGGAAAATCGAGGTGGGAAGTTTTCAAATGAACACCCTGTATATTTTATATTCCTGCACCGAGGACAAATCTGTATAGGAACTCACCGCTTATAAGACTGTGTTCTTATTTTAATAAATATTGTGGAGACATTGACATAATAATTTAAACTGAAAAATTTTGATTAAAATTTTATTAAGGAATGAACTGCTGAGTCAATTACTGTACCTAATTGCAATACTAATTGAATTATTAATATAACTTAGGTATAAGCTTTTCGAAATAAGGTTTGTATATTATCTATAATTAACTTGTTAAGTTGTTGATACTATAAATAAATAAATAAGCTATAAGGAACAAAAATATTTAGGTATCTGAAACCTAGCAGTTTAAAAATTAATATTATAAAAGTTAAGCAGTCTTCATACCTGTGAAGTTCTTCGTGAAATTATTCATAAGTCACTTCAAGGCTAACTTTGATAATGTAAAGGGCCAACTTGGACTTTAAATAAATTAGTGAATTTCTTTGTGAAGTTATTCACGAATCAGAACATGTTCTATTTTTCCATCAAATTTTACAATTCCTTGTTTATACTTCAGCCAATTCTGTTTGAACGTTTTTAACAAACAAAATTAATCAGCTGATGCACTATGATTACACTATGTAAATGCTACCGACTTCACGAATAAATTCACGAAGAACTTCACAGGTGTAAAGACCGCTTTGTCAATCAATCAATCAAAATACACATTATTGCTATAAGAAGTACATCTTGTTAACAAAGCTTTAGACAGTATTAAAACTGCTATGGAAATAACAATATTCACTATATCAAGTAAGAAAAATTAATCAAATAAATAGATAAATAAATAAATAGATAATCACAAACATTGTTTGTACCAAATTAATTTAAGACTTTTTAATTATAATTTTAAGTTAAATTTTAAACCATATGCTTTGTCAATGAGAGTATATTCTTATGATATTAAAGCTGTATTTGACTTTGACACACCTTATGAGACAACAAAATAGTCATGGTCAAAAATGTACACACAAATCATTCCAAGACTAAGACAAACGCAATCTTACAAAAATCTGGCAAGAATATACACTATTCAAAAGTTTCACAAACTACAAGCGAATGCCCAGATATTATCATTGTAAAATTCCTGGAGAGTATAGTAGGGTCTAGTAATTAGTTGCCCTTTTAGTCTTTGCTTAAAAATCCTGTCATCAATCAACTGCCGATAAGCTAGTCATATGTGGTTATAAATTTTGATGCTCTTAAATATCAAGGAATTTTTGGTGAGAGTTGTTTTTGGTATAGGAAGAGGAATATAATTTACAGCACGCATGTTATAGGAGCTGTTAATAGCATAATTTTAATATTTTTTATGGATATGGCAGGCCATTTCCAAGATAAAAAATCCAATCAAAGTTAAAATATTTTCCCCGACAAAGGTTTATGATGACTACGACAATTAACACCACATAAGGATTTTAATGCCATCTTTTGCAAAACCAATGTGGAGCCCAACAGGCCCTTACTACTAAATCCTCAAAAAGCAATACCACCATACCTGTGACTCCCAACAAGTGAAAAATAAACCATTCTACCCACACTCTTCCCCAATTCTCTCGAGACAACTCGCACTGCTTAAGAACCGGACTCTCCTTAAACTTAAGTTTGTCGTCGATTTGAACACCCAAGAATTTAGCAATGCCCAAATTTTTAACAAAATTATCTGCCACAGTTAAATCTGAAAACGACAAGGTGAGAATACTAGTTTTTCTGATATTAAAACATAATCAGGTTAGCATCATACTATTGTTTGACAAGCAATAAATCGTTCTGCACAATTATTAGCCTTAACTTTTCTGCATTTTTTCCACGCCGCAAGATAGTAGTATCGTCAGCGAATAAAGTAAAGATACCACTGATATTACTGGACGGCAAATTTATATACAATAGGAATAAAACCGGGCCAAGTACAGAACCTTGAGGTAGCCCACACTGGCTGTTCAACGTAGAAGAATTAAACGATTGGCCCCGAACTGTACCTTCCAGAAAGATAGAAAACGAACTAGTTCAGGGCAGTGCCTCCGTAACGCTCCAGTTTAGCCAGCAATATACTGTGATTAACACAATTGAATGCCTTAGAAATATCACAGAACACTACTACCGTCATGTCGCTCTCGTTTAACCTACCCAAGATTGAGAAAATCGTTGGTCGATTTATATGTCTGAAAGCCAAACTGACAATGAGTTAGTACCTTATATAAGAATCCAACAAGTCTCTTTTTAACGAGATTATTTTAGATAATGTGGAAAGCAGTGAAGTAGGACGAAAATTTGCTGGATCATTCAAGCTCACTCCCTTGGGCAATGGTATAACAATTGCTGTTTCTAGGCATGAAGGAAAAATGCCTCTCTCAAAAGTTTCATTAATGGCAACGACCAACTTATGGAGAGCGCTCCGAGGCAAATTTAAAAAAAAATCGGGTTGATATATTATCCGTTCCTGATGAATTTACATTTTTAATTTCAGATATAATACTCTTTAATTCAAGTATATCAGTGCCCCCCAAAAATAGTGAATCACGTAGAGATATTTCATTGGATCTGCATTAAACTTAATACTGAATATTAAATTTTGCGCTATGTTACAGTACAACTCGTTCAAGATTTTCGGGTCAATTGTGGCTAAGCGCCGGTGTCGTACCAACTCCTTGCAAATCATTAACGATTCTCCAACTTTTCCTTCACCTATCTGATGCGTGTGCATGTTTCTGGTTCAGATTTATACCCCAAAATACATAATGCCTGAAAAAATTAAGCTCTGTATACCAAAAAATGACCCTGTTATCATACAAAAGTGTAAAGGTGAAAGTATTTTAATGATATTTAATTTGACTTCTAGTTACTGCCAAGACCCAGTGAAAAATTATACAGGGCTGCAGTCGCAGTGGAATAGTGACAAGACCTTGTCAAGTTCAGACACA
Organism: Polydrusus pterygomalis; assembly: GCA_963969555.1. NCBI lineage: Eukaryota > Metazoa > Arthropoda > Insecta > Coleoptera > Curculionidae > Polydrusus > Polydrusus pterygomalis. The sequence goes on along the minus strand of OZ018375.1, from coordinate 35,532,226 downwards.
AAGAAAGAACATGTCAACTTTGAGGACTTTGGTGAAAACCACAGTAAGTACTTTTCTCCATCTTATAAACTTAATTTAGCCTATTGCTGCCATTCTTGTAGGGATAAAAAAAATTGGAAATTTAAAGAGAATATAGAGTTTGTGTAACTTCAAGTCATCATCATTTCATTAAACTATTTAAAAGGAAAATTATTATAAGGTTATACTGTACCTACTTTTATTGCTATTTCTTAAAATAACCTATTTTTTAACATTTTAATCATGATCGGTGGATGTTAACCGCTGCCCTTTGGACAATTAAGTTAATTATTGGTTAAAGTGCTGGTTTGGACCTCATCATAACCTATAATTTCGCATTTCATAATTTTTACCGGTGTTAATCAAATGAACTGTTAATAATCAAAACCTATAAAAATGAAATGTTGATTAACCATAACCTATACAACTGGACCTTAGTAGTACTTTGCAATCTGAATCTGCATTTTAATATCTAACTGTGTTCGATGAAATGCAACCTTATTGTATAAGGAATTTTCAGGTGGTTAGAAAAATATTTTCTCGCATAACCAGGGTTCGAAAATATCATGATATTTTCGAAAGTATCATATCGAAGGATATATATCCGATATATATCGGATATACCGGGTGTAACAGGATCATGGTACACCCCCCGTATCTCCGTTAGTTTTAAAGGTAATTGATTGAAATTTGGGATATCCCATATACATAATAAGCGGCACTTTCTGACATACAAATGATTTTTTTTCACTTCCGGTTTTGACACCAACTTTCGATTTTTAAATGGAACACCCTGTATATTATTACATTTTTGAATTCTGCATAATTTTCTGAATCCAATGATACGACAAAAGTGACATTTCAAGCGTAAAAAATATTTATTATTTAATTTTTAACTTTCCAGTTAAGTGTGCCATGACGGTTCCGATTTATTCCAATTGATCCGTCTAATGCTAGAAAAATCGAAGTCCCGTCAAAAATACTAAATTGCGTTTTTTATAAGCAAATAAAATTCATCGTAATCGTTTTTGGGGTAAAACTCAATTTTCCCAAATGGAACCATATTGGTACCGTGGTACCATTTCTTAGTACTATTAATAAGGAATTTATTCATACCTGGTAATAACATGTGCGATAAATACAATCAAAATTACAGCTAAAAGAAAATACAATTATTTTGTTCTAATTTAATGATAAGAAGTTACTAAGGTGGCTTTGAAAACAATGAAATATTCAGATTGTCAAATAAGTATTCGGTGGTTTATCGGTGTTTTTATTGTGTTTTGTACTCTAAAGCCACCTTAGCATTAAATTAGAACAAAATAATTGTATTTTCTTTTACTTAAATGGAAAATTAAATAATTAATATTTTTTACGCTTGAAATGTCACTTTTGTGATATCATTGGATTCAGAAAATTATGCAGAATTCAAAAATCTAATAATATACAGAGTGTTCCATTTAAAAATTGAAAATTTGTGTCACTTCCGGCTAAACCGGAAGTGAAAAAAAAATCGTTTGTAGGTCAAAAAGTGCCTCTTATTATGTATATGGGATATCCCAAATTTCAATCAATTACCTTTAAAACTAACGGAGATACGGGGGGTGTACCATGATCCTGTTACACCCGGTATATCCGACATATAAATCATTTTAAGATATTTCTTTTTAATGAAAGGACAACTATTTCGATCAAAAACATACTACTTATATTGAAAACTAAATATTTTTGTAGGATACTTATTAAAGTAGACTGACTTTAAAAACATGACCTAAACTAATGAGTAATGACTAGACAGATAAATCATAAAGGTTAATAATTATAAGATATCCAATAGAAAAAATAAAGCTGAACATATTTTCAAAACGGACCCACCCTTAATATTACTTAAAAACATAAAAACTTTTTTTTTGTTTGATTTGTCGATTGATATATTCTGAATAATTGAAATTTAAAAAAAATTAATTATTTAATATAGTGATATTTATCAAACTATAAATATCATGATATATATCACTTGATATATATCCTCCGAACCCTGCATAATACTATCTATTTTTTTTGTAGTTACCCAAAGGATTCCATCAGTTTCCACCAGCTACACTAATGACTCTGGCTATTGTCAAGAATCAGTCAAAAATTTCAGTGGAATCGTACCACAGTGGAACAATGAGAAAACTTTATCAGGATCGGATGTAAAGAACGAACATAGTGCGTATGATGATTTTAATGAAAGCCCAAGTAAGTTTTCTATCTGTTTATTACACATGTTAACATTTTTACTTTACATACCCTTAGTTACTGTAAATAATGTAAATACAAGTATATTTTTGCATCAACCAATATGATATAGAAAAAAATGAAGCACATACTTGTTGGACACCCACAAAGATTTTAAACAATAGTTAACTTACCAGATAACTTTGATTGTGACATTACTGACATGGGGAAAAATTATTTACTCACAATCAAAGTTCTGTGGTTAGTCAATCAAGAATTCAAGAATCATGCTAACAGGTCGTTTTTATTGTGACAAAATCGTTTGAGCCGATGTCATATGATGAATGATTTCGAGTTTATTTACAAAGGTAAGTATTTACAGTAGAGATCGACCGATACCGATACCGATACCGATACAGATATATCGGCCGTTATGCCGATTATCGGCCCTTTTGCCGATATATTCTGCTGCTAAAAAAAAATTAATTAAATAATATAAATACACAATAAAGTCCTTAAATAATTGACAAAAACTTTATTGAACACTTTTCACAGTAGAAAAAATTGTGTTTACTTTAGGTTAATTAATATTTGTAAATTATGATGTAAAAATATCAATGAATCAGCTGTATCTGGTTTCAATTTATTTCTTTTTGCAGAAATTACAAGTCCAGCCTCTGAAAACATTTGTTCGCTACAAATATTGCTTAAAAAAAAAGTGGAGTACTACGTTGTCACAGTTAAACGGAAATAATTCGTTGGTGTTTGATTGTATTGGCCGATAGACCGATATATATCGGTATCGGCCATAAACTTATCGGTATCGGCCGATTATCGGTATCGGCCAAAAAAATCATATCGGTCGAACCCTAATTTACAGTTGATAAAAATATCCAGTATTAAGGCAGGTAGATCACTATTATACACGGCGGTAACATTTACAGACCAATACTATATTGTTATCATATCAGGAAGCAGTGGCGGCTCGTGCCATTTTAGTGAAGTAGGGCCAGGTAAACCCTTAGCGCCGCAGGCAAAAATTTTTTGGGTGCCAAGCCCTTTTTTGTTAATAGTTCTTGCTTTTAAAGTAGGAAAAATAAGCAAAAAGGCACCTAATTTAATTTATGAATTTACAATCATATCTTGAATATACCTAAACACGATAACAAGTTGAAACACACAAGCAATGTCAGTGGTTTCATCTGCGATAACAGCGATAAACGGAGAGTCATTTATTTCTTTTATGACTTCATCATGATACACATCTAACATACAGTCCAGAAGTTCATTTTGTAGGGGTTTTAATGTTTCTTTAAATACTTTCGATTTTTCAATATGATCTTTAAGAGTTTTGTCTAATTCTGAGCTGAAATTTATTAATTCACGAAATATGCCCCTATTTTTCGACGTCTCTTTTTCGTCATGACCTCTCAAAGCCAACTCAAATGCACCACAAAACCGAACGCAGTTTATAATTTGGTTTAATATGTATCTGTTTTTATCAATTTGTTCGTTTTTCTTCATTATTTCATTGTGATATGCAGAATTTAATTGAGTTTTAATGTTAATTTTACCAAGCATACTGAAATTAAATAATAATATATTGTTTAAATGTACCTTCGATTTTTCATGTGTCTTCATTTTGTCCCAGAAATGGACCAAATCATCTGTACCTTTTTGGGACCAAGTTTGCTTCCCACCAAATAAAACACACATAAAACAAAATAGTCTATTAGATTCATCACAACCGCACACCCAAGTATTTTTTCCATAAAGTTTCCTTTAAAAATCTAACTAATAGTATTCATTACTTATGTATTTATAAAATAAAAAGTTCGTTAACCCTACATTAAATCAGCCGCCGGCCAAACGAAAACAAATCGGGACGCGACGCGAACATCAGCTGTTTGTGAAACGTCTAACATCAAACGGTCAAACGAAGAGAGCCTGGCTACCCGTCGAGATTTTTGCCTGCTTACATTCAAGGTCATTTTTCAACGTTTTTTTTATTGAGGTGATGGCGTTTCGTCACCTCCCGTGTGCCTCGTCGCGCTTGGCGCGGAAGCTACGTTACCGTTTTACGCATAATCGCTTCCTTTTAGATGGAAATTTGCACCCGACTGTGTTCCATTTTTAAATTATTTTGCTAATTGCTTTAAAAACGAGAATATTAATTTTAATAGGTTTTGGTAATTTGTAAAGGGCAGGACGCTAGACAGGAGGGCAGGTAGTGCCATGGCACTGTGGCTCTACCCCACGAGCCGCCACTGTCAGGAAGTAATAAAAATGGAAATGGTATACATAAATCGAACATAATATAACACTTATATAGTTAAATTCACATAAAGTTTTAATGCCAAATGTCAAGACTTGTCATTGTCTAGTTACTTTAGATTTCACCAACTTACTAAATTTCTTATACAGCTGAGATTGGTCAGTGTTTTTTCTTTTTCTTTTCTGGCATTGTTCGGCCAACTATTTTTATTTCTATCTCTTTTTAATCGTAGGAAATAATACAAGATAGACATACTTTGTGTGCAGTACAATTATAATAATTAAATTTTGCCATTAGAAATTTATATTTTATGAGTTGCTGCAGTATTTGACAAGTATGACAGAACTGAAATGTCACGGCGTTAAAAGTTTATGTGAATTCAACTATAACAACATTTATTTCAAAATATCACGCAATATGTACTATTAGGTTATCTGTGACACTATACATATTCTTATACAGTGCGACCAGTAAAGTCCGCATCATATTATGAATTTTTTTTTATTAATAACTTTATTCGAAATTTGACTTTGGCATCAAGTTCTGCTTCAATCGAGATGAAAATTAACCAAAAAAATAGTGGTCACGTGATTCGCATTAGGTATCTGTCAAATTTTAATTTTTTCCAAAAGATAATACAAAAGTGGGGTTATTTCTGAAAGTATCAAAAAAAGTTATTGGAGAAAGTTTTTTTAAATGCAGTTTCTAGCCCACATGCAAAATTTCAGCTGCATAAGATAATTTTGATTTTTTTACCCATATTTTGTCGTTGTAAACGTGTTTTTGGTGCATCATTGTAATTAAGTTTATGGAAACTGCACTTAAATAATAAAAGACTATTTTTACTTTTTTTTTGTGACATAGCTTAATAACAAATTTTAATAAAGGGGTTTTAAATTAAATCGTAGAAAATAGATAAACTTTACGTTAAGTTAAACTAAAATTTATTTTCCATCACCTAATGAACACTTTACTGATGACTCTTAATATTAAGGTGTATTACTTTCAGACACAAACTACGTTTTCAAAAATACTTATTTTATGAAGTTACCTTTTACAGGGTTAAAAACAAATAAACTTTGCATCACATGCGACCAAATTTTAATAGCCCAATTTTGATTTTGTAGAAAAACACACATTTAATATGGCGCTACTTTAAAGAAAATGTATCTGAAATAAAGAATTGTCAAAACTAAAAAGTTTTATGTAGCTTGCGTTGCCTATTTCCTTTCCAAAAGTGGTGCAATTTGCATAATATTGTTAAAAAATCAAAATTATCTTATGCAGCTGAAATTTTGCATGTGGGCTAGAAACTGCATTTAAAAAACCGCTTTCTTATAACTTTTTTCGATATTTTCAGAAATAACCCCACTTTTGAATTATTTTTTGGAAAAAAATAAAATTTGACAGATAATGCGAATCACATGACTACTATTTTTTTTGCTTAATTTTCATCTCGATCGAAGCAGAACTTGATGCCAAAGTCAAATTTCGAATAAAGCTATTAATTAAAAAAAATCCCATATGATGCGAACTTTACTGGTCACACTGTACAGGGTCATCAAACCAGGACTGAACAGGGGCTTATTTTTTGAGTTTCCCTGTATTTTTAGTTAAACCAATATAGCCATTTAGTTTATGCTTTGCCGTAGAATCTAAAATTACCATTTAAAAACCGATCTGACTTAAAACAAAGGAACTGTGGCGTAAAGTTGTTGTTTTTTCAATGGAACACCCTGTATATTATTTAATTTTATGAAACGCCCTTCTTTCCTGATTCCGTAAATATATAGTTTGTCCATATTAGCCCAAACCGTTTTTAAGATATGAGCAATCAAACATTTAAAAAGCTGTATTCATTTGAGCTTAATACGTCTAGAATTCCTTGGAAAAGAAAATCCCCGTAATGACGATGCATTAAAATACAGCTTTTTAAATGTTTGATTGCTCATATCTTAAAAACAGTTTGAACTAATATGGACAAACTATATATTTATGAAATCAGGAAAGAAGGGCGTTTCATAAAAATAAATAATATACAGGGTGTTCCATTGAAAAAACAACAACTTTACGCCACAGTTCCTTTGTTTTAAGTCAGATCGCTTTTTAAATGGTAATTTTAGATTCTACGACAAAGCATAAACTAAATGGCTCTATTGGTTTAAATAAAAATACAGGGAAACTCAAAAAATAGGCCCCTGTTCAGTCCTGGTTGGATGACCCTGTACATAATTTATTCATTAACTAAAATGTGGCGGATTTGGGATAAAGTCAAGAGGGAGCGGTAGGCCGTAGCTAGCGAAAAATTTCGGAGGAGTTCAGAATAGTTTCGTTTTTGATATCCTGTCAATGCAGTGGGAAAGTGTCACAGGCAAGAAATTTTCGAGGCCACGCCCAAGTTTATGAAGAATTCATCCGATGATAAACTTCGCATTAAAAGGGATAAAACAGGATTAATGTTAAAGCAATTTTTTTTTTCATTTTTCTTTATTATATTTAACTTTCAAAATGTCTTTATTCCAAACTAACTTTTACAGTCCATTACATGGAAAGTGATAACATAATATAGAAAATAATAACCATTAAAAAAAATAACAATAAAAAAAATCCAATTTAATTCATTAATAAAATCAATTTAAAAGAAAATAGTATAAATAATTTAATTTAGAAATATCTCTTTAAGGTGGGAGTATCAACATGCTTGCCAACCTATAACCTATTTCCCGTAGATTTATTTATTTTTTTCTAACTTTTACACAAAATTTAAATAAAATCAATATCGTCTTTATATTCTATAGGTAATAATTAACATGTTAAATAAATATCAAGGAATTTCATAAGTTATTTAAGGAGAATTGTATATCGAAAAATATCGGTTAAGTTTTTTTAACATTATTATGTCATTGTTCTTTCACTATACAATTCTCCCAAAATAAGCAATGAAATAAATTGATATTTTTGTAATATATCAAATATTACCTAAATAATGTGCAGACGATATTGATTTTATTTAAATCTTAGTCAATAAAATAATAAACTAAGAAAAACAAGGCGAAATAGGTTATAGGCTGGCAATAAATTGAATGACGTTGATAATTCCACCTTAATTATTTTTTAAAAGTTGCCAATCTTTTAATTTTTCTGATATTTTTTGGAAGATTATATATTATTATTCTGCCAAATAAAAGCGATTTTTCTCCGAAATTACTTTTTACTGGTATAGTTTGATAATTTATACAACATCTGGTGTTATGATCATGTAATGTCTTATTCTCCTGAAATGTTATGTTTTTCTTTTAAAATAATAGAGTGAATTAGAATACAAATTTTTAATTTATAAATGTTTTGAACGTGTAAATACCCTTTCGGTCTATATAAATTAACAGTAGGTTCTAAATGTGGTAATTTGTGAACACATTTAATAATTTTATTTTGCAATTTTTGTAATGGTTTTAAGTTTGATAAACAAGCAGATCGCCATGCAATATAAATATGTTCTATCCCAATATTCTTGATAGGATTTGCAGGGTTAGAAGAGAAGGGATGTTTACTTTTTAAACCCAGTTAACATTTCGGAAGCAGTAGGTTACATCCCATTCATCCCACTCATTCTTATTTGCTTCAGGTTATATTAATTATTGGAATTATGGGCGCATGCCGCTCAAACGAGCTTTATCAAATGAATATAGAAGGATTTCTAAACATAGTTACTAATAACAATACCCAAGACTAAAACCAACATTGTACGAAAATTCACCGTAAAGAGTACTTTTTACAATATTGAAAAGGAGTACATCGATCTTCGTCCGTCACATGTAAAAATCAATGCATTTTTTCTAAATTATCAAAAATCTAAATGTACAATACAACGTATAGGAAAAACCAAATTTGCAGATAATGGTAGACAAATTGCCAAATATTTGGCAAATCCCCAAAGTTATACCGGCCATTGTTATCGCAAGTCATCTGCCACTTTGTACCGGGTGTCCCACTAAGAATAGCTCTCGGCCGTATCTCAGAAAGGGTTAGTCGTAGGCTTGCGGAAAAAAAATTTTTTGGTAAAAGTGGCCATGAGAAATTGCTGGAAATTATTTTTAAGTTCCTCATTTCGCCGCAAGAGGGCACAATTAAAATTTTTTTTTAAATTCTAAATTTCTCCGAAAATTCCTGTATTATGTATTAAGGTATAACTCTGATTAGAACATCGAAAAGCTTAGACAATTCTGCATCATTTTGGTTTAAGGCTCGTTGGCGTACCTACCTTGATAAGAGTGGGGGAATTTTGAATGTATAATTATTAAAATCGCTGTAACTTCTAAGCGACTTATCCGATTTTACTAAATTTAAGCTTGTTTGAAAGGGAAAGGTAAGTATCTTCAATTGCCGTATCCAACAGTACACGATAGTGTTTAATAAAATTGCTAGAGGGCGCAATTTGTAATAATAACAGTTTTTTCGATTTTATCCCGAAAGTTCAAATCATACGGTATAACTATGACATCATAATCGGAAAGTAGATGAAATTTGCAAGAAAAGATGTGAAGACCGCTGTTCGATATCCTTGTTCGTTTCAGAGTTATCGCCAAAGTAATAATTATTAATACAAATACCCTCTAGTTATTTTATTAAAACTATCGTGTACCATTGGATACGACAATTGAAGGTACTTCCAAACAAGCTTAAATTTAGTATAATCGGATAAGTCGTTTAGAAGTTACAGGGATTTTAATGTTTACACTTTCAATAGCTTTTCCCACTCTTATCAAGTGAAAGTGTAAACATTAAAATCGCTGTAACTTCTAAACGACTTATCCGATTTTACTAAATTTAAGCTTGTTTGGAAGTACCTTCAATTGTCGTATCCAATGGTACACGATAGTTTCTAATAAAATTGCTAGAGGGCGCAATTTGTATTAAAAATTATTGTTTTGGCAATAACTCTGAAACGAACAAATATATCGAACTGCGGTCTTTACATCTTTTCTTGCAAATTTCATCTACTTTCCGATTATGATATCATAGTTATACCGTATGATTTGAATTTTCGGGATAAAATCGAAAAAACTGTTATTATTACAAATTGCGCCCTCTAGCAATTTTATTAGAAACTATCGTGTATCATTGGATACGGCAATTGAAGTTAATTACCTTTCCCTTCCAAACAAGCTTAAATTTAGTAAAATCAGATAAGTCGTTTAGAAGTTACAGCGATTTAAATGTTTACACATTCAATAGCTTCCCCCACTCTTATCAAGGTCGGTACGCCAACGAGCCTTAAACCAAAATGAGGCAGAATTGTCTAAGCTTTTCGATAACGTGATCAGAGTTATTCCTTAATGTGGGAATTTTCGGAGAAATTTAGAATTAAAAAAAAAAAATTTATTGTGCCCTCTTGCGGCGAAATGAGGAACTTAAAAATAATTTCCAGCAATTTCTCATGGCCACTTTTACCAACAATTTTTTTTTCCGCAAGCCATACAACGAACCCTTTCTGAGATACGGCCGAGAGCTATTCTTAGTGGGACACCCGGTATATTGATGGACGAGGCAAATCAAATCAAATCAAAACGTACAAAGAATATAGTATTCTCATTGATAAAGCTTGTCACTAACAGAATTACTAATATACAGTGTCACCAGTAAAGTCCGCATCATATGGGATTTTTTTTATTAATAGCTTTATTCAAAATTTGACTTTGGCATCAAGTTCTGCTTCGATCGAGATGAAAATTAAGCAAAAAAATAGTAGTCACGTGATTCGCATTATCTGTCAAATTTTAATTTTTTCCAAAAAATAATTCAAAAGTGGGGTTATTTCTGAAAATATCGAAAAAAGTTATTAGAAAAAGTTTGTTTTAATGTATTTTCTAGCCCACAGGCAAAAATTTCAGCTGCATAAGATAATTTTGATTTTTTACCTATATTTTGTAAATTGCACCACTTTTGCAAAATAATACTCAACGCAACCTACATAAAACTTCTTAGTTTTGAAAATGCTTTATTTAAGTAACATTTTCTTTAAAGTAGCGCCATATTAAATGTGTGTTTTTCTACAAAATCAAAATTGGGCTATTAAAATTTGGTCGCATGTGATGCAAAGTTTATTTGTTTTTGACCCTGTATAAGGTAACTTCATAAAATAAGCATTTTTGAAAACGTAGTTTGTGTCTGAAAGTTAAAAAATAAAAAATAAAATAAGGGGGTTAACGTTTACGTTAAGTTAAACTTAAAATTTATTTTCCACTTAATGAACACTTTACTGATGACACTGTGTTCTTTTTTGTCTTAATATTAAGGTGTATTACTTTCAGACACAAACTACGCTTTCAAAAATACTTATTTTATGAAGTTGCCACGTACAGGATGAAAAACAAATAAACTTTGATTTGAAGAAATAGTCCATGCTTAAAGTGGAGTTGAAAGTATTAAAAGGAAAGAAAAACACAAAGTCATCCTCCACAAAGTTTAATAGAAAAATTATTAAATCATAGGTCTCTACATGTTTCGAACGTAGAAACGTTCATCCTCAGGAGACAGAATTTTTTTTTATTTTGTGCTGTTGTTAGCAAAAGAGAAACTTAAAAATAGAACCTTAATTGAGCTTTTATGGACTCAAAAATTGAAGTTTAGAAGAAACACGATATGAAGAAAATTGGGGATGGTAAAACCATACTGAGTATTTAAAACATTATTGAAGTGGGCGTAAACAAACCAAGTTACATGGGTAAAAAAGGGAAACCTTGCCAGGAAGGTGTCGAAGATTATTTAAAAACTGTCTTCAAAAATCAGACTTATCGAACATAACTAGTCTTTAAGACATTGTGAAGGTGAAAATTTGATAACAAAATGATATATTCCGTAGGAAGTAGGAAGATCCTCAGTACCCCAAATACTCTTTCCTACGGAATATATCATTTTGTTATCAAATTTTCACCTTCACAATGTCTTAAAGACTAGTTATGTTCGATAAGTCTGATTTTTGAAGACAGTTTTTAAATAATCTTCGACACCTTCCTGGCAAGGTTTCCCTTTTTTCCCCATGTAACTTGGTTTGTTTACGCCCACTTCAATAATGTTTTAAATACTAAGTATGGTTTTACCATCACCAATTTTCTTCATATCGTGTTTCTTCTAAACTTCAATTTTTGAGTCCATAAAAGCTCAATTAAGGTTCTATTTTTAAGTTTCTCTTTTGCTAACAACAACAGCACAAAATAAAAAAAATTTCTGTCTCCTGAGGATGAACGTTTCTACGTTCGAAACATGTAGAGACCTATGATTTAATAATTTTTCTATTAAACTTTGTGGAGGATGACTTTGTGTTTTTCTTTCCTTTTAATAAATAAACTTTGCATCACATGCGACCACCGGCGTAGCTAGGGGGGGGGCATCGGGGCATTTGCCCCCCCCAAGAGCCATGAAAAAAAGTAATTATCAACAATATTTCAAAAACTTTTAACATTTCATATGGCAAAAATAAAAAAAAGACTACAAATTATCAGTTTATAAGTTTGTTATTTACTTATTTTATTATATTTAAATTTAATATTTGGTTTCAAAATTTTTATTTATTTCATAACAACATAAGTATTAGAGTTACAGACAATGTTTGTCCAATTTTAATGTTATTATATATTTAAATAAAGTGTATAATAATTACTATATAAAGTGGCCACAGTGGATCTTTGCCCGTGCGTCATCAATCAACGATCAGGACTCAACGTGGTTAATAACTCTGCATCCTTGTTTATTACAGTAACAAGTTTGAATAAAAGCATAAAAGTACGTCTCCAAGATTCCGCAATAATATAATGTGCTAGACAAGAATAAAACTATAAACGTCAATTAATTCCTTTTTTTATTTGTTTAGTTGACAACCGTTGTATTTTAGAACGTCATTGTCAACCTTATTTTGATCTGCCAATCTAATTCGTATATTGTAAATCTGTGTGCCTTAAAACTGTTTCTGTTTCTAAAAATAGTTCTTTTTAGAGGTAATTATACCCACCATCTGTTTTGGCGGTAAGTATTTATGGATTTGTATAATAACTAATTTATTTATTTTAAATATTCTAACCATGAAAGTTCTTTGAAACGTTTACGGCAGTGGCTAAATTCCCTTAAATGAGAGGATGTTAAAAATTTGACTTTTGCGATTTTAATAGTCAATAAAACACCAAACTTTTCTAGATTTTAAGCTTTAAAAATAGTTTTAAATGTATTAACATTTGTTTGTCAATTTCTTTTAGATAATAGAGAATGCCGGGCAAAACTTAAAATAAATAATCATTTTTCGGGATATTATGTAGGTACGTCAAACGGTAGGCAGGCACGTCCATTTTATGAACTTAACTTAGTTTTGACTTTTTTTGTCTCGTAATTTTGATTTGATTCATATGATTTTAATGACGTAAAAGTGATGACGCACGGGAAAAGAACCACTGTGGCGGCTTTACCAATATTCCTATATTATATTGTATATTTTCTCTCACTGTTCTTATGTCGCTAGTTTTTACCATTGTTTGCCAGGGTATAAAAACAGCAACACTGCTAATACTGTCAAATTTAGCAAAATTTGGGCGTGGTCCAAAAAAATTTTTTCTACGCCTCTGTGCAGCTATATGCCCCCCCACAAGACAATATCCTAGCTACGCCAGTGCATGCGACCAAATTTTAATAGCCCAATTTTGATTTTGTAGAAAAACGCACATTTAATATATACTTTAAAGAAAATGTATCTGAAATAAGGTATTGTCAAAACTAAGAAGTTTTATGTAGGTTGCGTTGAGTCTTATTTTGCAAAAGTGGTGCAATTTACAAAATATATGTAAAAATCAAAATTATCTTATGCAGCTGAAATTTTGCATGTGGGCTAGAAACTGCATTAAAAAAAAATTTTCTAATAACTTTTCGATATTTTCAGAAATAACCCCACTTTTGAATTATTTTTTGGAAAAAATTAAATGTTGACAGATAATGCGAATCGCGTGACTACTATTTTTTTGCTTAATTTTCATCTCGATCGAAGCAGAACTTGATGCCAAACTTAAATTTCGATTAAAGCTATTAATAAAAAAAATCCCATATGATGCGGACTTTACTGGTGACACTGTATATTACCAAACTGACAATTTAGTAATTAGCCAAGCCAAACCACGTGACTTTTAATGGCGACTGGTTAGCAAATTGCATTATGACATGCCACCAGCATGGTCATTTTTATGATCACATGTACCAATTACAAAGCGCTATTTGCCAGCCAGTCGCCACTTTTGACACATCATTGGATTGCCTAATTGACCATTCCGTAATGACGTCATTGACAGGTCGGTCATGTTTTCTGAACGCCATACAATCGTTGGTAGTCGCACTTGATTACATGTTTTTAAATGTAAATAATAGTATATTGTTTTATTAGGAGTAAAAGCGATACTTTTCTGACGAGTCTGTAGGTTTGCCGGACGAACAAAGTGAGTCCGGCAATTACGGACGAGTCATAAGAAGTTGCTTTTACTCCGAATAAAACATACTTTTTTTTCTTCAGACGTTGTTTAAATATGAAAACACAAAGATACAAAGTGTTTTAATTGTTTTATTTAAAAATTTTAAGTTTTGAGAAGGGGCTAGCGTTACTATGGATTTATTATTATATTGTTTGATAGCGACGTGCCATTCGATTTGACAAGTGTCAGCATTCATTATTGCGTAACTTTATTTAATTTTTATCCTTTTAAAAATAGAATTTTTTAAAACTACATTTACTTCAAATTAAAATGTCAGACTCAGAATTTACCTGTACGCCCCCTGAGGTTGCCAAAATTGCAGCAAATGTTGCGAACAATTTGCTGCCAACAAAATCCAGTGGTGTTTACGAAGCTGCGTTTAAAAGATTCCAGGCATGGTGCAATGAGAAAAACACCAAAAATAATTCTGAAAATGTACTCTTGGCATATTTTTCGGAACTAGCGAGCAATCAAAAAATGAAAGGTTCAACAATGTGGTCACATTATTCTATGTTAAGATCAATGCTAAATATCAGACAAGGAATAGACATAAGCAAGTATTTGAAGCTACGAGCTTTTTTAAAGAAGCAAAACGAAGGCTACATTCCCAAAAACGCTAAAGTATTCACCAGGGAACAGTTTGAAAAATTTCTATCTGAAGCTCCTAATCAGCAATATTTGGGAATTAAGGTAAATTTAGGTATTACCTCAAAGTATACAAATTTTTTATATAGGTAATATATATAATTTTTAGATTGTTTTGGTTATTGGAATATCGGGTGCATGCCGATGTGAAGAAATGGTGAAAATGGTCGTTGATAACATACAAGACTTAGGATCTGCGATTCACATAAGAATTCCTAATAATAAAACTAGAAAACCGCGGTCGTTTACTATTGTTGGGGAGCAATATTTAAGCATTTATAAAAACTATGCATCATTACGCCCGGAAGGTATGCGCGAGAAGAGATTTTTTTTAAAATTTGTAAATGGTCGGTGTTGTCGCATGGTAATGGGAATTCATAAAATAAGTGCTGTTCCTAAGGAAGCAGCAGTGTTTTTAAAACTACCAGGTGCAATAGAGTACACCGGCCATTGTCTAAGGAGAACTTCAGCTACACTGCTTGTAGATTCAGGGGCAGACATTATGTGTTTAAAGCGCCACGGGGGGTGGAAATCGAGTACTGTAGCTGAAGGGTACATCGACGAACGATGACCAATAAGAAAGATATTGCAAAAAAAAATTTACAACCAAATAATAATAAATCAATTACTAATAATTTAAATACTGCAATAAATTCGACAGAAAGTGGTTTCACTGAGAGTTCAACACTAGAAAATACCGAAACAACCAACCAACAGGCCATCGTAACAAGCAGTCTTAATTTTTCTGGGGCTACAATTAATAATTGTACTTTTAATGTTGTATTTAAATAGTTATGTAGGGCCAATATGGGTAAACGCACCTCCTTAAACAAATTTAACTTTATTATTATTATTTATTATAATAGGGATTAACATAGTTTTTGAATGCTAGTGCTATTACCCTAAAAGTACATTTACCCTAAGTCACATTGCTGTACTTTATTTTTATTAAAATAAATAAAGTATGTTTATAACTTTCTGGTATTATTTAATATATATTTAGTCATGAGAACACAGTCATACTTTTACTTCCGCTGCTATTGGCAACGGAAGAAAAAGTAAATACTTTTTCTTCCGTTGCCAAAAGCAACCAACCGCCTTCTGACGAAAAAGGAGAACTTTAACGTCAAAAAATTAGTAGAAAAACGTCAAGTTTATTGACGTTTGAAGAAAAACAGATTATTTCTAAAATTAATAGTTTAATTCGTCAAATTTTATTGAAACTGATCGTTCTTTAGTGTCATTAATAATTGTGGAACGCGGGCCAAAAGAGGATTTGGATTTATCATCTTTAGTAAACTACCCCATTGGACTATTTATAACCAGGACACTAAAAAAAATAAAATTCGTTTACAAACGCTATTATTCGAGTTTTTATCGAGTAACTTTTTCCTCCCGTTTTTTGAAAATTCGTATATAGCAATTAATGTACCCCTTTGGGGTAGTTTACTAGAGACGATGAATCCAAATGGTAGAATTTTAATCTTCGCCACTAACCCGAAAAAAAATTTCGTTGGTGATAAACATTGCTAACTTCACACATACCAAGAAATCCTCAGAGAAAACGTAAAACACAACAAAAATGGGGTCAAGCCGATTCGGGAGTGTACTTTGAGTAGGCTGGGCCGAAAAAGTGAAAAATTGGAAATTACAAATGGTATATTTGCCAATATCTGACTACATCTAAAAGTAATTTGTGGAAAATTTTATTAAAATCCGTAAATGTTTCGCCGCGCCCCTGTGACCTTGAAAATTAGTAAAAAGGCCGATTTTTCAATACTATTTAATATTTTTTAAATCCAAAATTATAATTTTTTTGTGACTTCTTGTGTATAAAAATATATTTTTTAATAAAATATTTTTCTGTTGGATAGAAATTACAAATTTGTCTCTGAAAACGTTAAATTACGTGTAAATGAAGATTTTGAGGACAAATTTGTAATTTCCATCCAACAGAAAGATATTTTATTGAAAAAATTATTTTTATACACATTCCCACATCCACAAGAAGTCACAAAAAAATGATAATTTTGGATTTAAAAAATATTAAATATTGAAAAATCGGCCTTTTTACTAATTTTCAAGGTCACAGGGGCGCGGCGAAACATTTACGGATTTTAATAAAATTTTCTACAAATTACTTTTAGATGTAGGTATAGTCGGATATTGGCAAATATACCATTTGCAATTTCCAATTTTTCACTTTTTCGGCCCAGCCTATTGAGTATGTCGTTAATCAAGGAGAACCTAATAACAAGAGGGTTGGGCGCATGCCCATACCTGTAGGACGGCAAGACGTGAGACTGGCGAGTCATGCGTACAAAGGCATTTTTCACCCATAAAACTTACTTTTTGTTTGCGCACGAGATAAGCTGTACGGATCTAAAGATAAATGTCTATGGTCATTTTATAAACAGTATTTAAATAAATAATAAATTAGTATTTGTAAGCTTGCACGTTTTTATAAGGCTTCAGCTGTTTGTCCAGTATAAAAAGCATGACATGACTAAGATAATTCACTAATGGTATCCTAATCCAGAGACATGGGGACTGATTGGAAAATATTATTCATTATTATTAAATAGGCTACAACTTTACAGGCAATTAGGGCTTACAAAGGGCATACGTACATTGGTGGCTGCCCCTTTCCCCCAGGGGGAGCTGCCTCTAATGTAATGTCAATATTAAAGAGCGATATCTTCAAAACAATCAGGCCCAGAAACATAATTTACTCACAATCACAGTGGCTCGGTTAGCTCTTGTACAGTGTTATCAATTTAGTTTGTCCCAGTTTTAAGAGCCTGTAACTTTTTTGTATTTTGAGTTAGCGAGCTCATTCAAAAAACAAGATGTACCATTTCTAGCCAAGTTTTTATGAGTGTTGTCAAAAATGACAGTAGATGTCACATGTCACATTTAAAAGCAAAAATTTATTTTTTTTAAATGGGACACCCTGTATATTAGAGGCGCATTAGATGGTCCTTTTTCTTCCGATTTAAAAAATATAACACACATATGCATTATTTTCTTCATTCCATCAAACATTGACAAAAATATGAAAAAATATATTATTGTTAAAAAGCATCAAGATATATATGCAACTGTTTTGGTTGCTATGGATTTTATCTTCATTTATATTTCAGTCTTTCATTTTCAGCATTATTAATCGTTTCAAATAGTAAAGAAAAGTTATTTTGTATGTAAAAAGTAACTAACTTGAGATATTTTATTCGTTTCAATGTGTCGTGTTTCATTGATCATAATATAAGCTAACAACCAAAACAACTGCATAGCTATCTTGATGCTTTTTAACAATAATATATTTTTTTATATTTTTGTCAATGTTTGGTGGAATGAAGAAAATAATGCATATGTGTGTTATATTTTTGAAATCGGAAGAAAAGAGACCATCTAATGCGCCTCTAATATACAGGGTGTCCCATTTAAAAAATATAAATTTTTGCTTTTAAATGTGACATGTGACACCTACTGTCATTTTTGACAACAGTCATAAAAACTTGGCTAGAAATGGTACATCTTGTTTCTTGAATGAGCTCGCTAACTCAAAATACAAAAAAGTTACAGGCTCTTAAAAGTGGGACAAACTAAATTGATAACACTGTACAAGTTTGTTCGGGTTTGTACGAGTTTGTACAAGTTTGTAAGCACTTGTACAACCTTGTACCTTTTTTTGTATAAGTTTGTATATATTTATATAAGTTTGTGCCAGTCTGTACTGGTTTGTTCCCACTTGCATAAACTTGTACAAACTAGAACAAACCTATACAAACTTGTACAAGACTTATACAAGACTTATTCAAAGGTAACCATGCCACATTGATGTCAGCCTCCTGGACCCTACCGTTTTTGAGATATCGCCTTTTAATATTGACAATAAAATAGGGGCAACTCCCTGGCGAAAGGGGCTGCTGTCAATGTAAGTATGCACAATTGTGGTAAGTATTATAATTGTCAGTACAATTTTAGTCTCGTTAATAATAATAAAAATAATATTTTCACCACTAAGAGTTTAGCAATATTCACTTCTACACATTTTTACTTGATATTCAGCAAAACAACACAATTTTACACAAATTTATAACAAGAGCTATCGAAAATACAATGGTTAAAAGTAAAATAATCGATATGTATGCCCTCTAGAAAACATGGCTGACCTATCAAAGTAAGGTATTCTGGAATGATCAATGTCGATTTGTCAATTTGACGTTCATTAGCAAACCTTGGATGTCACTTAACCCCCCCCCCCCCCCTCCGTCCTCCCACGCCGCCTCACCTTCACTTTGTTATGGCGAGAATTCTGTCGTTCTCTTCGCGTACATCCTAGACACTTATACGCCTTATCGACAAAATTTTTTAAATTTAGCCCTGACAAATGTCCTAAATCCTTTGTGCCACCAGGCATATATCAGAGGGTTGATGAGACTATTCGAAATTCCCAAAATAGACAAAGGACTACCTATTACCAGCTGAAGTCTTTGACAAAACTCGTCTTCAATCTCGTCTGCATCACAATCGTTCCAAACATATATGATGCAACCGGCAAAATAAGGCGTCCATGTAAACAGGAAACTGAATGTTGTAAACAGCACGATTTTGACAGCTTTCCATTTGTTTGGTACATGACTGTTTGACATCTTTCTGCGAGGCTTCTCTCTTTTCATTGGCAGTTCTACTGTGCCTTTGAATTTCCTAAGATTTTCCATGGATTCTAATTTTTGCGATATCGTCTGGATCGTCATTATGGAATCTTGAATTTTGTTGATTTTCGTTATTGCATGGTAAAGTATGATTGAATATAAAATAAAAACTAGAATTATTGGTATGAGTCCTACTGTTACCGCTAATACGGTTAGTCCGTCGGGTGCAATCGTTATAAACCAACATTTTCTGCCATCGTGCGTATCTTCGTACCATCCCATTAGCGGCAAGAAACCGATGGTTATTGCTACAAAAGAAAATATAATTAGCAGGCTCGCGCCGCAACCTCCACACACTAGACGAACTAACGCGAGGCTGTTTGACCTGTCTGGATCACAGAACTATAGTTCATCTGTGCCCCCGAGATGTTTGCATAAACGATTTTTAAAAAAATTGTATAAGAATTAATATAGTTTACAACAAAAAAAAGTAGAGTAATCGCGTCCGTATAATTTATATTAACGAAAAATATTCTTGGTTAGCGGACTTTGAAGTGTGAAAATACCTACATTTTGCATTGAAGTAGGTACACAGGTTTTTCAAAACAAGGTAGCAATTACCTGCAGTTTTAACTTTAAAAAAATGTAATGATATAGGTACAGTGCGAGCAAAAATTATTTGCACCAAAGAGGGCCTTGCATCTAAGGACGTAATTCTTAGCCGTAGAGCAATACCTGTTGGGTGTCAGTAACTACCTGAATTAACAGTCAATCAGTTATTCTGTCATCTTTGACAGTCATTACAAGTAATTTGATTCATCGCTAATTTTTCCAATTTCTTGAAAAATTTACACAATGGGCTTTACGGAACAGCACAAAACATTCATGGTTGAAGCGTATTTTCGAAACGGGGTTAAAGTAAATGGTGAGTGGCAATACAATCCGGGTTTGTGCATGGACGATTTTCACAAAACATTTTCCCAGCGTTGGTTTTATTGCTGGGGATTTTTATCATTGCCTGAAAAGAACCGTGGCTGTGTTTGAGGAAACATGTTCTATACAGCACAAAAAATGAGCAGGAAGACCATCTGTAAGAATAGAAGAACTTATTGCAAATGTTCGTGAAATAATGCAAAATACGCCAACAAATTGTCATGTCCCAAGAAGTGGGAAGATCTTATGGAACATGCAGGACTATTCTTAAAAAGCAGCTAAATTTATTTTCTTATAAAGTGCAAGTATTCCAAGAAATA
Source organism: Polydrusus pterygomalis (assembly GCA_963969555.1). Classification (NCBI taxonomy): domain Eukaryota; kingdom Metazoa; phylum Arthropoda; class Insecta; order Coleoptera; family Curculionidae; genus Polydrusus; species Polydrusus pterygomalis. Next base: position 35,511,654 of record OZ018375.1, on the reverse strand, counting down.
CAAGCCGCAGATTTTGAAAGACGCAGGAATTACTCTCAATGGTTTACCCAAAAAAACACCAGTTGCAAATTTAGAACAATTTTACAAGAAAGGATTATCCAAGAATGTGGTAACATTTCTCCAGAGATGCTGGTCAACACTTTCGAAAATATTAAGAGACATGTGGATTTATGCTTGGAGCATGGCGGTGGCCAACTTCGGCAATTTATGTAATTATTTTTCTTTTTCTTTCTGTATATTCTTACTTTGTTAATTTTGTAAACAACAAAAATAAATTTGTATTTGTCTACTTATTTTATTACTCATTAGTTTGGCATATCATGTCATAATATGAATTTGAAAAAATTGTAACCTAGATTTGGTTAGATATATCGTCCCCGTATCATTGTGATCTAAACCAAGCCCTACGTTTTTTAATACACGCCCTCTTTGATGCAAATAATTTTTGCTCTCACGGTAGATACTTTCTTTAAACTATTCTTGAGAGAAAAAATCATATATTATGCTCAAAGACTATAGCAGAGTTGACTTAACATAGATTTTGCAATCAGATACAGAAAAATTCTATAGGTTTTCAATCAACTCTCTTCATTTCTTGAAAAAAGCTTTTTTTATCGCTATTTTTTCCATCGAAAGTCGTTACCACAATCCTACATAGGTACATATATACATTAACTCCCCCCCCCCCCCCTCTCAACACATTTCTATTGAGCGTTATTCCTTTTTAAAACTGCCTCGAAATTTCGTTATCTCATAGCCAGTATTAGACATCTAAATTAAATTGTAGAAAAAATAAATGCACTTACCCATAATCCAGGTTAATATAACAAGGGCCCTTACTCTGCTAATACTAATCCATGTACAGTATTTTATACCATATACAATGTACAAAAATCTATCTATAGCCAAAAGACCCACTGAGTATACCGACGCAAGTATACTTGATACTATCATTCCTAAAATAATTTAAAAAATTCATCATCAGAGTCAACTAAATGCATTATAGTTGGAAAGATTCCTAGTTGTGTGATATACATAGATCTATTGTGAATATCATGAGGGAACATTTTTGTTATATGTACAATAATAATACATGTTGAACAACTTTTGTAATCTCGCATAAGCGACGCATTCTGATTGGTTGGTGCGAAAGTCCGCGGCCGAGATATAGACGCTTGTCGCACAATAAGCCAGAAGGATGCAATGCAAGAACTTGGGCCATACACATATACCCGACCCCGATGCTTTTATTATTTGAGGTAATAAACTTGATATGATTATAATATTATCCCTTCTAAATTAGAATCCATATTTCAATATTCGTTTGTTTTAAATTTAAAAGTAGAATAAATATGGTTTTTAAGAAAAATATTGTTACCTACCAAGTTGAATTGCACACACCGTATGATTTCTATGTTCTCTTGGATAAATATTTCCAAATAATACAGAAAGTCCCGTTATGAGGTCGGTCATTCCGACGTTTCCAAGGAAAAGGTAAGTGTATCTGGGTTCCACACCTGAAATATAAAGTGTTAGAAAAATAAAATAAATAATCTAAACAAACCATCAAATATTTATTGGAGTTAAAGTGTATAGGGCCAGTAGACTATTGAATATGTCTTTGAGTAAGGAACAATTGTCTTGGAGGGTTTTTATTATTTAAAATGATAATTTGACACCACCAAGCATGATACAATGACAAACTGCTACCACATTTAGGGGTGCGTTTTTAAGAGCCGATCAAAAATGACCCGTTGTTATTTTTAAGATTTAAATTAGATTTTCTAAAATATAAAGAGAAAGCTTCAAGAAAATAATTTAAAATTATTTTGAAAATTTAAATTATTCGCGTTAATTTTTAATAATTTTTAAAGAAGCAAAAAATTCAAATTGCAATAAGTTTATATCTCTCAATTATTTTCTGTACCTTATTTCGGAATCAAAATGTTGATTTTTCAAAAATATTTTCACCTACACCTAAAGCTTAAAAGTAAACTTAAAAAAATGTATCCTTCTCTTATTTTGATCAGTGAATAGGAACACATGATGTCACCCAAAATTATTTCCATTTAGTATAGAGAGGAGACAATTCTTACGTAGGCCGTGTGAACCTTATTTACGTATTTCTATGTTTGTTATTAGGAAAAATACTTTCAAAGCATCTTCCAGTAGCTTATTAACCTATTTTTATTCTTTATTGTTTGCATATGGATAACGCTGCAAACGCATAGTCATTTGACCATAATCGTCCCGTAAGCCATCGTATAAACACCTGGTCTGCATGAATTTTAGGAGTAAGTCTCAATGATACCGTCGGGTTGTCAATAATACCGTCGGGTTGTTAGTCTCAATGATACCGTCGGGTTGTTAGTCTCAATGATACCGTCGAGTTTTTATAGTCTTACTTGGACTAGGTATTGAGTTTTTCGGGTCTCTCTTAGACAGTTGCCTAGTTTATTCAAGTCTTAAGTTTTTTTTAAAGTTATTAAAAAGTACTGATTCGTCTAGTTTTATGAGTCTAACGAAAATCGACACGACGGTAGCGTGAACTGAATTACTGAAACTCGCCAACTTTTCGGAAAATTTAAAAGTTGCTAAAAAGTGAGTGATTCGATTTAAAAAAATTTAAAATATTACAATTTTTGATTTAAGTATTTAAGTACTTGGGTGGCTTGCTAAAAGATAAAAATTCATTGTACTGAATTAAACATTAGGTGAATATACCATTAAAAGGATTATGGTGTGTTTTACTAGAAGAAATAGTCCTAAGTTGCTGAAGAAAAATATAAGGTAAAGAAGTTCTGGGCCAACTTCATTTGCGGTGTTTTACCCTAACAAACTTTGGGGGTTGTTTGAAATATACTGAGAATAGGGCAAGGCACTACAGACCAAACCCGAAAAAATCACTTTCTATAGTATTTTTATCATCTATCCAGATGGATAATGCAAAATAATTCACTTATAAATTTACTTATTATATGTTTACCTTTTCTAATTATCAGACCACTTGAAAGCACTACACTTAAATTAATTAACACAATAAGCACACCTAAAGTAGGAATGGCATAATCGTACAGAGTCAGATAAGTATGAATTTCGCCATCTTTAACTTCATACAAGCTTGGGATGCTATTGCCCATCGTCTCATCTTTTTTTACTTTGACTAAATTTGCAACATAATGATTTGGTAATAAATCCATTTTTTAGAACTGGATAAAACACTTAATGAAACACGATAAAGACCATCACTCACACTAAAAATATACACATCAGATAAAACATCCTGATAAAGGGAATAAACAATAAATACCCTATAACTTAAAAGGATAATCTGCACCCGTTGATAACGTGTATAAAAAAATGTTTGCTATGTTTACCCATCAATTACACCTGTTTTTTTAACATTTTCACGCACCAATGGAAAGTGCTTTGGGGGTATTCACCCTCGTGTTTTTGTTTTACCAGAAAACCGGTGGGGCATTTCGTGTATTACATGTTCGGATTCAAATATTTTCGCAACTTGTTATGTAATTTGTTTTTGTTATCCTAAATGCGTGAAGAAACTATTGTTTTAATTTATGAATTTTTGATATCACTGATTTATACAAGCACGTAGCAGTGGCGGCTGCTCAATAACTGCACATTTGCACATGCATTCCCAGATCTAAATGTCTCTTCTAACCCCCAACCAATAAATCCTTTAAATATTTCAACCAATTCAAATATAATTAACAAAGTTATTTCACCCAATCCAGTCTATATCTTGATACTGGGAAATACCTAAAACCCTGTAAAATGTGTAGCTGCTTTCAAGACGCATCGTCCGCTGATAAAAATGGCAAGCCAATACCTTCGTTCTTCGTACACTGATAGGCGACATCCGAATTTATTTCTGTTATTTTATAATATCCTGTATTGCCAACAAAGTTACTTAAATATACAGGAAATGATGAGCAAAAAATACCACTGAAAATAAATGCTATCTCCTATAACATTTTTCGAAAATTGATTATTAGAGAGATTTTGGAACGCTTAAAATAACAACAGTAAAACACAGTGTTATGGTTAATTTCGTTACGGTGACAATTACAAGAATAGATTTTGAACGTCTTAAAAATAAATAATTTGACAGATGCAAACATAACCTTTTTTTATTTCTAAACAATTCATTTTTAAACAATCAAAGTCATGACATGAGTCAATCAACAATGGAAAAGGATGAAAAGGTACAAAAATAAATAAGAATAACCATAACGATAGCCTTCCTTATATATCCGTAATTAACGAAGCTCGTTATCGTTATTAGAGAGATTTTGGAACTCTTATTTTAGCCTGTCGTTATCGTTATCCTTATTCTGAGCATGCGCAGTACTAAAACGAGGCAGCGATTCCTTTATTAACGATAACGAGCTTCGTTAATTACGGATATATATGGAAGGCTATCGTTATGGTTATTCTTATTTTTCTTAATTTGCCATGTTGCCAATACCTACCTATATAAGTAATTTAATAAGAATATATTTCGGACGCGATAATTTTTCGGAAAACACTTAAAAAAATTGAAATAACTTTATAACTGTAGTTTAGATAAAACCGAAAAGAAAAGCATAAAGTCTTTCTCCACAATTTTGATTCAAAATATATAGAATCGACATGTTTCAAGTGTAGAAACACTCATCATCAGGAAAAACAAGTAAATAATAAAAAGCTGATGTTATTAGCAATAGAGAAAATAAGTATCTATAGTGGTACTAAGCCATAATGAAGCCTTCGATGGTATACATGAGGAGTGACAAAACTTAATATAGCAGAAGACAGAAAATATCACAGCACACTGAAAGGTCAAAGAACAGAGTGTCAAGATACTCTGGGTGGGAAATGAAGAGAAAAATAAGAAATTAAAAAAAAACTTTGTATAAGTCATTCTAAATGTATGTGATAAAATATTTTTACTTTTGATTCAGTAAGGTTGGAGACATGTCCATGAAAGGGGTCAAAAAAAGGGGGGAAAGAAATTTTTTTTGGTTTTTGTATAAAAGACGTGTAGGTGCTTTCATTTAGCTTGAAACAAAATGCTGTTGGGCTGGGGTAACTGAGCCGTAACAAGCTTGGTGCCCCAACAGCATTTTGTTTCAAGCTAAATGAAAGCACCTAAACGTCTTTTATACAAAAACCAAAAAAATATTTTTTTGTAAACGACTTGGCAACATTACTCAAGAATCCAAAATAACCTTACATTTTTGTACCTTTTCGTCCTTTTCCATTGTTGATTGACTCATGTCAAACAGTTAAAGAAATAAAAAAAGGTTATGTTTGCATCTGTCAAATTATTTATTTTTAAGACGTTCAAAATCTATTCTTGTAATTGTCACCGTAATCGTTATCGTTAATAAAATTAACCATAACACTGTGTTTTACTGTTGTTATTTTAAGCGTTCCAAAATCTCTCTAATGGAGAGATTTTGGAACTCTTATTTTAGCCTGTCGTTATCCTTATTCTGAGCATGCGCAGTACTAAAACGAGACAGCGATTCCTTTATTAACGATAACGAGCTTCGTTAATTACGGAGATATAAGGAAGGCTATCGTTATGGTTATTCTTATTTATTTTTGTACCTTTTCGTCCTTTTCCATTGTCGATTGACTCATGTCATGACTTTGATTGTTTAAAAATGAATTGTTTAGAAATAAAAAAAGGTTATGTTTGCATCTGTCAAATTATTTATTTTTAAGACGTTCAAAATCTATTCTTGTAATTGTCACCGTAATCGTTATCGTTAATAAAATTAACCATAACACTGTGTTTTACTGTTGTTATTTTAAGCGTTCCAAAATCTCTCTAATAAAGGAATCGCTGCCTCGTTTTAGTACTGCGCATGCTCAGAATAAGGATAACGATAACGACAGGCTAAAATAAGAGTTCCAAAATCTCTCTATTAACGGAGTTACAGGGTGTTAAAGTTAAATTTTATTTGCCGGTCATAATATTTTAACGAAATCTCGTATACGGGGCTTTTTCTGGATAAAGAATACAAATTTGCCCACCGTTTTTCCGCATTTTGTAGACGGCGCCACATAGGAGCCTATACTTTAATTTGAATTGTCCCAACTTTTTTGTCCTACACTGTATGCGCATTTTGACTGAATATTTTTATTTTCCTAACCTTTTGACATAAAAAAAGGTATGTACAACTTTTGTTTCGATAAATCTAACCGTTTTCGAAAAAAAAAAACTCTATAATAACATTGGCATGTGACGAATACGAAATAATTTTAATTTATTTTCAACCTTAAACGTAGCATAGCAAAGAAAGGAATATTCCATGGAGTTCGTCGGAATCTTTTAAGGAGAATTAATTTCTGCGTTGAAGAGGAAGGACGTCACTTTGAACCTTTGATTTGAATGTTTAATTTATTGTTCTAGTAACTTATATATTTTAAACCTGCAAATAAAATTTAACTTTAACATCTTGTAACTTCGTTAATAATCAATTCTCGAAAAAATGTCTGTCTAGAATTATCCCCTAAATTTACTGCTCATCATTTCCGGACACTCTGTATAACAGAGCAATGTCACAGAAGTATTGGACTCACGGCCCAATAATTTACTTATATTCAATACTAATTAGTGGAAATATAACATACCGGGTGTCCACGGAAGGTGGTTCGCCCCTCTAACTTTTTTGCTTTTCAAGATAATGGAATAAAATTTGGGGGATTTGTATACGACATAAAATTGCATTTTTTGACAGGTGACTTAACATTATGAAACTTTCGGTTTAACCGGAAGTGACAAACTTTCGATTTTTAAATGGGACGCCTGGTATATTTTTCCTTTTTTTTTTACCCCATATGACATTTTAAATACAACGATGTGTCACTTGTCACTTTTTGTCACCAAGAAAATATTATTTTTTCAAATTTATTGTTTTATCTAGAGGGCTATGAATATCTTAAAATTACTTATTTCAGTTCTTTAATCTTGGGAAAAATACAATTTTACTATTTTTGGTCCAATACTATGTGCTATATAAAATTTAATCTTTAAAGTTGTATATCTAATTTTTTTTTAAATGGCAACATGGTGGCTCGTCGGGTTAAGAAAAAAGAGGATTTTATTACGATTGTTTTGATACCATACACTATTAGGTTTTAGAAAAGCCGCCATTAAAAAACTTTAAAAAGTTAACTTGGAACTTTCTTAAAATAAAGCATCCTTTGAGAATAAATTTAGATTTAAATGTATCAAGTAGCCTGTGACCAGCAAACCTGATAAAACAAAATCATGCCTTGAAGAAAATTGACATGCCGACAGCTTCTGCCAAAGTAAATTAGTTTGTTGTTTAAAAAACATGAAAAATACTAGTTTTACAAGGAGTGAAATAGTTGATATGTTATTATTATCAGGCTCATTTCGCATTTTCGGAACCAGTTTTGGGTACCTAATAGTGCCTGGTTGGATGACGCCGATTAAAATATCTTTGTGCGTAAAGTCGTGCAGCATCGGTTCAATTCTTTCTACATTCTCCAAACACTAATAACATATCAACAACTCACTCAACAAGTCACTGGCGCACGTACTAAAAATAGGGGGGTTACCGGGTACTGGACCCCTCCTATTTGGAAAATTTTACAATTATTGTTTTTTGTTTTTCTCAAAAGATGTAACTCTTTAAGTTGAAGCAATGTACCAACTTGAAATTTACATCTTATTAATTACTCGAATTATTAAAAAAATCAGTTTTTAGTTTCACACTTTGACGCCCTGTGTATAACGAACATCAAAGTCAAAAATGAAAAATGGCATTATAAAGGTCATATTGTTTTTGTTCCAGGAATATATGGTTAAAGGATTAACCTCCTTTTTCCGGACACCCTGTACAAAATGCTGATCCGTTTGTTTATCATAGCTCTGTATATTAGTTACTAGGCTCTAGGTCTATGTGTCTATTACGTGGATATAAACGAATATCAGGTTGTAAATATATAAGTTGAGAAAATCCCTTTAGGAATTTAAACAAACCCTATATAAATATACCTACACCTACATAAATTGTTTAATACTAATAATATCACAATTTTATTACATTTTCCATACAGTTTAGATAGCAACATAGAATGATGCAGGAGTTTGGTTTTTATCTCTCTCTTGCTTAATGCGAGAGAGTAATAAATCATTATTGAACTATGAAACCCAGTGGTCTTCGCCGTATTCCATAGGTGTAATACAATTATTATTATTGTACCTATGATTATTGTCAGGGTAGTTTAGCTGACCTGTTTAGTTACTTTCCGGCAGTTGTTGGAAAAGTTCGTTCTTGAAAATGGCTAGTGTTTCTGAATTTGTTGCTGAGAAACGGATTAGTAAAACTGCTCTTTTTAAAAATGAGAAAATTATTATTCTCAACGTGTTCAACGCTCTCCGCCACCAAAATTCAACATTTGGAGTTGCAAAAATAGTAGAAATGTATTCGAATATGACTCTAGTAGTAGGACAGTCAAGTTATACCGCCTTGTGCACGAGGATAAACGCGGCTCCATCAGGTCACCAAAGAAAAGTACAGAAAGAAAAGAAACTGTAATAAATGAAAAGACTGCCATCAGAAGAATCATACACTCGTTTGGCTTAAGAAAAGAAATACCTACCTTGGACAAACAACAAACGGTTCAAAAATGGACGTCGGGGTGGGAGCTGGTATCTTCTCCGAGAGCATGCTAATACAGAGGTCGTACAGACTCCCTGACTACTGCAGCATTTTTCAGGCAGACCTTTTTGCAGTGGATAAAACAGTGGATATCCTGCGGGATCACCCTAGTCGGAGAGAAGCTGCGTCTATAGCTATCTATAAAAACAGTCGAGCAGCCATAAAGACAATTTGTTCCAGCAGTACTGAATCAAAATTACTAAGGCGCTGTCGCAACAATCTCTGCACACTTGGTGCTCAGCATCGAGCCACCTTGTGTTGGGTTCTTGGCCACATCAATCTATACGGCAACGAGACTGCTGATGCGCTCGTCAGGTAGGGCGCAAGCATGTCTGTCGAACTAGCAGAGAATACTGTAGCTAGACCACTGGGATCAGTCAAATAGGAGATAGATCGGATAGCTAAACAACTTGCGCAAAGCCGATGGACAGTGCTGACAACCTGTAGCATCTCCAGGCAATTGTGGTCCCTACTTGACGGCAGGAAAACCGCAGCTTTATTACAGCACAGTCGGAAGGACCTAAGAAATATCACTGCCGTAGTCACCGGACATTGCCTTTTCGGTAGACACGCCGAACGTATGCAAATACCAGCTAACGATTTCTGCAGAAGTTGCAGAGCTGAAGAAGAAGAGGAAAGTATTCAGTATTTCTTGTGTGAATGCCCCGGCCTCGCGGGAGGAAGGTTCAACGCCTTGGACGAACCATTGTTTAATAATCTGGAGGAAGTGCGCAGCTTACAACTGGGTCGACTCACTAAGTTTATTATTAATAGCAGTGGCTGGTTTGCATGAGCTGTCAAGATTCTTCTACGGTCTACGTCGCGTTAACCATCAGGAAGCTAATGCGGATAGGTTCCGCGGATCATGTGTCAAACAATCGAAAACAAACATCAATATCAAATTTCTTGGTATTTCTAATTACATGTCCAGTAAATGACATTTTGGTGTTAAATGCAATACCAAAATCCCGATGATTATGAACCTTTTTAAATTTATATCACCTATGGTGTAATTACACTGCCGACAAGATGTTTCTAACACAGGTCAGCTCTTCATTTTTAAAATGGAAATACCCGTCTAATAATAGAAAAAATATTCGGAAAGCCCCAATACATACCATTTTTCAACAGCTTAATAAGACCATTTTACATTAGCAGGTGGTCAATTTAATTAGGGGACGGTTAAAATGGATTCATTTTATAACAGAAAAATTCCCTGAACTGTAGGAATTTTAGTAGGACTTTAGGGAGGATTTACAAAATATTGCTGTTTTCTTTGTTTGTGGGACAGTCGTGCAGTAGATCAGTTTAATGTAATAAAGATTGGCCACAAAGAAGTGAATTTCAGCCGGGATCTTAAAATGTTAAGTTTGCACCTCTTGTAGACCCCAAAAAAGTCCTTCTGCCTACTCTTCACATTAAACTTGGGCTGATGAAAAACTTTGTTAAAGCTATGAATAAAGACGGTGATGGATTCAAATACCTAAGACAAGTCTTTCCCCAGTTAAGTGATGCCAAATTAAAGGAAGGCATTTTTATTGGGCCACAAATCAGAAAATTGCTGGACGATGTCAACTTTACAGAGAAGCTTACCAGGCAGGAACTCAGAGCATGGAACTCATTTGTTAGTATAGTAAGGGGATTTTTGGGCAACAATATGGATGCACACTATCAACAGTTAGTTGATGAACTTTTAGATTCCTACAATAAATCGCTTGGTGCCCGAATGTCATTAAAAATTCACTTCCTCCATTCCCATCTGTCATTTTTTCCTGAAAATTTGGGAGCTGTCAGTGACGAGCAGGGTGAAAGGTTCCACCACAGGATATCAGGACAATGGAAATTCGCTATCAAGGACGATGGTATCCAGCCATGATGGGTGATTACTGTTGGTTTTTGAAAAGAGAAGATATGACCCCTCATAAAAGGAAAAAATTTAATTTAATTAGTGTGTTTAGTTAATATTTGTAATGTTTGAGTTTTTCTTAGATGTAAGGTATGTTTAGTAGGTGTAAAAATTTAAATATAGTCGATATACACAGTTAGAAAATTCTTAAATTATTTTTTCAATAGATATTAAATATTGTAACATTAAATGTGGTACTATAAATGTAACAAGAAAACGTTACGTGTTACAACTTTCTTTTTCTCATTTTCGTATTTGGATAGGTCCATTCTACCACAAGATGCTATTTAGCTTTGTGTTACAACAAAAAAAAAATTTTTGTCGGCCAGTGTTACTATTAATAACTCTCCTTATAAGAGCTATCGAAAACATAATGATAAAATGTGAAATAATCGATATGTGTGCCCTTTAGCAAACATCGCCGACTTATCATAGTCAGGTGTTCTGGAGTGATCAATATGTACTACGATAAAGTCTGTTCAGTGACCGTTGACCGTTACCTCACGACTAGTGCTTATCTTTCTATAAATGTCCTATAATTTAACCAGTCAAAAAAGTTTTATTGTAATTTTTGACCCTGACATTTTTAATCAACATTATTTCAAAAATGTCACGGTCTTGTGAAAAAGAACAAGCACTAATATTAAAATTATTTGATTATTTTCAAAGACTATTTTACTCTTTAATGCAGTTTACGACGTCAGTAAATATAATAAAGCAGGAATTGTGAAAATATAAATACAAAAAATATATGGCAATGTTTTTATAAATACCTATATGTTTTAGGGAGGTTCTGATGCTTTGGGAGTTTCGTGTTCAACAATCCAACAAGTTAAGGCAAAGGGGATAAAGAAAGATGTAGATTTAAATAATCGCAATAATGTAACTATTTTATCATCCCGTGGTCGATAACTTCACCAAATTCATAAACATACTATAAGAGAGCGTATTTATGGGATGTATAGAGTAGGCGAACACGTTACCATTCGCTCAATACAACTCAACCTTAAAATCATTGATGGTGAAATATCCACTGGTTCATTAGCGGACTGTTTAAAAAAATTAAAATTTAAAGGGCGTTAATGTACTGTACTAAAAAGGCGTTTTTTAATAGAGGAACCCTATATACCCCAAAAACGAGTAAAATTTTTAAGACAATTTAAGAATAACGGCAACTCTCAATTTCCCTTAAAACCTGTTTTTCTGGATGAAACCTGAATATACAGTAATGGGGCTTTTAGGCGAAGTTGACAAAATGGTACTCTTCGTACAGTTAAAAAAAAATTGTCAGAGGGTGTATGGTATATTATTCTACTTGCTGGTTCAGAAAATGGAATAATTGTGAATAATACAAGTGTGATATTCTAGTCTGGCCTAAAATCTGGTGATTATCATGTTTCGATGAATAGTAAAAAGTTGGAAAAATGGTTTGAAGAAAAATTGTTACCAAACTTGGAAGAACCGTCGCTTATTTTCTTGGATAAGGCCACCTATCATTCTGGGCTAATTGAAATAATTCCAAATACAAATTGATCAAAAAGATTACTTATTGCATTGTTAGAACAAAGACAAGTTGAACAAACTAGCATTGCAACATGGACATCGAGTTTTAAGACTTCCTCTATCTCATTGCCACTTTAACCGTATTGAAATGGTTTGGTCGGAATGTAAGCGCTATTATGATGCAAAAATAAGTTTTATGCATCCTGTAACAAATGACGTAGTTTCGGGTCTGTGGAATAGAAAGCCATAGAAAATGTAACAGTGGAAAATGGAAAAATGATGTAATACACACTAATATAATTATAAATGATATATGGGAACGAGAAAGATTTATCGATGCTTCAGATACTCGTCCCTTTATGATTAACTTGGACGAATCTGATGATGATCTTGCGGGGATGATTTATTTTAATTATTAAAAAATTGTATTTTGTTGTGTTGTAATTTTGCATTATATTTTGATTTTATAAATAAGATGAAAATATTTGAAACAAAATTTATAGACTCATGCACTAGAGATGCACTAGATAAATAATATATGCTTCACTTTTAAATTTTATAAATGAGTTATTTATTTTTCAGTAAATTTAAATCAATTAAAAATTTCATACTAATTTTCAGAAACAAAACGTTTCATTCCATGATACCTTTTAACCTAAATAAACTACTTTTTCAGTTAGTCAGTCATTAGTTCATTAACATTAACATTTAAAAATTTGAAAAAACGCGCTTGTATTTTACTTCTTCACATGCATCCGTCTTTATGTAAATCAAGCCTAAGAAAAATCATAACTGACTGAATAAATTTACGACGTACCGCAAATATGGAGAATATGACGTAACGGTCAGCGGTCATTGAACAGACTACGGTTTGTTAGCCATTTTTGACCAAGCCAACACGTAATAATACAGACTTATTTAAAATAGTTATTCATTAATCCCCAAATAACGTTTACATTTAAAAATTATAATTTTTGCAGATCAGTTATGCAAGACATCACCGAACGGTAACAGTACATCCGCAAGCAATTCCCAAAATTCATCTGCAAACGACCCGTTCCAGGGACCGATCATTCCAATGTGCGTCTATCTTCACAATAAAACTGTCATTATGATGGAGATCGAGGATACCCCATCCGCCACATGCGAGCTTATATGCCAAGCGATTATCAACTATGACGAGTTGGGTCTTAATAAGACTCTTGCGACCCAGGTGTTTACTTTGTGGATGATAAGTCCTTTGTTGGGTAAGGTTAAGTTGTTAAATTTTAAATGTTCAGGGTATAGAGTGGAAAAAGTTGTTTTACTTAAAAAAAATATTAATATGTATCTAATATAAATAATATAATATAGTATTTTTTTAGTGTATTTTATGTAACGTTTGCTATTTCCGAGATACTGACTTTTATTTCGACGTCTTTGATTTAAAACACAAATATTATCCATCATCATTTTTTATTGTTTATTAAAGTGATATAATGTTTACCGCCTTTTAACTGTCATGCTCCTAGACCTAGACGATGATAAAATCCGTCCAGCACATGTATTATCATATCGGGATGTATTTTACCGTGCGAGCAAAAATTATTGGCATCAAAGAGGGCTTGGATTAAAAAACGTGTGGGTTGGTTTAGATTACAATGATATGGGGACAATATAGGTATCTAACCAAATCTAGGTTAAGATTTTGTCAAATGCATATTATGACATGATATGCCAAACTAATGAGTAATAAAATAAGTAGACAAATACAAATTTATTTTTGTTGTTTACAAAATTAACAAAGTAAGAATATACAGAAAGAAAAAGAAAATTAATTACATAAATTGCTGAATTTGGCCACCGCCATGCTCCAAGCATAAATTCACACGTCTCTTCCTGCGTCTTTCAAAATCTGCTTTTATTTCTTGGCATACTTGCACTTTATAAGGAAATAAATTTAGCTGCTTCTTAAGAATAGTCCTGCATGTTCCATAAGATCTTTCCACTTCTTGGGACAGTCATCTTATACAATTTGTTGGCGTATTTTGCATTATTTCACGAACGTTTGGAACAAATTCTTCTGTTCTTACAGATGGTCTTCCTGCTCCTTTTTTGTGTTGTATTGAACCTGTTTCCCTAAACACAGCCACGGTTCTTTTCAGGCAATGATAAAAATCCCCAGCAATAAAAGCAACGTTAGGAAAATGTTCGTGAAAATCGTCCATGCACAAACCAGGATTGTATTGCCACTCACAATTTACTCTAACCCCGTTTCGAAAATACGCTTCATCCATGAATGTTTTGTGCTGTTCCGTAAAGCCCATTGTGTGAATTGTTCAAGAAATTGGAAAAATTAGCGATGAATCAAATTACTTGTAACGACTGTCAAAGATGACGGAATAACTGATTGATTATTAATTCAGGTAGTTACTGACACCCAACAGGTATTAATTAAGCTCTACGGCTAAGCAATAAGTCCTTAGATGCAAGGCCCGCTTTGATGCAAATAATTTTTGCTCGCACAGTATTTATTTATATTCTGATCTTTATTGTTGTTAGGTCTGTTTAGGAACAGTTCTTCCTTTAAATATCCTCAAAGAAATAATCCAGCGGTATTAAATCCGGCAACCTAGGCGGCCACTCAATAGGAACCCCCACGGCCAAATCAACGGTTTGTAAAAGTTTTATCTAAATACTTTCGGACATGAACGCCAGCATGTGAAGGAAACCATAGAAGTTCATTGCGAATATAGGGATTCATCTGGTTGGAGAAAAGAACTCCCAATGCCGGAATTAAATTAACTATTAAAGTATTTGTTATTTATTTGTTAATTGGGAAACAAACCAGTTTACCTACACATACTAATACAAGGAGCTGGGATCAGTAAGTGGGTGTAAGATTAAACAAGGGTGAGCAGAGCATAATTGGCCAAAACTGCCCGAAGTGCATCCCGCAATTGGACGAACCCTCGTGAAGAAAAACGCGCATTTCTTGCTTTACTTATATAGTCGATAAGCTGAGTTATTTGTTATTTGGGAAATAATATGTCCTTAAAACCCCCTTAGGTTTTATGGAGCAAACTAAGGGCCCACTAAGCCCCAGACCTGTGAGTTGTCCTAATTAAAATTATCTTTACATTAACACTGTTACAAGGCCATTAAAATAATCAGATCAATCATACGTTAATCATTCATATTTCAAATCGAAAACATTTATTTACCATTAGGAAAACATGAAATCAATAATTATTTTGTTCCGTTGATATCCTTATTTCTTGTAAATAATCTGCTTTTGTCAAACCGGTATTACTTAGGCATTGTTCCTGGTTTTAGCCAACCGTTTCAACAATCCTCTTTGATTAAGGGTCCATGAACGCTGTTGGATATTTGCCACTTACGCCTTGCATGTATGTTTAAACAAAAACGAATAAAGCTATCAGATTTTTTCAAGATATACGCTTCAACCTTGTTTATAGAATACCGCCCACTTAATAAGTAATTACTGGGACCCGTCAAATTAGCTGTTTTGAAATGCATTTTTTTAGAAAATCTATATTATATAGGGTGGATCATAAAAATGCAATTTTGTTATTGAAATATATTGTATATTTTTACATTAGTATATTCTACAATCATCTACAGTATTTAAATTACAAAAAAGGTTTTATCCCTAGTAACCATCAGTAATTGTACAAGAGTTATTGGACGATGATCCTGATAGGCGAGAGCAATAATCACGCACGAATTTTTCAAACAATTCGTTGTTCAGATGAAGCTACGTTTTCTTTCAATGGTCAGGTTAATAGACAAAACTACAGATACTGGGCACAGGAAAATTCTCACTGGTTCATAGAAAGTCACACCCAGTATATTGAAAAAATTAATGTCTGTGCGGGTATTGTGTGGTTAGGGTATCGGACCAGTTTACTTTAATAAGAGCCTCACTGGAGAAAAATTTCTGATGATAATGAACCTGTTTAACCTTATGGTTTCAACAGGATGGTGCTCCCCGTATCACATTACCCATGTAAGAAAGTACTTAAATACAATTTTTCCGGGGTTGTGGACTGGGTATACGGGTATCAGTAGTGTGGCCACCCAAATCGCCCGATCTCAACCCTCCGGACTTTTGTTGTACGGTGCGTCAAAAATGTAGTTAAACCCAACTCGATAGCTACGCTTAAGGAGTCCATTCGAGGACTAATACGAGAAATTTGTCTACAAATAGACAAAATGTATAACAGAAGTTTTTAGATCGATTGATCTACTGCAGAACAGTTGGTAGATAAATTTTCAACATCTTATAAAATAATTTATTTTCATACTTTGTCGTTTGTCTATTTTGTTTTAAAAGTTAATATTTCGTAAACGGTTGAAGATAGACATAGTGTATGATTTATGAAAAATATCTGGACTTGATTGTAGAATGTGAGGGTGTGTGTGTGTGTGTAAGTAATTTTCAATGGCACTGGAAAACTTCCAACAGGCCAGCCGGTTTTTGTAGGTTGACTACTTAATATTGTCATTCTTGTTGTTTTTTTTTTGTTCCGTTGATCTTGATTCATTTAATAACAATAATTTAACCTAACAATAATCTTTAATAACAATCAGATTAAGTATATAAAGTTTCCTTTTTTTTTGTATTTTTTTTTTATATATTATATAGTATATTATTTATAATATATATATATATTTTTTTAATAATTCTTTTTTTTATTCTTTTTTTTTTTAATTCTTTTTTTTAATTACATATTTTTTTTTGTTATCACTGGGACACTGGGTAGGATATTTAGTTTTCCGGTCGGCTGTCCCGGATGGATATACTAACAAGAGGCCGGAGTTTGGAGTAAGGGTAAACATGGGGTAACACAGGATTCTTATAGTTAGTGTCTCATTGGTCGAATGTAGGGTTGGTTAACCCACATTCAGACAAAGAGTAATTTTGATTTAGTATAATGCTTATAAACTATATTAAATTTATTAACGTCGGACAGTAGATTTGCTAGGTTTGTAGGAAATATAGTTTTTGAGTTATTTAGTTGTATGAAAAATTCTTCAATATTATTTGTATTTAATGAGCATTCAAAAAGAATATGTTGTGGATCGGCTATTTCATTACAGGTATTACAATAAGGATTATCTCTTAGTCCTATTTTAAATTTATAGCTAGGGCAGATAACGTGGTTTGACCGTAATCTCGTTATAGTTTGTATAGCCTTTTTATTAGTTGTATTTGAAAACCATGGTTTGCTACTTAATTTGGGCTTAATGTTACGGAAATAAGACCCTTTTGTCGCTAATTGGTATTGGGATTGCCAATCTTTATTCGTCTTCTCTTTAATAGTTCGATAGAAATCTGTTTTTGGAGTTTTATAGTTCGTATCTACCTGTCCAGTGCTTGTTGCTTCCTTTGCTAGTTTGTCCACAATTTCGTTTTCGTTAATTCCAATATGTGATTTTATCCATATTAATTTAACTGCTAGGTTTATTATTTCGTAATTTAATTTTAGAATTTCGGCCATCAAATGATTGACTTCAGTAGCCGGGGAAGCTGATTTCAGTTTTTGTAAAGCGCTTAGGCAATCCGTAAATATTATGTAGTGTTGATTTTCATTTTCTATGCATATTATTTCGTGGTTAGGCCATCTTTTATTTATTTCTAATTTAAAGGTGTTATTGCGGGAGCTCTCGGGTAAATTTCTATAATCTTCTATGGAGTCTGTATCCACATTATGGAAAAAATGTTCGTAATGATTTACAAAATTTGGTAGTTTTCTGTTGGTGTAAATTTCCTCGGAAAACTCTGATACGTAAATAAATCCTTCTACGCATTCTTTTTAATATTCCAGTATTTGTGGGTAAGGCATAGTGTTGTGAGTTGGTTGATTTTCTTCAGTAAAGGGCTATCCTTAGAGTGTAGTTTAATAATAAATTTATTTGCCAGGTACCGCCTACGCAGTGCAAGAGGGGGTTCACAAGCCTCTGCTTCCAGAGCTACAATCGGTGTGCTTGGTAGCATTCCCATACCAACGGCGTATCCAGCTCATGCGTCTGGGGGGGGTAATCGGCTAGGATCAGGCACATAGCCAGGATTTCTTCTCGGGGGGGCCTATTGGGAACGCGCCGAAGGCGCAAAAAAAATGCGCCGCAGGCGAAAAATTTTTGGGTGCCACGCCCTTTTTTGAATCATGGTGCTTGGTTTTCAAGTGGGAAAAATAAAAAACACAACACAAAATCCTCAAGAAAAGCACAAAAACAAACCCGGTAATAATTGAGGTGAAGAAAATGTAATAGTGTATGAATAGTGAAATCAGAGCTCGAGTTTCGGGGGGGGGGGGGGGGCTTTGTACCCCCCCTAGCTACGTGCCCGGCTAGGATACTAGCAACTTTAAGGAGTAAGGACAAAAATTAAACAACGCTTTAAGTAATCCTGGGGGGGGGGGGTAATTACCCCCATTACCCCCCCCTTGTATACGCCGGTGTCCCATACATATTCTAAGACATTTGTTTTTGATCATTTCAATTTTTTGAAGGTGTGTTCTGGCTGCTGTATCATAAAAAATGCTTCCATAATCTAGAATGGATTTTACTAGGCTTTTGTAAAATAGGAGTCCTATATTTGGGTCCGCCCCCCAACTATGACCACAGAAGGTAGAATGTAAAAATATATATTAATATGTTCCATTAAAAAATGTAAAAGTTGATTCACGCAGCATTTTTATGTTCTTATATCGTTTTCCTAAAAAAAAATGCATTTCGAAAAAATTAATTTGACGGGTCCGAGCGATTCTTGATTAAGTGGACGGTATTCTATACAGGAGGTCCGGAAAAAGGAGGTCAATCCGTTAACCAAATATTCCTTGGACAAAAATAATATGATTATAATGCAATTTTTCATTTTTTACCTTCATTTCGATATACAGGTGTCCAAGTTAGAAATTAAAAACTGATTTTTTTGAATAAGTTGAATGTTAAATATCATTCAAATTTGGTACATTGCTTCAACATAATGAGTTACATGTTTTTAGAAAAAAAATAAAAAACAATTGTTAAATTTTCAAAAAATAGGAGGGTCCAGTACCCACTGACCTCCCCCCTATTTTTTAGTACGTACGCCAGTGACTTCCGAACTATATTTTTTCAGCTAATCATTTGTTTTTGATTATTTTTTGTCTCTAATAAAACTTCGATAACTGATGCCAACGGTAATCTCATAAGTTTCAAATGCTAAACCGAGTCAGCCGTTGTGGCATTACCATGGATCAATATATAATTAAGTAAAACTTTGCAATTGGTGACAATACCAAAAGCAAGGGTCTATATAGCCAAAAATAATGTAAGGGCAGTGACGTACAGATAAAATCCTGAAGAAGGTACTAAATCAGTTAAGTGAAATTATTTTTTTGCCCTACTAAGAACTTCTTCGCATAACAGTAATTTTATCAGAAAATTTGACTGGTCATTCATTTTTACTGTTTCTTCAAAACACACTGCCCGATGACACTGATGATTTGCCTCTAGTGGTAAGACAAAATATTTCGTTTCACCTAGACCGTGTTTCTCCGCATTTTGCTAGAGATGATGGGAACTAGTTACACCAAATCTTTCCTAATCGCTGGATTCGTCGGGGCCAAGATGCTCCTGTTAAATGGCCATCTCGTTCCCCAGACCTTACTCTCTTGGGCTATTTAGTCTGGGATGTAGAAAAAAATGTTGGTATACGATTCCGATTTTGAGCGACAATAATTTAGTAGAAAGAATCCTTCAACCTGGAGACCAGTTCAGATTGAAACCACATATTTTTCAAAGTTTAAGATTTTATTTAAGAAAGTGTACTTAAAAAAATGCAGGTGATATCGAGCAATTTCTTTAGAGTATTTTTTTAAAATGTTGTTTGTTTTTTTACTAACGTATTCATAATTTTATAAAAATAATATGTTTTGAATATTTATTGTCTTGTTATGATGTTTCAAATTTATTTAATAAGTAATATCAGATTATTGTCATAAGAAAGAGTGATAACAGTGGCATTTTACTGTTATGTGAAGTTAGCAATAGTAAGTTCTTAGTATAGGGCAATAAAATTATTTCATTTAAATGGTTTAGTACTTACTACATGTTTTTATCTGTACGCCACTGTCCTTAGATTATTTTTGGCTAGTCCTTTGCTTTCGATATTGTCACCTATTACAAAGTTTTACTTAATGCCACAACGGCTGACTTGCAGTGACGAAGCGAATGTGGGGGGGGGCGCCCCCCCCTTCAATACTATGGAAAATAGAAACAGTTGGGATATTTGTATGTCAGTTGGGAATTAAAAAAATACATCATACATCTTCCTTGTAGTTTGCCGACATATGGGGCTTGTTTCATTTTCCATATAGCAAGGTCTTCAAATGTATATTAATGGTTGAAAATAAAGAACCAAAACAAATTTAATATCGAAATATCCATATATTATTAGAGCTCTGAGTGCCCTACTCATGGTTTCTATTAACTGGGACATTACTGTTAATCCTTAACAGAGTAATTGATGGCAGCAAAGAAGAACAGAAGATTGTTATTATAATTATTATTGTCCTATACCTATACCTAGTAGATAGTACCTACCTATATAATAATAAAAATACATATTTGTTTAAAATTTTAATAGGTGCAATATAAACCCAATAATGCATGCGAGGATATAGGGCGGGGGGGATGGGGGCAATTGTTTCCCCCCCCTGAGGCACGAGACCCAAGCACGTCAATTATTACCGGGTTTGTTTTTGTGCTTTTCTTGAGGATTTTGTGTTGTGTTTTTTATTTTTTCCACTTGAAACCCAAGCACCATGATTCAAAAAAGGGCGTGGCACCCAAAAATTTCGCGCCATCTCTTTGAACCTCCCCCGAACAGAAACCCTGGCTACGTGTCTGGTTGAGAAATGTTTGAAAAATAAGTTGGGAAATTTTGGATAGCCCCCCCCCCCCCCCCCCCAACAGAATGCACTTCGCTACGCCCCTGCTGACTTGGTTTAGCATTTGAAAATTATGAGATTACAGTTGCAGTTAAGGGCCCATACTTTTAAAAATATCTCCAAAACGCATCATTTTATCAAAATTTTATAAGTGACAAAAAATAATCAAAACCAAATGATTACCTGAAAAAATATAGTTCGGAAGTCACTGGCGCACGTACTAAAAAATAGGGAAGGTCAGCGGGTACTGGACCCCTATTTTGAATATTTGACAATTGTTTTTAGTTTTGTTTCTTTCAAAAGATGTGACTCTTTATGTTTAAACAATGTAACAAACTTGAAATTAATATCTTATTAAAAACTCGAATTATTCAAAAAAATCAGCTTTTAATTATTTCAACCTTTGACGTATATGTATATATGTGTATATCGAACATAAGGGTCAAAAATGAAACATGTTAGGTATTATAAAAGTCATATTATTTTTGCTCAAGGAATATATGGTTAACGGATTGACGTCCTTTTTCCGGACACGCTGTATAAAACGCTGAACCGTTTCTTTATCATAACCCTGTAGATACTGAGGTGATTGTTGTACTATTAACGTGTGCAAGATCAGTGGCGCAACCAGGGGGGGGGGGCTGCCGGGCTGCAGCCCCCCCCCCCCCCCCCCCCGACCTTAGAAACTTAGCCTATTCGTTTAATTGCAAATAAATTTTTCATGTCACGCCCTTTACTAATATTTTATATTCAGCCACATAATTTACATCAATCATGTTATCAATAGTGAAATTATACTACGTCTGACAGAATGGACCGACCGAAATACTTCCACTGAGGCATCTGGATTACTGGCCAGCATTATATAAGTCCCAAATTTGTGATCGCACTAATGTGTACAGAAAGAATATATGCCGCAAGATTCTACAAACAGTCGATTTAAACCTTTTTTAAGCATTACAGTTATCTAATGACGTAACAGATCAAGTTAAAGAAATAAGAGGCCTGGCAGATGATAATTTTCAAAATATTTTTAAGGAAGCTCAAGATCTACTTTCGGAATACGATATTGAAATCAGAGTACGTAGGCTACCGCCAAGAAAAACACAAAAATTGGTTATAAAAACCGATTCCGCTGCTAAGTATTTTAAAATAACAATTTTTATTCCGTTTTTAGATGGCCCCATGGCAAATCTCGAGGATCGGTTTTTAAAACATCGAGAAACCATTCAAAATTTTGAATGCCTCTTTCCATATGATAATCAAGAATTTGATAGTCAATTTAAATGTTTTTTGAAACTTCACAGCTTCTACAAGAATGAGTTCCTTGAAGAGTTTTCCATTAAAACGATGTTAAAAGCTGAACTTGAGCTGCGGTATAAAAAATGCAAAAACAAAAACTGAAGGAAGATTTGGACAAAGTGTATTCCAAATGTGATGCCAATATATTTCCTAATATAAAAAGGCTTTTACAAATTTTTTTAACTTTGCCTATTACAACCGCCACATCTGAAAGGTCCTTTTCAAATTTAAAATATTTAAAGACATATCTGCGTAGCACCACGGAAGAGGACAGATTAAATGGTTTGGCAGTTCTTTATGCGAACCACGATATTGATATTACCGTGGCAGAAATTCTGGACGAAAAGGCAAAAACAAAACGAAGAATTTTACTTTAATATTAGTATTATTAGTGATTACTTACAACTTATTGTATAAGGTTTTTGTTTTGTTTTAGTATAAGTATGATTAATATATGCGTTACTTATATTAAATACATTTTTACTAATTAAAATGAAATCTGTAATTTTTTTTTCATAAATATTTAGTTAGGGCCAGCGGCGTATTATTGCAGAAGTTTTAGGGGGCTGTCGCTCTCGTCAATCATACGTATTTTACCCAAAAAAGGGCGTGGCACCCAAAAAAATTTTCGCCTACGGCGCAAAAGAGCACCTTCGTCGCAAGAAGTTGAAGCCCCCCCCCCCGAACTAAATTTCTGGTTGCGCCACTGTGCAAGATAGTTTTTTTTTTAAATTACAGTACTTCGACTGTCAAAATATCTGGAAACTAGGCTTTTCCATCAAATTTTGTTTTCATATTCCTCATCTACACGTCAAAATATGTGGATAATGATTGGAATAATAATTTTTGGCCTGGTGTAGCTATAGCAAATAATTATAGTGTGTTTTTTTTAGAAATACAGTTAAGACCGTCTTCTAAACCGTATCAGATTCGAGAAAATTGGAGGAACCTCATTGATAAATACGGCCATGCCTCTTTAAATAGAAAGGAAAAAGACGAACCAAAGTTGGTGTTTCAGAGGAACATGTTTTTTTCCAAGCAGCTGGAAGAAAAAATAAAGTAAGTACAAATTAAAGCGATACTTTCGTAACAAATTATATTGAGACAATAAATCCAACATTTTCTTTTTAAAGAGATCAAAAAATCTTAGAACTTCTTTATGAAGAATGTAAATATAACATCTTAAATGGCAGATATCCATCGGAAATACCACATCTTATCATGCTTGGCGGTATTCAAGCTAGGGAAGAGCTTGGTCCTTACAATCCTCAGGTAATTGCCTAGCTTAACCGTGGAAGTTGCTAGTTATACAGGGTGTCCGAAAAAAGGACATTAATTAACCATATATTCCTTGAGCAAAAATAATATGACTTTTATAATGCCATTTTTCATTTTTGGCCCTAATGTTCGATATGTCAAAGTTTAAAATTAAAAACTGATTTTTTAAAATAATTTGTGTATTTAATAAGATATTAATATGATATTTGTTACATTGCTTTAACATAAAGAGTTACATCTTTCGAGAAAAACAATTCATAAATATTCAAAATAGGGCGAATCCAGTACCCGCTGACCCCCCCCCCCCCCCCCACTATTAGCCAAAAATAATGTAAAGACAATGGCGCACAAATAAAAGCTCGTTGTACTAGACCAGATAAATGCAATTATTTTATAACCCTACTTACTATCGCTAATCCTCTTCACATAAGAGTAATTTTTTCAGGAATTTTCACTGAGCATTCATTTTTACTATCTCTTCAAAAACACTGCCCGATTTACTTGATGATTTGCCTCTAGTGGTAAGACAAAATGTTTTATTTCAACTAGACGGTGCTTCTCCGCATTTTGCTGAAACAGCAATGTTAGGAACTATTTACACCGAATTTTCCCTAATCGCTGGATTGGTCGGGGCCAAGATGCTCCTGTTAAATGGCCACCTCGTTTTTCAGATCTTACTCTCTTCAATTATTCAGTCTGTAGTTGTATGAAAGATGTTGTGTATATGGTTCCGATTTTGAGCGAAAATCATTTAATAGAAATAATCCTTCAAGCTGGAGGGCAGTTCAGATTGAAACCACATATTTTTCAAAGGTCAATAGTTTTTTTTAATAAAGAGAACTATTTTTTTTTAAATTTTGTTACTAACGTATTCATAATGTTATGAAAATAATTTCTTGTGAATATTTATTATTTTGTTATGATGTATCAAATTTATTTAATAAGTAATAGTATATTATTGTCTTAAGAACGAGTGATAACAGTGGCGTTTTACTATTATATGAATAAGATTAGCAATAGTAAGTTCTTAGTAGGGCAATAAAATAATTTCATTTAACTGATTTAGTACAACAGGTTTTTATCTGTATGTCACTGTCGTTACCTTATTTTTGGATAGTCCTTTGCTTTCGATATTGTCACCTATTGCAAAGTTTTACTTAATTATATCTTGTATTCATGGTAATGTCATAATGGCCGAATTGATTTGGCATTTGAAAAATATGAGATTACCGTAAGCCGCGTTGGCATTAGTTAAGTTTCCATACTTTTCAAATTATCTCCAAAACGCATAATTTTATCGAAATTCTATACGAGTAGGTTAGGTTAGAGTGGCAGACCTCTGGCCTTGTACAGTCACACGTAGTCCTATAAGGACCGTTGTGGTACCACACATGTTCCACGGAACCTATTTGCTTCAGCTTCCTGATGGTTAACGCGATCGTAGAAGATTCTTGACAGCTTATTCAAATCAGCCACTGCTGTTAATAAAATTCGTAAGTCGACCCAGTTGCAGGCTGCTCACTTCCTCCAGATCATTAAAAAATGGTTCGCCCAATGCATTAAACCTTCTTCTCGCTAGGTCGGGGGCACACACTTTCCTCCTCTTCTTCATCTCTGCAACTTCTACAGAAGTCGTTAGTTGGTATTTGCATACGTTCAGCGTGTCTACCGAACAGGCAATGTCCGGTGACTACGGCAGTGATGTTTCTTAGGTCCTTCCGACTGTGCTGTAATAGCGCTGCGGTTTTTCTGTCATTAAGTAGGGGCCACAATTGCCTGGAGATGCTACAAGTTGTAAGCCCTGTCCATCTGCTTTGCGCAAATTGTTTAGCTATTCGATCTACCTCTTCTTTGACTTATCCCAGTGGTCTAGCCACAGTATTATCTGCTAGTTTGACAGACATTCTTGCGCCCTCCCTGGCTATAGGAGTAAAAAATAATCAAAAACAAAGGATTACCTGAAAAAATATAGTTTGGAAGTCACTGGCGCACGTACTAAAAAATAGAGGATATTTTGAATATTTGACAATTTTTTTTCTTTTGTTTTTTTCAAAAGATGTTTCTCTTTATGGCGAAGGAATGTACCAAATTTAAAATTTAAATCTTAATATATACTTGAATTCTTTTAAAAAATCAGTTTTTAATTTTAAACTTTGACTGTATATCGAACATAAGGGTCAAAAATAAAAAATTAAATTATAAAAGTCACATTATTATTGCTCAAGGAATACTAGGTTAACGGATTGACCTCCTTTTTACCGGACACCCTGTATGTCCGGTTGCGTAAAGGTTTTTAATGATAATTAACTAACCAACACCTTTGACGGTGACATAAGTGACATTGGCAGAAATAATTTTCTGGCAATCAAAGCGCCCCTGTTAGCGTAATTTTTAGCAAGTCAAAAATTCAAGGCGCTTTGATTGTGAGAAAATAAAGCCTGCCAATGTCACTTATGTTACCGTCAAAGTTGCTGGTTTGTTAATTATTATTAAAAACCTTTGTGCAACCCAACATTAGTGTTTGACTAATTATATGTACATATATATGTTCCAAAAATATTAAGCAATTTTTTGAAAGGTTATAGGGTGCTACAAATTCGCGTGAGTACATGGGGATCTCGGGAACCGTATGAGATGCGAAGATGCTTAAATTGAGGCAAAATTGCGTATTTTGGGGCCTAATGATTTGATGAAAAAAATTGTAAATATCCAGAATGCCTTCGCAGATATCCGAAAAAAACCGAGATATTCGTTTTTAATTTTTTGCGCACTAATTTTTGCCAAAAATACCTTTTCATAACCATTTTCTATGCGCTACAAGATGACGGTATTAATTTCGAACATGGTGTCTCTCAAAGGTGCTACCACAAATTCCTGAGGCTTAAATATGACGATCTAACCCAACTTACCTCAGTCCAAAAGTGGATGATTTTGTAGATGGAGTGTCAAAAGTTAAAAAGTTAAATTTGTTTCTAGTTTTTCATAAATAATTTTTTTTATTCCCTTTTCGAGCTTTTTAGCAACAAGCCTACGAAATATTGCCTTACTTTTGGGACACATTTTATTTCTATATTTTCACTGTATCTATTAAATTTGTAATTTTAGGTTCATTCAACCCATTTCTTCAGAGAAGAGCAATCCAAATTTTTACCGGTGCATGTAAGAAAAAGTCCCACGTGGACATGGCTGCCCATAAGCAGTAAGAATTCAGCCGAAGTTCGACTTCTGGAGCAGTTTAAAAGAATACCTAACACCGCCACGAACAGAAAACTCATTAAGAAGTATTTGGAGTATTGTTGGTCTCTTCCATTTTATGGGTGAGAATAGTTAATATACATTAAAGGGAGAAGAAGTCGGTTGGGCGCCTTTGTTCATTAGAATAAAGAGCTTTTGTATTTCCGCAAATTTTTTATCGCTATTCAAATGTACAGTTGACGACATATAAATTCGTACACTCCACCCATGCATAACTCGATTACAACAAAATTGCATAAAACGGGTTTCTCATCTTGCTGTTTATACCTGGATAGAACACCAGCTATATACATATACTAAATATCACGAATAGTCTCGTTTTAAAACAGATGACAGCGGTTATTTGTCATCGATCAGCTGATATTGGGACATAATAATATCCCTAGATTTGTAGCGGACCGTAATGAGCCCAAACACCGAGTTGTAAACTGCGTTTTTGTTACATTTAATTGTATTTATAACTACAATTATTATTCATTTGACCAAAAATTTAGATACAGGTTAAAAATTTTTAATTCTTTTTCATTAGGGATCATAATTATTAATGTGTGCCTTGCTCGTTAAGTTGATTTCATCGATAAGTAATAAGTTTTATTTCATCTGAACGCCGTTTTTGTCGAAAAGTTAGTTTGTAAAATTTTTGTTCGTTAAGGTTAGGTTTCTAATGTATAATTTTTGCATTTTACATTATCTAGATATCCTTTTCTGTTTCAAGAAAAATAAGTAGAAATTAAGTATTTCCCTGACTTAGGTAGGTAGGGGAGAGTTGGACAAAACCGGGTATCGCCTAGTTCTACCAAATGCCAAAACAGGTTTCCATATTATTAACCTTTAAAAAGCAGCTATTTGATTTTGAAGGAATTATTTTTATTATTGTTATTATTATTATTATTATTATTGTAGGTAATAGTAAGTAAAATTATGTTACTATAATAGTTAAAATAGCTAACCATATTAGTATGTAATAGGATAGCGAACAAATATATAATTCTATTTTCTGTGTCTACGTACCTTACATAAGTGAAATTATTATTTGATATTACTATTATTATTGTTTGTATGACAATAAAATAAAGTTTTTAACATAAAGTTAGCCTACATACAAGTTTAGAAATGTAACTGTATCAATAAATTGCATTTTAACAAACAAATTCCATAAAAACCACTTTTGGGTCTACGTACCTTACGTAAGTCAAAAACTGTTAAAGTAGGGTTTCCACTGACAGAAAAATTTAATCCCTAGCTAAACTAAAGCTTTTAACTTTATGTTCGCCTACATACAAGTTTAGGAATGTAGCTGTATCATAACCAACAAATTCTATAAAAACCGTATTTGGGTCTTCGTACCTTACGCAAGTCATATATGGGGATTTTCTTGACAGTGAATGTAATAACTTGAATTCAATTAGTTTATGTTGAACTGTAGGTATTTTACCTATAGGTATAATCTGAACAAATAAAACAAAAAAAAATCTGTTCTAAATATGAGTGACAGAATCCTATTTTAAGTTGTGTTTCAGTTAGTTTAGTATTTTTAAGGTTTGGATATTTATAATATTATAAACTTTTCAAATCTATTTTGACACTTTATCTTTAAACCATATAGAAATTCATGCTTATTATTACCTACCTTAAATTATAAAAATTACAAAACAAAACTTTCAAAAGGAATTATTGGGTACCTATTACTTATTATTTGGCAATATTAAAGCGGTAGAACCGATGAGGCTATTGCATAAATTGTTTTAGAAGGTATCACATGTATAATTTTCAAGTCCGGTCCTGTAATTCATGCCAACTTATAAAAATTTAATAAACCAATATTGACAGAGTGTCACGTGACTTTGCCCCCATCTTGCGAGAGTATTCAAGATTTTTACTATAGCTTTAAATTATTGTATGTGCGATTTTTACCATAAGTAATAATGGTTATTTCATTCATGGCTTTTCCAGTTTATCTAAAACTAATCCTAAAAATGTTGTCGCTTTGAATATTATCATTAATAAATTTTAAAGGTAAACGATGAATTTATTTTATTTTTTAATTATAAACATAAAAGAAGAATTTGTAAAAGTTGACGTAAGTTTGATTGAAGTCAAGAAAGAATTATTTGTGGTAAAAATAAATTTCTGTGAAATTTTCCGCAAACTAACTTTAACTTTAATTTAGAAACAATTAATACAAATAAGAATAGTACTGGAACTAATATTGATCCTTGTAGAACTCCACATAATATTTCTTTTTCCGAACTTTTTCTTTTCGCAATTTAAACAATTTGTTTACGATAGCTTAAAAATTTTTTAAGTAATTTGTGTGTATTTTCCCTTATTCTAATACTGTATAATTTTCTTAATAAAAGGTGATAGTTTACGGTGTCAAAGGCCTTACACAGATCAAAGGATAGTAAACAAATTTTTTTCTTGCTGTCGACATTACCTTGAATTTCTGTTATGATCTCGTACAAGTATTTCTGTATCCCTAATAAAGTCGATTCACTCAGTAAACCTGCAAGATGGCCGACATGTCATATGACAAAAGTCATATTTCAGCTAAATAAAATAAATTTTTGCATTTTTAATGACTTTTGTCATATGACATGTCGGTTATCTTGCAGGTTTACTGGCTGAATAGACTCTAGTAGGGGAGCCCACGATGCTCAATGGGGATTTACTCGAGCGTCGTGGGGACCTATTGGATCTTGAAGATTGGATGGTAGAAAGGAAAAAATGTCATATCATGTGTACCCTTTCACCGGTGGGGGAGTTACTACAGGCTTTCAAAAATGTAAAAAAAACAGTCACATGGATATACTCGAGCGCGTCAGATATTAATAGTGTATATGCCCCACGTGACTCTCATGACTGAGGTACATTAATCTGCCGGTTTTGATGGTGGGGGCGGCGGTACGGAAGGGTTAAAAATGGGAAAAAAAATTTACTCGAGCGTGTCAGATATTCAGAGGGGATGTTAAGGGATTCCTAAGGAACCTCCCATTCAATAGACTTACGATTCGGATGTGACGTAAGCTCGTGGCGACTTTTCGAAAATGCAAAAAAAAAACCGCTATTTTGACATACTCGAGCCCGTCAGATTTTCATACAGACGGTTCCGCTTGGTGTCCTGGTCGTGCTGATTCATAATCTGACGATTATTTTGAGGGATTTTGTTAATCTGACCGTTTAAAAAAAAAATTCATGACCATTTTTTAATTCACTTACAAAAATATTTCGGTACAAAATTCGGAATCAGTAATAACAATAAGAGTGACAGACGGCGATATAAATAAAGACAAAATCCATAGCAACAAAACGGTTTCATAACTATCTTGATGCTTTTTAATAATATTATTTTTACATATTTTTGATAGAATTAAGAGAAGAATGTATAAGTGTGTTATATTTTTGAAATCGGAAGAAAAGGAACCATCTAATGCGCTTCTAATATACAGAGTGTCTCATTTAAAAAAATTAAATGTTTGGTTTTAAATGTGACATATGACACCTACTGTCATTTTTGACAAAACCCATGAATACTTGGCCAAAAGTTCTACATCCTACTTTTTGAGTGAACGCGCTAACTCAAAAAACAAAAAAGTTACAGGCTTTTAAAAGTGGGACAAACTAAAATGTAAAATAATAACCCTACGAATGCTGTGATCAGCCTGTGATGGCGTGATGGCTGACGGAAAGTAGTATGGGGACGGTGCGAGAGAGTAAGTGATAAAGAAAGAGACATTAAGGCGCGGAGTGCTTCACTGCAGCTGCACGCGCTGATAAACTTTATTGACGATTTTTGTTACTTCGGCTTGTGGTAATCGGCAGATTATATTTTTCCCGTTATCCTTGAATTATTTCCTTCAAAATAAAAAAAATTAATTGACCGCGCTCGAGAAAGTCCATGTGACGTTTTTTTTTGCAAGTTTGTGACCCTCCCACTCCCTTACGTCACGCTCAAATCGTCGGATTATCGAAATGCAGACTCTTTAGCATGTAATTAACCCACCACACCTTAATCTGACGCGCTCGAGTAAATCCAGGTATCGATTTTTTTTACTATTCTGATCAGCTGCCGTACACGCGCGGCACTATATAGAGGGCTTAGACATGGCAGAGGTACTCAACAGGTATCCCCCATATGTTAATGTGCCGCGCTTGAGTAAATCCCAAAATCCCCTGTCGGGCTCCCCTACTATAAGGTTATTTTTTTTTTCGAGGATCCGTCGTTTGGCCCATTATGCTCACCCACTCATTTATCCCAGTTCCTTGCACTAGTCTATGTAGGTCAACTGGGGAGACTGTCGGTATATCCTCTGGCTCTAGTCTTGGTTGCCAGAGAATTTGGGGCCTTTTTCGATCCAGTGCCTCACATTGGCAGATGATGTGTTGTACAGTTTTCCGATCTCGTTCGCAAAGCTTGCAGCTTAGATCTCCGTTGTATAGTTGCATAGTCCATCGTTTTATAGCTTGGGATACCGAGAGCCGGTTCTGGACCTATAAATCTCTTTTCCGAAACCTTTTTTGCAAGTTTGTTAGCCTTTTAATTTCCTGCAATACATTCATGTCCTGGTTGTTTATACCAAATTTTGTTTTGTTTTAGTGCTGCCTTTTTTGACGGACAAATTGAAGAACCAGTGAGAGGGTTAATTTCTCTTCTGACGCATCAGGACGTTCCCGTTCTCGTAGCTATAAATGCAAGAGGAATTTACATTGTAGATGATTTAAATTGTGTAAGTTGTAGCTTAAAAAGCTAGTGTTTGCCCTGATTAAGTTGTAATCAATAGTGAAAGCATTTTTATAAAACTGTTTAAATGATGTGCATCATCAGTCCGTGCTTACCATTTACGCATACCGATTTTAAATAATAGCCATTTCCGAATTAACGTCTTGCAATATTCGGCAATACAGGGACTATTATTAACGGTGGCGAGGTACCATACAGGGTGTCTGTGTCTCACGGTGACCGTTCATTAGAATAATTCGGAAAGTAATGCGATTTGAAACCAAGCAAATTTGGAAAATGGGGATTTCGGAGAGGCTCTCTTCAAATGAAGTAACAGCGACCCTATGCAACTTCCGGTTATACCGGAAATAACCTTTAACTTGCGTTTATTTTAAATGGAGGTCCCGGTGTAATATTTCGTGTGTTCCTTTTTTCACAGTCAATAACATTTATTAAAAGTTTTTGTCTACTACCGGGTGTACAGGGTGGCCAACTAAGAATGCGAGGTACTGTATCTGGGAAAATATCCATCGTAGAGGCTTGCGGCAAAAAAAATTATTACAAAAACGGCCAAGAGAAAAACCTGGAAAATATTTTCAAGTTTCTGAAATGGCCACTAGGAGGGCGTAACTGCAATCTTGAATCTAAAAAAGTGATGTTTTTGTAAATTCCGCTAGATTAACCTGGGCTACAAACATCATTATATTTGAAGTTTTGTAAGTTTTACATATCGCCGCTAGAGGGTTTTTTCGACATTCCAACAGAAATGGTTAATTTTCTCAACAAAATAAATGCATTGGTATGTTTTTTTTTTATGAAAAAGTAGCTAAATGATGCCTAAACTAGCTCGCGAAAACCGCATCTCGATATCTTGTTCCTAACCCAAAATATCGGCAATAGAATTCTTTCTATTATGTAAGTTGTGGCCCTAAAAAAGATCGATTTATAAAAGGAAGATTTTTAATGCCCCCGCAAA
The DNA here is from genome assembly GCA_963969555.1 of Polydrusus pterygomalis. Lineage (NCBI taxonomy): Eukaryota > Metazoa > Arthropoda > Insecta > Coleoptera > Curculionidae > Polydrusus > Polydrusus pterygomalis. The sequence goes on along the minus strand of OZ018375.1, from coordinate 35,479,070 downwards.
TGCTCGGTTGATATGCTTCCGGTTTATTTTGAATGTCTTCAGAATGCCGCAGTAGCTTAAAGAGTTTATGCCGCTCGATATCCAAATTGGCGTCCTTGCGATGTGAGAGTTTTTCCCCGATTAGTGGCGACTTTACGAGCCAATGGTTGTTTTCGGCGTAAGTTTCAACGGCAGAGAATTGGAAGAACACAAGAAAATATTAACTACGTACTGAGGTATATTGAAGAAAATCCTCATGTTGGCACAAGAGCATTATCCCTTGAGTTGGACATATCACGAACAACGGTTCAAAATATTTTGAAGGACCATAGGTAAGTTCTAATGGCCATCAAAGTTAGGTATTCGTTTAAACTTTTTTTTATTACTTTTAGAATGCGCCCATAACATGTTGTTTTGCATCAGGCCTTGAAAGGGGAAGATTTTGATCGGAAGTTGGACTATTGCCATTGGATGATAGGTATGATACGCCAAAATAGAGAATTTTAATTTCAAATTCTTTTGACCGATGAATCCATCTTTAGTAGTGACTAGTGACGGGAGAGTCAATCGACATAATATGCACTATTGGTCTGCAGAAAATCCCCATTGGTTGCGTGAAGTTCAGCACCAAGGACGTTGGAGTTTAAATGTGTGGTGTGGCATACTGGAAGGCAGAATTATTGGGCCATATTTTTTTGAGCAATCCCTAAATGGCAATGTATTTCTTGACTTTTTGGCCAATCAATTACCGTTGTTGTTGGAAGATGTGCCTTTTGGAACCAAGGCAAAACTTGTTTTTGCAGTTGGATGGTTGCCCAGCACATTTTGCCGTTAATGTGCGAGAGCATATTAATGCAGTATTTCAACAGCGGTGGATTGGAAAAGGAAGTCTGTTTCCATTGGTCTCGGCGATCACCAGACCTAACTTGCCTGGTTTTTATTTATGGGGGCGGTTAAAGGACATCGTGTTTCAGATTAAACCTACGACCAGAGAAGATTTGAAAAACCGGATTCGTAATGCAATACGTAACATACCGAGAGCCGAAATTGAAAGTGCAGTTTTGTCTACCCATGAGAGGCTTCAGCAATGCATAAAACGTGATGGTCAGCATTTCGAGCATTTGCGGGGGCATTAAAAATCTTCCTTTTATAAATCGGTCCTTTTTAGGGCCACAACTTACATAATAGAAAGAATTCCAGAAAAATAATTACTATAAAATGAAAATTTAAGGGATTTTCCTATAAAACTTTCTATTGCCGATATTTTGGGTTAGGAACAAGTTCGCCAGCTAGTTTAGGCCTCATTTACCTACTTTTTCATGAAAAAAAAATCATACCAATGCATTTTATTTTGTTGAGAAAATTAACCATTTCTGTTGGAATGTCGAAAAAAGTCCTCTAGCGGCTATATGTAAAAGTAACAAAACTTCAAATATAATGATGTTTGTAGCCCAAGAATAGCTCCTTTTAACGAGCTCAAGTTTGTTCAAATCGGCTTAGCCGTTTCGAAGATACAGGATGTTATTTACGGAAACGTTTGAATACCCCCCACCACTTTATTTTTAGAGATACTGCAAAAAGTGTCGAACAAAAAAGGTTCAGATTATCCTCGACTCGACGAAGATCGGGATTTTTTTTATTAGGTTAATGTAGCGGAATTTCCAGAAACATCACTTTTTTAGATTCAAGATTGTAGTGGCCATTTCAGAAACTTGAAAATATTTTCCAGGTTTTTCTCTTGGCCGTTTTTGTAATATTTTTTTTGCCGCAAGCCTCTACGATGGATAGTTTCCCAGATACAGTACCTTGCATTCTTAGTTTGGCCACCCTGTACAACTAAAAAGGGACGCCGAATGTTTCTTGGAAACCGTTTACCGTACGGCTTGCGGAAAAGAATTTTTATAACAAAAGTGACTAAGAGAAACTGCTCGAAGTTTCTAGGTTGGCCGCTAGGGGGCGTGACTATAGTGGCCAAACAAAAAGCGAGATTTTCTCAAAAATCCATGTATCCGTTTTTAACACGCTCTTATTAGCTTCACCTGTATGTTTGTATGTATGTTTGTTTATAACCGACTTCTTTGAACCCGATTTTGACCCACTTTAAACGGTCAGATTTAATTTAAATTTTGTAGACTTATCAAGAACCGCTGACAATACAATAATTTGATAAGTTTATCTCATTATCCTGATCAGGATCGCCGGAATTAAATAATTTCCTTACATATCCTCTGTATGAAAGTGAGAGAGATAGAGCTCACCGTATGCGCTTACGTACTATCAACCTACTTTCCGGCTCGAGCAGTCGGCTTAATAGTGTTGGTACATTCTTTCGCTATCAGTTGGTCCGTTGGCCGAGCGGGTTTGTTCGGTTTGTGGATCCAATGCTTTGAATCTAGCCATTTAATTTTTAAAAAATGATCCACTGCCTTAAATCTAGCCTTTTCAAAAAGTCATTGTTCAATTAGTGACGGTATTCCATCTCTACTCCGGACCTCTCTATGCCTATCTCTACTCAAAAAAAAATTTCTTAACAATAACTCAAACTAAAAAATGAAAAATAAACCGGTTAAACCGGAAGTACTATATTTCTTACAACCGGTTTAACCGGAAGTTGACACTATTGGAAAGATAATAAAAATCGAAGATAGGGACATGTAGGCCGTTTTACTCTAAAGACGTACAGTTAGAAAGCTAGACGCTGTCAAAGTTCAAAAATCTTATTTTTCAAGAGTCAATATATCGGAAACTGTTTAGTATAGACTATGGAGAACTATAGGGTAGGAGGCCGATCGACAATGGCAGCATTTTCAAATTCTGTCCCGGTTTTTTGGTTAGTTCGACAAATGGTAGATGCTGGCCCACCCGGCATCGCCCGGTGAGATACCATTGCATCGGCTTAGGCGGCGTGAAGTTGCTCTTGAGTTATTCTTTGAGTCAACGTTTCGTCGCTGTGCCGATGTTCCCGGTTTCCAGGGTGGGAAGAAAAAGCATGATGGAAGCTCCAGGACCAAAATACTCCGGAGGTAAACTCGCCCCCCGATCGGATCTCCGGGTGGGGGCTGATCCTGTGGCCTCATCAAGCGATATTAACCGAACATCCACTGTCTCCGACAATATATTGGGTTCCCCTAACAACACTCAACGGAGAAATAGTGTGGCACCTACAGTTGCTGACACACCCAAAAACAGCAGCTTCAAAATTGATTTCTGCAATATCAGAGGGCTTAATACCAACATCAATTCAGTCCACCAGCACTTACAAACATCCAAGCCCCATGTGCTCGCACTGACCGAGACAAAGGTCAGATCGTCAACGAACACCGTCAGCTATTTATATCCTGGATACGATTTTCATTTCCGATTTAGACGCAACTTTGGGGTCTGTCTCTTTATCCGAGATGATCTTTGCTGCCAACGAGAGGACACACTTGAAACAGCAGAGTTTGATGTAATGTGGTTTAAAATATCAACGCAGAAAATCACCAAGTTTATCTGCTGCCTTTACCGTCTTCCAAGTGACACCCATTACAGAGCACTCTTCTCGTCACTAGCAAACACAATTGACTTCTTGCAAACCAACCATCCTAATGCCGAAGTCGCTATCTTTGGTGACTTTAACGTCCACAATATCAACTGGCTCAAATACTCAAATACCAACGATGAACAGGGTCGTGAGGCGGAATCTTTTGCGATCAGTTCTGGTCTAACTCAACTCGTGGAAGAACCAACGCGAATTCCAGACCGAGATGGAGATTTTGCTAGTCTTTTAGATCTCTTTTTGACATCCAACCCTGACCTATACACAGTCACCGTTCATCCTCCATTAGGATCTTCCGATCACAAACTTATTTCAACTCTAAGCGAGCTGCCAATTTGTTCTGAACAACCTCCTAAACCTCGTAAAATTTGGCACTACACATCAGCTAGTTGGGAAGACCTAAGGGACCATTTTCGCACTTTTCCTTGGCTGGAAGTATGCTTCTCTTCAGATGATCCATCCGCTTGTGCTCAAGAGGTCTCCGATGTCATTCTTACTGGCATGGAAGCCTTTATTCCTTTCTCCAAGAAGCGCCCTTCGAATGGCAAGCCCTGGTTTAGCAAGAACTGCGAGCGTGCTGTCAGAGCTAAAAATCTAGCTTACCGACAATGGCGTAAAAATCCTACCGATGTGAATCGCACCATCTTTGTTACCGCTCGAAACCAGTGCAAGCAAACGATAGATCAAAACAAAGAGGCTCACAACATGAGGATCAAAAATAAACTTCTCGCCAGTCCTAACGGATCTAGGTCCTTTTGGTCAGTCGCTAAGGCCGTCAGTCAAAATTTTACCAAATCAAATATTCCACCGCTAACGCGTTCTGAGGGCACAATAGCAACCACGGCTGAAGATAAAGCGAACTTACTCGCAGAACTCTTTGCTTCACACTCTACGGTAGACTTTCAGGGAAAAACACCCCCGAACATTCCAGCAGTTCGATCGGAAATGACTGATATCGTATTCCGTCAGCGTTCTGTCAAACGAATTTTGAAGGGGCTCGATGCCAAAAAAGCTTCTGGTCCAGATGAAATTCCTATTATAGTGCTCAAGAAATGCGCCGATGAACTCACACCAGTATTTTGTAGACTTTTTAACTTATCCTACAAAAAAGGAATATTTCCATCTTGCTGGAAAAAGGCGCGAGTCCAGCCTATACCAAAGAAAGGCAAGAAAACCCTGCCAAACAACTATCGACCAGTCGCATTGCTTTCAGTTATATCAAAGGTGATGGAGAAAGCTATTAACCAACAACTTATAAAATACCTGGAAGGCCTTAAAATTATCAGCGACCATCAGTATGGTTTTCGTAAGTCCAGATCAACAGGAGACCTGCTAGCCTATGTCACTCATCTTTGGAGCAACGCAATCGAACATCATGGGGAGTCCCGGGCTATTGCACTGGACATCTCTAAAGCCTTTGACCGTGTCTGGCACGAGGGGCTCCTAAGCAAACTGCGTTCTTATGGTATGCCCGGTCGATTTTGTTCATGGTTGTCTAGCTTCCTCAAGGACCGCTCTCTGCAAGTGGCGATTGACGGGTTTCTCTCAGACACCTTCACCATCAATGCTGGTGTTCCTCAAGGATCCATATTATCTCCCACTCTCTTCTTACTGTACATTAACGACCTTCTAGCGAAAACAGAAAATCCATTATATTGCTTTGCTGACGACAGCACACTTATCTCATCTTTTACTTTGAAACCTCAAACATCGGCTACTGACGCACATCTTCGCAGACAACATGAGGTATCACGCCTCAATAAAGACCTGGAAGAAATTTTGTCTTGGGGTGACAGTAACCAAGTCGAATTTAACGCTCAAAAAACCCAGGCTGCAGTTTTCTCTAAGAAGGTCAACATTGCAGAACCCGATATCGTTATGGCAGGACACGCAATTCCACTGACTTCGTCTATTAATTTGCTGGGTGTCAACCTGGGAGGAAATATGTCTTGGCATAATCACGTAGTGGCAATCGCCAGGGCAGCTTCTCAGAAGCTCGGTATACTTTTCCGTACCAAAAAGTTGTATACACCTCAACAACTTTTGACACTCTATAAAGCCCAGATTCGACCATCACTGGAATACTGCTCTCATATCTGGAGTTCTGCACCGAAGCATACCCTTCGGTTGTTGGATTCCATCCAAAGGAGAGCCGTTCGTCTAATCGGCGACCACGAGCTGACTAAGAACCTCGACAGCTTAGAACATCGAAGACAGGTTGGTGATTTGACTCTCTTCTACAGATATTTTCATGGCAAGTGTTCGACAGATATTGCCCGCTCGATTCCACCTAGAGTAATGCATAGCAGAAACACACGACGAACCACTGCCGCCCATCCCTATGTGGTTCAACTTAGTACACCCCGAACATCATTGTTTCAGAACTCTTTCATTTGGAGGACGTCATCTTTGTGGAACGGCCTTTCTGAGACCGTGTTTCCAACCGAATATAACCTCCAACGATTCAAGAAAAACGTGAATCGCTTTCTTCGCACACGCACCGCTCCCAGAGCGCCTTAAAGGATTTTCCTATAGTGCTTGTGCTCGATCATAAAAAAAAAAAATTGGCCGATAGATGGCTCTCGCGTCCGAAGTGGGCTGATGTTGTCTTCTTCTTCTTCGTTTTTAATATGGAAAACTAGATCCTCCATAGTTTTTAACTTTTACTTAAACCCTTTATTTTTCTGTGCTTTTACTTTTGACAATTGACATTTTATTTTTCGAAATAACAAATAATGTTTGAAGGCAAGACAAGACAAATAACGTTGTATTGTAATTAATTTCCATATTTATAATGAATAATGGTACAATTTATAAAAGTAGAGTTTGCTTTGTGTCGGGGTGTAAGACAGGATCTTTTTCAGAGAGAAAACGCAGCCAAATAAGTATCTTTCTAACTCCAAAGGTATAGCTAGAATGTTTAATACCCTGTATTTTAAAAACCAAGCATCTTTAGAACTTTATACAGGCCGAGTTTACTAATAAGTATAAAAAAGTAAGTGTAAATTCATATAAAAGTCCTTATTTGTTCCTTAAAGAACTAATTTAAATAAAAATAGTTATTGCGTCCATAAGAAACCATTATTTGATAGCCCACTTCGAACACGCGCGCCATCTTACAGCGACTCGTAAAGCTGAATTACCGATGCTAATTTGGGACCGAATCCAATGCATTGCGATCGGCCTCCTACCTCAAGTCCTCCATAGTATAGACTAATAATGCTTTTATCAAAAAATGTTCAGAATTTTATGCAAAATCCAAAAAAATTATATAAAATAGGGGTATCCATTTAAGATTTAGATCTTACCCCCCCCCCCCCTCCCTCCTAGGGGCTTGAAGTAACAAGATTGACAATACACGCAAAAGATGTCCCCCTCGAAATAAAAATCGACGGGTCCGAGCGTTTTTTTTAAATTAACGTGGAACCAGATATTTAGCCTGTTTCGTTTTAAATGGGGAACCCTGTATAATCCAAGGTTGTTTATTTAAAATGAGCAAGTTTGGGACAACTTCCGGTATAACCGGAAGTCGCGTATGGTCGCTGTAATTGCACTTGAAGAGAGCTTCTTATCCGAATTCGCAGGATTACTTTCCGAAACATTCTAATGGACGGTCGTTAAGCGCATTGGGAAAAAGATTAATGTTTAGGAAAGAGGGCAAAAGAAATTGCTTGAAATAATTCTTACTCTACCGCTCACTCGCAATTGTCAAAAAATACATTTTTCTAGAAAATATGCCCATAAACGTTGTCAAATGAGTCGTCTAGTATCAAAACCGGATAGATCCCTAGAACAAAATTTTACAGGAAATAAAACAAACCATTCAGATTATATAGTTGTGTTGAAAAAAATTATTTCTATATGTAAACGATACGGCTATGATTTATGTATTTATCATTAAAACGCGAGTTTCCACACTTTTATTTTTTTTTTATTTTTTAATAATTTTTAATGTTAATTATTATTTAATTTTAATAATAAAAAAAATATTTTATTTAATATTATAGCCGGTTTTGAAACCGAACATAAAATTCGCTATTGAATTAGAATGGGAAATAGGCACTTTTAAAGCAAATCGTATTGACGATATTATAGGCACATATCCAAACTTTATAATTTTGCAATAAAGTGAATTTTGAAAAAAATGGTAAAAATGATACTAGACTCAAATAATTGCTACTGTTTACTGAAATTCTGTTTTCTTTATAGTTTAACACGTTTTAATGTAGAACGTAAAAAAAGGTCCATCGAAAATCCTTGATTAAATCTTGCTAAAAAATCACAATGGGCCTTTTCACTATAATCGAATTCAACATATTCCGCAATCAGCATTAACATCCTGAATTAGAACCTATTGAAAATACATCCCAATAATAAAAATCTTCCTAGATGATCACAAACCTTTCCTAGGAACAATTAAAAAGACGCCGCGAAAGCGGAAAGTTCTAAAACTAGATCAAAACCTTATTACGTCATCCCATTATCCGCGCAATTATTTTATTCGTCAGCCTAGACGAATTATATTGCTATATTTGTTTTGATTTACTAAATAGACAAGAACAGTTTACAAATAGAAAACAACCCGCCCGATATTCAGGTAGACGAGCGGCGTTTGACCTTCCAGTTTGTTCCAGTTGAGTTTATTCCCGTGTTTTTACTAAAGGACCGTATCTTGTTTATTTATTTTGTCAATAAATAATTCGAAATTTTAAAAACTGAAACCATAGAAAATTTTATTTTTCTAATTTTGTATCATAACAAATCTATTACGATACGCATTTGCGTATCATAATGAAGCTATTTCGATACGCGTTTTTTCTTCATTTGATGTTGGTAACATTTAAATTTTTTATTTCATTGACTTGCGCGGAATTTGTGATTTACGAGAAAACCCATTTTTCGCAGAGAAAAAATAGCTTGATAACCTACTTTTTTATTCTGTGTGCCACTGTGTGGATAACAGTCATGTATGTTGGTTGCATAAATCTATAAATCAATCTTTTGTAGATGCTTCAAGCTATCATTTTCTACCAAATCCTATCCAAAATTTAATATACTAACCTTCCAATGTCGATTTTAACTTCAACTTTATTTGAATTTTCCATCTTCCCTATACTAAGTTGCAATGCCGTGATGTAAAATCACGTCTTTAGAAATTCGAAAAAAAGTAGCAAAATCGCCCGAATTTCCGAACGCTCTGTATATTAACCGAATGTACAAGGATCACACAACGTATTCCGTCCAATTTCAAATCTCATATCGCTAAAATAACTTTAGAATCTCGTGGTGAAAATGGGTCAATAAATCAAAAAAATTACAGTTCGCACAATAATTTTTGTTGTCCAGAGGCTACTATGATAAAAAATAGTATTACCAACATAAAATTTAGACATAAAAATTTACAAAATTTGAAGGATTTATTTTCTTTTTAAATATGTGTTTTTTATTGAGAAAACTATAAATAAAAAAAAAAAGTATAACGTACGTGTTATATAAAGCAGTTTTAAACACTTGTCCCGTTATAAAACTCTCGTTTTTTAACATGAACGCGTGCTATAAAATGATGATTTATAAAACGTGTACGTTAATATACTATTTTTCTTTCTCTATGCGATATATACGATAAAAATCATAACTGATACGATAAAAATCAAAACTTAGTAAATACGACTAATGGTACTATCAATTCATACCACTTTTTAGCAACTGCTTTTGGGACTGAAATATGATGAATTCAGTTGGGACTGCAGCAAGCCGTCAAGAGAAGACAATCCGGACTGCTTACCGTGTTTATTCGTTCAATTCATGGTGGTCGAAAACGGCGCGAGGGTGTCCAAAATGTTGCAGGTTTTTTCGAAACAAGCGAGCCTTATGGACACGTTGATTACCTCGTATGTATCACAGTTAACGACGAAATCGAATGACGAGGTAGATAATAAAGTGTACGATCAAGCAAACAATGACAATGGTAAGTACGATATGAAACATAGAAAACTTAGTAAGATTTTTTTTGATAATTTTATTATTAAATATTGTGATCGCAAAAAAAATTATGTAGACGTTTTAGAGTTCCTAGATCACGAAAAAATTTGTTTTCCTATTTCCGTTGGTCTATCTGGCTGTCTGTCGGTTCAAAAAATTAACAACTAAGTGGCGGGAAATTACGAAATTCTGTATATGGATGAGATATAGTAGTTATCATGGTAATTGGTAATGGCCGTCGTAACATTATGATTAGACTACTTGCGCATTGGTCAGGACAGGACTTCCCATTTGTTATTATTAATTATAAATAAATGTGCACTTGATTTTTTTTTATAGCCAAAATATTCGTATACATATGCCTTGTTTGCCTTTAAAATATGCAGTTATTTGCATTTTTTTACCAAATTTTCATACTGGTATGCAATATTTCCTAATTTATTATAGTAAAATGAGGTAAAGAAGCACATTAGGTTCTAAAAATTTAGTTTATTTTAAAAAAACTCCAAAAAAAACAAACAAGGAAATATAAAAGTAAACAATTTTTTAACCGAAAATTGTATAAAAGGCATTTATTACTAAATATTATTCAAAATTTTCAACTAAGAAGATTGCTTTCTATTAGTAAAAATATGTTTATAGGTACAAAGAGAAGCTGCGGTTGTCGATAAAATATATTTTTTCTTTTGTGTTAGATGCCTTAAGTATTTTGTTAATATGAATAATAATAAAACCCTATATTAACAATAATTATTTAGTTTCCCAACATTTAAAAACTTTAGGGGAATTAGTTATTTAAAATCACTTTTTAATAACTACCTTATACAGTGTGTCCAAGAAAGTATGCAACATATGGGAAAGTTTTTATCGCCGATTTCTCAGAAAATTTTATTCTTTATAAAAGTTGGTGGGTGCATGCCTTCAAACTATAAATGCATATTTCATATTTCACCTGCGGCTAATAGTAAGGGAGTAAATGCCATTTTTTCGAAATTGCCTTAAGAGTAAAGTACCTTAAATATTAGAAATACAGCAAAATTTTATATGGAAATGTGCTTGCAAATTAGTAAGTTAGTCAAAATACGAAATTTGAGTTAGGTGTCAAAATTATTAATTTTTTTTGGTTGATCTCTATTTTCCCCTAAACGGTACACCTCTGGTCGATTTTTTGTTTACGCAATTTTAATATATTTAATAAATAACTTAAACGTGGGTTTATAATAAACATGGATTAAGTAGTTGCAAACTTTTTAAAACCTTTCAATGTTACGAGTTGGTTCAGATATTAGCGTGTTGCTTAAACACATTTTAGCCAACTTATGTTCTAAACAAAATTATGATAGAATCCAACTTTATTCATATTACTGGAAATAATTAATAATTTATTTGTCATTTTCACCCAGTACGCTGAAGTCCAAAAACCTATTTTAAAGAAATGCATATAAAAAAAATTAAAAATTGACACACCTAACTCAAATTTCATATTTGGACCAAGTTTTTAATTTGCATAAACATTTCTACATAAAATTTTGCTGTATTTCTAATAATTAAGGTGCTTTACTCTTAAGGCAATTTCGAAAAAACGGCATTTGCTCCCCTACTATTAGCCGGAGGTGAAATATGAAATATGCATTTATAGTTTTAAGGAATGCACCAACTTTTATAAAGAATAAAATTTTCTGTGAAATCGCTGATAAAAACTTTCCCATATGTTGCATACTTTTTTGGACACACTGTATAGTCACCTATGCAATACCAACACAACTAAAAAAAAACGTAGCGAAACACTAGATGGTTCTAAAACAACAAAGTTTCTTGAGATGAGTTGGTATTGCATTGAGGGTGCGATATAGAAGCGATTTCGTTCCGAAATTACTTTTAATACCTACTTATTTTTTACAGACAATCATAATTCAGTAGTTGGCGGCAATATGTATTCTTCAAACTACACTGTGCTAAGCAACAAGCTTAGTAGATTGACATTGGCAACCTTCGATGATAATGGACACTGCATCGGACAAATGGGTTCATGGTCCTTTAGTTATTAGGTTTTCGTTCGTTTCATATTATTGTTGTTGTTTTATGGGGATTGTGCAATTTTTCTGAATCTTACAGATTTTTGCCAGTTTTGTGCTGTTTTTATAAATAATTTCTAAAAATGTCCATGGGGTAATGATTCCTATATAAGGTAGGTGCTATATATTTACTTTATTGGACCACGATTACTTAATCTTTTACCTTTAAATCTCAGAAATGGATTATTAAATAAATCTAATAAAAACGAAATAAAATATTTGGTATGATTATAATAGTCTGGTTTCGATAAACCAGTATTATTAAGTTAAGTTTCTATAAATTATCGACAGTTCATTCTATATAAGTTTATGTTAGCTAGGGGCACACACAAATTTCCTAAATTTATCGTGTTTCTAGTTAACACTTTTACAATTTTCCCGCCAAACGAGTAGTCTCGTGACTAATGCCAAAATTAATTTTTAAGTATATATATGCAGAGATAATCAGCATAAGAAAATTTCCATTCCATCAGTAAAATTTTTTGTCATATGTGGCGAAGTTTATGCCGGTCACTGTATATGTTAACTATAAGAGCTTTTAGCATCTATAGATAGCTGTAGGTACATAGTTGTACTAATATTATAAAATAAATAATCTTTAACTTCTAAACACAAAATCCGATTAATTTTACGCTTTTATGCGACAAAAAATTGAAAACTTTGGCTTATTGCACACTTACACGGCGACCGTCCTAACGGCACCGTTTACGCGATTTACCGCGTTCGTGTTATCCTTGCACACATGCACGGTTTTCGTCAGTTTTATTCTATTTTGATTCGAGTATGGATCATAGACGTACTGTGACGATTTTAAAGTCTTACAGGCGTATCAAAAAACGAAGAAAGACACAAAACAGAATTTTGAGGGTTCATCCCATCAATATGGGAAGGAAACAATTCGGTGCATTCTTTGTACTAGGTATTTGGTCAGTTGAGGGAAGACGAAAAAAACTTTTTTAACTATTTTAGGATGGTTGGCATCTTTTGCGTATATTGTCAATCTTGTTACTTCAAGCCCCTAAGAGGAAGAGGGGGGGGGGGTAAGATCTAAATCTTAAATGGATATCCCTATTTTATATAATTTTTTTGGATTCTGCATAAAATTCTGAACATTTTTTAATAAAAGCATTATTAGTCTATACTTAACAGTTTCCGAGATATTTACTCTTGAAAAATGACATTTTTGAACTTTGACAGCGTCTAGCTTTCTAACTGTACGGCGGTCTTATAGCAAAACGGCTTACATGTCCCTATATTCGATTTTTATTATCTTTCCAATAGTTCAATGTCATGTCATGTCATGTCAATTTACGGTTTGACCGGAAGTTGACACTATTGGAAAGATAATAAAAATCGAAGATAGGGACATGTAAGCCGTTTTGCTCTAAGACGTACAGTTAGAAAGCTAGACGCTGTCAAAGTTCAAAAATGTAATTTTTCAAGAGTCAATATCTCGGAAACTGTTAAGAATAGACTAATAATGCTTTTATTAAAAAATGTTCAGAATTTTATGCAGAATCCAAAACAATTATATAAAATAGGGGTATCCATTTAAGATTTAGATCTTACACCCCCCCCCCCTCCTAGGGGCTTGAAGTAACAAGATTGACAATATACGCAAAAGATGTCCCCCTCGAAATAAAAATCGACGGGTCCGAACGATTTTCCACATTTTCATTTTAAAGCAGGAAAATCGACGTGGGAAGTTTTCAAATAAAGACCCTGTATATGAGAGAGTGCATACAGCCTATGGAAATGTTGGCTGTTACAATCAAAATCAGGATTGAACTCCAAATATATTTCATTCCAGGCACTTCTTGTGCAGTTTCTGTCCTTATATATAGAACTTGTTTTGTCCCAAATACCCGGCCTTGCTTCCACCAAAGATATAAGCATATCCATATCTATATCTACTGCCATTACGAAAAATATGATTATGATTTTTTTTTTTTATTAATTTATTTTACGTCGGCCTTTTTCCGCAACGAGGCCAATCACCGACGCCAGGGAATTTGTCACACACTATTTGGTAATTTTGCCGAATCCCTCTTTGTCGAGGGTAGGGTTCTTTAACGTGCCAACATCCATGACACGGGGCCCACAGTTTAACGTCTCTTCCGAAAGACGGCGCACCTCTTAAACCAAATTCCAAATTTAACATCGACGTTGCCGGCACCGGGAATGGAACCCGGGCCTACGATCTGTGAGGCCGCTGCGCTGACCAGTAGACCACAACGTCGATATGATTATGATAAAATATACTAAATAAAATAATGTTCCCGCCAATGAACCAAGAAAATGTCGTAAGCGCGGTACATGTGCAAGCACCAATTAAATCTTCAACTCTACTGGGCATGTCTCTCCGTCAACACGGTAACGGTCGCCGTGAATTGTAGTGGGGGCTCACGGTGACATCGCGGTGGAACGGAACCGTGTACACGGTGCCGGTGCGTGTGAAAGGTCACATATGATGCCTTAACCGTATAAACGGTGCAGTTAGCACGGTGGCCGTGTAAGTGTGCAACGGGCCTTACGGTCACTTTGTATTTAAAAAAAACCGGGAGTTGACAGAATGCTAAACATAATCTAACAACATTTAAAAACGAATAGTAACCGGGTGGTTTATACTTAAAGCCGCCTAATTCAAACAGTGTACTTTTCGACGACAGAATCACATACTTTTTAGAAATTTAGTGATATAAAAGTGAAATGTATAATTAACACAAATAACTACTCCAAATCAAATTAATGAAAATATGTATAATAAGAGCACAAATTGACATAAATCTGACAGGTGTAAAAAGAAGTAGCCCATGCCCATAATTATATTTTAATTGGGTGGTAAAAAGATGAGAGATAAAGTCGTCTAGAATAATTTTGTAATCAGTACAAATTGTGAAATTAGTTCATTTTTTACCACTCAACTATTATTGTTGTAACCCTTTAGACTGAACCAAGTGTGATTAATTTAGCATAAGGTATAAATGTTACATTACGAATTTGCACTCCATTTATGGTATGTAAATTTTATTTTAAGAAAGACGACAGAAAAAATTCACCACATCGGTCAAATCACATCTCATTTCTTTTATGTACAGGTTACATTAAAGGAATTAGATTTATCTCCATCCTTGTCACATTCGGAATTTTGCATTTAATTTAATATACTTATATGAGCATAACCTTCAGTCACAATTTTATTGGACTGCGCTTAACATACCCAAAACAACCAAGCAACCCATAGATATTTACCTTTAGATAAGCAAACAATAATCACGAAAGGGTAAATTGATGGCTTCGCGCATGTAAACAAAGCTACACCGGATTAGGCATGCGCACTGCAACATTATCATTTGACGAATAGGAAAATAGACAGGTCTGGGCTTTAAAATTTAAGTTCTTGCTCAAGAAATTGTTAAAGTTGACATTACATTTACGTGTAAACAGCTAAAATTTGCCTCAAATTCTTGCCAAAAATTGGAATTTCTTCTCAATTTTTTATCAGGTTAAGAAATAAGAAAGGTAGTGATTTCTGGCATTTTAAGTAGTTGCAAACCTATCAGATTTTGAGGATAGAAAATTGTTTTTAAGGTTTTGTTTCTAAAATTTGCTTAAAAATAATACGTCGTCGTGTTTTTAGTTCGAAAACGAAGAGAACAAGTCAGTTAAACTATAAAACTTATAAAATCGAATATAAAGTCAAACAAAGCCAACAAAATAACCACTTTTCAATGTTATCGCTTACCCAACCTCAAGTCAAATATTAGTTGGTATATAAGTTGCATTGATTTTTAGAATTTGGCAAAACTTGGGTACCTGTAAAACATTTTTAAGCACAATTTCTTGTTCAAGAATTTGAAAATTTTTTGCCCGAGTTTCACCCTTGGATTAATATAAATATACCTAGGTGTTTACTTTGTTCTTTTATATAATATAAGTATAGAGAAAAGTGTCTTTTAAACTTTTACCTAATTAGATTGCAGGGATGCAACTAAAATATACCAAAACATACATCGGGATAATCTATCTTGGTATGTATTTGTCTTTATTTTCATACCTTGTTTATGTAGCCTAGGCCTAGTTTGATGTGTTTAAATTGATCATAATAAAATGAAGTTATATATCAAGATACATCACTACTCCATACTTACTGAAAATACGCAATACCCGGTATTTTACCCCTATTTGGGCATAATAAAATCATACGGTTTTTACTAGTCATTGATTATATTCCAATCCGAGTCACTAAAAGCACAAACAGAATTCACTAAACTACACAAAAACTAGAATTCCGTAAATACTTAACACTCACAATCCACAATAGCAAAGAAAACAACAAGGAATCCACAGAGAAAACTTAAAACACAACAACAAAAATAGCGCCGAGCCGGTTCTGGAGTGTATTTTGAGCATGTCGCTAAAGAAGAACAGGCCGATAACAAGAGGTTTGTGCGCATGCCCAATCCTCCTGGGAGGAAAGGCAACCGACCGGCGAGCCGCGGGCTGGGACGTTATTTTTTCACCCATAAAACTTAACCTTTGATTGAGCACGAGATAAGCTGTACATATCTAAAGGTAAATGTCTATGATATAACTTGACCCGGTAGCTTTAATTTTGACATTCCAGTTTGCGTTCCAATTTTTTACTCAATTTTCCTTATGCGGAATAAGTAACGACTAAAAATAAGTATAGATAGAGTTGAATTTGAGGAATCAATAGTTGCAATAGATGTACCGGGTGAGTCAACGATTGCACGGAGTAATTTTATGCCTTGAAGATAAGATTTGTTGATAATAAGCTTTTGTATGAAGATATGGTTGGATATCTGGCACATTTTAAAAATATTTTGTATTATACAGGGTGCGCCCAAAAAGAAAGATGTCATAAAGTTACATTTTTTTTAAATGGGACAATAATATATGATATTTGAATACATTTATTAATTCTACGTGTCATTTCATACATTTTTATGATTGGTTTAATATACGAAAAAGGTGTATTTTTTAAGATAATTCGGCTTATAATGAAAAGTTTGCATTTGCAAGCATCGCGTTGTTGTGAAAATGCTACTTAAATTTTGACACTAAGCGATTCCTAATTTTTATACTTACTAAATAAAGTCAAAAATACATATTCACTATGAAATATTTGACGCCTCATTTACAGGGTGTTTACTTTGTAGGACCAAAGTCAGAAAACTTCTAATTGAAAAATATCACTTTTATTAAATGGAACACCCTATATGTTTTTCTGTCATCTTATAGCTCGTCATACTTCGTCCACGTTCAACTTTCGTAAAGAATCTCTATCTTTCTCTAATAATTTTTGAAATATTTTAATATTTCGAGATTTAATGTCCTCGTTACAGCATCTTTTGTCAATGGATCACAGTAGCCATGGAAAATAAATGAAAATAATGGCATGACATTAAGAATCAGATCAATGAAAAACTAATCCTTTTTACTGCAAAGTTTATTTCCAGTCATTTTGTAAGTTGGTAGGTACTCAAAATGAATTTTTCAAAAAATGAATTAATTATTCGATATGATTTATGTTTTGGGCGAGGCGGATAAAAATGGTCTTTTTTTTTGGTGTTTTGCTGAACGACTATACAGGATGACATATCCCGAGCAGCGAACACCCAGTCCTTAAGGTTTTCAAAATTTAATAGACATGTTTGATTCAACAGGCGTGATCCATTGACAAAAGATGCTATAACGAGGACATTAAATCTCGAAATATAAAAATATTTCAAAAACTATTAGAGATAGGGATAGGACGTTCTTTACGAAAGTTGAAGAGTTTATGACGAGCTATAAGATGACAGAAAAATATATAGGATGTTCCATTTAATAAAAGTGACATTTTTTAATTAGAAGTTTTCTGACTTTGCTCCTAGAAAGTAAATATAAATTATGAATCGCTTAGTGTTAAAATTTAAGTAGCATTTTCACAACAACGAGATGCTTGCAAATGCAAAGTTTTCATTATAAGTCGAATTATCTTAAAAACTATAACTTTTTCTTGTATTAAATCATTAATAAAAATGTATGAAATAATACGTAGAATTAATAAATGTATTCAAATATAGGGTGTCCCATTAAAAAAATGTAACTTTATGACACCCTTCTTTTTGGGCGCACTCTGTATAATTTAAAATATTTTTAAAATGTGCCAGATATCCAACCATACCTTCATACAAAAGCTTATTATCGACAAATCTAATCGTCAAGGCCTAAAATTACTTCGCGCAATCGTTGACTCACCCGGTACATATCTAAGGGTAAGGTCTATGATATAACTTGACCCGGTAGCTTTAATTTTGACATTCCAGTTTGAGTTCCAATTTTTTACTCAATTTTCCTTACGCAGAATAAGTAACGACTAAAAATAAGTGTAGATAGAGTTGAATTTGATGAATCAATAGTTGCAATAGATGTACTAGCTGCAGTACATTAAGAACTTATGCAAGACTTCTGCAGTACTATCTGTTGTAGATAACCGCGTATTTCTGCGTACTCCTCTTGTTCACCGGAATGGAGTAGAAATTTGAATAATTTACAAAATATATTTTTAAAGTAGTACTTAGATACTGCTAAAACGAAATTATGAAAAGGTTATTTATTTCAACATTCGGAGATAAGTGGAAAAACAACACTTTAAAAAAGATCGATTATCTTTGTTTCAATAACTTAAATAGACAAGAACACGAGACATTTTTCACGTAGAAGCCGCCGGGTCGACCTTCGGTCCAAGTCCCTGCGATTGGTCAGTTTGTTATGACGTAGATCGCTGCTTTCGCAACTTTTTATTAGAGAGCGTATCTTGTTTAATTATGTTGTCAGGAAACAATTCAAAATTTTAAAAGATGAAACCGTAGAAAAAAAGTTTTTCCCCTTTTCCCCATTCTAAATTTCTTGTTTAGTTTTTAGTCGTTCCTTTTTCTCAAGTTATTTATTAGATCTGATTTATTTTTTATACGTGTTTTTCTTTTATGTTGTATATTTACAAAAATGTAAAAGTATATAATATAAATATATTATGTCAAAACCCTCTAGCTGAATTGTAGTAGATCTAACATGGGATGGTTGTTCACGTAGTCCAGCATGGCTTCATATCTGAAAAAAAGGAGCAATTTGGAAAACTTCTTTCTGCACACCGATGAATAAAGAATTTTGAATATTTGCGATTCCACTGCATATGAAACTATAGTGTCACCAGTAAAGTCCGCATCAAATGGGATTTTCAAGTAGGAGGATCAAGAAGCATCAAGTTCTGCTTCGATCGAGATGAAAATTAAGCAAAAAAAAGAGTAGTCACGTGATTCGCATTATCTGTCAAATTTTAATTTTTTCCAAAAATAATTCAAAAGTGGGGTTATTTCTGAAAATATTAAAAAAAGTTATTAGAAAAAGTTTTTTTAAATGCAGTTTCTAGCCCACATGCAAAATTTCAGCTGCATAAGATAATTTTGATTTTTTTACCTATATTTTGTAAATTGCACCACTTTTGCAAAATAAGACTCAACGCAACCACATAAAACTTCTCAGTTTTGACAAGGATACATTTCCTTTAAAGTAGCGCCATATTAAATGTGTGTTTTTCTACAAAATCAAAATTGGGCTATTAAATTTGGTCGCATGTGATGCAAAGTTTATTTGTTTTTGACCCTGTATAAGGTAACTTCATAAAATAAGTATTTTTGAAAACGTAGTTTGTGTTTGAAAATAATACACGTTAACGTTATTATGACATTTTGACTTAATAATAAATTATAATATAGGGGTTTTAAATTAAATCGTTGAAAATAGATAAACTTTACGTTGTTAAACTAAAATTTATTTTCCAATTAAAAACACTTTACTGAAGACACTGTGTTCTTTTTTGTCTTAATATTAAGGTGTATTACTTTCAGACACAAACTACGTTTTTAAAAATACTTATTTTATGAAGTTACCTTATACAGGGTCAAAAACAAATAAACTTTGCATCACATGCGACCAAATTTTAATAGCCCAATTTTGATTTTGTAGAAAAACATACATTTAATATGGCGCTACTTTAAAGAAAAGGTATCTGAAATAAAGCCTTGTCAAAACTGAGAAGTTTTATGTAGGTTGCGTTGAGTCTTATTTTGCAAAAGTAATGCAATTTACAAAATATAGGTAAAAAATCAAAATTATCTTATGCAGCTGAAATTTTGCATGTGGGCTAGAAACTGCATTATTTAAAAAAACTTTTTTTAATAACTTTCTTCGATATTTTCAGAATTAACCCCACTCTTGAATCATTTTTTGGAAAAAATTAAAATTTGACAGATAATGCGAATCACGTGACTACTATATTTTTGTTTAATTTTTATCTCGATCGAAGCAGAACTTGATGCCAAACTTAAATTTCGAATAAAGCTATTAATAAAAAAAATCCCATATGATGCGGACTTTACTGGTGACACTGTATATCGAAAAACAAAATTACGGCAAACCAGTGGGAATATATGAATGGGGCAAATTTTAAGGGCGAACAAACCCAAATTGTTTAAGGTCTCAACGTCATTCAATCTATTGCCAACCTGTTTTGGCCTTGTTTTTTAGTTTATTATTTCATTAAATAACATTTAAGGTTGAATTCTCAACGTCGTTCAATTTATTGCCAACCTATAACCTATTTCGCTTTGTTTTTTCAAGTTTATTATTTTTTAAACTAACATTTAAATAAAATTAGTTATCGTCGGCACATTACTTAGGTAATATCTGATATATTACAAAAATATCAATTTATTTCATTGCTAATTTTGGGAGAATTGTATAGTGAAAGAACAATGAGTGACAATGACATAATAATGTTAAAAAAAGTCTTACTGGATATTTTTCGCTATACAATCCTCCTAAAATAAGTTATGAAATTCCTTGATATTTGTTAAATATGTCAATTAATACCTATAGAATATCAAGTCGATACTGATTTTCTTTATATTTTGTATAAAAGCTAGAAAACATAAATAAATCTACGCGAAATAGCTATAGGTTGGCAAGCATGTCGATACTCCCACCTTAAATAAAATCAATATCGTCGGCACATTATATCAATTTATCCATGACTATTTTTGGGATAATTGTATAGTAAAAGAACATTGACATAATAATGTTCAAAAAAATCTTACCCACTATCTTTCAGAATACAATTATTCTCCTAAAATAATTTACGAAATTCCTTGATATTATTTATTAAATGTCAATTATTACCTATTAAATATGCAGTCAATATTGATTTTATATAAATTTTGTGTTTAAGGTGGGAGTATCAACATGCTTGCCACCTATTTCGCGTAGATTTATTTATGTTTTCTAGCTTTTATACAAACTTTAAAGAAAACCAGTATCGACTTGATATTCTATAGATAATAATTGACATATTTAATAAATATCAATGAATTTCATAACTTATTTTAGGAGAATTGTATGGCGAAAAATATCGGGTAAGATTTTTTTTAACATTATTATGTCATTGTCACTCATTGTTCATTGTTCTTTCACTATACAATTCTCCCAAAATTAGCAATGAAATAAATTGATATTTTTGTAATATATCAGATACTACCTAAATAATGTACCGACGATATTGATTTTCTTTAAATTTTAGTTATTAAAATAATAAACTCAAAAAATCAACGCGAAATAGGTTATAGGTTGGCAATAGATTGAATGACGTTGAGAATTCAACCTTAAACGAAAAAAAAAATGTACGCGAAATAGGTTTTAGGTTGACAAGTATGTTAATACTCCCACCTTTAAAATATTTTTTTTACGGAGCGGTTCGAGTGTATTCGTATGTTAGCCCGGGTCAAACCGAGAACCGGCGGCGGTCACGCGCGCGCCCATAGCGATATTATTGGTGGGCCGTCGACACAGAATTAAAAAAATAAGTAAAATAGTTATTTTCCATAAACTTCTGTGTTTTAAATAGCATCTCTAGCAACTAGAAAGGAACAATTGCGTTGTTGGGTTTTTCATTTTTAGTACTAGAAATAATCAAAAAACAAAGCTAAAAATTACAAGAAATCACTTTTTTTCAGTAATTCGTCCATACGTTTTTTTGCTGCATCCTAAGTATATACAGGGTGTTCGGAAAAATGGAGGTCAATCCGTTAACCATACAGTGACAGCAAAAGATGTTGCACCATATGGGAATTTTTTTTATTAAGATTAAAAAAAAAAATTTTAATAGTTGAGATAGTCTCTGCATATCCTGAAATCGAAATACACATAAAAAGAAATTTGAAAAATCCAAGCGTATACAGGGCAAGGGTAAATATTTGATTTTTATTCAAGAGTAAAGTACCTTTATTTTCAAAAATACGTGAAAAGGTTACTAAGAAAAGTTGTTTAGAATTAATTTATATGCGTAAATATAGAATCTCAGTTACATCTGTGACAAAAATTAAAATTTGATGGTTTCAGCTGTTTCTGCTGCTCTGTATTTGGGATAATGATATGAAGTTGCTATAAATAAAATTTTTATGTGATTTTCATATATAAAATTGTTTTTGTTATGAATAATTTAAATAAGTGTAATCGTAATAGTCAAATCATTAAACTTCGGTAAAACTTAGCAGAAAAGTGGTGCACGATGACCGCCATTTTGAATATCTTGTGCAAAACAAATCGAAACTAGCAATTTCTTTTAAAGGGACGTTTGGTTATGCAGCAAAATAATAATAAGAAATAAAATATTTTTTAAAAGTTCAAAATTTTAATTAAAACGCAATAAAAAAACATTTACTTAAAATCAGCAACTATAGAAGATAATAACAACATAACATTTATAAATTTATAAAAGGAACTACTCAATGTAGGCTCCGTTTTTTAGTATACATTTAATTGTTCTCCTATTTGTCTCCCTACAAACGTTTCTTAAAAATGTAGGTGGAATGCTTTGACAATATTGTCTGATAGTATCCTCAAAATTGTTTAAATTCTGGAAAGGTCTATGTTTATAAACCTTGTTTTTAAGGTAACCCCAAAAAAAGAAGTCCATAAGAGTTAGATCTGGAGATCTGGTGGGAAATAAATTTAATGATTTTCTTCCTATCCATTTATTACCAAATGTCTGGTTTAGCCACGTTATAACCGGAATGGTGCTGTGGATTGGCGCTCCATCCTGTTAAAAGTATAAATACTACCTAATTTGAAGCGACATTTCGTCAATAACTGGACTAATTTCATTTTTTTAAAAGTTTAGATACATTTCAGAATTTAAATTTCCCCTAAAAAAATACGGTCCTATCACTTGTGATCCTACAATCCCACACCACACATTTGTTTTAAAGAAATATTGGTTACGAGCCTCGATAGTAAAATGGGGATTTTCATCAGCCCACCAGCGTAGATTCTGCGAACTTACTACACCATTGCTGGTGAAGGTTGCCATCTGTAAATATTATGTGACTTTGAAATTATCTATCGTCTTCCCTTATACCTTGAAACCAAAAGCAATAATCTAAGCGTGCATCTAGGTCTCGTTCTTGCAGTGTATGTACAATTTTGGGTTTGTAAGCTTTAAATTTATTTGCTTTTAAAATGTTTCGTACAGAGCCATACCACATACTTGCATTACTTTTTCTTTCCGAAAGGGGCATTTTTGGATTTTCTATTGCAGATAGTAACACATTTATAGTACCCTTCTCACCTGTGACAGGTTTAACATGTTGAATTTTATTTAAATTAGCTACACTTCCAGTCCTTTTAAATTTTTGAATTATTCTTCCCACTGTGGTCTCATTTGATTTTCAGCATTCATTTTACAAACTTAAGAAAAATAATTCTTGAAATTAACAGCTTTACATGCATGTGTCAGTTTATGTCAAGTAAAGTCATTGTTTGGTCACAGCCTTCGAAGCTAAAATAGTATTTAACTTTAAAATACGCCACTTCCATTGCGTAGTAGGGAATGCATAAAAGAAACACCAGAAAAATCTTTAAAAAATACAAAGATATCTTTTAATGCATAACCAAACGTCCCTTTAAAAGAAATTGCTAGTTTCGATTTGTTTGGCACAAGATATTCAAAATGGCGGTCATCGAGCACCACTTTTCTGCTAATTTTTACCGAAGTTTAATTATTTGACTATTACGATTCCACTTATTTAAATTATTTATAACAAAAGCAATTTTATGTATGAAAATCACATAAAAATTTTATTTATAACAACTTCATATCATTATCCCAAATACAGAGCAGCAGAAACAGCTGAAACCATCAAATTTTAATTTTTGTCACAGGTAACTGAGATTCTATATTTACGCATAGAAATTAATTCTAAACAACTTTTCCTAGAAACATTTTCACGTATTTTTGAAAATAAAGGTACTTTACTCTTGATTGAAAATCAAATATTTGCCCTTACCCTGTATACGGTTGGATTTTTCAAAATTTATTTTTATGTGTATTTCGATTTCAGGATATGCAGAGACTATCTCAACTTTTAAAAACAAATTTTTAATCTTAATAAAAAAAATTCCCATATGGTACAGGGTTATCCAACCAAGACTAGACAAGGCGATTTTTTGACTTTTCCTGTACTTTTATAAAAAAAACTGAAATAGCCATCTTAAGTCATTTTCTCCCGCGAATTCGAATATCTTCAGCAAAAAACAATTGAACATCAAACAAAAGTACTAGGGGTCACTTTGATATTTTTTTAAATGGAACACCCTGTATATTTTTACATTTTTAAATTCCACATAAAATTATAATTATTTTTTATTAAATGCACTATTAGTCTATACTTCATAGTTTCCGAGATATTGACTCTCGAAAAGTGACATTTTTGAACTTTAACAGTACGTCTTAGAGCAAAACGGCTTACATGTCCCTATCTTCAATTTTTATTATCTTCCCAAAAAAATCAACTTCCAGTTAAACCGGAACAACTTTATTTCCTTCTTTCGAGTTACATCCGGTTTAACCGGAAGTTGATTTTTTTGGGAAGATAATAAAAATTGAAGATAGGGATATGTAAGCCGTTTTGCTCTAAGACGTACTGTTAGAAAGTTATAAGCTGTCAAAGTTCAAAAATGTCACTTTTCGAGAGTCAATATCTCGGAAACTATGAAGTATAGACTAATAGTGCATTTAATAAAAAAGAATTATAATTTTATGTGGAATTTAAAAATGTAAAAATATACAGGGTGTTCCATTTAAAAAAATATCAAAGTGACCCCTAGTACTTTTGTTTGATGTTCAATTGTTTTTGCTGAAGATATTCGAATTCGCGGCAGAAAATGACTTAAGATGGCCATTTCAGTTTTTTTATAGAAGTACAGGAAAAGTCAAAAAATCGCCTTGTCTAGTCTTGGTTGGATAACCCTGTACAACATCTTTTGCTGTCACTGTATATTCCTTGAACAAAAATAATATGACTTAAAATGTAATTTTTAATTTTTGACCCTCATTCCGTAACTGATCTCAAAAACGGTTAGAAATGGGTATAGATTATTATTATCAAAGGTTATTTAGGTTTTAATAAGGTACCTATCCAAAAATGCTAAAATATACAGGGTATTCTATTTGAAATAACAAACTTGACCCGGTCTAACCGCAAGTGGAATTATAATATTTTAAAAGTTCAAAGTCTGTTATGCCTGCTACCAAATTTTAAGCAAGATAACATTGCTCGTTTTCGAGATCTACTAGGCCACTTAACGCGAACCACCCTGTATAGTGTGCCATTTATACGGCCTATAAGGCGCTCTTCTTTTTTTTTTAGTTCTATTGTCGACAATTCCGTCTTTTGTTGTGTCTTCTAAACTTCCTAAAGAGCGCAGCTTTGTTTCTCTCTTAGTTTCAATACATTTATGCAGTTTTCTTGTCAGTTCAGTTCAGGTCTTTCTTTCCTGATTCCATAAATATACAGGGTGGGTATTTTAAATGGAACGCTGCTTATAGCGACTCTGAGATTAACATTTCTCTAAAATCCAAAAATACGTCCTCAAAAATTTTTTATGGACCACGCTTTTGTCATGTAATAGAATGGCCACCCAGATCCCCGGATATTACACCCTCAGATTTTTATTTATGGGGCGATTTAAAAAGCAGGGTCTATGTCACCAGACCTAGAAATTTGAAAGAGTTGAAAGTAAGGATTCGAGCAGGGATAAGTTTAATTACTCCAAAAGTTGTGGAAAGAGTTGCATTACAGTTTTCAAGTTATTTTGTGTAATTATTCGTTAAAAATTAGTTTTTATTAAATTTCTGACACATGGTTTGACAGATGTAAAAAAAATAATATGGACAAATTCCTATTTCAATAAGCTTCCCAAGAAGGTGTCACAAGTGGTATCGTCTAATTTGGAAAAAGAAAGTTGGTTAGGGCTGCGTCCCCCCTTTGGGGTTACCATTTTTTTACACGACAAAAGCGTGGCCCATATAAAATCTTTGAGGACGTATTTTTTGGATTTTAGAGAAATCTTATTCTCAGAGCCGCTATAACCAGCGTTCCATTTAAAATCATCACCCTGTATAGTGTGTCTGTATTAAGGAGTAGGTACACGCATTGAATCGACTCGAACCGGTCGACTCGGAAAAGAGCAGTCGGAATAGCAAACATCATGGGGTCAAGTCGACCGGTCCGACTCAGTGCGCGGGGTCTAATCTAATTACATGAATATCAAAAACTGCCGACTGCTCTTTTCTGAGTCGACCGGTCCGAGTCGATTCAATGCGCGTACTCATTTAGCCCAAACAGAAATGTTTTAAAAAGCTATTATATTCATTTGAGTTTAATACATCTATAGAATGCTGGAAAAGAAAAGCTCCGTAATGGCGATGAATTGAAATAACGTCACGGAGGTGAATATTAACAATATAACGTTTTGAGCTAATATAGACAAACTATATACACTGCGCGGCATATTTAACGCATAATGAAAAATTGCCTCAATTTTGATGTTATATATTTTCCAAATTTGTGGTTCGTTTTTAATGATTTTTTCTTCTAATTGTAGGTTTTTTCCTTAAGCATATCACTGCCTTTATTGTTTTGCTTAAAAAAGTAACTTTGGTATTATACCGGGTGTTATAAAACTGTTATGTTTTTTTTACGGAAATTCAAACCACCCAGTGGTATTTACTAGCCATTGCAATTTATCGCAATTACAGCCTAATGAAAGTCCCATGTTTCCTTTACATTTTCTTTTCTGGTTCATTGGGTTATCTCTGTTTTTTCATGAAATATTCAATTTTTAGTGCAACGTGATTTTATTGACATAAAATGAATTTATCGGAAAAGTAGCAGGCTATGAAAATAAAAGATTACACAGAAACATCATAAAGTGACATGTAACAGGAGCATTATCAGATTTAATTTTTCACTTTGTCAGTTTTTAGTTTGCTTTGCATTGGCAATTTCTAATAAATTTTTAATGAAATCAGAAATCTGATTTTAAGTATGCCAATAAGATGCGAAGCAGTCATTAAAGCAAGGGGCAATACTCGCTACTAATTATTCATATTTAATTTTTTTTAATACCTTTAGAAATTACAATTTTTTTCCCTGTATTTTTTGCCCGGTTTATGGATTCAATAAAATTAATTAATACCAGATATTGATTCTTTATTTACTTTATAATTTGTTTTTCTTGCTGTTGCATTAATCAAAGCATTTCGTTTATTTTGTATTTTTTAACTGAAATTTTTTTATGAAAATCACGTTGAACTAAAAATTGAATATTTCATGAAAAAACAGAAATAACCCAATGAATCAAAAAAGAAAAGGTAAAGGAAACATGGGACTTCCATTTGGCTGTAATTGCGATAACTTGCAATGAATAGTAAATCCCATAAGGTGTTATTAATTTCCGTAAAAAAAAACATACTTAACAGTTTTATAACACCCGGATAATACCAAAGTTACTTTTTTAGGCAAAACAACAAACGCAGTGATATGCTTAAGGAAAAAACCTACAATAAGAAAAAAAATAATTAAAAACTATCCACAAATTTGGAGAATATATAACATCAAAATTAAGGCAATTTTTTCGTTATGCGTTAAATATGCCGCGCAGTGTATTTGTGGAATCGGGAAAAAAAGATCTTTCATAGAAATAAAAAGGACAGAGTGTTCCATTGAAAAACAACATCTTTACGCCAGAGTTCATTTGTCTTAAGCCAATTCGATTTTTCAAAGGCAATTTTAGGTTCTACGGTTCTACAAAATGGCTATATTGGTTTTAATAAAACTCAAAAATAGGCATCTGTACAGTTCTGGTTGGATGACCCTGTACATTTAAAATAAGCCCGGAACAAGCACAGGAATTGGTGCTTCGTTTCCCTTGGCTCGATTCTTTATTAGGGAATTTTCGTGTAAAACTTGTACTGTTTTGAAAAATAATTAGTTTTTAATAATTACCTCAAAAATGACAATTCTTTATGTCTCGACAGCCTTATTTCCAGGGTCCTTAGGTAGAAAAGCAAATCGTTAACTTCTTGAAAGTATTTAGCTTCTTCATCAGCTTTTAAATTTTCGTGATTTTGTGTGTACCAGGTTTGCATTTCCTCGACTTTAGCTGACATCTACAATAAAATTATTTTATTTACAACCATGCATGTAATAATGAAATTTTATCTTTTTTTTGAAAGGTGGAAAGTTGACGGTTTTTGACTTCTACTTTCCACCCGGGTGAAAAGCGAGCACTTTCCACTCGGGTGAAAAGTAAAATTATTTTTTTTGTAATTTTATTAAAAATCGATATTTCAAAATAATATACCGACGGGTAAACCGCGGAGGAAATTTGGTGGAATTAGTGGCATTACTAAAGGAATTAGCAGGCATTACAAGAATTAGTCGAGGCATTGGAGATATTTGTATAGGCATTAGAGGAATTAATCGAGGTATTAGTCGAGGAATTGGAGGAATTAGTCGAGGCATTAGAGAAATTAACCACGGTGTTAGAGGTATTACTTTCAAAATAAAACTTTATTATGGCAATAAATTTACTTTATTGTGTTGAGTAATGCCTTGGTTATAATTTAAATTTCTTTTCTAAGGTCATTTTCGAGGTAATTTTTTTATTAAGGTGACATTATCAACGTCATTTAATCCATTACCAACCTATAACCTATTTCGCGTTGCTTTTTTTAGTTTATTATTTGATTAACTAACATTTAAATAAAATCAATATCGTCGGTACAATATTTAGGTAATATCTGACATATAACAAAAATATCTATTCATTTTATTGCTAATTTTGGGATAATTGTATAGTGAAAGAACAATGACATAATAATGTTAAAAAAAATCTTACCCGATATTTTTCGCTATACAATTCTCCTAAAATATTTAATGGAATTCCTTGATATTTATTTAATATGTCAATTATTACCTATAAAATATGAAGACGATAATGATTTTATTTAAATTTTGTGTAAAAGCTAGAAAAATTAAATAAATATACGCGAAATAGGTTATAGGTTGGCAAGCATGTTGATACTCCCACCTTAAGCTAAATACCTACTTTTGGGAAAAGCTTCGTCCAATGAATACTTAATCAAGTTGGTAACATTGCATTGCATGTATCTACAATGTTGTCATATCCTGTTTTTGCGGAAGATCTACCGTTTTGATGTATAAACTGCCATTCTACCGCTGAGGTACCAATTATAGTATTTGCAGAATTATACCGTTGACTCTTACTGCCAAAAATAAACGACCAAAAATGTCAATAGCATTGTATACGTCTCAACCCCTTCAAAGGGGATTAAATGGGATCAGGATCGGTTTAAAAATGTACCTACACCACATGATTTATTTTTATAATTTAAAATAAATAGATAGGTATTTTTAGTTTTAGGTTGGTACCTATAATAAATGTAAAATAATGATAACAATTAATGATAATTGAAAATAATATAATTTAAAAGTATACCTACCTAACTATTAAGATAACAAGTACAATAAAAATTAATTAAATTCTAAAAAACTATTGATAATTTATTCAAAATTTAAATCTGTATCACTATCACTATCTTCATCTAAGCCTAAACTTATAATTAAGGGTTGAACATTTGTAATCATACAATTGTAAGAATTTTCCACCACACAGTTTTTCCAGCTGTCTGCAGAAATTTTTCTTACGTTTTGTTGTCAAATAAATTTCCATTTTTTAAATTTACAGACTTTAAGATACAAAGATACATTTTATTATTTATTTAAAGTGAAATTTACCGTTGGAATTAGTGAAAATTGGTGTGCATTACTGGGCATTTGTAAAGAAATTAGGGGTATTAGTTAATTAAAATAAGGAATTATTGGCATTAGTGTACAAGAATTTTCACCGCGGTTTACCCCTTGTAATATACGAACACCAACATGCAACGCACTGTAATACGCTTTAACGACAATAAATTTGTTTATTTTTAAAATTATAGTGACATTTATAAAAAAGCAAAAAATTAACATGTTTTTTTTTACGTATTTAGTTTAATTATTACATTGGCATTATTGTAGGCAGCTACTGATATGTTCAAACCTTGCTGAAATTATTTTTTTGAAAGGTTTATTTCATAATTATTTAAGGTTAAAGTAGAGTTAGTAAAATTTTAACTTGACTTTGAAATTCATTTTGCCGTATTAAGGTGGGAGTATCAACATGCTTGCCAACCTATAACCTATTTCGCGTAGATTTATTTATGTTTTCTAGCTTTTATATAAAATTTAAAGAAAATCAGTATCGACTTGATATTCTATAGGTAATAATTGACATATTTAATAAATATCAAGTAATTTCATACTTTATTTTAGGAGAATTGTATAGCGAAAAATATCGGGTAAGATTTTTTTTAACATTATTATGTCATTGTCACTCATTGTTCTTTCACTATACAATTATCCAAAAATTAGCAATGAAATAAATTGATATTTTTGTAATATATCAGATACTACATAAATAATGTACGGACGATATTGATTTTCTTTAAATGTTAGTTATTAAAATAATAAACTCAAAAAATCAATGCGAAATAGGTTATAGGTTGACAATAGATTGAATGACGTTGAGAATTCAACCTTAAATTGAGTAGCGATAGAACTATCTACCGGGTGTTTCTCAACAGACGTTCACCCCTATAACTTTTTTGTATTTATAGATATTAAAATGAGATTTTGAGATCATGCATAAGAGATGAGTCTGCATTTATTGGTATAATTATCAATTTGTTAGCACTTCCGGTTTGACCGGAAGTAACCTTGACTTTGGTATTTTAAATGGGACATTTAACTTACATTGTAAATCAGATAAAAATGGTTAGTTTTACTAGAAATGAACAAATTGATATTCTCCTAATTTTTGGAGTGACCAGAAAAATTCTTCTGAAGCAGCAAGATTGTATAATATATTGTATGTTTAATAAACTAATGACGTTACAACTTTAAATTAAAGCCATATTGCTTTTCAAAACCATTCCATTGTTTTTCAAAGCCGCCTTTATATTTCTTTAGAAAAGAGAGGGCGGCAATAATGCCTAACGCTTTTAAATTTGCGATTGGGATTTAAGGAAAAATGTTCAGTGTCAATTTTAAATTAGCATAGGAGTGTATGGTATCAAATTGTTGAAAAAAATGCTCGTTTTAAATATCCTAGTGAACTACCATCGTTCCATTTGGTGGAAAAATGAAGTAAACGTCAAGAAAACAAAATTTCATTTTTTAAACGCTTGTGAAACTTATAAAGTCAATTATTATGACATGACTATAAATTAACAGATTTAATTAATTTGTAGCACTCTAGATTGAAAATAAAAAATAAACATAAAAATGTTATAACACGTGTCAAAAAATGACAAGTGAGGTGTCCTTTCACTCATAATGTTATGCTGAGCCCAAATAAGTAAAAATATACAAGATGTCCCATTTAAAATATCAAAGTCAAGGTCACTTTCGGTCAAACCGGACTTGCTAACAAATTGAATATTATGCCAATAAATATAGACTCATCTCTTATGCATAATCTCAAAATTTCATTTTAATATCTATAAATACAGAAAAGTTATAGGGGTGAACGTCTTTTGAGAAACACCCGGTAATCCCGGTATGTGTCCCTTAGCTACTTTAATAGATTTCCAGCCTCCTGACCGCTCAATTTGCATGAGGTCGCCACCGTTATTTGCGAGCAAAGTAGCCACTGTCTTCTGAAACAGTGGCCAATAAAACTTAATATTCAGCTTCAGCTAATAATTAGTATCTAATTTTGGAAGGGCTGTTCACGGAGGCATTGACGAATAGTATGCCGGTGTTTTTTTTTAAATAAATGCACAGAAACTTGAAAAAAAAGCAGTTTTTTAAAACCACTAACACGTTTTACTATCAAATTAGTAGGTACCTACTGACAGTTCGGATATACAGGGTGGTCCTTAAGTAATGGGACACAGAGCAGCAGTAAATTATTCACTTGAAAACATAACGATTTAGCGCAATTTTTATAATCCGAAAGACAGATAGAGGGGGTCAAAGTTAAAATATATATTATATATATATTTTCAAAAGTTTCCGGAGCATTGGGTTAAAATTTGGTGTAGGGGGGTTTTTTGGGGCGGGAAATAACAATCTGGGCTCATTTTTCTTCTATCGGATAGAGGGCGCTACAAGCAGCACTTTTCTTACTTTTGAACTGCAATAACTTGTTGTCACTAGGTATAATAAGACTTATCACTCCTAATTAATAATCTTACGACTTTTTTACGTAAAAACTCTTGTCAAATAACGCTAAAGTTAATAGTTTTCGAAATATTTGC
Organism: Polydrusus pterygomalis; assembly: GCA_963969555.1. Lineage (NCBI taxonomy): Eukaryota > Metazoa > Arthropoda > Insecta > Coleoptera > Curculionidae > Polydrusus > Polydrusus pterygomalis. The sequence continues at coordinate 35,446,708 of OZ018375.1, read as the reverse complement.
TATTTTAATGTAACATGTAAGGTAATACTTCTTATTTTATCCGAACGTAAACCGTATTTTGTAAAAGTTTAACCAAAAAAATCGTTTTCCTCTTGTAAAATATTTTAAACAAAAGTTTGAAATTTTGTGTTTTATTTACCCGTCAATTATTCAAAAACAACTTGTATTGAATAATTTTTTCTGCTGGATCTCAAACAACGGAAAGGTCATTGAGTATTAAAATAACAAATATTTCGAAAACTATCAACTTTAGCGTTATTTGACAAGAGTACCTTTTTTACGTAAAAAAGTCGTTAGATTATTAATTAGGAGTGATAAGTCTTATTATACCTAGTGACAACAAGTTATTGCAGTTCAAAAGTAAGAAAAGTGCTGCTCGTAGCGCCCTTTATCCGATAGAAGAAAAATGGGCCCACATTGTTATTTCCCGCCTCAAAAAACCCCCCTACACCAAATTTTAACCCAATGCTCCGAAAACTTTTGAAAATATCTAAAAAACTCGAAATAATTTTTTTAACTTTGACACCCTGTATCTGTCTTGATATAAATTTTCGGATTATAAAAATTGCGCTAAATCGTTATGTTTTGAAGTGAATAATTTACTGCTGCTCTGTGTCCCATTACTTAAGGACCACCCTGTATACATGCATATTATATCCAATCTGTTTTCGAGAAAATGCTGAAAATGTGTTGTCATATTCCACAGTATGAATATTCAGGCTTAAAGACCTTTTTCTAATTTTGACATATAAAGTGACACTTTTTAAAACTGATTGACATTATGAAACGTCTTACTTTTTGTAACTAGTTGCATAAAGTAAAATGGGGATCTTGCTGGCCATTGTTGAGTTCCTCCGCGACCTATCCAACGATTACGATAAACTGCATCTAAATGATCGCGAACGATTACACTGAAATGAGCAGGAGCACCATCATGCAGGTACCACATTTGATTCCTTAATATGGTACATCTTTAAGTAACAGAGGTAGTTCTTCTTGGAAGAATTGCAGATAAGACTGCCGTTAAGGCGTTAATTATGTTTTTAAGAACGTAACCGTCCCAGGATAACTAGATTTATGTGATCAACAATTATTCGTCAATACTGCAAAATGAAGCTAATTTAATTTAATTATTTTAATTAAGAACAGTGTGCCTGAGGAGAAAAACGCAAGACACCATTTTTATATAGAATTGATCAGGCTAATCAGAAATAATATCCAGTGGCGTACCACATGGAAAAATGTCAGTGGTGTACCACTTTTTTTCTAAAAAAATATCAGAGGACATGTTTGCAGGGACGCCACTGGTGGGACAAGAAAAAACTTTTATAACTAAAACATGTGGTTTCATGTCCCATTAGCACATGCCAAAATTGAATATATTATTTAAAGTACTTTCGGAGATATTACAAAAAACTCATTAAAACAGAAAAAATTCAACACCTTGTAGCAAAAAATTTAAGCCGTTTACGACATATGTTTATATGAACTTTTCTTCATAAAATGACGAGGAATCACACCCTAAAATATTAGCACGTCATTAATTTTAAGGAACACCTTGTACCTATATTGATTAGGGACCTACTGCCTCATTTTAATTTTTGCTATAACTGAATTTGTAATTTGAATTTTATTCGGATTAATATATTGTAATTGTCTTCTCTCTCTCTTTTCAGACCCTTGAGAATTTTTTTATATAAAACGGAACGTTGGGATAAATACAATTTTGTCATTCCATTCCTGCCCTCCTGTACTTATTCGAACTATTATAAATTAAAAATTTATAACCTCAAAATAACTAAAAATAATATTTTTAGGGAAAATATTTGGCAACACCGACCCTTCTTACTTAAAAATACGGTTAAAAGGGCACAGTTCTCAAGGTCACTCATGTATAAAAGATACCTATAAATGCCTTGAATGCAGGGGTAACTTTTGGAACTTTTGCAATTATTAAAAAAAATTATTAGTATCTAATTTTGAAAGGGCTGTTCAGGGAGGCATTGACAAATAGTATACCGGTGTTTATTTTTAAATAAATGCACAGAAACTTTTTAAAAAAGCAGTTTTTTAAAACCACTAAATTTGCCACAATTTACCTTGAAATCCTTTCAAGTAAACACGTCCATTTTCAGAACTGAAGTAAAAAAAACAATTTCTACTGGTAACACGATACTTTCTAGTCTATCTAGATGTCATATTGCCTAAGAATTTAAGAGAATATGTGTTTGTTTTAACAGGAAAGGGGTCGTAATTGCACAAGACACGAAAGTAAACAAAACTATGACTTGCTGACTAACATCTGCCTTGCTCTACCAGCTCCAGAATATGTCTGTATTTTTTCTTCGTATGCCAAATAAAAATAACTACTCTGATCAACACAGCACTGCAGTGCGCATGCGAATCGTCGTTTCTAATAATGATAAATCTACATTTTCCATATTACTTTCAAGAACAAAGCTATGAGATAAATGATGAAGAAATAATGTAAGCAAATAAATAAATGATTTTTTAAAATAAAAAGGGTACACCTATTAAAGGTTCCATTGACTAGTAAAGTCAATGACCGCTGACCGTTACATCACGACTAGCGGTGGGCAAGACGGATCTATTTTGGGATTCGGGTCACCAAATCCCGGTCAGCACTAAGATCCGACTCAATGAGCCGGATCCCGGGTCTTGTCCCAAAAATCATAAAGAAAATCTTATCGGTTCTCGGCTGGGTTATTCTGAGTCACGATCCGTGTCATTGATCATTATTTTAAACGATCTTACGCGGTAGCGCCATTTAACATTATTCAAAAAATAAGAACCCCCAGTGATCACAGAAATGGACAAACATTTAAATGAACCGCTTATTAAAAGATACGAAGATTCTTTACTATGGTGGTTTCATAGAAAAAACTTATATTCCAGACCCTATGAAATCATCAAGAAATAAGTGACGCAACCCACAATACAATAAACACAACAGTAATAAATCGCCACGCTTTGTTTTCTTTTCCAACGCTGCGACCCGCATGTCAGGCATCGGAACGACTTTCAAAAATCTTTTAACGGATCCGAGAGCGTCTCACGAGCCACTCTCCATCGCAGCTCGTGGTGCCGTAGCAGTGAATTCTATCCCTACGCCGAACGTGAACCTAGCGGTCGACAATCAAATCAAATAGATCCGTGATCCGTCTATTTTATTTTGAGAGTCGGATCAGTATGAATCTTTCTTAAGATCCGACTCACCGATCCGGCTCAGATCCGATCCGCCCATCGCTAATCACGACTAGTACCTACTTATCTTTCTAACATTCGTGAACTAGGTGAGATATTAAATTTGCGTCAATAATGATTGTCGTATAATTTTACCAGTCAAAAAAGTGTTATTGTCATTTTTGACAGTGACATTTTTAATCAACATTAGAGCCATATTTGAGCGAACTGGCGTCTTCAAGTTGGATTTGTAAGCGTCTTTAAGAGTGACGTCATCAAATTTTTGATTCGCACAAACACACCGCTTACCGCTGATCTGTCATAATGTCACTCAGTTTTGACTTTTTTCCTTTTTTAACCTTAAAAAATATTTTTATAATTTTTCGTACAGTTTTACGATTTGATCTTGGTGTAAATGTGTTTAAAATGGAAAATATATCTGCAGCAGAACTATTCTCCTTTATAGAGAAAGATTAATTTTCTGTATTTGCGTGTTTATTTATTTTTAAAGGGTTTCCTATGATTCTCAATTTGTTAATTTCATTTATGGCAAAGGAATAACATATTCGATCCATTTATGAGGATGATTGGATATACAGGTACTGTGACCATACCCGACATTTCCTCAGACCTTGTAACAGTTTAAAAATATATAAAACGGAAAACGTAGACTGCCGGTACCGAAAATATGTATGCCAATTATCGCCTAACCTTAAAAACCCAACAAACATCAACAAAAGTTCGTTATTTACCCCCCACCACACGCTTATTGTCTTTCTGGCGGTCTCCAGACACCGCCAAGTATCGCTTAATGCGTCTTTAAGCTTGACGTCATTACTTATTCGCTCAAATGACCCCGCTTGAAGCGGCTTATCGCGTCTTACTCGCACAAATATGGCTTTCGTATTTCAAAAATGCCACGGTATTGTGCAAAACAACAAGCATTAAATTTAAAACTATTTGATTATTTTCAAAGAGAAAGTGAGGCCGGATAGACTCTTTTACCCTTTAACGCAGTTTACGAGGTAAGTAGATATAATAAAGCAGGAATTGTGAAAACATAAATAATAAACATGAAAAATAGATGGCAATGTTTTTATAAACACGTATCTGTTTTAGAGAGTTTCTGATGCTTTGGGAGTTTCGTGTTCAACATCAACAAATCCAACAAATTAAGGCAAGGGGGATAGAAATTAATGATGTAGATTTTAAGAATCGCCATAAAGTAGCTATTTTATCATCCCGGGGTCGACAACTTCACGAAATTCATGAACATACCATAGGAGAGCGTATTTATGGGATGAATAGAGCAGGTAAACACGTTACCATTCGCTCAATACAACTAAACGTTAAAATCATGGTGATGGATGGTGTTAAAATATCCACTGGTTCATTAGCGGCCTGTTTAAAAACATTAAAATTTAAATGGCGTAAATGTATACTGTATCAAAGACTCAGAATAACTCTCAATTTCGCTGAAAACCTGTTTTTCTGGATGAAACCTGGACATACAGTATACTTTTAGGCGAAGTTGGCAAGATGATACTCTTCATATAGTTAAAAAAATCGTCATAGGATGTACGGCAAATTATTCTACATGCTGGTTCAGAAAATGGAGTTGTGAATATTGCATGTTTGATATTCAAGTCTGGCCTGAAATCTGGTGATTATCATGATTCGATGAATAGTGAAAACTTCGAGAAATAGTTTGAAGGAAAATTGTTACCAAACTTAAATAAGTTCTATGCATCCTGTAACAAATGGTTTTGGTTCTGTGGAATAAAGCCATAGAAAATGTATCAGTGGAAAAATTATGTAACACACACTATTAAAATTATAAATGATGTGTAGGAATGGGAATGATTTATCGATGCTTCAAATACCCTTCCCCTTATTATTAACTTGGACAAACCTGATGATCCTTGCGGAGATGAGTTATTCTAATTATTAAAAAACTATTTATTATATTTTCTTCCTTATGGTTTTATAAATAAGATGAAAATATTTGAAACAAAATTAATAGACTAAACGAGTTTTATTTATTTTTCAGTCAATTTACATTTATTGAAAATTTCATATTGATTTTCAAAAACAAAATGTGTCATCCCTTGATACCTTTTACTCTAAATAAACAACTTCTGATTTCATTAACAGTATAAAAATAATAATTAAAAATTTTTAAAAACGCACTTGTAATTTACTTGTTGACATGCCTCCGTCTTTATGCATATCAAGCCGAAAAATCGTAATCTTTACCACCGATGAGTCAAACTGACTGAATTAATTTACGACTTAGATATCGCAAATATAGAGAATATGACGTAACGGTAAGCGATCATTGAACAGACTTTATGTATGGTACCCGCTGCTGCAGGTTTCCGCTAGTGTTTATTATAAATCCTTGTAGGTTTCAACTGGATTAAGGGCTACAGATTACTACAAAGTTTACATTACTTTTTCCAGAAACTAGAATATGGGCTATTGGCGACTTTAAGTGGAAAGGTGTTACTTAGTGAATCATTACCGTATCAAACTTGTACTGAATAGCATTGGCCCTTCCTACTAGCAACTGCTTGAACTCATCCAGACACGCATATTTGACGTTCAAGCAATCCTGATTCGTCAAAATGTTTGGATTCCCCAGGCGTGATAGATAAGGCGATAAATAATCGATGTCTTCCTCGACTTCCTTTTCTTTATACATTCTTTGTTTTTCTTCTTGTTCCAACATTCCCGTGCGGTATTCTTGGTTTTGTTCCTGATTGTACATGGACACTTTGAGGTTTGTGAATGCCATTTCGTGCGCACGGGTAATTAGAAAGTCGGAAACCTACAAATGCGCAGTATTTAAGAGGAATCATAGGCTTAAAAAGTGATAACATCAATAACAATAGATTATACCGTGCGAGCAAAAATTATTTTCATCAAAGAGGGCCTTGCATCTAAGGACGTAATGCTTAGCCGTAGAGCTTAATACCTCTATTGGGTGTCAGTAACTACCTGAATTAACAATCAATCAGTTATTCCGTCATCTGTGACAGTCGTTACAAGTAATTTGATTAATCGCTAATTTTTCCAATTTCTTGAACAATTCACATAATAGGCTTTACGGAACAGCACAAAACATTCATGGTTGAAGCGTATTTTAGAAACGGGGTTAGAGTAAATGGTGAGTGGCAATACAGTCCGGGTTTGTGCATGGACGATTTTTACGAACATTTTCCTAACGTTGCTTTTATTGCTGGGGATTTTTATCATTGCCTGAAAAGAACCGTGGCTGTGTTTAGGGAAACAGGTTCTATACAACACAAAAAAGGAGCAGGAAGACCATCTGTAAGAACAAAAGAACTTGTTCGTGAAATAATGCAAAATACGCCAACAAATTTTATAAGACACCTGTCCCCAAGAAGTGGGAAGATCTTATAGAACATGCAGGAATATTCTCAAGAAGCAGCTAAATATATTTCCTTATAAAGTTCAAGTATTCCAAGAAATACAAGCCGCAGATTTTGAAAGATGCAAGAATTACTCTCAATGGTTTACCCAAAATTTATTGGAAAGAAATGATTTATTAGACTTCACACGCCACATTTTTTTTGGATGAAGCCTGGTTCCACCTCTCCGGTTATGTGAATTCTTAGAATACACGCATGTGGAGTAGTGAAAATCCCCATTTTTTTGTCCACATTGCACCCTCAAAAAATTAGTGTCTGGTTAGCTGTTTTCCGAAGAAGAATTGTTGGTCCTATTTTTTTCCATGACACAGTTACAGCACAGCGGTATAGAGACAATATTTTGAATCCATTTGTGGGACAATTATTTGACGACGAACTACGTTTTGGATATTTTCAACAGGACGGTGCAACCGCCCATCAGCCGCCAAAACTATTAACTACTTACGCAAGTTTTTCGACAACCGATTGATCAGTTTTCGATCAGACATTAAATTCCCACCTAGATCGCCTTGTTTAACGGTTATGGATTACTTCGTTTTTCCTCATTTCAAGAACACTTTTTAAAACACCAGTGGCAAATTTAGAACAATTACAAGAAAGGATTATCCAAGAATATGGTAACATTTCTCCAGAGATGGTGGTCAACACCTTCGAAAATATGAAGAGATGTGTGAATTTATGCTTGGAGCATGGCGGTGGCCAATTTCAGCAATTTATGTAATTATTTTTCTTTCTGTATATTCTCACTTTGTTAATTTTGTAAACAACAAAAATAAATTTGTATTTGTGTACTTATTTTATTACTCATTAGTTTGGCATATCATGTCATAATATGAATTTGACAAAATTTTAACCTAGATTTGTTTAGATATATCGTCCCCATATCATTGTGATCTAAACCAAGCCCTACGTTTTTTAATCCAAGCCCTCTCTTTGATGCAAATAATTTTTGCTCGCACGGTATTAGCCTAAATGTGTATTCGCACGGTTTACCTGATTTTCAAAATCTCTTATACTCTCAATAACGTCTTTTTCGTCTTTGATTTGTTGCTCAAGCAAAAGGAACAACTGGAGTTGGCGAGGTGGTTTCGCTCCTATTTGCGCCTGATATCCGTACGTTAACTCTGGCCGAAAGGTCATACCATTGCCCATTTCAGAAATTGGTGGTTTGAGGAACGTTCGCGTCGACGCTGTTACATTATCCTTGCCGTAGTGATATTTCAGGTTAATTTCTCTATTTTTCATGTTAAATTCTCGGACACTGATGTCGTCATAGGGCGACTTTTCATTGTTTCTCAAGAACTTTTGAATTATTTTCTACAAATTACTGCCAATTTAAAAATTGAATTTTTACAAGAGAGTAAAATTTAATAAAAAAAAACTTACCAGAATTGGTCTTCGATTCAAAGCGTCTCCTGTCTCTTCAGTTCTCACTCTTTTTGGATCATAAACAACTTGTCTATAATACAACCTAAAAATAAAAGAAAATTGCTATTTAATTCAGTTCAACATCTTTTCAGTTCTTATAGGAAATATGGTTTTTATAAGCGTAAGACAACATATAAGCTCAAATCCATATCCATATGGAACTTTTTTTTGATGTAGCTGTGAATTTCGGATGATCCTGGCTCAATGTAACTCCTGAGGAGGTTAAAGAACACATTGTCAAAGTGGAAAAAAAGGATCTTACTCCCTCTCAAATTGGTGTTATTCTTAGGGACTCATATAGTGTAGCCCAATGGCGTTTTGTAACGTAGCAAAATCCTGCGTATTATGAAAGCAGAATGTCTTGCCCCTGATCTACCAGAAGACTTGTACTACTTTATCAAAAAGGCAGTAGCTATTCGCAAGCATTTAGAACGTAACAGAAAGGATAAGGACAGCAAGTTCCGTCTTATCTTGGTTGAATCACGTATTTACCGATTGGCTGGGTAGGTACTACAAAACTAAAAACGTGCTTGCACCCAATAGGAGAGGAGTTCTGAATGCCTACTGAATTTTCTATAGTTCCGTAATGCCCCGCGTTTGCCAAAGCATTCCTTTGCTAGTTTCAATATGTGTTGTTAATAATAGCATATTGTTGTTATTCTAGCAGGAAAGAGAGTACCAAGCCATATTTGTCGAAAAACATATCAAAATTATTTAACTGGAACTCACTTTGTTAATATGATAAGTGATCATAGACCATTATTTATTAACAATTAAAGTTGACCATTTAGCTAAGAGGGCTATGTATTTAATAGAATATAGCATTACTATACTACTACTATTAAAAGGCAAATTAAACAGTAATGTAGACTCGCTAACACATCTCAAATCAGAAGGAGAAGTGTTAGTAGAAAATACTAGAGGTGGTAACGGGGAGAGTCAAAGGACGTCAAAATCTTTGTAGAAACATGTTACTCCTCTGTAATCTACAAAAAACAAATTATCAACTACCACAAACAAGGGCATCGCCAGAGAGGGGCAGGGGGGGGCAGCAGCCCCCCCCCCCCCTAGAGGTTCTAAAAATACGGCTTAATTACTGGAATTAAAAATAAAATTACGCGCACCCGGCTAATCGAAACAATAACCGAGAATTTCCGGGAATCAACGGCAACACTGCATCGGTTCGCGAAGATTGCTCGTCACAGAAGCTCAATCTGGTCATCAATGATCTGAACGCCCTACCCGACATCAGAAATACCGTGGGACCATCAAGAATATAATAAAAAATTTTCGAGAATCGGTTCTAAGACGGAAATTAATACCCAATATTTCCTGGTTATGCGAAACAAGGTGGAGCGAAAAACACAAAAGCATCAGAGTTTTTAAAGAGAATTTTTGTGCTATACTTAATGGAGGTTTTAGAAACATTGTCTCGAGATGGCAATAATGCGACAAGGAAACATGCGTATCAGCTCCATGCGGCAGCTTCCAAAGCTTAATTTATTTTTAGCCTCGTATTGATATCCAAATATTCCGGTATTATAGATCCCACAGTAAACGTGCTCCAATCGGTATCCTTGGACACGGTTCAGGCATCCCACCATATTAATCGCATTTTACAACTGATCAAAGACCACCGTAACGATCCCGAAAAAGTTACAAAAAATATTATCAAAGATGCTACTGCTATTGCGGATAAAATTGGACTGACGGAAGATATGAAATCCATACCCCGTACTGTTGAAAAACAACAACACCGCAGCAACCACCCGGCAAAAAGCCCTTCAGAATTCTGGCGGAGGTCTATGACAATTCCTTATTCGGACTCAATTATAAATTCCATCGAAATAAGGTTCTCTGAAGAAAATAGACCATCCTTTGCCCTAACAAACCTACACCCTGCGCAAATGAAAAACATATCTTTGGAAGACCTTAAAGAAGCATGCGAGGAATTCAGAAACTTTTACGGTATTTTGGATATCAAGAATGAGATAGAACTTTGGAAAAAAATATGGGAGAAAAAACCAGAATCGACCAAACTAAGTGTTGTGGAAGTCCTTAAGGAAACTGACGATTTTTTCCTGCGATAAAGAAGGCCTTGAGGATTCTTATTGCTTTACCTTGTACCACTTGTACAGTTGAAAGGTCATTCAGTAGCTTGAGGAGAATCAAAACCTGGTTGCGGAGTACGATGACTGGAACTCGCCTCAATGGCCTCGCCATGATGAGTGTACACAGGCAACACATTTTCAAGAACTTGGACGATTTTATAAACAAAGTAACCAACAAATTCGCTAGCAACCCTAGACGATTATGTTTAAATTGATTTTGTATGTAAATAATTTATTCGTTTTCTATTTTTTTTTTAATTAAAACTTTTCTATCTTAATGTTTTCTTTAGTTCTTCTATGCTGCCCCTCCCTAGCTCACTGGCTGGCGACGCTCTTGACCACAAATACAAAAGGTACCTGTACCATGGGTAAGAATAAGTAATATAATAAGAAATAGTATGATAGTAGAACCTTTAAAACAGACAACAGCAACAAATATAATATAGGAACTTGTATAGATTTTCTAACCCGATATCTAGAACGTACCACTATACCATTCCAAGATATAAAACCGAAACAGTAGCCAAAGCATTTGTAAAAAACATCATTTATAGATTTGGAACGGCCAGAGAACTCCTAACTGACTTTAAAACGCAGTTCTTGGGAAAAATATTTTCAGAAATTGGTAAATTGTTGGGCATTAAGAAACTAAAAACTTCACGTTATCATCCAGCCTCCAACGGAATCATTAAGAGGATGCATCGCAGCCTAAAGACTTTGATATGGCACTGTTAATAATAGTATATTATTAACCAAGGTTTATACATCTACTATTATTGCCCGAGCGTCGAGTTTAGAACGCGAGGGCTATTAGCTGTCTAAACCGTAGTTAATATATTTTTCCCCACTACTAACCCATTTACATACACTTATTTTTACAGTAGGTATTAATAATAATTATAAAACATTTTATATGCCATAATACATTGAATATCAAACTATAAGAAGGCCATATAAGCAGATTTTCTAAATCTGCTACGTTAAATTCATAGATGGCACAATGAGTTCACCAACAATAAAGCGTGTTGATGCAGGCACTAATGACGAGCCTTTTCACTGCTAAATTAAAACATTGTTGCCACCTGTCTGTTTGACTTGCTGCATGAGTTTTTAAATTAATTTTTATAGCTTATCGAAAAACTTGATTTACATAAGTATCTACACCTATCCTAGATTTAAGTAGCTTACCTTTATTTTCCTACCTAGTCTAGACCTAAAAATGTCCCTATTTTTAATTGCTTAGTAGCATATAATATTTTCGACGTTCCAACGTTAATTACATGAAAACATGCCATGATTTCTATTTCTAACACAATTAAATGACGACTCTCACTGTTCGATACATACCTATGCTACACGTATAATATGGAGGGAGAAGTAAAGGATTTTAAAAATTTCACGTTTACTATGTGGTCAGGTTATTAGTATTACAAAATGGCGTTATTTATGTGGAAAGAATATAAAAATATTTTGTACTTTTTTGCGGCTTGTCTCGCAGTGCTCAGCATTGAAATGCGCGCGCGCGCACACATATTCAAAGTCAGTGGCGCCTTAATCAATTTATTTCACAACAGTATATTATGATGGGTAAAATATGAATGACGTGTGGTTTGTATAACTTGGTTTTTATTTGCAATTATTACTACTTTTCAAAATGGTTAAAATAAGTATGTTTTTACTTTCTTACTTAAGAAACATCCAGTTTTTTTGTATTTAGTGTATTACGTATTTTGCTATTTTTCGACGAAATAAAACCTATTTTAGTTATACTTTCCACCTTTAATAACATAAATAATACCTACTATACTTATTTCATTTACTAAATAACAAGTTTCAACGTTAACACAACACAATATTTTGGAATAAATATTTCCCATTACGAAAGACACTTTTCATTAATAAATCAATTTATCTCATATTTATTTATAGTTAATTTTCGCATCCGTTTGTAAAAAATAAATATTATTATCAAAAACATACATTCGGCTGGAATTGAGAACTTCCTATTTTATTGTCTGTTAAAAATGCTTGAATCCTTAAATATTCCAATAAAATACGATATGCGGCAACACCACGACATCACATCAGTGAATTTGAGACATCTGTTGCCGAGGCGCTGCATTTATAACATAGATTTACGATCAACTCCACAATGGCGTCCAAACCGTCTCCAATACAGTCTAAAACAGTGTTTTCAAGTTTTCTCGAAGATCCGCTATTCTTATAGTTTGATATGCAATGGTCAATATCTTAACATAGTATAAAACAAAGTCGCTGTCGCCCGTCTGTCCCCTTATGTGCGTAAATCTTTAAAACTACGCAACGGATTTTGAAGTGTTTTTTTTTAATAGATAGAGTGATTCAAGGGGAAGGTTTTTATGTATAACTAACGACCCCCGGCTTCGCACGGGTGCAATTTCAGAAAGTGGCATGCCGGGTACTAATATATCGGGTTTGTATTTATACCAGCGGGTTGCAACGCATGCCGGGTACACGCTAGTCATTCATAAAAATTTGATGGCTTCCCAAACATACTGTGTGTATCAGCCAAATGGAATAAATTCGATAATAAATACACGGGTGCGTGTATGTCTTATGATTTGAATTTCCTTTTATTTTAATTTAAGTGATATACTCTTAATGTGAGACAAATTATTTTATTTCTTACTTATCTTCTCTGTCGCTATAGTGTTCTGTTAATACGGCATCCAAAATTTCTATCTTGGAAAGTCCATCAAATCGGGCTTTGCTGTTGAAAAAAATTGTTCTTTCGGCCTCGGGACAATCATTGTTTATGAAATAAATATGCTCTAAAAATAAAACAGTTCTTAGAACTTTTTATATTTTTCCGTTTTAGTAAAAAGTCCATTTTATTTTATGATTTGGATGACTATTTAATTTTAGATTTCACGATTTTTGCACGTCAGCGTTATGTCGCCGTCGGCGTCGGGTAGAACCAAGCATACGGCTTTAATAGGACTTTTACCTCAGGATACAAAAAAGTTCTTTGACATAAGTTTATTTTGGTTTAACAAATATCATTGCGGAAACAAAAGAAAATCTAGAAGTCTTTCTCCCCAAGTTTATTAGAATAAAAATATTAAATTGAGGTATATTTTATATACGTACAGTGTCACCAGTAAAGTCCGCATCATATGGGATTTTTTTTATTAATAGCTTTAATCAAAATTTGACTTTGGCATCCAGTTCTGCTTCGATCGAGATGAAAATTAAGCAAAAAATAGTAGTCACGTGATTCGCATTATCTGTCAAATTTTAATTCATTATTTTTTCATATTATTTCTGAAAATATCGAAAAAAGTTTTTTTAATGCAGTTTCTAGCCCACATGCAAAATTTCAGCTGCATAAGATAATTTTGATTTTTTACCTATATTTTGTAAATTGCACCACTTTTGCAAAATAAGACTTGACGCAACCTACATAAAACTTCTTAGTTTTGACAATGCTTTATTTCAGATACATTTTCTTTAAAGTAGCGCCATATTGAATGTGTGTTTTTCTACAAAATCAAAATTGTGTTACTAAAATTTGGCCGCATGTGATGCAAAGTTCATTTGTTTTTGACCCTGTATAAGGTAACTTCATAAAATAAGTATTTTTGAAAACGTAGTTTGTGTCTGAAAGTAATACACCTTAATATTAAGACAAAAAAGAACACAGTGTCTTCAGTAGAGTGTTTTTTAAGTGGAAAATAAATTTTAGTTTAACAACGTAAAGTTTTATCTATTTTCAACGATTTAATTTAAAAGCCCTATATTATAATTTATTATTAAGCTATGTCATAATAACGTTGACGTGTAACTTTCAGACACAAAGTATGTTTTCAAAAATACTTATTTTATAAAGTTACCTTATACAGGGTCAAAAACAAATAAACTTTGCATCACATGTGACCAAATTTTAATAGCCCAATTTTGATTTTGTAGAAAAACACACATTTAATATGGAGCTACTTTAAAGAAAATGTATCTAAAATAAAGCATTGTCAAAACTATGTAGGATGCGTTGAGTCTTATTTTGCGAAAGTGGTGCAATTTACAAAATATATATAAAAAATCAAAATTATCTTATGCAGCTGAAATTTTGCATGTGGGCTAGAAACTGCATTTAAAAATAATTTTCATCTCGATCGAAGCAGAACTTGAAGCCAAAGTCAAATTTTAAATAAAGCTATTAAAAAAATCCCATATTATGCGGACTTTACTGGTGACACTGTATATAATATATTTATTTATTTTTATATTTATATATATTTTCATATGCAGATGATACTGTATTAATAATACCAGCTAATACCTACTCGGAATGAATGCATTTTAAATTCAGAACTAGACATTTCAATAATAAAAATAATTTGAGTCACTCCTCTACCTGTTAAAGTTAAATTTAACTAAAACAAAATTTATAACTTTTTCTTGTTATAAAGATACTCAGCCGAATGGTTTAAAAGAAATTAAAATTCATGATTTAAATTGTTTAGAAATATCAGATATAGTTAGAATTAATTATGCTAACTGTTCTTGCCAAAATAAAATTAAAAAAGTTGAATTTATAAAATATTTAGGAATATTGGTTGACCAAAATTTAAAATGGGATCATCAAATTAACACTCTTACAAAAAAATTAAGAAACACTTTATGTACATTTAGACTTTTAAAAAATATTGTGAATCAAAAACTTTGTTTAATGTTTTATTATGAACTTTTTCAATTAATTCTTTCCTATGGTATAATTGGTTGGGGAAGTGCATACGACTCGAATTTGAAACCGCTTATAACAATACAAAAATATATTTTAAAAATAATATTTAATAGGGTAAACATACCAGTTATTGGACCCATGGGAGCTATTGGACACCCAATTATATCAGCATAAAACAAGAATTCTGTATTCAGTAGTTCGCTAAGTTTTGTTGGGATGTCGCCATTGTACTATTAGTATCAATATTGACATAAATTACATTTAATTGATGTTTCTGTTTTGGCGCCAAATGTGACATTCTTTGGTCATGCACAAGAAATACGGTTTTCTTAAGTTTATATTAAGAAGTCTTAGGTAAATTTTAGTGTCATAATTAGTGGTGAAATTGTTCCAAAGTGCTCCGTATAAATATACAAGGTACTGGTGTAGTAAAGCTAAGTATTTTTAAGGTTTAAATCAATATATTTAAATTAGGTTATGTCTTACAAGTGTGTCCAATAACTGACCTAAAATATGATTATTTTGAGTTGTTGGACACCTGTCCAATAACTTCATTTTGCAAAGCTCGTACAGTTTTTGTGTGAAATGTTAGTGCGTCTTCTCTGTTTCCGGCACATCCGATTTTGGGTCACTATTCAGAGTGTAGCCAGTTATTGGACGCCCGTCCCATAACTGGTTACAATCTGTCCTATAACTGAAACATGAGTTTTTTTATGTTGTTAGTTTTCAGTCATGCCCAAGAAAAATGATTATAATTCGAAATCGATGGAAGCTGCGATAAATAAAGTCAAGAATAACAAAACGTCATATAGAAATGCGGCACACAAATACGGTGTACCCAAATCAACACTGGAATTTAAAATAAAAAATCCTGGTCATAAGGATACATGCGGCCGAAATCCAATTCTTTCAGCAAGGGAGGAGTCTGATCTTGTAAGGTTTATTCATGTGTCACATGTGTTATACTGAGGAAAGTGATGATGATGATATTTCAGAAATAGAAAGTGAAGAAGACGGCGAAATGTATAATGAAAACGAACTCGACCGCAGAATGTGTAAAAGATTTAAAGAAATAGAAAGTGAAGAGGATATCGAAACAGATTATCAAATAGAATCCAACCTCAAAATATATGAAGACCCGAAAGAAATAGAAAGAAACGAAGATAACGCTGATCAAGAAACAAAAGAAATTGACAATAAGAAAGGTAATGAAATGAACGTACAGAAAAAAAATGACAGCAAATTGTGCGATGAATCGAAAAAAGTAGAAAGTAGCGAATGTTATAAAGTAGACGAGCAAGATGAAACCAACAGCCCAATTTGCGAAAACTCGCCGGGAAAAATAGAAAGTGACGAAGGAATCGATACAGACGATCAATTGAAAACTGATAGCAAAATTTATGAGGAACCAAAAATGGGAAGTGACAAAGATTTTGAAGACTATAGAACAAAAGTGGGCCAGATGTCAGAAAATAATGCAAATGACGACCTGGAAGTCGAAAAAGTATTTAGCATGTACCAAAATGAAATGAAAAAATATAAGTGAATGTAGTTGTTTTAAGTTAATAAAAGTTTTTGAACACTGATTTTAATTTTTTATTGGCATTTAGTCATAACTTTGCCAGTGTCCATTAACTGAAAATGTTGTGTCCAGTAATTGAATTTTTTGTCCAATAACTAACTTTTTGGAACCTTTTCAGGTTTTTTCAAATTTTTTAAAAGAACTGTAACATTAGAAATATTTAAAACCCGTTAAGTTAAAATAGGATATATGTACTAGGATCTGGCATAAGCAGAATAATGTCCGTTGAAAAATACTCCAGTGGCAGCGACATGAAATTAAAAAAAAGCTTAACTGTCCAATAACTGGTATGTTTACCCTACACATATTCTTTTGTTTCCTTCAAAAATATTATTTATTGTTTATAATAATATTCTGAGTTTAAAACAACTTTATTACAAAACTTCCATTTTATATATGTATACCTATATAAAAATTAAAATTTATTACATAACATTACTTATATACAGTGTGGTTTTTTAAGTGTGCAACATATGGGAATTTTTTTTATTAACGATTTCTCAGAAAATTTTATTCTTGATAAAAGTTGGTGCATGTTCGATAATTATATTAGGTGCACTTGGAATGGTTGCAAGTGAAACGGCGTACAGGGTAAGCCAAAAAATAGAAAACTAGTACAAGAATAAAGTACCCCTATTTCAAAAAATGTAGCAAAGTGTTATTAAAAAAAGTTGTTTAAAATTAAAAGTTATGCATAGATTCAAAAACATGACCTCCTAAAATAAAAAAATATATTTTTTTTAAAAACATTAATAATTCCCCAAATTTTTTTTTTTAATATTCACCATAAAGACCTTCATAAATTAATCAAAATAAAATCAATTTCACATATGTTTCTTCAAGTTAAAGCATATTTGTAAAAGCTACTTGAATTTTTAATTTATTAAGGAATCTCAAACTTCATGTTTTTTGCAACGATATTAAACACAACTTTAAAATATTCTAAAAATTATTTTTAACAAGATAAAGCATTAGTAATGATAATATGCTAATTAAAAAACCATCATTTAAAGTGCAAAATTTTTATTTTAAATGTTTATTAAAAAAATGTATTCTTGTAAAAGTTTTATATTTTTTGGCCTACCCTGTACGCAGTTTGACTTGCAACCATTTCAAGTGCACCTTATATGATTTTCGAACATGCACCAACTTTTATCAAGAATAAAATTTTCTGAGAAATCGTTAATAAAAAAAATTCCCATATGTTGCACACTTAAACAACCACACTGTATACCAAACAAGACAAAAAACAAATCTATGTTTATGTTATCATAATTTTAATTTAACACTTTGAATTTGAAAACTATGAGTTTACGACATTTAAAAGAAAATTAAAATCATGGATTATGCAAAATTATATAAAGGTAAGCCAATTAATATATAGGTAATATAATAATACTAAATATTATAATTTTTCTATTATAATTTCTCCCTTATTTATAATCTTTCCTTTTTTTTTGGTGAAATATTTTTGAATTACTTACTTATATTTTTAAATATATTTATGATGTGATTAAAATTAATAATCTAAATGGGTGTATATTTTTTCATTACAAAATCGGACAAATTTATGGTTTTGTAATGATGCTTTCATTGGATTTATTTTTATTAAAAAAAAAATGTTATTGATTTTTAATATTATAATAAAAAAATCTGCAAATAAATAAATCTACATGTTTCGAACGCAGAAACGTTCATCATCAGGGGACAGAAAAGGCTTTGCTGATGGTGTCAGCAGAAGAGAAAATGGTAGAAGGTATACAACCTTAATGGAGCTTTTATGGAATATAAGAAATGTAATAGTATGGTACTGAGTAGGTACTGAGTACGTACAAAAACATAGTAAAATAATTAAAACATATTTGTTCAAAAGCAGTCAAAACCAACTATGAAAATTTAGAGGAATTACTTTTAAGAATACAATATGAAAATCACAACTGGGAAGTGTATGAAGATCTAAACATTTTAAGTATTCTCTTAGGTCAGCAGTCTGGATTTACTGAATTTCCATGTTTCCCGTGCGAGTGGTCTAGCTAGCGAGAACAGCATTGGATAAAAAGAGACTGGTCACAAAGAGAGACTTTAACACCTGGAAACAAAAATGTAATTCGCAAAAGTCTTATTGACCCTCAAAAAGTTTTACTTCCACCACTTCACATAAAACTTGGACGTATGAAACAATTTGTTAAGGCATTAAACAAAGAAGGATATTATTTTAAATATTTGTGTAAAACATTTCCGGCTCTGTCAGAGGCAAAATTAAAGGAGGGAATCTTTGTAGGGCCGCAGTTTAGCAGCTTGATGAAAGATACAGAATTTGTAAAGGTAATGGAAGATAAGGAAAAACATGCATGGAATGCTTTTAAAGAAGTTGAACATAAATTACTACTATGTTGAGATCGTTGAAAATATTCTGGAAAATTTCAGGAATTTCAGAATATGAGCATAAAAATTCACTTTTTACATTCCCATTTGGACTAATTCCCGGAAAATCTTGGGGACGTGGGTGAAGAGCAAGGTGAAAGATTTCATCAATATATTAAAGGGATGGAAAAAAGATACCAGGGGCGCTGGGACACAAAAATGATGGCCGATTTCTGTTGGAACAGAAAAACAACCAAAAGGAGCTTTTCTGAAAAAAGAAAACATTTTTTGAAGAAGCGTAACGAATAAATAACCATTTATAATAGTTTATATGTGTATATTTTTGTATTTTTTTCCTTAATATATTAAAAAACTAGCTTATAAATGAAATAAATCGTGTTTTTTTCTATATTTTTGGATTTTACTGGTTTGAAAAATAACCTTACGTGGTATAAAAAAACTGAAAGCAGATTTGAAATCAGCGCTACCCAATTACTAGAAAACAGTTAAAATGTTTAAATCAACTTTCAAAGTGTTAAAAAATACAGGCCTGTGTAATTAGTCTGCAAGCCAAACAAAATATCGTTGATAAAAAGAATAAAAAATATTTTGTAATTTCGACTCACTGGTAACACTGTCCTCTCTTCCTACCCCAAAATATTCGGTGACCAAATTCTTTTTGGAATCAATAGAGCTCCTTTCTAAATAATCATGTCGATTTTCAAACTTTTCTTCAATCGACTCCGTTTCAGTGCAAGCGAAGTCGGTGTATCGAACAATTCGCTGGACAAGACCATCATCGCAGACGTACGGGGCATACTCCTCAACCAATGTTCTTTTATATCGGGTTGTTTTGACACCACCGGGAAAACGTCTTTTAAGAACTAAAAGCAAAAAGTTAGACAGGGTGTAACTATAACCTTATTTATTGAAGAAAAAGTTAGACAGGGTGTAACTATAACCTTATTTATTGAAGAAAAAGTTAGACAGGGTGTAACTATAACCTTATTTATTGAAGAAAAAGTTAGACAGGGTGTAACTATAACCTTATTTATTGAAGAAAAAGTTAGACAGGGTGTAACTATAACCTTATTTATTGAAGAAAAAGTTAGACAGGGTGTAACTATAACCTCATTTATTGAAGAAAAAAAAAATTAGTAAATATGCAAGCAGGTTTTAGAAAAGGATATTCAACAGAAACGGCCGTCTAGTGTTTTTCTGCTAATTGAAAGCGAAGCGTTGTCAAAAATGTAATTGTATTGACAGTATTTTTGAATTTTAAACGTACCGGGTGGTCAAATAAGCGAGGACGTCGGCTTTATCTCGGAAACCATTAATCGTACAACTTTCGGAAAGATTTTTTTATGAGTAAAGTGGTCAAGAAAAATTGCTAGAAATTACTCTTAAGTTCCTCATTTCGCCGCAAGGGGGCACAATTAAAAATTGTTTTTTTAAATTCTAAATTTCTCTGAAAATTCCCATATTAAGGTATAACTCTGATTAGATCATTGGAAAGCTTAGACAATTCTGCATCATTTTGGTTTAATGCTCATTGGCGTACCGACCTTGATAAGAGTGGGAGAAGCTATTGAAAATGTAAACAATAAAATCACTGTAACTTCTAAACGACTTATTCGATTTTACTAAATTTAAGTTTGTTCGGAAGGGGAAAATAAGTATCTTCAATTGCCGTATCCAACAGTACACGATAGTGTTTAATAAAATTGCTAGAGGGTGCAATTTGTAATAATAACAGTTTTTTCGATTTTATCCCGAAAATTCAAACCATACGGTATAACTATGACATCATAATCGAAAAGTAGATGAAATTTGCAAGAAAAGATGTGAAGACCGCGGTTCGATATCTTTGTTCGTTTCAGAGTTATTGCCAAAACAATAATTTTTAATACAAATTGGGCCCTCTAGCAATTTTATTAGAAACTATCTTGTATACCATTGGATAGGACAATTGAAGGTAGGTACTTACTTTTTTCTTCCAAACAAGCTTAAATTTAGTAAAATCGGATAAGTCGTTTAGAAGTTACAGCGATTTTAATGTTTACACTTTCAATAGCTTCTCCCACTCTTATCAAGTGAAAGTGTAAACATTAAAATCGCTGTAACTTCTGACGACTTATCCGATTTTACTAATCTACTCTTATCAAGGTCGGTACGCCAATGAGCCTTAAACCAAAATGATGCAGAATTATCTAAGCTTTCCAATGATGTAATCAGAGTTATACCTTAATATGGGAATTTTCGGAGAAATTTAGAATTTAAAAAAACAATTTTTAATTGTGCCCCCTTGCGGCGAAATGAGGAACTTAAAAGTAATTTCCAGCAATTTCACTTGACCACTTTACTCATAAAAAAATCTTTCCGAAAGTTGTACGATTAATGGTTTCCGAGATAAAGCCGACGTCGTCGCTTATTTGACCACCCGGTACATTCGAAACATTAAAAAAATTATATCAGTGTGGATTAAGGAGAGTTCTTTGTAAATGATTTCAAAGTTATTTGTAATAGGCAGCAAAAACAAAAATTGATAACATTTTTTCCAAAAAGGAATTTAATAATATCGGGGTGACACAAGGTAGCATTTTAGGCTGAATATTATTTATTCATGTCAAATGTTTTGAAACAAAGTTTTTTTTAAATGTTTGCTGATGATGCTTTATTACATATAAAGGTTAAAAATATTCTTAATTGTATAGAAATTTTAAATTTTGAATTAAAATCTATATCAAACTGCTTGAAGATAAATAAATTAGAATTAAATATTTCTAAAACAAAATTTATAATTTTTGGAATTAACGTGAATAATACAGATATAAATATTTTTGTTGGCGATGAAAAATTAGAAATTATACATTCTTTTAAATATTTGGGAGTAATTTTAAATTTTAAATTAAAAATTAAATATTTAAAAAGAATCAGTCAAAATTTAAGTTTATTTTCACGAAAAACAATTTATAATACAATAATCTTACCTCATTTTTTATATTGTTCAACTATTTTATACACAGCAAATGATGGGGTAATTAATAGACTCCAAGTTTTGCAAAGTAAAGCGATGCGTATAATTTTAAATGTGGATAAATATACGAAAATAAATTTAATATTCATTCAATTCAGTGGTTAAATGTTAAAAATTTAATATTTTTTTTGATTTGTATTTTTATTTTTAAAATTCAACATAACTTACTGCCTTCTCATTTAAAAGATTTTATAACTCAAAATTTTGAAAATCATAACAATGCAATAACTAGGTAGGTATACATTTTTTTTGTCTAGGTAGGGTATCAAAACATTTGACATATAAATCGGTTTTCTTTAAAGGATTAAGTGAATATAACAACTTAAATATTTTAATTAAATATCAGAATTCCTTGAAAAATTTTAAAAAATTATTAAAATATTTAGAATATAATAATAATATAGTGTCCGCGAAAATAATTAAAAGTGAATATTGTGGCATATCGGACAAGTGTGTAACTGTTTTTATATTTGAATACATATGAATCCATCCGATCCAAGCACAATGGATACCCTGGGGCGGGTAGACCACGACGGCCGTTTCGTCCTTGTTAGGACGGGCAGTCATAACCCAAGTAATCCCGACACAGCGGTTTCCGGTGAAAACGCAAATAGCGTTCCCTATACTGGATTTTGATGCACTTCGTGGTTTATTTAGTTGCCTACCTTTCGATTATTACCAGTGCGACTGCCTTTTATATTGGAGTTAATTCCGCTGGGCTGGGATGGCGCCTACAGTGATGGCCGTTTTGCTGTTGCAATATAAAAAATAGTTAGGTACACACTTGTCCGATATGCCACAATATTCGCTTTTAATTAAAAAATTATGTATTTAAAAACAGAATAATGACTGATAAAAAAATTTTAATATTTCAAAGATGATAATATTGTTAAATTTGTTTTAATATTTTATAAAATTTCTTGTTACTACTACTACTACCGAATTTAATATATTCAGATCCAACGACGACAGAGCAAGATATACATCTCATTCTGTTGATCATAACAAGCCGACAAGACGTCAAATGCAAGGTCCACCAGGTTCCTCACACGTGAAACCACTTCAGTGATTTTTATTTGAGCTTAAATTGACTTAAATCGTAACTATTAAGAATTTACCAGTACTGGCAGTTGGTAGTGCATAATGCCGGTTTCAATAAAAAGCTGTCTGGCAGCCAATTTAAAATTTAACTTTACAGACAGAACAGTAGGTATATTATTCGGAATATCCCACACTGATATAGAGTCCGCAAGACGTGGCAACATCTGTCTCCTAGCGGCAGCAAGGAAAATTAAGATAATGAAATATTGTCACAACTGGGATTTGTGACTGGGACTTTTTAGGTAGTCTCGGAGATCCTACTTTAATTATTGATTGAAACTTTGCCAACAGTAAAATAAAAATTTACTTTTTGAAAACAAAATAAATATTTATTATCAATAAACAATGAAATGATATAATTTAGAATTTGTCTAATGAAGTAAATGCTGGAAACGGAATTTAATAGGGAACTTGACAAAAATTTTAAATGGGGAAAAAATTCGATAAATAAATATATATATAAAAAGTACATATTGTCATAAAACATATGGCAGCAAAAAAAAAACAACATATTTCGTCCCAAAAGACCACTAGAAAAATTTAAAAATGCCCCAAAATACAAATTATTCCAAGCGGGTAAAAACGCGCTGCTATAGTTGAATTTACATAAACGCCGTGACATTTCAGTTCTGTCATACTTGTCAAATACTGCAGCAACTCATAAAATATAAATTTCTAATGGCAAAATTAAATTAGTATAATTGAGGAGCTCAGATGCAAAAACCGATAAATCCACTTTTTGACTTTTTCAAGATATACATCAGATCTGGCTATTTTGGACCTGCTCTATCGATTGGTGCACTCAAAATCGAACAAATCCCATTAAATCCATACCAAAATCACGGTTAAAGTAGGACCCTTCAAGCAAATCCCCATAAATCCAAAATCCAAGCAAAACCCCTTAAATCCTGTATTCGCCATCTATGAACGGGAAGATAAAACGGGAAATCATTTCTTACAGTTTGGCAAAAGAAAACCATAGAGTTTAAACTATTATGTTTATGCTAGTTATAAAAGCATTTTATAGGTGGATACCAGCTGGAAAAGGAATATTGCAGAAAGCAGACCATTTTGTTTAAACCTGTTAAAAGGTTGTGTTTGGGTTCATTTTAAAAAGCAAAAGTAATGAAAATATCTCTACTGTCGAAGGTTTAAATCAGGGAACGCGTAAAAGGCAAATAAATTTTACTAAAAGAAAACGGCAGAAATTAAAGGAAGGAAAGTAAGCCAAATTTTTAAAATTTAGTTTTAGTTAGTTACTAGATAACCTAACATTTTTATCGGTCAACATCAATCGTTTTATGATTTTTATAGAGTTTATGTGTATCCTATGGCGTCAGAACCGAGCCTTTAGAATTTATAATGTTTTTTTTTTAAATAAATAAGAGTTTTTTCTTAAGTTATGTTTATTGTTACATTATATTCTTTGATTAATAAATATTTTTGATAAACAATATTACTGTTTTTCTGTCAAAAGAATCAGCAAACTCCAACTTCTAAGCAAAATCCGATAAATCCAATTGTTTTTCTTTTAAAAAAAAAAAAGTATCAAGTAACTTTTCGAGTAACTTTCACAACTTCATCTGACACCCAAATGTCACCAATACAAACGCTTAAAAGTTGAAATTTGTTGGGCGATTGGCCTGTGGAAGTTTTTGGCCTTTATCCCGAAATCATAAAAAGTGGATTTATCGGTTTTTGCATCTGAGCTCCTCAATTGTACTGCACACAAAGTATGTATATCTTGTATTATTTCATACGATTAAAAAGAGATAGAAATAAAAAGTGTTGGCCGAACAATTCCAGAAAAGAAAAAACACTGACCAATCTCAGCTGTATAAGAAATTTAGTAAGTTGGTGAAATCTAAAGTAACTAGACAATGACAATTCTTGACATTTGGCATTAAAACTTTATGTGAATTTAACTATAGTAGTAGTGACGTCAAGGGGTATTATTTGTCAGATTTGTGTGTGACATCCACGAAATAGGTTATAGGTTTTCAATAAATTTGATGATTTGTCAGATTTGACATCCACGCGTCAAGCGACACGACCTTAAAACAACAATACAATAACAATAACACACGGCAATCCAAATGCAAATTGGGTCGCTCGGCACCTGTCAGGATGCGGCACCTGTCAGGATGACGGATGACCAAAAGTCATACCCCCTGACGTCATCGGGCTTCGCGCGCTTTAGAGATCGTTTGAAATGCTTTCGACACGCGCAAAACTTTAAAGAATTTTGACCAAGTTATTTTTGATTTTTAAGGAGTAATAATTGGGGAATACTTTTTTCAGGCCTTACTAAATCATATTATTGAAAAAAAAAATTGGAAAGTTCCCTACTGTTTAAATGAAATTACTGCAAATTTTGGTTCGTGACAATAGCTTCATTCGTACAAGCAAATCGTAGCTTCATTTTTTTCTGCGCAAGCGTGGTTTTTAACTTGTTGTAAATTGGGTACTCTGCGAACACGATCCAAAACTCTGAACGAATAAGAATTCCTTTTTTTTTCTGTGAGGATAACCGACAGATAACATAAATCAAACCTATAATAAATAAATAATAAATTATTTGCAACGATTAGAAAAAGGCATGTGTTGTATGAAAAACAATACAATTTGCAAAACGCAAGCTGGAGAAGGTAGGTTTAACTTTGTTTCTTAAGGTGGGAGTATCAACATGCTTGCCAACCTATTTTGCGTAGATTTATTTATTTTTTATAGCTTTTGCCCAAAATTTAAATAGAATCAATGCCGATAGCATATTCCCTAGGTAATAATTGACCTATTAAAAAAATATCAAGGAATTTCATATATTATTTTAGGAGAATCGTGTAGCGAAAAATATCTGGTAAGATTTTTTTTAACTTTATTGTGTCATTTTTCTTTCACACACGTTTCTTCCCTCAGACCATAGTGCTTGGTCTGAGTTTCTTCCCAAATTAACAATGAAATGCATTAATATTTTGGTAATATGTCAGATAGGATATAAATAATGTGCAGACGATATTGATTTTAATTAAATGTTAGTTAATAAAGTAATAAACTTAAAAAATAACGAGAAATAGGTTATAGGTTGGTAATGGATTAAATGACGTTGAGAATGCTACCTTAAGTGACATATTTAATAATTGAGAATTTTTAGTTTTTCACTGAAATGCTGATAAGATGACTAGTTATTCCCAATACCAAAGTCAAAATCCACAAAACAACACACAGAAGCTGAATTCAAATAATGCTATTATATAGCTGCATTTTCTTGGACCAAACCAAACACTTGTTTTACTAGACGTTTATAAAAAAACATTATGTCTATTGTCCAAATTTGTAACAGTATTTTGTCTTTCTTTTCTAAACGTCATATTATGGCAGTTTTAAAAATACAAATTCGCTTCTAATCAGTAAATTATTCTGACAGTTAGAAACCGATCCACAACCAAAATTTGGCTTCTGCGAACGACAGATTTTTTGGCAGCGGTTTGGGATTAATCTTGTGCGAATGCCTTTAAATACATGCGCATGCGTCGTCAGTTTGCTGACGATTTCTGCCCGCGCAAATTTTGAAATTTGACATTAGAATGATAAAAAAAAGTTAGGTTATTGTGAAAATGTGAATGAAATTTAAACGTTGTGTAAACATTATAACAAAACAAGATTACAAGATAGTAATGTCGATTCAGCCAGTAAACCTGCAAGATGGCCGACATGTCATATGACAAAAGTCATATTCCAGCTATTTAATTTTTAGTAAGAATAATATTGGCAGCAATAGGTAATAAATGTCTAAAAATACTTACTGGCAACCCAATAAAGTTTCAAAGCACATAAATGGCTAAAAACGAATTAAAACGACAAATCAAAACACCAAAATTGAACAATGTCAACTAAAACCTTAAACATTAACTCGAATATTACTTTATAATTATATCTCTGTCTAACACGTTATATTCCGTTCAAGACGTATTGCGTGTTGCTACTCCTGGAAACCCCGGAAACGTTGCGCTTTACAAAGTAATGCCTGGCCTGCCCTGTGATCATATAACGGTTCGTGTTGGTTAGCACCGGTATGTGTCTCTCTCTATCATGCATTTAACTCGATACGAAGAAACAAGAAAGATATATGATTTATGGACTTAATAATAGTTGCTTTTACTTATGTTTGGAATTGAATTTTAATAATTTCTGGTGTGAAATCCTAGTATCATTTTGTATTAATTTATTTGTGATTGGAGAGCGCTGACATGGATTATCCGCCGCCATCTTGCAGGTTTACTGGCTGAATCGACTTTACCAGAGGTGTGATTTAGTGCCAATATTTTCATTTTACAAATAACTGTTCATGTAAGCCATATCATATGATAGCATGTCCTCTATCAACAGTGCCAAAGTACGTTTATAAATGAGATCGCATGGTCTAGCTTTGCTTTATCGTCGTTGTTCAGATCTGATGATCAATAAAATATTTCTAAATCATCACAAAACTTACTAGAATTATTTAAAAAGACGCGGCAAAACCATAAAACTTGAACATAAACATCCAATTACAAATAATTATTTTATTGGCCATCTGAGCTTTCGATTATAAACAAGCTTTTCCTTTCAAATAAAAAAAAACTAAATAACATACCGTCATGTGGGATATTAATCCTCAACGACCAAGGAAACGGCATATCCAAATGTTTCTCATCCCAAAAATATTGTACGACTTCTTCCTCCTCGCCTATCTCCACAACTTTTTGTTTACGCCAATGGATAGGTTCTCCTACCAATAGGTGCTCCCATTTATCTATCTGCGTAAAATCGTAACAAAGAGAACCTAAGCCCTGGGAGCAGTC
Organism: Polydrusus pterygomalis; assembly: GCA_963969555.1. Classification (NCBI taxonomy): domain Eukaryota; kingdom Metazoa; phylum Arthropoda; class Insecta; order Coleoptera; family Curculionidae; genus Polydrusus; species Polydrusus pterygomalis. Next base: position 35,418,862 of record OZ018375.1, on the reverse strand, counting down.
TTGGAGATTAACCTAAAAACAAAAAATGCTTGTATTGTATACCGGTTGGCCCGCTAAAGGTAATGAATGTTCGGATTTTTTTATAGGTAAACCGACAAAAAGAGAACACTGGAAATTATTTTTAAAGTTGTACGATTGCCGCTAGAAGATGTAAGTGAGTGGGCAAACTAGAAAATTCAAGTTATTTTTAAAATAGCCCCATTAAGGTACTGTTTCGATATCGGAAATGGAAAGCTTATCCATTTTTGCACCAGTTTGATCCTAAGGATTTTTTTCGTATCTCCAATAATAAGGGTGGGGGAAGCTGGTAAATAAGTTATTACTAAAAGTACTGTATCTTGCAAATCTTTTATGCAATTTTAATAAATTTGAGCTCATTTGAAAGAGAATTTCATGCTTAATAAAACAGTAATTTTATTGATGGTCGCTAATTCGTATTTTGTTTTTTTAAGGGAGCTATGTAGAAAAATTTCAGTTTTTCCTAATTTTCTTTAAAAAAATAAATGGAACAGTATAAACACAAAAATAGTAGTAAACAAAAACGTTTTCTCATTTGACTTTGATGAAGGAATCTCGTGGACAGAATCAAATTACCCAGTAGGCTAAGTAGGCTTTAGCCTAGGGGCTCAAGACTTGCGTGGGCCCTTGAAACTCTTTAAATCAACGAAAAAAAGGGCTGCTCGACGACGAATTTAACAAAAAAAAATACGGTTTAATATTTACCCAGTAATTTTCACTGTTCCAAACACTCTCTATCCCACAGTATATATCGGTATCCAATGGATGGGACATTCCAGTACTTGGCTCTATAAAAATTGTTTCCGCAACACGATGAGCTCCTTTAACCAGAAGCACCCAAGCATGAATCCTTTGGCCTTCTAGTTCATCAAATGGCCTCTTTTCTTCTTCCTGTAAAATCATGGCTATAGAATTTCAATTATTTTTATTATTAGTAGATAAGAGAACGAGAGACGAATCATAAGATGGATTTCCAGTAACTTCGCAATTATTCTCTGACTTCAAAAGTTCTGTTAGTTCCTTATCTAGTACTATTAAGTAATGAATAGACTTTGCCGCTCTACCTTATACCATTGAATATCAAACTATATAAGAAGGCCATATAAGCAGATTTCCTAAATCTGCTATGTTAAATTCATAGATGGCACAATGAGTTCACCAACAATAAAGCGTGTTGATGCAGCCACTAACGACAAGTCTTTTCACTGCTAAATTAAAACATTGTTGTCGCCTGTCTGTTTGACTTGCTGCATGATCCTCTCCCCACTCCCCACTACCATACCATGGATTGCCTTGCACTGGCATAAGATATTATATTTATTTTTGATTGAAAAAGGATCAGACTGAGTTACGCGATATGGCTGGCAACAAGTGTTATTTCAATGTGGGTTAAGATTATTTCTTTTTCCGGTAAAAGAAGGGAGGCACTGTTCAATACATACCTAGGCTACAACTTATATGATGGGTAAAATATGAATGATGTGCGGTTTGTATAACTTGGTTTTTATTTGCAATTGTTACTACTTTTCAAAATGATTAGAATAAGTAGGTTTTACGTACTTTCTTACTTAAGAAACATCCAGTTTGTTTGTATTTAGTGTATTACGTATTTTGCTATTTTTCGACGAAATAAAACCTATTTTAGTTATACTTACCACCTTTAATAACATGAATAATACTATACTTATTTTATTTACTAAATAACAAGTTTTAACGTTAACACAACACAATATTTTGTCTTTTGGAATAAATAATATTTCCCACTACGAAAGACACTTTTCATTAGTGAATTAATTTATCTCATATTTATGTATAGTTAATTTTCGCATCCGTTTGTAAAAAATACCCTGAATTCAATCTTTTCATTTTAACTTACTTAACAATAATATCTTAAAAAACAATAAAAAATAAAGTGTACTTCATACTCTCCCATTTATATTTTTAACGTTAAATATTACATTACCTATCTGTCCTTAATTATTTGTTATTATCTTAACTAACCCAGAAACGATTAAGATTTGACGAAAAAAATCTTGCTGTCGCTTTTTGTCTACTTTTATTTGTTTAACATTTAACACCTAATGCAACGGTAAAATCATTATGAAAATCGGTCCAATAACCCCGGAGTAATCAGCGTACATATAATAATATGGACATACATTCGGCTGGAATTGAGGACCTCCTATTTTATTGTCTGTTAAAAATGCTTAAATCCTTAAAAATTCCAATAAAATACGATATGGGGCAAGACCACGACATCACATCAGTGAATTTGAGACATCTGCTGCCGAGGCGCTGCATTTATAACTATAAATTTACGATCAACTCCACAATGGCGGCCAAACCATCTCCAATACAGTCTAAGATAGGGTTGTCTATCTCGAAGATCCGCTATTCTTATAATTTGATATTCAATGCTTATACTGAGCCGACTGAAAGCGAGGCATTGTCTTACATCAGGAACGCAAAAGAACAATCAGCTGATAACTTTAAAATAGCGAGATAATTCTAGAAATTACGCAGTACGGTTCTAAACGCGGACAAAATAAATGTGGCAACGTGATTATAAGCACTTATAGGCTATTAAATAGTTCTGTGAGTAAGGAACAATTGCGTCGGAGGGTTTTTAAAATGGTTTAATATTAGTTGAGCACCTAACAATGATAAAATAACAAAGTGCTATTAAATTCAGGGGTGCGTTTTTGAGAGCCGACAGAAATTGCCCTTTTTTAATAATCCATACGACCAACGGTGACCAAGATATTGCCATTATCAATTTAAAATGCAAAACAGGGATAAATAGGGGCTGCAAGTAAATTAATTTAAGCTTTGTTGTATGTTGAACGACCTGTGCCTAGTTAAATGTCGCATAATATGATCTTTTAAACGAATATTGAAGAAAAGCGACGTTTACGCTATCGCAATTACCTCCAACAGCTGGTAGCGTTGGATTGCATGAACAGCGACCATATTTACAGATCCAACAGTGTAAGGGAAATATGTTAAATCTCCTTCAATGAGTTTGGAAGAAAACACAGAATGGATTGAAGACAATGGTTATGACTGTGTCTCCTGCATCGCAATCTCTACTATAAAAAAATATCATGTGTGGATGTTTGAAAGGTTGTCATATGAATTGTGGTTGCAGAAAGTTTGTCATCAACTACTCCACTCCATGTTTTGCAAGGAATTGATTGCAAAATACAAATGTGTTTGAAATATCCCACGATGTCGGTAAGGATATTGACAATGAAGTTGATATTGCCATCGACAGAATTAATATAGAATAATCGACTCTAACAGTAAATAGTGTACGTTTTATTTGTACCTTCACGAATAAAAATGTTATTTTTTGTTAATTACCCTAAAATTGTTGTTTTCTGTACAAAAATACATGCAATTTGCTGAAAATTGAAAGAAATAATGTATGAGAGCAAATGCGGTAAAAAAACTGGTCAACTTTGAATAGTGATATATCGATCCCTGTTGGTCGTACAGAGAAAAACAAAAAGCGATTCCTTTGTTTTCTCTGAACATTTATAATGTGTGATCTCGGAAACTATAAGAGAATTATTTTTGCAATTTATTGGGGCTTGCGGATCGATTCTGGTTCTTTTGGTTTTTGAGATATTTTCAAGAAAATATTGCATTTCCTTAGATCGGTTGTAACTATGTTATTTCCTAATATTTATATAACAACTTTTTACATAGAATATGCCTATTTGGTTATATAGTGCAGTCAATATGGTGTACAAATTCCCTTGACCTGGGCAAAATTGCAACACAAAAGTTTTTTTTTGCATTCTATTGTGTAAAGTGTCTATTTTAATATATTTAAAATCCCCATTAATCCTGGCCCCGTAAATCAGTCAAAATCCAAGATGACGGCTGAATATTGAATTTTTAATTACTTATAACTTTGTATTTATAAGTTGTAAGTTGGCAAAAATGTGTACTGCATCGCCTGCCATATACATTCAGGGATATAACAAGATGTTATGCGTCGTTTGTGAGCTAGTTATGGGACAAGCAACTGTAGTTTTTAATGGTTATACATCAGAAAACACAATAAAAGACATGACCCATAATCGCCGAACAAATAGAATTTTCCCCGCCGTGGACGTCACACCAGATATGACATTAACAGAAAGTAAGGAAATGTTTCTCACTAATAAGGAAAACAAGCAGAAGATAATTAATCTAATCGCTGAAGAAATACGACAACATGGTTGTTCAGTAATTCATTCAGTTGATGATGCTGATGTTGACATTGACCTATTGGTATTCCTGATTTATTGGTGTAATCAAGCATAAAACAAGCTATTTTTCAGAAGTGATAAAAAATCTTTCAAACAGAATAACATTTATGATGTCAATGTCATTAGATATTCGCTCGGAAATTACTAAGCGAACAGTCTATTATTTATACATTCGCATACAGGATGTGACAGCACCTCCAGAATTTTCCATATTGGAAAGCAATCAGTTTTGAAACGTGTTGTTGAAGATCAATAGTTTCGTGAACTTGCACTATCGTTCAGCTCAACAAACCTTAATCCCAGTCAGGTTGAAGAATTTGGAAAGAAGATAATGGTATGTATTTTTGGTGGAAATCCAGATGATACACTAATACACTTAGGTATAGAACTATTATCGGAGGCAAAATGTTTCGTTCAGCCACAGAACCTTCCCTCAACGGAATCAACTGTTAAGTACCATAGCTTCCGTGCATATTTGCAAATTTGTATATGGAAACAAATGCAAGAAGGCTTGAACCCAATAGACTGGGGATGGAGTATACATGACAATATGTATGTACCGAAAGGAATGGATTTGCCACTAGCACCTGCGAGTATATTAGGTACGCATAGTAAGATGTAACTGCAAAACCGGCTGTGGTGCCATGAAATGTAGTTGCCGAAAGAATGGTTTGGAATGTACCAGTTCATGTGGTCAGTGTAGAGAAACAAATTGTGAAAATAGTCCGCAGCGAATAGAAGATGAAGAAATGAAAAGTACAGATGAAGAGTATGATGAATTGTGAAAAAACAGCCAAATCATTTTAATTTTTGTTCATTGAAATAATGTTTTTTTTTTTCTTGTAAGTCTAATCTGTAATAAAGTTTTCTCTAATGTATAAAAGGCAATTTGAGTGATTCAATACCTATCTTACCTATTCAATACCTATTTTATACTATTATCTTTGTATTTTAAACATTTTTGCCAAGTTACACCTTGTGTGTAAAGTTGTAAATTTTGTAATTAAAAATACACAATACAGCCGCCATCTTGGATTTTGACTGATTTCCGGAACCAGGATAAATGGGGATTTTGAATATGTTAAAATAGACACTTTTCACAATAGAATGCAAAAAGAATCATTTGTGTTGCAATTTTGCCCAGGTCATAATTTATTTTTACTGCACTAATATTTTAATTACAACGTTTTGGTTTCCTGGAACTATCATCATTTTTTCTTTTTCTTATGAACGCCATATTGGATTTTTTATTTATCGAAAAGTAGTTTTCTATAATATGACAATAAACACTATTAGGTATAAATTAAAAATGTATAACCTCAAAATAACTAAAAATAGCTTAACACAGGGAAAATTCGAACACCTTTGGCAACACCGTCATACCTTTTTACTTAAGAATAAAGGTAACTTAATAACAATATATTTTTATTCTTTTATTAATTAAGGTAAAACTGTTATAACTCTTTTTAACTTTTGGTGAAAAGGTAGTATCTACCGGTACCGTGCGTTGGCCTGATAGGGCCCCGGACCTTACCCCATTAGACTTTTATTTATGGGGATTTGTCAAAAATGAGGTATACGTATTTAATCTCCCTGAAACAAGCCAAAAGTTCTTTAGCAACAAACTCGGGATAGTTTAAGTCACGACAGAACTCCAATAAAGAGAAACGTTATAAACGTGCTAATTGGTCGATGCCGCCGTGACTTTGAAATGACATCAGATAGATGCGAATGTGGCGCCATGTGTAGTGGGTCTGAACTAATGATGGCGGAAGGGGGTAGGGGGAAGCAACCATATGTTTTTATTTTTTAAAGGTCAAATTAATATTTTGAAATTCAAAATTGTTGTAAGTTTTTTATAAAAAATACGTTTTCATTACCAATAAATACAATTAGCACTGCACGATTTGTAATAAAAACGTATTTTTATTAAAAATTATTTATAACAAAGTTTAAATGCCAAAATATTAAATTACCTTGATATCGAAATTCTTGAGCTTTAGTTTTAGTAAAACAAACTTTAGTGTAACTTTTTTATTGCACAAAAACATTTAAATATAGGTACATATTTTAATAAGTATATAAAATAAATAAAATAATATTACAGTTTTTTTCATTCGTATAAATCAACACCTGAAATTAAAGAGAATAAAGAGTTGTGTATTTCATCAATTTCATACCAGGTCACAGAAAGATGTTAAAGGAAAATTAGCTTACCACACAACTTAACAATATCACTTCTACGAATGTTATTTTATTAGTCATAAAATTCTTCAGGTAGTCAATCAACGATGAGCTAACCGAATAACTTCAGTTGTATATAAGCCATACAATTCCCTAAAAAGTATTCTTAAATATAAACTTTGAAGATCCTTTATGTGATATAATGTTAGGTTTGAAAAGCTCGAGTCTTCTCTCCAGACTTGCCAAAAGTTCTCGATACAAACTCATGATATGATAATATGACATAAAGCATTATTTTCATTAATCAGTGAAGAACTACATTCCAAGATAATTGAATTACTTCTGCCAGAGATAAAAGAAAAATATTGAACAAATTATTTTAAAATAAAAATTTAGAGTCATTGACCTTTACCTGATGGAAAATTGGAACCCTTTTATTTTCAGATCCTTAAAAATAGGTATAATGTAACATATATTAATCCAAAACTTACCCAGACATGTAATTACATTTTCCTTTTCATTCTCATTTATCGGTGAACCGCCATCTCTCCATCCATCAAAAATACTGCAAGGACAAACACAAACAGGTTGGTTAAGAAATGAAGCAATGTGATTGGTTGCCATTGACATATGTATTTTAATTTGAGTCAACCTTGTTTATTTCCTTGAAAGAGACGCCATTACGGTGGGAGTATCAACATGCTTGCCAACCTATAACCTATTTCGCGTAAAATATCATGTTTCCAGTAAAAATTGTTGTTTTTACTTCAGTTCGGAAAATCGACATGTTTACTTTCAAATAGAATAGGTTCCGGAAGTTACCCCTGCATTTAAGCCATTTATTGGTCTTTTTTTATATATGATTGACCTTGAGAACTGTGTCCTAAAGTTAACCGTATTTTTAAGTAAGAAGATCCTCCGATGGGTCGGAGTTGCCAAATATTTTCCCTAATTATAAGTTATTTTGAGGTTATAAATTTTTTATTTATAATAGTGTTTAGCACCCCGGTGAAGCTTAAATGGACGATTTTGCAACACAGTAGAAAGAGAAAGAAGAGAGAGAGAGGGGTGTTAGTGTGCCCGCCGGCCATCAGGGCAAATTAGCGCTGTTGTCGCCAGCTGGCCGTGTAACCGGCTTCTGTCGCACATTTTTGACGTATAGAAGAGAAGGACAGTTATATTCTAACCTACTATAACGCTTCCCAAACTACGCCAGGTGCTGATTGGAACAAACCAGCCAGCCGCCAGCCCGCCATCCATCCATGTCACAACTGTCAATTTTTCTTGTCCACGTTTTTTTCTGAGGAAATTAATTAATTTTTTATTATCATTTTAATATACAATTTTATTAGTTTCTATTCTAGAAAACTTCGCCGATGTGTCTAATCTTTCAGTTATTATTCCAGCCTACTATGCAGGTAATTATTTTTTATTGTTTATCAAATTGATTTTACACTTCCTTACCTATTTTTTATATAGGAATATAGGAAATGTAAGTTTACAATAAATAAATTAACATGAAATGTTTCACATACATAATAGGTGTTGGTTAACAAGCCAATCTTAACAAAATATCACTGGGCAACTTGCAGATAACTGCAACACATTGTGCCCGAGGTAATACCTAACAATCTATCAGTTACGAACATATAATAATAATAATAATAATAATAATATGTTTATTTTCAAAGTATTACAAATTATAACAAATTTACAACATAGAATAAAGAAAATATGAGAATGAAAATAAACAGATCACATTTGAAGTGGCATTTTCCACTTGTTGTGAGTAAAAAAAAAAAAAGTCATTTTCCAGGTTTTTTGGTCATAATCGGGTAATGTCACAATTTAGTTTCACAAGACACATCCGGGAAAATACAGTCTTAGTTACACTTAGGCACTTATTAAACTTGATTTACATATCAACCATTTTTTATTGACCAGTGCCTGTTTTATTTATCGCACTACAATATTTACAGTCTATCAAAATTTTTACACTTCATAAACAACTAAAAATATATTTATTTAAACAAATTTTCAATTTCAAAAATTGACCTATAAATCCATTCATTTAGTAATTTTTTGTACATTTTGATATTTTCAACGGTTCTAATGTGGGCAGGGATAATATTATATAGCTTAGGTGCCAGCGAGGTTATACTCTTAGTTGTTATCGCCTTGTTACACTTATGTATTTGGAATCTTTTGTTTACTATATTCCTAGTTCTGTGTTGATGAGTTGGATATTTTAGTGTTTCCTTTCCTTTAAAAATTCTAATGGCAATTTTTTGACAATATAATTGCCTTATGTTTAGAAGTCCGGACTCTCCAAATAGTTTTTAAGTTGAATACCCTATGTTTTTGTTGTAGATGACCTTTATTATCCATTTTTGTATTACGCTCAGCTTATTGATATTAAAATTATTTACCCCTCCCCATCCACACAGACCGTAGGTCAAGTGAGATTGCACAAGTGCATAATACAATGTTTTTAATTCCGACAATCTCAAGTGTTCCCTGAGACATTTAAATCTGGATATCAAGTACCTCAGCTTGTTTATCACATTCTTTACCTGTAAGTCCCACCTTAAATGACGGTCGATTATAATCCCTAAATATTTTACCGACTTAGTAGCAGTAATTGTAACATTATCCGATATTTTTAATGTATTAATGTTAGGGAGTCCTAAAGTATATGAGCTAAAAGTAATAAAATGTGTTTTATCAGCATTCAAGGTAAGAGTATTTAAGTCAAACCAATCTTTCAACTTGAGAAAATCCTGTTTTGCCATATCTTCCGTCTCGGCCCATGATCTGCCTCTAATGAACAGAAAAGTATCGTCCGCGAAACTACCTATTTTACCCCCTGTATCCAGATCGAAGATGTCATTCATATACAAGATAAACAGCAATGGACCGAGGTAAGTTTAGTCTCTTGAAATGATAACTTTAACATTTTTGTTTTACTGAGTGGATTAAAAATTATAACATAATGGCACAAAGATAATGGTTTGAGCTAACTCGATAAGTAGATACTTGGCCATCGGCCATATTTTACAGAGGAATTTAATGTCTACCCGATACTGTTTCTTTTGTTTCAGAGAACGCTGTAAGAATCACCTGATAGTTTATGGATCTTTTAGTACGTGTCTCAATGCATCCTAGTGCTTGTGTTTATACAGTATTTGTGATAATATTATATGAATTGAGACAATTCCAGATGAGTGAGACCTGTGAGACGTAACCTAAGGACATTAGTTTATTCTAAACAGTTATTTTTTGTTATGGTTGTCAATGCAGTTTTTATTTATAAATAAACGTAGAAAACATTATTTACGATAAAGTGCTTCCATCTTTATTTTCTAAATCTTGGTTAATATAAAAATGTGCATTATTTATTCCATAAAATAAAAACTTTTGTGCGTCTTTTTATTGATTTAATTTGTGATTTAATAATATTTATATTGAATCACAAATTAAATCAATAAAAACTCGTTCAAAAGTTAATAATTAAATTGAAAAGTCCTAAAACCGCTGTTCAAATTTCCCGCCATTGCGCCTCTGATGGCCGGCGGGCACACTAACACCCCTCTCTCTCTCTCTTCTTTCTCCCTCTACTGTGTTGCGATTTTTTAACAAGGAATTAACATTTCTAACCCTGTAAATTTTCTTTGGTGTTTATTATCATATTATAGAAAAAATTAAGTACTTTTCGATAAATAAAAATCCAATATGGCGGTCACAAGAAAAAAGAAAATTGATGGTGGTTCCAGAAAACCAAAACGCTGTAATTAAAAGATTACCTAATAGGCATATTCTATGTAAAAAGTTGCTATAAAAATGTCTTTACAGATTTAAAAAATATTGGGAACTAACATAGTTAAAACCGATCTACTGCACCATTTTAGTTTATTCAAAATATCTCAAAAACCGAAAGAATCAGAATCGATTCGCAAGCACCAATAAACTGCTACCATAATTGCCTAAAATTTTTCCCATTTAACCGTCTTCTAGGCCTTATATAGTCAAATTTCTCAAAGAGCATGCCGCATCGTGGCTAAGTCACATGTCATTTATGGCACCCTGTTAAAGTAGGTATGGTCTATTTTACGTTAAGACGTTGACGACACAGACAGGACTGGGCTAAGTTCTTTTACCATTGCATTCACAATATTTTAAACTTGTACGGGGGTCTTAATGGTTTATTAGCATAATGGCTTGCAAAAATACAGCATTAATTTTATTTACAAAGCCGCCAAAATGCCATGCGTTTTCAAATACACACAGCTGGATTAGTTCTCAGTGAAGGCAAGGTTCGGCAACCTATTGTAGCGTAATTAAAATGGATAAACTAATAATATTAAATTTAAAATATCAAATGATGATAAATGAAATGTTTGTTATTTGAAATAGGAGAGTTAATTAACCTAAAATGGTTTATTTCACTCGCCATTCAATTTAAATAATAAACAGCAAGAAAATTGAATCTCTGAAACTTGAATGCGTGAGCTTGCTACGGACCACTAATGAACTGGGAACTTTTAGGAAGAAACTAGTATCAGCTGTTAATGAGTTAATGTCAAATATGGGTGTCAACTGTCGAAACGCATTTTTTTTTTTAGAAAAAGTTGACTCTAGTTCCCGAGATCACAATACTGTCAGCACCAATTTCGGGCACTGTGCATACCTAAGATGCCGCATATAGAGTTATGGACGAATTACTGAAACAACAAAAAAAACAAGATTTTTCGTAAATATTTAGCGTTGTTTTTCGAGTATTTCTAGTACTAAAATTAAAAAAAAAAAATTGTTTTAAGGTATTGCGATGGGAATTTGATTTTCGGTCGTCTTTTAAAAACGGACACCTGAATTTAGTAGCACTTTGTGATTTCTGAATTCTTGAAATTAAATTTTACAATAAATATATTAAAAATGTTTAGGTGGTACCGTGCGAGCAAAAAGTATTTGCATCAAAGAGGGCCTTGCATCTTAGGCCGTAATGCTTAGCCGTAGAGCTTAATACCCGTTGGGTGTCAGTAACTACGTGAATTAACAATCGATCAGTTATTCCGTCATCTTTGACAGTCCTTACAAGTAATTCGATTCATAGCTAATTTTTCCAATTTCTTGAGCAATTCACACAAAGGGCTTTACGGAACAGCACAAAACATTCATGGTTGAAGCGTATTTTCGAAACGGGGTTAGAGTAAATGGTGAGTGGCAATACAATCTGGGTTTGTGCATGGACGATTTTCACGAACATTTTCCTAATGTTGCTTTTATTGCCGGGGATTTTTATCATTGCCTGAAACGAACCGTGGCTGTGTTTAGAGAAACAGGTTCTATACAACACAAAAAAGGAGCAGGAAGACCATGTGTAAGAACAGAAGAACCTGTTGCAAACGTTCGTGAAATAATGCAAAGTACGCCAACAAATTGTATAAGACGCCTGTCCCAAGAAGTGGGAAGATCTTATGGAACATGCAGGACTATTATTAAGAAGCCGCTACATTTATTTCCTTTTAAAGTGCAAGTATTTCAAGAAATACAAGCCGCAGATTTTGAAAGACGCAGGAATTACTCTCAATGGTTTACCCAAAATGTATTGGAAAGAAATGATTTATTAGACCTGACATTTCTTTCAGATAAAGCCTGGTTCCACCTCTCCGGTTATGTGAATTTTCAGAATACAATTACAAGAAAGGATTATCCAAGAATGTTGTAACATTTCTCCAGAGATGCTGGTCAACACTTTCGAAAATATGAAGACACGTGTGAATTTATACCTGAATCAGGGGCGGTGGCTAATTTCAGCAATTTATGTAATTATTTTTCTTTTTCTTTCTGTACATTCTTACTTTGTTAATTTTGTAAACAACAAAAATAAATTTGTATTTGTCTACTTCTTTTATTACTCATTAGTTTGGCATGTCATGCCATATTATGAATTTGACAAAATTTTAACCTAGATTTGGTTAGATATATCGTCCCCATATCATTGTGATCTAAACCAAGCCCTACGTTTTTTAATTCAAGCCCTCTTTGATGCAAATAATTTTTGCTCGCACGGTATATTTCTTTCCCGCGAGCTGCCCAAAATACGAAATCCCGGTAAGAAATTTGTTCTCAGCAGTCATTCACGACGTTCGGAACCCAAGTTAGGATATAGGTTCTGCCCGTCCTGGATTGTCTGGAACAGGAATGCGTTAAGAACGAGGAGGTCGTACCATAATTAGCTTTTCTTTAATTTCAGCCTGTTTTTTTTCTTCTGCTTTTATCGCATCTGAATCCCGTTGCTTCATCATGGCTAGGAATTTACTCTGCAAGTTTTTCGGTGGGGTTATTTTGTACCTTTCATCTTCTTCCTGCGGTGGAGGAGTTTCTACCTTGTCTTGTATTCGGGGAATGGGACAGTCGACCCTGCACATTATTTTCATTGTGACGTCCTTAATCGCATATCTAAAAGGATTTAAAAAATTTGTTAACTTGATGAATTTTGACACCAGCAAGGCCACGAAAAACATTATTTTTCTTTTTTTTGAAGAACTCAAAGTGGAGCTAAATGATATAGAAAAAAGAAAAGCACAAAGTCTTTTTCCACAATTTTTAATTAGAATAACTAGGCGAACCTAGAACAATTTAAAATTCAAATCGACATGTTTCGAGTGTAGAAACACTCATCATCAGGAAAACAAAGTGAAAGGTAAAATGCTGATGTTGTTAGCAATAGAGGAAATAATAGTGGGATTGAGCCATAATGGAGCTTTTAATGGTGTACCGGGTGTTCCACCTAAGGTGGTAATCGGCTATATCCCAGAAAGTAATAACACTAGGACTTTGGGAAAAAAATATATATATCGATAAAAGCGGCCAAGAGAAATTGCTGGAAATTATTTTCAAGTTCGAAAAATGACCGCTAGAGTAGTAGTAAGAGAACTTTCAAAATAGAAATGCCGATATTCTCTTGATTTTTCTTAATAAAAATAAGTTAAAAATATAAGCATTGTATTCTTCATAAAATTATGCAACTTTATGTTAGGAATCTTTTTTTCTATTTTCAATAATAAAGTGGTGGGAGAAGGTCAAACCTTTTTTTTTTCAAATGCTGATATCTCTGCTTTGGATAAACCGATTTTATTCAACTTGGTCTTGAAAAAAAGCCCTTCTTTTTCTCTACGAGTTTATCTATTAACTATACCATATTAATTCTAATGGTGGCCACTAGATGGCGTTTTTCCGTAATTCCTTAATGAATAAGGATTTTCTCAAAAAAATCAAATGTTATGATATGACTTTTTTATCATATTTTATTTTAGGCTTATAAAGGCTATTAAATAGTGGAATAAAAAATCCAGGTCCGTATTTAAAATAAAAAAGTTGATGATGGTCGCTCGAATCCGAAACGTCGGATTAAAAAACTAACCCCATCAGCTTGTAGAGGAGGAGAAGTTACTATAAGGAACTGAAAACCGCAACGTGATATCTTTTGTTAAACTAGAGAAATTAGGGATAATAATAATTAATATGGAAAAATAGGCCATTTTTTAAAGCATTCATTAATCAATTAAATCACACTGGTTTAATGACGTTCACGTTGCGGTTTTCAGTTCCTTATAGTAACTTTTCCTCCTCAACAAGCTGATGGGGTTAGTTTTTTAATCCGACGTTTCGGATTCGAGCGACCATCATAACTTTTTATTTTAAATACGGACCTGGATTTTTTATTTAACTATTTAATAGCCTTTATAAGCCTAAAATAAAATATGATGAAAAAGTCATATCATAATATTTGATTTTTTTGAGAAAATCCTTATTCATTGAGGAATTACGGAAAAACGCCATCTAGTGGCCACCATAAGAATCAATATGGTATAGTTAATAGATCTACGTGTAGAGGAAAACAAGGGGTAGAGAAAAACAAGGGCTTTTTTTCAAGACCAAGTTGAATAAAATCGGTTTATCCAAAGCAGAGATATCAGCGTTTGAAAGAAAAAAGGTTTGACCTTCTCCCACCACTTTATTATTGAAAATAGAAAAAAACGATTCCTAACATAAAGTTGCATAATTTTATGAAGAATACAATGCTTATATTTTTAACATATTTTTAGTAAGAAAAATCAAGAGAAAATCGGCATTTCTATTTTGAAAGTTCTCTTACGCTCCGTAGCGGTCATTTTTCGAACTTGAAAATAATTTCCAGCAATTTCTCTTGGCCGCTTTTATCGATATATATTTTTTTCCAAAGTCCTAGTGTTATTAATTTCTGAGATATAGCCGATTACCTCCTTAGGTGGAACACCCGGTACAAGAGGTGAAAAATTGAATAGTCAAAAGACCGACAAACAAGACTTCAGCATAGTGAAAAGTCAAGGGTAAGTGCAAAGGCACTGTCCTGGGCAGAAAAATGAGGAGAGCAAAAGAAAAATTAGGGGATTTTAAAAAACTTTTTGTGAAAATCATTCTTAAGTAGTGGAAAATCTTGAGTTTTATTCAGCTTTGTCAGGGACATGTGAAAGTATTGAAGTAAGATGGAAAGAAAAAGAAAAAAAAAGTTGTTTTTCATAAAAGTCGAAGCATCTGTAAAAAATAGAAAGGGGAATGTAGCAAATGAAATTTATTAAAATGAGGTAGATTAGCTTACCTTTTGGCTTAAAGTAAAATTCTGTTGGGGTACCAGGCTTTTTACGGCCCAGTTACCCCGGCAGGAGTTAAAACATACACATTTTGTGCAAAATGAATATTAAAAAAAATGTTTTTAAAAATTTTTGTTTTACTAGAACATCTTTGTTGGAGAAGTTCCACTGTAACCAGCACGTGCCAGATGGGAAATGAACTTGAACTTGGCATTGTAAAAGGGGGAACAAATGACAAGTGTTTTTGCGGTTAAATTGAAGAATCTTCAAATATGCTAAAAACTTTTTAAATTGTTATAGAGGAGAGAAGCTCAATTTGCTTATAAACTAAAAATCACTAGAAATACAAGATAGAATTAATACAATCCCTACAAAATAGAAAGAAATTACATTTTTTTAAAACTCCCTAATTTTTCTTTTGCTCTCCTAATTTTTCTGCCCAGGACAGTGCCTTTGCACTTACCCTTGACTTTTCACTATGCTGAAGTCTTGTTTGTCGGTCTTTTGACTATTCAATTTTTCACCTCTTCTACACCATTAAAAGCTCCATTAAGTCAATCCCACTATTATTTTCTCTATTGCTAACAACATCAGCATTTTACCTTTCACTTTTTTTCCTGATGATGAGTGTTTCTACACTCGAAACATGTCGAGTTGAATTATGACTTATTCTAGGTTCGCCTAGTTATTCTAATTAAAAATTGTGGAGAAAGACTTTGTGCTTTTATTTTTTCTACATTATGTTTCTACTGAGGATATTTTTTGTTACATCATGTACCTTAAATAAGAGCGTGAAACCAACCAAATATTGTTTAAATTATACACATTTTTAGCAAAAATAAATTTAATATATTTTTTCTACAACCGAGTGCAAAGTACAAATTTGCGCTTCCAAAAAAAAATGTTGCACATCTTCAAGGAGCTAGCGTTTTTTTTACTTTGTCACTCGGCGAGCTCGCTTAATTACCATGGAAACTATAACAAAGGAACGTCTTGTGTATGATGGGATTTGACAGATGTCGACAATTTTGTGGCAATGTTTTTACCAAACATTTTTATAAAAATACCGGTTGAAGAAAAAATCCTGTGTGTAATTTGAGCGGAAAGGGACATTGCCGCTCTAGCAAGCTAGCTTTTGGCTCAATGCGACAATATATCACTTTGCGCTCTTAATACACATATACATAAATCACAATTACCACAATTTACCAACTTTAGTTGCGAAAAGTAATTAAATATTAGCCATTTTTATTGTAACCTATCGTTTTCGGAAACTTTCATGATACTAAAGGGATAATAATAATTCGCAGTATACAGGGTGGCCCATTAGTGCGAGGAAGTCCAATATATCAGTTGTCAACAGAAATAGCAACAAATATTAGACATGAAAGCTATATGATGCGTAGAGACGCATATTTTAAAAATATTTTGAGATATACAGGGTGACCCAAAAAAGCAGAGCGGCAAAAAGGTAAGCTTTTTTAAATGGCAACCCCCATTTTTTTAGGGAATTAAATTCAGCATGAAATTTAGCATATATTAGAGTATCCTAATTTGGTGTACGTTGCGGCGTTGCCAAGCTATATATAATTTACTAAAAAATCCAAGAAAAATCACCTAATCAAAACTCCTTTAAAAAAAATGAATCGATTTGATTTTTTAATACATGGTTACGGTTTTGGATACCTGAGGGACGGTAGATTGATCTTATTAAGGAAATCTGACCATAATTTATACAGGGTATTTTTTACAGATGTGCCAATATCTTCATTTTTTTAAATGGGACACTCTGTATAATAATGGGTCATGTTGTTAAGTATTTTATGCCCTATAAATTTGCAACTATAACTCATGTCCTAAAATCTACCGTTTTGTCACAATTTTGAATTTTATTTGAAAATGCAAAAATAGCATCATTTTTTTTCTTGGTAGGCCATGATTCAAACAAAAGTGGATATTACCACATGTCAAAATAATGCTTTAAAAATACCGTGGTTCATATTAGGTTTCTAATTTGTAATATTGACGCGTTATCAAGAAATTATAATGAATTTTTTAAAAGAAGAACTTGTTAATATTGTTTTTATATTAGGCGCCAGTGACAAGAACTGTTTATTAGCCACTAGGCTTTATTATGAGTCCTTTCCAGAAAGAAGACAACCAAGAAAAGAAGCGTTTGAAAAATTGTTGGAACGTTTTATTCGGACCGGGAAAGTGGATTACGAAAATACTGAGAGAAGCAAAACGGCCAATACAGAAGAAAATCAATTAACCGTTTTGCTTAGTTACAGAAAATCCGCATACTTCCCATCGGGTCATTGCAAATGAAACTAATATAACACGGCAAACAATTCAGAGAGTTTTACATGATCAAAAAATGCCCCCGTATCACATTCAGCTTATGCAGGAGTTAAATGACCAGGATTTTGGTGCAAGAGTAGTTTTTTGCGAATGGGCCCATTAATTATGTGTTATTTACTGATGAAGCCACTTTTCACAAAAATGGAAATGTTAATCGTCACAATTCTCATTATTATTCATCAATAAATCCACATTTTATTAGAACCCATAGCCAAACAAGATGGTCTTTAAATGTGTGGGGTGGTATCGTTGGAACTTACGTTATTGGGCCCTGCTTTTTTGAGGAGAGAGTAACTGGTCAAGTATATCTGCAGTTCCTTCAAAATGAGTTACCACGTCTAACCAATGCTTTACCAAATTACATTAAAGAAAGAATGTGGTATTTACATGATGGAGCTCCAGTTCATCATACAGAAGTAATCCATGAGCATCTAAACAACGCTTTTCCTAATAGGTGGGTAGGAAGAGGTGGACCATTTTAGTGGCCCCCTCGATCTCCAGATATGACTAAAATGGACTTCTTCTTATGGGGTTATGTGAAAGAACAAGTATATAAAATTGCTCCGACGACTAAGGAAGATATGAAACATCGTATAACGGAAGTTTTTATAAACATTGACAACAATATGCTAAACGAAGTCAGTCGATCTTTTGAAGAACGTATAGAAGCATGTTTAAATAACAATGGCGGACATTTCGAACATTTATTATAGTATTATACTTTAAAATATTTACAGACACATACGTGTGTGTGTGTGTGTGTATATTAATTTGTTATTGTGTTCCTAACTTTTTTTTCTCTTTTTTTTTGTCCTTTGTTATGTTATGTTGTTATAATGTTAATAAATAATTTGAAATGGTAGTTATATCGTCATTTCCTACTTTTGAAGCTCATAATAAAGCCTAGTCGCTAATAAACGTAAAAAAAATCATTATAATTTCTTAATAACGCGTCAATATTACAAACTAGAAACTTAATATTAACCACGGTATTTTTAAAGCATTATTTTGACATGTGGTAATATCCACTTTTGTTTGAATCATGGCCTACCAAGAAAAAAAATTATGCTGTTTTTGCATTTTCAAATAAAATTCAAAATTGTGACAAAACGGTAGATTTTAGGATATGAGTTATAATTGCAAATTTATAGGGCATAAAATACTTAACAACATGACCCATTATTATACAGAGTGTCCCATTTAAAAAAATGAAGATTTGATACTTTAAATATTGGCACATCTGTAAAAAATACCCTGTATAAATTATGGTCAGATTTCCTTAATAAGATTAATCTACCGTCCCTCAGGTATCCAAAACCGTAACCATGTATTAAAAAATCAAATCGGTTAATTTTTTTTATAGGAGTTTTGATTAGGTGGTTTTTCTTGGATTTTTTAGTAAATTATATATAGCTTGGCAACGCCGCAACGTACACCAAATTAGGATACTCTAATATATGCTAAATTTCATGCGGAATTTAATTCCCTAAAAAAAATGGGGGTTGCCATTTAAAAAAACTTACCTTTTTGCCGCTCTGCTTTTTTGGGTCACCCTGTATATCTCAAAATATTTTTAAAATATGCGTCTCTACGCATCATATAGCTTTCATGTCTAATATTTGTTGCTATTTCTGTTGACAACTGATATATTGGACTTCCTCGCACTAATGGGCCACCCTCCCAGGTAGCAGGATGACGTCTTTATGACGTCGAATATTGGTGATTTTTAGTCACTTGACGTCTTTTGGTCGCAAGATGACGTCAAAATAACGTAGTTTTTAACACGTGTATTATACGTCATAATTTTACGTAATAAAAACGTCCATTTTTAGTCATTTTATTGAATTATACGTATCATTAAAAAGTATCTAAGTGACCAAGTTTTTTGAAAATATAGTGGGACAGACTTTTAAATAAGTAAAACGCCTGAGAATAGCTTTTTCTTATAGTTAAAGGCACGTACGTATCATAAAACTTTTAAAATATTACCATTTCAAATGAACCATTCATGTATGTAAAATTTGCAAAAGCGAAAACCTATTTTGTCATTAAAAGTCTGCGAATATCAAATTTAAATTACCCGCGCTCCGTTTTATGACATTGGCAGTCTGACAGAACGCAGAAGTATGTTGTTGGCGCTAGCAGTTAGGCAGTCGACAGTTCGGCAAAAATGAAAGTGAAAAGTTTATGGTGATTTTGATTTAGTTTCTATCATGGTTTCTATATATTTTGTGTTATAAACGAATATAAATGTACCAGGTTATCGAGTTCGAGGCTATTGACGGCGGGGGAGTAGCCGTTGTGCCCTCATACTGGGTGACGCCCCGAAAAAAAGAAGTATTTTGGCCGCCATTAAAGGATTCCTTAGCATTTTTCCAATTCTGCGTACTCATGAAAGTTGTAATAGTTAATTTATTATCATTAAAAGGATTTTTTACATAAAATATTTATATGTATTTTTTTACCCCTATTATGTATTATTTTATAAAGTTTTTCGTTTTTCGTAAATTATGACGTTTATTGACGTTTTCTACACCTAAAAAGACGTCTTAAGATGACGTATTTTTTACGTCAAAAAAGACGTCATTGGTCTGTGACTTTCACACGTCTTTTAAACGTTTCATTTACGTAATTTATGACGTCGCTGATGACCAATAATCGACGTCTTAAAGACGTCATCCTGCTACCTGGGCTGTATGTAAATCACATTGGTGGCCAAATTATTGCCTTGAATAAAATACAAACTACCAACTTTAGTTACGGAAAACAGTTCAAAAATTGGTTGGTAGTAACTTATCTTTTGTTCTTTAACAATTTTGTGTAATATTTTGTTTTGGACATAGGAGACCATGCTTGCCGCTTTGCCACAATTAATTATTTGATGTGTCAAATCATTCTTAAAACAGCTATTTGTGTCAAATAAAATTATTTTTACAATTATTATCAGATAATGGAAAGTTTTGAAAAGTATAATTTATGTGATACTTGTAAAGAATTGGGCCACTTTCAAATATGCCATTTCAGTTTAATATACCTACTTAACTGGCATTATTAAAAACTGCTACCACGACGTGTCAAAGAATGGTTTGTTTAAGAAAATTCGAAGAACTCAACCAAATGTCAATCAAATATAATTATTCTACCAGAGGACGACTGAATATAATTGTTTCTAAGTATTACATATTAGGTGTCCACGGAAGGTTTTTTTTTTCGAGGAGAATCTTCCAAAGACTGGCACCCTGTGAAGCAGAGTAGTGTCGGATTCAACCCTGATAGGGCTGCCTACCGACTAAACTCCCCGTGTTCCTGCTTTTTCCGCGCCATAGACGTATAAACCTTCAGACCACTCGCTTAGTATTTCAGCTTTGCACGCCTAGTGCGTGCTTTGCTTCGTACTTCACCTATGCCTAAGTACCGGTGTACCTAGGTTTCAGTTTTGTCATATTACTTGTTTATTTGCAGCTTACTGTGAAGGTGTTTGTGTATGTGTAAGTCTTTTGGTGCAGTGTACGTGCTTCTGAAGCACAAACACATACACTGCACCAAAAGCCTTTCACCTACATAACCACCTTCAGAGTAATCTGAGTAATCATCCTCGTTTTATTACGGCCTGCATTATACGCTCGTTAAATAATATACTATTATTAAACGGCAAGATGGTGGCTCGTCGGGTTAAAAAAAAAATTTATTACGAAGATTTTGATACCACACACTATGAGGTTTTAGAAATTAAAAAACTTTAAAAAGTTAACTTGGAACTTTCCTAAAATGAAGCATCTTTCGAGAATAAAATAAGTTTCAAATGCATTAAGTAGCCTGTGACCAACAAAACTGATAAAACAAAATAATTAACATGCCTTGAAGAAAATTGACATGACGACAGCTTCTGCCAAAGTAAATTAGTTTTTCTTTCAAAAACAGGGGAAATAATACTTACACAAGGAGTTGATAAGTTATTAATTTTTGGAGAATGTAGGAATAATTCAACCCATGGTGCACGTCTTTACGCACAGATCGGCGTCATCTAACCCGGTACTATTACCCAAAAGTGATTTAGAAAATGCGAAATTACCTTAAACATAAAGAAAATGATGCATTTATTGTAAGTGAAGAAATAGACGTTGTGGCATTTATAAACACAAGTAAATATCATTGCGTCACTCAGAGAGATCGCATTAAAATGTGACATTTTTAAGTCTTCGGCGGGTAAACTTTTATATAAACATAAATACCACTCATACCGTGCGAGCAAAAATTCAAAGAGGACTTGGATTAAAAAACGTGGGGCTTGGTCTAGATCACAATGATATGGGGACAATATATCTAACCAAATCTAGGTTAAAATTTTGTCACATTCATATTATGACATGATATGCCAAACTAATGAGTGATAAAATAAGTAGACAAATACAAATTTATTTTTGTCGTTTACAAAATTAACAAAGTAAGATTATACAGAAAGTAAAAGAAAAATAATCACATAAATTGCTGAAATTGGCCACCGCCATCCGAAAAAAATGTCAGGTCTAGTAAATCATTTCTTTCCAATAAATTTTGGGTAAACCATTCAGAGTAATTCCTGCGTCTTTCAAAATCTGCGGCTTCTTGTATTTCTTGGAATACTTGCACGTTATAAGGAAATAAATTTAGCTGCTTTTTAAGAATATTCCTGCATGTTTCATCAGATCTTCCCACTTCTTGGGACAGGCGTCTTATACAATTTGTTGGCGTATTTTGCATTATTTCACAAACGTTTGCAACAAGTTCTCCTGTTCTTACAGATGGTCTTCCTGCTCCTTTTTTGTGTTGTATAGAACCTGTTTCCCTAAATACAGCCACGGTTCTTTTCAGGCAATGATAAAAATCCCCAGCAATAAAAGCAATGTTAGGAAAAGGTTTGTGAAAATCGTCTATGCACAAACCCGGATTGTATTGCCACTCACCATTTACTCTAACCCCGTTTCGAAAATACGCTTCAACCATGAATATTTTTTGCTGTTCCGTAAAGCCCATTGTGTGAATTGTTCAAGAAATTTGGAGAAATTAGCGATGAATCAAATTACTTGTAACGACTGGCAAAGATGACGGCATAACTGATTGATTGTTAATCCAGGTAGTTACTATCACCCAACAGGTATTAAGCTCTACGGCGAAGCATTACGTCTTTGGATGCAAGGCCCTCTTTGATGCAAATAATTTTTGCTCGCACGGTATGGGGAATCTTAATGATTTTATTTTATCAGTTTTGTTGGTCACAGGCTACTTGATGCATTTTTAAACCGTATTTTATTCTCAAAAGATGCTTCATTTTAAGAAAGTTCGAGTAAGAACTTTTTAATGGAAGCTTTTCTAAAACCTAATAGTGGGTGCATGGTATTAAAATAATCGTAATAAAATCCTCTTTTTTTCTTAACCCGACGAGCCACCATGTTGCCGTTTAAAAAAATTAGTTATACCAACTTTAAAGATTTAATTTAATTTTACACAGCAGATAGCGTTGAACCGAAAATAGAATTATTGTATTTAGAGATGTTTATAGCCCTCTAGATAAAAAAAATTAATTTGGGAAAAAAAACTTTTCTTGGTGACAAAAAGTGACAGTGACACATCGTTATATTTAAATGTCTATGCAGTCAAAAAAAGGAAAAATATACTAGGTGTCGAATTTAAAAATCGAAAGTTTCTATCACTTCCTGTTAAACCGCAAGTTCCATAATGTCAAAAATGCAGTTATATGTCGTATACAAATCCTCCAAATTTTATTCCATTATCTTGAAAAACGAAAAAGTTATAGGGGCGAACCATCTTCCGCATTATATGTCATCAAAAACAGACATTTATTACCATTTAATTCTTCGCCTTGTTTTTCACCACTAAAGAGGAGGAAGTGTTAGAAGAATTCCAAAAATGTTTAGATCTTGTTATACGTAAATGTAAATCATAAGATGACAGTATTTAAGTAAATAGTTAATAGGTACGAAAGCAACTTTTTATTTTTCAGTAAATACCATTTTAACAAACATTTTTACAAAAACACATGTGTAGCGCATAGCGATGCTCACGTTTTGAAATATGTCAAATTATTATTATTAACACTTCAGGAGAATAAGACATTACATGATCATAACACCAGACATTGTATAAATTATCAAACTATACCAGTAAAAAGTAATTTCGGAAAAAAAATCGCTTTAATATGACGGAATAATAAAATATAACAATCTTCCAAAAAATATCAGAAAAATTAAAAAATTGGCAACTTTTAAAAAACAATTAAAGAGATATTTACTAAATTATAGTTATTAATTATGATGTAAGTGATGTTTTATTTTGTGAGTGAAAAAGTTTGTGAAATGAGCGAAGCGTAGCGGAGCGAATTGAACAATTTCACGAACAAAATAAAATTACTTTTAACACAAATATCATACCGTGTTTTTTGTATAACTGCCCTATTTTGATAGTAAAATAGGGGAATTTGGAATGACATTAAACTTCAAAATGCATTTCAATATTCAAATAATCACAAGGTTGTTGTGAATGACAAACGTTGCCAACGCTAACAAATGCTTGTTTACAAAATGGTACTGGGGATTCTAGTAATGTGTTGCGAAGCTTCCTAAAGTCTCAAGGCATTAATGTTAGCAATTGTTCTAGTTGTACGATTAATATTAATGTTCATAAGTAATGATTGTTAAATATTGATAATAAAAAATTGCACTTCCTAAAATTATTATTATAATTTTATTTGATTTCATCATAAGAAAATGTAGTTGGTTGGTTGGTAGCGAGTTGGTTGCCTAGATCTACAAATCTGTATGTATTGTTTTAGTTAATTAAAAAACACATATTAAATAATAACTTTATTGACGGAGAACTATTTTGCTTTTGTAGATGCTTCAAGCTATCATTTTCTGCCAAATCCTATCCAAAATTTAATCTACTAACCTTCCAATGTCGATTTTAACTTCAACTTTATTTGAATTTTCCATCTTCCCTATAGGTACTAAATTGCAATGCCGTGACGTAAAATCACGTCTTTTGAAATTCGAAAAAAGTAGCAAAATCGCCCGAATTTCCGAACGCTCTGTATATGTACCGAATGTATAAGGATCACACAACGTATTCCGTCCAATTTCAAATCTCATATCGCTAAAATAACTTTAGAATCTCGTGGTGAAAATGGGTGAATAAATCAAAAAATGATAGTTCGCAAAATAATTTTTATTGTCCATAGGCATATGATAAAAAATAATATTACCAACATAACATTTAGACATAAAAATTTACAAAATTTGAAGGATTCATTTTCTTTTTAAATATGTATTTTTTATTGAAAAAACTACAAATTAGGAAAAATAGTAAAAATAAAAAATACAAATAAAATATTGTCATGTTTGTTTTATATTATAATATAGTTGTGTCTGAATTATGAAATATATTCTTTACAATACAAGTATTTACTTCTGAGTTTCGGAATTAAGTTTATACAAAAAAATATATATTAACATTAAATGTAAACAAAAAATGTTGAATAAACTTTTTATTATTATTATTATTAGTATAAGGTACGTGTTAGGGTTAGTTGGGGTAATTGTAAACAGGGGCAATTGTAAACACCTATAATATCTTTTGAATTTGGCGCGCTAGACTGATACCACGCCAGAGCACCGACTCCTCAACAGTTGTGTTCAGATGACCGTTTAGAACGATTCGATGCTGCAAGCCGTTTTTTTATTAAACCGATTTTTATCTACCAGTGTTCGAAAAGCTGCAAAATCACTTCAACATTGATATTCATTTTCGAAAAAAACTCGAATTTCGAAAAAGGTAAGTTGTGAACTGTATACAGTGTTATAATAACTGATATCTAAGTGAATTAAATTGTCTCATATTTTGAGGTTAGGATGTATGAATTAATCGTTATGTGTGCGTTTACCATTGCCCCATAAAAAAGGGTTTTGGGGCAATTGTAAACAAGATTTGGGGCAATTGTAAACACGTTTTTTCCCTGTTTTGCAGACCTACAGGATACTGGGGTAATTGTGAACATGTTTTTTCTTTGTTTTTACACAATGGTAAGAAATTATCGAAAGAAAGAACAGGATGTCCGTCCAATATATACTGAAGAAGATCTTGTTAATGCCGTTAATGATGTATTAAACCAAAATAAGACCTACCGGCAAGCAATGAATGCATACAATGTTCCTATAGCAGTAATTTACAACAGAATTAAAGGAAGAAAAAACCCCTTAACCATAATGAACACAGGGCGTCGTCCTGCGTTGTATGCAGATGTAGAACAAACCATAGCAAATTCTTATTGCTCGCGCTAGAATGGGTTGGCCCTGTGACGAAAAAGAAGTGTGTAATTTGGTGAGCGAATATGTCATATTGAAAAATTTAAAAACTCCTTTTAAAGATCAGATACCTGGCCACGATTGGTATTTGGGTTTTATGAAAAGGCATCCAAATTTGTCCTTGAAGCCCGAACATTTACAAAAGCTACGAAAGGATGCCAGAGATCCATTCGTTGTCTGTGACTTCTACAAAAAAATTGAGGAATTATTTACAACAAAATCATTAGAGTTTCCTGAAAAATCATCCTTTGTTTTTAACGCAGATGAGTCTGGATTTAGCAGTGACCCTTCTAGAGTAAGGGCAATTGGCGAAAAAGGTAAATCCTTATCTCGAGTATCAGGAGGTTCGGGCAGGGAGTCGACAACCGTATTGGCTTGTATTGCAGCAGATGGCAGTTATATTCCACCTTTTATTATTTTTAAAGGTGGCGCAGTCCAGGCGCGCTGGACATCAGAACATGCATTTCCTGGAACCCTCTATGGAGCATCTAAAAATGGCTGGATGGAGGAGCCTCATTTTTTTCATTGGTTTGAAACTTCATTTATCCCTGAGGTGGAATCTCGTAGGGTACAACACAATCTACCTGACCAAATAGCTGTCTTGCTATTTGACGGACATTGCAGTCATGTAAGCGTTCGTATTGTTAATTCTGCTCTTAAAGCAAATATAGCACTCTATCGATTACCTAGTCACTTAACAGACCGATTACAACCTTTAGATAAGTGTGTATTTGGCCCAGTAAAAATAAAATGGGATCGTATATTGGTTGAACACGGTAAGTCTGAAATGGGAAAATCTTCAGGACGCCTAAATAAACAAAAATTTGTAGAGTTGCTGAGTAAGGTCTGGAGTAAAGGTATAACACCAGCAAATATCATATCAGGATTTAAAACCACCGGGATATTTCCGGTCAACTCTGCTATGTTTTCTGAAGAGTATTTTGACCCATCAAAGCTAGCAAAGTATAAATCAAGCAATGCATCCACATGTGCTCCATATTTGACACAGCAAGTATTGAAACCTGTCCCAGGAACTTCCTTAATCAATCATAATGATATTGAGACGCCATGCCCGCAAGTATTGGAACCTGTACCAGGAACTTCCTTAATCAATCATAATGATATTGAGACGCCATGCCCGCAAGTATGGGAACCTGTACCAGGAACTTCCTTGATGAACAAAAATGATATTGAGACGCCATGCCCGCAAGTATTGGAACCTGTACCAGGAACTTCCTTAATCAATCATAATGATATTGAGACGCCATGCCCGCAAGTATTGGAACCTGTACCAGGAACTTCCTTGATGAACAAAAATGATATTGAGACGCCATGCCCGCAAGTATTGGAACCTGTACCAGGAACTTCCTTGATGAACAAAAATTATATTGAGACGCCATGCCCGCAAGTATTGGAACCTGTACCAGGAACTTCCTTGATGAACAAAAATGATACTGAGACTCCATGCCTGAGTTCATGCTCAAAGAAGTCTGCACTACTATTAGATTTGCCTCAGAATCCGTCTCCAAATAAAATTTTGCTTTTATTCAGTCAAAAATTGCAGGAAGCCACAACAAAAACGGCATCAGACATCTTAGCTACTTCCTCCGTCAAAACAGTTACACCTCGGTTAAGGCAGTCTACATATGGGGAAGTTTTAACAACCCCAGAAATTTTAAGAAGGCTTGAAGAAGCTGAACAGAAAAAAAAAGTGAAGTCAAATACTGTCAAGATCAAG
The DNA here is from genome assembly GCA_963969555.1 of Polydrusus pterygomalis. NCBI lineage: Eukaryota > Metazoa > Arthropoda > Insecta > Coleoptera > Curculionidae > Polydrusus > Polydrusus pterygomalis. The sequence continues at coordinate 35,391,312 of OZ018375.1, read as the reverse complement.
AAGTCTACTAAAATGTGTCAAGGTAAAAATCAAAAGAAAAAACTTAAGAAGGCTATAAAGTTTTCTTCATCCGAGTCCGAAAGTGAAGTTAACCTGCATTCCATCGAAGAGCCCGAGTCTGAGAGTGACGACTTACCGCTCTCTAAGATAGCTAAGAGGGCTACTAAAGAAATACCGGTGAAAGAAGTGCAATCTGATTTTTGTAGAAAGGTAAAATGGGATGACATACAACCTGATGCTTTTATTCTAGTGAAGTTTAAAACACCGGGCAGAAAGGCAATTGAATATAAATATGTATGTCTGGTCCAGGGTAAAGATGAAGATGATGGAGACATCGCTATTGTTGGGCTGAGGTCAGTGGATGAAATGTGTACTGGCTTTTTCATCAATGAAATAACCACATCATACATTACAATTGATGATGTTCTGGCTATTCTTCCGCATCCTGAAACCAATTTTCTTGATCGAAAAATAATATACTTATTTTCAGAAAAGGTAGACATTTTTGAAAAACCATAACTACCTAAACTAAAATGTTGTTTTTTTCTTACCTATTTTGAATAAAGTTTTATACCTACCTACTTTTAAGTGTGAATTTTATTATGTTGGACAGCCATGGGGCAATTGTAAACAGCATATTAACCGAGGCTAACAGACGGGAAAGGATAAAACACTAATCTATATTACTTTGAGTTTACCATTGCCCCCTTTTAAAGTGCATACAAGCTAATTTACAAATTGGGTATGTTTACAATTGCCCCAAGCAACGTTTACATTTGCCCCAAAAATCAGAGATTTTCAAATTCGTTCCGGGGAATGGTAAACACCAATTTTTTCTTTTATAAATTCTTAAATTTATCTCTAACTACAGTAGGTACTACAAGAAACAATACGAAATCAGCCATCAAAATATAACTTGCAAAAATAACAAAACAAAAATTTTAGCCCATGCCAAAGTTCAACTTGTGAAAATCGTTTACCATTACCCCAACTAACCCTATATAAAGCAGTTTTAAGCACTTGTCGCAAGCGGCTCGTTTTTTAACATGGACGCGTGCTATAAAATGATGCTTTATAAAACGTGTACTTTAATATACTATTAACACGCTTCCACGTAAACAATCACTTTTAACACTGTTGACTGTCATTAAAAGTGTCACTTTTAATGGCAGTTGTACAAAAAATTATTTATACTATTTTTTGAAGTGAAAACTTCTTTAGGCGCGTTTAGCACTTTTTGTGGGCACTGAATTAAACTGAGCCGTCACGCGTCGCGTCACGCGTCAGACTCGGGTGTGCTACGCTCGAATTCAACTGCTATATTCAATCCGAACTGACCCTGACCCGAATGAACGTTATATGAAAGAGCATGCCGCCATCGGTCGCATTCAGTATCGATGTATCGACGTGGAAACAGTCAGTGTGCGTTGTCTAGACAATCGTGTATTTGATATTGTTAATTTCACCTTGTTGAAGTTTTCACTTCTGTCGTGTGGTCTTAGGCACACACAATTTTTTTTTAAATTAATTTTATTAATGAATTAAATTGGATAAACTTCCATTTTTTTTTTTTGGTTATTATTTTCTATATTATGTTGTCACTTTCCATGTAATGAACTGTAAAAGTTAGTTTGGAATAAAGACATTTTGAAAGTTAAATTTGAGGTTATCAACATCTAATCATTTTTACCAAACATTTCTATAAAAACGACAGTTGTAGAAAAAATGATGTGTGCTCAAACCAAGCACTAGTGCTTGGTCTGAGGATGTCTGTGATTCGAGCGCAAAGTGACATTGCCGCAAATTAACGACGCATGCGCGCGTGTTTAAAATCGTTCGCACACGACTAATCCCAAACCGCTGGCAGAAAATCCGGCATTCGCAGAAGCCAAATTGCCTTTCTAACCTGTTCGCAAAACCAAAAAATTTTGCAACCAGTTCGAAACAATGTATGCGCAGAGAAAAATTGGAAATCGGTTGACAATTTGTTTCCACAAACGAACCTTATATCACTTTGCGCTCTTAATGTACAAATATACAGACCGTCCGCGGATAGTGTTTACAATAGCACAAAAAATGGATGAAAAATTTTAATTTTCGGGAAAAAGTCGTTCTGAATAAAAAGTTGTGCTTGTAAAAAAATGCAATTCACAAGAGAAAATTTTGATTTTTATACAGGGTTCGCAAAAACATCAAAAACATGATTTTTCTTCAAGAGTAAACTAAATTTATTTTTCATTTTTGACCAAAATGTCAATTAGAAAACTTATTTAGAATAACGTTTGTAATTTAAATCCGAGATTTAAAATAAATCTTCGATTTTTTTAGTTTTTTTAATTTTTAGAAGTAAATGGAAATTTTGAAAAATATTAATATAAAATTTTATTAGACTCCATTTTCATAATGGGTGGTGTGTATCTTATTTTAAAATTTTAAATGCATTCCTACCTTCCTTTGTAAAAACAAGGAATTTGTTTACCTTTTTATTACTTTGCTTTACGTATGGGACAAATTTGAAGTTGTCAAATAGAATTTGACTTTGATTGAGGGTTTATTTAGTTTAATGTTACGGTGCGGGCGAAAGTTCTTACAATTTTGTGATAAAGAAATTTAATCAAAGGTGCCCTAACGTTTACTTCTCAAAAATGGGAGTTTCCAATTATAAAAAAAACTATGATCAGAATGACGCAGCTTCCCTAATCGTATTGCAGTCTGTTGCGGACATGTAGTAAAAAAACTCATATTCAGTATATTTTAAAGGCAAACAAAATATTCCCATTTAAGCAGGGCCGTTTCTGAGTGGTGTGCTGGGAGTGCCCCCGCACAAGGGCGGCGAAAATTATAGGGCGGCGAAAGCCGCCTGCAGTTTCACAGGAAAAAAATTTAAACGTAAAAAAAATTCTAGGAGTTTTCAAAAATATGTCAAATAAGAATGGTAAATTTAGTTCTCAAAAAAAAAAATTGCAGTAGCTGTCAATAATGAGGTAGCTGTTCTTTGTGTTAATTAGAGATTTCTTTTTAGGTAGGTGAGTATAGGTTTACTCAAAAAATTAAAACTAATTGATATTATTTGAATAATTATGTAGGTATAGGTCTTAATAATTTGGTAGTAGGGTAGGTGGGGGCAAAAGCACTCACAGGGCAAAAGAACGCACCCTATTTTAATTTGCCGCCTATGTCCGGTTTTAAATGCTGTTACAAATAACTTTTCCGACGTCGAAAAAAAGTACCCAGACATTTTGATTACGAAACAAAAGATGACTTCACTTAATAAGTGTAATGAAACGTTTGGGTTTTTGTCGAACTTCTATGAAGCTAATGACAGAAATGACGAGAAATTGTTAAAATCCTGTAAAGATCAAGGAAGTCCCACAAACAAAGATATTGATGGCTCAGAGCTCTACCAGGAAATTTTGTCGGTCCGAAAATTTTTTCCAATAAAACATTCAATTGTAGATACGCTAAAATTCATAGCTGAAAAAGACTTAATCTCATCATTTCCAAATATTTGTGTTGCGCTGAGAATTTTTATTACTCTATACCGGTTATATAATATACTGTCGCATCAAAGTTAAAATTAATTAAAAATTACTTGCGGCCAACTATGTCCCAAGAAAGGATTAGTGGCTTGGCCCTTATCGCCAATGAAAGCCAAATTTGTGAAGAGTTAAAGGTAGACCGGGTGATCGATTGATGAGTTTGCGTCAAAAAGGGCTAGAAGAGTAATTCTTTAATTTTTTTTACTGTTTTATTTACTATATGTATATGTTTATTTTTTATTACCAAAAATTAGTTTTCAGTTTCTTGTTTCTGTTTTCTTTCCAGATTTTAGCACGTGTTTGCAGAATGTTAGGTTTTAAAGTTTTGTGATTGCATATACCTACCTTTAATTAAACAAGTAATAATAATGCAACTTTTTTTAAATTGACTTGACTACAATTATTAGGTAGGTAATGTAATGAGGGGCTCATCACTATTTGCAATATCTGTACAAAATCTCTGCAATACTTCTACAATACTTCCGCAATACACTGCATTAGGTAGGTACTCTGTCTGCAATACACTACAATATTCTGCAACACTCTGCAATACAGTCTGCGATTCTATGCAATACCTAGAATATTACTGCAACACTTGTAGAAATATTTAGGAGTGCTGAGCCCCTATGTAGGTATGTATGAATAAAAGAAAAATATTAAAAATAGACACCTATTAAAGGTCATTTTTGTGACAATTGCTTTGCGCCACAATTTCAGGTAGGTAATTGTAAAATAGTAACTGATTTGATTTAAAGGGCAGCCAGTTCATATGTCGCACAAGGGCGGCCAATAGGCCAGAAACGGCCCTGCATTTAAGCCAACTTTTATTCAAACGTTGGAAGAAAGAGACGAAGCCAAACGTTTGGATTTTTGTCTTTGGGTTGGAAACAAAATTGTAAGTGAAAACAGGAATTTTCATAACTTTATCATGTTTTCCGATGAACCGACATTTTCAACACACGTCTTCCGCGCATATTAGATACTGGAGCGATTTCTTATTATTGCATTATTGGCCCATACTTTTTCGAAAATACGTGTAACCGTAGGAGTTGCCTTGAAATGTTGGAAACATTCCTTTCTGACAACCTAGAAGAATTGCCTCTTCAATTTAGGAACGAAATGTACTTTCAACAAGATGCGGATGCCCTGCGCATTTCGCAATTGACGTGAGGGAATGGCTTAACAATACATTTGGCCACAGATAGATTGGTTCGGATGGTCCGGTTTTGTGGCCCCCAAGAAGTCCCGATTTAACTATTTCAGATGCCTTTGGGGGCGCCTCAAACAATTAGTGTACTCCCGTCCAATTGAGAACGACGTACAGCTTCTAAAACAGCGAATTGTTGAAGCTGTTCAAACAATTTCCATTGAAGAAATTCGAAGAAGTTTTGACCACTTTCGTTCACAGTTGAAAAAATGTGTTTGAATAGCAAATTATGAAATTATTATTTGTTGTTATTTTAAGATTTTTTTGTGTTATTTCCATTTCCATTTGTGAAATTAAAAATACATATTTCTGGTAACACCAAAAATCAGTTTTTCTTATTTTGTCTCGAAACAGATCTATTTCGAACGCGCTAGCGAGTTCGTAATAGATCTATTTCGAACTCCGAATTTTATTATTTAAAGGTTGGCCCTACATGACATGTTTTTTTTCACCGTTTAGCATAGCATTCTAGATAACTAATATTTTTTAGTCCAAAAATATGCAAAATACTACACGAACCCATGTATGTATGTTTGGTTGCCTAGATCTACAAATCTGTATGTATTGTTTTAGTTCATTAAAAAACACATATTAAATAATAACTTTATTGACGGAGAACTATTTACCTTTTGTAGATGCTTCAAGCTATCATTTACTGCCAAATCCTATCCAAAATTTAATCTACTAACCTTCCAATGTCTATTTTAACTACAACTTTATTTGAATTTTCCATCTTCCCTATACTAAACTGCAAACACGTTGAGTATTCATTACCTCTTGTTGGAAACCAATTACATAAAAAAATAATGCGAGATTATTTCATGTTCTAAAATCAACCTATCTACCTATCAGGAATATTAAAAAAATTTAATTTCCTTAGAGTAAAATTAAATTGTGAATATGAATACCTAATAAACAATATTTTAGCAATTACATGATAAAAGTGATCTAAAAAAAGTAGTTTGAAGTGATAAATTATGTCTCCACATGTCCCCCTCCTTTTTCCATGCAAACTATAGTACGCCTTGCAATTTCTCCTACAGTCGCCCGTATCATATTGGGAGTGATTTCTTGGACACAGTTTGTTCTGCTTCAATATGGTCAATATCCTAAAAAGTTCTATGATCATACACCATTTCTTTTAATCGGCCCCATAAAAATAAGTCCAGGGGTGTGATATCAGGCGACCTGGCTGCCCAAGAAATATTTAAACGTTTGCATATCCAACGTTGCGGAAATACTTCATTCAAATACCCAGTTACTGTGTTGGTACTATGGCATGGGGATCCATCACGTTGATACCAAATTATACGTCTTATAGTTAGTGGCAGTTCGTCAAAAAAATGAGACAACTGGTTCCTTAAGAAGTCCAGGTAAATGGAAGCATTTATATTTTGTCGAAAAAAGTATGGTCCAATGATCCGATCATTAAAAATGCCACACCAAACATTGGTTTTCAATGAATATTGCATGACTACGGCATTCGATTAAAAAATTTGGATTGTTGTCACTCCACCACCGACAATTTTGGGAGCTTACCACGCCGTTGGAAGTAAACATAGCTTCGTCTGTAAATAATATTTTTCTTGCAAAAAAAGGATCATCTTCACACTCGCCTTGGAACCACGCACAAAATAGGAAACGGGATTCAAAATCTCTGGGAAGAAGCGTGTGAATGTGCTTCGGTTTATATGGATAAAATGTATTTATTTTTAAAATATTACCAGCAGTCTGGGGAAAATCTGTAATCAGTAGGGAAAAAGGCAATTTTATGTAAAATTTTTGTTTCCAATTATTTATTTTGCTTCAAAAACTGAAATTGTTATTGATCAGTATGTAATGTTTGACGCAAAGTTTATCTAATTACATCAGTTTTGTCAAAACCGACGTTTCTCATTTTTCTTAAGTTTACAAATAAAGTAAAGGCAAATGGTCTTACATCGATGTATAAAAGTTAATCTGCGAGGGTTGATCAAAATTTTCAAGAATCTGGCAAAAAATAAAAATTGTATTAGACTGTCAAAATTTCGTACAGAGGCTAAAAATGAATAAAAATAAACAACTTTCTCAAATAAAGTTTTTCGATATTTTTATAAATAAGGGCATTTTTGAACCTATTTTATTAAAAATGTCAAATTTGACAGGTAACGCAAGTCGTGCAGCTGCTTCAGTATACGTCATTTTTGGTTTTTAGGTAAGCAAAAACTAACTGCTTTTTCAATTTTTACCTATACCTAATAATAAAAAAAAATCCCATTTGATGCGGACTTTCTTGCGGACACTGTATTTAGGGTTGCAAAAAAAATTTTTCGCCCGTGGCGCATTCTCTGTCGAACTTCGGGCGTGGCCCCAAAAAATTTCGCCTGTGACGCTTTTTAACTTCGTTAATGGAATATTGACCCCCCACCCCCCAAAACAAAGTTCTGGATCCGCGCCTGCTCGTACAAGGTATGTTGTTGGGAGATGTCAAAATAAAGAATACTCACCCTGAAACAATATAAGCATCGTATCCCAATCCAATTAGCAGGGAACACAAAGCCGTCGCGATTTCAAATGATTGTCCGGACTGTCGCATGAACGTCGTGTGAGGGGAATACAGACGACGTGGCTGAAACAAAGAAAAATTCGTTCTTATTTGAAAAGGACTTTTTGCTGACCTATTAAATAAATTGCTGAAGCCCGATATCAGGTAGCGACATTTTTTAAGGTATAAATACATTATTGCTAAAATTGAAGTCCAAGAAAAATTTATAAAATATATATGCTATAAATTTTATTTAAACGACAACTTTACCTCAATCAAACGAAATTTAAAGTTATTATCACTTGAATCGAAGACATAATATAAGACAATTATAGAAAAAGACCAAAAAATAAAACCTTGGATAACACAAGGTCTAATTAGGTACAGGGTTATCCAACCAAGACTAGACAAGGCGATTTTTTGACTTTTCCTGTACTTTTATAAAAAAACTGAAATAGCAATCTTAAGTCATTTTCTCCCGCGAATTCGAATATCTTCAGCAAAAAACAATTGAACATCAAACAAAAGTACTAGGGGTCACTTTGATATTTTTTTAAATGGAACACCCTGTATATTTTTACATTTTTAAATTCCACATAAAATTATAATTATTTTTTATTAAATGCACTATTAGTCTATACTTCATAGTTTCCGAGATATTGACTCTCGAAAAGTGACATTTTTGAACTTTAACAGCTTATAACTTTCTAACAGTACGTCTTAGAGCAAAACGGCTCACATGTCCCTATCTTCAATTTTTATTATCTTCCCAAAAAAATCAACTTCCAGTTAAACCGGAACAACTATATTTCCTTCTTTCAAGTTACATCCGGTTTAACCGGAAGTTGATTTTTTTGGGAAGATAATAAAATTTAAAGATAGGGACATGTAAGCCGTTTTGCTCTAAGACGTACTGTTAGAAAGTTATAAGCTGTCAAAGTTCAAAAATGTCACTTTTCGAGAGTCAATATCTCGGAAACTATGAAGTATAGACTAATAGTGCATTTAATAAAAAATAATTATAATTTTATGTAGAATTTAAAAATGTAAAAATATACAGGGTGTTCCATTTAAAAAAATATCAAAGTGACCCCTAGTACTTTTGTTTGATGTTCAATTGTTTTTTGCTGAAGATATTCGAATTCGCGGGAGAAAATGACTTAAGATGGCTATTTCAGTTTTTTTATAAAAGTACAGGAAAAGTCAAAAAATCGCCTTGTCTAGTGTTGGTTGGATAGCCCTGTACATCGATAAAATATAGGTATAAACTTAAAAAAAATGTTAAATAAACACTTTACACCAGAATCTGAACGAGAATATAAGGATTATAGAAATAGGCTAAACAAATTATTAAATAGGGTCAACTGACCAGTGAATGAACAGTTAAGCGTAGTATCAACTTTAAATTAAACTCGATGTTGTAATTTCGCATAAAATGGCGTGAAACGGGTTATAACGAATCTATTCATAATTTTTAAATTGAAAAGTAATACCTAGACAAAACAAATATAATAATAAATGTTTAAAAATTGCTATTTTTGACGAATAATCAAAATACCTAGTAAATGAACGATCGAAGTCAGTGAATAAACACGCATTGACCAGTAAATGAACGATGTATTTATTCTTCACTTAAGCCTTACAATAATTAAAAGCCGGTACAGGTAAGAATATAATATAAAAACATATGCTGAATTTACAAATTAGGTAATAACAAATGTACCTTCAACGCTATGATGTATTGGTGCAGTAATTTTTTTTAGAATTTTATCTGAGTGATACAAAATTTCATCAGATGTGACGGCCACTTCCACGTGTTATAGATTGTATCATGTAGAACACTAACTTTATAGTCATTATTTTTAACAGTCTTTATTAGGCCAGGAAAATGTAAACCCTCATAATTTACCAAAACATATTCATCTTTAGAAAATGGCACATTTACGTCGAAATTTGATGTGGTTTTATCTAAACTTATCGATGGCGAATTTTCAGGTTTTTATTCTTAGTTCTTTCTTCGTCCAGTTCCTCGATTTTTGGATCTTTATCACGCTTCTTCTTTCCTGTTTTTTTCTCTTGTTTTTCGTATGTTGTTCCTTTTTGTTGAAGTTTTAATTCAAGAAGTGACAGGTTTTCGTCCATACTTGAGGAGTCGTCGCTGTGTCGTCCTTTCTCTTTCTTTCTCTTTCTAGCTTCCTTTTTTTAAGATCTACTTGTCTTATCCCTAATTCAGTGAATGAACAGGTACAATATCCAGTTAATAAACACTACAAAACCCTGTTCAATTACTGGCTGGCGTCTGTTTTTATTAGATTTAAGGTATTTTATTAAACGATCATATCATACCAAAGCTTAAGGGTCATTTTTAGTCAATTTCAGATAATCGAATAAAATGCCAGTAAATGAACAGTCGTTTATTCACTGGTATTTGAACTTTTTTTCCGCCAGTTATTAAACATATTAAAATTAAACATAACCTAAACTATAATAAATGTTTTGCTTTTGGATCAATAGCGTTAGATTGTTCAAACACATTTTCCCGCATAAGCTAAATTTTTATAACTTTATAAACAATTAAATATCATCACTTATAGTAAGTCAAGCATCTACTTACCCTAAAGAAAATGGCGCCCAAAATACTAACCATGCGAGACTACAATTTCAACAGCGATTCGCATCCGTCGTTTACTCATTGGCGGCATTTTAGCAATTGAATCGTGAACTATACAATGTAAGTTAGATTAAAAAAGGATAGCAAACAAAATTTAAGGAACGTATACCTTATTAGACCGAAAAGACTTATCGTTGTTCATTGACTGGGTCACATTCATTCACCGGTCGGTTGACCCTAAATCAAAAAACAATAACTACCTATCTAGCGCAAATTGAAGAAAACAAAAATAATTTTAAAAAAAGTACATCAGTTAATCTCCGAAACTACCAATGAACAAACCAATTTCAATGACAAATTTAAGATTGCTAATGATGAAGGAAATCTATTTAATAAAGTCTAACTTTTGCAACGCTTACTTTACTAAAGGGGGATTAAATAAGGTTAAAGGTATAAATACCGCAGTACCATTTAGTGAAAATATACCTATTAATTCTAAGTCTATGTGTATATTAATGATGTAACAGAAAACGAATTGATAGAGCACATATCTACATTAAAAAAATAATAGGTAGTTCTCCCGGCATAGACGGAATATCTGCCCAAATGATAAAACAAAGTCACTTGCACCTTCTAAAACCTCTAAAGCACATAATTAATTTAATTTTCGAAAAGAAACTTATTCCTTCTCAGTTTAAAACTTCCATTGTCACGCCAATTCATAAAGCTGGGGATAAATCAAAAATACACAATTATAGACCAATCAGTGTTATTAATAACTTCGGAAAGATATTTGAAAAATGCTTAAAAACTCGACTAGTAGAATCTTTTAATCAAAATAATATTTTACACGAGCACCAATTTGGTTTCCGGGCTGGTAGGCGACAACTGAGGCCATGAATACAGTAATTAAGAATATTACGGAAGGCTTGGATTCAAACACTAAGTGCCTTGCAGTTTTCTTAGACCTTGCCAAGGCGTTCGACACTGTTAATCACAAAAAGGTCCTTGCCGTCTTGGGACGGTGTGGAGTTCGTGGTAGGGTTTTAGATATCTTTGAAAGCTTCTTAGCAAATAGGGAACAACGGGTGAAAATCAATGATACACTCAGCGAACCCAGAGCAGTGAAAATCGGGGTTCCTCAGGGAACTGTCCTTGGCCCGATACTTTTTCTAGCTTTACTCACATTTATCTATAAAGGCCCGGGCGAAAATGCTGATACTGATAGCAATAGCTAAATTTTGCGAAAACTCCTGGAATGAAACAAAAATTGCCTGCCAACAGGGTATGGAAAAGATAAAAAATTGGCTAGATATGTATCAGCTCTCCTTGAATGCAAGTAAAACTCATTATATAGCCTTTACCTTAACCTTAATTACCTTTACCTTAATTTTGAAAAATATTTAGTAATAATTACTTTTGATACAATTTTAGGTTAAAAAATGGTTTGCTTTTATTTTTCTTTGTTTTTTTTTGCATTTTTTTAAAAATAAACATATTTTTTAGAACCCAATGTGTTTTTTTACCTCATTTTACTATATTAAATTAAGAAATATTGCATATCAGTAGATATGCATGTTTGGTAAAAAATGCAAATAACTGCATATTTTAAAGGCAAACAAGGCACATTTACCGGGTGTCCACGGAAGGTGGCTCGCCCATCTAACTTTTTTGTTTTTTAAGATAATGAAATAAAATTCGGGGGATTTGTATACGACATAAAACTGCATTTTTGACAGGTGACTCAACATTATGGAACTTCCGGTTTAACTGGAAGTGACATAAACTTTCGATTTTTAAATGGGACACCTGGTATATTTTTACTTTTTTGGACTCCATATGACATTCTAAATACAACGATGTGTCACTTGTCAGTTTTTGTCACCAAGAAAATATTTTTTTTTCAAAATTTATTGCTTTATCTAGAGGGCTATGAATACCTTAAAATCACTTATTTCAGTTTTTTAATATTGGGAAAAATACAATTTTACTATTTTTGGTCCAATGTTATGTGCTATGTAAAATTTAATTTTTAAAGTTGTATAACTCCTTTTTTTTAAATGGCAACATGGTGGCTCGTCGGATTAAGAAAAAAGAGGATTTAATTACGATTATTTTGATACCATACACTATTAGGTTTTAGAAAAGCTGCCATTAAAAAACTTTAAAAAGTTAACTTAGAACTTTCCTAAAATGAAGCATCTTTTGAGAATAAATTTAGATTTAAATGCATCAAGTAGCCTGTGACCAGCAAAACTGATCAAACAAAATCATGCCTTGAAGAAAATTGAAATGCGAACAGCTTCTGTCAAAGTAAATTAGTTTGTTGTTTGAAAAACATGGAAAATAATAGTTTTACAAGGTGTGAAAAAGTTGATTTTCGGAACCAGTTTTGGGTACCTAATAGTGCCGGGTTGGATGACGCCGATTAAAATATCTTTGTGCGTAAAGTCGTGCAGCATCCGTTGAATTATTTCTACATTCTCCAAACACTAATTAAATAACATATCAACTTTTTCACTCCTTGTAAAACTATTATTTTCCATGTTTTTCAAACAACAAACTAATTTACTTTGACAGAAGCTGTTCGCATGTGAATTTTCTTCAAGGCATGATTTTGTTTTATCAGTTTTGCTGGTCATATGCTACTTGATGCATTTAAATCTAAATTTATTCTCAAAAGATGCTTCATTTTAGGAAAGTTCTTTAATGGCAGCTTTTCTAAAACCTAATAGTGTATGGTATCAAAATAATCGTAATTAAATCCTCTTTTTTCTTAACCCGACGAGCCACCATGTTGCCATTTAAAAAAAGAAGTTATACAACTTTAAAAATTTAATTTTACATAGCACATAACATTGGACCAAAAATAGTAAAATTGTACTTTTCCCAATATTAAAAAACTGAAATAAGTGATTTTAAGGTATTCATAGCCCTCTAGATAAAACAATAAATTTTGAAAAAAAATATTTTCTTAGTGACAAAAACTGACAAGTGACACATCGTTGTATTTAGAATGTCATATGGGGTTCAAAAAAGTAAAAATATACCAGGTGTCCCATTTACAAATCGAAAGTTTATGTTACTTCCAGTTAAACCGGAAGTTCCATAATGTTGAGTCACCTGTCAAAAAATGCAGTTTTATGTCGTATACAAATCTCTCAAATTTTATTCCATTATCTTAAAAAACAAAAATGTTATAGGGGCGAACCACCTTCTGTGGACACCCGGTATGCGCATATTTTGGCTGAATTTACGTGCATATTATCCGCCTTTTAGTTATCACAAAACAAAATACATAAATTTTGAAAACTATACGCACGCGAACAATACGGTGAAAATCATATTTCGAAATTGCGAATATTAGAGGACAATTAAACGAAACAATGGTAATTAACAAGGCCGTTTTCCGAGTTTAAATTAATATACTCCATTCTGGATAATGTAATTGTCTTTAGAACGAAGCGTGAGATAATCCATTTTATCCCGGGAGGATTTGTAACAAATCGGTATTTTATTGAGACTGTTGAGATTTTCTTTTTGGATTTTTCACGACAATAATTGAGGGGTTCTTTTCTAGATTAATACTAATATAATAATAAATAATTTACATATTTTATTTGTAATGCTTTTTGGCTATATTTATTAGTTTTAGGCGCCTAAAATTAATAAATATAGCCAAAAAGCTATTCCTGTAGGATTTCAACGTTTTAATAATACCTCAGTAAACTTGGCAACTTACAATAGGGTGAGATTGAACAAATTAGAGACAAGCTAGTTTTGGCTGATATAGTCGGATCTGGTCTTATCGTGCGGGTCATACGATTCAAGAAAGACATACTCTCAGTTTTTGTTTTCTTTACTTGCGTTTAATTTTACCCTCTAAATAAAATACGTAAGATAAATGATACAGACTTATTCCATTTTGACATGAAAAAAAAGGGTATGTATTTACTTTCCAGCGATTCTAAAAGAGCTTATAATAGCACCAGCTACGTTTTATTTTAAATATGCCAGTTTTGTGACTTTGACAGTTTGTGACAAAATGAAACTATTTTCTGGGTTTTTGCATCCCCAATCAAAAAAAAATGGTACTTAATCTGATAAACTATTTCGAAAATGAAAGAAAAAGTGGAAATTCGCCAACCAATATTCAGGAAACAGTAGCCAAAGCACTGGGAATTAGTTTAAGCACTGTGCAGAAAATTGTGCATGAAACAAAACATAACATAATACCCAAGAATACTAAAAAGTGTAAACGAAGACTGATAATTTAAGCGAAAATATTAAAATGGGAGTTCGAAATGTGATTTACGATTTATACAAATCAAAAACCAATGTAACTCTTTCAGTTTTACAAAAAACATTAAAAATTCGGGGTGTTTTGGAAATTGGACTTGAAGCGTTATCAAAATTAATAAAAAATTTAGGTTTTCGCTATAAAAAAGACTGTAACCGAAGATTTTTATGTGAGCAGCCACAGATAGTGAGTCAGCGTGTTCAGTTTTTTAAAAAAAATACGGACAATTACAAATCGAAATTTAGAAAAGTGGTATTTTTAGACGAAACGTGGATATTTTCGAATGGAAGTGGTTCAAAATCTTGGCAAGATGAGTCTGTAAAGTGTTAAAAGGAAAAAGGGGTGCGGTACGGGAAAGCGTTTTATTATTTTGCATGCCAACAGGATATGTTGCAGGTGCAAGTTTAATTTTTTCTTCAACAACATCAAAAAGTGCTGACTATCATGATAATATGAATTGCGGAATGTTTGAAAAATGGTTAAAAGTTCAATTGATATCAAATTTGGATGCTCCGTCTTTAATTGTATTAGATAATGCATCATATCATTCAAGAATTTTAAATAAACAGCCTACTTCATCTTGGAGGAAAAGTGATATTTATGAGTGGCTGGAAAAACACAACCAAAATCCTTTACCAAATATGCTTAAATCGGAACTCCTATCAATAGCAAAGTCTCTTAAAAAACCCAAAATATACGCGGTAGATGAAATACTGCGTGAATATGGTCATGAGGTTCTACGACTGCCGCCATATCATTGTCAGTTTAACGCAATAGAATTAATATGGGCTGGTGCAAAATCTTATTATGAAAAACATGTAGGTGATGGTCTTAAATCCGACCAAGTACAAATACTTTGACAAGATTCGTTAGATCATATTACACAAGAGTACTGGAAGAAATCGGTGGAACATACAGAAATATTAATAAGGGATTGGTGGGATCGAGAACAAGTACTAGATGTCGAAGTAGCGCCAATGATAATTGCTCCATTCGAAGACGACTCAGACGACGAGGACTTTTCAGATTTTATAAGTGACGATGAGAGTTTTTATAGGCTATAATTATAAACGGTGTTTTTCGTTTACATTTTTTAGTATTCTTGGGCATTATATTATGCTTTTTTTTCATGCACATTATTCTGCATAGTCCTTAAACTAATTCCCAGTGTTTTCATTACGGTTTCCTGCATATTGGTTTGCGAATTTCCACTTTTTCTTTCATTATCGAAATAGTTTATCAGACTAAATGCCATTGTATTTTTAGGTTTTAGTAGTAAAATTGTTAAAATAAATTGCACTGTTTATTATTGTCGTTTTTAATTAAAGGGTACAGTAGGAATATAATTAACGATTATATAATTTTTTGTAACTTTTTCAACTCCCCTGTACATAATTTCTACAAAACTAATAATATTAGGTATATGTGGCTATCTTCGCGATAGCTAAAATAATGAAACTATTTTTCCTTCCTTCGGTATATTTGTAAATAATCTCACAACATTTTGATAGCCTCTGTGTTGTCTGATTTGACGCATATGATCAGTGACCTTTGGACCCGCACGTTAAGACCAGATCTAACTATATCGGTACATAGCGACTTGTACTATAACATACCAAAAGTCCCATTTGATAAAAGTATGACAAGTAAGATAAAAATGGCGTTGTGACACAACATCGTTTCCGTTTGGCAAAAGCAAAAAAACATGCTTGTCTACTTTAAAGAAGAATTCTCAATTGTTTGAAGCATTAACTTCATTTTATATGAAAGACACTTTAAAACCAGATATTTTTAAATCCGGCCTCGAGTTTCTTCTGAAATTGTATAATGTAAAAAAATGCAAAAGGTTAGACGAACGTCGGCACTTCATGTATCATAGAATAACTTCCAGGCAGGGACTGTCAAGCCAATTTAATCTAGCGGAGTTGCCTCCTACCGAAAAATCTGCAGGACAACATTTACTGAGAATTTATTATCAGGTAAACCCATAACACGCATTTAAAAATTGAAAACTTTAATTTTATTCCTAAATTTTTAAGGTACAAGAATGGCTGGGTAATCACATGGATCCTTCCGCATGGATAAAAAGTGACAATGGTGACCCAATTCCCGTCAGGACAAAAAAGTATTTTGTAACTGCAAAGAAAGTGCGTGTGGAAGGAATTGTTCTTGTAAAAAGTTAGGCATTAGACGTCGGCGTTCTGGCAAAAGTCACTAAGTCCAATTTATTAGATTTGATAAAAATGGATTTTAAGTTTAAAAGTGAATGTAAAATTTCATTTCGTTTAAGAGAGCTGTGATGAATTCAAATTACAGTTTAAATAAGAAGAAGTTGTAATGTAATGGGCTAAATAAAAAAAAATATAATATACATCAAACCATGATATTTGATGGACTTAGTGATATTTAGCAGACAAAAAAGTTGTTATAGGTATTATAGTGAAAATTATATTACACTGTTTTTTTTTTAATTTTAAAACGATAATTTTTGAAAGTAAATCACCTTTATATTAATCAACTGCATTACAATTTTTATAATAATGTTCAAAAACGCTAAATAAACTGAATATCAGATAAAAAAAACTTAGTCTTCTATATTTGTCTGCAAAAAAATCACTAAGTCCTTTTAGTGATTTCTGCTTGTTATAAAAACGCATTGTTTGGGACTAAACGACTATTAACGTGTCGGAAACCAGTTATACACTTAGCTCTGGACTGGTGATATTTATCAGATTAAAGAAATGGCTTTTTCTAAACGAGTAGTGGTTTTAACTCAAAAGTGCCAATATTGGACTTAGTGACTTTTGGCAGAACGCCGACAAGGTGTTCCCCAAAGTGTGGCCAGTGCTGTGGAATTACTTGTACTAATGCTATTTTTGAAGTAGACGATGAAGAAATAACAGACATTTTGAAAAAAGTAAATAAAATTTGCTTATAAAAGAAAAATATGTTACTTAAGTAACTTTTAATACGAAATTTTAATTTATTTTTAACGTACCATTATTTTAAAAAGCTATAACTTTTTTATCTTTTGAGCTCTAAATATATTTTTTTTACTCAAAGATGCGACTTTTTAAGCTCTAAAAATTAGGTATTTCCTTAATTTTTGGTAAATACATAAATAAAAAAGTGATTCCATAAAAATAAAAAATAAAAGATGGCGGATATTTTTTTCATATTTGTCATAGTGGGATCGAATGGGACTTTTACTATGTTAAACTGGAGGCTCTTTTCTACACAATAAAAAAAAAACAATAGCTTATCTCTAATTTGTTCTATCCCAACATCCATATTCCTGGCCTATAAAAGGAAAACTGCAAAACATTGCTAAAAGTCCAAGTCGAATTACACTCTGCCACTATTTTTGCGATAACTTCTAAGTGAAAAAAGGAAACGACTTGCGGTTCTATTTTAGCTATAAAATAAAGTTAAAATAGTTTGATGGTTGCATTTAATTTTTTTTTTCAATCGAAGCTAGAAATATACAGTGTGACCAGTAAAGTCCGCATCATATGGGATTTTTTTTATTAATAGCTTTATTCGAAATTTGAGTTTGGCATCAAGTTCTGCTTCGATCGAGATAAAAATTAAACAAAAAAATAGTAGTCACATGATTCGCATTATCTGTCAAATTTTAATTTTTTCCAAAATATAATTCAAGAGTGGGGTTAATTCTGAAAATATCGAAGAAAGTTATAAAAAAAAGTTTTTTAAATGCAGTTTCCAGTCCACATGCAAAATTTCAGCTGCATAAGATAATTTTGATTTTTTTACCCACCACTAAAATGTATTTTCCACTTAATGAACATTTTACTGATGATACTGTGTTCTTTTTTGTCTTAATATTAAGGTGTATTACTTTCAGACACAAACTACGTTTTCAAAAATACTTATTTTATGAAGTTACCTTATACAAGGTCAAAAATAAATAAACTTTGCATCACATGCGACCAAATTTTAATAGCCCAATTTTGATTTTGTAGAAAAACACACATTTAATATGGCGATACTTTAAAGAACATGTATCTGAAATAAAGCATTGTCAAAACTAATAAGTTTTATGTTGCGTTGAGTCTTATTTTGCAAAGGTTTTACAATTTTACAAAATAATGGGTAAAAAATCAGAATTATCTTATGCAGCTAAAATTTTGCATGTGGGCTAGAAACTGCATTTAAAAAAACTTTTTCTAATAACTTTTTTCGATACTTTCAGAAATAACCCCACTTTCAAATTATTTTTTGGAAAAAATTAAAATTTGACAGATAATGCGAATCACGTGACTACTATTTTTTTGCTTAATTTTCATCCCGATCGAAGCAGATCTTGATGCCAAAGTCAACTTTTGAATAAAGCTATTAATAAAAAAAAATCCCATATGATGGGGACTTTACTGGTACCTAACACTAGTTTTTTAAAAGTGCCCTCTATTCTTAACCGCGCGAATTATTTTTAATAATATTATTTACAAAAGCATTCAAACAAGATAAAACGTTCTTTAAAATAAGCCCACATTGTTAAATTTGGTTAACTATAAAAAAATTGTAATTACAAAATTTATAGAGAATATCACATAGCATATAAAAACTTAATTTATGACCCACCTTGTATTACCGTTATTAACAGAAATTAAGGACTTTGTACCATAGCGTAGCGACTAGGCGCCCTAGCGGTAAGATTAGGAATCTAAAAATCATTTCAAGTAATTTTTTTGCTCATATTTCATAAGGAATTTTTTATCCCAAAGTCGCAGCATGTATGGTTTTAAAGATACATCAGCCGCTCGTTACCCGTCGTGAATTACCCTGTAGTATATTATACCGGGTGAGTCAACGATTGCGTGGAGTAATTTTAGGCCTTGAAGATAAGATTTGTCGATAAGTGTGTTTCTCAAAATTTGGGAACCATTTGGAAAATGGAAAATTGAAAACAATAAATATTTCAAAAATTATATTTTTTAAGATATGTTACTTAAAATAATGAACTTAACACACACTGATAGGTAGCAGAGATCATTTTTCATTATTTTTCGAAAAAAATATACCTTGTAGCTTCGGTGTTGAGTATTTTTCTACGGAGTTGTCTTATATTTGAGTTCTCCGTATTATTTGCATAATTATCCAAAAAGTGTAATTCCAAAAAGAAATGTAACCTTTTGTTTTATTGATTTAAATAATATCGAAACCTATATTTTCTTAGCTCATTAATTACCATCAAGCCTAGGAGTTGATCAAATTGTGCTTCGGAGTTGGTCCACATATCTACAATGTATTGTGTTAAGTAAGAGTAACCTTTCTTCAATGAATAAACCTCTCTTTTTAATTTCTCAGTGGCCCTGTAGGACTTTACTCTATCTCTCCTAACTCTTCTTCTACCAACATCATATCTGCCCATTCTCCGTTCTTCTATTGGGACTGGGGTGGATGGAGGAGGAAAAATTTCTTCAGCTGCCTTTAGTTCTTTTTTCTTTTGTCTATATTGGCGTGAACTGTTTGCCCAATTTAGTCTTTTCATTTTTTGGTCTCTTCTATTTTAAATCTTGAATTTTTTTTTATTTTGTTTGACTCTACTCGCCTATTCCATCGTTCTCGCTCCTTGGACTTCTCTTGTTCATATAATTCCGGCTTGTTTTTCATTTTCATTCTTCTTAAGCGTTGTAATTCCGATTTTCGTTCTCGTTTCCGTTTGTTTTCGGACTCAGGGGCCATTATCTGTGGAGAAATATATTTATTTTTTCTATTACCTCGTTAAATTATTTATACTTTATAGTAGGATCTGTAAAGTCACATCAACTCCGAGGCACAACATCAACACCGAGGCTCCTATATGCCTCGGAGGTGATTGCCTCGGAGTTGATATTTATATGTTTTTATCTATAAAAATCGATAAATGTATATATACAATTATATTTTCAGGATAAGTAGTACAACAAATACACCAAAACACACTTTTAAAACCAGTTATTTAAGAAAATAAAATAACAATAATATTTTTATGATTGGGCCGGTGTTGACGCTATAAAAACATACGCTTACCTTACAGCCACTTTAAGATATCACTAAAAATCACAAAAACACCGAACGTCTATCCTCTTTCGCGGCTTGATCTTAACTGACATTCAGTTGGAATCCCCACTACTTAGGAATTCTAAAAGTACAATCCGGGCCATAATTTTTCGCGAAATGTATGCGACCTCGGAGTTGATGCGAACACTTGGATACAAAATTTAACCTTAAATATCGAAACATTGATTCCGTATTCCATAATACAGTGGTCATAGAATAAACCTCCTATATTTTGGTATTTATATTAAGTTGTTACAGATTATTTACATCCCATTTTATATTCGCTAAAAACGATAATACTATAAAAATCATTGTAGTTACAGCCTCATAGTTGACTTTGGGACTCTTGTACTGCCAATAACTTAGTTATTTTTATTTAAATAATTTTAGTTATAAGTAGTTTTAATAAAATACACCAGTAGTTAAATTATCCTGACATGAATTAATCGAAATGAGCAGAATATTCCGAAAAAAATTACTGTTACATCAAGTGGTTCCCAAATTTTGAGAATTCCACATAATGAGCTTTTGTATAAAGGTATGGTTGGATATCTCGCACATTTTAAAAATATTTTGAATTATACAGGGTGCGCCCAAAAAGTAGGGTGTCATAAAGTTACATTTTTTTAATTGTGACACCCTATATTTGAATACATTTATTTATTATATATATATTTTACATATTTTGATATTTCGAGATTTAATGTCCTCGTTATAGCATTTATTGTCAATGGATCACGCCTGTTTTCCATTAAATTTTGAAAACTTCGACGACTGGGTGTTCGCCGCTCGGGATATTTCATCCTGTATAGTTGTTCAGCAAAAAGACACTTTTTATCCGCCTCGCCTAAAACATAAATTATATCGATTTATTCATTTTTTGAAAAATTCTTTTTGAGTAACCAACTTATAAAAGTGACTAGACAATAAACTTTGCCCTAAAAAGGCTAAATTTTTACATTGATCTCCACTGCCATTATTTTCATTTATTTTCCATGGCTATTGTGATCCATTGACAAAAAATGCTATAACGAGGACATTAAATCTCGAAATATCAAAATATTTCAAAAACTATTAGAGATAGGGATAGGACGTTATTCACGAAAGTTGAAGAGTTTATGACGAGCTATAAGATGACAGAAAAATATATAGGGTATTCCATTTAATAATAGTTATATTTTTCAATTAGAAGTTTTCTGACTTTGGTCCTAGAAAGTAAACACCCTGTAAATGAGACGTCAAATATTTCATAGTGAATATGTATTTTTGACTTTATTTAGTACGTATAAACATTATGAATCGCTTAGTGTCAAAAATTAAGTAGCATTTTCACAACATCGAGATTTTTGCAAATGCCATATTTTAATTATAAGTCGAATTATCTTAAAAACTATACATTTTTCGTACATTAAACCATTAATTAAAATGTATGAAATAATACGTAGAATTAATAAATGTATTCAAATATAGGGTGTCCCATTTAAAAAAATGTAACTTTATGACACCTTACTTCTTGGGCGCACCCTGTACAATTAAAAATATTTTTTAAATGTGCTAGATATCCAACCATACCTTCATACAAAAGCTCATTATCGAGAAATCTTATCTTAAAGGCATAAATTTACTCCGCGCAATCGTTGACTCACCCGGTACAACTGTGGCGGCATTAGGAAGGGGGCACCCGCTTCCGTCTAATATAATAATTAGGCAATATTTACCTATTTACACACTTTTTATTGAAAGTGCCAATAATGCACCTATCCATCCATTAATCTGATCAATTTCATCTTTTTTCTCATCCCCCTCCCCTGACCAAATTGTCCCACAGTACTTATCGGCCTCGCTATTTGATATTGTTTAAGGCCTCAAACCGAGCCCCAAACCAACAACAACAGTTACAAAAGTATCGTTCGGAATCTACCGAAAATTCCTTCCTAATTAACAGTTCTTCAAAAATGTATTTTAAATTAATATTAAATTCCCTATTACCCAGTACCCAGTATTCTATTAAATAACGAAATTTTCACGGTTCAGAAATAACATTTTATTACCGCCTCATAAAACTGAAACCCCGTTAACCCTTTAAGCACGAAAAAAAAAAGCAATTTATATCTTTTTTACTTTTATGCCTCCCTAACAAAATTCAATAAACCTTCTCGTCCTAAGCAACTATCTATTATGTCATTCTACAGCTCTTTTACAGTTTTCCAATTGTCCCAAAGTTATTTTTGACCACCTGTTACTCGCTGTTTGTTGCCCCTAATAAAAGTAATAAAACAAACAAGGGCGCACTCACAAAAAGTAATAGAAATAAAAAAGCAATAAGCAGAGTCGGGGGTAATACAATATAGAAAATAAAGAAAGGTAAAATATAATACGATAAGGTAAGGTTAAATATTACATTATTTCAATTACGTTGTTACGGTAATTTGTAGGTTGTTGTGTAGCATCTCCAGGCAATTGTGGACCTTACTTGATAACAGGAAAACCGCAGCGCTATTACAGCACAGTCGGAAGGACCTAAGAAACATCACTGCCATAATCACCGGACATTGCCTGTTCGGTAGACACGCTGAACGATATGCAAATACCAACTAACGACTTCTGTAGAAGTTGCAGAGATGAAGAAGAGGAGGAAAGTATTCAGCATTTCTTGTGTGAATGCCCCGGCCTCGCGAGAAGAAGGTTCAATGCACTGGGCGAACCATTTTTAATGATCTGGAGGAAGTGAGCAGCCTGCAACTGGGTCGACTTACTAAGTTTATTAACAGCAGTGGCTGGTTTGATTGAGCTGTCAAGATTCTTTTACGATCGCGTTAACCATCAGGTAGCTGATGCAAATAGGTTCCGCGGAACATGTGTGGTACCACAACGGTCCTTATAGGACTACGTGTGACTGTTTGGACAATGCCAGAGGTCTGCCACTCTAACCAAACCGACGGTAATTTGTACAAATTTATTATAAAAATAGCGAACTATGTTACAACTGAAATGAGATGCATACAGTGTGAGCAGGAACGTAACTAGGGATCAGCCTTCCTAAAATAATAATCGGCCCCCCCATTTTTATGTAATCAAAGGATAATGTGCAAATTAGACTGTGTATACATTTTTGCGGCAATCATTGAAATTTCCATATCCAAATATAGAAAAAGAATTAATAACTTAACATTAATTTATATGGAAAAAGATATTAGGGTGGATCTTGACAATTTTATTAGAAACTATCGTATACCATTAGATACGACAATTGAAGGTTCTTTCAAACAAGCTTAAATTTAGTAAAATCGGATAAGTCGTTTATAAGTTACAGCGATTTTAATGTTTACACTTTCAATAGCTTCCCCCACTCTTATCAAGTGAAAGTGTAAACATTAAAATCGCTGTAACTTCTAAACGACTTAACCGATTTACTAAATTTAAGCTTGTTTGGAAGAGAAAGGTAAGTGCCTTCAATTGTCGTATCCAATAGTACACGATAGCTTCTAATAAAATTGCTAGAGGGCGCAATTTGTATTATAAATTATTGTTTTGGCAATAACTCTGAAACGAACAAAGATATCGAACTGCAGTTTTCACATCTTTTTTTGCAAATTTCATCTACTTTTCGATTATGATGTCATAGTTATACCGTATGATTTGAATTTTCGGGATAAAATCGAAAACACTGTTATTATTACAAATTGCGCCCTCTAGCAATTTTATTAAATACTATCGTGTACTGTTGGATACGGTGATTGAGGATACTTACCTTTCCCTTTGTACTGGGCAAATAATTAGTTAAAGGACATTGACTGCGATATCCGATTTACTTTGTTTAATTATATTGTTTAACATATGCAGCAATAATTTGTTTAACTAATAAACACCCAGCACAGCTTTCTGCCAATTAGAAATAGGTTGTGTATATTTTATATTGCAACTCGTCGACTTGCATTTTTGGTTATAATGTGAATAGATCATTATTAATAAAAATATAGTTAATCACCAACTTTCGTGTTATTGACTCGACTACAAAAATCCCCTAGTTCCTAGGAGATTACACCTTCCAAACAAGCTTAAATTTAGTAAAATCCGATAAGTCGTTTAGAAGTTACAGCGATTTTAATGTTTACACATTCAATAGCTTCCCCCACTCTTATCAAGGTCGGTACGCCAATGAGCCTTCAACCAAAATGATGCAGAATTGTCTAAGATTTTCGATGATGTAATCAGAGTTATACCTTAATATAGGAATTTTCGGAGAAATTTAGAATTAAAAAAAAATTAATTGTGCCCCCTTGCGGCAAAATGAGGAACTAATTTCCTGAATTTTCTCATGACCGCTTTAATCATAATTTTTTTTTCAAGTTTCTATGCTTAGTAGTTTCCGAGATATGGCCGGTGGCCACCCTTAATGAAACACCCTGT
This sequence comes from Polydrusus pterygomalis, assembly GCA_963969555.1. Lineage (NCBI taxonomy): Eukaryota > Metazoa > Arthropoda > Insecta > Coleoptera > Curculionidae > Polydrusus > Polydrusus pterygomalis. The sequence goes on along the minus strand of OZ018375.1, from coordinate 35,366,658 downwards.
ATAGCAAATCATACCACTACGATATGCATAAAAAATAAATTTAATTTAATAGAATTATAATAGCAACATAACAAATATTAATTTAATAAACAGTGAGATCTCTATTATATTTAAACTAGTAACAATTAAAACAAAAATAATAAATTTAGAAATGAAGTGCATATCGTATCACGTACAATTGTCATGACGCTAAGATATGTCCAACATACCACTAACAATTGTCACAAACTAATTAATAATTTATCTCTCTATTTAATAGTAAAAAGCCTATTATCAAACCAATAACAATTATTATTATAGAGCGAATTAACTTAATGGTAATGAAATGACCAGCTTACCACCTTTAATTCGTCATTAAATAAGTATTAAGCAGATGCATATCGTACACAATTTTCACGACGCTAGTTAATTGAATGGTATTAAAATGCACCACTTAAAACGGTCACAAACTAATCTATTGAGGCGCATGTAATTTACACAAAATAAATTGGGCAATTTAATAGTAATGAGTTGAATATCATGCCACTTTAATTCTGACAAAAATATTCAATTTAATAATTACGAGATGCCTATCATCCCACTGACAATTGTAACAAAAAAATTAATATGGGGTGCATATCATAACTATAGTTCGGATATTAGGTAGTGACCTTTAAACCAGAGTCGGTGTGAGGACTCATTGGAAAATAGTATTATTAACGAGGGTATTTATATTTATAGTACTTACCACAAAGTGTATAATGGTATATTACAATTCAAGTACGGTAGGTACGTCTTCACCGTATGTGCGTGATGTTTAGCAAAACGAGCCGAAGGCGAGTTTGGTAAATCATGCATGTATACTCAATGCTCAGATCTACTATAAGTATCAAAAATAATGTCGACATAAGCAGGTATGCAAAACTGATGGCATATTTAAAAAGGAAGTCTGTGGGATACAAAGCTAAGAAATCAAAGGCATTCTCCAAGAATGAGGTTGTAAAATTTCTTGTTACGGCACCAGATGAGGAGTTTTTATTAATGAAGGTACTTAATTGCGATTTTTTTTAAATCTACTTTTAAATAACAACTTATTTGCTTGTTTTAGGTGGTACTCATTGTGGGCATCGCCGAGTGGAGTTATATAAAATGAAAATTGGAGATATTAAGGAATTTGAAACCTACCTTGTTGTAACTATCCCTGATACAAAGACACACGTAGATCGACAGTTCGTGGTTTACGTGGAAGGATTTTCTTCAGAAATTAATGATATTTCAATTTTCAAGAAGTATAGAGCCCTTAGACCCGATCATACTGCCCATACACGGTTATTTATTGCATCTAAAAAAGTAAGATGCACTATCCAACCACTGGGTATAAATACTTTTGGAAAAATACCTCATCAAATTGCATCATATTTAAAGTTGTCCAGTCCCAAAGAATATACGGGATATTGTTATTGAAGGACGTCAGCTACATTATTAGTAGATGCTGGCGGGGATATCATGAGTTTAAAAAGACATGGTGGATGGAAGTCCTCCAGTGTTGCAGAGAGCTAAATTGAAAATTCGGTGCAAAATAAAATAGGAATTGCAAAGCAAATAAATGGTGTAGAAGAATATGCAGAGAGAACCTCCTATTTTAGTAAATCTGTAACTTTGAATTATTGTGTCTCATCGGATAGTAAAACCTTCCTTCATCGATATCGTTTGGAAATGTTACAAATTCTACAATTAATATTAATATTGTTTAATTTATAAGTTTGGATTAGTTTAGTAATTAAATATGTAAGTATTTGTTATACATATAATGTTTAATAGAGTTTCTTTTAAAAATAAAAAATACACTTGAATAATATAAAAACTTGTTTTTATAGTATGTAATTACTTACAGCACTAGTGCGGTAAAGTGATACTTACCGCACGCTTGTAGATAAATACATTGACGGCCGCCTCTTTCCCCAGGGGGGGGGGGCTGCCCTTACTTAATGTCAGTATTAAGAAGCGATATCTCAAGAAGGGGAAGGCCATGATGCTGAAATTTTGCAGACACTTATGTTGGATTGCACAAAGGTTTTAACAATAATTAACTAACCAAGAAACTTTCACTGTGATAGTAATGGCATTGACAAACATAGTTTACTCACAATCAGAGTGGCTCGATTAAGTCTTGTACAAGTTTGTACACGTGCGTACGCACGCAATTCTACAAACGTGTATAAACTTGTACAAACATTTACAAACGTGTGTAAACTTATAAAGTGCGAACAAACTTGTACAAAAGCTAACCAAGCCACTTTCATTGTGAGTAAATTATGATTATCAATATCATTATGGTCACAATTAAGGTTGCCTGGTTGGTTAGTTACCCCCCCCCCCGGAAGAGGGGGGGAGGTAGAAAGGGCCGTCCAACACTGTAACTCTTTATGGGAAGTACTAATTATGAAGTATAGTATATCTATACAGGGTGAGTCGGGAGGAATGGGCCAAATTCTAAGGGTGTAATGTATGCATCAAAATAATAAGAAAAAACCCAAATGTTGATATCCAATATTCATTTGTTTTTAAATTACAGCATTAAATAAAATAATAATATTGTTAAACAAAAATACGCAACATTAACATTGTTTTAAATAAATCACTGGTGTAGTAAATTTTCAAAAATACCGCCATTGACTACCAAAAATTTCCTGCTTCGTTTACGAAGGGCGCGTGTGGCTCTTCTAATTGATTCGGGCCTTTCTTTAATATTGAGTGCAGCATTTCTAATGCGTCTAATTAATGCATCCCTAGTAACTACTTTTACTTTGTATATACCTCATTTTTGAACCAACCCCATAAATTATCGTCCAACGGTGTGAGGTCTGGCGATCTAGAAGGCTAACTAATAGGACCAAAGCGACCAATCCAAACCGTTGGACTATAATTTATGGGGTTGGTTAAAAAATGAGCTATACAAAGTAAAAGTAGATACTAAGATGCGTTAATTAGACGCATTAGAAATGCTGCACTCAATATTAAAGAAAGGCACGAATTAATTAGAAGAGCCACGCGCGCCCTTCGTAAACGAAGCAGGAAATGTTTGGAAGTCAATGGCGGTATTTTTGAGAAATTACTAAACCAATGATTTATTTAAAACAATATTCATGTTGTATATTTTGGTGTAACAATATTATTATTTTATTTAACGCTGTAATTTGAAAACAAATGAATATTGGATACCAACATTTGAGTTTTTTCTCATTATTTTGATACATATACTACACCCTTAGAGTTTGGCCCATTCCTCCCGACTCGCCCTGTATATCCGGATTCTAATAACACAAAAAACTACCACGAAACGAATTGCGTATCACACACGTTCAATTGTGACAAAACTAAAGTTCACTCGTTTTTAAGGTAGATCCGTTGCCTACGTTAGATCCCTACGTTAGATCAATGTAAATATTAACCCTAAGCGTCATAGTCTGGCGATCAGGTCAAGTCGAGCCTCCACCAGCTTATATTCTTATTGGACGATCGGATATTAATTTTAAATAGGCGTGCCATACCAGCGGTATTTCGCTTGCAAAGCTACGTGCATCTGTTTATATTAGTAATATACGTGGTATACCTTTTAAGATGTGGAAAATACAGTTTTTTTAGTCATTTACCAGCTTCCCCCACCTTTATTATTGAACATACGATAAAAATTCTCAGGACCAAACTGTCGCAAGAATGGATAAGGTTTTTATTCCCGATATCAAAATAGTCCTTAACAAGGGTATTTTCAAAATAACTGAGTTTTGTATTTTGACCTGTCAGTTACGCCCTCTAGCGGCCATCGTACAACTTTAAAAATAATTTCCAATTAAAAGCGAATAATTGTGGCATATCGGACAAGTGTGTAACTGTTTTTTATATTGGAATACACAGGGATCCCAGCACAATAGATACCCTGGGGCGGGTAGACCACGACAGCCGTTTCGTCCTTGTTAGGACTCTACGGGCAGCCATAACCCAAGCAATCCCGGTAACAGCGGTAAGAGGTATTAAAATCCTTTTACAAAAGCAAAGCGGCCATCAATACACCGTAGCGCCATCCCAGCGGAATTAACTCCAATATAAAAGGCAGTTTAACTGGTAATAATCGAAAGGTAGACAACTAAATAAACCACGAAGGGCATCACAATCCAGTATACGGTTGAGTTTTCACCGAAACTTCTGCCGTTTTGTAGATTAGAAACATATCAATGCCGGCACCCACTAGAATGCGCGCAATACGTTTAAAAAAAGCCATTAAAATGCTTAGAAAATAATAATATAGTGTCCGCGAAAATGATTAATCGAATAATTGTGGCATATCGGACAAGTGTGTGACTGCCTTTTATATTGAAGGTAATTCCGCTGGGATGGCGCTGCGGTGTATTGACGGCCGCTTTGCTTTTGTAAAAGGCTTTTAATACCTCTTACCGCTATTGTCGAGATTGCTTGGGTTATGGCTGCCCCTAACAAGGACGAAACGGCTGTCGTGGTCTACCAGCCCCCAGGGTATCCATTGTGCTTGAATTCATGTGTATTTTAATATAAAAAACAGTTACACACTTGTCCGATATGCCACAATTTTCGTTTTTAATTATTTTCGCGGACACTATATTATCTTCTAAATAATTTTCAATGTTTTTTAATTTGCCCTAGCGGGACACCCGGTATTCAGTTTCTTACAAATTCTTTATTCTAACCCAAACATTGAAGCCATAATAACTGAATATTAAAATTACGCCACTGCACTGGTGGTTAACGACCTATCTTTATACAATGCTGTATGCCCTATATACCGGCATATATATTATCTGATTTTTATGGACACTTGTTGCTCTCCTCAGGCCAACAGGGTTAATACAATTTTAAAGTATATAATTCTTTAAAGGGGGTGAACCGGAACACGAACAGTGTTTTTATCTAAATTGTTTTGGGCAAATTGTTTTCCACTTAATTTAAATTATGGGGAAATTGTCTGTGCCATTTCGGGGGATTATTATTTTATAGGCAGTTAACTATATATTGCGAAAGCTCGCGTTATCACGACCCTTTTACTTGAGAACTGGGAGCAAGGTATAACGATAATTATTGTATTTAAAAAAATGTTACATTATTAATTAATTTAAGAAGGGTAAGGTTAATATGCTTTTTCCAATGAACTGGTACCTGACACATGTCATTCATAAACGCCATTAAAATGTGTTGGCAACATTGTTTGTTGGAGAGAGAGGAGGTGAAGAGCTGGGTGGGGGCAGGTAGTGGGGATTACGCATAAATATTTACCTTTATTAAACGATATTCATGAAAGTGGCTCATGTAAACAAAGCTACACACTACACACGATTAGACATGCGCACGGCAACACTATCATTTGACGAATGGGAAAATAGACTGGTCCTGGCTGTAAAATTTAAGTTCTAGCTCAAGAAATTGTGAAAATTGACCTTCAATTTATTTTTACGTGTAAACAGCTAAAATTTGCCTCAAATTCTTGCCAAAAAATTGGAATTTCTTCTCAATTTTTGATCAAGTTGAGAAATAAGAAAGGTAGTGATTTCTGGCATTTTTAGTAGTTGCAAACCTATCAGATTTTGAGGATATAAAATTGTTTTTAAGGGTTTGTTTCTAAAAGTTGTTTAAAAATGACCCGTGGAATACTTTCACCCTTAGATTAATATAAACATACTCAGGTATTTACTTTTTTCTTTTATATACCTAATATAAGTATAGAGAAAAGTGTCTTTTAAACTTTTAAAGCAATATAATGCCCGAAAAACCTAATTAGATTGCAGGGCTGCAAATAAAATATACCAAAACGTGCATCGGGATAATCTTTCTTGGTGTGTTTATCTTTATTTTCCTACCTTACTTGTGTAGCCTAGGCCTAGTTTCATGTGTTTAAATTGATCACAATAAAATAAAGTTATATATATCAAGATGCATCGCTACTCCATACTACAGAAAATACAAAATACCCGGTATTTTACTCCTATTTGGTCATAATAAAATTATACAACGGCTGTTACTAGTCATTGTTTATATTCCAATCCGAGTTACTAAAAGCACAAAACAATTCACGAAACTTCATGAAATCTAGAAATCCGTAAATATTAAACACACACAATTAGTGATGGGCCGTGGGTATTTACCCGATGGGTAAATTCATAAATACCCGGTAAATACCGGGTATTTACCCGAAAGATATTTACCCGTGGGAAGATTGGGTTTTTTCCTTAAAATAAAGAAACAACATAATTTATGCAGATTATTATATTATTATACTGTTTTTTCATTTTAATATTTTTTATATATTTATTCGTTCTACTCCTATCCTATAAGTATTATCTCTGCTAGTCGTAGTCTAGAGAATCGAGATTATGTTTTTACATGTTAAAAAAATTTCACTGTTTTTCTTTTATTTTGTTTAACTCATATTATTAGCTTCCTAGTAATGTTAATATTATGTTTTTATTATTTTTTATTGATGTGTTGTTTTATTTGATTTTAAATACGACTTAAAGGATTTTACTAATTTACATTTCCAATAAAATATATAAAAAACCTTAAATCTATTTATATATCCATTAAGGGTCCGGGTAAACATCTGGGTAAATACCCGGGTATTTACCCAAAATATATTTACCGGGTATTTGCCCATCACTACCCACAATCCACAATAGCAAAGGAATCCACAGAGAAAACTTAAAATACAACAACAAAAGGGCGCCCAGCCGGTTTTGGAGTATATTTTGAGCATGCGCTAAAGGACAGGCCGATAACAAGAAGTTTGTGCACATGTCCAATTCTGCTGGGAGGGAAGGCATCTGACTGGCGGAAAATAATTAAGTTGATAGTATGAATGTGCATATTTATCATATACGACATATTGTCGCAAAATTATTCAATTAAGGAATAATTAGATTCATATCGTATCTCTCACAATTTATACAAATGAAATGCGTTCTATAATACCGCTCATACACGAATAATACAAATACATTTCATATAAATGAAACATATTTTGTTTCACTCACAATTGTAATAAAAAATAATTAATTCGATAATAATAAGATGCAAATCATACTACGCAGTATTGTCACATAAACTAAATAATTTAAAAAAAAACTGAGATGAATATCTCTCACATTTTAGACCAACTAATTGAAGGATAGTAGTAAAATGCATCCGTGCCATCCATTTTTATAAGAAATAATTAATTTTATATTGATGAGATGCCTATCATAAAATAAAAAGTGAAATAACGAGATTCATATAATACAATGCATAATCGTCACAAACACTTATTATTTTAAGAAGGATAAGATGCATTCTACCGAGGTATGATTGTTACAAATACTAATTATTTTAAGAATAATGATTGCAACAATGCATGATTGTTACAAAACGAATTATATTAAGAATAAATAAATGCACATCAACCTATGCATGCTCGTCAAAAAACCGAATTAATTTAAGAATATTGAGATGCGTATCAAACACCATATTATTGTCACACAAATTAATTGTTTTGAGAATAATGAGTTGCATATAAAAAAACGCATCATTCTTATTTTGGGTTATTCGTTGCTACATGTTTAAGTCTTTGCCTAAGTTCCTATAAATTTTCTAATTTTGGTACGTAAACTTTGGTTTTTAGGTGACACCAAAGAAAATAATCTCGAGGATTAAGGTCCGGCGATCTTGACGGTCATTCAATAATACTCCTTCTTCTTATCAAGCGGTTCGTAAACACTCACTTAAATATTGTCGAACATTTATGGCTTACTGAAGAGGAGCACCATCCTGCTGTAACCATATTCGATTATCACGAAGATCAGCTTTAGCATAGTGAGGAAATAAATCAGTCAAAGCTGGAATAAGTTCTCCTTGCAAAAAATCCAGATATGTATGGCCATTTAAGTTACCTTCAAGGAATATTGGTTCAATGACGCGTCCGCCAGTTATGCCTGTCCAAATATTAAGTTTTTGCGGAAGCTGAGTGTAAGTTTATCGCAGCCAGTGAAGATTTTCTGCGGACCAATATGAACACTTCTGTTTATTAACGTCACAACTTAGTACAAAAGTAAACTCATATGTAAAAATAATCCAGTCCAAATCGACTAAATACTGATCAAGTGCATTCATAATCACTTTACAAAGCTGAAGACGGCGCGGCGGTTCGGATCTTTTTCAGTAACTCTTGTACCATTAACATTTTATAAGGAGGCATTTGACATGATTTCACTTAAATGCAGACGTATGGCCTATGTTATTTTCTCTTGCAAGTTGCCGAACTGGAGTAATAGGATTTTTTTGAAGAGCAAGTAAAGCTTTTCATTGCGTGTCTTCATTCATTACAGCTGCCTTATTCTTGGTATGTATCTGACGTGGCCACTTTACGATAAGTCATTCAATTTTGCTGATGGTGCCTTGGGAAATTGGGAACTTGCATACGTTTTCTTATTTGCATAAATATGGTCAGCAACACCAAAAAATAACATATACAAAATATTACCTCTTAAATATCACTCCTTAATTTGGTAAATAATTAAAGTTCGCCGTGTATGAATAGTCCGCTCTTGCGCTATGTAGAGACTGCGCATCATGGTGACAAAAATTAATTATTTTGAAAATTTCATAAATTTATTTTCAACCAATTAGAAGGCTCCTTTTTGTTTGCATTGCTTATAGCGACGGGAGACTATCGCGATAGTCTATAGCCTATTAACCTAATAAAATTATTAAGTGATAATTTTTCTGTCAAAAATAAGGTGCTTTATTTTTTATGGCAAACGTCACTCAGAATAAAATCAAAATACATTTTGTTGCTAACTTATAATTTTTATTAAGAATAGGTCGTAGGTCTCATCATCTCATCATATTAAAAGAAACTCCAATTTATGAAATTTTCTTACCGAATCTCCCACGCAGCAGAATTAACTCCCGATAATTTTTTTCTCGGTAATAATTCTGCTGCTAGGGAGATTATAAGTGATAATAATGAGATGCATATAAAAATAACGCATCATTGTTACAAAACTCATTTATTTAAGAATATTGAGATGCATATTAAACACCGTACGATGACCACTAATAGTATATTAAAGTACACGTTTCATAAGAAGCGGTTTTAGCGCACGCGTCTATTTTAAAAAACGAGCCACAAAGTGGCGAGTTTTTTTATTGGCACGTGCGCTAAAACGCCTTATGAAACATGTGCTTTATACATTTTTTTCTATTTCACCTTTTATAATCAAGAAAAATACATTTTAAAAAGAAAATAAATCCTTCAAATTTTGTAAATTTTTATGTCTAAATTTTATGTTGGTAATACTATTTTTTATCATAGTAGCCTCTGGACAACAAAAATTATTTTGCAAACTGTAATTTTTTGATTTATTGACCCATTTTCACCACGAGATTCTAAAGTTATTTTAGCGATATGAGATTTGAAATTGGACGGAATACGTTGTGTGATCCTTGTACATTCGGTACATATACAGAGCGTTCGGAAATTCGGGAGATTTTGCTACTTTTTTTCGAATTTCAAAGGACGTGATTTTACGTCACGGCATTGCAATTTAGTATAGGGAAGATGGAAAATTCAAATAAAGTTGAAGTTAAAATCGACATTGGAAGGTTAGTAGATTGAATTTTGGATAGGATTTGGCAGAAAATGATAGCTTGAAGCATCTACAAAAGATTGATTTATAGATTTATGCAACCAACATACATGACTGTTATCCACACAGAATAAAAAAGTAAGTTATCAAGCTATTTTTCCTCTGCGAAAAATGGGTTTTCTCGTAAATCACAAAGGCCGCGCAAGTCAATGAAATAAAACATTTAAATGTTACCAACATCAAATAAAGAAAAAACGCGTATCGAAATAGCTTCATTACGATACGCAAATGCGTATCGTACTGAGCTTATTATGAACGTGAAATAGAAAAAGCTAATTATTTTAAAATAATGAATAAGGCATCACTGTCACAAAAACCAAATATTTTAAGAGTAAAGCTAGTTTTATATAGACGCGAATGACGAAATGCGAATTTTATTCTCATTGGCCAATTTAAAATTAAATTTGGTGAATCAGCCATTGAGAATAATATTTGCAATTCGCGTATATATGACACTAGCTTAATGAGATGTATATTAAACACCGTTTAATAGTCACAAAAAGTAAATATTTTGAGAATAATGAGATGCATATAAAATAACACACCATTGTCACAAAAACGACTTATTTTAAGAGTAATGGGATGCATATCACAAACATCGTATGATTGTTTGTTACAAAAACAGTTCATGATTGTCACAAACACTAATTAATTTTGAAAATAATAAAATAACTAATTGTCAGAAAATGTAATTATTTTAAGAATAATAAGAAAGCAATAGTTTCAGAAATCTTATAGGATATTGATGCAAAAATTAATTTTAAAAATAAAAAACATTTGTCCTGTCAAAAAGTGACATGTGAAATACAGTAGAGCTATTTAAAAATCGAAAATTCTGGTTATACCGGAAATAACATATTGTCAATTTTGTCAGCTAATTCAGCTTTATGTGTTAAATAGGGTTCGGAAATGTCATTGTCTTTCTCTAAACCGAAAAAAATTATGGGGGCGAGCCACAAATAATGAAAAAAAATCATTTATTATTTCTATGCCAAAATTTAACTCTGTCTTTAAAACTATATTCAAAGGACAAAAATAAACGTGTTCGTTTTCCAAGTTTTCGGGAAAATCCATTATGTTCCAAAGCACGATTCCAAACGAAATTTCTCTGAACAAACCCGCCTATCTCGAATGGAATGACCCGTCCGTCCCGGATCCGTGCCCCCGCGGGCGAGGGACAGCGTCCGTTACCATCCTCCCTGCGCCCCCGTTCCCCGCGATTCCCAGGTCGCCCAACAATCTCCACTTCACCCTCTGCCCCCCCCTCCCCCTCCACCCGTCTCCTCTCGCCCTCTTCAACCCCCCACGATTTACGGCCTCCGCGCTACACGGCGACGTAATTATTGACGGCCGAACCGCGTTGCTGGCGCCGCCGGTCCTAAAAGGAGCTTTCCACTTTCCAGAAAATCCGAATTTTCCAAGGGAAAGACTTTTCTAGGGTTTTCGCAAAATAACGTATAAAATTGCGAGGTAAAATCAACAAAGAAAATTGTCTCGAGAAAATGGAAAATTCTCGTTCTAGAAAGTTATATTTTTTGTTAAAAAATAATTAAATAACAGTTTATTTGACATAACCGTATTAAACTTTTTTCTACAGGTTGTTTTCTTCTTATTAGGTTTCAATTTTATCGCTGTTAAGTATTCTATACAAGCATGTTATAGCGTTTGTATAGCTAGTAGGGTACCCGCGGCATATTCAATGGTTATAACTTCGCTTTTGAAACAAAGCAGCAGGTATACCATACAAACTACCCAATAGAACCTTTAACAGGACAGGTGTCCATATTATTACTAAAAATTAAAACTTTATTTATCTCCTAGCTTTGTTCATGAAAATAATACCAAAAATTAATTTGAAGAAGTAGTCCATGCTTAAAGTGGAGTTTAAAGCAGTGGCGGCTCGTGGGGTAGAGCCACAGTGCCATGGCACTACCTGCCCTCCTGTCCAGCGTCCTGCCCTTTACAAATTACCAAAACCTATTAAAATTAATATTCTCCTTTTTAAAGCAATTAGCAAAATAATTTAAAAATGGAACACAGTCGGGTGCAAATTTCCATCTATTGAGGAAGCGATTATGCGTAAAACGGTAACGTAGCTTTCGCGCCAAAGCGACGAGGCACACGGGAGGCCCGAAGTTATGACGTAATTGCCATAACACACCAATAAAAAACATTGGAAAATGTCCTTGAATGCGAGCAGGAAAACATCTCCGTGTAGCCAGGCCCTTTGACCCCGTTTGACCGTTTGACGTTAGACGTTTCAAATTCAAACAGTTGTTTGTCCGCGTCGTGTCGTGTAAGGTTGTTTGTACACTAAATAATTTTCGTTCGGCCATCTGATTTAATAGAAATATTTATGGAAAAAATACTTGGGTGTGCGGTTGTGATAAATCTAATAGACTATTTTGTTTTATGTGTGTTTTATTTGATGGGGGAGCAAACTTGGTCCCAAAAAGGTACAGATGATTTGGTCCATATCTGGGAAAAAATGAAGATACATGAAAAATCGAAGGTATTCTTTTCGAAAAAATACATTTAAACAATATATTTAATTTCAGTATGCTTGGTAAAATTAACATTAAAACTCAATTCAATTCTGCATATCACAATGAAATAATGAAGAAAAACGAACAAATTGATAAAAACAGATACATATTAAACCAAATTATAAACTGCGTTCGGTTTGTGGTTCTTTCGGTCTATATAGTACACTCTACCTACAGTATTTTTTTAAAATTCAAGATATGATTGTAAATTTATAAATTAAATTAGGTGCCTTTTTGCTTATTTTTCCTACTTCAGTTCAAAAGCAAGAGCTATTAACAAAAAAGGGCGTGGCACCCAAAAAATTTTTGCCTGCGGCGCTAAGGGTTTACCTGGCCCTACTTCACTAAAATGGCACGAGCCGCCACTGGTTTAAAGTATGGGAAAGAAAGAAAAAACTAAAAGTCTTCCTCCACAAAATTTAATAGAATAAAAAATTATTCAAGGGTCTCTACATGTTTCGACCGTAGAAACGTTCATCATCAGGAGACAAAAAATATATTTGGTGCTGATGGTTTTAGCAGAAGAGAAAGTGGTGTAGAACATTAATGGAGCTTGTATGGAATTAAACTTGAAGTGTAGCAGAGACATAAAATGAAAGAAATAGATGAAAATTAAACCATACTAAGTATGTGAGAAGTCAATAAAGAGGGTCTAAACTAACCAAAAAAAATTGGGAAGAAGCAAAACGACACCTTTTTAGAAAGGTTTTTCTTCTTCCCCATTTTTTGGTTAGTTCAGACCGTCTTTACTGACCTCACATTCTCAGTGGGTATGGTTTAATTTTCATCAATTTTTTTCATATTATGTCTCTTCTACACTTCAAGTTTAATTCCATACAAGCTCCATTAAGGTTCTACACCACTTTCCCTTCTGCTAAAGCCATCAGTACCAAATATATTTTCTGTCTCCTGATGTTGAACGTTTCTACGTTCGAAACATGTAGAGACCTTTGAATAATCTTTTATTCTATTAAATTTTGTGGAGGAAGACTTTTAGTTTTTTCTTTCTTTCCCATACCAAAAATTAAGTCTATTTTTCAGAAATTGTTCTGGATTCGAATAAATTTCTTGAAATTCTTTTGTGGTAAATTTGGATACATTTCATTAAATTTTCTACACGTTCTGCCTACAATCTTATCACACTGTCCATTCATGGAGAATAAATAAATTCATTATAACTGCATTTGACTAACTATTATGATCTTCCATTGTACAAACGACGGAATGTCACTCCTTTTAGATAAATGGTTTTCATGGAGCCTAACAATAAAATTATTGTTTTCATGAACTCCTACTAAACTTGTTCAAAATTACCTACATGTTTTAAGAAATTTCGTAAAGAAATGCTTATGAACCGAAAACTTGATGAGTTCGGTATAAGCAAGTATGCATTATTAAAAAGCTGCTTTTATCGGCTTTTCAAATCAGTAAAAAAATACTCATTTAAAAAAAATCATTTTCGTCCATTCTTCCAGTAACCTACAAACATAATAGTAGATTTTGTAACGAGGTTGGAATGAAAATTCGATCCGAGTGGAAGATTCCGAACGCGAGCGTAGCGAGCGTGAGGAATCACGAGTATCGAATTTTCATTCTTTTCATTCTAACCGAGTAGCAGACTATATTTTCTCCACGACCATCCAGTTCCATATCTGATTCATCCCATTTTTTACTCATTTTTTGACTTGCACTAAAATGTGTCTGAAAATAATTATTACAGCGCGGCCATTTTTATCTGACACTGACAGTTTCGAAATTCATGGCAACCTCTATGTCGTTTATATCAATTACAGAATATTCATTCCGTATCTTGTTATGGAATGAAAATACACGCAAAACGCATAATAAATCAAATCTGTAAAGACATTTTTTTACCGTGTGCAGTATTTCGACTTAGTAATGTTTTAGAGATTGCAGAAAACAGATTTAATTCTATTATTTTAAGGGCCATTGCTCACTTTAATTAGTTTTGAAACAAAAATCATTTGTTTCACTCACCTAGTTTTGCAAGTGCCAACGCCTTTGTTACGTTTGTTTGTGTACGCTTTGGCGGTTTTAAATTTATTAAAAAACAATTCTGTTCAAAGTTTTATATCGGAGCCATTCTATCAGGGACGGAGTCATTGGGAGGGCTGGGGGGGGGCGACGCCCCCCCCCCCCAAAGTTACCTTAAACATCAAAAGTTGGGAAAACTTGGGTATAGACAAAAATGTGTGCAGCTTATTTAACTTCCATTAGTTGCCCCGGTAAGACTGACTGTAATATATAGATAGACACTTTTGGCATTTTCAGTCATTTAAAGAGTGTCGTGTATCGTACACAACCTAGGTCTTTATTGGAGGACCTTAAAAACAGTATTTTAGATGCTGTGCATGTTATTTCTCGTAAACATTTGCAAAACGTGCTTTCCCAATTTCCCGAGAGGATTGGACACTGTCAGGTGTTTGAAGGACGACATTTTTAACATTTAATTAAATAACTTTTTTTTATATTATTGTTTATTTAAAAATTATTACCAATTTTGTTTAAATAATCAAATGTACCTACTACATTCATTTGCCCGTAATTTCGAAACAGTTGAATTTAGTCATATGGTATGCTATACAAAATTTTTTTTAAAGTTATAGAAAATTTAGAATATCTGATAATATACAGGGTGTTTCATTTTAGTCCTATACCGGGTGTCTACAGAAGATGGTTTTCTCCGCTAACTTTTTTGTTTTTCAAGATAATGAAATAAAATTGGGGGGATTGTATATGACATAAAACTGAATTTTTTAAAGTTGACTCAACATTATGAAACTTCCAGTCTAACCGGAAGTGATATAAATTTTCGATTTTTAAATGGGACACCTGGTATATTTTTTCTTTTTCTAACTCATATGAAATTCTTAACGATGACACATTTGTCACTTTTTGTTACCAAGAAAATATTTTTTTCCATATTTATTGTTTTATCTAGAAAGCTATGAATACCTTAAAATCCTTATTGCACTTCTTTAATCTTGGGAAAAATACAATTTGACTATTTTTGGTCCAATGCTATGTGCTGTGTAAAATTTAATCTTTAAAGTTGTATTACCTACTCATTTTTTTTTAAACGGCAACATGGTGGCTCGTCGGGTTAAAAAAAAAGAGGATTTTATTACGATTAATTTGATATCACACTATTAGGTTTTAGAAAAGCTGCCATAAAAAAAACTTTAAAAAGTTAACTGAACCAGTTTTGGGCAATAGCACGCCGATTAGGATATCTTTGTACGTCGTGCATCATCGATCGGTTGAATTCTTTCTACATTCTCCAAACACTTATAACATGTCAACTTTTTCACTCCTTGTAAAACTATTATTTTCCATATTTTTTAAACAACAAACTAATTTACTTTAGCAGAAGCTGTCGGCATGTCAATTTTCTTCAAGGCATGATTTTGTTTTATCAATTTTGCTGGTCACAGACTACTTGATGCATTTAAATCTAAATTTATTCTGAAAAGATCAGTGCTGGATTTACCATTAGGCTGAGTAGGCTGGAGCCTAGGGCGGCAGATTTTAGGGGGCGGCAAATTTGGCCCAACATTTTTTTTTATCTTACAGAAATAAATGGTACAATCTTTATTCATGGTCGACGGGTAATATTTTCTTAAATAAACTTTATTGTTGGCCGTGTCTGTTAATGGGATAAAAAAAGGTAGTTTTTACTGGCTTTGCAGAAAGAAATTTCATTTTCAATAAAATAAGTAGGTAATCATAAATTTTTAAAATATTTACTAAAAATTATTGACCAAATTTGGGCGTGGTCTTAAAATTTTTTCGCCTAAGGCGCATTTCGCCTGCAGCGGGCTTGTTCTTTCCCGAACACTTCACCTGTTTCACAACTCACGAGCCGTCACTGGTATAGGGGCGGCAAAAATTGAATAGCCTACTAGCAGCAAATTTGTAAATCCGCCCCTGCAAAAGATGCTTTATTTTAGGAAAGTTTCAAGTTAACTTTTTAAAGTTTTTTCATGGCAGCTTTTCTAAAACCTAATAGTGTGTGGTATCAAAATAATTGTATTAAAATCCTCTGTTTTCTTAACCCGGCGAGCCACCATGTTGCCGTTTAAAAAAAATGAGTTATACAACTTTAAAGATTAAATTGTACACAGCACATAGCATTGGACCAAAAATAGTAAAATTGTATTTTTCCTAAGATTAAAGAACTGAAATAAGTGATTGTAAGGTATTCCATAGCCCTCTAGATAAAACAATAAATTTGAAAAATAAATATTTTCTTGGTAACAAAAAGTGTGATACATCGTTATATTAAGAATGTCATATGGAGTCAGATAAACGAAAAATATACCAGGTGTCCCATTTAAAAATCGAAAGTTTATGTCAGTTCCAGTTAAACCGGAAGTTTCATAATGTTGAGTCAACTATCAAAAAATGCAGTTTTATGTCATATACAAATCCCCCAAATTTTATTCCATTATCTTGAAAAACAAAAAAGTTAGAGGGGCGAACCACCTTCCGTGGACACCCGGTAGATTGCCCAAAACTCGGATCCGATATCACTTTTAGTTCGCCTGTAATTAAGCCGTTCCGGAACATTTCCCCAACCCTGTATATGTTTTTTATACAGTTTATTTGATAATTATGGGTAGGTCTGAAATAAAGACTTTTTGAATTGTGTTATTTTTTTTTATATTTTATAAAGTTGGGAAATTTAGGAATTTCACCCCTCCCAAACCAGAGGCCTTCGCTACGTCCCTGCATTCTATAGTCGATCTTGCGCCGATAAATTAGACGTACATGACAAAACCACTAACCTCGTGATTTTGCCGTAAAGAAATATCATTTACGAAATTGCCAACAAATTACTGAAAATATTTTTTTTAAGTTCCTAATTCTATCTCCTAGTCGTTACGTTATTATACAAAGTCCTTAATTTTTACTAATAAATTCCATACAATATAGGTCAGAAATTACGTTTTTATAATCTCAGTAACATCCTCTATAAATTTTGTAAAAACAATTTTTTTGTAGTTACCACGGTAACGGTTACTAAAAAGGCTATAACTTCGGTCTGCGTTAACCGAATTTAACAAACTGAGGCTTGTTTCAAAGAACGTTTCATCCCGATTGAACATTTATATAAATATTATTTAAATGAATTTTTGCTGTTTATAAAATAGGACATTTTGAAGAAAATGTAATGCTAGCTTCGATTTCTTAAAAAAATTAAATGCAATCATGCAACATCTTAACTCAATTTTATAGCTAACTAGTCATATTAGTAAAGTGCAAAAATCGCAGGTCGTTTCCTCTTGTATTTTAAAAGAAATCACAAAAATAGTGTGAAAATGTAATATCATATCGACTTTTATCAAAGATTTGCAGTTTTCCTATTATTTTTAGTATTGAAAATACTACTGGATGCGTATATACGGGTATATTTCATGAAAAATGAACGCGACATGCACATAAATAACACGGCGATGAAGTCTAAACAAACATCCGAGCAGCACAGGATCGATGACATCATCTGCTGAGTATTAATATTGTTTTGTTTTGGGTTTCGGCATATATTATTATATTTGTTGATATTAAGATAATATGGCCGGGAGAGAGAACAGTAGAAGTCTGAGAACAGTTAGTAGATAGTTATTAATGATACTAGTTCGATGAACACTATAATCAAACGTGTGCAACGTTAAACCACGAGGCGTCAGCCGAGTGGTTTAATTGCACAAGTTTCATTAACAAAGTTCATATCGAACGTGTATCATTCAAAATTTAATCTATGACAGTGCAAATAGATTTTATTCGTCTAAATTTCATTGATATCAGATAACGTTTTCGTAATTTTTAAAATTTTCAGCTGTCCATATTAGTCGATATCATGGTAACCGCATTTTTGATTGTTTCAATTTCGATAAAATTGGAAAAAAATAAACAGTGAATGTCGCTAAAACAAAGCGAAATAGCGCGGCGGTCTTAGCGTATTACATAGAAAGTCGGGGGAGAATGGATATACCAATCCAAAACATTTCATAGCCGACTTAAGATTTAGACATTTTATGAACAAAGAGTACAAGGACCAGCAGGTAAATGGCTGTGTATAGCTAAAGAAATAATTTTGTCGCTATTTTTGAAAAGGTGGTTTTGAGCTCTCAGCCGAGTGGTTTAATTGCACAAGTTTTATTAACAAAGTTCATATCGAACGTGTATCCTTCAAAATTTAATCTACAACAGTGCAAATAAATTTTATTCGTCTAAATTTCATTGATATCAGATAACGTTTTCGTAATTTTTAAAATTTGCAGGTGTCCATATTAGTCGATATCATGGTAACCGCATTTTTGATTGTTTTAATTTCGATAAAATTGGAAAAAAATAAACAGTGAATGTCGCTGAAACAAAGCGAAATAGCGCGGCGGTCTTGGCGTATTACACAGAAAGTCGGGGGAGAATGGATATACCAATCCAAAACATTTCATAGCCGACTTAAGATTTAGACATTTCATGAACAAAGAGTACAAGGACCAGCAGGTAAATGGCTGTGTATAGCTAAATTTTGTCTCTATTTTTGAAAAGGTGGTTTTGAGCTCTCTTCAATATGTACTAATATACAGATTATCCTATATTTTTTATTTTAACAAAACAGTCAAATTTACACATTTCTAAGTATAATAATTTAATTATTATTTTAAACTAAATCGGAGCATCCATGCCGTCATAATAACGCGTGATAGCGGCACGTTACATACTCACAGATAGGAGTAATCTGTGCTGTGACATAATTGTTTCCTTCTCGCCACTGTATGTGGTAGGTATTTTCAATACGCCTATGATACTTGCGTAAGATGCAAGATCTGTAAATTTTTATTAAAACGTTGAAATCCGACAGAAATTGCCTTTTGGCTATGTTTATTAATTTTAAGCTTTTTGAGATAAGTAATGTTTTTTAAGAAACAATGCCTTTTACAAATAAGGAAGTCTACCAGAAGAAGTATTTTTTTTAAGTGTAGCCAAAAAGGGCATTACTGTAGGATTTTAATGTTTTAAAAAAAGAAAAATTGCAAAAATTTGATAAAATTCGAAATGATATTACATTATCACACTATTTTGCGATAACTTTTAAAAGACAAAGACAAAATAAAACGACCTACGATTGTTACAACTCTCTTTGCTAACTAGCTAGCTATAAAATAGAGTTAAAATGGTTGAATATTTGCATTTTTTTTAATATACAGTGTGACCAGTAAAGTCCGCATCATATGGGATTTTTTTTTATTAATAGCTTTATTCGAAATTTGACTTTGGCATCAAGTTCTGCTTCGATCGAGAGGAAAATTAAGCAAAAAAATAGTAGTCACGTGATTCGCATTATTTGTTTGTTAATTTTTTCCAAAAAATAATTCAAAAGTGGGGTTATTTCTGAAAGTATCGAAAAAAGTTATTAGAAAAGGTTTTTTTAAATGCAGTTTCTAGCCCACATGCAAAATTTCAGCTGCATAAGATAATTTTGATTTTTTACCCATATTTTGTAAATTGCACCACTTTTGCAAAATAAGACTCAACGCAACCTGCATAATAATATATGCTTTATTTCAGATACATTTTCTTTAAAGTAGCGCCATAGTAAATGTGTGTTTTTCTACAAAATCAAAATTGGGCTATTAAAATTTGGTCGCATGTGATGCAAAGTTTATTTGTTTTTGACCCTGTATAAGGCAACTTCATAAAATAAGTATTTTTGAAAACGTAGTTTGTGTCTGAAAGTAATACACCTTAATATTAAGACAAAAAAGGACACAGTATCATCAGTAAAGTGTTCATAAAGTGGAAAATAAATTATAGTGGTGAGTAAGAAATCAAAATTATCTTATGCAGCTGAAATTTTGCATGTGGGCTAGAAACTGCATTTAAAAAAAAATTTTCTCATAACTTTTTTCAATATTTTCAGATATAACCCTACTTTTGAGTTATTTTTTGGAAAAAATTTAAATCTGACAGATAATGCGAATCACGTGACTACTATTTTTTTGCTTAATTTTCATCTCGATCGAGGCAGAGCTTGATGCCAAAGTCAAATTTCGAATAAAGTTATTAATAAAAAAAAATCCCCTATGATGCGGACTTTACTGGTCACACTGTATATAGTCACAAGAACAAAAAATTAATAGTATATTATTTAACAAACGTATAATGTAGGCCATAATAAAACGAGGATGAAATTCACGAGCCAAAGGCGAGTGTTGTAAATCATCCGAGTGTATTATGGTTCATTAGACGCGAGTCAAATACTATACTTTATCTAAAACCATCCATTTATACAGTGCCTAAAAAAAGTTGAGTTCATATGGGAAATATAATAATTATTTCACTTGTTGTTTTATGATAATTACACTTGTTGTATTATGGATAGCATAATGCTCTTATTATCAGAAAAAAAGTTGAGTTCATATGGGAAATATAATAATTACACTTGTAGTTTTATGATAATTACACTTGTTGTATTATGGATAGCATAATGCTCTTATTATCAGAAGTATTATGCACCTATTATTAAATGGTTGTAGATAAAATAATTTTATGTAACGCGAAGGCTGAGAGTACAGAGGAAGTAGTTGTGGGTGTTTTACATTTATGTAGCCCGATCAATACCTGCCCCTACAAGCAAAACTATCTTATATATTTTTGATAGATTTATAAAATCGGGGTACATACCAACATTTTATTTTTCACCATAAGCTAATAGAAACAAACCATTTAAAATGATTGCGGCATTTTAAGATGAAATAATTAATTAGTTAACGACATAAGATGAAAAATACCTACGTAAAAAAGTAACAAAACGAAATACCAAATAATATACTGAATTACTGAAGTGAATACATCCTGCGTTTGTGTAGCAAAAAATAAATTATCCTCTCTCTGGCCTAGTCATGCGTTGATCACGGCGCACGCCGGAAACATTGATGATCTGTTGTCCTTATTGCGGGCATCTAAACATTATTTAATTTACTCTCTCATACCACATAAAATGCCGCTGTAGGAGTTTTGTCAGTAGTGTATAATTTTTCTGTGATCTTTTCGATTTAATATAATATAATCCTCAATACGCATTACTCAACAAGGCCAAATTGATAAACTCGCCTGGTAAAGATTGCGTTCAGTTATGCACATTCTCACTTAGTCACGTGTTAAAATAAGGCATTTAACAAATCACGTGACAGTTTAAAGGGCGGAACGTGATTCGTGTAACATCTAACCGATGATATTAGCTGAGTGCTGACATAATCGAAAAACACAAACGCTTTCACAATTCGAATTACTTTCCACTCTTAAGCCGCCCCCGGGGGGGGGGGGGGCGATATTGAAATGTAACTCTCTGAATTAAAGAGAGCACTTTTAAATAGGAGTGTTTTAAGTCCAGAGTTTGCAGTAGTCGATTTTTTTGCCCTTCTGACTACGGATGTGAACTAAAATTTCTAAGTTATTTAAGCCTACGCAATTCTAACTAAGTGGTTTCCTTGGATTGGCAAAAAGTATGCAAGATTACCAAAGAAAAATTGTAAGTTTTTACTTGCAATTTTGCTTTTGATTCATACACGTTCACGAACGAACAAACCCAATAGGAGCGCACATTTTGAATGACATTTTTATTTTATTCGCAGTAGGCCAACAAACAAATGATAAGATTGATAAGAATAATGTTAACACTTTGCGATTAGTAGCCATGGAAAGATATTATACAGTCGAACAACGAATTATTATTGTTAAAACACACTACAAAATTAATGAAGAATGTTTTGCGGAAACAGTTCTAAAATTGCGTGGTATTTTTGGTCGTCACAATGCGCCAAAGCACACGACCGTTCAAAGACTACTTAACAAATTTGAGCAAAATGGTTCTGTCGTGGACGTGAAACCAGCAGTGCGTCTCCGTACTAGACGCTCTGTTGAAAACATTGCCGCATTGCGTGAAAGTGTAGGCGAGAATCCGGGAACATCTATTTGTTATCGTTCACAACAGTTGCACATTCCAAGGAGCACTACCCATCGAATTCTCACAAAAGATTTTCATTTCCATGCTTATAAGATTCAATTGACGCAAGAATTGAAGCCACTGGACAATGCGACACGCCGTACATTTTCTTCTTGGGTATTGCAAAAAACAAAAATGAATGTCGATTTTTTGAAGAATATTCTGTTCACCGATGAGGCACATATTCATCTTAACGGCTTTGTTAATAAACAAAATTGGCGAATTTGGGGTAAAGAAAATCCAAGAGTTATTCACGAGAAGAAAATGCATCCATTAAGAGTCTCTGTTTGGTGTGGAATTCGGGCAGGTGGAGTGATTAGACCATACTTCTTCGAGGACGAGGCAGAAAATGCAGTTACTGTGAACAGCGAACGCTATCGTAACATGCTCACTGAGTTTTAATGGCCTCAATTGAATGGTATGGATAAGGAAGTGTGGTATCAACAGGGTGGTGCGACATGTCACACTACCCGCGAAGCAATTCAGTTGTTGCAAGGAAAGTTTTCCGGTCGTATCATCTCACATAATGGAGATCAGAACTGGCCCGCAAGATTGGGCCGGAGTTGTGTGAAAAAGTAATTTGAAATTTTCTCGAAAAGGATAAGAGTATGTCACCAAAGGCTATTTGTCAGATATTATTTTCCACGTTTAATTGCAGTGCATTAACTTTCTATTAAAATATAAATAACACTTACGTTCATATTCTATAGCAATCTATACAGATAGTCAAGCAGCCATAAAGGCAATTTGCTCCAACAGCACTAAGTCAAAATTAGTAAGGCGCTGCGCTGTCGCAACAATCTCTGCACATTTGGTGTTCAACATCGAATCACTTTGTGTTGGATTCCTGGACACAGCAATATATATGGCAACGAGACTGCTGATGCGCTCGCTAGGGAGGGCGCAAGCATGTCTGCCGAACTAGCAGAGAATACTGTGGCTAGACCAATGGGATCAGTCAAAGAGGAGCTAGACCGGATAGCTAAACAACTTGCGCAAAGCAGATGGACAGGGCTGGTAACTTGTAGCATCTTCAGGCAATTGGGGCCCCTACTTGACGGCAAGAGAACCGCAGTGCTATTACAACACAGTCGGAAGGACCTAAGAAACATCACTGCCATAGTCACTGTTCGGTAGACACACTAAACGTATGCAAATACCAGCTAAGGACGTCTGCAAAAGTTGCAGAGATGAAGAAGAGGAGGAAAGTATCTGAGCATTTCATGTGTGAATGCCCCGGCCTCGCGAGAAGAAGGTCCAATGCCCTGGGCGAACCATTCTTTAATGATCTGGATGAAGTAAGCAGCCTGCAACTGGGTCGACTTACTAAGTTTATTAACAGCAGTGGCTGGTTTGAATGAGCTGTCAAGATTCTTCTACGATCCACGTCGCGTTAACCATCAGGAAGCTGATGCGGATAGGTTAGGCAGACGGGGGACAATAGAGTGACCATCCAGATCTCCCGATCTTAACCCACTGGACCTTCTTTGTAGGGCTACCGATAAAAATTTAGTTCATAAATCTAAACTCAACTCGATAGATTAAGGACTCCATTCGACGAGTATTACGAGAAATTTCTCCACAAGTACCTAGTACAAAATGTACAACAAGAGTTTTTAGATCGATTGATCTAACGCTGAACAATTGGCGGAGGAAATTTTCAACATCTTATAAAATAGTTTATTTTCATACTTTATCGTTTGTCTATTTTATTTTAAAAGTTAATATTTCGTAAACGGTTGAAATAAGTATAGGGCATGATTTATGAAAAATGTCTGAAATTCATTGTAGAATGTAACAATCAAGTGGGCGGTATTCTGTATATAAGCTTGATCCCTTTCTTTGCATAACACTCTATACCTACAGTAATTGTGTACCTAATTTAAACTATCACTTACTTATAGTTATTTAAACTTTTTATCAATAGTTCATGTCGTCGTTCTTGGTCCTCATTGACACTTTTAACTCAATTTTAACCGCTCTTATTTATTACCCGTCCCAAGAATTCCGAAACAAAGGCCCCCAACCCCCAACATTCTAATTTAGTAAATGCATTCCAAATTCCAACGTTAGCAAGGACCCCGGGCTGTCCGACACGAACGCGACATCTCGATCGTGGGGCGGCCGTTGGGGTGTAGGGGGGATAGTAAGGGACTTCTTGAAGGTTTCGAGGGGAACGTGGGGGCAAGAGGACGGAGGATAACGGACGCTGTCCCTCGAGCTGCTGCCCGCGGAGACGAAAATGGGATCGGTCGAATGGGGCCTTAGAGATAATTCAAGAGGCCGGAATGAAGCTGAAGCTATCTAATCATCTAAAAAGCATCCCCGTTTTTGTCCCAAAAAAAACGGTCAATTCACACACACAAGTCACTAGAGTTTTTTTTTTAATTTACTTTATATCCTTCGTGTAATACAGTGACCGGAATAAAGTTGGCTACATAATAATATGGTGAAATTTTTTATTGGTGGAATATGGAATAGTAGATTCTGCAACGAGGTTGGAATGAAAATTCGACCCGAGTGGAAGATTCCGCCACAAAGTGGCGAGTTTTTTTATTGGCACGTGCGCTAAAACGCCTTATGAAACATGTGCTTTATACATTTTTTTCTATTTCACCTTTTATAATCAAGAAAAATACATTTTAAAAAGAAAATAAATCCTTCAAATTTTGTAAATTTTTATGTCTAAATTTTATGTTGGTAATACTATTTTTTATCATAGTAGCCTCTGGACAACAAAAATTATTTTGCAAACTGTCATTTTTTGATATATTGACCCATTTTCACCACGAGATTTTAAAGTTATTTTAGCGATATGAGATTTGAAATTGGACGGAATACGTTGTGTGATCCTTGTACATTCGGTACATATACAGAGCGTTCGGAAATTCGGGAGATTTTGCTACTTTTTTTCGAATTTCAAAAGACGTGATTTTACGTCACGGCATTGCAATTTAGTATAGGAAAGATGGAAAATTCAAATAAAGTTGAAGTTAAAATCGACATTGGAAGGTTAGTAGATTGAATTTTGGATAGGATTTGGCAGAAAATGATAGCTTAAAGCATCTACAAAAGATTGATTTATAGATTTATTCAACCAACATACATGACTGTTATCCACACAGAATAAACTATTTTTCCTCTACGAAAAATGAGTTTTCTCGTAAATCACAAAGGCTGCGCAAGACTCGTCCGCGCAAGTCAATGAAATAAAACATTTAAATGTTACCAACATCAAATAAAGAAAAAACGCGTATCGAAATAGCTTCATTACGATACGCAAATGCGTATCGTAGTGAGCTTATTATGAACGTGAAATAGAAAAAATTTATTTTGACATTAAATTTGTCACGTGCGTAATCGTTTGGCGGAAAAATTTAAAAAAATATATTTTCTCCAGAAAATTTGTATTTAATGAGATATCGAAAATAGTTACCTGAAATAGGTGTTTAGATTTTAATTTTATGCTCGTTTAAGGACAGGGCACAATTAAAAACTTAAAAAATAAGCAGTAAGAAATAAAAAATATACAGCGTGTCCACGGATAGAGTTTTGAAGGGGAAAAACTTTTTTATTAGTAGGTATAAATAAAAGTCATTCTTTATAAAAACGTCTGCTTGTACTGAAACTACAATTACGAATACCAGGTTTGCGATTACTATACAGGGTTCGTCAAAAACAATGTTTTTACTTTTTAGGATTTTTTTTTTAAATTCTAATTTTCAATTCCTTGATTTATTAAATGAATTTTGCTTGTGCTAAACCTACTTAAATGTACTGATACTAATTGTGTCGCGATTGATTTGTTTTACCACGTTTAATAAAAAAATTCGAACATTTTTTGAAAAATTTATCCAATAATACTTTCATCTTCCAATGAAGTAAAGTAACGTGTTTTATTTAGCAAAAAGCTACAATAAAATATTTTTTAATACATTTTTTTAACAAATTTTTATAGATTTATTTTTAAATTTTAAAACGCAACCTTCTTTTAACAAAAACAGACAGAAAAGTTAAATATTTTGTAAATTTTATCAAATATTACGTATCATTTTGTTTTTTAATTAAATGTAGTTTTAAAGTTTTTTTTAATAGTTTTAATAATCCAAATTATTATATTCTATCAAACCTTTATGAAAAATAGACTTATAAGCTAATGTTTTAGATACTCTATCCACATAAAAATTTTGATTACTTATTTCTTGTTTCATGATTAAGATGGTCATAATTAAAAGAACAAAACAATTTTACACAATCAGGCAATAAATCAGTTTTGATTTTATGTATAAAGAGATGACTAAATAAAAAATTAAATTTTTTGACATAAAATTTATTTTTGTATATAATTTGTCACAATTTAAAATAATCAGCATTGCCGTATTTTGTAAATTTTGTAATTTATCAAATATTTCCTCACTAGCACAATATAAAATGGAAGAAAAATAAAGAAAATGTGGTAATATTATAGTATTAAATATAGTTTTTTTAGAAAACTAACTTAAATTAGAACTGATTCTTTTAAAATAACCTACTTTTCCGGCAATCTTCGAATGATACTTTCAAAATAATTAAAAAATGTTCGCATTTCCCAGAGGCAACTGGACGCCATCAAAATAGAAATAGTATGTAGTTTACTCCCTACATTTTGCTGCAACTGACATCATTTATAGAGTTAACTTTTTCTTAAAACAAAGCGTTTCGACAGAAGACAACGACATTTGACATTAACAGCTGATCTGGTTTTGTCGTTAATGTCCCCAGATCAGCAGTGGGCCGTAGCAAGCTCACGCGTCAGGTCATATTACTTTCTTCCTTTAGTTTTATAATATATTCACATACTTATTTTGGTAGGTACGGGTCTGTCAATATTTTATTTAATAAATAATAAAATTAGTATCTACGCTATATCTCCACAAAATATTAAGACTCCCTTACAAAATTTAACAGATGGCGAAGGCGAAGGTAAAATAACTTAGTCCGGTTATGTTCCTGTAGCCAACCGCTTAACGTAAAATATACCAGACTTCAACATGTGCCCTTAATGACAGGTAATACGGCGAGTTTTTAGATTAATTATTCGACTATATACAGGGTTGGGCAAATGTTCCGGAACGGCTTAATTACAGACGAACGAAAAGTGATATCGGATCCGGGTTTTGGGCAATCTATAGGACTAAAATTTTACTATTTGAGTATTATACCATATGTCAGTAATGTCACCAACTGTCAAGTGTTGACGTTTTTTTTTTAATGGAACACCCTGTATATTTTTACATTTTTAAATTCCACATAAAATTATAATTATTTTTTATTAAATGAACTATTAGTCTATACTTCATAGTTTCCGAGATATTGACTCTCGAAAAGTGACATTTTTGAATTTTGACAGCTTATAACTTTCTAACAGTACGTCTTAGAGCAAAACGGCTTACATGTCCCTATCATCAATTTTTATTATCTTCCCAAAAAAATCAACTTCCAAATGTAAAAATATACAGGGTGTTCCATTAAAAAAAAAATAACGTCAACACTTGACAGTTGGTGACATTACTGACATATGGTATAATAGTTAAATAGTAAAATTTTAGTCCTATAGATTGCCCAAAACCCGGATCCGATATCACTTTTCGTTCGCCTGTAATTAAGCCGTTCCAGAACATTTGCCCAACCCTGTATAGTTATGTTGCAACGACGATAATCGTTTATTAAATGATTCTCTGTATCAAAAATTTCGACAAAAACTATAGATGTTAAAAAAAGGTTCATTTTTTTTTTGTTTCTTTTTTCTATTGTTTTTCGGCAGCGTGTCCCTATTTTTCACTAGCCACCTGGCAATATCGGTAATAAAGACAGCTTTTTTTCGAGTGATACAAACGGGATTATTTTCAAAGTTTATTGCAAATTCTAATCACAATCATAAGATTTTGTGAGATTTCTCGTTCTCGCATATTTTTGTCTCGTCTTACGAGATTCTCGGAAAAAACTCTTGTTTCGTCTCGCAGGAGACCGGACCACTCTAGAGATCGAGAAAAAGCAAGATGAGAGTGAAATACTAGTGTACTATTATAATTGCCTAAAATTGTATTCTGTTTAATAATAATAAATTAAAGTATTATGGGATACAGTAAAACAAAGTTGAACTTGTAAATTTCCACTATATTTACTAGAAAAATGACATGTTTCGCTAACATTGAAAAATAAAAAATGGGTGCAATAAAATTTTAATTATTGAAGATGTAAATAAAAACAGTGGAAGGGTTACAATAGCGGGAAAGTCCAACAGAAAAAGTATTTTTAGAATATATTAACAGCCTACACAAAAATATCAAGTTTACAATAGAACACGAAAGTGACAATTCTATCAATTTTCTTAATTTAAATATTAATAGAGAAAATGATAGACACGTTTTCTCCGTTTTCCATAAACTATCTCATACTGATATACTTCATACGAAGTCAGTTGAGACAACGTAAATATTGGGGGTACGATCAATTTACTGCATCACACACTGGAACAACAATACAAATATAACAAAATTGGTACTGATTGCTCCTTATACAGATGTTCAAAGATAGTTCACGTGGACTTGACAAGTCTGTCATCAATTTTTTTTTAGTTTTTTTGTCTGTCTCAACTAAGATCGTATACACTTTACTGTCATACACAACTCTTCTTGCCACCCTATACAACACAAATTAGCATCTTTTCACAGTATGATCCATAGACTAGTAACTCTCCCTCTAAATAAAATCAATTTTCAAAATAAACTAAATATTATTAAACAAATTGCAGTTAATAATGGATATAACTCTAATCTAATTGACCAGATCCTAAAAAAGAAAACTTACAAAAAGACTATTGACTTAGTTTTTCCTAGCCAATTTAAACTTGTCACTTTCTTTGTACAACCTAGCAAAGTAGTTGGCAATTTTCTTTACAAAATTGATATAAATGTGTGTTACCAAACTCTTTAAGTAAATGTATAAAAACAATAAAACTAAAAGCGATAAAAACAAAAAATCAGGCGTCTATAAATTAAAATGCAAAGATTGTCCTAAAACATACATTGGCCAAACGGGTAGACATTTTGACAAAAGAATACAGGAGCATTATAACAGTTTTCTAAAAAATAAAACTATGCTAACCATTTACTACATTTATCAACATAATTTCGATCCTTCCTCTAAAATCTTACATACAGAAAACAAAGGCTTAGAACTAAATTTGTTAGAATCTATGGAAACAAATAAACTTAAAAATAGGGACCTGTTACTTAATGATCAATTAGATTTAAATAGTTCATCTTTGTTAAATTTATTCTGTTGACCATATACCTACTTAAGATTTTATAAATTACCCATATTGTACCTAATTTAATTTAATTTTTAAACTCTCTGTTGGATTTTCCCGCTATTGTAACCCTTCCACTGTTTTTATTTACATCTTCAATACTTAAAATTTTATTGCACCCAATTTTTATTTTTCACCTTTATTAAATCATTGTCATCTGACGAAGCTACAGTGTTAGCGAAATATGTAATTTTTCTAGTTAATATAGTGGAAATTTACAAATTCAACTTTGTTTTACTGTATCCCATAATACTATAATTATGGATTTCCACCAAGTATCGGCTGAGCCAATTAATTAATAATAAATTAATATTTTCCAATTAGTCCACATGCCGACTCTGGTGTAAAGGTCCTTTCACTACCTAATATCCGGACTCTAGTTATAACTATTACTGTAAATCAACAATTTAAGACGGAATTATTGAATTAAATATTCCAGGTCCCCAACCTTTGGCACTATAGTAGGCTCCCGAATTCTATTTACCGTCCGATCTCACCCGGCGGCGTCCCGCCTTGTCCCCATCGGACCCTGCAGCAGCCGCGGGCTGACCTCGCGCCTCGTGCGTGCGTGACGGCCGCCGCCGCGCGGGGATGCGGCGGGGGGGAAGCCTCGCGGGGCTCGACGGACCGCGACATCTGCACACCGCGCGAGGGTGACCAACCGCCCGCGCCCCTCCTCGTCGCCAATGACGACGATCGTCTTGCAGGATGTGGGTTATACAGGGTGTCTGTTGGACTTAGGCGGTGTCATTAACTAGAGGCCGCTACAATAACGTGGTTATATTAATACAGGGTGTTTAATAATAAAACGTAGGAACTTGGGTTCTATTGCATAATAGAGGGCTCCCAGTACTGCCTGCAATATTGGGAAAAATTAATTAGCTACGTCTTGTATACAGTGTGAGTTTGTAACTTGGAATAAATTCCCCTCTCCCCTCTCCCGGTCGTTCAGAAAAATAGACTAAAACTAAACGTCACAAGTTTTTCAAGTGACGTTTAATCTATTGTTTAGCTGGTAAAGTGACATACCATAACATGAAGTCTAAACTATCAGAATCTATGATGTATTCTCTTCGGTCTATCAGTAATAATTGCGTATTACCTATACATACGTATAAAACGTTAAAAGAGTTTAATACTTAAATATTCCCAAAT
This sequence comes from Polydrusus pterygomalis, assembly GCA_963969555.1. Classification (NCBI taxonomy): domain Eukaryota; kingdom Metazoa; phylum Arthropoda; class Insecta; order Coleoptera; family Curculionidae; genus Polydrusus; species Polydrusus pterygomalis. The sequence goes on along the minus strand of OZ018375.1, from coordinate 35,335,890 downwards.
AGATGAATTTTTATTAATTACTGGTGCCATTTTGAGAAGTTTCTGGCACCGAATATACAGTGTTCCTGGGATAGAGTTGACAATAAGAGGAAAATGATCTTTATTATTGACTTTACGACGAAAAGTTATTCCTTATGAAAAATTTCTGCTTGTCGAGAAAATGAATTTACTTCGGAATTTACCATATAAAATTTTTTAGATCAGATGTTGATAAATTAAGAAAACATGAAAATGCTTTAAGAGAAAAGGAAAAAAGTACCATTATTTATTATTTTAGACAAAATGTTTATGAAACAAAGTTGTTTATAATCCAAAATAAAGCCTAAATACAAAATTTGAAATCTGAATTCAAATTTTTGTTTTTTATTTTTTACAATAGAATTGTCAACAGCTGGGGGAAACGGTAGTGATTTCTACAGCTTTTAATTGCTGCTAATCACATTTTGAGGTTAGAAAATCGTTTTTAATGTTTTATTTCTAAAATTTGTTTAAAAATGATTCGCAGTCGTGTTTTTAGTTTGAAAAGCAAGAGAACAAGCCAATTAAACTTACTTTATCAAATCCAAAATAAAAAAAACCAACAAAATGACAAACTTCGATGCTATATCGCGAACCTCAACTTCCGAACTTCAAGTCAAATATTAGTTGGTAACATTATTTAATAATTTACAGTGGCGGCTCGTGACTAGTGAGTCAGGGAGGGCGCTGGCTTTAAATTAAAAAAAATTAACAGTATAATATTTTCGAAAGTATGTGTCTGTTTTTTCTAACTTTCTCGTTGTGAATTTTAATTTCATCAACATAAGCACTACTTAAACAAGTTAAAATATTACTTTGTCCTAACATCTAAAAACTTATCACATTATAACGATGTTTTGCACTATTATTTATATTATCATGTTTTTTATTTTCTCTGAAAGATGTTTTAAGTCCTGCACCCCATTTATAGTCCAATTATCATCCCTGTCAAAAAGAAGACACACGAAACAAAAAAAAAAGAATTTTTGTCCTCACAACCGCATATCCAGGATTTTTTAGTATATATTTATTTGTCAAACTTACGCGTAAACTGTGCCTTACTTTTACATTTTGATTGCACTTGTAGGTACTATAGGTATTCAATCAATATTGGTAGTGCAGTGGCCGCCCTGTATTTTTTAAATCAAGTTTTTCAATTAAGCTCAGAGAACTACTAAACACAAGCTTCTGTAAATCAATGACCTTCATATTAGACGAAATTTTCCAACTTTATAATGTAACTAATAAATAACTCAAAACAAATAAACAAAACGTCAACGGCATCGACAGGTCGCATCGCGATTCGCGAACAGCTGTTGGGCGCGGAAAATTGGAGCTCGTCCCTGGCCGCTCATTGTGCGGTGTGTAGGTGACGTCAGGCCTCCGTAGTCGCGTTGAATCGGGACGGGATAATCGATAGCCCGCGCTTAGTAACCTTGAGAGCGCGCAACTCGCTTGTCTATGAGTATAACCTGCCCGTTGGAATAGGGCTATGTTTGGTTTGAATTATTATGCCCGCGCTTAGTATAACCACTCGCTGGAATAGGGCTATGTTTGGTTTGAATTATTTTAATTGATTGCTTACATTGCGTTATTGGTTTTTTAAGTAAAGTATTTTTGGATTCTGTTTGAAATAATTGCAGGGAGGGCGGCGCCCCAGAGCCCTTCATTAACCAGCCGCCACTGATAATTTACCAAAACTTGGGTACGTATAAAACAACAATATTTGCAAATACAATGGAGAACTTGCACACATTTTCTTTATTGCATAAATATGTTCAGCAACAACAAAAAATAACATAATAGAAAATATTACGTCTTAAATATCCCTCCTTAATTTTTTTAAAATAATTAACGTTCGCCGTGTGACGTCATGTAGTATGAATAGCCCGCTCTCGCGCTGTGTATTGTAGTACGCGTTGACGTCACAAGCAAATTTTAATCGCTTCTATTTAATCCAGAGAATTAAAAAAAAACATTTCTTTATGAATTGTGGCTCGTTTGATGATATTAGCTTCCGCTTAAGCGCATTATTTTTTAAATTTAATTTTCATGCAGGTTCCCTACTTGATAACCCACAATCAACAATAACCGACTTGCTTTTAAATAGCAAAGCCAACGTTGGCGTTTGGTCCTTTTTTCTATTATTTTTGGGCAACGTGTCCCGATTTCTCCCTGGCCACCTTGCAATATCGGTAATAAAGATAGCTTTTTTATCGAGTAATATTAACGGGATTATTTTTAAAGTTTATCGCAAATCCTAATGAAAATCTTAAGATTTTAAGAGATTTCTCGTTCTCGCATATTTTTGTCTCGTTTCACGTGATTCTCGCAGAAAAATCTCTCGTTCCCGCGAGACGAGGGTGAAACATTAAACCTAATTTTATTATATTATTTTTTATTGGGGACACCCGGTAGATATCCTAGGGTAATTTATTATTTTTTTTTATTGATACCCTATTTCGCTTATTTAAAGTACGCCTCAGCGTGTTTAAATCCCACTTTCAAAAACGCGCGTGTTTTAAAGTTACCATGGCAACATCAACAACCCGTGAAACGTGAAGTCTAAATATGTCAACTTTTTAATTATTGATTTGACAGAATTACCTTTTAACGTCAAATAAAATATTTTTTTAAGCAATACACAACCAATGTCAACGGTGACAACAATGAATCTTATGTGACAGATTGGAAGTTATTTTTTGTTCTCCTCATTTTCATGACAACGACAGGTATATCACATCACGAATTCGACCATTTCACTTACTTACTAAGTTATTATTTCCATTTATTTTTTGTAATATAAATACCAATAAGTGTACCAATAAAAAAAAATATGTAAACTATTCGTGAATAACTGGTCTTTGAAGCACTTGCTCTATTTCAAGCACTCCGGCTGCGCCGTCGTGCTTGCAAAATCGCGCGTGCTTTAAAGACCTTAATATCCACTTATACTTTAATATACTATTTTATTTTTAAGAAATACACAAAATGAGTGCATTTGATAGAAAACAAACTGCGTAAACACGCATCAACGGGCTGATGTGTTAGAATAGTATGCCCTTGAGCATATAATAAAAATACACCGAAATTGTCCCGAGATTTTAACTTGAGTTTTGAAACGACGTTAAAATATAACACAAAAAGATACTACTAACAATAATTTAATTTAATGAATATCTCTTTAATTGTTTTTTCTACGAGCGTGTGAAAAGTTAGACTTTTCACATCCATTTCAGTGTGAAAAGTTTTACTTTAAAGCACTAGTGTGAAAAGTAAATTACTTTTCACACGCCGGGTGAAAAGTCTAACTTTTCACACTGGTTCTAAATGTGGTTATTTGTGTATACATTTAATAATAACTTTATTTTACAATTTTTGTAATGGTTTTAAGTTTGATAAACAAGCAGATCCCCATGCAGAAGCTAAGTATTGTAATTTTGAATATATATTAATGAAAAATATGTATATTTTTAAGTATTTCAAAGGAACGAAATATTTAGCTCTGTACAAAACAGATACCATGCAAAGGAGATATCGAGTTGATAATATACTTGATATGGCCTTTCCAATTTAAATTTTCGTCTAAAACAAATCCTAAAATTTTTGTCGTTTTTGAATATTGAATATTTTCATTATTAAAAATGTTAAGGGGTTAATGATGAAATTTATTTTATTTTTAGTCATAAACATAAAAGAAGATTTTTGATTAGTGTATCCCGTTTGTTAACTTATTGACTACAGGTACCTTGTACCTTTTAGAAGTTCTGATGTATAACGTTGAAAAGGGCTTAATTATTATTATAGATCAGCATCCACCCCTAATGGAATACAAGTACGTTATCCAAATAATATTAATAATTTCGTTGGCCGTCATGCTATCTAGAGATATCCTGGCCGAAATCCCTCCCCACGGGACGTCCGGCATCTCTACGTCTCCCGACACATGGTCCGCTGGCCGGCATCCTTTCTTGGCAGGCACGTCCAGTAGTTATTCCGTCACATGACAGTCTTTGGGTTACCTTCCCAGTGAAGTAGAGAACATTGCTGAAAAAAGCTTTTTTTCTAGGTACAGCCGTTGGCAATAAGCACCGAAAAGCAATATGTTCTACCGTGCGAGCAAAAATTATTGGCATCAAAGAAGGATTGGATTAAAAAACGTAGGGCTTGGTTTAGATCACAATGATATAGGGACGATATATCTAACCAAATCTAGGTTAAAATTTTGTCAAATTCGTATTATGACATGATATGCCAAACTAATGAGTAATAAAATAAGTAGACAAATACAAATTTATTTTTGTTGTTTACAAAATTAACAAAGTAAGAATAGGGTAAACCCGGTAGAGATGGCGCAGCGGGTTAGATGGCGTAGTGCCAATATATCCCTAAACAAAATAATATCCGGTAACGTGGCCATCGCTATAGACCAGCTATACTCTAAGTGTGTTCCGCGGAACCCTAGAGTTCCGCGATACCTCTGTAGGGGTTCCTCAAGAATTTAGAAAAAAAATCAAAACACCTCTCTCTGGTCGAACGTTTTGACTCCGCGGCCGCGCGTAGTTATATTTATTTATTTATTTGTATTTGTATAAACATGTGCATGTTACAATAGCTGGTACAATATCTCATAAGTTTGGTATCAACATGTATACTTGTGAGCGCGCAGTCCCTTTGATAAAAGCCGCCTCTGAATTGTTTACAACGCAATTTTTATATTTCTCTTTTTATTTTTGCTTTTTGTTTATCAAAGGCGCCGACTCGAGTATTTTCGAGAATATTCGAGATCGAGTCTAGGACTAAGTATAAAAGCGGCGATTGCGCGTCGCGCCTCGTCAGTCAGTTGACGATTAGCGTTCGGAGCGATAAGTTCCTACCTACCTACTTACAAGCTCGCTAGCGAGAAACTAGTGTTCATTGTTCTACTGCCTGCTGTATTCTGTTGTCTCAGTTTCATACATTTCTTCATTGTACTAAACTTAGTCTCTTATACGCAGTAACGATTGTGCATTATTTAGACCTCACCATCCTGACGTGTAACATTATAAATAAAGAAGAATGGAACGTTGGCTTAAAGGTAAAGGTGTTAAACGTGTTGCAACAACATCTTCTAATGACGCTGAATGTTCAAAAGCAGTACGCGCGGAGAATATAGCAATCACCGATTCAGACGATGATGCCACGACGTCAAGCTCGACGGTTTCAAAGACGAAAAAAAGGAAGTATGATGAATCATATATCAGTTTCGGATTTGTTGATTCCAACGGCTCACCTCTCTGCATGCTATGTAGTAAACTGCTTCCTAATAGTTCCATGGCACCTGCCAAATTGCGCCGACATTTACAAACTGTACACCCCGAGTCTAAAGACAAGAATAAAGAATTTTTGTTCGTAAAAAAGATCAGTTATTGGAAAGTCAAAAAAATATGATGCATGTAACAAAAACTATCAACGAAAAGGCCACGGAGGCATCATATTTAGTTAGCTATCGCATTGCACAAGCAGGTGAAGCGCACACTATCGCTGAGAATTTAATAAAGCCATGTGTATTAGACATAACAAAATGTATGCTCGATGAAAAATCTGCAAAGCATCTTTCTACTGTGCCGCTATCAAACGATACTGTTTCACGGCGAATCCATGATCTGGCAAGCTACGTCAAACAAGAACTAGTTACACGTCTACAAAAAACACGATTCGCCTTGCAAATGGACGAGTCAACTGATGTCGCTGGTTTGGCTATCTTGCTGGTTATCGTGAGATATCCATATGAAAGTTCTTTTGAAGAAGACATGCTTATGTGTTCACCGCTGCTCACAAACACTACCGGGGAAGAAATTTTTAATAAAATAAATATATTATTTGAAGAAAATAATCTCAGTTGGAACAATTGCATTGACATTTGTACAGATGGGGCCAAGGCGATGACAGGTAAAACAGCAGGAGCAGTGTCACGAATAAAAAATAAAGCGCCTAATTGTAGTTCCAGCCATTGTATTCTGCATAGACAAGCACTTGCGATGAAGCAAATGCCGTCAAATCTAAAATTAGTTATGGATGAAGCGGTAAAAATAATTAATTTTATCAAATCACGACCACTACAATCCCGATTGTTCTCATTATTGTGTGAAGATTTTGGCAGCAAACATAAAACACTGCTGCTCCATACAGAAGTGCGATGGCTGTCTCGGGGTAAAACTTTAACAAGGCTATTTGAACTTAGAGCCGAGTTACAAATGTTTCTTTAAGCAGATACTTCTTTTAATTTGAAGGACCGTTTGTATGATAAAACTTGGTTGTTCCGATTGTCTTTTATGGCGGATATCTTTCAAAAACTGAACGAATTGAATTTATCATTGCAAGGTAAACAGACAACAGTGTTTTAGGCCTATGACAAAATAACTGCCTTCAAAAGAAAATTAGATTTTTGGATTATTTGCGTTGGTAAGAAAGAAATAGAAATCTTTACGTCACTCAGTGAGTTTGTTAGCGATAACGACTCAGAAATGTTTCAAGATGATGTGTTTGAAGAATTGGTCCAATATCTCAGTTCGATGCGCGCATCTTTTGAAAAGTATTTCCCGAAGAACAGAATACAAAAATGAAACTGAATTCATGGATTCATAATCCTTTTTTACCCAACTTGGAAAAGCCCGAAAGTATGTCAAACGAGATATATGAATCTTTTATAAATGTCATCAGACACAAGTATGGAGTCACTGTTCAAAACTACGCCTCTCAACGATTTTTGGTGCAGAATCCGTGATGAATATCCAATGCTTGGCAAAATGGCTCTGAATATTCTTCTCCCGTTCCCAACAACATATTTGTGCGAAACAGGATTCTCAACCTATGCAGCCACGAAAACAAAATATCGCAATTGACTGAACGCCGAACCTGATATGAGACTTCAACTGTCTTCTATCAAACCTGATATCAACCAATTGATGAAAAATAAAAAACAGTTTCATACCTCCCATTCTTCTTCATATCTTCTATTATTGTACTTGCCATGTGGTAAAGTAAGTAATAATTAGTAACTGTTACATTGTACTTTTATTATGCTTATTAATAAAGAATACACTTTTAAAAACTATTCTCAGAATACACATAACCGGAGAGATGAAACCAGGCTTCATCCGAAAAAAATGTCAGGTCTAATCTTTTGTCTAGATCATTTCTTTCCAATAAATTTTGGGTAAACCATTGAGAGTAATTCCTGCGTCTTTCAAAATCTACGGCTTGTATTTCTTGGAATACTTGCACTTTATAAGGAAATAAATTTAGCTGCTTCTTAAGAATAGTCCTGCATGTTCCATAAGATCTTCCCACTTTCCTGTTTCCCTAAACACAGCCACGGTTTTTTTCAGGCAATGATAAAAATCCCCAGCAATAAAAGCAACGTTAGGCAAATGTTCGTAAAAATCGTCCATGCACAAACCCGGATTGTATTGCCACTCACCATTTACTCTAACCCCGTTTCGAAAATACGCTTCAACCATATGAATGTTTTGTGCTGTTCCGTAAAGCCCATTGTGTGAATTGTTCAAGAAATTGGAAAAATTAGCGATGAATCAAATTACTTGTAACTACTGTCAAAGATGACGGAATAACTGATTGATTGTTAATTCAGGTAGTTACTGACACCCAACAGGTATTAAGCTCTACGGCTAAGCATTACGTCCTTAGATGCAAGGCCCTCTTTGATGCAAATAATTTTTGCTCGCACGGTACTTAATTGTATAGTAATCGCCGGGAACCTATTGTTCTTTATCCTCATCGTCTATTGATTATGGGATAATCACTTCTGCTAATGTCACAGTGACGACTGGTGATAATTTTATGGATATATACAGGTAAGGCCAAAATATCAAAAAAAAATCTTAAAAAAAAACTTACCTACCTAATAATTAAGTGCAATTAAGGGGATTGTCTCAAATCACAACGCATAAAATAAAGTATATTTTTTCGATATTCCAGAGAAAAACATGCCTAGTAAATTTCAAAGCCTTGATTTCTGCCCACTTGAGTTTTTTTTATAAACAAATCGGGCAAGGGATGACCCAATTCTTTCCATGCATTTCTTCGTCCATGGAATGCGCGGTACGTCGCGAATGTTTTAAAAACCAGATTTTATTCATTTTTAGACGCGACACAGTATTAAAACAAACCGATCAACCTAATCCCGGGGGGGCACACTGACGGCCCCTTCTAAACTTGCTGCCAGCTTTCAGTGGCGTATTTACCCTAGGGCCATAGGGGCATTCGCCCGGGGCGGCAGCCTTCGAGGGGCGGCGTATATAGCCGCTTCTTACAACGAGCAACAAGACAATTGTTGGGCGAGTTAAGGAGGCGCAAAACTGCATAATATGATGCATTAACCGCCAATTTTTCATTTTTATGCAAATTGGATACCTTGTCTGAAGCCGAAGTTAGAGTTAACGCCATAAAACTCCAAAAATTGTACCCGATTGATCTTGCGGATGATCTACAAGAAGAATGCGTTCTTTTAAAACAATTCTTGACGTCCCATGAAGACAGTATGAGTTTAAGACAACTTAACCTATTTATTAAAAAAAATAACTTGAAGGAAGCATTTCCATATACAGAAATAGCACTACGTATTTTTCTATGCACTTTCTGTACTTAAAAGAATTAAAAATTATCTACGTTCCCGCATAAGCGAAGAACGTTTGAACAGTTTAGCCCTTCTCAATATAGAAGCTGACTTAAGGTCGGAGTATCGACATGCTTGCCAACCTATTTCGCGTGGATTTATTTATTTTTTCTAACTTTTACACAAAATTTAAATAAAATCAATAACGTATTCGTATTCTATAGGTAATAATTAACATGTTAAATAAATATCAAGGAATTTCATAAGTTATTTAAGGAGAATAATTGTATATCGAAAAATATCGGTTAAGATTTTTTTAAATATTATTCTGTCATTGTTCTTTCACTATACAATTATCCCAAAATAAGCAATGAAATAAATTATTATTTTTGTAATATATCAGATATTACCTAAATAATGTGCAGACGATATTGATTTTATTTAAATCTTAGTCAATAAAATAATAAACTAAGAAAAACAAGGGGAAATAGGTTATAGGTTGGCAATAAATTGAATGACGTTGATAATTCCACCTTAATAAAATCCGTTAATTATGACAGTGTCATTGACGAATTTGTGAACTCATTAGTGCATCGCAAAAAAATGTAAATATTTAATAAATGGTGTTTATTCTTTTGTATGGCCTTTTTTCATTATTAAAAAAAAATCGTTAATTTATGGGAATAATAATAATAATAATAATAATAATAATAATAATAATAATAATAATAATAATAATAATAATAATAATAATAATAATAATAATAATAATAATAATAATAATAATAATAATAATAATAATAATAATAATAATAATAATAATAATAATAATAATAATAATAATAATAATAATAATAATAATAATAATAATAATAATAATAATAATAATAATAATAATAATAATAATAATAATAATAATAATAATAATAATAATAATAATAATAATAATAATAATAATAATAATAATAATAATAATAATAATAATAATAATAATAATAATAATAATAATAATAATAATAATAATAATAATAATAATAATAATAATAATAATAATAATAATAATAATAATAATAATAATAATAATAATAATAATAATAATAATAATAATAATAATAATAATAATAATAATAATAATAATAATAATAATAATAATAATAATAATAATAATAATAATAATAATAATAATAATAATAATAATAATAATAATAATAATAATAATAATAATAATAATAAATATGAAATTTGGCCTCGACAAATGCAAAATGAGTGGAATGGTGAAAGGTAAGTGGATACAACATGAGAACTATGAAGTCAGTGTGGACCAAGGCACGATCGAAGGAATGGAGGAGAGAGAACGCTACAAATACTTAGGTTATCTGCAGGCTAGGGGTATTGACCATAAGGCAGCAAAACAGACGGTTACTGATACTTACCTGAAAAGACTACGTTCCATTCTACGCTCTAAACTGTCAGCAAGGAACATCTCTAAAGCAGTCAATACTTATGCCACGTCTGCAATCGCTTACAGTTTTGGTGTCATTCACTGGACCAAGACGGAACTCAATGACCTTAATATAAAAACAAGAAAAGAATTCCGTAAGTTCCGAGCACACCACCCTCGTTCCTCTATAGAGAGATTTCACTTACCTCGAAAAATGGGAGGCCGAGGTATTCCCGACCTAGTGGCGAGACATGCTAACCAACTTACCAATTTAAGGGAATACTTTCATATTAAAGCAATATCCAGTGAGATGCACCGTGCTGTGGTGAGAGCGGACAAAAAGGCTACACCTCTAAAGTTGTCAGAAACAGATTACCACCCTACTGAAGAGACTTCTACTCCGGATCAACAATTAGAACAATGGAGAAGCAAACCACTTCACGGTAGATACTTAGCCGGAATAGAGAATGAACATATCGACGGGAATGCATCTACAACATATCTTAGAACTGGTAATTTGTTTTTGGAAACGGAAGGCTTCATCGCTGCTATCCAGGACCAAGTCATTGCGACAAAGGTTTATAGAAGAAATATCCTAAAAGAACAACAGGACAGTGTCAAATGCCGAATATGCAACCAGAAGGATGAAATGCTAGACCACATAGTTGCTGGATGTTCAGTGCTTGCACCGAAAGCATACCTAGACAGGCATAATAGAGTCGGAAAAATTATCCACCAAAGTCTACGGAAAAAATACCTAGGTCTCACAGAACACACACCATATTATCAATACGAGCCGCCACCAGTATGTGAGAACGACGACATGCGACTCTACTGGAACAGAAAAATAATCACAGATCGAACAATAACAAACAACATTCCCGACCTAGTACTTACCTTCAAGGCTGAAAAGAAAACACTCATTGTTGATTTTGCCGTTCCCCTTCCAACCAACATCGAGAAAACTTACTCTGAAAAGATAAATAAATACTTACCATTGAGCGATGAAATACGCCAAATGTGGAACATGGAGACAGTGGCAATAGTACCGATAGTCATCGGCTCGACTGGTGAAATACCTAAAACAATAAAGAAGAGTTTAGGTCAACTTGGTTTAGATGTAGATTTATACGTACCTATGCAAAAGTCTGTGTTGTTAGACACGTGCAGCATAGTCCGTAGGGTTTTAGGCGAAACTTAACTTTAAGTGGTTTAGAACCACACCAACGAGCAGGCCATCTTGTCACTGACCGATGTGCTCTAGCTCTAAACCCAGGGTAGAAACCTGTGAAAAAGAACAAATAATAATAATAATAATAATAATAATAATAATAATAATAATAATAATAATAATAATAATAATAATAATAATAATAATAATAATAATAATAATAATAATAATAATAATAATAATAATAATAATAATAATAATAATAATAATAATAATAATAATAATAATAATAATAATAATAATAATAATAATAATTGTAGGTACCGTTGCCGTTAAGGTAATAAAAAATAAGTCTGGCGGAAATAAGTGTAAGCAAGCCTGTCGCGACACGTGTGACGATGCAGCGAGCGAATAGTGTGCTACCTACTTTACTTCCGGCTTGAATAGCAAAAACCATGAAAAAAAAAAATTTTTTGGGTGACTCACCTACAAATTTTTGCAAGCGGCACTATCTACTTGAAAATCAAGCACTATCAATGAAAAAAGGGCGTGGCACCCAAAAAAATGTCACACTTGTCCATTGACTTTCCTCGTCAAATTTTAAACCTTAGAAAGGGACTTAGAGATAGTATTTAAAAATTAAAAACAGTGTATAAACTTGCGGATCATTTATTAATAAAATCAGTGTATTTCTTCAAATTTTCCAGATGTATCTAGTGCAGTGATATTATTTCTAACTTGACTAGTTAGTGTGGCATCAGCGGAAAGATCTTTTTCCAAACTTAAATTAGTAAAAACCTATTTACGTAACACCATGGGACAGCAACGCCTTTCGGATTTATCCTTAATCTGTATCGAACACGAGTTTGTTAAAACAAATATCGACGAAATTACAAACGATTTTGCAAAAAAAAAAGTCTCGACGATCTGGTCGTTTTGTATAATACCTTGTAACATAATGTTTGTGCAGACTTGTTGAGTGTTCATGTGTTTTACGGTTTTCTTTTTTTTGCATTCTATGAGGCTCGATCACTGCTACCCCCGTTACTACCATACATGGTAAGCAATATTATAAGTGGTGTTTTAAATTAAAATTTTGATTTTGCAACATTTTTGCTAAATTATTACTACTACCAGTCTACCTAGGATTATAAAATAAATTCGAATTGTTTGCTGTTTTAATAGTATAGGTACTTAACACATATTGTGGGTTTAACCCTAATTAAATTATTACACGACTAACAAATTCAAAAATTCATAAACCTGAACCTAATAGTAATGAAAATAAGAATTATCATTTTCCATTCGTTATAGAGAGGGGGTTCCTGAAAACGTTTACGGGGAGGGGGGCACTCAGTTTTTGTTACGCCACTGCTGAGAATCCGCCAATCACAGCCTGATTTGGGGATCTGGCCAAGGCGCAAAACTTCTTATGAGCCAGTAAGAGAAGGAGATATATTAATTGTCGTTTATTAATTCGCGCTCTCTCTATCTTACGCGATTAGCTATATGGTATTTTTTCGGCTTGATGAAGAGGCAAAAAGTTTTTACGCCGCCAGAGTGGAGGACATTTTCAACATCTTATAAAATAGTGTATTTTCATACTTTGTCGTTTGTCTATTTTGTTGTAAAAGTTAATATTTCATAAACAGTTAGGGCATGATTTTTGAAAAAAATTTAGAATTGATTGTAGAATGTTAAATTTAAGAAATACTTATACAATAAGTATGTTTAATTAAAAAATTAAAGTAGTTAAACGTTCCCAGTTCAGTAGTGGGCCGTAGCAAGCTCACGCGTCGGGTTTCAGAGACTAAATTTTCTTGGCTTTATTATTTAAGTTGACTAAACCAGTTTAGGTTAACTAACTCTCCTATTTCCAATAACAAACATTTCATTTATCAGCATTTGATATTATAAATTTAATATTATTAAATTATCTATTTTTTTTACGGTACAGTAGGTTGTCAAACCTTGCGCTCACTGAGAACTAATCCAGCTGTTTGTATTTAAAAAAACATGGCATTTTGGCATCTTTGTACTACGCCGCGAATGTAAATTATAATATGGCAACGCAGCATTGAACGTGCAACATGCGCAGTCGCACACGCTGCCGCTTGATTGGCTCGTAACTACAATGTTTGGTCAGCGAAACTCTTGTATGTTGTCAAGATTGTTCATGTAGCGTTTTCCATTGGTTAGTTTAGTGCATTTCAATTTTATTTCTATGTTTTACCATTGAATATCGCCATAACTTTTAATCTATCGCACGTTGAGTTCGATGTTTCAATTGTACATAACATCAACGCTGTATTTTGCGAGCCATTATGCTAAGAAACCATTAAGATCCCCGTACAAGTTTAGAATATGGTAAATGCGATGGTAATAGTATATTACATACCGAAGAGGAAAGTGTTTCATTACTGTCGAGAGATTAGTTAGTTATCCGAGACGCGAAGCGTCGAGGTTAACTTTAATCTCGTGACAGTAATGAAAACTTTCCTGTGAGGTTTGTATACTATTTTATTTACAACCACACCGTTAATTGAAAATTAGATAATATTTGATTTTTTCAAAAAATGTAGTAAAAATGTCAAAATATGATATTTATTGTTTTGACGCCAAACAAAAATATGCTGGTTGAATGACAAGAATGAGGGAAATGAGTGAGGGAAATGGGTGAGAGAAGTGGGTGGGTGAAGAGAGTGGAAGAGGAAAGTAGACGTAGGTAATGTGACACTTCCAAACTTTTAAAAATTTTGTAATGTCAACATTACATGTATGGTTGTAAATAAAATAACTTAGCCCAGTACTGTCTCTGTCGCGAACATCTTAATGTAAAATAGACCAGACTTTATTAGGGTTCCATACATGACAGGTGACTTGGCCACGAAGCGGCGTATTCTTAAAGAAATTTGACTTTATAAAACTGAATGTAACGAAAACCACAGGCTAAATATTTTTCTGAAACACTCCTAAAATTTGCTAAATTTGGTTAATATTGTCGTTCGCTCTACCGAAGGTCCTCAAGCTAAATAGGCAATCCTTCGTCAAAATATATATTATGTAATTCTCTTCTCCATTATATGAGACATTTGTACCGGTCACCACACACAACTAAACTAACTCAAAAAAACAACAAACAACAACGTATCTGACGGAATGTAAATAACAGGTAACAGATACGCACTGAAAAAAGTTCCATCAAATTTCTCGAGGCTTGAGAACCGAAATTGTCGGCTACTCGCTTTTTTATCGGTCTGCGTGTCACTGCTACACTGAGAAAACGATTTCTTTATATTAAATAACATTTATTAACTATTAAGAAATTTCATGTTTAAATATCAGCAAACAAATATTTCTTTATTCCTTAGAAATAATTTGTTATGGATTGATGAATAAAAATAACTTTAATAATAACAAATAATTGTTTACCATCCTACAATGGAGGTAACAGTTATATAGAGCATTAATTAATTATTAATAAGATTTATTATTTGGTAAGATATATTGCTTTACTGTCATAATGACAAAGTTTAGATAAACCAGTTGTCTGTTAATTGTTAAGACACGTATATTTCACTTAAATATACTCCCCTAACGCTAAATTTATATCACCTTAACCAATAAAAAATATGTATAGCAAGCAGGCTTACGAAATTAGTAATAAATAAATCATAGTTACCAATAAATTTGTTGTGTCTTGGGGTAAAAAGGCAATAAAGTAAAGAAATATTTTTTTAATGTTAGGAAAATCAATTTACTTAGATTTAGATAGAAAGGGGGAAAAATAAAACTCTTAAACTTATATTAAAATAAATGCTTTAATAAACTGAATGCTGTTATATTGTTCTACCTGAATATAAAAATATTTTCAAAAAAAATTTGATAAAGAACAGAACAATTACACCTTATTAAATATGTTTACCTAGTGGTTGAAAATTTTACTGTAAAAATTGGCATTTGAAATTTGAAGTAATAATATTAAAACTTTGTTGTAAAATCGTAACGAAAATCGTTTGTTAAAAAATGTTGTCCCAAAACAGAATATATTTTTAACATTACTTTTAACTCGCTCAGAAGATCTAGCGTGGCGGCTGCAGCTGCTGGAGAAAACAACACAATTTCTTCTGCAGTGCTGGTTGAACAAGTTTGGTCAAAATCAGCACTGAAATATCAAATAAACAAAAAATAATAAAATGTTTTACTTTAGGGCTCATACTACATAAAAGTTTTACATAATACGATTTACTTAGCAATAAGCAATTATGTATGTGGTATTCTGCCGTGCATGCTGGATATTATTTCTAATTGCATTAGCAATATTAGGAGACAAGTAAAAAAAATTCTAATTTTATTATAAAAAAAATACCAAACTAATAACTCACCTGACAATCACAGCCTTTTTTGTTAATAAGCACGAGGCGACGCGACCACCAACGACAACTATTTTTACGCAACTACTGCGGGTCGGTATGACGCGCCCCGGTCGGCGCAACGACATTTTTTTTTAATATTAAGAACAATAATTTAATGTTCAGTGATTATCTTATTATTTAATCGGCGGCTTTAAATATTATAATTATTTCTTAACTATTAAAATAAATTTTGTTACCAAATATTTTCTTTAGGAATAAAAAATCGATATCTTTATATGCAAGGGGCCTTATTAGATATTAATTTATTAACTTTATTCCAAAGGAATCTTGCCCAAATAAATCGGTTTGTTAACTATAATCAGACTTTTCCCTCAGTGTACGTGCCAGTGGCCACATTAGCACTTGTCCAGTATTACGCTACTTGACCGTAAGAGGCATTTAAATTAAAATATGTCGCGGATATCGGAGATGTTTACCCGGCGTAAATAAAGTACCTAGGTAATATTATTTTAAAATTACAAAATACCTAATTCTCTGAAAGCCAAATGCTTTTTTAAATTTTATAAAGTTTAAATTTCAGGAAGTTCAACAAAAATACTATGAAAGTTGGGGAAATCATTTTTTTTTAAATTTAAATATATCCAACTCGATCTGTGTAATAGCAAACGTGCCAACTCAATTGATTAATGTGGGGAGGGGGAGATGGGGTACCCCTTCCCATTTAGACGCCCCTGCGTAGGTGGAAAGTTCAAATTTTCCACATTTCTACATAATGTTTCCAGTATGTAGGAAAATATTTAATAGTACGTGAAAGCGCGGCCCGGCGGGTTTACTATAACTGAAAATGCAATTAAAATGTAAGAAGCAATATTTTAGTAAACGGCGTTAAAAAAAGATGGTCAGAATATGGTATTTGGCCTGTATTTTTATTATTATTTAAAAAGATTTTCCGTAAGGAAAAGAGTTTTTCAAAAAATGTCCATTTCAATGGAGGATGTTTTGCTCCAACCCGACATCCCCTGTGTACGCTAGTGTCTTTAAAATTATCCGAATAAAACACAGTAAAGCTGAATTTAACATCCCATTCAACCCCGAGATTAAACTTGTGTATTTTCGTAACACTAATCCAAAAATGTAACACGAAACCGCGTCCACTGAAATCCAATACGGGCTACTAAATATGCAATACCTACGTCACTGACCAACCTCTGTCACGCCGCATTCCCATTTCCAGGGATGGGGATTAGCGCCCCCGATCTCTGGGGGCCGACCACCCATGGGCGTCAGAAGGGGGAGGAACGCTTGCCTCCTCCCCCTGGCTAACTAAGGGATCAAAGAAATTGATCGCCTATTACCAAAAGTATCCTTGTCTAACCGGGTGATCAAGAATTTTTGTTATAAGGACACCATGCGACCTAATGTGACAAAAATGTTGTATCAAAGAGCCTATTGTCGAACTGTTCTGTCCAAAAGAGAAAAACAGTCACGTACCAGTATTTTCCATAGACATTTACCTTTAAATAAGTAAACAATAATCACGAAAGTGGCAAACTTATGGCCTAGCGCATGTAAACAAAGCTACACCTGATTAGACATGCGCACTGCAATATTATCATTTGACGAATGGGAAAATAGACAGGTCTAAGTTCTTGATCAAGAAATTGTAAAAGTTGACCATCAATTCATTTTTACGTGTAAACAGCTAAAATTTGCCCCAAATTCTTGCCAAAAAAATGGATTTCTTTTTCGAAAACCAACTGCTTGACAGGCAACTAAAATTTGTTGACAAAATTAAATTTCTTCATGATCATACATACCTAATATATTTACATATTACAACATACTTTTAAAAAAAATCTGAAAATTACTTATTGTTACTACAGGAATTACTACAGGAATGATATGCTACCGTTTTTACAAAATCTAACCTAGAGATATGCCCCAATTGGAAGTTCTGTACCATTTTTTCTAAAAATGCCAACTTTTTTTTTTCATTTTTGTCTTCAGCCGTTGTGTGAATACTTTTCATTTTTATATAAGCGTCTATTTGGAATTCTTTTAATTTTTCCACAAAAATATATATAGACGGATGTGGCGCATAAAAAAAAGAATTAAACCTAGAATGGAAAGATTCGCAAGCATGTTTAGTCCTAATAATTAATGGATTTTTGTCTTCCCATATTGTCGATGGAAATTGGGCACTTTGAATAATATACACCTCTAAAAGGTAATCAGAATATTTATTAGGACTGTCATTATTTGGCTCGTAGCTCATTAAATCAAATACAAAACAGTCCTCTACTTCTTCTGAAGCTAAATATGTTAAGCCAAATATATTATGTCTCAGTCATTTTCCAATATCTGAATTTTTATTTTTAAATTCGTGAACCAAACCAATTAATTGCATTTTTTTAAACCAACATTGATATTTGTACTTATGAAAAAATACTTAACAATGCGAGATGAATTGCTTTTTCGAAATCTACAAAGACTTCTACAAGATATAACATGTAACGACAATCTGAATATTTTAAATATTCTTATGTATGTGGCCGCTGTTTTATCTCTTAACAAACAAACAAATATACTAACGTTATATAATGTCATATTTTTCAGCCCATGTATAGTAAATAATTGAAAAAATATTTGGTACAGTATGAAAATGTTCCGTCCATAGACAATTTTTCCATTTCACATAATACACTAACGTTTGTTTCACATGAAAATATAATTATATTATTTTCAAGATTATTTATAAATACATATAAAATCTTTACCTATGTTCGTTGTACGAGAATAAGCACTCACTGCACTATGAACTTCTTCAATTGATTTTGATACTGAACTTGGTAGCAATTTCCGACGACAGTGGTTAATATTTTTTCGAAAAGCCTCAATGTCTGAGATTGTCACATCATTTCAAGAATTTGTAGCAATAGCTCGTCGAATAATCTTAGCAGGTTTTTCTGTTAAATCTTCTTCAGCTTTTCGTTTGCACGCATTGGTAATAAAATTATTTTTCTCTGTATATTGCGTTAATCTATTCCATGATTATGAACTAAGTCAGCTTTCGTTATTGTAAAGTTAGAACCAATTGTCATCACTTTCGCTAAGCATTTGGAGTTCTTCTAAATGCACCGCCACGATACATCAACACTTATTAATTCTTTGCTTTTACAAAACGTATAGTTTGCTACAAGAAGTAAATCTCGGTTACGGGCACTTTTTAATTAAAATCATTTTTAAATGATTACATAAAATGGGTAACCAATGCTGCCAAATGTTTCTTTTAACACATTTTTATTCCAAATTCCTCCATAGTTGTTATTTGAATTTAATTTTGAAATTACCTACTATTTTTTTATTCAATGATATTTCATTGAATTCTTCAAAAAAATTATTATGTATATTAACTATTTGGCATTTGCCACCCGTGTATCTTGTATCTAGTAGTAGGGGAAGGAGGTCGAATATCGATCACTTAACAGATAATGTAAGAAAAAAGCAATACTTTTACAAAATTCTGTTATTTTTTGTATTGAACGTAAACTTTATTATCTTAAGAACAAAATTACACAAACAAATCCTCTGTATCTTAATCAGAAATAATTTTAAAAATATAAAAGCGAAACTCTAACATGATCGATATTACCCACCTATGGTTGGCGAATATCGATCATGTTGGAGGGTAATATCGATCAATGTCCACCACACGCTTCACACGAATCCAGGTGTTCTGGCCGAGATGCCGCAGAACAGGCAACATCTAGCTAAGTACCACATGATTTACACCTCCACCATAGTTCATCTGCTGTCCCAGTTTCCACGCATATTGGACATAAGTCATTCTCTTTCTCCCCATCATGTGGCTGTTTAGGTTTCAACTAATTCTTTATTTGTTTTTTAGCTGCTGTTGTTTTAAGTCCTGCCGATTTTCCTTCTTGAAATACACCCTTTCTAGCTTCGTCAACTTTTTTTTTCTTCCTCTTTTCTTCTTTATGGTTGATATCGATCAGTTCAGCCGATATTACCCGCCGCGAGGACGCCATTGTTTTGACATAAACAACACCTAACCGTAAACAATAAAAATTTTCGTAAACACTGTATAGAATACGCTGGGGTACCATGCAACTATTAGTACTTAAGTAGCTTAGGATTTTTTAACCTTGACAAGTACATACCTTATCCAATGAGCCGACAAAATAACAATAAATAGCACAAAAACTGTCTGTGAACGTCCACACTCGGCGTTACAAATAAAAATGCCCGTTGTTGCTGTTGGTAATTTGCATCTGCCTTAAGATATAGCACCACATATTTTATATTTTTATAGGACTGCAGGGATGTGTAAAATTAAGGTGATCGATATTAGCCGCTGATCGAAATTCGACTCCTCTCCCCTATCTATCTCACTTCTGGTAAAAGATGCAAAATACACATCCCGCCTTCTATTCCTGTATAACCTTCAGGTGATTTGATGGTTTGTTCGTTTTTCTCACCTATTCAGAGTCATAAGGCAGTGTACTGTGCAGTACTATTATCTCTAAAATATTCCTCGTACTTTGCGAGAATTATATGATTACAGCCAAGTAAACTACACATCACGGGATTTATCGACGTCCCGCAGTATATTAGGTCCAAGCGAGCCTTGACCACGGTTATCTGTCTCCTTTACCAGAAATTTTAATGCGCAAGCGTGCAAGAGAGAAATAAACGCATGCTACTACCGAAAAGAAAGACAAAGAAAATTAATCTGTTGGGGCTAGTTTGCATAGAATACCAAATGACCCCCATTTAAAATAACCACGAGCCACCGCTGCATAAAGATCTATGGCAGGCCAGAGTCCCAGAGTACAATAATTAATTATTATCCGTGTCCTGACTATGTTTCTTCGGGCGTCGGACGCCAATGCGATCGGACGGACGGACGTCAATGGGACCACCCGCCCGCCACCCCGTACCGAACGGTCTTCGGAACAGCATGAGCTCGAGTCCGCGTTATTTGATTACGGCCAATTGGACGACGATCCACTTTCATCATGAAAAAAATATCACGGGTACAATGAACATCGAAGCATGGAAAGAATAAAAACACAAAGATCCAGTATGTGTAATATTGTGTCTCATTATCAGGTACCGTGCGAGCAAAAATTATTTGCATCAAAGAGGGCTTGGATTAAAAAACGTATAGCTTGGTTTAGATCACAATGATATGGGGACGATATATCTAACCAAATCTAGGTTAAAATTTTGTCAAATTCATAATTATGACATGATATGCCAAACTAATACTAATGAGTAATAAAATAAGTAGACAAATTCAAATTTATTTTTGTTGTTTACAAAATTAACAAAGTAAGAATATACAGAAAGAAAAATAATTACATAAATTGCTGAAATTGGCCACGTCCATGCTCCAAGCATAAATTCACACGTCTCTTCATATTTTCGAAAGTGTTGACCAGCATCTTTGGAGAAATGTTACCGCATTCTTGGATAATCCTTTCTAGTAATTGTTCTACATTTGCAACTGGTGTTTTAAAAATAGTGTTCTTTAAATGAGGAAAAACTAAGTAATCCATAACCATTAAACAAGGTGATCTAGGTGAGAATTCAATGTCTGATCGAAAACTGATCAATCTGTCGTCGAAAAAATTGCGTAAGTAGTTAATAGTTTCGGAGGCTGTATGGGCGGTTGCACCGTCCTGTTGAAAATATCCAAAACGTAGTTCGTCGTCAAGTAATTGCTCCACAAATGGATTCAAAATATTGTCTCTATACCGCTGTGCTGTAACTGTGTCATGGAAAAAAATAGGACCAACAATTCTTCTTCGGGAAACAGCTAACCAGACACCAATTTTTTTAGGGTGCAATGTGGACTCTACAAAAAAATGAGGATTTTCACTACTCCACATAAGTGTATTCTGAGAATTCACATAACCGGAGAGGTGGAACCAGGCTTCATCCGATAAAAATATCATGTATTTCCAATAAATTTTGGCTAAACCATTGAAAGCAATTCCTGCGTCTTTCAAAATCTGCGGCTTGTATTTCTTGGAATACTTGCACTTTATAAGGAAATAAATTTAGCTGCTTCTTAAGAATAGTCCTGCTCGTTCCATAAGATCTTCCCACTTCTTGGGACAGGCGTCTTATACAATTTGTTGGCGTATTTTGCATTATTTCACGAACGTTTGCAACAAGTTCTTCTGTTCTTACAGATGGTCTTCCTACGCCTTTTTTGTGTTGTTGAACCTGTTTCCCTAAACACAGCCACGGTTCTTTTCATGCAATGATAAAAATCCCCAGAAATAAAAGCAACGTTAGGAAAATGTTCGCGAAAATCGTCAATGCACAAACCCGAATTGTATTGTCACTCACCATTTACTCTAACCCTGTTTCGAAACTACGCTTCAACCATGAATGGTTTGTGCTGTTCCGTAAAGCCCATTGTGTGAATTGTTCAAGAAATTGGAAAAATTAGCGATGAATCAAATTACTTGTAACGACTGTCAAAGATGACGGAATAACTCATTGATTGTTAATTTAGGTAGTTACTGACACTCAACAGGTATTAAGCTCTACGGCTAAGCATTACGTCCTTAGATGCAAATAATTTTTGCTAGCACGGTATTAGAATATGTGACAAGAACGAATAAAAAAATACCGTATATTGTAATGTTTTCATTTAATCTAAAATCTAATGTTATTAACTCGCGTTTAACTCGTCGTTTTTGACGAGTTAAATAAAATCCCGTGTTAGGGTTTTAACCTAAGGAATTAAACGCGGTGCACTAGAAATTTATCGTTAATCCGTGAGTTAGCGTTAACCCTGGGTTAAAAACGTCGGTGCACTTGGCCATAAGAGTTCTTTGTTGAGTCGTCAATTCAGCAAAATATTATAAATACTTAAAAAACCGTAATACCTAGTTCGAATTTTGATAAAAGTTTTATACCGTGTGTCCACGGAAGGTGGTTCGCCCCTTTAACTTTTTTGTTTTTCAAGTTAATGAAATACAATTTGGGGGATTTGTATATGACATAAAACTGCATTTTTTGACAGCTAACTTAACATTATGGAACTTCCGGTTTAACCGGGCTATCGGCATGTCAATTTTTTTTAAGGCATGATTTTGTTTTATCAGTTTTGCTGGTCACAGAGGCTACTTGATGCATTTAAATCTAAATTTATTTTTAAAAGATGCTTCATTTTAGGAAAGTTAACTTTTTAAAGTTTTTTAATGGCAGCTTTTCCAAAACCTAATAGTGTGTGGTATCGAAATAATCGTAATAAAATCCTCTTTTTTCTTAACCCGACGAGCCACCATGTTGTCGTTTAAAAAAAATTAGTTATACTACTTCAAAGATTAAATTGTACAAAGCTCATAGCATTGGACCAAAAATATTAAAATTGTATTTTTCCCAAGATTAAAGAACTGAAATCAGTGATTTTAAGGTATTCACAGCCCTCTAGATTAAACAATAAAATTTAAAAAAAAATATTCTCTTGGTGACAAAAAGTAACAAGTGACACATCGTTATATTTAGAATTTTATATGGAGTCAAAAAAAGGAAAAATATACCAGGTGTCCCATTTAAAAATCGAAAGTTTATGTCACTTCCGGTTAAACCGGAAGTTCCATAATGTTGAGTCAGCTGTCAAAAAATGCAGTTTTATGTCGTATACAAATCCTCCATAGTTTATTCCATTATCTGGAAAAACAAAAAAGTTAGAGGGGCGAACCACCTTCCGTGGACACCCGGTATAGAAACCAACTGAAGGTTCGGTTTCGGCTAGTTTCGGCCAAAAATTCTACTATCGGTGACAGTTTCGGTTTCGGCCAAAAATCGGCCGCGCCGAAACTCAGTGTTCGTGAATTGTTGCGCACCGTTCGGCTAACTTTGGGTGAGTTCGTAGGCAGTGTTGTCTATATAAATAAAAAAATGTCTCTGTCGACCTTTTGATTTTGTTTTTTTAGATGGAAAGAGATCAATCCGTTCGCAAGATCGATCTCGTCCTATATAAAATAAATTAGATTTCAGTATACATAAAATTTTTAACATTTATAAATAAGTTTCGGTTTCGGCCAAAACTGAGACCAAGGCCGGTTTCGGTTTCGGCTGAAAATCTTGTTTCGGTCGGACACTAGTTTTATATGTTTAAACAAATGGTCGACCTTAACCTAATTAGTTACACACACAAACAAGGACAAAATTAAGGAAGTACTCTAAATTTTAACAGGCCAAAAAATATTTTTTTCTATTTCACGATCATAATAAGCTCAGTACGATACGCATTTGCGTATCGTAATGAAGCTATTTTGATACGCGTTTTTTCTTTATTTCATGTTGGTAACATTTAAATGTTTTATTTCAGTGACTTGCGCGGCCTTTGTGATTTACGAGAAAACCCATTTTTCGCAGAGGAAAAATAGCTTGATAACTTACTTTTTTATTCTGTGTGGATAACAGTCATGTATGTTGGTTGCATAAATCTATAAATCAATCTTTTGTAGATGCTTCAAGCTATCATTTTCTGCCAAATCCTATCCAAATTCAATCTACTAACCTTCCAATGTCGATTTTAACTTCAACTTTATTTGAATTTTCCATCTTCCCTATACTAAATTGCAATGCTGTGACGTAAAATCACGTCTTTTGAAATTCGAAAAAAAGTAGCAAAATCTCCCGAATTTCCGAACGCTCTGTATATGTACCGAATGTACAAGGATCACACAACGTATTCCGTCCAATTTCAAATCTCATATCGCTGAAATAACTTTAGAATCTCGTGGTGAAAATGGGTCAATAAGAATAAGTCAAAAAATGACAGTATGCAAAATAATTTTTGTTGTCCAGAGGCTACTATGATAAAAAAAATAGTATTACATACCAACATAAAAATTTGCAAAATTTGAAGGATTTATTTTTTTTTTAAATGTATTTTTCTTGATTATAAAAGGTGAAATAGAAAAAAATGTATAAAGCACATGTTTCATAAGGCGTTTTAGCGCACGTGTCAATAAAAAAAACTCGCCACTTTGTGGCTCGTTTTTTAAAATAGACGCGTGCGCTAAAACCGCTTCTTATGAAACGTGTACTTTAATATACTATTATAGGCTTCGCACAGATATTACTGTTTGGACAATGCCAGAGGTCTGCCACTCTAACCTAACCTAGGCTTCGCACCCAAAAAAAATGTCGCCCTCGGCAATTGGCCTGCGGCGCTTTTTATATTTCCTTAGAATACTAAATGACCCTCCATTTAAAATAGCCACGAGCCGACACTGCCCGCTTTGGATCGTCACCATGGAAAAAGTTAATGAATCCGTCAATCCACCCCCACACACATAGCAAATTTCTTTTCGTGCTCGCCGTGTAGAAGCAATAAGGGCGAATGCATCGAAGGCCGATTTAATCCGGGTGAGCAGGCGGCCGGGCATCTGCGAATTATTCAAACGTGAACACCCACCACGCGCAAAAGGCGGGAGGAGGGAACCGCGGGGAAGGGGAGGATGACACGGGATGCCGCGGGATACAATGGACTTCGCTGGTCGTCATCATCAGGGTGGAATATGCTTCGTGTGTAATTCATGTGAGCAGGGAGCAGGGTTGGTTTAGCTTTTAACGCAGGGGCGTCTCGATGGGAAGGGGTACCCCAACCCCTCCTCCCCACGTTAATCAATTGAGTTGGCACGTTTGCTATTACACAGAATGAGTTGGATACATTTAAATTTAAAAAAAAAATATTTTCCCAACTTTTATAATATTTTTGTTAAACTTCCTAAAATTTAAACTTCATATAATTTTAAAAAAAGCATTCTCTCTTAAAATAATAAATGGAGCTTTCAGAAAATCAGGTATTTTGTAATTTTAAAATAATATTACCTACTTTATTTAAGCCGGGTAAACATTCCCGATATCCGCGACATATTTTAATTTAAATGCCACTTACCGTCAAGTAGCGCAATACTGGACAAGTGCTAATGTGGCCACTGGCACGTGGCAGTGACACACAAATTTGCAACTGGTGTTTTAAAAATAGTGTTTATTAAATGAGGAAAAACGAATTAATCCATAACCGTTAAACAAGGTGATCTAGGTGGGAATTCAATGTCTGATCAAAAACTGATCAATCTATCGTCGAAAAAATTGCGTAAGTAGTTAATAGTTTCGGCGGCTGTATGGGCGGCTGCACCGTCCTGTTGAAAATATCCAAAACGTAGTTCTTCGTCAAGTAATTGCTCCACAAATGGATTCAAAATATTGTCTCTATACCGCTGTGCTGTAACTGTGTCATGGAAAAAATAGGACCAAGAATTCTTCTTCGGGCAACACCAATTTTTTGAGGCTGCAATGTGAACTCTACAAAAAAATGGGGATTTTCACTACTCCACATGCGTGTATTCTGAGAATTCACATAACCGGAGAGG
This sequence comes from Polydrusus pterygomalis, assembly GCA_963969555.1. Classification (NCBI taxonomy): domain Eukaryota; kingdom Metazoa; phylum Arthropoda; class Insecta; order Coleoptera; family Curculionidae; genus Polydrusus; species Polydrusus pterygomalis. The sequence continues at coordinate 35,309,834 of OZ018375.1, read as the reverse complement.
TGGAACCAGGCTTCATCCGATAAAAATGTCATTTATTTCCAATAAATTTTGGGTAAACCATTGAAAGCAATTCCTGCGTCTTTCAAAATCTGCGGCTTGTATTTCTTGGAATACTTGCACTTTATAAGGAAATAAATTAAGCTGCTTCTTAAGAATAGTCCTGCTCGTTCCATAAGATCTTCCCACTTCTTGGGACAAGCGTCTTATACAATTTGTTGGCGTATTTTGCATTATTTCACGAATGTTTGCAACAAGTTCTTTTGTTCCTACAGATGGTCTTCCTGATGCTCCTTTTTTGTGTTGTATAGAACCTGTTTCCCTAAACACAGCCACGGTTCTTTTCTGGCAATGATAAAAATCCCGAGCAATAAAAGCATCGTTAGGAAAATGTTGGTGAAAATCGTCCATGCACAAACCCGGATTGCATTGCCACTCACCATTTACTCTAATCCCGTTTCGAAAATACGCTTTAACCATGAATGTTTTGTGCTGTTCCGTAAATAAAAGCCCATTGTGTGAATTGTTCAAGAAATTGGAAAAATTAGCGATGAATCAAATTACTTGTAACGACTGTCAAAGATGACGGAATAACTGATTGATTGTTAACTCAGGTAGTTACTGACACCCAACAGGTATTAAGCTCTACGGCTAAGCATTACGTCCTTAGATGCAAGGCCCTCTTTGATGCAAATAATTTTTGCTCGCACGATAGAAACCCGGCATGTGCATCGGCTTCTTTCTCTGATTAGCTACAACGTGCTGAATTAATAGCTAATAATACGGCTGTTGTAGAAAATTTGTTAAAACTTTCCCACACAAAGGACTATCCGTACAAAGTAACCGCGTAGATGGACATTTACCGACATCGAAGGTGTATCGGGTATATACCACGCGGGTCTTGTTTCAATTAGGCCCAAGGCGACCGGTCGGTAGTGCTCTGCCACGAAGGGGGCGGCCGACGGGCGGCCGAATCGATGCCCATCCGGACGACCATCAAAGTAGGCCGGGAAGATAATCGTCATCGCAGCTGCTGACCGCGGCTGGTTGCGTTTAAGCAAAAAGGAGCAATAAATACATTGGGAATAGGTAGGCTCCGGAGTTAGTTAAATTTTTATGATTTTATACAGGGCAATAAAGGCGCTAGTGCCGACAAGGGTCACTTTATGGAAAAATTTGATTTATAACATTTATTTATTTATTTATTTATAAAGTGTTTTAGTGATATAGATTAGAGATTTGAATCCAGAACCTCTCTATTGATATGTTTCCCGATTTAGCAACATTCTGAACGCAACTCACAATCTTTATTAAGGCAATGGAGCCTAATGAATAAAAATGTAGCGATTGTTTTTTCTTATAAAATCGAAGTAATTTCTTGAAAGTCAATGAATAAAAACTAAAGTAATTGCTTTTGCGTCCAGCAATTGCTTAAAAGTGCCGGAATTGCTTCTAGACAATGCATTTTCTTAAAAAATAGAAGCCATTGCTATCGTTTGCTTAAAATGTTATGAATAAATTAAGGAATTGCTTTTTCTAGTGTAGCAATCGCTTTAAACTTTTTAAGATGGTCGACCCGTGCATCATTTGCTTGGTAGCAGTCAACTTTAGTTCTCCGCGGCATACACGTGCGTTGCTCTTAATTTGTGTCTTCAATCATGGCTGAATATATGAACGAAAATGTTGAGTGGATGGCAAATTACTTTTTGACTGGTACTGGTAAAAGGCGAGGGGGTGCACTGTCGCCTTTAAATGAGATTAAAGTCTTTCTGCGGAATTGTCGGATCCGGGCTTTCAAAATTCTGTAGGTGCAGAACTCGGTCTTCATCAAACTACTGTCTGTAAGACATACAGTTCTATAATGGATGCAGTTTTGGAAGCCAAACGGTTGTGGTCAGAGATATTTATTTATGTTCCTTCAATTTGTGAACGAATATCAATTGCTTGTCTCTAATTTCTTCATCACTACTATCACTTTCCTCATTTTCACTGAAATCTGCCATATCGCAAATATAAGTTTCCTATTTTCCACATAAACGTAACAGATTGTACTAAATAGACCAACGTTGTTGTATTTACGTCAACTCTTTTGCAAATTAGGCACCAAACTGTACCGGGTGAACCACTAAGAATGGTCGTCGGCTATATCTCAGAAACTGGAAGTCATAGAGCTTTTAAGTAAAATATGTTTTAGTAAAAGTGCCCAAAAGAAAATGTTGGAAATTATTTTCGAGTTTCTAAACTCACCGCTAGAGGGCGTAAATCCAAAATTTTCCATTTTTTGAAGGGTACACCCTGTATGTTTTTAAATTTTCAAATTCCACATAAAATTATAATTATTTTTTATTAAATGCATCATTAGTCTATACTTCATAGTTTCCGAGATATTGACTCTCGAAAAGTGACATTTTTGAACTTTGACAGCTTCTAACTTTTTAACAGTATGTCTTAGAGCAAAACGGCTTACATGACCCTATCTTCAATTTTTATTATCTTCCCAAAAAAATCAACTTCCAGTTAAACCGGAACAACTATATTTCCTGCTTTCGAGTTACATCCGGTTTAACCGGAAGTTGATTTTTTTGGGAAGATAATAAAAATTGAAGATAGGGACATGTAAGCCGTTTTGCTCTAAGACGTACTGTTAGAAAGTTAGAAGCTGTCAAAGTTTAAAAATGTCACTTTTCGAGAGTCAATATCTCGGAAACTATGAAGTATAGACTAATGATGCATTTAATAAAAAATAATTATAATTTTATGTGGAATTTGAAAATTTAAAAACATACAGGGTGTACCCTTCAAAAAATGGAAAATTTTGGATTTACGCCATCTAGCGGTGAGTTTAGAAACTCGAAAATAATTTCCAACATTTTCTTTTGGGCACTTTTACTAAAAAATATTTTACTTAAAAGCTCTATGACTTCCAGTTTCTGAGATATAGCCGACGACCATTCTTAGTTGTTCACCCGGTACATGAAATATATAATCTGAAGAAGTGGATAAGCCACGTCTAAACTCGTGTTGAATAAGCAGTTGCTTTAAAATTTTATTCTTATCTCGATCTAGCGATTGCTTTTACTTATAGCATTTGCTAGTCAAGCAATTGCTTTTACTAAAAAGTAATTGCTTCATTTTTATTCATCACGCTCATTGACTATGTCAATTTGCTATTTAAGTTTGAGTAGTCAAAAAATGTCAGCGAATGTTAATCAAATTTGAATATTGCACTGTTAATATACATCCAAAATGCGCCTCGCTGAAGATGAACGCATAGAAATTTTGATTATGTTGGGTTGTGGCGATAAAAGAAGAAGTCATGGGGAAGTCTGTGATATGTTCAATGCAAAATACCCAAATCACCCGCCTATTAGCCAATTGACAGTGTAGGGTAGCAATTAAATGGATAACTCCCGTATAGTTAAAGATAGCGTTAAAAGTGGTCGTCCTGGTACACCTGAGAAGAAAAAAATAAACCTATTATCATCACATCATATCACTACAGGAATATTCTCATAGCTCAAGCACACAGCAGCTTCCACATAAACTAATGCTTCGGCAGGCATAATTGGCGACTGCGTCATTGGGTCAATATTCTTTGGAGTAACTTAATTGACCATAATATCTGAATTTTTGCAAGGAGAACTTATTCCAGCTTTGACTGCTTTGTTTCCTCACCATGAAGAAGAAGAAGATCTTCATGTTGATCGAATATGCTTACAGCAGGATGGTGTTCCGCCTCATTACGCCATAAATGTTCGTCAATATTTAAGTGAAGTTTTTACAACCGCTGGATAGGAAAACGGGTACGGTACCATTGAATGGCCATCACTATCGCCAGACTTTAATCCTGTAGATTATTTCCTTTGAAATCACCATACCAAAGTTTACGTAACAAAATGCGGCACATAATGTCAAAAATAGATTTTACTTTAGATTGGAGATTTGTGAAGAATAAATATAGTTTAAAAAAACTAAAAAACACGCTTTGATAATTAATCAAACTAAAAGCGGACAATAAATATAGTTTAAAATTATTCTTGAAATTCTTAATATAGGCAGAAAATAATAATGAACTATAAACATTATAGTGCAGTAATAGGTATAGTATTTCTCGTAAGAAAGTTTTGGGGTAAGGTACAAACGCCAATTAAGGCCACCTTAAGGTTCTGCTTGCTATAATTACTTTATATTATAAAATAATTCAGTATAAACTACGTTTATGTCAACTGTTATGTATTAAATAATAAATAGTATTCATTAAAATAGTCAACAAAAATGTCTGAAGGAAAGAAATACAAAAATAAAAAGTCTTGCATAATGGCCTTATTTGGTAACTGGGCCCATAATAAGGCCAGTAATAATTTAAATAAAGTTGTGGTCATTAAAACATTTTTTAATAAGGCCAGTAATAATTCAAACAACAAATCTGTAAATTAAACAAATTTCTTTAATTCTATAAAGTAATTAACAAATGAAATAAATTACAGAACAAAAAAGTCAAACTCAAAATTCAAAATTTAGATCTAAGAACATTGCGGACAAATAAAAACCTCTTTATCTTCTTTCATTAGTCCAACACACTCTTCATGGACATAGGTGTTGCACATGACTCGTTTTTTGGGAGGCATAACGCTGAAAAGAAAGTATTTTATCAGCAAGTACATATTTTGTAGGCGACTCCCTAATAAGGCCACTTCGGTGGCCTTATTAAGGGGCTGTCTATACTCTAAAGTTTAAGTTCCTAAAAAATATATTTGAAACTCTAACATCAAAATACTTTTAATTATTAATAATCAAATGCCTATTGATAACAGAAAAAATAGAACCGGTATTTTCAGCAATAATTTGAGACTCTGAGGAATTAAACAAAACTTACCTGATATTATAATATGAAATACACACGTTCAAACACGACAAATAAATTAAAATTATGCGACTAACTCCATGCTCATCAAGATGGCTACTGACACATACTCATGTTTGAGCGGCAAACGACGGGTAAATCACGCCCTCTGCTGGAAATTTATAAATTAATATTAGCTGAATTATTAGGATGTGGCCTTATTAGGAGACTGACCTTATTTGGCGTCGGTACCTTAGTTTTGATTTTCTTCATTCTATATGTTTTTTGAGATGCTGAATCCGAATCTGAGGTTTGCTAACAAAATTTCGTGACGCAACATTGAAAAAAATGCAAAAAAGGTAAAAAAAGGTAATTTTGGAAGTCTTTTGATTAGGTATAACTCGAAAATCATCAATTCTTCGGTAAAAAAAAAACTTCTAGTCAAAATGAAAGTACATAAAATGTTCTTCAAATTTCATTCTTTTTTAATTTTAGTTTTTAATTTAATTTTTTTTTAATTTTAGTTTTTAGTTTTTTTTTTCTATTTTAATTTTAGTTTTTTTTTATTTTTATTTCTTTTTTAATTTTAGTTATCGGATTTTTCAGAAAAATATGTTAGAGTTTTGGAGTAAAAAAGGTGGGTTTTTGGAGAGGCAAATAAAACACGTCACTTTTCAACTAGCGATTGAGCCCGAACGGTTTGTCTGAGAGAAAATTAAAAAAGAATGAGATTTAAAGAAAATTTTATGTACTTTCATTTTGATTAAAAGTATTTTTACCAACAAATTTATGATTTTCGAGTTATAATCAAAAGACTTCAAAAATTACCTTTTTTTGCATTTTTTTTCAATGTTGAGTCACGAAATTTTGTTAGCAAACCTCAGATTCGGATTCAGCATCCCAAAAAACGTAAAGAATGGAGAAAATCAAAACTACCCCAAAACTTTCCTGCGAAGGGCCTTTATGAGCACAAATTTATTGAATTATTAGTATTATTGTGAAAAAAGCGAGGGGTGCTCGCTATACGAAAAATATAGCACAAAGCGACCCACGCTTTTTTCACAATATTACTAATGTTTATCGTTCATTATTATTTTCTGTCTATATTAAGAATTTCAAAAATTATTTTAAACTATATTTATTTTCCGCTTTTTAGTTGCGTGTTTTTTAGTTTTTTTAAACTAGGTATATTTATTTTTAATTTTTTAGTTTGAGTTATTGTTAAGAAAAAAAATTTTTTTTTGAGTAGATTGAGCTAGATTAATGGATTATTGTATTGTCAGCGGTTCTTGATAAGTCTACAAAATTTAAATTAAATCTGACCGTTTAAAGTGGGTCAAAATCGGGTTCAAAGAAGTCGGTTACAATGCCACGCTCTCAGGGTCGTATTTAGAAATTAGAAAATAAATAAGGCGTGTGGCATAGACTGCCCTCTGGCTAGCTCAGTTTAAAAAAAGAAATAATATTAAAATCCGTGACTAATTCTCATTGGGGCGCGGTAATCAATCCGTTTAGGTAAAATTAGGGTAAACCCAAGCCCAAGCTATTGTAATTTTAAATGGCGCCACTGAGTTTATTTTAAATGTTAGATTTTACCAAACTAATCAATGTTTTAGAATTTACCCTGTTGGTTATCCTCTGGCATCACTACCAGCCCGGATGATGACCACATCAAACCCAGAAGATGCTATACCCCAATGATAATAAAAGAAAACTAATACTTAAAACAATTAAGTTTTAATAATAATTCAATAGTAATATTAAGTTTGCAGTATTGACATTATTGAATATTAGAACGCTAATTAATGGTTATTTTTCACTGTAGAAAATCATTTATTAAAATTTACCACAAGAAGGGGTGTCGTAACCAAACCTAATATGGATCCATATTTTACAGATAGGGCCCCTATTACATAACTAAACTCTGTGAGACGCTGATTATTTGTATACCCTACGAGGGCCTAATTAATTAATTAATTACTAAAATGGTTTAAATAAAGTAGATTAGATTGTATTTCATAAACTTGGTTGGTCATTACGTAACGGTTAAGACGCCACAAACATTAATGCTTATCTGCTATTTATTCCGATTTGGCTGCATTTATGCTGGTGTAGTGACTGGATTAAGCCGACAAATCACGACTCCGCAGGCCTGGATAAGGATGGGGTACTCCAGGGTGCATCACGTTGTATATTTGGGGTAGGTACAAAGATGCTTCTATTGAAGCAGTAAGAAGAAAAACCCTACAATAAATATAAGTTTATAAGAGCTGGCAAACGACAATAAGCTGGAGGGTGGCATCCAGAAGTTAAATGTCTATATTAAAAAGAAAAGAAACCTTACCTCTTTCCGAGGGTTTTCTTGTTTAAGATAAGTAAGCTGCTGGTTGGAATTTATCAGATGCTGCTTCTTTTCTCGTGTGGATGGTAATAAGGTAAGCTAGGGCCACTAGAAGGAAATAAAATGGAAATTACCACAAGGTCGCCATTTTGAGGAAATGATGATTAACTTACGTGAAGACTTTTAATCCCTTCGCAGGAACAATTTCTTTATACAGGGCACAACAACTTCCCTATAGTGAAACTAAATAACTGGTATTCTGGACAAATCCCGTAAGGATGATATCGGATATTCCAAAATCCACAATCACAAAACCAGAACACACCTTGCCTTCACCGGCTAGTTAACGAGAATTTTTATAATATGGCGACTTTCCTCTTTCTCGCGCCAAGTTACCTCCCCACTTCTGACCCCCTTCCAGAATAGTCAAACTTAAAATTCCCTAGGTTGCACAGCCTCTCTTTATCAGAAAAAGTCAGGGGCGGTTCGATGTTTAAGGCCCAAGATGCAAATTATTACTAGGCCACATAGGCTAATTCAAGGAACTGGGCATAAGGTCTTTAACCAGACAGTGCCCAACATAATACAATTATACAGTTTACCCTCTTAAGACCAACGGAGCTGTACAATCGACAATTTATATAGAAGAACATAGGAAACCTAACAAAATGGGTGACACCACTGATCGACCATGGAGCATCGATAGCGATGGTACCTGCTAATGCGCCGGTCTAGTGATATTTCTGGTAACACTATTTACCGCGGAACCAACACGTGCGAAAACCTGCTAACTAGATAACCAACCTTGCTTTACCAAAATAAGAGTGGTTCTTGACAAATTGGCGGGTATCTTGCTGAAGTTAGAAATAATACTATATCACAGCGCATTAAATGTAAGAATATTCCAGTGAGCAACACAATATAAAATTCATTCAAATCGATGGCGGTAGCTTAGAATCAACATAGTGGTAGTATGTAAGGAAATACTAATAAAATCTCAACCCGTCCCTTATTTATTGAATTTAATTATTCCGAAAGAAAACGGAACGTTACAACAAACAAACATACATACAAACCCGAACAAACGACAAAAATTGTCAAAATTTTATTTTGACGTGTACAATTTTTTTTTTTTAATTTTTCTCTATTCTTAGCAACAATATCTATACGACCCCACGTTTGTTTCATTACTATCGGTTATTGTAATAACTCTGGACAGGTGTCAAATTTTGACAAGAGAATTTTTTGCGTATTTTTTTCAACTTTCCACCGTCAATATACATACGACCTTATAGTTTTTTCATTAATATCATTTTTTTTAAACGATTTGACATATTGACAGCTGTCAAATTTTGACAGCTGTCAAATTTTGACAGGAGAATTTTTTGCTTATTTTTTCCGAAGTCTCCGCATCGAATACTATGACCCCATAATTTGTTTCGTCAAAATCGCTTCTTCGTTTTATAACTGACAGCTGTCAAAATTTGACAGGAAAATTTATCAAAGCGTGTAGATTATTGTATTGTCAGCGGTTCTTGATAAGTCTACAAAATTTAAATTAAATCTGACCGTTTAAAGTGGGTCAAAATCGGGTTCAAAGAAGTCGGTTACGGACGAACAAACATACAGGTGAAGCTAATAAAAGCGCGTTAAAAAGAAATGGGCAACATTTCCATCAATTTTTACAATAAAATAAATTGCGTGTACATTGCCTAAATGCAAAAGTGAATAATGGGTCGTAATCCCTTTTTATACCCTTTTCAACGAGCTTATCGCAATACATACCTTAATATTAAAAAAAAAAAGCTAAAGGCGATAAGAGAGCGGTAAATTTCATGAAGACACGAACAAACCCAAAATAAACGTAGCCGTAGTTCTGTAATTTTTCAGCAAGTAAAGGGGCTTTCTAATACTGAATTTATTCCAGTTAAGAATTCCACCCTGTATATTATGCAAGTTATGCAACAATTGACGTGGTAAAATGAAACACTTTTTCAGCCTTCTGGTACAGTGCCATGCTGACATTGCAAATATGCACACCGGAGCCATCGGCAAACTTTAGTAAAGTCGGGACGATAGATACTTGGTTCCGAAAGATCCTTTGACTGCCGATGCCGCCGAAAAAAAAGTACTGTTTTTATTCACCGATTAAATTTAAAAATAAAATTCTCTCTTGAAAAATATTATTTATTTTCTTCGGCTTCTCTTTGTAAAAAAATTAAGAAATAAAAACGATTTATATTTACATTAGAGAGATATCGGTAGTTCCAATAGCGTCGTCCGCAAATAGCGGAGACACTATTTTAACGTGTTTCCTATGCGCGATTCGATTTGATAGCGCCGCAACGTTAATAGCGATACCGCACGGAGTTATTTACGAGGGTATTACTCCGTGCGGTATTAGAAATAACGTAACATATTGGCATGCGCAGACGGAGTAGAAGCAAATTTTGAGGTTAGTTCTTTCTGTTTATGTTATGTTTGAATGATTTAAGTGCTTGGGTTATTTTCTTTGATTTTTAAGGCAAGTATTTTTTGAAAAGCCTTCTTATTATAAATTAAATTTTGCAGATCATTGCAGTTTTGATCCTGTCATTGATAACGTTAACGCGCAACGCTATCTATGGTTCCGATATCTTTAATATAAAACATAATACCGCCCAGACGTTATTCAGATAACGCAACGCCTGGAGTAATTTGCGCTAGGGCGTGTTATTTAATATACCGATATCTCTCTATTATTTTATAAAAAAGCCTCGGAGCTTGAGCAAACAACACCTGCAAGTACAGTGGTCCAATATGTTGGTGAAAATTGGACTTCTATTCTTTGATTTAGTTTAATTCTAAGGAATGTAGATAAACACATATTGAAATAATTTTTCACTGGCCGAATACCGAATATTCGCCTGATCTTCCCGGCCGAATAACGAATATTAAATAGTATTATAATAATTATTAACTATTGTCAACGTATAAAAATAAAACTGTAAAAATATTTTGGTACAGTTCGTCATTTAATATGTACATAACTATTTTTAAGAAAAGTCTGTTCGTGTAGAATAACCCGTTTATGTGTCGGCTCACATCAATAGTGTGACCGCCCTTAATTTTATTTTCGCCAGCACTCAAACGCAACAATATTCGAATAACTCTGAAAAAATGTGTTTGTATTCCGCTTTAGGTCCTGTGGTCTGTGGTGATCGGTGACGCACGGAGATGCTTATCGTGCGGTGACTACTGTCCCACTGCTTTTTAGTTCGCACGACACGCAGAAATTCTTCGCTTGTTTTCTGACGAGACGGAGAGCCAAGCAGGGCAACAGACCTGCTCCATTTAAATGTCTGGGGGGACGCTGGTTACAACAGTAGAAATTAAATGTTTATTGAATAAAATACATTTCGGACAATAGTGCAGTTGATTGACTTGTTTAATGCGGTGCGAGTGACGCGACGGTGTCTTTAACTGTTTGTATATTAGTGGAACTATACTATTTTTTTGGTAAATCACGTACCTTTTGGATAATTTAAGTGAAAGTAACTATTTAGTGTTATTATTCTTTGGGTTGTTTTAAAAGAAAAATGTTTCGCCCCTGGGAAGAGCCTTCAATATGGCGCCCATGGAAGGAATGGCACGAATCACCAACCGTGTGGCGTCCATGGGAATATGCAGCTACGAGAACCAACTGTAACCGAGTTGAAGATATTGGCAATTGCATAGGAGAAGATAGTGCTACTGGAAATACATTTCAGCCGGTTAAAAGAAACGGTAAAAAACATTACGTATATTTAAATGAACAGGCAAAACAAATTTGTTTAAATGTATACAATAATCTTACAAAATCTCCCGAAGATATCGGAAAGGACACTGTTCTGAAAAAAGCAGCCCACTTAACAGGTATTTCATATTCCACGATGTGTCGCCTTGTCAGGGAAGGCAATACCAAGAGGAAAAAACGATCCGATGTGGGGACATGCAGAGAAATTGATCCGTCGCTTGCAAAATGTTTAAGAAATATAATATACGACAAATACAAAAAAAATGAAATACCTACTATTGAAACAATACGCAAGACGTTATTAGAATTTAATAAATCTTATTCCACAACAACATTAAAAAGTTTGCTTAAAAAACTGGGCTTTAAATTTAAAATTGTTGACAAACGTGTTGCAATAATGGAAAGTAAAAGAATCGTACGTTGGAGAATTGAGTATTTGGACAAGATTAAAAAATATCGAGAGGCCAATCGATCAATTTACTATTTGGATGAAACGTGGTTTGATACCCACGACACTGCTAAACGTGGATGGACTGATGATACACCGAAATGTCAGTTAAGAGGTGTGCCACCAAACAGAGGATCCCGTCTTGTTATACTTCACTGTGGATCTGCTGACGGATGGGTTACAAATGGTTTGAAATTGTGCGGAAAGAAAATTCAAGATTGTAATGTTGACTATCATAAAAACATGGAATCGGAAATATTCGAAGAATGGTTTGAGCACAATCTTCTTCCCAATTTGAAACCTAACAGTGTAATAGTTATGGATAATGCCTCATATCATTCTCGACAATCTATAAAAATTCCAAATACGTCATCAACTAAAGAAGAAATCAAGGATTACCTGGTATATCATGATCTATACTTTGAAGAAAGTTATACAAAAAAGGAATTGTTAGACGTACTTCGTACTAAAAAATTTGAAAAAAAATATGTCACTGATCAACTCGCAGCAAGACATGGTCATACTGTTCTTAGATTACCTCCTTATTATTGTACGTTTAACCCGATAGAGCTTATCTGGGGACAACTAAAACCACGACTTCGACGAAAAAATGTTTTTCCAAAATTTGACCACAAAGTTGTTGAATTAATTAAAAATGAAGTTTCTCAAATAACTAATGAAAATTGGACACGTTGTATTCAACATGTAATAAAGATTGAGGACGAGTATAGAAGGTTAGGCCAAATTCACACTAATGCTGGAGACAGATTTATTATTAACCTCGAAGAAGAAAATCTTAATAGTGGGGAAGAAAGTGGAGACTCCCAAAACGAAATTTAATAAGGTACCTAAATGTATTATAATTGTAACAAAAGCTGCTTTTCTTAATATCACTGACAAACAGCAAAATCATCATCATCTAATTACTATATAAAATTTATATTAGTTTCCAGGAAGTTTTGTTCGTGTAGAATAACCCATTTTTTTGTGAGCTCGTGTCAACGGTGCCACAGGCGCTAGTTATTTTATTTTAATCGATAGAAAAACACCTGCTAAAAAAATAATTTCTTATAAAATATTAAATATTTTTACTTTTTGTTCTTATGTTTTTAAAATCCAAGTATTTCTTATTTCAAGTTATTTTCAAGCTTAATCTACTGCGTATTTAATAATTTTATTTATTAATCTTATACGCCCCTAATGTCTGTTCCATGTCCGAGTCTCTAAGCATGTTTATAAAAAATTACAACTTAGTAAAGAACCTGCTTTCAATCATCGCCCAGGGATGACAACTTATATAAATCCATATTTAAATATTTTGCCAGAGCTTTGACCGGATATTTTATGTATCAGACCACCGCATTGCCGCCTGCCTTCGCCAAACTTACGCGTCGTCATAGCCTCGGGTACCGACCCCTTTGACTATCCCGACAAAAAATAATAAATAATATTTTTCAAGAGAGAATTTTACTTTTAAATTTAATCGGTCAATAAAAACGGTACTTTTTTTTTCGGCGGCATCGGCAGTCAAAGGATCTTTCGGAACCAAGTATCTATCGTCCCGACTTTATACGGTCATCAGAGCCGACCGCGATTGTAATCAGAGAAAACGGCCCAACCCGTGGAAGGAGCAGACGTCGCCCCGCCCGAGGGAACGGGTGCTCGGCGCCGAATGTTCATCAAAGACCGCAAACCGTAACAAAGTATCAAAAATCTACCTAATTTATACCCGTATCTACGGACAAGATTGGTAGGATTCTATCTAGTATCTATAGCATAGACTTCTTATAGAATAGACTACATTGTTTATGTTTTAAAGAAATCAAAGATTCCCGCGTTCACAATTTGTATGGTCCACTATACTTTACACGCGAATCAATAGCAACGCTGTTATCAAACTTACCGTTAAGTCACATACTGTGCGAGCAAAACTTATTTGCATCAAAGAGGGCCTTGCATCTAAGGACGTAATGCTTAGCCGTAGAGCTTAAATTAAATGTTGGGTGTCAGTAACTACCTGAATTAACAATCAATCAGTTATTCCGTCATCTTTGGCAGTCGTTACCAGTAATTTGATTCATCGCTAATTTTTCCAATTTCTTGAACAATTATTCACACAATGGGCTTTACGGAACAGCACAAAACATTCATGGTTGAAGCGTATTTTCGAAACGGGGTTAGAGTAAATGGTAAGTGGCAATACAATCCGGGTTTGTGCATTGACGATTTTCATGAACATTTTCCTAACATTGCTTTTATTGTTGGGGATTTTTATCATTGCCTGAAAAGAACCGGGGCTGTGTTTAGGCAACCAGGTTCTACACAACACAAAAAAGGAGCAGGAAGACCATCTGTAAGAACAGAAGAACTTGTTGCAAACGTTCGTGAAATATTGCAAAATACGCCAACAAATTGTATAAGACGCATGTCCCAAGAAGTGGGAAGATTTTATGGAACATGCAGGACTATTCTTAAGAAGCAGCTAAATTTATTTCCTTATAAAGTGCAAGTATTCCAAGAAATACAAGCCGCAGATTTTGAAAGACGCAGGAATTACTGTAAATGGTTTACCCAAAATTTATTGGAAATAAATGATTTATTAGACCTGACATTTTTTTCAGATGAAGCCTGGTTCCACCTCTCCGGTTATGTGAATTCTCATCAGAATACACGCATGTGGAGTAGTGAAAATCCCAATTTTTTTGTAGAGTCCACATTGCATCCTCAAAAAATTGGTGTCTGGTTAGCTGTTTCCCGAAGAAGAATTGTTGGTCCTATTTTTTTCCATGACACAGTTACATCACAGCGGTATAGAGACAATATTTTAAATCCATTTGTGGAGCAATTATTTGACGACGAACTACGTTTTGGATATTTTCAACAGAATGGTGCAACCGCCCATACAGCCGCCGAAACTATTAACTACTTACGCAATTTTTTCGACGACAGATTGATCAGTTTTCGATCAGACATTGAATTCCCACCTAGATCACCTTGTTTAACGGTTATGGAACGTATGGATTACTTCGTTTTTCCTCATTTAAAGAACACTATTTTTAAAACACCAGTTGCAAATTTAGAACAATTACAAGAAAGGATTATCCAAGAATGTGGTAACATTTCTCCAGACATGCTGGTCAACACTTTCGAAAATATGAAGAGACGTGCGAATTTATGCTTGGAGCATGGCGGTGGCCAATTTCAGCAATTTATGTAGGTCGTAGGTAATTATTTTTCTTTTGCTTTCTGTATATTCTTACTTTGTAAATTTTGTAAACAACAAAAATAAATTTGTATTCTCTCCTTATTTTATTACTCATTAGTTTGGCATATCATGTCATAATATAAATTTGACAAAATTTTAACCTAGATTTGGTTAGATATATCGTCCCCATATAATTGTGATCTAAACCAAGCTCTACGTTTTTTTATCCAAGCCCTCTTTGATGCATATAATTTTTGCTCGCACGGTATAAAGGTAAACATCTGTGGTTGGGGTACCGAAACCGTGAAGACAGAAGATTTTTCCTGTCGTTTCGTCAGATCCTTATTTCTAATGTTGTATATTGGTAACGATTTCGAAAAGACCAAACGTGCCCCATTCATAGTCATACACTTACCTACGCAGACCTTTATTTATTTTTTTAGTCGTCAGCAATAAATAATTTAGGTACTCCCATCTCAAAATGGCAGGCCCAACAAAGGAATAACCGTGTCGTTCGGGCCCGAAACGACACAAATAACCCTGAGATTGACGCCATGGCATGCGGGGTGCCATTTGTGCCTAATCCGGAGCCGCGGTCTTAAAACGGCGGATACGAAAACAAGCAGGCAAGCGAAATTTTACGTTGGAAATTAGTCATGCGACGAACATTTTACCGATGGATGGTCATTTTATCCCGGGTGGCGCTGACAGTTTCTGGGAAACTGCCATTAGCCGAATTGATGGAGAGCGTTTGAATTTTGCCTGGAGGAATAAGAGCGACGAGCGACGGGGAGCCTATAGATGGACCTTCAGGCTAAGCCTATAGGGGATTATTTAGTATGAGTATCCGCAATGTTGAATGATATACAGTATACAGGGTTTTTGTTTTTAATTACAACCCATTCCTTCTTCTGCCTTAACAAAGAATTATCTCTTATACACCAGTAAAGTCCGCATCATATGGGATTTTTTTTAATTAATAGCTTTATTCAAAATTTGACTTTTACATCAAGTTCTGCTTCGATCGAGATGAAAATTAAGCAAAAAAATAGTAGTCACGTGATTCGCATTACCTGTCAAATTTTAATTTTTTCCCAAAAATTACTCAAAAGTGGGGTTATTTCTGAAAATATCGAAAAAAGTCATTAGAAAAAGTTTTTTTAAATGCAGTTTCTAGCCCACATGCAAAGTTTCAGCTGCATAAGATACTTTTAATTTTTTACCTATATTTTTTAAATTGCACCACTTTTGCAAAATAAGACTCGACGCAACCTACATAAAACTTTTTAGTTTTGACAATGCTTTATTTCAGATACATTTTCTTTAAAGTAGCGTCATATTAAATGTGTGTATTTCTACAAAATCAAAATTGGGCTATTAAAATTTGGTCGCATGTGATGCAAAGTTTATTTGTTTTTGACCCTGTATAAGGTAACTTCATAAAATAAGTATTTTTTAAAATGTTGTTTGTGTCTGAAAGTAAAATAATAAAAAATAAAGTAAAGGGGTTTTAAATTAAATCGTTGAAAATAGGTAAACTTTACGTTAAGTTAAACTAAAATTTATTTTCCACATAATGAACACTTTACTGATGACACTGTGTTCTTTTTTGTCTTAATATTAAGGTGAATTACTTTAGAAAAACACACATTTAATATGGCTCTACTTTAAAGAAAATGTATCTGAAATAAAGCATTGTCAAAACTAAGAAGTTTTATGTAGGTTGCGTTGAGTATTATTTTGCAAAAGTGGTGCAATTAAGAAAATATAGGTAAAAAATTAAAATTATCTTATGCAGCTGAAATTTTGCATGTGGGCTAGAAACTGCATTTAAAAAAACTTTTTCTAATAACTTTTTTTGATATTTTCAGAAATAACCCTACTTTTAAATTATTTTTTGGAAAAAATTAAAATTTGACAGCTAATGCAAATCATGTGACTACTATTTTTTTGCTTAATTTTCATCTCGATCGAAGCAGAACTTGATGCCGAAGTCAAATTTTGAATAAAGCTATTAATAAAAGAAAATCCCATATGATGCGGACTTTACTGGTGACACTGTATAACAGCAAGAAATTATTTAATCATCTGCCCCTTCGTATACGGAATATTATTTGCGGAAAGAAGTTTCGGAGAGAACTAAAAAAGTTGTTAATTGAGAGAGCATTCTATTCGATGACTGAATATTTTGAGGTATCATTAACTTAAAGTAGGTGTATGTTCTGTTGTATTTGTACGGTGTTATTAATTGGATTACGTCGACTGTTGTGTGTGTGTTCTGTGGCGCTGGTTGCAACAAAATGGCCAGCTTCCATCAGCTGCTATATTGAGGAATTTTAACTGTAGTTCTGATTTTTAAAATGTTTGTACCAAATTAATTTAAGACTTTTTATATAATTTTACGTTAAATTTTAAACAATGCTTTGTCAATGAGAGTATGTTCTTGTGATAATAAAGCTGTATTTGACTTTGACTTTGACAACGTTTCAATTGGTCACCTGAAGACAACTGGACATACATACCAGTGGATAGTATTCCCTTTTTTATGCCCTTTCCAACGAGTACAATCACAATCACAATACATACCTTTACATTAAAGAAAATGATCTAATACAACAGGTTTGTTCGGGTTTGTTCGGGTTTGTTCAAGACATAGTGTGTAATAATATATAATAATAAAAATAAATTAATTGATAGCTTATTTTTTTTTCCCATATTATATAAATTGCTAGTGTATCAAATCCGCTTTAGTGTTATTTCAACTCCAGAACTGCTAGAACAGTGTTCTTATTGGTAGTACAGTCTTGTTAAATAATGAACTACTTTTAATTCAGCAATTTTGTTAAGAAATAAATTGTATCTTCTCAATGCGACGCATTTTGTTCCCAGTAAAGCGATTTCTCTACAATTAAGGCAGCAGAACAGCGCCCTTAAAAACGAATTGTATCGGTTAGACCCTATAATCCACAAGACGTTGGTGGGGGTTCGTAGCTGTCCTGTCTGAATTTGAATTTTATTTGTCGTACCCATACCGGTTTCAATTAATTTATTTTTTCTTTGTATTTTTAACTTTGCATATCAGATAAAGCAATGGAATATTCTTATTTCGCACAACCCTCCATTATCATTACTGGACCAGTGGCGTAGCCAGCCTTGCGGGGCGGGAGGGGCGAACATATATGGGGGCGCTTTATGATTTTTTAGAACCACTATTATTATTATTAAAAATATGGTGTTTTCTATTATAAAATGTATAAAAAAAAACAAATAGAAATAATAAAAATCGAGTTAAGGTGGGAGTATCAACATGCTTGCCAACCTGTAACCTATTTCGCGTAGATTTATTTATGTTTTCTAGCTTTTACACAAAATTTAAATAAAATCAGTATCGACTTGATATTCTATAGGTAATAATTGACATATTTAATAAATATCAAGAAATTTCATAACTTATTTTAGGAGAATTGTATTGCGAAAAATATCGGATAAGATTTTTTTTAACATTATTATGTCATTGTTCTTTCACTATACAATTCTCCCAAAATTAGCAATGAAATAAATAGATATTTTTGTAATATATCAGATATTACCTAAGTAATGTTCCGACACTACTGATTTTATTAAAATGTTAGTCAATAAAATAATAAACTTGAAAAAATAACGCGAAATAGGTTATAGGTTGGCAATAGATTGAATGACGTTGATAAATCCACCTTAAGACACATCATAATATATTCTAAATAATAAACAAAAATAAATGGGATTCATGCCATTAAAAAAAATACGGACAAAAAACACTGTAACTTTCGTAAATAAAAATACATCATATACTTAATAGCAAATAGAAATAGGTAGGTACTCTAATTTTACGCTATAATATGCACTATTGCAGACATAAACAAAAAATCCTCTTTTCGGCAACACAATAATGAACATTGGCCGCCGCGACTCAAACGCCGCGCCGCCGCAGTGTGCCGAATTGCCTTTGAAGAAATCATTCGTAGGTTTTAATCATTTATTTTAACTCATAAAATAAAAATACTTCTTTTACTTTTAATTGAAAATTATATTTGAGGCATTTCAAAAAAATATGGTGTTTGTTTTTCAAAATACATATAATAGAATACCAAATTATTTTCAATTTCAATAAATGTTACAGGGTGTAATTAAAGTATATTTTTATTTTGCATACGGGCATCAAGCGGCAAGGGGGGCGGGGGGGGCAGGCGCCCCCAGGCCCCCACCTGGCTACGCCACTGTACTGAACTTTATAATCTATGGACGAAATTTACCATCTCAGTAAACCATGTTGTATAAGAGATAATCATAATATGTAATGTTAAACGACAAGAACAATATCACACTAGAAGCTATTTACATTTTTGAGAACTACAGTACTGACTTTTAGTGGTAAGTATATGCTTTATTAACCATAGCAAGCAAATATTATTATGATTAATGTCAAAGTTTTATTACAACTGTCAGATTACACCCCCAATAGAACTTGATAATTACTCTGAGTATTCAGAGCAATGTCTATATAAACCATGCTTTGGTAGCCTTAACTCCTATTTCCTATTGGCTAAATTACCGTGATATTATCACTACACAGTGGTCTAGCAATTTTCGTTGTCTTACAGCAGGGAAGCGCGTTGCTGTCACATAATTATATAGTAGTAATCAGTTGTATAAAGAGTATGTGAATTTTTATAAGAAATAGAAGGGTTTTTCTTAGCGTACATTTGAAAAAAAATAGTTGGGGCGGTTTCTACCGTCAAAAGAGGGATACATTTCATAAAGACAAGAAAAGAAGTATGCCAAACCAGTGGCGGATCCAGGGGGGGGTCAATGGGGGCCCGGGCCCCCCCTAAAGCCCGTTGAAACATTGAAAATTCTTTTTTGTTTACCTGTTACAAAAATTTGTGTTACTTTTTCACAATATAAAATATAAATATACTGATTTATTTTGATTTTTTGCATACGGGCCCCCCCTTAGGAGTATTTCTGGATCCGCCACTGTGCCAAACTAAAAGAAACGCAGCCTTAGTTCTATAGTTTTTTCGCAAATACAGAGGTTTTCTAATAGTGAATTTATTTCTGTTAAAAATTCCATCCCGTATAACTCGGAGAGAGATAGTGAAAAGCCGGAGATTCCGGCGTATAACCTACCAACACTAGGTACCCGAGCAACATTGTCAAGCTGTCGTTATCAAGAATTTATGACAGCACGCGTGCGATGCGATTACGTAGGTCTGAAAAAGTGAGTGTTTTAATATAAATAGTTTTTTTTTAGTGTACAGTGTGTCCATGGATAGAGTTTAGAAGAGGAAAATATTTTTATTAGTAGGTATAAAATAAAAAAAAGTCATGCTTTATAAAAACGTCTGCTCTTGCTGAAACTACAATTTCGAATATCATATTTACGATTACTATACAGGGTTCGTCGGAAAATATCTCAATACAGCAAGGAACTGTTATCGGGGATTCAGATGTCGAGTTGAACCATGCAGTAACGCGGTGGTACCACGTTAGAATAAAAGTTTTATAATATATGATTCAATGAATTGAAGAAATATGACAGGTAACAATAGAAATACTTCAAAAGTAGGCAAATAAAAAATGATTTTCTTACAACAAAATCGTTACTCGGTCAGGTATGAAATCATATTCGAAGTAAGAAAGCAATATAGTTTATTTTTACGTAAATTTATTTTAAACGAAATCCAAAAAACTAAAAATGTTGTTTCTGATAAACCCTGATATTTGAAATTGTAGTTTCAGCACAAGCAAAATTTATTAAATAAATCAAGGAATTGAAAAAAAATCCTAAAAAGCAAAAATTTTGTTTCTGACGAACACTGTAGGTATAGTAATCGCAAATCTGATATTCAAAATTGTAGTTTCAGCACAAGCAGATGTTTTTATAAAGAATGACTTTTTCTTCTATACCTACTAATAAAAAAGTTTTTCCTCTTCCAAACTCTATTCGTGGACACACTGTATATAAATATATATCGGGTGCCATAAAAAGTATTTGACCCCCTAATTTTTTCCGTTATTTTTGACGTAAACACTTTAGAAGTAATTTTTAGGCCAAATCAAACCTTCAAACCTACTTCCGATTTAACCGGAAGCAGGGTAAACTTATTAATTTAAAAAACCCCGCCATTTTTTATTTTATTATGGCCTATTAATCACCACGTCATTAAGAGTACTTTCGGCATTCGGTAACATTACTTGTTGTATAAGTAAATAGGTTTAGCAAACAAGTCAATCAATTAAGATCAAGGCGAATATTTACAAAAACAAGCCATTTTACAAAAGAAATAATATTTTGACAAAAGGATTTGGACGTGATGGTCAGTTCCCGGAAGGATACGTCATCAGGTAGTACCAGGTTTAAAAACCCAATGCATCTTTAAAGACCGTGTAATGTGGTGGTTAATAATGGCGATCGTGACACGATGAGTTTCAACCAAATCAGTGGCATCTCAAAAATAATATATACTTAAATTAAAATAATTTCCGTTGCACGTCATCAATCAGCTGATAGTTGAAAATCGGTAAGGAAACATAAGAACATTAAATTTGGGCAAAAAATGTATAAATTTCATGCGATATTGAAGTAAAAGAAACTTAATGTATTCTTCTTTGATACTAAGCCGCTTAAAGGGGATGTTTTTTAAATTTAACCTTTTAAAAATTAATATCATTTGAATTTTTTGGGCTGACAGTTGGCAACAGAAGTGTCAACGCATCGGTGATGTCAGTTTATTTCTTGGCGAATTTTGATTGATGTTTATTGTTTTCATTTCGTGTTTTCGTGAGTTTATTTAAGTCGTTTTTAACTAAAACTGCAAATCCTTTTCTAAATAGGATTAAAAACTGATCTTTTAAAAACAACAAAGGGATTCATACACATTTCTGTTGATTACGTTGTTTCCTTTATTGAAAAATGCCGAAGCATTTCCTTACTGGGGTATTTTAATTACAAACTGGCAACACTGCTGATACTCGAAGGTATGACGTGCAACGGAAATTCTTTTAATTTAACTTTAGTGAGTTTATAATGGAGTACAAACAGTTACGTAGGTAGTCGTCAAAAACTACACCATTCCGCCCCCCGTCTTTTGAATAAACCAATAAGAAAAACGCTCAGTTTTTTGAAATTTTTGCATCTAATACTTTTCATTGTTTTACATATTATTTATTATATTTATTTAGTTATTTATTTATTTTTTTATTTAAGTCAATCACAAAAGTAATAAAAATACAAATATAGTGTAAGCACTATGGACTAAAAGTCTGTATTGTGTACACTCTAACACACTTAAACTAAACTATTTTGACAAATAACAATTATAGTTTTATTTCCTAAGAAAATAGACAATATACTAAGTATGATAATACATATCACAAGACATTATAAAAACCTAATATTGCTCTTAATATCCTAAGTATTAAGTCTATAATCCATTTATTTAGGTCCTTTTTTATGTATTGAAATTTTTTTCTTTTAAAATGCTCTGGCAATATGTTTAGAATCTTTGGAGCTATACAGGGTTATCCAAATTAAGTGTCCACCATTGGTAACTTTGTTGTTATTAAAGATAGAAGATTGTTTAAATTAGCAAACTAGTAGTATTTTTACAGCTCATTAAGATACAAGAATTTAAAAAAACAGTAGAGCTTTGCGTTTTTGAGGTTAGAGGTAAAATGCCATTTTTTTTAAATGGACACTCCTGTATATTATATTTTTATCTGTTAAAGCTTTAAATTTTAAACAAAAAAGCTTATAATGACTTTTCAACTTAGTCAAAAATAATGTCAATATTGAATTTCTAAATATTAATAATAGTAAAATAATAAGGAGGCTATGAAGACAGCGTCACCATCGCCCTATTTAATATATATTTGGCATCTGGAAGGCTTTGGAAAACAATGGTAATTTCATATGAAGTATCTTGTATCTTGTTTTAGT
Organism: Polydrusus pterygomalis; assembly: GCA_963969555.1. Taxonomy (NCBI): domain Eukaryota; kingdom Metazoa; phylum Arthropoda; class Insecta; order Coleoptera; family Curculionidae; genus Polydrusus; species Polydrusus pterygomalis. Next base: position 35,287,244 of record OZ018375.1, on the reverse strand, counting down.
AGGTACGGTTTTTAATCTTTCTTCGTTTATAAGTTTTGTTGTGTCAGTTAATATTGAAGAAAATATGGTTTTTAACCATGCAGAAAAATGTTATATGTTAGAAACTTACTTAGTGTGCAGAAAATCCTCTTCGAGAGCAAGACAGTACTACTCTGAAGTATATCCACTTCGTATTCAACCGAATGAGCAATGTTTTCTAAGACTCTACCGAAAATTTAGAGACAATGAAAGTATTTTTGTCATAACAAGGACAAAAAATAATTTTACAATGAGCGAGTCCACGGAAATTGAAGTTATGGCATATTTCGAAGCCTACCGTGAGAATTCCATTGTAGATATTGTCATATTGTCATATTGTCAAGGACTCTAATTTGTCTTATGGTACCTACTGTTTATAGGATTTTAAAAAAGCACAAATTTATTCCTTACAAGTACCGCCCAGTTCAAGCTCTTTTGGCAGGGGATCCAGAAAGAAGACTCATTTTTTGCCATTGGTATCTTAACTTCTGCCGCCAAAATGTAAATAATTTTCGTTATATTTTATGGACAGATGAATCCAATTTCTCAAATTCTGGAATGTACAATAGAAAAAATCATCATTACTGGTCACGGGAACATCTTTTCTTAGTACATCCACGAGCTCCACAAGTCCGTTTTAGTTTTAACGTTTGGTGCGGTTTAATTGGTTCAAGAATTGTTGGTCCGTTTTTTTATGAGGGCACCAACTGGTGAAAGATACGTGGAATTTATGACTGAAATTTTGAATAAATTCTTAGACGAATTGGATCTTATAAGTAGACAGAATCTTCATTTTCAACAAGATGGCGCACCTGCCCATAACTACAGAGGTACTTATCAACTTCTAAGTACTATTTTTAATAATCAATGGATAGGAACAAATGGCCCTATTCAGTGGCCTCCCCGACACCGGCGTAAACAGGGGGGGGGGTTATGGGGGTAATTACCCCGCCCCAAGATTGCTTAAGCGTTGTTTAATTTTTGTCCTTACTCCTTAAAGTTGCAATTATCTAGTATCCTAGCCAGGCACGTAGCTAGGGGGGGGGGGGGTACAGGGGGCTCCCCCCCCCGAAACTCGATCTCTGATTTCGTCAACATAGGCAACACATTGAACATTTCCTACACTATTACATTTTTTTCACCTCAATTGAGGGGTTTATTCCAAAAACCAGAAAAGTCCAAAAAAATGTTTTTTCAGGAATTAAATAAAACTGTATGTCGTATTTTTTATTAAAAATTGCTAGTATATTATGTTCATTTGTACAATAATATAATTTGAAAAAATATTGTTGTTAATCAGAAAACAAATAAAAACAATTGGACTTATCTGCTTTTTGCAGGAAAACTACACCTGGGAATTATAATAAATCATTTATTCAACTTCTACTTCCAAAAAAAAGTTAGACGTAATGCATATTCAAAACACTAACAACTCAAACACCCCACTAGTCAATGGACTTGTCTGGTTCTTGTCGGAAACGAACTGGACTTATCTGGTTTTTGCAGAATATAGCTTATTTCGATCATTTATAAAGCGGACTCGTCCATTATTTGTAGAAGTTAAATGTGCCTACGATTCGGTATGTCTTTAATCTATATTATGGCATCATAATCTAGAAATGTATTATTTTGGACTTGTCTGGTTTTTGGAATGAACCCCTCAATTATTACCGGGTTTGTTTTTGTGCTTTTCTTGAGGATTTTGTGTTGTGTTTTTTATTTTTCCCGCTTGAAAACCAAGCACCATGATTCAAAAAAGGGCGTTGCACTCAAAAAAATTTCGCCTGCGGCGCATTTTTTTCTGCGCCTTTGGCGCGATCCCGACGGGCCCCCCCGAGAAGAAATCCTGGCTACGTGCCTGATCCTAGCCAATCGATTACCCCCCCCCCCAGACGCATGAGCTGGATACACCGTTGCTCCCCGATCACCAGACCTAACCCCTCTGGATTTTTTTTTGTGGGGTGTTTTAAAGAACCAAGTTTACAAGCAAGGATACAATAACGTTGACGATTTAAAGACTACAGTTAGGGAAACGATAGAAATAGATGGTAGGACTATACTTAAGACAGTTCGAGCAGTTCAAAAACGTGCAGAAAAATGTATCGAAGAACGGGGTGGTTTTTTTGAGCATATTCAAAGAAAAAAATTAGTGATTTTATTTTGTTTTGTTATAAGTTCATGTGTATAATACAGTTGGTGAATCTATCTTCATTGTCTCAATTTGGGCTTTATAACTTCTTTAGTTTTTATCCTAGGGGAAATTCATTATAAGCTTTTTTGTTTAAAATTTAAAGCTTTAACACATAAAAATATAATATACAGGGGTTTCCATTTAAAAAAAGTCATTTTACTTCTAACCTCAAAAACACGATGCTCTACTGTTTTTTTTATTTTTGTATCTTTATGAGCTGTAAAAATACTACTATATAGTTTGCTAATTTAAACACGTTTGTAACTTTAATAATAAGAAAGTTACCAATGGTGGACACTTAATTTGGATAACACTGTATAAGAAATATTCAGTGAGGACCTAAAGTCCGTCCCCCCCCCCCCCCCCCCCCCGCCCCTCTAACTTCTAAACCGTTCGGTACGTTTTAATGAAATTTTGAACGATAATATTTGAGCAAGTCTTGCACTTTTTGACATACCAATGACAGCTTTAAATGTCAAGATGACAGCTGGGTCCGCTTTTGGAATATTTTTTTAAATGAAAAGGGGGTTCCAATGGTACCTCATTTTGAATGTCTTTTAATGCTTAAAACATTCTCCAATTTAAAAAACATTTGGTTCAGTATGAAATGAAATTTATTAATTATAAGTATTTTAAACAAAAGATAAAGGGACACATCTACAAAACAGTGGTTACTTCAACAATTGTTGAAAATGACCGCCATGGACCTCTTGGCAAATAAATATTCTATTAGTAAATTCCTCTCGGACATTGTGAAGCACCTGTGGCGTTATCCTTGAACAAACATCTGTAATTCGTTGCCTAAGTTATTCTAATGAGCCTGGAGCCGTTTTATAAACCTCAGTTTTAACGTATCCCCAAAGAAAAAAATCTAGAGGCGTTAGGTCTGGCGATCTAGCTGACCATTCTGTCGGACCTCGACGACCAATACATCTATTTTCATAAGATTCGTTTAGGTAATTTCTGACTTGCCTAAAATAGTGTGGGGGGCACCATCTTGTTGAAATACAACCTCTTGAAACTCATGTGGGTTTTGGGCAACAACATCATTAATAAGTGGAGTAATTGTATGTTGCAACATATCCAGGTACCTGGGGCCATTAAGATTATATTCCAGAAAAATGGGAAATATAATGTGATTACCCAAAATGCCTGCCCAAAAATTTATTTTCTGGGGAAACTGTGTGTGTCCCTCCCGAAAAACATGAGGGTTTTCATCACTCCAGTACCTACAGTTTTGGGTATTAACTCGTCCATGTAAGAAAAAAGTACTTTCGTCGCTAAAACAGATATTCCGCAAATAGTTATTATTTCTTACGATTCTTTCTGACATAATTTCGCAAAATTCTAGTCGTATATCTGGATCATCTTCTGTTAGTTCGTGTATAATTTTCATTTTATATGGGTGAAATTTATGGCTTTTCAAAATTCTTTTGACAGAACTACGAGAAATATTACATGCCTCAGCCACTTGTTTCGTTGACTGTTGGGGAGTAACAACCATTTCAGCTAAAACTTGGACTTTCACATCTTCCACGATTTTTGGCCTTCCAGACCTTGGTGCGTCTTTAACCGAACCAGTTTCTTGAAATTTTAAGATTAGTTTTCGCAAAAATTTTCTGCATATTTGGCGTTCCGAATATCGTTCATTGAACATACGAACAGCAGCATGATGGTAATTTTGGTTAGCTTCGCCAAAAATAATAATAGCTTCAAATTTATCTTCTAAAGAACGAGCCATTTAAGACAATTTCGAGGTAAAAATATTTTCTGTCAATCAGACATTTAAAAACAGTATGACAGCAACAATCAATAGACAACTATAGGTAAAAAAAAGTGTGTTATAAACAGTGGTAGTGATAATGTAGAAACCGATATTATTGATTCCTGTTTAGAAAATACTGAACCAAATGTTTTTTAAATTGGAGAATGTTTTAAGCATTAAAAGGCCTTCAAAATGAGGTACCATTGGAACCCCCTTTCCATTTAAAAAATATTCCAAAAGCGGACCCAGCTGTCATTTTGACATTAAAAGCTTTCATTGGTATGTCAAAAAGTGCAAGACTTGCTCAAATATTATCGTTCAAAATTTCATTAAAATATACCGAACGGTTTAAAAGTTAGAGGGGGGGGGGACGGACTTTAGGTCCTCACTGTATAAATATATTTGGTGAGCATGCCAAATGTTATCTTTTCACCATTATAGAGACAGTGGCGTACTTATGCAGAATATAGGGGCAGAGATGGTGAAATTATTTATGTGCGCCGTATGTCGCTAGAAATTGTCCTTCATAGTCTTTGGGATAATTTCGCTACTTCTTTAAAACGACAGCGAAGAGCGATAACTATGACGGCATTTTTAAATAGTATTTGGCCACTTCGCCGATTAAAAAACTAAACTATTTTTTTGCTTTCGAAGTTAATGTTTATTTTAAAAGAGGTATTAAAATAATTTTATGCTTTCATGCCTACGTATGTTATAGGCAATGAGCTGGTACCTATAGATGCCACTATTAAAATATGTTGACAACATCGTTTGTAGGAAAGAGGCGGTAAAGGGCTGGGTGGGGCAGGGAGTAGAGATTACAGTGAATTTACCTTTGAATGTAGACTTGCTACTATAGTTTGAACATAACCTACAAATAACCCAACTTTCTATTTACTCACCTATGAAACGTAACTGCGCAGAATTATAATTTTCGTTAACCTTAATTAGTCTCCAAAGAATATCACAAAACACTAAAAACACAGCAATTATTACATAAAACCGATAAACTAAAGAAAATTTAAGATCGCTGTCAAAGAAGCACAAAACGGAAATAGGGATTTTCGATATACATCGACGCATCGAAAATATCGATATGCGATCCATCGAGGCCATTTCATATTTTTCCACTCAGGCCTTAATTTTATTGGTAAAATAATTATTTTTTCGTTGCCGCTCGATCTTGATTATATCTTTGGTTTCAGTTAAGGTGTGAACTTAGAATAATTAGATTTGTGATTTGTTTTGTAATTCTAATTCTATTAAAAAATGTTTTTCGATGCATTGCAAACATCGATGTTTCTCCGCGATACATTTTTTATGGACATCCCTAAACGGAAATAAATGAAACAACGTCATCATGGCCTCAGCCAATGTCGTAGCGGTCACATCTTTGGGGCGGATCTCTAACTGCTGCGTTGCTATACTGCACACTTTTTGTAAGGTTGGTGTTAAACAAAGATTTTTTAAAGATTTTAGAGAAATTTTCCACATAATGTTAATACTTTTAACAGCGTAAGTTTGGCAAACAAAGTGGAGGGGCGAAATTTGTATGTTGATTTACTTCAGAATGGAATCCGAATTTGTCAATAGGGTCATTTGTTATTGTTTCATCTACCGTGCAAGCAGAAATTATTTGCATCAAAGAGGGCCTTGCATTTAAGGACGTAATGCGTAGCCGTAGAGGTTAATACCTGTTGGGTGTCAGTAACTACCTGAATTAACAATCAATCAGGTATTCCGTCATCTTTGACAGTCGTTACAAGTAATATGATTCATCGCTAATTTTTCCAATTTCTTGGACAATTCACACAATGGGCTTTACGGAACAGCACAAAACATTCATGGTTGAAGCGTATTTTCGAAACGGGGTTCGAGTAAATGGTGAGTGGCAATACAATCCGGGTTTGTGCATGGACGATTTTCACGAACATTTTCCTAACGTTGCTTTTAGTGCTCGGGATTTTTATCATTGCATGAAAAGAACCGTGGCTGTGTTTAGGGAAATAGGTTCTATACAACACAAAAAAGGAGCAGAAAGACCATCTGTAAGAAGAGACGAACTTGTTGCAAACGTTCGTGAAATAATGCAAAATACGCCAACAAATTGTATAAGACGCCTGTCCCAAGAAGTGGGAAGATCTTTTGGAACATGCAGGACTATTCTTAAGAAGCAGCTTAATTTATTTCCTTATAAAGTGCAAGTATTCCAAGAAATACAAGCCGCAGATTTTGAAAGACGCAGGAATTAGGTACTCTCAATGGTTTACCCAAAATTTATTGGAAAGAAATGATTTATTAGACCTGACATTTTTTTCGGATGAAGCCTGGTTCCACCTCTACGGTTATGTGAATTCTCAGAATACAAGCATGTGGAGTTGGGAAAATCTCCATTTTTTTGTAGAGTCGTAGCTGTTTTCCAAAGAAGCATTGTCCTATTTTTTTCTATGACACAGTTACAGTACAGCGGTATAGAGACAATATTTTGAATCGATTTGTGGAGCAATTACTTGACGACCAACTACGTTTTGGATATTTTCAACAGGACGGTTCAACCGCCCATACAGCCGCCGAAACTATTAACTACTTACGCAATTTTTTCGACGACAGATTGATCAGCTTTCGATCAGACATTGAATTCCCACCTAGATCACCTTGTTTAACGGTTATGGATTACTTCGTTTTTCCTCATTTAAAGAACACTATTTTTAAAACACCAGTTGCAAATTTAGAACAATTACAAGAAAGGATTATCCAAGAATGTGGTAACATTTCTCCAGAGATGCTGGTCAACACTTTCGAAAATATGAAGAGACGTGTGAGTTTATGCTTGGAGCATGGAGGTGGCCAATTTCAGCAATTTATGTAATTATTTTTCTTTTTCTTTCTGTATATTCTTACTTTGTTAATTCTGTAAACAACAAACATAAATTTGTATTTGTCTACTTATTTTATTACTCATTAGTTTGGCATATCATGTCATAATATGAATTTGACAAAATTTTAACCTAGATTTGGTTAGATATATCGGCCCCGTGTCATTGTGATCTAAACCAAGCCCTACGTTTTTAATCAAAGCCCTCTTTGATGCAAATAATTTTTGCTCGCACGGTATAAGTACCAGATAATTGGTTAGAGGTATTAGAGGTTATATAGAATTTAATTTTAATTTCAGAATAAAGTCCTGTTGATTACATGAGCTTGAGCAATGGGCGGATTTACGAGGGGGAGTAAAAGGGGAAATCCCCCCCCCCCTACGTGAATAAGAAAATAACACAGTAATAGGTGAAAAATAACTATGATATGGCAATAAAAACTGATTTTTAAAGTACGGTATAACGGCAATTATTTTTCCTTCAAATTAGACTAAAAATTATGTATTTAACTGTCAGCATCTGTCATTCGGTACCTGTCAAAAGTGACATTTATAAAATAAAATGATGAGGAATGGGATTTCTTTACCGAATTTCTAGGAATAATATAAGAAAAAGTTGTTTTTAGTGTAATTTTAGGAATATGTATAAAGTTTCAGATGTCTAGGACAAAGTTGAATTTTTTGCTATATGCTCAAATTAACAATTTTTTTTAATGTAATTTGATTTTATGGATATAAGACTATTCGTTTATATCATACTCTATTTTATTAGTTTTCATGCGTACTTTTTTACTTTTATGCCTTTTTTTCAGAAATATAAAATTAAAGGCAAATCTACACGGGTGGTGCAAAGTTATCATACTTTATACTTTAACAATTTTATCCGACAGTCGTCACATGTTCCATTTTTCAAATGACAAATACATCCGAAAGTTAAAAACACTCCAATAAAATCTCCAGAGATATGATTAATTCACACTTTAAATGCAATTTTTCCTCATGACAATTTCTTTATATTACCCCATAGTTAAAAGACAATTTCAAATTTAATAGTATAATAGTAATAAGTTCGCTCTGAAAAAACAAAAATGACCAAAACAAACATTAAGTTGTGTTTTTCTTCTTCATCGTACGCAGTGGCGGATTCAGAAAAAATTGACAGGGGGGGCACTTACTTGTTATCTTGGGGTGCACGAAAAGCCCGCTGCGGACGAAACGCGCCGCAGGCAAAAAATTTTTAAGACCACGCCCAAATTTGGTCAATAATTTTTAGTAAATATTTTAAAAATGTATGATTACCTACTTATTTTATTGAAAATGAAATAAGATAAAAAAAATAAAAAAAAGGCCAATTTATTTTTCATTAGCGGGTACATTGTTTAAAAGTAAAGTTCAATCTTCTGGTTTTATTTCCAGCAAACTTATCAATAACAATAAAGTGCCTAGATCTACACTTTGTGATCTGTGTCAAGTTAATTTCGGGTTTAGGTCTTCCCTCAATTTTAATTTCAATTTTTTGCTCAATACTTAATGAGCTAAAATTGTTTCTCAAATATTCCAAATTCATAGCCGTTTTGGCATGTTTATTTTTATTAAAATAAGTCCTTACTACCCCAAAATAATACACTTTCTTTGTAAACAAAACCACAGATTACAGTTTTCTGTAACAAAACACAAATTCTAAAACCCTGTAATGTATGCTTTTTATCTAACGTGCTTTTACGCCATCTTTTCGCTAGTTATCAAACCACGTTGAAAACCTGATTTTTAATATCCATTTCTAAATGCTGTAAAGTTTTGGCATCAAAAAAACATTTGGTTGTTACAGTACAATGCTTTGTCACTGTGTTTGAAATTTTGGGTGTTGCGCTTAGGTTGGTTCGTGCGAAATTATTATGACAGGGGGGGGGCACGTGCCCCTGTGCCCCCCTTCTAAATCCGCCACTGATCGTACGTATTTGCTGAGTGAGGTTTTTTGAAATTATTTTGAACAGATCCAGTTTTTCTAAACTTTGTGAGTATTCTTAAAACGGTGCTATAGTGTAAATGGCTTCCTGGATGCCTCTCATTAAAAATGTCACATACTACACTGAGGAAAATGATCTAATACAACCGGTTTGCAAAGACATAGTTTGTATTGATAGCTTATTTTTTATTAACCCGAATTAAATAAGTTGCTATATAGTGTATCAAACCCGCTTTAGGTTATATCAATTCCATATTTGCTAGACCAGTGTTCTTATTGGTAGTATAATCAGTTCCAGTAGCAGCACAATCTTAATACCTACAGCAATTTTGTTAAGAAATAAATTGTATCTTTTCAATGCGACGCATTTGTTTCCAGTAAAGCGCTGTATCTACAATTAAGAAAGCAGAACAGCGTCCCCAAAAACCAATTGTATCCGTTAGTTAGAACCTATAACCCACAAGACGTTGGTGGGGGTTCGTAGCTATTTGCAATCGCCGCGCACTAGTGTTGGGAAAAACCGACTTATTTTAATAACCGACCACCGAGAATTCAGATGATTTAAAAAACCGAATGATAACCGGTTTTTCACTCAAATTCTAATATTAATATTGGCGGTTCATCGTTCATGTTGATATACAGCATTTGTATTGGGATTACTGACTCGAAGTTGTTAATCGATTGATTTTTTTGCGGATTATTAAATGTGGCGGATATATTTTTGGATTTTTTGGTATCCCAGATCTCACAATTTAACAACTTGACTACTTGACCTTGAGATGTCACCATATTGCATAACTCATGATATTTATGAATACTGAATACTCACCACTAAACATTAAGTTTTCAGTAGACGCCGACGATTTAAATCTAAATAAAATAAGAAATCCTATTATCCTACGCAGGCAACCCGTAATGCAGTATTTAAATCGAAATAATAAATCATATTATCTTACACAGGTAACCCGTAATGCAGTATTTAATTTGACTAAGATTTGAATTATATCGCCAATAACCGAAACCACTCGGTGTAGCCGGAAGTAGCCGCTCGCTAGGAGATGGCTCTGGCCGCAGTGAGTGATTGACATGCGGGCAGCAACTTTGGAGACGCGTTGGAAAATAAAAACCATATGTTCGTCACCCGAATTATTTCCGAAGATTGTAATCGAATAATTCAAGTGATTGAAAAACCGAATAATAGGTTATTTTTCACTCGAGTGATCCCAACACTACCGCGCACCGTAAAACGTATTTGTTGCGCAGGTCACATCGTTGCTCGGAACATTCCAGCTGTCCAGTCTGAATTTAAACTTTATAGATCGTACCCATACCTGTTTCAATTAATTTATTTTTACTTTTTATTTAAGTTTTTTTTTTAATTTTGCATGTCAGATAAAGCAATAGAAGACTCTTATTTCGCACAACCCATCATTAGTATTGGACTTTATAATCTATGGACAAATTTTACCATATCAGTAAACCATGTTGTATAAGAGATAATCATAATATGCAATGTTAAACGGCAAAAACAATATCACATTAGAAGCTATTTAAATTTTTGAGAACTACAGTACTGATTTTTAGTGGTAAGTAAATGGTTTAATAACCGTAGCAAGCAAATATTATTATGATTAATGTCAAGTTTCATTACAACTGCCTGTCGGAACTAATAGGTACAGTATATAGAACCAGATTATACCCCCAATAGAACTTGATAATTACTGTGAGTATTCAGAGCAATTATGGCTATAAACCTGGCTATGGTAGCATTAATTCCTATTTCCTATTGGCTAAATTACCGTGATATTACCACTACACAACTTACGGTCTAGCAATTTTCGTTGTCTTATATACAGTAGGAAAGCTCGTTGCTGTCACATATAGTATTAAACAGTGTTGTATAAAGAGTAAGTGAATTCTTATAAGGAATAGAAGGCTTTTTTCTCACTGCTTAAAATAAACTTACATTACGAAAAATCTTGTTAATTCGACATCTGAAACTAACTTTTTTAAATAACATTCTTAGAAGTTCGGTAAGAAATACCAGTTCTTAGCATTTTATTAAAAAAATGTAATTTTTGAGAGGTACCGAATGACAGATGCTGACAGTTGAGTACATAAATTTGCGTCTAATTTGAACAAATCTTAATAATAAAAGAAAGTTTAATATGGTGCGGATTTTAAGGGCGGCATTGTATATTAATATATTATTTAAATAAATGTTTAAGTGTAAAGTTAAAAATGCAAGCCGCAAGTATACAGGGTGATTCACGGTGGATGGAACGTTAGACGTTTATGACGAACCAGTAAAGGAATCGTTCTGAAAATTTGGTCGTTTACATAAACGGACACGCTCTACCTATCTAAAATATTTTTAACAATACAGTGTTGCCGCTTCCACACAAAAATAATAGCCACTTCGATATTTTAAATGGAACACCCTATATATTATTAAATTTTTAAATTCTACAAAAAATTATAATTATTTTTTAATAAAAGCATTATTAGTCTATGCTTAATGGTTTCCGAGATATTGTCTCTTGAAAAATTACATTTTAAAACTTTGACAGCTTCTAGCTTTTTAACTGTACGTCTGAGAGCAAAACGGCTTACATGTCCGTGTATTCGATTTTTATTATCTTTCCAAAAGTAACAACTTCCGGTCACCCCGGAAGTATTATATTTCCTAAATCCAGTTTAACCGGAAATTGACACTTTTGGAAAGATAATAAAAATCGAAGATAGGGACATGTAAGCCGTTTTGCTCTCAGACGTACAGTTAAAAAGCTAGAAGCTGTCAAAGTTCAAAAATGTAATTTTTCAAGAGACGATATCTCGGAAACCATTAAGCATAGACTAATAATGCTTTTATTAAAAAATAATTATAATTTTATGTAGAATTTAAAAATTTAATAATATATAGGGTGTTCCAAGGGGTGCTTCTTTAAGTGATTTTAAGAAGAAAAGTTTATATAAACATGGTTCCGAAAATGCATAGTTTTTACGATACAGGGTGTCAAACTTTAAAAAAAAATTGAATGTTCGTAAATATCTCGATACTCTTTTATTCGATTTTGTTGAAATTTGGCAATTTTGTTTGTAATACTAAGAGGATAATTTAGCCTTAATTAGATTAAAATTATTAAGTCCAGTAGCATCCCGGAAGACAGTCCAACTAATATTTTTGACAATTTTTTTTTTTTAATAATGTATTTTTTTCGAATTAAGCAACTACAAATACACCTATTTTATCTCCTGAGTTTTTTTCATATCATGCTTTGTTTTCGAGAAAAAAAATAAAAACTTTTTTTCCATATGGTGCAAACTTACGGAGACATACTGTATAATAAATCTTAAAAATGGTCTAACAAGGCACGAAAAAAAGATGGCCATAGCCTATGTTTCCTCCGTCCTTTTATTTTCACGGGACAAACACGAAACGAAATACACCAACGCAGAAATTAATTATCGGCTTACAGGTCCGAACGGCCGACCATTAGACCCAAAAGCATCACGGTCCGTCCGTCCGGGCCGGATCAACGAAAGACTTTACTCTTTGTCGTTCCCTCCCCCCCGCTTCCCCACGCGCCCCCGGGACCCATGGCGTCCGTAACTAATGGCCCGGCACAATTTCGCGCGTACAGCAAAACAACCCTCTGAAGTTTGAAGATAAAACTGTGTACAGGGTGAGTCATAATGACCCGTTATCACGGCATCAACGGATTAGTCAATTGAATTGAATCGAAATATCGATAAATTACGGACGATATTAAAGCAAGGAATTTGTTTTTTAAATAGCGAAAAAGGTAAGTTATTTTGCCGAACTAATTATTTGTAATTCATTAGGTTCTAATAATAATTTTTTTTATTAGGGAACTTTCCAATTTTTTTTTTCAATAATATGATTTAGTTAGGCCTAAAAAAAATATTCCCCAATTATTACTCCTTAAAAATCAGTAATAACTTGGTAAAAATTCTTTAAAGTTTCGCGCATGTCAAACGCATTTCAAACGACCTTTTAAGCGCGCCAAGCCCGATGACGTCACGAAGTATGACTTTTCCGTCATCCGTCATCCGTCATCCTGACCGGTGGCCGAGCTACCGAGTTTGCATTTGAATTGCCGTGTGTTATTGTTATTGTATTGTTGTTTTAAGGTGGAATTCTCAACGTCGTTCAATTTATTGCCAACCTATAACCTATTTCGTGGATGTCATCATGACAAATGATACTTCGTGACGTCACGACCCGTTTTTACCCGCTTAGGATAATTTGAATTTTGGGGCATTTTTTAATCTTGCTAGCGGTCTTTTGGGACGAAATATGTTGTTTTTTTTTTTGCTACCATAATGTTTTATGACGATATATTATTATACTTATGATTTATAGCATTTTTTCCCCATTTAAAATTTTTGTCAAGTTCCCTATTGTGATTATTTTCATTTCGAGATTACACAGAAACAGCCCTTTGAAGTTTGAAGATAAAATTATGTCCATCAGGTTGAATCATAATAACCTTTTTATCACGACATCAACGGATAGTGTTTTACGAGACGAGAAATTTCGCACTTTTTAAAAAACTCTCGTCTCGTGACGCAATTCGAGACGAGATTTTTGACAAGTCTCGCCTCGCTAACATCTCGCAAGTCGTCTCGTTTCGCGAGAGTCTCGCAATTTCTTGTTGTCGCAACATGACGTCATAAAAAATTCTGCAAAATTTGGGTGTAAATGCGTTGGGTTATATTGGTTACAGGCTTGCCAGATTTAACAATTTTGTGCTATTTTGATGACCTTACTCAATGATGAACGCCAACTATTGGCAATACTAATTGTGGATCAGTCATACATAATAGTTATTAATATTAATAAAGTTAGGTACGGGTTTTAGTGTTAGTGTAAATATTTCGATAATATATAGGTAACACTGGTCAAAAATTAAAAATAAACAAACTTTCCCAATTTTTCAGATCAATAACAACACACATTGACCAGTAAAGTCCGCATCATATGGGATTTTTTTTTTATTAATAACTTTATTCGAAATTTGACTTTAGCATCAAGTTCTGGTTCGATCGAGATGAAAATTAGGCAAAAAAATAGAAGTCACGTGATTCGCATTATCTGTCAAATTTTAATTTTTTCCAAAAAATAATTCAAAAGTATGGTTATTTCTGAAAGTATCGAAAAAAGATATTAGAAAAAGTTTTTTTAAATACAGTTTCTAGCCCACATGCAAAATTTCAGCTGCATAAGATAATTTTGCAACATACAGCATACAGCTGTGATTGAGCGGGTAAATTATAATGAGGTATTATCACAGCAACAGCGGATTAGTCAATTAAATCCAAATATCATTAAACTACGGGTGATAGTAAAGCAAGAATCTTATTAATTAAATAGTACAATACCTAGTCAGTCCCAGTCGGTAATTTATTTGTACGGTTAACTAATGATTTGGTAATAATTTAATTCTAACAATTACTTTTAATTGCAATTAATGAAACTTTGAGCATACAGCTCTGATTGGGCGGGTGAGTCATAATGAGGTATTATCACAGCATCAGCGGATTAGTCAATTAAATCCAAATATCATTAAACTACGGATGAAAGTAAAGCAAGGATCTTATTAATTAAATAGTACAATACCTAGTCAGTCCCAGTCGGTAATTTATTTGTACGGTTAACTAATGATTTGGTAATAATTTATTTCCAACAATTACTTTTAATTGCAATTAATGAAACTTTGAGCATACAGCTCTGATTGAGCGGGTGAGTTATAATGAGGTATTATCACAGCATCAGCGGATTAGTCAATTAAATCCAAATATCATTAAACTACGGATGAAAGTAAAGCAAGGATCTTATTAATTAAATAGTACAATACCTAGTCAGTCTCAGTCGGTAATTTATTTTTACGATCAACTAATGATTTGGTAATAATTTAATTCCAACAATGACTTTTAATTGCAATAAATGAAACTTTGAGCATGCAGCTGTGATTGAGCGGGTGAGTAATAATAAGGTATTATCACAGCATCAGCGGATTAGTCAATTAAATCCAAATATCATTAAACTACGGATGATAGTAAAGCAAGGATCTTATTAACTAAATAGTACAATACCTAGTTAGTCTATGTCGGTAATTTATTTTTACGTTCAACGAATGATTTGGTAATAATTTAATTCCAGCAATTATTTTTAATTGCAATTAATGAAACTTTGAGCATACAGCTCTGATTGAGCGAGTGAGTCATAATGAGGTATTATCACAGCATCCGCGGATTAGTCAATTAAATCCAAATATCATTAAACTACGGATGATAGTAAGCAAGGATCATATTAATTAAATAGTACAATACCTAGTCAGTCTCAGTCGGTAATTTATTTTAACGATCAACTAATGATTTGGTAATAATTTAATTCCATCAATTACTTTTAATTGCAATTAATGAAACTTTGAGCATACAGCTCTGATTGAGCGAGTGAGTCATAATGAGGTATTATCACAGCATCCGCGGATTAGTCAATTAAATCCAAATATCATTAAACTACGGATGATAGTAAGCAAGGATCATATTAATTAAATAGTACAATACCTAGTCAGTCTCAGTCGGTAATTTATTTTAACGATCAACTAATGATTTGGTAATAATTTAATTCCATCAATTACTTTTAATTGCAATTAATGAAACTTTGAGCATACAACTCTGGTTGAGCGGGTAAGTTATAATGAGGTATTATCACAGCATCAGCGAATTAGTCAATTAAATCCAAATATCATTAAACTACGGATGATAGTAAGCAAGGATCGTATTAACTAAATAGTTCAATACCTAGTCAGTCTCACTCGGTAATTTATTTTTACGGTCAACTAATGATTTGGTAATAATATAATTCCAACAATTACTTTTAATGGCAATTAATGAATCTTTGAGCATACAGCGGTGATTGAGCGGGTAAGTCATAATGAGGTATTATCACAGCGTCAACGAATTAGTCAATTAAAGGTCTATGAAATGGAAAACATCTTAGAACAAGAATTCCCTTAATAGGTAATAATTGATGTAGGTACCCCAGTCAGTGATGGGCATTGATAATTTATTTTTTCAATCAACTAATTAAAGGGTTGATAATTTAATTGCAATTAATTTAATTTCGCGAGTAAAGGGCAACAACCCTCTGAAGTTTAACGATAATATACAGGGTGAGTCACCATGAGCCTTTATCACGGCATAAAAGGATCAGTCAATTAAAACAAAATATTAAGGATCCTATTTAAGTAGTATACTCCAGTGTGGACCATCGATAATATTATTGCATCAACTAATTAATAGAAAATTTAATCGCTATTAATTATATTTCGCACGTATAGCAAAACAACCTTCTGCTATGTGCAAACTGTGTACAGGGTCAGTCATAATAAGCGTTTATCCCACTTCGCAACGGATTAGTCAATTACAGCCGAATCTCATTAAATTAGGAATGGCAACGATTCCATTTAAAGTACTCCAGTGCTGGGCATCGATCATTTCTTTTTTTAATCTACTAAGATATAATTTGTGTACCGGGTGAGTCAACGATTGCTCGGAGTAAATTTATGATTTGAAGATAAGATTTGTCGATAATGAGCTTTTGTAATAATTTTTCAATTTCAAAAGGCTTTTATTGTTCTAGGTAATTTACATATCAGTTAATTAACATAGTACATTTAGTAACACATAAATATATAAAAACATAAATATATCACACATGTATATAATGTTGTCTGTAGGAAGAGTCAGTTTTTTGTAACTGTCTCTACCTAGGACAGGCACTGGCAGCGCCGGCGGGGTTGGTGTTAACCCTTTGGTTAATTAATTTGACGCATAGTTGCTCTTGGTTTGGTCGGTTCCGTCATCTCTTTACCGCCATGAGAGAATATTTTGTTTATAGAAAACTTAAAATGATTGTACTGCTGTTTGAATGTTAAAAATTTCTGAATGATTATCAACTGGAAAAGTAATCAAAAACCAGCTTGATTTTAGACAGGTACAGACCGAAGGTAGCGCATTATTTGCCATTTTGGCTTGAGGGTTTTTGTGGACGTGTCTTATTTAGTTAGGAGGATTTAAAATTTTCTATTTCAATTTTATGTGACATGATTGCCGTTTTATAATATTATATTTGTTGAAAGTAAAATGGAAGTCTGGAGTATAGAGGTTTGTGTAAGGGGTTGTCATTATGTCTTGTTTGCGTCATGTTTTGTGTCAGCTGTGATTGTTGAGGTTGAGTTTGGTAAAATTTTGTTGAAATGTCCTGTACGTAGTCAAAAATATAAGGTGTTTGTGTAGCCTGGTGTAGGTGACGGATTGGTGCATATCTATTTTCTTTTAATACTTGTCTTAGGATCTTGTTTTGTAGTTTCTGTATCTTCCTAAAATGCCAATCCGTCATACTACACCAGACGGGTGCAGCGTAAGTTAATGTCGGTTTAATAATTTGATTATAGATTTTAAGTTTGTTCTGTGGAGAAAGTGGCGAGTTTTTATTTAATAATTTATTTAAAGTGTGTGTTATTGCTATATATTTTGAAATTATGATATTTGTGTTTTGTCTAAAAATTAGTTTATCGTCGAGTATTACTCCTAAGTATTTTAGTTTGTCTGTTGGTTCAATTTGTCTCCCGTTTATTGTAATGTTTTGGTTTATTTTGGTATTTGTTCTTTTTCTAGTTAATATTAGACACTCGCATTTGTTCTCGTTTATATCCAGCTTCCATTTTTTATACCAGGGTAAAAGTATTGCCAAATGGCTTGATATTAGTTGTCTTGCGACGTTGGCATAAAAGGAACTGGCATATAATAAGACATCGTCCACAAAAATGGCAAGGTCAGTATTATGGAAAAATGGAATGTCCGCTGTGTATAAATTAAACAAGGGAGCTGCTAAATTTGTTCCTTGTTGTAGGCCGGCATGTAGGGCTACCTGTTCGGAGAAGCTGCCATTTACTCTAACTTTTAGTGTACGGTGTGTAATGTAGGAGTGTAAGAGTGTTATTAGGTGTAGTGGAAATTTGTGTACTGTTATAAGTTTAAAGATTAGCCCATTGTACCAGACATTGTCAAAAGCCTGTTTTATGTCGAGTGACAGGAGTACTGTTGTTTGCTGTTGGTTAAACTTTTTAATAGCTTGTTGCGCAACATGCGCTACCAACAGCACAGCACCCCTGCCAGTTCTAAATCCAAACTGTTGTTCTGGGATGTTCTGGTCCAATCGGCCAATCTTCAATCTTTTATGAATGATTTTTTCTGCTACTTTCCCGAGCGAACTTAGGAGAGCAATTGGTCTGTATGAATCCGGTCTTACATTCGGTTTACCAGGTTTTAATATTGGTACAATAATTGCTCTCTTCCATTGGCTCGGGAAGTGTTGTAGCAGAAAAATAGAGTTAATTATGTATGTGTATTGTGTAAGTGTTTTACGTGGTATGTTTTTTATGAGTATGTTGGCAACTTCATCCTCCCCAGGTGCCTTTTTGTTTTGTAGCTCCCTTATTACCCCTTTGACTTCTGCAGGATTGGTAAAAAGTTTTTGTAGTACTGTCGGTGGTATTGGGTATTTGTTTTTTGTAAATTTGTTTGCAATGTTTGTTATTTCGTCTTGTTCATTGGTAACGTTGGGTTTTCCTGCGCATGTCTGTCCGTAATGGTCTGCTAATGTTTGTGCTTTTTCTTTGTTAGTTTGTGGGTATTGTGCAAAGGATGGTATTTTTGTCTCTGTCTTTTTTGTACGTCTTATTAATTTCCATAAAGAATTGTCTGTGGTTGTTAGGTTAGTTATAATATTTGTCCATGTTTGATTTTTATGTTGTTGGATTCTTGTTTTAATATCGTTTGTTAGCTGTCTTATTGTTATGTAATCTTGTATTGTCCTTTGTCTTTGCCATCTTTTTCTTATAGCATTTTTATATTTTATTAAATTTAGAATGTCTTGTGGTAAGATGTTTTCGTTTCTTTGTATTTGTATTTTCTTCGCTACGATGTTTCTGGCGTTTTTAATGTTGTTTGTCAGTTTGTCAACTTCGTTTTCTAACTGTTCTGCCGTTATTATATTATTGTTTATTTCTGTATTTTGATTTAATATTTGTTTGTAGTGATTCCAGTTTACATTTTTATATGTCCATGTTGTTTGTTTTGTGTCTTTTTGTATGTCTGTTTCCCAGTTTAGAAGTACTGGTAGGTGGTCTGAAGAAAGTTCATTTAGTACTATGGAGTTTGGTAAGTCTGGTATGTTTTTGTATAAAAATATGTCAAGGTATGAGGGTATTATGTGTGGTTTGTAGTATGTTGGTATTGGTGGTAAAATTATTTGTATGTTGTAGTTATTTAAATAATTCATTATTGTTCGTCCATGTTCGTTAGTTTGGTTTGCTTTCATTGTTGTATGTTTTGCGTTTAGGTCACCTAGTATTAATACTTTGTTTGCTTGGTCAAAAATTTGGTTTAAGTCATTGTCGTTGAAATGTAGGTTAGGAGGTGCATAGCAACTAGTGATTACTGTTCCGTTTTTTAGTTGTATAGAAATATGTTCGATATTTGAGTTTGTATTATTCAATTTTATGTGTGGTATTGAATTTTTAATCGCTAGTGCTACGCCTCCTCCCCTAGCATTTCTATCGTTCCTATAAATTTGGTAGTTTCGTATTTTTAAACTTGTCAAAGGGGTTAGTTTGGTTTCATTTATAGACATAATATCAATTTTATGTTTAGTGAGAAAATATTTAAGTTCACCTAACTTCGGTTTCACGCTGTTTGCATTCCAAGTCGCAATTTTCAAGGAACTAAGGAATGCTAATTTGATAATTGTTTAAGTTTCCCATAAGGGACATCATTATAGAGACTCTTTCCTCTTGAGTCTTTGCTTTCCTTAGTTCCTTGGAACAATCATTCAGAAATCTTATAAATTCACCAATATTGATTAAACTATTAAATTCTCTCATTGCAGTAAAAAGATCACTTGCCTGAGCCATTCCGTGCATTTCAGTCGAGGGGGCGTTGCCTTGTGCGCGTGTCCTAGGTTGAGTTGGGTTTGCTTGGGTAGTGGAAGTTCTGGGTAGAGTTGGGTATTCTTGTTCGTAGTTATCCGTGTCGTCATATGTTTCTTCGTTATGCTGTTGGGGTTGAGTTATTATGCCACTTGCCCTGACATTTGCTGGGCCACTTGCCCTGGCCTGTTGATTCCATGGATTGGATTGTGGCATTGGTGCGGGTTTGTACGTTGTTGTTTGTTTTTGTCTGTTTGTCGTTATTTGTTGCGCTTTGTATATGTAGACTTCGCAGGTTGGGGATGTAGCTCTATGTTGTTTGTTGCAATTTATGCATTTAATTTCATTGTCTGGGTGGCATTGAGCAGTGGGGTGCGAACCTGCACATCTGAGACATCTTTGGTGACGAAAGCAGTTTGTAGTTGCATGACCCCACTGCCCGCATTTTTTGCACTGAATAATCATAGTAATTTGTTTCCTTCGCTCCCAGCTTATCCTGACGTAATTTAAGAATTTGATTTTTTCTAGATGCTGCAATTTTGTGTTTGTGTCCGTTGTAACCATGTATAGCGGCCTAAATTGTGTTTTCATTATGTAAACATTTTTGGCTTGTATGTTATGTTGTTGTCTTAGTTCATTTTTGATGTCGTCCGCTTCAGGTAGGTGATCTAGCCCTTTGATCACGAAGGCGTGTGTTCTGTCCTCTTGTGTGGAGTAGGTATGCCATTGCAATGTTTCTTCTGTTTGTAGTGTCTGTTTGTATTTATGGAATTCTTCTTTGTTGTCGATATATATTATTGTATTATTTTTTGTAAATTTCAGGGTGAATCCTCCTTTAATGTGCTCGTTTAAGTCTTTTGTTAGTTCGTCGTACGCATTTTTGTTTTTGATCAGTCCTTTTAAGATGATCGGTGGTGGTTTAATTTGTTTCTTGGGTTGTTGGGGGTTGCTTTTTGATGTTGTTGCTGGTGATGTCTTTGGTGTATTTTTTGTTTGTTTTTTCGAAAATGTTTGTTTGGCTTTATTGGATATCTCGGATTTTGCTGTGGATTCATTATCAGTTTCAACCTCCATATCATTATCGGATTCGTCAGTAAGTGGTTCGAATCTGTTTCTTAATGCTAGTTGTGGTCTATCTTGTAGTATGCTGGTAAATCTGTTTTTTGTTGGTGATCTAGGTTTAATGAATATTTCTTGCCCTAGTATTATTTGTTGTCTCTCGCTCCTTATTCGCTCTTCCAGTGTTTGTTGTTGTTGATGTTGTTGCTGTAGCTGTTGTTGTTGCTGTTGTTGCTCTTGTTGCTGTTGTTGCTCTTGTTGTTGTTGCTCTTCTTGTTGTTGGATAGGGGTTAGATAGGCCTTTAGATTGTTTTCTTTTTCCGTTGTTTTGTTTTTTATAGGTAATGGTGGAGTCAGCGGAATATTGTTTTTTACTGCATGTTTTCTTCTTAGATGGTGTATTACCTCCATTCGATTTCTATCCCTGTCAATTTTGTTTTTGCACTTCTTATAAAAGTCTGTGCATGTACCACAGTATGATTTGTGCGTTTGTAAATATTTTATGAGGGTTTTACCTTCCCTTTTCGGCGGAGCGTTCAGGCTTGCATGACTAGGGCTACTGCTAGCTATGCTTAGGGTGTCAATATCAGTGTCATTTTCATTATTTTCATTTTGTTGTTGTGGGTTTTGGGTGCCTAGGGCACCCCCTTTACTGTCCATGCTTTGCTGTGTGTGGCGTTTTTGCAGTGATTTTTGTGATCACTGCACGCCACTGTTCTCACTTAGTTTATCTGCACTGATTTTGTAACACAGCACTTGTTTGAATTTTACACTTTTTACTGGTGTTATAGTTCATTAATTTCACTTTGTTTTTGGGTTTTGTTTTGGTTTTTTACGCTACTAAACTGATAGCGAAAATACCACTTTTGTTTGGGTACTTTAATCCTTATCGATAGGATTAACTTTTATCGAGATAAAAAACTTAACAATAGAACCCATCCGTTCTCTGCGAAGATCGGACGAATAATTTTTTTTATTAGGGAACTTTCCAATTTTTTTTTTCAATAATATGATTTAGTTAGGCCTAAAAAAAATATTCCCCAATTATTACTCCTTAAAAATCAGTAATAACTTGGTAAAAATTCTTTAAAGTTTCGCGCATGTCAAACGCATTTCAAACGACCTTTTAAGCGCGCCAAGCCCGATGACGTCACGAAGTATGACTTTTCCGTCATCCGTCATCCGTCATCCTGACCGGTGGCCGAGCTACCGAGTTTGCATTTGAATTGCCGTGTGTTATTGTTATTGTATTGTTGTTTTAAGGTGGAATTCTCAACGTCGTTCAATTTATTGCCAACCTATAACCTATTTCGTGGATGTCATCATGACAAATGATACTTCGTGACGTCACGACCCGTTTTTACCCGCTTGGGATAATTTGAATTTTGGGGCATTTTTTAATCTTGCTAGCGGTCTTTTGGGACGAAATATGTTGTTTTTTTTTTTGCTACCATAATGTTTTATGACGATATATTATTATACTTATGATTTATAGCATTTTTTCCCCATTTAAAATTTTTGTCAAGTTCCCTATTGTGATTATTTTCATTTCGAGATTACACAGAAACAGCCCTTTGAAGTTTGAAGATAAAATTATGTCCATCAGGTTGAATCATAATAACCTTTTTATCACGACATCAACGGATAGTGTTTTACGAGACGAGAAATTTCGCACTTTTTAAAAAACTCTCGTCTCGTGACGCAATTCGAGACGAGATTTTTGACAAGTCTCGCCTCGCTAACATCTCGCAAGTCGTCTCGTTTCGCGAGAGTCTCGCAATTTCTTGTTGTCGCAACATGACGTCATAAAAAATTCTGCAAAATTTGGGTGTAAATGCGTTGGGTTATATTGGTTACAGGCTTGCCAGATTTAACAATTTTGTGCTATTTTGATGACCTTACTCAATGATGAACGCCAACTATTGGCAATACTAATTGTGGATCAGTCATACATAATAGTTATTAATATTAATAAAGTTAGGTACGGGTTTTAGTGTTAGTGTAAATATTTCGATAATATATAGGTAACACTGGTCAAAAATTAAAAATAAACAAACTTCCCCAATTTTTCAGATCAATAACAACACACATTGACCAGTAAAGTCCGCATCATATGGGATTTTTTTTTTATTAATAACTTTATTCGAAATTTGACTTTAGCATCAAGTTCTGGTTCGATCGAGATGAAAATTAGGCAAAAAAATAGAAGTCACGTGATTCGCATTATCTGTCAAATTTTAATTTTTTCCAAAAAATAATTCAAAAGTATGGTTATTTCTGAAAGTATCGAAAAAAGATATTAGAAAAAGTTTTTTTAAATACAGTTTCTAGCCCACATGCAAAATTTCAGCTGCATAAGATAATTTTGCAACATACAGCATACAGCTGTGATTGAGCGGGTAAATTATAATGAGGTATTATCACAGCAACAGCGGATTAGTCAATTAAATCCAAATATCATTAAACTACGGGTGATAGTAAAGCAAGAATCTTATTAATTAAATAGTACAATACCTAGTCAGTCCCAGTCGGTAATTTATTTGTACGGTTAACTAATGATTTGGTAATAATTTAATTCTAACAATTACTTTTAATTGCAATTAATGAAACTTTGAGCATACAGCTCTGATTGGGCGGGTGAGTCATAATGAGGTATTATCACAGCATCAGCGGATTAGTCAATTAAATCCAAATATCATTAAACTACGGATGAAAGTAAAGCAAGGATCTTATTAATTAAATAGTACAATACCTAGTCAGTCCCAGTCGGTAATTTATTTGTACGGTTAACTAATGATTTGGTAATAATTTATTTCCAACAATTACTTTTAATTGCAATTAATGAAACTTTGAGCATACAGCTCTGATTGAGCGGGTGAGTTATAATGAGGTATTATCACAGCATCAGCGGATTAGTCAATTAAATCCAAATATCATTAAACTACGGATGAAAGTAAAGCAAGGATCTTATTAATTAAATAGTACAATACCTAGTCAGTCTCAGTCGGTAATTTATTTTTACGATCAACTAATGATTTGGTAATAATTTAATTCCAACAATGACTTTTAATTGCAATAAATGAAACTTTGAGCATGCAGCTGTGATTGAGCGGGTGAGTAATAATAAGGTATTATCACAGCATCAGCGGATTAGTCAATTAAATCCAAATATCATTAAACTACGGATGATAGTAAAGCAAGGATCTTATTAACTAAATAGTACAATACCTAGTTAGTCTATGTCGGTAATTTATTTTTACGTTCAACGAATGATTTGGTAATAATTTAATTCCAGCAATTATTTTTAATTGCAATTAATGAAACTTTGAGCATACAGCTCTGATTGAGCGAGTGAGTCATAATGAGGTATTATCACAGCATCCGCGGATTAGTCAATTAAATCCAAATATCATTAAACTACGGATGATAGTAAGCAAGGATCATATTAATTAAATAGTACAATACCTAGTCAGTCTCAGTCGGTAATTTATTTTAACGATCAACTAATGATTTGGTAATAATTTAATTCCATCAATTACTTTTAATTGCAATTAATGAAACTTTGAGCATACAACTCTGGTTGAGCGGGTAAGTTATAATGAGGTATTATCACAGCATCAGCGAATTAGTCAATTAAATCCAAATATCATTAAACTACGGATGATAGTAAGCAAGGATCGTATTAACTAAATAGTTCAATACCTAGTCAGTCTCACTCGGTAATTTATTTTTACGGTCAACTAATGATTTGGTAATAATATAATTCCAACAATTACTTTTAATTGCAATAAATGAAACTTTGAGCATGCAGCTGTGATTGAGCGGGTGAGTAATAATAAGGTATTATCACAGCATCAGCGGATTAGTCAATTAAATCCAAATATCATTAAACTACGGATGATAGTAAGCAAGGATCATATTAATTAAATAGTACAATACCTAGTCAGTCTCAGTCGGTAATTTATTTTAACGATCAACTAATGATTTGGTAATAATTTAATTCCATCAATTACTTTTAATTGCAATTAATGAAACTTTGAGCATACAGCTCTGATTGAGCAAGTGAGTCATAATGAGGTATTATCACAGCATCCGCGGATTAGTCAATTAAATCCAAATATCATTAAACTACGGATGATAGTAAGCAAGGATCATATTAATTAAATAGTACAATACCTAGTCAGTCTCAGTCGGTAATTTATTTTAACGATCAACTAATGATTTGGTAATAATTTAATTCCATCAATTACTTTTAATTGCAATTAATGAAACTTTGAGCATACAGCTCTGATTGAGCGAGTGAGTCATAATGAGGTATTATCACAGCATCCGCGGATTAGTCAATTAAATCCAAATATCATTAAACTACGGATGATAGTAAGCAAGGATCATATTAATTAAATAGTACAATACCTAGTCAGTCTCAGTCGGTAATTTATTTTAACGATCAACTAATGATTTGGTAATAATTTAATTCCATCAATTACTTTTAATTGCAATTAATGAAACTTTGAGCATACAACTCTGGTTGAGCGGGTAAGTTATAATGAGGTATTATCACAGCATCAGCGAATTAGTCAATTAAATCCAAATATCATTAAACTACGGATGATAGTAAGCAAGGATCGTATTAACTAAATAGTTCAATACCTAGTCAGTCTCACTCGGTAATTTATTTTTACGGTCAACTAATGATTTGGTAATAATATAATTCCAACAATTACTTTTAATGGCAATTAATGAATCTTTGAGCATACAGCGGTGATTGAGCGGGTAAGTCATAATGAGGTATTATCACAGCGTCAACGAATTAGTCAATTAAAGGTCTATGAAATGGAAAACATCTTAGAACAAGAATTCCCTTAATAGGTAATAATTGATGTAGGTACCCCAGTCAGTGATGGGCATTGATAATTTATTTTTTCAATCAACTAATTAAAGGGTTGATAATTTAATTGCAATTAATTTAATTTCGCGAATAAAGGGCAACAACCCTCTGAAGTTTAACGATAATATACAGGGTGAGTCACCATGAGCCTTTATCACGGCATAAAAGGATCAGTCAATTAAAACAAAATATTAAGGATCCTATTTAAGTAGTATACTCCAGTGTGGACCATCGATAATATTATTGCATCAACTAATTAATAGAAAATTTAATCGCTATTAATTATATTTCGCACGTATAGCAAAACAACCTTCTGCTATGTGCAAACTGTGTACAGGGTCAGTCATAATAAGCGTTTATCCCACATCGGCAACGGATTAGTCAATTACAGCCGAATCTCATTAAATTAGGAATGGCAACGATTCCATTTAAAGTACTCCAGTGCTGGGCATCGATCATTTCTTTTTTTAATCTACTAAGATATAATTTGTGTACCGGGTGAGTCAACGATTGCTCGGAGTAAATTTATGATTTGAAGATAAGATTTGTCGATAATGAGCTTTTGTAATAAGGTATGATTGGATATCTGGCACATTTTAAAAATATTTTGAATTATACAGGGTGCGTCCAAAAAGTAGGGTGTCATAAAGTTAAATTTTTTTAAATGGGACACCCAATATTTGAATACATTTATTAATTCTACGTGTTATTTCATACGTATTTATTAATGGTTTATTATACGAAAAAGTTATATTTTTAAGATAATTCTACTTATAATGAAAATTTTACAGCACCTCGTTGTGAAAATGCTACTTAAATTTTGACACTAAGCTATTCATAATTTTTTCACTTACTAAATAAAGTCAAAAATACATATTTAGTATAAAATATTTGATGTCTCATTTACAGGGTGATTACTTTTTAGGATCAAAGTCAGAAATCTTCTAATTGAAAAGTATCACTTTTCTTAAATAGAACTCCCTATATATTTTTCTGTCATCTTATAGCTCGTCATAAAGTATTCAACTTTCGTGAAGAACGTCCTATCCCTATCTCTAATAGTTTTTGAATTTTTTTGATATTTCGATATTTAATGTCCTCGTTCTAGCATTTTTGGTCAATGGGTCACAGTAGCCATGGAAAATAAATGAAAATAATGGCAGTGGATGACATTAAGAATCAGATCACTGAAAAAATTAAGCCTTTTTACTGCAAAGTTTATTGCCCAGTCATTTTATAAGTTGGTGCTCAAAATGATTTTTTCAAAAAATGAATAAATCGATGTGATTTATGTTTTGGGCGAGGCGGATAAAAAGTGTCTTTTTATTGAACAACTATACAGGATGAAATATCCCGAGCGGTGAACACCCAGTGATCGAGGTTTTCAAAATTTAATGGAAATGTTTGATTCAACAGGCGTGATCCATTGACAAAAAATGCTATAACGAGGACATTAAATCTCGAAATATCAAAATATTTCAAAAACTATTAGAGATGGGGATAGGACGTTCTTCACGAAAGTTAAAGAGTTTATTACTAGCTATAAGATGACAGAAAAATATATAGGGTGTTCCATTTAAGAAAAGTGATATTTTTCAATTAGAAGTTTTCTGACTTTGGTTCTAGAAAGTAAACATCCTGTAAATGAGACGTCAAATATTTCATAGTGATTATGTATTTTTGACTTTATTGAGTAAGTATAAAAATTATAAATCACTTAGAGTCAAAATTTAAGTAACATATTCACAACAACGAGATGCTTGCAAATGCAAAATTTGCGAATTATCTGAAAAACTTTTTCGAATATTAGACCATTAATAAAAATGTATGAAATAACACATAGAATTAATAAATGTATTCAAAAATAGGGTGTCCCATTTTAAAAAATGTAACTTTATGACACCCTACTTTTTGGGCGCACCCTGTATAATTCAAAATATTTTTAAAATGCGCCAGATATCAAACCATACCTTAATTCAAAAGCTCACTATCGACAAATCTTATCGTCAAGGCCTAAAATTACTCCGCGCAATCGTTGACTCACCCGCAGTGGCGTAACTAGGGGGGACCAGGGGAACCCCCCCCCCCCAGAGGTCTGCCTGCCCCCGGAACCCAGAATCCGCGAGAAACAAATTTATTCTGCCAGACCACCCAAATGCGAACGATAAGTCAAACGACAAATTGATTAATTGAATTTTTTTTATATACCTACACAAATTAATTATATTTATTCATCAATTTTATTATATTTTTAGTCTAGTCTATACCCTATACGCGCAACTAAAACTCGGAATCGGAACTGCAAGCCAGGTCTGTAAAGTTAGAAATCCAATGCTGCCTGCCAAGACGCTCTCGGGATCTAATCAGAATAAACATGTCCAAGTTCAACTCGAAAAATTTCCAAAAAAAGTTTTCGTGACAGCTGAAAAATCTAACCGATAAAAAACGAGGTCTTGTTATATTACTGTTGATTATTGACCAAATTTGTTAAAATTTAGGCGTGGTCCATAAAAAAATTTCGCGCATTTCGCCTGCGGCGGGCTCTCCACCTCTACACGGGCCGCCACTTCAAATCACATTAACAGGGCCACCCCCAGGTCAGAGGGCTAGTTACGCCACTGCTCACCCGGTACAGGATGAGTCATAATGAGATTTTATCGTGTCACCAACTGAATAGTCAATTAAAGCCAAATATCAATTAATTGATATTATATAATGATATTACAACAACGATCCTATTAAATTAGCGTAGTCTAATCAGCGTTGGGCATCAATTATTTGTTTTTTTTAATCAACTAATTTATTGACAATTTAATAGAAATTAATTTAATTTCGATTAAGTTTAATTGCGATCAAATTAACATTGCACCTATTATAGGAAAACACCCTTTTGATGTTTAAGATAAAAATAAAACTGTGTCCCGGTTCAATCATAAGGTGCGCTTGTAATACGGCATATAGACCAGGGTCGATAATTTTTGAAACCAAAAAAAAATAATAGTAAGATGAAACCCATTGGAAAAGGAAGAGAATATAACAAAAATGAAAGGAAAAAAAAATTACGGGCGATCCGAGGTCGGGAAGTGGAAGGGGGTGAGTTTTTAAGGATAGCAAACGATTTATCTCGATTTCCGGCAAGACTACAAGTTTTATGGAAAAACGTTAAATGGCAAAGTTGTAGGTAATAAAAAGATCTACAACTGTGTGTATTTACACTTTTTTCACATAACCTCAAAATTTATGTGAAAAATTCAAATAACCAAGTTTTTGGTTTTTTATTTTTATCTTTAACAAAAAAAAAATTTTTTCACGAAATTTGGTAAAAACTTACCTTTTTATGTCCCAAGCACACTGTAATTTTTTTGATTTGAAATATTTATTTTTTCACCTTATTTTGACTTAATATCGAAAAAGCACCCTAATTTTCAATCGAAAATTCTCACGTCAAAATATCTGCTTTTTTAAAAAAGTCGGTGGGCTTTTTGTTCGTTGAAATCTCTACTTTCTGATGGTGTAAAAAAAATATACATTACTATGGTAAATGTTCTCAAAAAATGCAAAGAAACGAAAAAAACTCGTATCCGAAATTTATTTTTTTTAATTGTTATGTACAATTTTGAGCTTCTTAGTAAAATTTATACTTTAATTACTCGAAAAACGTAAGGGTGATTTCATCACATTTACCATGGTAATGTATATTTTTTTTTACACCATCAGAAAGTAGAGATTTCAACGAACGAAAATTAGGGTACTTTTTCGATATCAAGTCAAAATAAGGTGAAAAAATAAATATTTTAAATCAAAAAAATGACAGTGTGTTTGGGACATAAAAAGGTAAGTTTTCACCAAATTTCGTGAAAAATTTTTTTTGTAAAAGATAAAAATAAAAAACCAAAAACTTGGTTATTTGAATTTTTTACATAAATTTTAAGGGTATGTCAAAAAAGTGCAAATACACATAATTGTATATCTTTATATTACCTACAACTTTGCCATTTAACGTTTTTCCATAGGACTTGCAGTTTTGCCGGAAATCGAGATAAATCGTTTTCTACCCTTAAAAACTCACCCCCTTCCACTTCCCGACCTCGGATCGCCCGTAAATTATTTTTCCTTTCATTTTTGTTATATTCTCTTCCTTTTCCAATGGGTTTCGTCCTACTATTATTTTTTTTCACTTTTTACCATTTTCAAAAACTCTGGTCTAATAACCGAATTTGTCAATTAATGTCAAGTATTGGTAAATTAGGGATGACGGGAAAGCAATGATCCCGTTTACTTAATATAGAAACCTCAGTCAGTGGTTAGGTATCAATCATTTAATTATTATCAATCAACTAAACTGCTCATCACAAAGTTTGACAAATTGTTTTTTAACACCTTTATTACCGGTCTGTAGTTCGGAAACGACATCACAGATTTTAATGCAGTTTGCAGAGTTTGACAGATTGTTTCTTACAGATTAATAGTATTGTTCGCCTAAAATGTAATCAATGCACTTTAATATTATACAGGGTGGTAAAGAAAGCAGTGCAAAAAATTGAAAATTTCAAGTCCTAAGTCGCATTTTGTTAGGTAGTACAACCTAGTGTTTTTTCATATTTTTATATTTTAACGTCTATTTATAACATTAGTTAATATCTGCGGACAATTTCGGTATTTTTTTATTAGATTCCTTACCAAATAGGAAAATAATATACAGAGTGTTCAATTTGAAAAACTTCAGAAAAATGAGTTTAAAGTGTGTAATTTTTGAGACCTCATTTTGAACACCCTGTATAAAGTAGATAAAATATATTTGATTTATAGTATCTCTTGACCCTTCGTCATTCATCTCATACAATGCCGTAAGTAAAAAAATGCTTTTAGATTGTTTATTTGAGTTTTTTTTTCACGAATGCAAAACTTTTTTTTAGTTTTTAATTTGATTTGTTACTCCTACACTACTACAGCAAATTAAATAAAATTATAAACAGTTATAAAGCAAACCGATACAAACCTAAAAACACAAAAAATAGAGGGAGTCCCATTTAAAAAAAAATATATAAATGCATTTTTTGCATATTTTGTCTATTTTATAATAAAATGCATATTTTTCATAAATTATTATTTTAAGAGCATATTTTTATGATTTCCGCTTTTCAAAAAATTTAAAACGTTAACGGTTTAACGTCCAGTTCGGTACTTATTTCAGGGATTTTCCAATCTGAAGATTATAATAATTATACATATTTACATTTTGGTTATACACAAGCTATTTATTGGGGGTTTCCGGGGTTTGCAGGTATCTTTAGGGGTTGTTTATTGTCACTTAATAATGCGTTATTATTACCTGCTTAAAAAAATGTATTTACATCGAGTTGTAATTTAATCTTCTGGTAAATAAACATTTGGTAAATAAATTAGTTTCAAATGTAAAAAAAGGGTTTCTAAAAGCACCTTTAAGAGTGCAGTCGTCTAAGGAGAGATTACCAGGAGTTAGTTTACCTCCAGAACCTGTAATTATCCGGTAGGGAACATGGATAAAGGCCGCAATATTCTACGCAGAGCATTTCGAAGCCATTAAAGAACTAATTTTGGATTTAGATGACGATTCGCAGCGTGTTGTGCAAAGTAAAGAGTTGTTAAAAAGTGCAAGTGTAACTAAAGATCTTGTTTTTATTAGGGTTAATTTTAGTTTTATACCGGACATAATATCCTCGTTGGAGAGTAGAAATTTAAGTTTAAGAGACTAGTAGTAAAGATCTTTACTACTGAGACTCAATTAGTATTAGTGAAACTTTTTTCGCTAAATGTAACAGCATTCCCGGTAAACTAGGAGGTCAAGTAAGGAACAAATTGGATGTAACTGTAAAATGAATGAAGGATTTAAATACTTAACTGCAGGAAAAAGCATTTATGAGGGTAAACAATCCAACAAAGTTGTATCTTTGCTACCTAAGTTGCAGTATTGTCCTATTACATCAGTAGATGTTGAAAGAAGCCTCTCTTTGTATAAATATATTTTTACTAAGATGAGACAGTCCTTTTTAGTTGAAATATTTAGTAATAAATGCCTTTTATAATACAATTTTAGGTTAAAAAAATTGTTTACTTTTATTTTTCGTTGTTTTTTTTTTGCATTTTTTTAAAAATAAATATATTTTTTAGAACCCAATGTGTTTCTTTACCTCCTTTTGCTATAATAAATTAAGAAATATTGCATACCAGTATTGGCAAAAAAATTCAAATAACTGCGCATATTTTAAAGGCAAACAAGGCATATATATGCGCATATTTTGGCTAAATTTAAGTGCATATAAAAATAAAGATTAGAAAATTTCTTAAATAATAATAAAATCCTATCAGAAAAACAATTTGGATTTCAAAAAAATAAATCTACACAAGAAGCAATTTGTCACCTAACAAATCAAATATATAATTCAATCGATAATATAATGAACAGTATGTGCATATTTTTAGATTTAGCTAAATCGTTTGATACTGTCCGTCATAAAATTCTTATTAACAAATTAGAAAAACTTGGATTTCGTGGTCAAATATTAACTTTATTTAAAAACTATTTATATAACAGAATACATCATGTTAAAATTGGTGAAAATATCAGTTCACCAAAAATATTTGCAGCGCTTGACGTATTTTATGGAGTACCACAAGGTACAGTCCTAGGACCAATACTTTTTAATATTTATCTAAATGATATTTTTAATTTAAACTGTCAAGAAAAACTACATAGTTTTGCTGATGATACGGTAATTTTTTATGAAGGTCTAAATTGGAATATTTAAAAAAATACTATTGAAAAAGATTTTATAAAAATAAGCAACTGGTTTAATAATTATAAATTATAACAAAACAACATACATTCCATTTACTTCATACAAAAATAAACTTCCGAATATTGGTCCAATAATATGCAATAATAATATTAATATAGAGGAAGGTGAAAATATTAAATATCTAGGAATAATTTTTGATAAACATTTAAAATGGGATTTACAAAGTGACTACATTGTAAAAAAACTAAGAATTCTTGTACCAAAATTTAAACACCTTAAACAATTTTTAAATATAAAAGAATTAGAAATATTTTATTGTTCTTTAGTACAAAACCCATTTAAATTATGGAATACTAGGATAAGAAGGCATAAATAAGAATTATCTTAATAATATTGAAATTATTCAAAAATACATTTTGAAAATTATTTATGAAAAAGACCAGCAATATTCTTCTGATTTACTATTTAAAGATAGTAAAAAAATGGATATTAAACAAATATTTTCTTACAACATGTTAAATAATATATTTTTTCTAATTTTGACATATAAAGTGACACTTTTTAAAACTGATTGACATTATGAAACGTCTTACTTTTTGTAACTAGTTGCATAAAGTAAAATTTTATGCAATTGGTGACGAAAAATGTATTTTAAAATTAGTGACAAAAAGAATTATTCTATTTATTAAACTGTTATAATACAAGTTAAAAACATAAATTATAAATAAATTAATTATTATAAATATTGATAACACAATTATTGCAATTATTCAAATTAATTCCCGACGATATATTTTTTTCATTGCTCGAACTTGCTGTTATTTGGGAAGCGACGCACATTGCATTAGATGTTTCACCAAATATTGCTTGCGCTATAAGTTTTTTATTATTCATGGAATTTTCAACATATCCCTCCGCAGCAGAACTAGATTTCCAACCTCCGTGCCTCTTTAATTTTAAAAGATCAGCGCCACTGTCTGCTAGGAAAGTGGCAGAGCTTCTTCTGAAGCAGTGGCCAGTATATAGAACAGGATTTGAAAGACCAAGAAATTGTGCAATAACTTTTGGCAGACTGCTAAATGTGTTAATTCCCACAGGATTTCTGGTACATTTTCCATTCGCATATTTTACAAAAAATCTGTTGTGTTTAGGAATCTGGGGACGCAACAATATATTTTCTTAATATTTCAACAAGATTCGTATTTTCAATGTCTCCAGTGGTAATTGCACACTGCCGTATAACTTTTGTTTTTGAAGGTAGGATATCAACACGAAAATTGCTTCCTTCGTCTATAACATTTTCAACTGGAAGAAAAGTTAATTCTGCTTTTCTGCATGCTCCTGCCATTCCAATTATCATTGCAACCTTAGCCATTAAGTATTCTTTGTCATCAGCTTCCAATAAAAATTTGGCAAAATCTTTTTTAATAAAAACTTTTGACTTTTTAGCACTGTACCCGTCCGCTTGCCTTTTAATATATGCTACCAAATTTGTATATTTTTTAATATCAATATTCCTTTTCAGATTTAGTTCAGACCTTAACATTGAGTAAAGTGTCCATAATGTGGAAACTTTTAGATCTTTCTTACCCTCGAAATATGCAAGTAAAACTTTCTCATTAACATGTTTAATTTTCTTCTCATCACACCACGTAACAAATTTTTCGTATGCCAAATCATAAACTGCCTTTGACTTTTTGGGAATTACTGATAATAGAGCATTACCTGCTGCCTCTTCAATATCGCTTGGTAGCTCTTCAGAACTTGAATGACTCATTTTAAAAAAATAAAACTAAAAATATATCAATCTCGCTAAAAACCTTCCGTCTAGACTTTTTACAAAATGTCAAACTGACAACTAACATGAAGTAACAGCAACAATAGCTATTTATGCCATCAGTTATATGTCAAAATTAGAAAAACTAAATTTATGTTTTCCAAATTTTTATCAATTATATTAAATTTTATTTTTTTATTACTTTCTTTAAAATTAGAAAAAATCTTGTATGCAATACGTTACGAAATGAAATTTTGTGAACTTGTGAGTTTTTGCGAAACTCACTTCGTTCGTTCCGCAAAAATCTCACGCGTTACACAAAATTAGGCATTTCGTAACTGATGACATAAATAGCTATTTAAACATAAAAATAAAATAAATTATATTAATCACACACATGAAACTCGTCATAAAAATTGTATTACATATAAAAATAGCGTAAACAAAACAATAGCACACAAACATTTTTTAAACATCAATTCATATATTTTTGATATGCTACCAGTCAATTAAAATAATTAAATCATTAAATAATTATAGAAATAAAATTAAAAATTCGATATTATCCAACCCAAGAGATATATTCTAGAACGTCATAAAAAAATAATAAATATACCAAGCTATAATGAATAAAATAAATGAACATATATATTACATACATGACGTATTTTATCTTTGTATACTGTAGTGATATAAAATATACCAATAAAATATTCTCATATTCGTTTTATATTATAATCTAGTTGGGCCTGAATTATGAAATATATTCTTGACAATAAATATTATAGATATTATTTAACTCAAAACAAGCATTTTACTTCTGAGTTCGGAATTGATAGTTTATACAAAAAAATTATATATTAGCATTAAATGTCAAAAAAATATTTGAATAAACTTTTACCTATTATTATTACTATTATTATTATTATTATTATTATTATATAATCCGCCCTTTAGTAATTATTATTTTTACTGTGACTAAGTTTTAAATTATACCTAGATGAAAGCTGCGCTTAACCAAAAGTAGGTAGGGTAGGGTGGGGTAGGTACGGACAGTTTTTTTCAAATGGCCATAATTTTGAAATCAGTTCCATTTAAATTAAATCGAAAATATCAGCAGAACCGAAGATTCATCTTTTATAAATTTAACGACTATACCTTTTCGGCAAAAATGGGTTTTTTTGTCAAATAGCGATTTAAAAAAAATGCAATTTGTCCGATTCTGCCCCATAGTGGGGTACTGACGGACACGCCACGGGGAAGGTACGGACACATATTAAAATACCTATATTAAGGTGAAATGATGATAAATTTTTAAATTCCTGCTGTTCTGGATGTTCCTGGCAAATCTGTGGGTTTTGGTAATTTGCTTACCACATCTTTTCTGGAAATAGTTGAAATATCCTTAACATTTGGAAAATAAAAGCCACTTTTATACTTCCTAAAAAATTTACCAAATATTCTCCATTGTCGAATATTTTGTCCACTACTCCAGGTTCGGACAGTCCGAAACTGCCCCATGAAATATGTCCGAACGTGCCCCATATTACCAAGTGCATTTCTGGCGGCAAAATATCCCTAAATGCATTTGTATTTCAATTCATTTTAAGGTTAAGTGTAGGAAAACAAGTTAATATTTATAAATTAGGTGAATATCTTAACTTAAATTTATTAGTAAAGATGTAATTCCTTACGACTTTCGCAACCTTTCTTACAACGGCAACGAAAAATTTAAACAAATGTCTACGAACTCCTAATATTTATTGATAGCCGAACAACTTGCACAGCCACGACCAATACAAATATAAATAAACATTTTTTGGTTGGCAAGAATCCAAGGAGTTAATTTTTTCGCGGTAAATTTGAAATGTCCGGAGGTGCCCCATGTCCGGACCTACCCCACCCTACCCTACCGTTAATTTCAGAATTAAAAAGAAACTGCACAACCTAGCTAGATTATTTTTGAGATTTTAGGGTCCGCCGCCGCTTGTCGACGTAGGTAGGTAATATTTCTGGTTTAATTTATTGAACGTGATGTAGGCTCATCCAAAGTCCAATTTCGTGCTAATACTTTTTACTCAGCGGGTAAACTACCTACCCTAGTTACCTCGCCGCCCAGAAGTAAATTGAAAAGATCGACCCTTCACGGACAAAATAGCCCTTCGACCAATTCCTCGAAAAATTTGCACCGCTTGACGTATTTTCTCGTCGCTACCGCCGCCGAAGCACAGTGTTTGCTTTATTGTAGATGGGTTGGACAAAAGTCACTTTTTAAATTCGATAGTTTTTTTATAATACAGTGTGACCAGTAAAGTCCGCATCATATGGGTTTATTTTATTAATGGCTTTATTCGAAATTTTACTTTGGCATCAAGTTCTGCTTCGATCGAGATGAAAATTAAGCAAAGAAAATAGTCACGTGATTCGAATTATCTGTCAAATTTAAATTTTTCCAAAAAAAAATTCAAAAGTGGGGTTATTTCTGAAAATATCGAAAAAAGTTATAAGAAAAAGTTTTTTTAAATGCAGTTTTTAGCCCATGTGCATTTCAGCTGCATAAGATAATTTTGATTTTTTACCCACCACTAAAATTTATTTTCCATTTAATGAACACTTTACTGATGACACTGTGTTCTTTTTTGTCTTAATATTAAGGTGTATTACTTTCAGACACAAACTATGTTTTCAAAAATACTTATTTTATGAAGTTACCTTATACAGGGTCAAAAACTTTGCATCACATGCGACCAAATTTTAATAGCCCAATTTTAATTTTGCAGAAAAACACACATTTAATATGGAGCTACTTTAAAGAAAAAGTATCTGAAATAAAGCATTGTCAAAACTAAGAAGTTTTATTTAGGTTGCGTTGAGTCTTATTTTGCAAAAGTGGTGCAATTTACAAAATATGGGTAAAGAAATGAAAATTATCTTATGCAGCTAAATTTTTGCATGTGGGCTAGAAACTGCATTAAAAAATTTTTTTTTTTAATAACATTTTAACATTTCGATACTTTCAGAAATAACCTCACTTTTGAATTATTTTTTGGAAATAACTAAAATTTGACAGATATACGAATCACGTGACTACTATTTTTTTGCTTAATTTCCATCTCGATCGAAGCAGAACTTGATGCAAAAGTCAAATTTCGAATAAAATTATTATTAAAAAAAATCCCATATGATGCGGACTTTACTGGTCACACTCTATATTGATTGGGTCAGACCATAATATAAAGAACATTTTATTATTATTAAAAAAAATATATTTTGTATAAAAATGCACGGGTAGATACGCAAAAATTTCCAAATTTTTTAAATTTGAAATTCAGGAATTTGAGACAAATTAAAATCAAACAATACCGAACAAACCTAAAAAACTAAATTTACGATTTGTATAATCAAAATATTGGATGTCATGATCCATATTTTATTTTTTTATTGTAAAAATCAAGAAAGTTTTATAAAATATTATTTTCAAATTTGGAACATTGCTTATTTAGCATAAAGAGTTAAATTCTTTAAGAAAAACAATTATCAGATATTCAGTCCAGTACTCACTGACCAGTGACCAGCAGTGGCGTAGCCAGGTGGGGGCCAGGGGGGCACCTGCCCCCCTCCCCTCGCCCCCCTTGCATGGCGCCCCTTACCGCTTGGTGCCCGTATGCAAAATAAAAATATACTTTAATTACACCCTGTAACATTTATTGAAATTAAAAAATAATTTGGTATTCTATTATATGCATTTTGAAAAACAAACACCCTATTTTTTTGAAATGCCTCGAATATAATTTTCAATTAAAAGTAAAAGAACTATTTTTATTTTATGAGTTAAAATGACTTAAAATCATTGAGAAATGACGAATCATTTAACAGCTTTGAAGAAAAGGCTAAAGAAATTGCAAGTAAGTATGACTTGCCCAATGAATTTACAAGAAAAAGATCAAAAAAGGTCAAACTTTTTCACGATGAAAAAACGGCTGGACACATTGAAAATTCCCCTAGGCGAAATTTTAAAATTTCTGTATATTTTTTTGTACTGGACACATTTATTCAAACATTAAGAGGAAGTAACTCCTTTTCCACAATGAAAATTGCCGAACGTTTTGCTCGTCAAACGAAAAGAAAAAATAAAAATTGGTATTTAGAAAATAAATTCTACTTTAAATACCCCATCCAGAAAAGTAAATGACGATCGAAAATATTCCCAAAATTTTTTTTAGAAATTTTTTTATTTTTAGTAATTTTGTAATATCTTAAACAATTCTTTATGTGACTTTTCCGGGTGTAGAATGTTGTACCAAACAATTTTTCTTAAAGCCATTTTTCAATATCGGCCTTACTTTTTTCTCAAAAACGTTGGGGGCGTAAATCCACTTTACACGCTTAAATTCACTTTACGCGCCCAACGTTTTTGAGAAAAAAGTAAGGCCGATATTGAAAAATGGCTTTAAGAAAAATTGTTTGGTACAACATTCTACACCCGGGAAAGTCATTTTGCTTATGACCAATAAAGAATTGTTTAAGATATTACAAAATTACTAAAAATTAAAAAAATTTCTAAAAAAAATTTTGGGAATATTTTCGATCGTCATTTACTCTTTTGGATGGGGTATTTAAAGTAGAATTTATTTTCTAAATACCAATTTTTATTTTTTCTTTTCGTTTGACCAGCAAAACGTTCGGCAATTTTCATTGTGGTAAAAGGGGTTACTGCTCTTAACACAGAGATTTGATGACTTTTTCTGATAGCAAACAAATGTTCATGCTTAGAGGCGGAAAATATCGCTTTTTCTGAAGAAAATAAAAAATCTTTGTATGATTTATGTATTTTTTACAACTCTTCTATCCAACCGGAATTAGTTGATGAATACAAATCGTTTTGTAGTCTATTGACTGAAATAAATCAGGAATATAAGTTAAAAACTGAAAAAATATACCCTTTCTTAATTTCCAAAAAATTGGAATCACTGTTTCCTAATTTATGTAAAATATACCGAATTTTTTTAATAATAGCTACAAACAATGCAAAAGGCGAAAGATATTTTAATAGACTACGAAATATTAAAACGTATAATTGGTCGACCATGTCTGAGGACAGGTTGACAAACATAGCATATTTGCAAACTGTAATCGACAAATTTAAAACCATAAAGAGTAGAAGAATTATTTTGTGAAAATTATTTAGTATTATAGCGTAAAATTAGAGTACCTACCTATTTACTATTATGATGTATTTTTATTAACAAAAGTTACAATGTTTTTTGTCCGTATTTTTTATTGGCATGAATCCCATTTATTTTTGTTTATTATTTAGAATATATTATGATGTGTCTTAACTCGATTTTTATTATTTCTATTTGTTTTTTTCTATACATTTTATAATAAAAAACACCATATTTTTAATAATAATAATAATAATAATAATAATAATAATAGTGGTTCTGAAAAATCATAAAGCGCCCCCATATATGTTCGCCCCTCCCGCCCCGCAAGGCTGGATACGCCGCTGGTGACCGGCCTTTTTTTTTAGTACGTGCGCTCTATAGTGACTTCCGAACTAAGTATATTTTTTCAGGTAATCATTTGTGTTTGATAATTTCGATAAAGTGATGCGTTTTGGAGATAATTTGAAAAGTAAGGGTCCTCAACTGGTGCCAATGCGGCTTACGCAAATCTCCTAATTTTTTAATGCTAAATCGAGACAGCCGTTGTGGCATTACCATGGATACAAGATATAATTAAGTAAAACTTTGCAATAGGTGATAATACCGAAAGCAAAGGACTAACCAAAAATAATGTAAGGACAGTGGCGTACAGATAATAACCTGCAGTACTAAACCAGGTAAATGAAATTATTTTATTGCCCTTCTGAGGACTTACTATTGCTAATATTCTTCAAATAACAGTAGAAGCCCATCACTGAAATCACTCGTTCTTAAGATAAACATCTTTGTTCGGAGTATTTTAGCTGTCCTGTCTGAATTTGAATTTCATTGATCGTACCAATACCTGTTTCAATTAATTTATTTTTACTTTTTGTTTAAGTTTTTTTAAACTTTGCATGTAAGATAATGCAATAGAAGATTCTTATTTTGCACAACCCATCATTAGTATTATAGACTTTATAATCTATGGACGAATTTTACCATCTCAGTAAACCATGTTGCATAATAGACAATAATAATATGCAATGTTAAACGACAAGAACGATATCACACTAGAAGCTATTTAAATATTTGAGAACTACATAGTACTGATTTTTAGTGGTATACGCTTGATTAACCGTAGCCAGCAAATATTATTATGATTAATGTCAAGTTCCAATACAACTGCCAGTCGGAACTAATACAGTATATAAAACCAGAATACACCCCCAGGAACTTGATAATTACTGTGACTATTCAGACAGAGCAATAATGGCAATAAACCATTCTATGGTAACTCCTGTTTCCTATTGGCTAAATTACCGTGATATTATCACTACACAACGGTCTAGCAATCTACGTTGTCTTACAGTAGAAAAGCGCGTTGCTGTCACATAATTATATTATTATACAGTTGTACTATACAAGGTGAGTTTTTTAAAGTGTTACAAGGCGATATCTCGAAAACTGTTTCAAATATTTTCTTAAAATTTTAGTGAGAGAATAGGGAGATGGGGGGACATATTTAAACATATTTTTGACGTCTACACCCCTTCCCCATTTTGAGAGGTGGGGGGTAACTTTGGAATTTTAAATGACACAATGTACTTTTTTTTTGTAAATACGAACCTACGTAAAAAACTACGTACGTATACAAAAAATGTTTTGATTTGCTCCCCTGGTTACGAAATTCTTTCAAAAACCAATTACCCCAATTATTAAACCAAAACATAAGTTCTGACATGTGGTTTCAATAGGACGAAGCTCTTCCGCATTATGTTATACAGGCCCGTAATGAGTTGAACGAATTGTTTGAAAACAGGTGGATAAGTCGAGCTGGTTCACTAAACGGCCTGCTAGGTCCCCTGATTTGACCCCCCTTGACTTTTTTCTTTATTTATTTTTTATTTTATAAAAGATAAAGTGATGGCGGCTACACTTACAACTTTAGATGATATGAATACCGAATCCGCGTTGCATGCTTATTAGTGAGACTTAAAATGTTACAACGGGTACGATATTTATTCTGAAAAAAAGTGACAAAGTGTTTGGAAGTTGAAGGGAGACATTTTGAACATCTTCTGAAGCGTGACAGACGATAAATAAGTTGAAATTAAATAGTAAAGTATTGTTGTGTTCTCTAACCTAATAAATCATAATTTCGTAACCAGGGGAGCATATCAAAAGATTTTTTGTATATGTACGTAGTTTTTTACGTAGGTTCGTATTTACCAAAAAATAGTAAGTCCATTGTCTCATTTAAAATTCCAAAGTTACCCCCCACCCCTCAAAATGGGGAAAGGGGGTAGACATATATATATACAAAAATAGGTTTAAATATGTCCCCCATCTCCCCATTCCCTTACTAAAATTTCAAGAAAATATTTTGAACCGTTTTCGAGATATCGCCTTGTAACACTTTAAAAAACTCACTCTGTATAGAGAGTATATCAATTCTTCTAAGGAATAGGAATAGAGGCTTATTTTGCACAAGTGTCTACATTTTTATAAAATATCTATTTTTCAGTGAATATTTAGGGGGACGAATGAATTTCTTCAAGAACTTGCCAAATCTTAACAACCCCAAAAACGAAACTTTTGTCCTTCAAACATGCCCCACTCGCAACACTGTGCGACGTTGCTCGGTCGGTCGCATCGACAAAGAACTTCCGCTCGCCCGCACACCCCCCGCCCGCCCGCCGACCCACCCCCCGCGGCAAATCCGCGTAGGTCGCCGCTGGCACGTCACTCATTCCGAGGAGCCAAAGCACCCAAAGGCAATAAAAGAGACACGCAAACCCGTAGAATGGCCAGCTTCTGTATCGTGTCGGTCACATTTTTCCGTGTTGCCAAGTTGCCAGTTAAAAATATTGCGATAAAAGTGTGTACCTATATAATAATTAAGTCTTTATTTTCAAACTATCTAAGCTACACGACACACGACCCAGTCGACTAAAAAGCGTAATCCGACATCTTTTTTCTAAAAAATAATACATTTCAAAAAAACTAATTCGAGCGATTCTTATTATGAAAAATAAAAAAGTTCTACTTATTTTCTAGTTTTGTGGTTGGTACGGGTACACTACTGGAAAAACTTGACTAACCCAATTTTACCAAAGCAAATTTGGTGGCAACGTAGTCCCTACTAGCAGAGCAGCATAATTTGTGACTGTAACGCATTAGACGGTAATGTAAAATCCCCCAGCGAGGAGGCAGCGATGGATGGACGAGGGTTGTTTAGGGATGTGCCATGCCATCAGGGCCTGAAGGATCACCGGAGTGAATCACGAAACTATCGATCTCCCGGTGAAAAAGATTACATTTTTTTATTTGACAGAAACAATTTATTTTCCACGTTGTTCAAGGACCGAAGGACCTATAATATTTATTTACTTAACATGGAAAGAAATGCTCTTCTTAACGCCTACGAAAAATGTATCCGACCGGGGTGCTATTATTTACCGCATTTAGTCAACTCCCATTTAACTAGGCGCCTTAAGGTGGAATTATCAACGTCATTCAATTTATTGCCAACCTATAACCTATTTCGCCTTGTTTTTCTTAGTTTGTTATTTTATTGACTAAGATTTAAATAAAATCAATATCGTCTGCACATTATTTAGGTAATATCTAATATCTATACTACAAAAATATCAATTTATTTCATTGCTTATTTTGGGAGAATTGTATAGTGAAAGAACAATGACATAATAATGTTAAAAAAAAATCTTAACCGATATTTTTCGATATAAAATTCTCCTTAAATAACTTATGAAATTCCTTGATATTTATTTAACATGTTAATTATTACCTATAGAATATGAAGAAGATATTGATTTTATTTAAATTTTGTGTAAAAGTTAGAAAAAATAAATAAATCTACGCGAAATAGGTTATAGGTTGGCAAGCATGTTGATACTCCCACCTTAAGGTTGAATTCTCAACGTCATTCAATCTATTGCCAACCTATAACCTATTTCGCGTTGATTTTTTGAGTTTATTATTTTAATAACTAACATTTAAAGAAAATCAATATCGTCGTTACGTTATTTAGGTAATATCTGTTATATTACAAAAATATCAATTTATTTTATTGCTAATTTTGGGAGAATTGTATAGTGAAAGAACAATGAGTGACAATGACATAATAATGTTTAAAAAAATCTTACCCGATATTTTTCGCTATACAATTCTCCTAAAATAAGTTATGAAATTCCTTGATATTTATTAAATATGTCAATTATTACCTATAGAATATCAAGTCGATACTGATTTTCTTTAAATTTTGTATACAAGCTAGAAAACATAAATAAATCTACGCGAAATAGGTTATAGGTTGGCAAGCATGTTGATACTCCTACCTTAATGGTCTACGAATCAGCCATTGAAAGCAGAGGCGACAAAAATATTTCTAAACTTAAAAAAACAATATGGCGGTGCATGAGCAGCTGATGTTCCATAAACTTCAATGTTCATACTGTTCATAGGTTAACAATGTATTTGAAACTGACAAGCATAATGACAACGACGGGTTCGTTTCGAAATGAAAGCCTTAAGGTTGAATTCTCAACGTCATTCAATCTATTGCCAACCTATAACCTATTTCGCGTTGATTTTTTGAGTTTATTATTTTAATAACTAACATTTAAAGAAAATCAATATCGTCGGCACATTATTTAGGTAGTATCTGATATATTACAAAAATATCAATTTATTTCATTGCTAATTTTGGGAGAAGTGTATAATGAAAGAACAATGAGTGACAATGACATAATAATGTTTAAAAAAATCTTACCCGATATTTTTCGCTATACAATTCTCCTAAAATAAGTTATGAAATTCCTTGATATTTATTAAATATGTCAATTATTTCCTATAGAATTTCAAGTCGATACTGATTTTCTTTAAATTTTGTATAAAAGCTAGAAAACATAAATAAATCTACGCGAAATAGGTTATAGGTTGGCA
Organism: Polydrusus pterygomalis; assembly: GCA_963969555.1. Lineage (NCBI taxonomy): Eukaryota > Metazoa > Arthropoda > Insecta > Coleoptera > Curculionidae > Polydrusus > Polydrusus pterygomalis. Next base: position 35,242,790 of record OZ018375.1, on the reverse strand, counting down.
AGCATGTTGATACTCCCACCTTAAAGGTGCATTTCTATTGAAAATTTTTATTATTAAGGTGGGAGTATCAACATGCTTGCCAACCTATAACCTATTTCGCGTATATTTATTTAATTTTTCTAGCTTTTACACAAAATTTAAATAAAATCATTATTGTCTTCATATTTTACAGGTAATAATTGACATATTAAATAAATATCAAGAAATTTCATTAAATATTTTAGGAGAATTGTATAGCGAAAAATATCGGGTAAGATTTTTTTTAACATTATTATGTCATTCTTCTTTCACTATACAATTCTCCCAAAATTAGCAATGAAATAAATTAATATTTTTGTAATATGTCAGATATTACCTAAATATTGTACCGACGATATTGATTTTATTTATATGTTAGTTAATCAAATAATAAACTAAAAAAAGCAACGCGAAATAGGTTATAGGTTGGCAATAGATGGAATGACGTTGAGAATTCCACCTTAATTAATAAATAACACAGCTAGGCCTGCATGAAATGTGTGATGACGTGATTTTTGTTTGTTAAGCTCAGTTGGTCTCTATCACCCAAAGAATTTTTTTTGCAAAAAAAAAAGAAAAATTATAAAACAATCTGATAATAGGCGTTTTAATAGATACATTTTAAAATGAATATACCTACTTCAAATTCTAGGTATTAACCAAAAAATGATTTTATGTGGTGCCACCGTGGCAGTGCCACATATACCTTCTGACTGAAGACTTTTTATCGACTCATCAAGAAGGAACCCCTTAAAGCTGTTCTTTTACATAATGGCAATGTGTTTACTTCTGTTCCGGTCGGCCATGCAATTATTAATTTAAAGGAAAACTATAAAAATATTTAGAGGAATTATAAATAAATATTTATTTATTTATTTATTTATTTATTTAATTATATTTAGAGGAATTACTTAAGAATTTAGAGGAATTACTTAAGAATACAATATGAAAATCACAACCGGGAAGTGTGGAGATCTACAAATTTTAGGCCTTCTCTTTAGGTCAGCAGTTTCGATTTACTAAATTTCCATGTTTTCTGTGTGAGTGGGATAGCAGGTTAGCAGGAATCGAGAACAGCATTGGATAAAAAGAGACTGGCCACAAAGAGAGACTTTAACACCTGCAACCAAAACTGTAATTCGCGAAAGTCTTATTGACCCTCAAAAAGTTTTACTTCCACCACTTCACATAAAACTTGAACTTATGAAACAATTTGTTAAGGCATTAAACAAAAAGGAAATTGTTTTAAATATTTGTGTAAAACATTTCCGGCTCTGTCAGAGGCAAAATTAAAAGAGGGAATCTTTGTAGGGCCGCAGATTAGGAGCTTGATGGAAGATACAGAGTTTGAAAATGTAATGGAAGATAAGGAAAAACATGCATGGAATGCTTTTAAAGAAGTTGAACATAAATTTCTAGGGAATTATAAAGGCACAAACTATGTTGAGATCGTTGAATATGCTGGAAAAATTCAGGATTCCTGGTAGCAATGTGAGGATAAAAATTCCCTTTTTACATTCCCATTTAGACTAATTCCAGGAAAATCTTGGGGACGTGATTGAGCAAGGTGAAAGATTTCATCAAGATATTAAGGAGATGGAAAAAGATAACAGGGGCGCTGGGACACAAAGATGATGACCGATTACTGTTGGACATTGAGAAAAGATATTCCTTTAGCTAAATATGACAGAAAAACAACCAAAAGAAACTTTTCTGAAAAAAGAAAACTATTTTTAAAAAGCGTAAATGATAAATAACTATTTATAATAGTTTCCATGTATATATTTTGTATATTTTTGTGTTTTTTTTCTTAATGTATTATAAAACTAGCTTAAATAAATCGTGTTTTTCTATATTTTTGGATTTTACTGGTTTGAAAAATAATCTTACGTAATATAAAAAAACTAAAAGCAGATTTTAAATCAGCGCTACCCAATTACTACAGTTAACATTTTTAAATCAACTTTAAAGTGTTAAAAAATGCAGGCCTGTGTAATTAAAGAAATAAAATAAATATAAAAAATTGTATAAATGAAACAAATTTTATTTTGCTTTAAATATATTAAACGTGATAACTTACACATGGAATATAACAATACATCTGAATTGTTAATATCAAGAATTACATATTTTTAAATTTAATTACATATTGTTCAAGTTTTGTCGAACGTGCGACACTCATACTTCGTTTAAAATGTATATGTACAACCGCCATGTAGTTTTTCGGTTGTCCAAAGGAGTACCTAGTAGAAATATGCCCATAAAGAAAACGCAACGATGATCAAGGAAATGGAAGACTATAAGACGTTATTCTAGTAAAGAAAAAGTACCTAAACTTATGTAATATTCATGGAAATTCGTATAAGGGATTTCTTAAATGAAATTATTATAGATTTTAACAAATAAGAACACTAAATAAATAATCAAAAACAGCTTCAAAATTGTTCAAATATCGCGTATCACATAAAAAAAAACAGGAAATCTTTTCAAACACAGAACTCTGCAGAGCATTTTGAAAACCTTCAGCTTTACCTCGTACTAACGTCTAGAGGCAACTCTTTCTAAAAACAAAGCGTTTCGACACCCACATGTGACGTTAACAGCTGATACTGGTTTCTTCCTTAAAGTTCCCAGTTCAATAGTGGCAAGCTCACGCGTCATGTTTCTGATACTAAATTTCCTTGGTGTAAATAAAATAAACCAGTTTAGGTTAATTTATTTTCCTATTTCCAATAACAAACATTTCACTTATCACCATTTGCTATTATAAATTTAATATTAATATTTTGTCCATTTTAATTACGGTACACTAGGTTGCCAAACCTTGCACCCACTGAGAACTAATCCAGCTATTTGTATTTAAAAACACATGGCATTTTGGCGGCTTTGTACTATACGCCGCGAACGTAAATAATAAAATGGCAACGCAGCATTGAACGCGAAACATGTGCAGGCGCACCGATTGCGCTTGATTGGCTCTTAGCTAAAAATTTGGGCGGCGAATCCTTGTATGTTGCCAGGGTTGTTCATAGCGTTTTCCATTGGTAAGTTTAGTGAATGTTAATTGTATTTCTGTTTTCCTGATGAATGACGCCCTAATTTTTCATCTATCGCACGTTGAGTTCGATGTTTTAATTATAAATTAAATTAAGGCTGTATTTTTGTCAGCCATTATGTTAATAAACCATTAAGTTCCCAGTATAAGTTTAAAATATGGTGAATGCGATGGTAAAAGAACTTAGCCTAGTGCTGCCTCTGTCGGCAACATCTTAACGTAATATAGACCAGACTTTAATAGAGTAGCTTAAATGACAGGTAAATTAGCCACGATGCGGCTTGTTCTTAGAGAAATTTCATTTTAGCAAGGGGGAATCATAGACCAGTGAAACCACTTACCTTTTCAAGGATTCAGAATGGTCTAGGAGCAACATACTTTGATTTATTTTGCTCGTACCAACATCTTATGGCCGCAATGGCACCTAACCGTACCGTGCGAGCAAAAATTATTTGCATCAAAGAGGGCCTTGCATCTAAGGACGTAATGCTTAGCCGTAGAGCTTAATACCTGTTGGGTGTCAGTAACTACCTAAATTAACAATCAATCAGTTATTCCGTCATCTTTGACAGTCGTTACAAGTAATTTGATTCATCGCTAATTTTTCCAATTTCTTGAACAATTCACACAATGGGCTTTACGGAACAGCACAAAACATTCATATGGTTGAAGCATATTTTCGAAACGGGGTTAGAGTAAATGGTGACTGGCAATACAATTCGGGTTTGTGCATGGACGATTTTCACGAACATTTTCCTAACGTTGCTTTTATTGCTGGGAATTTTTATCATTGCCTGAAAAGAACCGTGGCTGTGTTTAGGGAAACAGGTTCTATACAACACAAAAAAAAGAAGCAGGAAGATCATCTGTAAGAACAGAAGAACTTGTTGCAAACGTTCGTGAAATAATGCAAAATACGACAACAAATTGTATAAGACGTCTGTCCCAAAAAGTGGGAAGATCTTAATGGAACATGCAGGACTATTCTTAAGAAGCAGCTTAATTTATTTCCTTATAAAGTGCAAGTATTCCAAGAAATACAAGCCGCAGATTTTGAAAGACGCAGGAATTACTCTTAAATGGTTTATCCAAAATTTATTGGAAATAAATGATTTATTATACCTGACATTTTTTTTCGGATGAAGCCTGGTTCCGGTTATGTGAATTCTCAGAATACACGCATGTGGAGTAGTGAAAATCACCATTTGTTTGTAGAGTCCACATTGCACCCTCAAAAAATTGGTGACTGGTTAACTGTTTCCCGAAGAAGAATAATTGTTGGTCCTATTTTTTTCCATGACACAGTTACAGCACAGCGTCATGGAGACAATATTTTGAATCCATTTGTGGAGCAATTGCTTGACGACAAACTACGTTTGGATATTTTCTTCAATTATCCAAAGAGATGCTGGTCAACACTTTCGAAAATATGAAGAGACGTGTGAATTTATGCTTGGAGCATGTCGGTGGCCAATTTCAGCAATTTATGTAATTATATTTCTTTTTCTTTCAGTATATTCTTACTTTGTTAATTTTGTAAACAACATAAATAAATTTGTATTTGTCTACTTATTTTATTACTCATTAGTTTGGCACATCATGTCATAATATGATTTTGACAAAATTTCAACCTAGATTTGGTTAGATATATCGTCCCCATATCATTGTGATCTAAACCAAGCCCTACGTTTTTTAATCCTTCTTTGATGCAAATAATTTTTGCTCGCACGGTACAAGGGTTTTTCTCTATAAGACCGATGAAAACAGAAATCCTTAGCTTTTGACCAACGTTCGTCTTCAAAGCTCGATATCATCTCATATCGACAACGGCCAAATATCGATTCCAATAACCCCATGCATATTTCTGATACTAACAAAAAGTACAGGCGGCTGCACCCGGCTTATGGGCGCCCCGCCGTTTAGGGCCCAATTGCATCTCGCGGCAAAATCACTAATTCCGTGCCGAAGCTGCCGAAGGGCCATCATCAGGTATCCGACCGAACGGAGAAGGGTCGCCGAAATGAGTTTCTGTTCGCGGTGTTTCCCTTGTACAGCGCCGTAAAAGGTTTGCGAGGTAGTCAACAAGGTACGTGACTTTATTAAAGGAACTTTGATGAGAATGGGAAACTACCTTTTTAAACAATTATTTCGCAAAACTAAAATTATCTCGTCTATATTTATAAAGAAACTTAAATTCAGCCAAAATATATTTTTTTTAAAACCGACCAGAAAATTTACACTTTCTGGACAATTTTTCGTCTAGAAAATAACGTTTTTCCGATCGCAAGACCGGAAAAGTGACATTAGAGACCGGAAAAATCTTCCGGTTCCGATTTTTCCGGTCTCTAATGTCACTTCTCCGGTCTCTAATGTCACTTCTCCGGTCTCTAATGTCACTGTCACCCTGTTTTTTGTTTTTCCAATCGCTCTTTGATAATACAAGATACCTTGATTTCGTTATTATGACAACAACATTTCGATGTATTGTCGAGTGACAGTTCGTTGATTTTTAATTTTGTTCTTTATGTCAAACTTGTTTCGCGTAGATTATAAAATATATCGAAGTGTCGGTCTTAAAAAAAAATATTGTACGTCACGCAACCAAAAATTAGTGTTTTCCAGGTCTCTCCAAGCTTCCAGGACTCGCCCATGGCTCGCCCTGGAAATGCTTGTCTCGACCTGAAAAACACTACTTTCCGGTCTTGTAACGTAAATTACTATTTTTTAAAACCGACCAGAAAATATACACTTTCTGGACAAGTTTTCGTCTAGAAAATAACCTTTTTCCGATCGCAAGACCGGAAAAGTGACGTTAGAGACCGGAAAAGATTTTTCCGGTCCCTGTTTTTTGTTTTTCCAATCGCTCTTTGATAATACAAGCTACCTTGATTTCGTTACTTTGACAACAACATTTCGATGTATTGTCGAGTGACAGTTCGTTGATTTTTAATTTGTTGTTTATGTCAAACTTGTTTTGCGAGTGTGCAAATTTAAAAATATGAATTCAGATTTTGAATTATCCGACACGGAAAATAAGATTCCAGAAGAAATTTTGGAAGCAGCAAGGAAAGCGACTTACGATATATTGCCAGTAAAATCAAAAGCCCGTTACGAGAAGTCATACGACGCATTTAAAAATAAAATAAAATAAAGAATTAAAAGAAGAATTAAATGTGTATCGAAGTGTCGGTCTTAAAAAAAATATTGTATGTCACGCTACCGAAAATTAGTATTTTGCAGGTCTCTCCAAGCTTCCAGGACCAGGATGCTTGTCTCGACCTGAAAAACACTACTTTTTGGTCTTGTAACGTAAATGACTATTATTTTTAAAAAAATGCAAAAAAAAACAAAGAAAAATCAAAGTAAACAATTTTTTAAGCTAAAATTGTATAAACGGCATTTATTATTAAATATTTTTCAAAATTTTCAACTAAAAGGGATTGTCTTCAATTAGTAAAAATATGTTTTTACAAAGAGAAGCTTCTTTAAACATCTACTGATGTAATCGGACAATACTGCAACTTAGGTAGGAAAATATAATGCCAAGATAGAATTTGGTTGGATGGTGTACCCTCATAAATGCTTTTTTCTATTTCACGTTCATAATGAGTTCAGTACGACCCTCATTTGCGGATCGTAATGAAGCTATTTCGATACGCGTTTTTTCTTTATTTGATGTTGGTAACATTTAAATGTTTTATTTCATTGACTTGCGCGGCCTTTGTGATTTACGAGAAAACCCATTTTTCGCAGAGGAAAACTAGCTTGATAACTTACTTTTTTATTCTGTGTGGATAACAGTCATGTATGTTGGTTGCATAAATCTATAAATCAATCTTTTGTAGATGCTTCAAGCTATCATTTTCTGCCAAATCCTATCCAAAATTCAATCTACTAAACTTCTAATGTCGATTTTAAGTTCAACTTTATTTGAATTTTCCATCTTCCCTATACTAAATTGCAATGCCGTGACGTAAAATCACGTCTTTTGAAATTCGAAAAAAAGTAGCAAAATCTCCCGAATTTCCGAACGCTCTGTATATGTACCGAATGTACAAGGATCACACAACGTATTCCGTCCAATTTCAAATCTCATATCGCTAAAATAACTTTAGAATCACGTGGTGAAAATGGGTCAATAAATCAAAAAATGACAGTTTGCAAAATAATTTTTGTTGTCCAGAGGCTCCTATGATAAAAAATAGTATTACCAACATAAAATTTAGACATAAAAATTTACAAAATTTGAAGGATTTATTTTCTTTTTAAAATGTATTTTTATTGATTATAAAAGGTGAAATAGAAAAAAATGTATAAAGCACATGTTTCATAAGGCGTTTTAGCGCCCGTGTCAATAAAAAAACTCGCCACTTCGTGGCTCGTTTTTTAAAATAGACGCGGGCGCTAAAACCGCTTCTTATGAAACTCGTACTTTAATATACTATTTACTGCAGTTAAGTATTTACTTCATTCTTTTTTACAGTTACATCCAATTTGTTTCTTACTTGACCTAGACCTCCTACATTACCGGGAATGTTGTTACATTTAGCGGAAAAAGTTTTAACAATCTAATGATTGAGTCTCTTAAACTTAAATTTCTAATCGATATAAATTCAGTTTGTTACGCAGGTAATAATAACGCATTATTAAGTGACAAGAAACAACCCCTAACAATATACCTGCAGACCCCGGAAACCCCCAATAAATGCCTCGTGCATAACTAAAATGTAAATATAATTATTATAATCTTCAGATTGGAAAATCCCTGAAAAACTGTGGAGTTCTTGAATTAATTTGACTTTATCTTCAACCGTTTACAAAATATAAACTTTTAAAATAAAATAGACAACCGATAAAGTATGAGCCACATTTTTTTAATTCTATGAAAGCTCCATTAAGGTTGTATATCTTTTACCATTTTCTCTTCTGCTAACACTATCAGCAAAGCCTTTTCTGTCTCCTGATGATTAACGTTTCTGCGTTCGAAACATGTAGAGGCCTCTATTGAATATTTTTATTCTACTAAACTTGTGGAGTAACACCTTTAGTATTTCTTTCATTTCCATAAGTAATTCAAATTATATTATAAAAGCTCCTGCACTTATCCTATCTCCCCTATCCTTTGTTTTATCGTAAGTTTAATTAAGGAAGAAGATATAACATTCAATCAAATCAATACAAAGAACAGCGCATAACGTAAAAGGATAATCTTGGGAAATAAATTTGTTTCCAAAATCCAACACAACACCCGGCATAATATTTTCTGCTATTGACCTACCCCAATAAAGTTCGTTTGGGTCGGCAAAATATTATACTACTATACATCTTCCGTAGATTTATCGATTGGCATAGGAGTCACTGAATCAGTTATCATTATTAGCCAGTGTCGTAGGTGGTAAGTCATTCCCGCAAATAAATTATCATTGTAAAATGACAAACATGATGTAACTGACACAAAATTTATGGTGCGATTTTGTAGCGCGCTATAGGTACGCGTTATGTTCGTAGACATTTATTTACCTTTAGATACGTTGGTACAGTTTATCTTGTGCGCAAACAAAAGTTAAGTTTATGGGTGCAGGATTGCGCATGCGCACAAACCTCTTGTTATCGGCCTGTCCTTCTTTAGCGACCAATCCAATCCAGAACAGGCTCGGCGCCATTTTTGTTGTGTTTTAAGTTTTTTCTGCCTAGGCAGCAAAGTAAGGACTTTTCTGCCTAGGCATCAAAATGATTATTCTCAATGGGAATAAAACATTTGACAAAAAAAAATTAACAAGAATTTAAAAACATATTTATTTGTTATTAACATTGATAGTAAAATTACTACAATTTTGAATGAATACACCTTTTCTTTCCTCAGACATCGTTCTCTTTACATTTACTATATAACCAATTTGATTTGCCTCATAAGTAGTTCCTACATTTGTCAAAATATTTTTCACAAAAACTGGTTTTACTTGCCATTGAATCCTCAATGTACCCTTCTGCAATAGTTGAGGACTTCCACCCGCCATGTCTTTTTGTTATGTCACCTCCTGAATTTACAAGTAAAGTGGCAGAACTTCTGAGGAGGCAGTGTCCCGTATATATTCTTTAGCATTTGTTAACTTTAAATAGACAGCTATTTCTTGAGGTATTTTACCAAATTTATGGATATCAACAAATTGCTTTTTAGATTTTTCTTTTACGTATTTAAAAAAAAATCCTGTGTCTTTTAATTCAGTAGGCCGAATAGCTAATTTTCTAACAACATCTAAATATTCCATTATTACGAAATACCTCGAATTCTTCGTCTTCGTATTTAATAGGGATACCAATAATAGTTTATTATTCATATCTTTAATATTTTCTAACTTTAAATCCAAAAGTTCGTCGCAGCGACATGCACCCACAATTCCAATAATTAATACAACCTAAAAGAATGGATTATAAGTATTTTCACTTTATCGTATAAATATCTTATTTAAAACTTACTTTTGCTAATAAATTTTCATCATCTGGAGCATCCAGTATAAATTTTGTAATATATTGTTTTTCGAAAACTCGGGACTTCTTTGCCTGGTAGCCTTCGGATGCCCGTTTTAAATATGCCCGGCATCTTCAAATATCTTTCTATATCTACGCCATTTTTAACATTCGTAGTTGCCTTCAACATTAGGGTGGAGCGACAGTATAGGAGGATTTTTTTTTTTTTGAAAATCAAGATGCCTGACTTTGGGAAAGATGTGTTTGGGAATAAAAAGATTTTTGGTGTTTTTATTTTTTTTTAGTAACATCCCCTCCACCGCCACAGGGTCTAAAAAAAACATAAATAGTATTTATTTGAGGAAAATATTAATAATTTTGTTTTATGATTGCCACTCATAATACAAAATTATTATTATTATTCTTATTTTAAAATACATACATTTTATGCTATTTTTTGAGACCGTGTGGCGGTAAAGGGGATACTATCAGTCAAAAAAAACAAAAAAAAAACACCAAAAAGCATCATAAATAAATTATTAAAATATATGGTTTTTTAAAGCAAGCGCGCTTTTATTTATTACTTGAAATGGAAAAAATACAATTTAAAGCCTAAAGTAAAAAAAAAATATATAATAATTTTGAATTTTGCGACATATTATGTAGTGTTAAATTTTGGCATTATGGATCGTGACTCTAATTTATTTTTTATTGTCCCATCTCGTCTTTCATAACCACAAACTATAGCAGATGCATCAGTCATCATTTTGACGACTTTTTCCACAGTCTGTGTGTGGCAAGGGTAATCTTTTATATATGAAATCGCTGAATGTTCTGGGTCCTATGATTTCTCGTAGCTGGACTTCCGGTAACTCAGTTGTTATTGGTGGTTCTGTCCAAAATACATTTTGGCAGTCTACTAGCTCGTAGTAATCGTAAGTTTTAAAATTAAAGATCGGAACGGTAAAATTTCGAAGTTTTAGTTGATTAAGATCGGTTTTAGCCCTGGCCTTTAAAATTGTCCAATAGGCCTTACATACCAGCGGTCATCCCACAACATAGACAATATAATATTTTTCGGGTATCCAAAAAAACCATTTCTATTAATCGCTTTGTAAACGATATGTTTTTAATCATCTGACAAATAATTGCATAGCTCAATAATTTTGAAAATATGATTTGCGCCATAAATACATGAAGGCATTTTTTAAATGGAAAACCACCTAGGGCTATAAACTTTAATTATAGTAAATGTTACTAACGCAATTAAATTTTGAGTTGGATTGGCAGTGCTAATATATAAACGTAATAGTCTGTTTCCAGAAGTTAACCACCGGGAATGAACCAGTCGTACTGGGTCACGTTTTGAGAGAGTTTTGAGAGAGCTTCGGGGCAGTAACCGTTTTTAATTGCTAAACACATTTCGTAAAGATATTTTTGATCTGTACTTAATTCGAAGTTAGTATCAATGTCAGGTAATTTACACGCTATTATAGAAAAATCTACGATTGGTAGCTTTTTGCAATTGAATAAGAGGTTTCCAATAAACCCACGAAATGCTCGAGGACCACTTGTTTCACCGTCGAGGTGTGGAAGTAAATGTCGCAGAGGAAGCTCATTCGCATCTAACTGACAGATCAACCATTGCAGGGGTAGCTAAATTTTTATTTCCAGTAATGAAATAATTCCTCCCTTGGCTCCTACATTACTGTTTGTTCCGTCGCAACTAACCACTTCTAAACTGTCAAACGACATTGAAGAGCTGTCTAAAATGCAGTTAAATAACCCAAAATACTTGAGGCAGTTCCAGAAACAGGGGACAGATAACCAATATAACTTGAACCTGGTTGTTCTAATAAAGTTATATGTTTCTCGACTATTATTAGTAAATGTCAATGTATTGTCTTTACGGACATCGAAGTACAAACCACGCAACAAGGATACCTTTGAAGAGTGTTGTTGTTGTTGTAGTTGCTGTCTTTTTTTCTGCCTTGCACGTCTGACCTGACAAAGAGCAGCTAATTTAGAGGCAAGTGGCCGATTAGTGAGGTCTCATGCCGTGTGCCAAATGATGTTGGATATTTTTTTTTTTTTTTAACAAATGCTGACGGTCTAAAAGATTTATTACAACAATAAAAATACTTTTTTTTAATAAACAAAATTTATTATATTAGTCTTTCCACCGCCCCAATGGCCATATTCGAGAAAATAGAATAAAAGTGGTGGGGCGGTGGAAGGACTTGAGCTATAAAAAAAATTTTTTTTGGGTAATTACTTATTTTTGCCTTACACAACTTTCTACTTGTCAGGCGTGCTAATTTTCAGAAAAAAAAATTATTGCTCCACCCTATTCAACATGGAATATACAGACCAAAGTGTAGAAGTCTCCATTGTTTTAGATAATCCAAATCCCGTAAAATAAATAAACAAGTAATACATTCTCCGAAAAAGTCTTCGCATTTTTGCCCATGCCCATAAATCGTTTATAATTTCCTTCATATTTCATCAGAGACTTTTCCGGTAACAAATTTAACTCAATATTTTTTGCCACCTCCCTTATTTCTGGAGGAGTAAGTACTTCTAAGTCGCTATCACTGTCCATAACAATGATCTGCTAGATAGCAGATCATTGGTCCATAATATAAATATACTAATATTTTTCCACGAAACTGGCAGAAATTTCATAAGTTGTCAAACTATAATTATTGATAGGTACCTGATATTATGGACATATACATTTCCATAGCAACCAACCGTTCCAACAATTGCAATTTCTATCAAATTTTGTTTTAATTTATCACTACAGGAAAAATAAAAAGATTGTGGGAATTGTAATAATTTGCAAATACAATATAATGTCGCCACAGTGGATCTTTTCCCGTGCGTCATCAATCAACGATCAGGACTCAACGTAGGTAATAACTCTGCGTCCTTATTTATTAAAGTTACAAGTTTGAATAAAAGCATAAAAGAACGTCTCCAAGATTCCGCAATAATATAATGTGCTAGACAAGAATAAAACTATAAACGTCAATTAATTACTTTTTTTATTTGTTTAGTTGACTACCGTTGTATTTTAGAACGTCATTGTCAACCTTATTTTGATCTGCCAATCTAATTCGTATTTTGTAAATTTGTGTGCCTTAAAACTGTTCCTTTTTCTAAAAATAGTTCTTTTTAGAGCTAATTATACCCACCATCTGTTTTGGCGGTAAGTATTTATGGATTTTTATAATACCCAATTTATTTATTTTAAAAATTCTAACCGTGAAAGTTCTTTGAAAAGTTTACGGCAGTGGCTAAATTCCCTTTAATAAAAGGATGTCAAAAATTTGACTTTTGCGATTTTAATAGTCAATAAAACACCAAACTTTTCTAGATTTTAAGCTTTAAAAATAGTATTAAATGTAATAACATTTGTTTGTCAATTTCTTTTAGATAATAGAGAATGCCGGGCAAAACTTAAAATAAATAATATTTTTTCGGGATATTATGTAGTAACGTCAAATGGTAGGCAGGCACGTCCATTTTATGAACTTAGACTTAGTTTTGACATTTTTCGTCTAGTAATTTTGATTTGATTCATACGATTTTGATGACGTGAAAGTGATGACGCACGGGAAAAGAACCACTGTGGCGACTTTACCTACATATTATATCATTATAAACAATTGGAGAAAAAATTATAAAGTCGTCACAGTGGATCTTTTCCCGTGCGTCATCAAAATCGTATGAATTAAATCAAAATTACGAGACGAAAAAAGTCAAAACTAAGTCTAAGTTCATAAAATGGACGTGCCTGCCTACCGTTTGACGTACCTACATAATATCCCGAAAAATTATTTATAATTCCGAGTTTTGCCCGGCATTCTCTATTATCTAAAAGAAATTGACAAACAAATGTTAATACATTTAATACTATTTTTAAAGCTTAAAATCTAGAAAAGTTTGGTGTTTTATTGACTATTAAAATCGCAAAAGTCAAATTTTTGACATCCTTTCATTTAAGGGAATTTAGCCACTGCCGTAAACTTTTCAAAGAACTTTCACGGTTAGAATATTTAAGATAAATAAATTATTATAAAAATCCATAAATACTTACCGCCAAAACAGATGGTGGGTATAATTAGCTCTAAAAAGAACTATTTTTAGAAAAAGGAACAGTTTTAAGGCACACAAATTTACAAAATACGAATTAGATTGGCAGATCAAAACAAGGTTGACAATGACGTTCTAAAATACAACGGTAGTCAACTAAACAAATAAAAAAGTAATTAATTGACGTTTATAGTTTTATTCTTGTCTAGCACGTTATATTATTGCGGAATTTGGAGACGTTCTTTTATGCTTTTATTCAAACTTGTTACTGTAATAAATAAGGATGCAGAGTTATTAACCACGTTGAGTCCTGATCGTTGATTAATGACGCACGGGAAAAGATCCACTGTGGCGACTTTATGTTCAACTCGGCAGCAAAGTAGATTGACTGCCTTAGCTGAAATAACTATTTTCGTGGCAATAATTTTTTAGCGGTTCGGGCTTTGAAGTTGACCATTATTATTAAAATTTGGAAACATCTACTTTTTAATAAGATACAGGGGTGGATTTATTAACAAAATCTTTTGTTGTATGTTGATTTAAAAGCCTGTTACGAACACCAACTTTAAAATTTTGATAATATATCAAATTCAAATTGCCTGTTTTAATCGGCCATTACACACCATGTTAAAATTAAAGATAATAATTATAGTACTTTAAATAATCTGATGAGAATATCGCTAACAGGAAGTACCAGTCTGTGTGGCCGACTGATTTTATTTGGCGTCCGCGCCTTTTTCTTACGATTGTTTAAAGACTGCTTTCGCTGACTAGCACAAGTGACCATTTAGCGTTTCAAAACGAGTTTCTATAGAGAGATTTTTTTCTATAATCATTATAAAATCGATTTATTCACTATTAGAGGAAACTTTTTCTAAAACTAAACAATTTCGACAGTTGACACCCACATGTGATATTAACTACTGATTCTTCCTAAAAGTTCCCAGTTTATCGGTGAGCGGTAGGAAGCTCACGAGTCAGGTTTCAGACCCAATATTTTCTTGGCATTTATTATTTAAGTTGAGTCAGTAGAATAAACCAGCTTAACTCTCTTATTTCCAATAACAAATATTTTATTTATCATCATTTTCTATTATAAATTAAATATTACAAGTTCATCTATTTTAATTACGGTACAATAGGTTGCCAAATCTTGCGCTAACTGAAAACTAATCCAGCTATTTGTATTTAAAAATACATGGTAATTTGGCGGCTTTGTATTGTGCGAGAAAAAATTATTTGCATCAAAGAGGGATTGGATTAAAAAACGTAGGGCTTGGTTTAGATCACAATGATATGGGGACGATATATCTAACCAAATCTAGGTTAAAATTTTGTCAAATTCATATTATGACAAGATATGCCAAACTAATAAGTAATAAAATAAGTAGACAAATACAAATTTATTTTTGTTGTTTACAAAATTAACAAAGTAAGAATATAAAGAAAGAAAAAGAAAAATAATTACATAAATTGCTGAAATTGGCCACCGTCATGCTCCAATCAAAAATTCACACGTTTCCTCATATTTTCGAAAGTGTTGACCAGCATCTCTGGAGAAATGTTACCACATTCTTGGATAATCCTTTCTTGTAATTGTTCTAAATTTGCAACTGGTGTTTTAAAAATAGTGTTCTTTAAATGAGAAAAAACGAAGTAATCCATAACCGTTAAACAAGGTGATCTAGGTGGGAATTCAATGTCTGATCGAAAACTGATCAATCTGTCGTCGAAAAATTTGCGTAAATAGTTAATAGTTTCGGCGGCTGTATGGGCGGTTGCACCGTCCTGTTGAAAATATCCAAAACGTAGTTCGTCGTCAAGTAATTGCTCTACAAATGGATTCAAAATATTATCTCTATACCGCTGTGCTGTAACTGTGTCATGGAAAAAAATAGGACAAACAATTCTTCTTCGGTAAACAGCTAACCAGACACCAATTTTTTTAGGGTGCAATGTGGACTCTACAAAAAAATGAGGATTTTCACTACTCCACATGCTTGTATTCTGAGAATTCGCATAACCGGAGAGGTGGAACCAGGCTTCATCCGAAAAAAAGTCAGGTCTAATAAATCATTTATTTCCAATAAATTTTGGGTAAACCATTGAGAGTAATTCGTCTTTCAAAAACTGCGGCTTGTATTTCTTGGAATACTTGCACTTTATAAGGAAATAAATTTAGCTGCTTCTTAAGAATAGTCCTGCATGTTCCATAAAATCTTCCCACTTCTTGGGACAGGCGTCTTATACAATTTGTTGGCGTATTTTGCATTATTTCACGAACGTTTGCAACAAGTTCTTCTGTTCTTACAGGTGGTCTTCCTGCTCCTTTTTTGTGTTGTATAGAACCTGTTTTCCTAAACACAGCTACGGTTCTTTTCAGGAAAATGATAAAAATCCCCAGCAATAAAAGCAACGTTAGAAAAATCGTCCATGGACAAACCCGGATTGTATTGCCACTCACCATTTACTCTAACCCCGTTTCTAAAATATGCTTCAACCATGAATGTTTTGTGCTGTTCCGTAAAGCCCATTGTGTGAATTGTTCAAGAAATTGGAAAAATGAGCGATGAATCATATTACTTGTAACGACTGTCAAAGATGACGGAATAACTGATTGATTCGTAATTCAGGTAGTTACTGACACCCAACAGGTATTAAGCTCTACGGCTAAGCATTACGTCCTTAGATGCAAGGCCCTCTTTGATGCAAATAATTTTTGCTCGCACGGTATATGACGTCACACCAAAGGAGAGGGGTGTCACAATAATTAATAATATTCTATTTTTGTATACATATGCAACTATAAAAACATAAATCGAATTTAAAGGCACCGGCGCTAATCGCGAAGGGCAGTTGTTTGGTTCCAGTGACGCATGCGTATTTGTTTTTGTTAGGTAATATCTTAAAATAAATCTTATTATTTTGTGTAAGGTGAGTGTTAGCAACACTGTGCCAGAACTGCCAGATTTTAACTTTAGAAACTTTTTTGAAAATCGTTTCAGACGGATGCATAATTGATAATAGAAACACGGTAATGGTAATAATAAAAACCCGTATGTAGAATACTTGGAGCTTTTGCAGAATTTTCTTTTTATTACCCACGTCATATTGCGAGAACGAGAAATTACCAGACTCTCGCGAGATGAAACGAGAAAACATCTTGCGAGATATTAGCGAGAAGATAATCTCGTCTCGATTCGGGACGAGAGTTTTTTAAAAACTGCGAGATTTCTCGGCTCGTGAAACACACAATCAAAGTGTGAACCAGTTGTGGGTATATTCTAAGTTAAATATTAAAGCCCGGACCTGTCTATCTTCTCGTCCGTTAAATGAGAGTTTTGCAGTGCGCATGCCCATGTGTACTGGGCATAAATTTGCCACATTCGTGATTATTGTTTACTGTTCTGTAGGTAAATGTCTATGACAATATCACACTAGACCAATGGAACAGCGCCTATTATACCGATAGTATGACGACGACGAGCGCTACGGTGCGAGCAAAAATTATTTACATCAAAGAGGGCCTTGCATCTAAGGACGTAATGCTTAGCCGTAGAGCTTAATACCTGCTGGGTGTCAGTAACTACCTGAATTAACAATCAATCAGTTATTCCGTCATCTTTGACAGTCGTTACAAGTAATTTCATTCATCGCTAATTTTTCCAATTTCTTGAACAATTCACACAATGGGCTTTACGGAACAGCACAAAACATTCATGGTTGAAGCGTATTTTCGAAACGGGGTTAGAGTAAATGGTGAGTGGCAATACAATCCGGGTTTGTGCATGGACGATATTATTACTCATTAGTTTGGCATATCATGTCATAATATGAATTTGACAAAATTTTAACCTAGATTTGGTTAGATATATCGTCCCCATATCATTGTGATCTAAACCAAGCCCCACGTTTTTTAATCCAAGCCCTCTTTGATGCAAATAATTTTTGCTCGCACGGTATAAAAATGATGACAAAAAGAAATTACTTTTCAACAATTGCGATAACAACCTTTCTATGTACAAATTGTAGTATTTCTATGGACGTGCCTTATCATCACAGAGTTCATCCGATATTTCCTATATTCAAACTCTACTAATACGAACTTAATGAGTTCTCGTCGGCGGATGTCTTTGCTGCAACGGAAGTGCCATACACTCCCGACAAAGCTAAAAGTCAAGCACCAGGGGTGCAAGGGTCGATGGCGTCGAATCGGTCCGATTCTTTGCCCCCGACGTTGTTTTAACAAGCGATACAAGATACGACTGATAAGAGTTCTTATGGAAAAGGCCTGACGTCATGGGCTTTGTCTTGTCTCCCAACTCCTATTTTTGTTTTAGAACAACTGGGTTATATTGAAGTACGCTTTTTTCAATCGGACTTCTTCAATATAGGTTTATTGCCTCGCCAACCGCCGAGGGGAACTACAATTTAACGTGGCCTCCGAACCACGATCCTCAGTCATTAGAAGCACCGCCAAGGGCTATCAACCCTTGGTTTCGCGCTTCCTTGACCTACCGATTGGGAAGAGTGTTCCTTCCCCCGCACCCCAAGAGATATCCGATCTCATTCGGCCTGGTTACCGGCGTGAATGGGGTGGGTTTGGGGGATGATACATTTTTCACTCTTCCCTAATTTTTGCTCAACGCTGGACCCACGTCAAGACTTATACCACTAAAATCCATCGGGCTCGAACCAGTTTGCCGGCAGTGGGATACGAACCCACAAACTCTCGCCCTAGAGTTTAAAATAAACATATAAAAGTTCCTATAAACATGGGTCCTATTCCCGGCCGATACCGAAATACAGGAGTAAACAATACTTTATAATATATAATAAATTTAAATTACAGTTTTTATTAAATTATTTATAAGAAGTGCTAGATTTTCAAAAAGTATGTTCTGTTGCCTTTGCGCTGTTGCTTAGCGACAGTAACCCCATAGGTATTAATAAGAATTGGATTTGTCGCTGTCAAATCGTGTTCAGCATTTGTATTTTCTGACAATTCAAACATTAGATTCATTTCAGTATGCCTGCGACATTCTCTCATCGTGAATATGCTGATATGATATTCGTTTATGGCTTCTGTAACAGGAGCTCAAATTTTGCAGGCGCAAGATTTGTAGCATTTTTGTCAACTTCAGTTTCAAAGAAGGGCTTAGCTTTGTTGTGACCTACACTTCCTACACTGACGAAAATCATTCAATACAAGTGTTTTTTAATATACAGTGTGTCCAAAAAAGTATGCAACATATGGGAAAGTTTTTTATCACCGATTTCTCAGAAAATTTTATTCTTTATAAAAGTTGGTGCATTCCTTAAAACTATAAATGCATATTTCATATTTCACCTGCGGCTAATAGTAGGGGAGCAAATTCAATTTTTTCGAAATTGCCTTAATTATTAGAAATGCAGCAAAATTTTATATGGAAATGTTTTTGCAAATTAAAAACTTAGTCCAGATACGAAATTTGAGTTAGGTGTGTCAATTTTTAATTTTTTTATATGCATTTCTTTAAAAAAGATTTTTGGACTTCAGCGTATTGAGTGAAAATAACATATAAATTATTAATTATTTCCCGTAATATGAATAGAGTTGGATTCTATCATAATTTTGTTTAGAGCATAAGTTAGCTAAAATGTGTTTAAGTAGGCGTGCAACACGCTAATATCTGACCCAACTCGTAACATTGAAAGGTTTTAAAAAGTTTGCAACTACTTAATCCATTTTTTTATAAACCTACGTTTAATTTAATTAATAAATATATTAAAATTGCGTAAACAAAAAATCGACCAGAGGTGTACCGTTTAGGGGAAAATAGAGATTAACCAAAAAAAATTAAAAATTGTGACACCTAACTCAAATTTCGTATTTGGACTAACTTACTAATTTGCAAGAACATTTCCATATAAAATTTTGCTGTATTTGTAATACTTATAAGGTATACTTTACTCTTAAGGCCATTTCGAAAAAATGGCATTTACTCCCTTACTATTAGCCGCAGGTGCAGGCATGCACCAACTTTTAAATAGAATAAAATTTTCTGAGAAATCGGTGATAAAAAACTTTTCCATATGTTGCATACTTTCTTGGACACACTGTACCACAAAAAGAAATCTTTTAATCCATAAAATATTTCGTTTAGACATACACGAGGTCGTTTTTTTAAAAAAAAAACATATTTTTGCGCCTATTGGATATTCTTTCCGGTAACAAAATACCGTTTTTTAAAACATAAAGAAATCGTTAGGGTAACTTTCAGCGAACGCTATTCGATGGTGTAGCGCACAAATAATGTCGTAAGTGCAAAAGTGTAAAATGTTCAGGAGACAAAATCTAAAGTTCTGGATGCTCCTGTAATATAGCATATTGCTTAATTGCGATTGTGTTGTATAGGTAGGATGTGGTTGTTACATATTTATCGCTGGACAAACCGCATGTACCAAAATATTTTTTTGAATAGGAGCAAACGATCATTTTTTGAACTATTTACAGCACTTACCACATATATGGTTTTAAACTAATGTTACCTGTGCTTCAAAACGTCACTGACAAAGATTTAATTTGGCTAAATAAAAGTAAAAAAGGAGCTCAGAAAAAGGAAATTTAGTAGTAGCTAGATAGACTACCAATAATAAAAATTATTTTTTTAAGCGACAGATAATTTTTAGGACTAAAAAGCAATACTTTTTTAACTACATGACTTCAAACAAAATAATTTTTTTTACAAATAAAAGATATTTTCTACCACTACACCATAATATATTTTTTTAGGGCAATAGAGATGTCTTTTATCAGCGAAAAAATAATATTTAAAAAACGACTATTTTGATATTAAAACGTCATTTCAAAAAAATTAACCTAGTAGCTACAACAGAGTTGCTTTTTCGGCACGTATTCAATGCAGTTTTTTTGCTACTACTAATGGATTTCTAGCTATGGCTAATAGAGTTTTTACTCAGTGTACCTATCTATTGAAAAATCAGCCTTCATTAAGGAGTTGTGCGCTAGAGCTTTAAGAGATATCTATTTTAACTTTGGAAATTTTTTTTATATCATTTGAGATACTCATTGAACGTGTCAATCCAACTTTGGAAACATTCAGTATATTCATTACAGACCCCTTTCGTCCCTTCTTCACTTCCCAGTTTCTTTTGTCCCTTTCATAACAATTTTCCAGTTGCGATCATCACATTAGTCGTTCATACGCGAGCTGCACAAAAGGCTTTGCGGCGCTCACACGGTGCCGTGCCCCGCATAAAAGGCGCTAATGACGGAAATTCGCAACGCAAGATGCGTTTCACGAGGCATAAACTTGCTCTGCCCTGCAAGCCCGGTCGTTCCAGGCGGGCGGCGTTTTAAGGGTTTCCTCTGCCGATCGCGGCACCGTTCAATCCGTAAAGCTAATGGTTTGCTCGTTACCAGGGGCGTACGTAACCAAAAAAATCAAGAACATAGTAACATTATTTCTGATCTATGATTAAGGGTCTACGGCGTTATGGTAAAGACACGGATCGGCTTTTTATATAGAATTAAAGGAAACATTTTCTTGTCTCATCATCATGAAAACAAAGTAAATAGTACAATGCTGATTTTGTTAGCAATGGAGAAAATAATAAGTGGGATTGAGCCGTAATGGAGCTTTCAATGGTGTACACGAGGTGTAAAAAATGAATAGTCAGAAGACCGACAAGACTTCAGCATACTGGAAAGTCAAGGCCTAGTGCAAAGGCCCTGTCTTGGGCAGAAAAATGAAGAGAGCAAAAGAAAAATTAGGGAGTTTTAACAGACTTTGTGAAAATCGTTTATGTATCAAATATGTAGTGAAAAATCTTAAGTTTCATTAAACTTTGTCGGAGACATGTAATGAGAGGGAAAGAAAAAAGAAAAAATTGGTTTTCGTAAAAGTCATATGTAAAAGATAAAAAAAGGAAATGTTGCAAATAAAATTTAATAAAATGAGGTAGATTGGCTTACCATATAGCTTGAAGTAAAATGCTGTTGGGGTACCAGGCTTGTTACGGCCCAGTTACCCCGGCAGGAGTCAAAACATACACATTGTGTGCAAAATTAAAAGATTTTTACATTTTTTTAGTTTTACTAGAACATCTTAGAAAAGAAACCTTTTCTTTGTTAAAGAAGTTCAACTGCAAGCAGCACGTGTCAGAAGGGAAATGAACTTGAAAAGGGGAACAAATGACAAGTGTTTTGGCGGTTAAATTGAAAAAACCTTCAAATATGCTAAAAAATTAAATGATATAAAGGAGAAAAGCTCAATTAAGGTTCAAAATTGCTTAAAAAGCTAAAAATCACTAGAAATACAAGATAAAACCAATACAAT
Organism: Polydrusus pterygomalis; assembly: GCA_963969555.1. Taxonomy (NCBI): domain Eukaryota; kingdom Metazoa; phylum Arthropoda; class Insecta; order Coleoptera; family Curculionidae; genus Polydrusus; species Polydrusus pterygomalis. The sequence goes on along the minus strand of OZ018375.1, from coordinate 35,220,809 downwards.
CCTTACAATATAGAAAGAAAAGGGTTTTTAATAGAAATATGTTGCTCAAGGGTTAAGAATAGGTGTCTTAAATGTTTGTGTGACCTCTATTGGTAGGTTTACAAATGGTAAAAGTGTAACTCAGTATTTCGACAAAGTAACAGGCATTAGGTTAAGTAAAAAATAGTAAATATGTCAGTGCCATCTATAAGTAAGAAGTAGTAAAGTTTTGACAGTATATTTAGTTTTGTTTAGAGGTGCTGGTATGCTTAAAAGGTGTCGAAAATCTACGCTAGATGTCGCGATGCGCTTCATCCTATCGACTGATCGCCATATCAACCACATTTAGGCTAGCTATTAAAGCGTTTACGAAATATAAACTTTTAAAACAAAATGGACAAGCTATGAAAGCAACTATTTTATAAGATGTTGAAAATGCCCTCCACCAACTGTTCTGCAGTAGATGAATCGATCTAAAAATTCCTGTTGTACCTACATTTTGTACTACTCGTGCAGAAATTTCTCGTATTACTCGTGTCCTTAAGCGTATCTATTGAGTTAGAAGTTTAGATTTATAAACTAAATTTTTGACGTAGCTCTACAAAAAAATTCCAGTGGGTTAAGATCGGGCGATCTGTGCGACCATTCTATTGACCCCGGTTTATATCCTATCCACCGCACCGGAAAAATTGTATTTAAGTACTCCCTTACATAAGCAACATAATGCCGAGGAGCACAATCCTGTTGAAATCATAATGTTGAACTTAGTAAATCAGTATCATTATCATCTGGAAACAGAGTGGCAAGAGCTGGAACCAGAACATTTCTAAGGAAATGTCGATATCTTTGTCCAGTTGGACTTACATTAAAGAAAAATGGTCCGATTACCCTATTTTTAGCAATGCACGTCCACAAAAGTAACAATATCAAAAGGGTTCCCAATATGGCGTTTTAATTCGACGTGCACCACAAAGCTTGCACCTCGCAAAAAATGTATTACTTTTTCCTTGCATAGTAAATATATAAATACCTATTTTTGCTTTTTATAAATAAATCCTAAAAGAAATAAATGTTGTTTTCTTCTTTTCCTTTAGTTTCATAATGTTTTCACATTCTTATTTTGGTAGGTATGGGTCTGTTAATAGTTTATTTTATAAATAATAGAATTAGTATGTATGCCATATCTTTACAAATATTAAAACTCCCTTACAAAATTTAACAGATGACAAAGGTAAAAGAACTTGGTCCAATTCTGTTTCTGTAGCCAACCGCTACGACTTCAACAGGGTGCCATTAATGACAGGTGATGCGGCGAGTTCTTAGATTAATTTGACTTTAACATTTGACAGTACCATTACTGGTGGTTTCATTGACGTATGTTTATCAGGGCCGTATTTAATTTTTAACAATTCTGCGCATAGTTTTTTAAACTTTTAATTGACTTATTAGAAAATAATAAAATTTGGTGTGCGAGTCTATCATATAAGGACCTTCAAAAAAGTCCAATACAATTTTGATGTAAAACTAATTGGGGAGCTAATATTTGACGGTAGCAAAATGTACATGGCATTTTCAATGGCCAGTCTGGCGGTGCACCATCTCCTATAGTAATATACTTACCTACGCATACATTTTTTAAAATTTTATTACTTTTATAATAATAATAATAATAATAATAATAATAATAATAATAATAATAATAATAATAATAATAATAATAATAATAATAATAATAATAATAATAATAATAATAATAATAATAATAAAAATAATAATAATAATAATAATAAATCTCAAAACAGAATCTAAGCAGCACGTCTGAAAAGATACAAAGAGTCAAACGAGAGAAAATATCAAAACACGTTATTTCATCAAGGTGAAAAGCGATTTTATAACAAATTAACAAACAGCGACATAAGAACAACAACACCACCAAACAAGGAACAAATAACAGAATACTGGAATAACATATGGTCCAACCCAACAACATACAATGAAAACGCCACTTGGATTAAAAAAGAAATAGAGAGGGTACAAAATATACCAATACAAAGAGATTACACGATCACAGAAGAAGAGTTCAAATCTACCGTAAGTAAAACACACAACTGGAAATGCCCAGGTGCTGACCAGATACATACACACACTGGTATAAAGAATTTACACCTACACATAAACACTTAACAAGAGAGATCAACAGAATAATTGAGAACCCACACCTTCTACCACAATTTATAACTGAGGGCAGAACCTTCATTAAACCCAAATGCGAGGAAACAGATAACCCAGCGAACTACAGACCCATAACTTGCCTACCCACAATCTATAAAATCATCATCTTGACAGAAGAACAAAAGGGCAGTAGAAAAGGAAGCAAAGGCTGTAAAGAACAACTTATAATAGATAGTACAATACTCAGGTACGTCGAAATTAAACAGCACAACCTACACATGACATACATAGACTACAAGAAGTCTTTTGACATGGTTCCTCACAGGTGGCTACAAAAAATATTAGATATCCATAAAATTAATCCAACGTTTTCTCTCTACAGCAATGTCTAATTGAAAACAAAAATTAACCTGCAGACCGCAGATGAATACATCGAAACCGAATCCATAAAAATTCAACGAGGAAAATTCCAAGGTTCTTAGCGCATTGTGGTTCTGTATGTGCCTTAACCCCCTATCACAATCCCTAAATGACACCAAATATGGATACAAAATTAAACAAAGAAACACCACTATACATAAAATAAGCCTTCTAGTTTATTGGATGACATAAAACTATATGCTCCAACACCTGCACACATGCAAGGACTACTAAAAACAACCGAAATCATATCAAATGATGGAGTTTAGAATTAAAAAGTGCAAAACACTACACATAGAGCGAGGAAAATGGAGAGCAAATCAAATAGAGAACACACTAAATAATGAAAGAGTAGAACAAATGGAGATACACGATATTTATAAATACCTTGGTTTCGAACAGAATCAAAAGTTAAACCACTCTTCCATTAAACAAAAACTCCAGGACCACTACAAGAAAAGACTAAGCTTACTCCTTAAAATCCATCTTAACTCAAGAAACTTGTTTAAAGCTATTAACACCTTTGCAACACCTATCATTATACCTTCTCATTTGGTATAATAAAATGGTCCAGCACAGATTTGAAAAATATACAAATCCTAACAAGATCGCAATTAACAAAACACAGAAAAATGCATCCAAACTCCTGCAAGGAAAGGATAACATTAAGACGAGATCAAGGAGATAGAGGAATGGTCGATCTTCATGAACTACATGCCAAACAGATTGACGCATTAAGGAGATATTTTCATAACAAAGAACATCCACTACACAAATATATAGTTAAAACCGACAAAAACTATACACCCCTAAATTTAGCAGCAGAAGAACAAACTGAAAGGCACTATACAATAAAAGAAAAGCTACAGAAATGGTCAAGTAAGCCGCTCCATGGCAGATATTATAACAGCGTAAATCAGGATAACATCGATAAAACCCTAACATATAACTTCCTAAAGAAAGATCAGCTCCACCCTGAGACAGAGGGATTCATACTGGCAATACAAGACCAGGTTATGGCCACACAAAACTACAGAAAATACATCATAAAAGATGGCTCTGCGAAGGACGACAAGTGCAGAAAATGTCATCTACTTCCTGAAACGATAGACCATGTAATATCCGGATGTAAAATCTTAGCAGGCATTGAATATACCAATAGACGTAACACCGTCGCAAAAATAATTCATCAAGCAATATCACTAAAGTATAAATTGCATAACGACAACCAACCTTACTATACCTACACTCTCTCGTCAATTACAGAAACAGCCCCGGAGGGGGCGAAAGCTTCAAAGGTAAGGGCGTAGATATTTTTTTATGGGGGGGGGGGGTAAAAGATGTTGCGGCGCGGAAAAAAAATAGCGCCGCAGGCGAAATTTTTTTGGGTGCCACGCCCTTTTTTCAATGAGGTTGCCTGATTTTCAAGTAGGAAAAATATAAAATACACAAGATCCTCAAGGAAATTACAAAAAAAAATGATCAAATAAAAAAGTTTTTTGTTTTCATGGCTCATTATACTGCTTAAGTACGCAGCATATGGAAAACTTTTTTATTATTAATTTTACGAAAAAAAGTTATTCTTTATAAAAAGTTCTGCATGGTCTAAAACCTAAAATGCAACTATCAGATATCGAAATTTTCCAGTCATATACGAGGTTTGTCCAAAAAATGTGAATTTTTCCGAAGAATGTAAATTTTTCCCAAAAGTAAAGTACTTACCTTTATTTTTAACATTATCAAAAAAAGTTAATCAGAACTAAAAACCACGTCTAAACTTTTTATAAAGAATAACTTTTTCTTGTAAAATTAATATTAAAAAAGTTTTCCATATGCTGCGAACTTAAGTAGACACGCTGTATATGGGTTCTGGGGGGGGGGGGGGGGGGAATTACCCCTTATCTACGCCCTTGTTCAAAGGGCGCTTCACTGCTAATGTATAATTTCGTTTATTTAGTAAATTTTGGCCAAAGAAATAAAGTTTTTGTTTCGTCATGTCTAAAAATGGTCACATGAAAACAAAATATGAACACGGCAAGGGGGATTTTGTTAAAACTCTATAAAATATTTTATGCATATTACATAATATGAGCATATATATTCTCAATGGCGACAATAACATACTTTTAAAAAGATAAAATTTAGTATCTAGTAAATTAGGGATTGCAAGCAATTTTCAATTGTTAAAGCAAAATAACTGAAAGAATACAAATTATTTGTCGTGGCAAAATATTTTTATTATAAATTAAATCAAGTACTGAAAATAAAATAGAATCTCGACATATGTAACAGGTTTATTTTATCTATTTCTTTACTCTAAAAGTTATAAACAAATAATAACCTAATTAAAACCTGGAACTGGGAACTACTGGGAGAGTGGGAAGGGGGCGCCGTTTAGGAAAGGGCACAGAGGGCGCGGGGGGCGGTCGCCCCCCCTGGCCCCCTGCACGCTACGCCACTGACTGGGACCTGCCGATTCACACGGATAAAACAGTTATACACAACAGACCAGATATAACTTTCCAGGATAAAACAAGAAAGATTACCTACCTAATAGACATCGCAGTACCGGCTGACCATAACGTTGCTAAAAATATTCCGAAAAGAAACAGAAGTACCAAGAACTAGCAATAGAAATGGAAAGAATATGGAAACAACAACAAATACATATTCTCCCGTTTATTGTCTCAGCAACAGAGATCACACCAACCTCATTCATAAAACATCTTGATCAACTGGATCTCAAAGAATCCATACATGCGCAAGCTCAAAAAGACACTATACTTCACACTTGCAATATCACAAGATCTTTCCTAAACCATAAGATGGATGGACATGGCATGCGCCCGTCTATTGGAAGCATAATATACCAGATTAAGAGTCTGTGAAAATTTTAGAAAATAAAAATAATAATAGTATAATAAACGCTCTAAACTGAAAAAAGTTATTCTGAGGAATTTGATTTTTCAATATAAGAAAATTACCTATACAAGAACTTTAAAAAGTAGCTGGCAGCTCTTAAATAAACGTAGCTTAATGACTAGGATGTAGGATGCTTAACCATAGAGCTTTTATAGCTAGCTCCTTTTTCTCAGTAGCTCGCCTAGCTCTAATCGATAATAATGACCCTTTTTGTAGTTGGTTGGTTGGTTAAAAACTAGATTGTTTGCTTTTGGCACGCGATAGCCAGTTCAAAGGATTGGGAATTTTATTTTCCGTCACGAACTATATTATTTCTACATCAGTATTAATTTTTTGCTTCCATCATCCACCCTTAAAGTATGCTTTTGTTTGCATAAATAATAATGTTTGTGGAAATGTTTTACGGTAGTCAATACTGGTGTATGTTGATAATGATGTTCAACTCTTTAAGTAAAAATAGTTTTATCTCTATACGTAAAGGCAAGCAAAACAATTTAAAATGGAGCCCGTCCATTTAAGCAAGCCTGTGCTTCTGGAAGATTTGTTTCCGCTGCCCTTCTACGTCGGCATAAAAGTAAACATATTTGCTATAAAATTTAAAAAAACTATAAATTTACTAATAGTTTTTGGAATATTTTTGAGTTTTATGCAAATTTGGTCCCTAGTTTCTTCTCATACGTTTAAGGTTGATGTAATACCTTTAACTGTCGTATATATTCACGTAAGTATATTATGATAAAATAGGGATAGGTAATGCAAGTCAGGACAGTGGCATCGAAGCAGCAAGGGTTTGTTGGTTGACGCAATACCTTTCACCATCTTATTTGTTGTATTAAGTATATTATGCTAATATAGGGATAGGTAATGCAAGTCAGGACAGTGGCAGCGGAACAGTAGCAAAGCAAGGATTTGTTGATTGACGCAATATTTTTAAACGTATTATTAGTTGTGTTAAGTATATTATGATAAAATAGGGATATGTAATGCTTCTTAGGACAGTGGCAGCGGAGCGGTGGCATAGCAAGAGTTTGTTGATTGACGCAATACCTTTAACAGTATTATTTGTTATGTTAAGTATATTATGATAAAATATAGACAGGTAATGCTTCTTAGGACAGTGGCAGCGGAGCAGTGGCATAGCAAGGGTTTGTCCAGGTATTTTGATTGACGCAATACTTTTAACCGTATTATTTGTTGTGTAAAGTATATTATGACAAATAAAATAGGGATAGGTAATGCTTCTCAGGACAGTGGCAGCGGAACAGTAGTAAAGCAAGGATTTGTTAATTGGCGCAATACCTTTAACCGTATTATTAGTTGTGTTAAGTATATTATGATAAAATAGGGAAATGTAATGCTTCTCAGGACAGTGGCAGCGGAGCGGTGGCATAGCAAGGGTTTGTTGATTGACGCAATACCTGTAACAGTATTATTTGTTATGTTAAGTATATTATGATAAAATAGGGATAGGTAATGCTTCTTAGGACAGTGGCAGCGGAGCAGTGGCATAGCAAGGGTTTGTCCGGGTATGTTGATTGACGCAATACTTTTAACCGTATTATTTGTTGTGTAAAGTATATTATGACAAATAAAATAGGGATAGGTAATGCTTCTCAGGACAGTGGGAGCGGAGCAGTAGCATAGCAAGGGTTTGTTCGGGTTTGTTGATTGACGCAATACCTTTAACTGTCTTATTTGTTGTATTAAGAATATTAAGATAAAATAGGCATATGTAATGCTTCTCAGGTCAGTGGCATCGGAGCAATGGCGTAGCCAGATTTAAGGAGATAATTATATTTAAAAATATTACATTTTTACACTTAAACGGCAAGCTGCTTATTAATCGCACAACTTGGAAAAAACCTCTTACACATCCCAATCTTAGTTTTTCATATTTTATTCAAAAAGTCCTACCGGTAAACTTAAGCAGAATTACGAAGCGGTCAAGTTAAAAATATCAATAAAAATTGTCTGCGTTTAAAATGCACATGTCTTATTATTTTTAGGTCACTGCATTAGTTATATGTTCAACTAAAATGATGGATATTAAAGCCGTGGTCAGTCTGCAAAAGCAATATTTTTGGTCGCTTAATTTATTGAGTCCAGAAATTCAGTCCCAAATAGTAAAGTTTGCAGCACTAGCGGAGAAAAAAGTTGTGATGTCAATCCTAAGTTGTTGCGGTTTTGGAATATTTATTATGTTTACCTGGACCCAACATGACTATACACTGGCACTACTTAACGATTTCTTGTTACCAAGGATAATGTTCTTAATTGTCCTGTATGTTTGGTTAATGATTATGGCAACATTTATCCTATCATTTCTTTTTGTTTTTGTATATTTTAATTTATATTATCGGTTTCAAATGCAACTTTTAATACGACACATAAGAGGTACTTACCTAAACACATTATCTACACCTAAATATAAAATTGTAAAGTGACTAATATTTCGAGGAAGTCTTGTCGTTATAACATGGGTATCCACAAGGGATTTTTCGAAAAACAACCCAATAAAATACATATATTTTTTATTAATGATGATAATCTAAATTTTTGGTATCATTTTTATGAACATGGGTACACAGTGAAAATGTTAGTGTGTAAAATTTCGCACTCAATATACACTTACAGTGATGTATACAGGGTGATTCACGGTGGATGGAACGTTAGACGTTTCTGACGACCCAGTAAAGGAATCGTTCTGAAAATTTGGTCGTGTACATAAACGGTATAGTGGATTTCACCTTAGTTTTTAATGGCCGCCGCTGACACATGTCATTTATAACATTTCTTTTTACAGAACTTAAGGATTGGCCAGGGCCGGACTTAAAAATTATGTGTGAACATGGGTCAATTTATTTGTAGTTGTAATTATGGATAGAAACGAGAATTACCTAAGCAATTTTTAAGATATTTAAAAAAAAACACTGAAGGGGAATGGAAATAGGATAGAATATCAAAAAAACAATTTCATTTAATTTTTATTCATAATATAATAAAGTGCTGTTATTTTGGTAAAAACACACTCTTAATTTAGTACAATAAAAAATATACAAGGGGCAGTCGTGAATCTAGTATCATCAATAATTAACTACGTTTTTATTAAAGAAATATTTTGTTTTTTAATTTGATTTTAGACCATGCAGTGTTAAGTTGAAAAAATCTATACAGGGTGTTCGTATCGTAAATGCTTGCGAAGAAATAAAAAATAGACCTCGAATTTTAGCTCGAGTTCGTCGTTCAATGATGCGTCGAGTGAGAAGGTGTACGGAAATGGATGGTGGACATTTCCAACATTTGTTGTAGTTTATGTTATGGTATTGGAAAAGTTGCAATAACATTCTTTCCTAGAAATGTTTTTATTATTTGTGGTCCAATGCACTTGTGATTTATTTTAGTAGAAATTAATAAACCAATTTTGTCCAATGACATATAATAAAACGGTTTTTATTTTTTTTCTCGAAAATGAAGTGAGATAGGAAAAAAATACAAGAGGCAAAGCAGTTGTATCTTTAGATGCTTAATTAAACAAAAAATATTAAAGCTACAAAAAAGACAGTGGCGTACATTTTTTTGATAATAATATTCGCTAAGGTGCCCCCCGGGACGCCACTGGACTCAATAATTTTAATTTATTTACTGCTAAATTAGCCTCTTAATACAACAAATATCATTGCCAAATTTCAACAGCATCGAGTAAGTATTTTTAATTTAATTAATAATTTTATTTTTTATTTCTATTTCTTTAACATCCTGTATCTTGAAAACCCTGCATTTCCGGACCCATGTTTATAGAAACTTTTTCTCATATTTTTTAACAAGGAATCACCCTCTAAAATATCTCCGTCTATTTTTCGAACACCCTGTATATTATATTTAATAGCTTATTGTTTACTTTTTTATTTTCTTATTCACGGGTAGATATTTTTTTCTTTAGACTAGGTTCTAAAGAGTTTGAATTTTACAATAGGTCTAACTTTTCGTTGGTTTATAATAAAACAACAAAAGTTTGTAATGTTATCGAATTAGGTATTTTTTCGCCAAAAAAGTGTATAATTCTTTTCTAAAAGAACTAACGCGCAAATGTCAATCCTTCATGCAGAAATGATTATTTGTTTTCCAATGCACTTGTGATTTATTTTAGTAGAAATTAATAAACCAATTTTGTCCAATGACATACAATAAAACGGTTTTTATTTTTTTTCTCGAAAATGAAGTGAGATAGGAAAAAAATACAAGAGGCAAAGAAGTTGTATCTTTAGATGCTTAATTAAACAAAAAATATTAAAGCTACAAAAAAGACAGTGGCGTACATTTTTTTGATAATAATATTCGCTAAGGTGCCCACCGGGACGCCACTGGACTCAATAATTTTAATCTATTTAGGGCTAAATTAGCCTCTTAATAAAACAAATATCATTGCCAAATTTCAACAGCATCCAGTAAGTATTTTTAATTTAATTAATAATTTAATTTTTTATTTCTATTTTTTTAACATCCTGTATCTTGAAAACCCTGCATTTCTGGACCCATATTTATAAAAACTTTTTTTCATATTTTTTAACAAGGAATCATCCTCTAAAATATCTCCGTCTATTTTTCGAACACCCTGTATATAATATTTAATAGCTTATTGTTTACTTTTTTATTTTCTTATTCACGGGTAGATATTTTTTTCTTTAGACTAGGTTCTAAAGAGTTTGAAGTTTACAATAAGTCTAACTTTTCGTTGATTTATAATAAAACAACAAAAGTTTGTAATGTTATCGAATTAGGTATTTTTTTTTAATGAATAAAGAAAAAATAATGTCAGTAGATACTACAAAAAAAGATTTTTGTCCATGCGTTTGCAGAACAGAAACCTCAAGCACTCTTCAATACAACTGTATGTAAAACTTATTTTAGCATAATGGTTCACTGTGGTTTTCAAATTTAATTTTGTTGCAAGTTCCCCTTTTATTTTTGGTCTTCATCTGACAAGCTGTCAATGTCGTCGTCACCGTCCGAGACATTAATAATTATTTACTTACTTTTGCATAAAAAGAAACACGTCACAGATACACACAGTCCGGCAGTTTAAAACCAAAAAGTCTAATACGCACAAAATATAAGCAAAATGCTGTCTGAAAAATACCAAAAACAATAGCACGAACGATCAAGAATTAACAGCAGAATGCACGCGGTGCGCGGTGTGTCCCAATGCGGCTCTGTGATATTTAAAGAACGTGACGAGACAATCGAATTAATGAAGTACGAAAAGAGATATGCGAGAGCAAATGCGTAAGACAAAGATGCACATACTAACGGCATATACGAGCGATGCTGTGCTTTTGACGAGTTTGAGCTCATTGAAGGGCAACGTATTGAACTGTGTAGTGTGTATCTTCGTCATGTACATGTAACTATACGGTCAGTTATATATCCATCTCTTGTTAATCCAGCCAATGCCCGTACCTGAAAGCCGTTTATAGAATTAGGGATTTTAAAATCACGTGTTGGCTAATATGTTTGACAAGAGAGACGTCAAAGCAAAAAACTAAGGTGAAATCCACTATACATGCTCTACCAACCTAAAATATTTTTGACAATACGGTGATGCCGCTTCCACACAAAAATAATAGTAACTTTGATTTTTTAAATGCAACAACAACATATTTTATTTTATTTTCGAACCCCCCATTACTCTGCTTACAATTTTTATTAACTCCACTCTATACTTATCTCTTACCGTTTCTAAGATATAAATTAATTTCCGTTTTTTTTGTCCGAAAAAGTCACTTTTAAAAATGCTGATAATTTTGAACTCTAAAACACTGAAAACCTACGAAAGAACCACGGAACCGTCCGAACAAACCCGAATGCATCAAGTAAATCAAGGAAAATTGATTAAGGGCTAACATCAACCCCACTGGCGTCACCAGTGCCGTGTCCTAGGTAGTGACAGTTGCACAAAACTGACCTAACCAACGGACGACCAACGCTACATAAACAGTGTTTATATTATATATATTATATTGTATTATGTAAGAATCAATAACCTGATATTATTATTATAAACAAATAAAGATCTTTTTACTACTACTACTACTGAAAACCTAAAATTTGGTAAATAGTTAACTAATATCATAGGGCTCTTTGCCCTAGTCCCAAATATTAGTTGCAATATACAGGGTGGTTGAAAAATACACTTATTCTGGTAACTTGAAAAAGTGACCATAAGTCCTTTTTTTCAAAGGTAACACCCTGTATCTTATTACGGATTTGAAATGCTGCTAAAATTTATTTTAATTCTTGCATATCATACCTGTACCTAACTAACTAGTTTAACCATTTTTTTCACGTATTAAGCATGATTTGTAAATTTTTTTTTTTTTTTTTTTATTTATTTTACGTCGGCCTTTTTCCGCAACGAGGCCAATCACCGACGCCAGGGAATTTGTCACATACTATCTGGTAATTTTGCCGAATCCCTCTTTGTCGAGGGTAGGGTTCTTTAACGTGCCAACATCCATGACACGGGGCCCACAGTTTAACGTCTCTTCCGAAAGACGGCGCCCCTCTTAAACCAAATTCCAAATTTAACATCGACGTTGCCGGCACCGGGAATGGAACCCGGGCCTACAATCTGTGAGGCCGCTGCGCTGACCACCAGACCACAACGTCGACCGTAAAATTTTCTATACAATTCAATTTTCATTCGGTTATTAGTAAGTTAGCCATGACAAAAACTGATGTTTACGTATGTTACAATGGTTTTGGCATTTCATTAAGTTTAGATACAAGATAGAAATACACTTTAAAGTCATGGAAGAAAACTATAAAAATGCAGTTCACGGGTCGAGGCAAGTTTCTTGGCGCTTTTAAAGCTGAACCAAACTCAGTAAAATTGTTCTGGATCCTGATGAATTTTCTGAGATTCATTGGCGGTAAATTAGAGTACATTTCGTTAAACTTTATACATGTCATGTCCTGGCGATAATTCACATTGTCCAAATAAATTCATAAGAACTGCATTTGTATAGTTTTCTTCCATGACTTTAAAGTGTATTTCTATGTTGTATCTAAACTTAATGAAATGTCAAAACGATAACCATAGTAACATACGTAAAGATCAGTTTTTGTTATGGCTAACTTACTAATAACCAAATGAAAATTGAATTGTATAGAAAATTTCACGCCATCAATATTCATCCAATGAAATATAATCATTTCATAACGTTGCCATGGCAACCTTTGTATTTTTTCGGAATTTTTTTCTTGCTGGGGTACCCTGGAGGGTATTACAGTCGAAATTTTTTGACATAATATAAAGTGACAACACGGAACTTTATAAAATATCAACTGGAACTGTCAACAATCAACCAGTACGTTTTGTCAAACTTTTTATAATTTTAAATTTCTTTAATTAATGTTAGTTAATATTAAAGGAATAAAAACGCCTAAACAATACAAAATAATTTATTTTTTAGATACATAATTTTTAGTTACAAACTGTAAATATATCTTAAATCCTCTTTCTACCTCTTCCCTTTTCAATAGCCAATAATCCGATGGACAAATTCTATTGAATAAATGTCTATGTTTTAAATAATATAGGTAATATTTGGACAAAATTTTGTTAACTTCTTGTCCACGTAATAATCTGTATTTTATTGATTTTTTAAAAGATATTGCTGGATGATCGAAAACAAATTTTCTTCCTCTAATTCACTACCGCATTCGGCAATGAGATCTTTAAAAAAAAAAACATGTACAGTACGGTGATGGGTTCAAAATCATATGACTTCTCGAGGCAAAAGTCAGTAAACTGTCGCCAAACACTTGCTTTAGATTTTTTTGTATTAGCAGGTGTTAACCCCTCAATTTCTTGCCTAACTTCTTCCATATTATTTTGACCAAAACGATTCATCTTGTGATCCCTATCTGCACTTCATAAACCAACACTAAATGTTAAATAACTGCGATCTTGTGCTGCGGTTACTCTTATATAGGCACAACTACAACTGATATATATATTTTTTTTTAATTTGACATTTAAAGTAATTTCAAAGCATTCTATATTTATTGACGTATAACTGTCTAATAACAAATATCTATTATAAAATCATTTTGTTGTGAAATTTTCTTACCAAATACCATTCGAAATCAAATTATACCTTAAAATTTTTTCTCGCACACGAATATTTTAAGAAAATTTTCTCTCGCCTCCGGCTCGAAAAAATTTTCAAAATATTCGTGTGCTCAAAAAAATGTCTGGATATAATTTGACTTCTAGTGGTATTACAAGTGAAAATTTCACACCTATACTTTTTAACCAATAAGATACCTTAATTATGACTAGTTACCATGGCAACTAAAAGAATTTACGGAAATTTTTTCGAGGCGCCACGATATTTAAGTGGAAATTTTTTGACAGTTGAAAAGGTAAACATATGATCTACAACCATTAAATAATGTACATATACCTGTGAATAATGCAAAATATCTGAATTATGTAACATTTCACATCACTTTGACCACACTTTCCTTATAATCTTCAAAATTTTGCTTTTTCATATTAAATGCGTAGTCCTCCAGTATAGTAGCTACCTGTACTACACTCATACACTCATGAATATTATACAACTTTTCGTCACAAAATTCAACAAACTGTTTCCATACACTTGATTTTGGTTTTCGGGTGTTATCTGGTGGTATATTTTGAATTTCTTGTCTAATTACTTTTTGATTTTCTTTACCAAATCGCGACATTTCGCTATACACTTATTAAACTCAACACTCAACGTACAGACGTTTTAAACTATATACCTACTAGTGGTGGAGAACTATCGATAGCACTATCGATAACTATCGATAGTTTTGGCTATCGAAATGTATCGATAGTTTTTATCGACTATCGATAGTTTTCGATAGTCGATCTTGGGCACCCACGCCCATCACTAGTTCTACCCATCACTATTCGAAAGTTTGGTTAGAATAACTTTATTGTTCTGTGGTTAGTTGCTCACGTTTTTTAGTTTTTTCTTTTGCTCGTTGCCACTGTTGCCCAGTGCTATAAATGGAAAAGTTCTTAAATATATCCCGCTCTTCTAAACCCACAGGCGCAGGTAAGTTTATATATTTATATTGCACTGATTGTCAAGTGACGAAACAGGTTAGGTTCTGTTTGTTGTTTAGGATTTTTTATTTGTTTTTTTATTGGTTATTTTATAACGACATATTTTTTCGTAGAGCTTTTGTGGTGTTTTTTTTTGTTCATTCAAAATTTTCTTATATTACGTACCTATTTAAATATATTAAGAGGCTCCTGTGAGCACGTAAGATTTTTTTTGTGCACGGCCGTACGGGAATTTGAACTTTCCAGATGAAAATTGGTGCAGAAAAACGCGCTTTAAGTACACAAGTAGAAAACAAAATAAACCTAACCTGCTAGATCTTTGGTCATCTAATCTCTACGAGACTTTATTTTAGGACCGTCCACTGAAATTGAACCTCACCAAGGAAGTAAAAGCAAAAGCAGATCTATCAGCCCCGTCGAAAGTAATCCTGATAACTCAGACATCCCTCTTCAAGATGCCAGTGGAGGAAAACCGAGTAACAAAAGGCAAAAAATTTCTAAAGTGTGGAGTTTTTTCAAAAAATCCAATGACAAAAAATATGCAAAATGTTTGAACTGTGGAAATGAATATAAAACGAGTGGCAATACATCAAACTTGAGTGACCACCTAAAAAGATTCCATCCAAATCTAGTAGATAGAAATTCTGATAAAGATGACGAGGTTTCAACTTCCGCAGACTCCAGTAACCGATCCTCGATTAGGTCAATAAGTCCATTTTTTAGGAGGGAAATTGAATACGGGCAAAATTCTCAACGAAAGAAAGAGCTTGATAAGGCACTAACATTAATGATAGCCACTGATTTTCAACCATTTAACATAGTGAATGATAGTGGCTTCAAAAATTTTGTACACTTACTGGATCCTAAATATGTTTTACCCAGTAAATATACTATCAGAGAAAAATTTATGAAGCAAATGTATAGTGACAGTTGCCAGACACTTAACAATATCTTGAAAGATGTCAATTATGTTGCAATAACTTCGGATTCCTGGACGTCAAGGGCAACTGAGTCCTACTTGGCAGTAACATGTCATTTTGTGACCCCTGATTTTAAATTAAACTCTGCAGTTTTGTCGACAAAACCATTAGAAAATGGTGTTAACCACACTGCAGAAAATATTTCAAATGCATTAAATGATATTTTTGTTGAGTGGAACATAGATACCAAAATATCTTGTATTGTAACAGACAATGCAGCGAATATGATAAAAGCTACTGAACTTTTGAAAAAAAAACATCTCCCATGCTTCGCTCACACAATTAATTTAGTTGTCCAAGAAACTCTGAGTATAAATCCAGTTAAAGATGTTATAACAAGATGCAAAGAAATAGTGAGGTATATGAAAAGCAGTAACGTTGCCACGGAGCTATTCAACAAAGAGCAGAATACCGATAACCCCTACAAGCTCGTTCAAGAAGTAGCAACTCGTTGGAATAGTGCCTTCCACATGATAAAAAGAATTTTGGAGACAAGTGATGCACTTAACAGAACTTTGCTGAAAATTAATAAAGCTCCTCAACCATTGGCTGCAGACGAAATAATGGTTTTAAAAGAAGTTGTTGATATTTTGGCATGTTTTGATGAGGCAACGACAAAAATATCTGGTTCAAAATACGTAAGTATTTCTCTTGTGATCCCTATTATACAAGGAATCTATACAACATTGTCAACCAAGAGAAATCAGTTGCAAACAGACGAGGGAAAAGACGTTTGTATGAGATTGCTGGAATCCATTCAAAAACGATTGTTTCCATATGAAAAACGAACGGTTACGCAGATGGGAACTATACTGGACCCACGATTTAAACAAGATGGTTTTAGAAGTGATGACAATATCAAATCCACGTCACATTTCTTAGAACAGGAAATGAATTATATGGAAAAAAAGACAGCAGAAACTACATCAAATTCAAGTATGTCATTAGATGGCATTGACAGGTCAGGCGCTACCTCAAGTTCAGAGTCAAGTTCACTGTTGTTTCAAACTTCACTGTTTACGTTCATGGAGGACAAAATGAAACAGAAGATTAAATCCACAACAGTTGATGTCATAATAATGAAGAGACAATACATGGAGCGTCAGAATACACCTCCAGATACAGATCCACTTCTTTTTTGGAAGGTAAAGGCTAACGTTATTGTTGCTTTAGTAAAGTTTGTTTTTTAATTCAGCTTTGTTGTTTTAGGTGAATGGAATTGACTTCAGACCTATGCAGTTACTGGCTCAGAAATATCTATGCATTCCAGCTTCCTCTGTAGAGTCAGAAAGAACATTCAGTACGGCTGGACAAATCCTCACTGACAGAAGGGCAAGGCTGAAAGCCAAAAATGTTGATATGCTGATATTTCTCAATAAAAACAGGTGGTTGATGAAATAAGAATAGATGTCTTGATATTTTTGCAAAAAAATATATTATTTAGTGAATACAATTTTTTTTTATTTGTCAAATACTTGAGAGTATAAATTATTTGAGTTTTTTCATAGTATACATTCAAGAAGCCACATAACAGAAAACTATCGAAAACTATCGATAGTTATCGATAGTCAAAGTCCCGACTATCGATAACTATCGATGGCGCGGACTATCGATAGTTCTCCACCACTAATACCTACCTAGTAATTATTATTAAGCTTTGTGACAGAACCGGTTAAACAAAAATGACAATTCAACATATTATGTCAAAATACCCTGGCCAACTTGACAAGCAGTGAAATTAGTTTAAAATGTCAAGTTTGATTAATAATTTTTTTTCCAAATTATGGTGTAAAGTGGTGTGAAATTTTCTTACCGAATCCCACGCGAGCTGAAATTATTCCTGGAAATTTTTAAGCTATTGTGATATTATAGGTGAAAATTTCATAAATTTATTTTCAACCAATTAGAAGGCTCCTTTTTGTTTGCGTTGCTTATAGCGACGGGAGACTATCGCGATAGTATCCTAATAAAATTAATAAGTGATAATTTTTCTGTCAAAAATGAAGTGCTTTATTTTTTATGGCAAACGTCACTCACTCAGAATAAAATCAAAATATATTTTGTTGCTAACTTATAATTTTTATTGAGAATAGATCGTAGGTCTCATCATCTCATCATATTAAAAGAAACTCCAATTTATGAAATTTTCTTACCGAATCTCCCACGCAGCAGAATTAATTCCCGATAATTTTTGTCTCGGTTTCACTCATGTTTTTGTTGTCTTCGACTAGGAATAATTTTCTATCAACAAAACCATTCGTGACCTTGAAAAAAATTATCGGTAATAATTTTGCTGCAAGGGGGAGATTATAAGTGAAAATTTTACAAATCATGCTTAATACGTCCAAAAAATGGTTAAACTAGTTAGTTAGGTACAGGTATGATATACAAGAATTTAGAGAAATTTTAGTAGCTTTTCAAAATAATATACAGGGTGTTACCTTTGAAAAAAAGGACTTATTATGGTCACTTTTTCAAGTTACCAGAATAAGTGTATTTTTCAACCACCCTGGATATTGCAACTAAGATTTATAACTAGGGCAAAAAGCCCTATGGTATTAGTTAACTATTTACCAAATTTCAGAGTTTCAGTGTTTTAGAGTTAAAAATTATCAGCATTTTTAAAAGTGACGTTTTCGGACAAAAAAACGGAAATTAATTTATATCTTAGAAACAATAAGAGATGAGTATAGAGTATACTTGATAAAAATTGTAAGCAAAGTGATGATGGTTTCGAAAATAAAATATATGGTGTTGCATTTAAAAAATCAAAGTTACTATTATTTTTGTGTGAAAGCGGCATCACTGTATTGTCAAAAATATTTTAGGTTGGTAGAGCATGTCCGTTTATGTATGCGACCAAATTTTCAGAACGATTCCTTTACTGGTTCGTCAGAAACGTCTAATGTTCCATCCACCGTGAATCACCCTGTATAGGTCCTGTGTTAGTAGTTGTAGTAGCAACATGTTTTATTTAGCAAAAAGCTACAATTAAATATTTTTAATACATTTTTTTAACAAATTTGTATAGATTTATTTTTAAATTTTAAAATGCAACCTTCTTTTAACAAAAACAGACAGAAAAGTTAAACATTTTGCAAATTGTATCAAGTATTACGTATCATTATGTTTTTTAATTAAATGTAATTTTAAAGGGTTTTTTTAATATGTAGTTTTAATGATATTTAGGATTTATTAGAATTTTTCAAATTATTATATTCTATCAAATCTCTATGAAAAGTAGACTTATAAGCTAATAGCTCTTTTACCTTCGCCAAGTGTTAAATTTTGTAAGGGAGTTTTAATATTTTGTAAAGATTTAGCGTACATAATATCTACTAATTTTATTATTTACAAAATAAAATATTGACAGACCCGTACCTACCAAAATAGGTATGCGAAAAAAAAAAGAACAAAACAACATTTATTTCTTTTAGTAGTTATTTACAAAAAGCAAAAATATAGGTATTTATGTATTTATTATGCAAGGAACAAGGTAATACATTTTTTATCTTTTATCTAGCTTTGTGGTGCACGTTTAATTAAAACACCAAATTGGGAACCCTTTTTGTATTGTTACTTTTGTGGAAATTTTATATATGGATATAAATATATAGGGTGTTCCGTAACTAAGGAGCTATACAGCAACAGGAGATATCTCCTACAGAATGCTCGCTATACAATATGAGTTTGATCAATTTTCATTTATATTTTTTGTCTCTAACATTTCTGACCGCTTACCTCAAATTATGGAAGATGGATCTTTTATATACAGAGTAGGAAAAATTACCAGAACGGTCGATTATTTCAAAATATACAGGGGTTATCAAAAAACGTCTTATATAAAAAATGTGGGGCTGTTAAAGATCTACATATCGGTGATAAATTTAAATATACAGGGTCGCCCACAAAGTGGAGAATGATAGTTATATTTTTTTTAATGGAACACCCTGTATATTTTTACTTATTTTGATTGTCGACTCAATTTTAAACATTTTTTATTAACCAGGTGTTATACCTAAATTCATTACTTTCCTAGAAATCGGCGTTTCAAATAATAACGTATAACGATGCGATTTTCGAACATAGTGAACAACAAATAAGGCACGACCATGGTTACTAATAAATAATTAATAGTTTGACATCTGAAACTCAAATTCTGACAGAAATAGACAAAAAAGAAAATAGTATGGCATTTTTACTTACTGAAACAGAGAGAATTGATATTTTAATTTTAAGGGGGTTTGGCGATAAACAGAGATCATATCAGGAGGTATGTAATATTTACAATAAGTTGCATCCAGACAGGCACATTTAAAAAATGCAGTTTTTCGAACTATTGAGCGTTACAGAATGACTGGTACTGTAAAAAACCGCCAAAAATCTGGAAGACCTAGGACTGCTACCTCCGAGGAAAAAAAGCTGCACATTCTGCTTGCGATAGAAGAAAATCCCAAACAATCCACCAATCAGCTTGCTTTGGATCATGAAATTGATCAAAAATCTGTACAAACCGTTCTTCATACTGAGAAAATGCATCCATACAAAATTAATGTTGTATTAGAACTTTTTGACGTTGACTGTTATCGAAGGCTAGAATTTTGCGAAATAATGACTAGAAATATGGAAGAAAACCCGAATTATTCAAACAATATTGTGTTTTCGGATGAAGCGACTTTTACACTACACGGAATGGTGAATAAGCAAAATTACCGTTACTGGGCGCGAAATAACCCTAACTGGTATGAAGAGCTGCATACACAGTTCCCAAGAAAAGCTAATGTCTGGGCTGGATTGTTTGCGGGACATGTAATTGGACCCTTTTTTATCGAGGGAAATTTGAACGGTGACCGACATATCCGGCTTCTTCGGCAAGAAATAGTTCCAGCTATAAACAATTTAAATGCTGATATTAACTTAACCTGGTATCAGCAAGATGGAGCTCCTCCGGATTTTACTCGCGAAGTTAGAGAATTTTTGGATGTCACGTTCCCAAATCGATGGATAGGAAGAAGAGGGCCTATCGAATGGCCTTCACGGTCCCCCGATCTTTCGCCATTAGATTTTTTTTTATTGGGGTCACCTGAAAAACATAGTTTATCAAAATAATTCCAATAATTTAGAACAATTAAGAATGAAAATTGTCAATGAAAGTGCGAGAATAACAAGGGAAATGGTTTTAAACACCCAAAGACATTTTTGCGATAATTTGTATCATTGTCAGTTAGTAAATTGAGGTCATTTTCAACACTTATTAAAAAATAGAGCCGTTTTGCCATAATTTGTTATACGTTTTTGTTTAAAGTTAACTTAATAAATTGTTTCTTGAAATTTATTTTGTGTTTTGTAGCTGATCAATTTATGTAGGAAAGTAATGAATTTAGGTATAACACATGGTTAATAAAAAATGTTTAAAATTGAGTCGACAATCAAAATAAGTAAAAATATACAGGGTATTCCATTTAAAAAATATAACTATCATTCTCCACAACTTTGTGGGCGACCCTGTATATTTCAATTTATCACCGATATGTAGATTTTTAACAGCCCTACATTTTTTATATAAGAAGTTTTTTGATAACCCCTGTATATTTTAAAATAATCGACCGTTCTGGTAATTTCTCCTAACCCTGTATACGTAAAAAAGTTGTAGGTTTTGAGATAATTGCGTTTAAATGCTAGATAGCAAGAAACATATAAATAAAGACATTTCCTAACAAAACATATTTATTGAAAATTAACCGTGCGTTCTTAAGCAGAAATGACACATTTTCACGTCTACTATCTCCTGTTGCTGTATTTGCCCATTAGTTATGGGACATCCTGTATATAACGATAAGTAAATGGTTTAACTAGGCACTTTATTAATAGATGAGTTAACCAAAAATGGTGTTTGTACTCACCATTGAACTTAAATAATAATTATCAATAAAATAGGGCTCTAAAATATATAAATTTCAAAAGTAAAATGTTTAAAACACACACTGCACAAAAAACAGCCACAGAAACACTTAAAAAACACCAAAATTGGAAGAAAATAATATGACACAACCTGACGCGTGAGCTTGCTACGGTCCACTGCTGATCTTGGAACTTTAACGACGAAAACAGATCAGCTGTTAATGTCAAATATCGTTGCCTTCTGTCAAAACGCTTTGTTTTAAGAGATTTTAAGATATTATACGTAAAACGACAACGAATGGGGGTGGTTACACCACCCACTACAGCCCCATCGCAATGGTAAAAAAATGGCGTCGAACCTCAGACCATAGTGCTTGGACTGCTTTAACTGCAGTTAACATGTTTTTTTTAGAAATTTCAACGGATTTCGAAAATTATACAGTCGCTGGAAGGTTGCCACATGACAAGTATTATCAAGAAATCATTTGGAACAGGCTGATACGCGTCATTAAAAGACATGTAGACATAGTTAAGTAAGTAGCATAACAACTATCTACTATAATCTTGTTAAAGCTAATTGACATAAATAAAAAAAAACTTTTGCCCGCCGTGAAAAAAATGTATTTCATTATCTGTCGGCCTGACTAAATTGTTTAAAACAAAGTTCAATAAATTGTTTTTTGTGAAAGCGTTTCGAAATAGACATATTTCGATATCGATTAGAATTTCGAAATGACACTCTTTTAGGCACTAGTATCTAAATGTGACAGTTTTAGGCACTAGTGCCTAAAAGTAAAAATGAAACATTAAAATCAATGAAAATATCTATTTATTATACAGTATGTCTCTGTAAGTTTGCATCATATGGAAAACTTTTTTATTATTCATTTTACGAAAAAGAGTTATTCTTCATAAAAACCTCTGCATGGTCTAAAACCTAAAATGCAACCATCAAATATCGAAATTTTCCACTCATATACGAGGTTTGTCAAAAAATGTGAATTTTTCCTAAGAATGTAAATTTTTCCCAAGAGTAAAGTACCTTTATTTTTGACATTATCAAAAATTGTTATTAAAAAAAGTTGATCAGAACTAAAAACCACGTCTAAATATGCAATACCACGCATTAAATTAATTAAATAATTAAAAAATTAAATAAATAATAATAAATTGATAAAATAATTTTTCAACATAAATGCGGAAAATTGCATATTTAGACGTGGTTTTTAGTTCTGATCAACTTTTTTTAATAACAATTTTTGATAATGTCAAAAATAAAGGTACTTTACCCTTGGGAAAAATTTACATTCTTTGGAAAAATTCACATTTTTTGACAAACCTCGTATATGAGTGGAAATTTTCGATATTTGATGATTGCATTTTAGGTTTTAGACCATGCAGAGCTTTTCATGAAAAATAACTTTTTTTCGTAAAATGAATAATAAAAAAGTTTTCCATATGATGCAAACTTACGGAGACATACTGTATAATATGTTAAATGTACAATTATGTAAAATGAAATCTAGATGCATCTAGCTTCTCTTCTTTAAGAGCAATGTAATTATTAGAAGTCGGAATGGATAAACTGGTAGTACTGACAATGCTAACTTCTGCTTCTGAGTGAACTTCTTTTATTTTTGTATTTTGCGTATCTTTCTGCCCTATGATTCTTTTTGTTATTTCGTTTTTCTGTTCAATGGAATTTTCTATATAACTCTCGGCAACTGAGCTTGATCGCCAACCTCCATGACGCTTTAAAAGTGTCATGTCCGCTCCAGAATCTGCCAACAATGTTGCAGAGCTGCGCCGGAAGCAATGGCCAGTGTATTCATTGGTGTTGGGGAGTCCAAGGAATTCTGCTATTTTTTTGGCATAGCTCCAATTGTATTAATTATAACTGGTAGGGTACAGCATTTACCACTTCGATATGTCAAGAAAAATCGCTGATGTGTCGTATTCAGTGGACGAAGTTTTGCGTACTTACGAAATGGATCTAAAAAATTGATGCCATCTATTGATCCCTCAGTAATCGTAAACATTCTTGGAACATGAGTTTTAGTGTTCGGAATTTTGACACTGATAAACGACTGATAAACGACTGATAAACGACTGACAATCTTTGATGGCATCTAATTTCAAAAATGTGATTTCTTCCCTCCTATACATGCTCCAAATACTCCAACGATTAAAACAACTTTGGCTAACAGGAATTCTTTATCATCAGCTTGTTTTATAAAGCGTTCTATTTCCAGCTTTGTAAATATTTTTGATTTCTTTGGCTGATATCCGGTAGCTTTCCTTTTTAAAAATGCAGTAAGGTTTGTAAATCTGCAAATATCTATGTTTTTGTTCAGATAAATCATGCATGGTGCGGAGCATCGAATATTTGCTCCACAAAGTTGACGGCCTTAAGGTGGTGGATAGCTTGAGGAAATGGGCTAGTAATACATTTTCTGTAAAGTTCTCAATATGTTTTTCTTTGGCCCAGGTTTTAAAGTTGTCGTAGGTTTTTTTGTATAATTGTTTCGATTTTTCGGGTACTAACGTGGATAGCGCAGCTTCAGCAGCTTGTTTAATATCCAAAGACTTGTCAATATCACTAATTTATTTGAAGTAATTTTTTCGAAAACTTTTGCGGGAAAAAAGGCAAAACGCGACGTTCGAATTGGACAACACACTTGACATTAAATAATGCATAAACAATGCCTTAGAAACAGATTGCCTGCCTACTTTTCAAAATGTTTAAAAATATAAAAATACTAATAAAAGCCTAAATCTTGTATATAATTCGTTACGAAACGATGTCGTTTAGCCACTAGACATGTTGTCCAACTCGGCTTTGCCTCGTTGGACAATTTTTACGTCGCGTGCCTAAAAGACACTCATTTCGCAACTTATTGTATAAATAGCTATTTTAACACTTTTATTACTGGCCTGCAGTTCGGAAACTATACAGTGTGTATCAGCCAAATGGAATAAATTATACATGGGAGCGTGTCCCACATAAACGCTCGGACACGTCGATTGGTATTTCTAGTTGCGCATTTTTTTCAATAAAAACTTTTTATACAGGCTGTGTCATCTAACAGTGGCCAATATCAACTTTCTTATTTTAAAAGCATCACCCTCTTATTCAATATTTGGATTCTTCAGAAAATTTGAGACATGTTCATTGTACAATATCTTATACCTATTCAACCATTTCGGAAATATTAAGTGTTTTCAGATTTATTGCAAAAATGAACAACACACTCAAAAACTAATAACTTATACTGTTATGCTCACCGCGAACGTATTGGCAACATCCTAATCTTAAATAGAAATTTCTTCTTATGTTACTAAACATCTCAGGCGTGACCGATCTAATCGCAAGCGTTATTCGTCTTCTTAAATTAGCTAAGTCGAGGGGTTTAGTTTTGTATACGATACTTTTGACATAACATATGAAGAAGTCTAATGGCGTCAGATCAGGGGATCGTGCTGGCCATTCCATCGATCCACGCCTCCCTATCCACCGATTTGGAAATACTCGGTTAAGGTACTGCCGGACATTGATTTGGTAATGGGGCAGTGCTCTATCTTGCTGAAACCATATCATATTCGCTGGAAGTTGTGGGTTTGTTGGATCCGGATATAAGTTTGTCAAAGTTGGCAAGACATTATTTTGGAGCAGTGCTAAATAATTATCGCCATTTAAATTGACAATAATGAAAAAGGGACCTACGATATGATCTCCAACTATTCCTGCCCCAAACATTAACCTTTTCAGGATATTGCGTATGTCCTTCTCTAATCCAATGGGGATTTTCGCTAGACCAATAACGGCAATTCTGACGATTAGCATGACCGTGAAGTGTAAAGGTGCACTCATCAGAAAACAAAACATGTTCTAATTGGATCACATTGTTATCTTCTAACATTGCCATCATTTGTTCACAAAAATCCCATCAAAATCGTCTTCCATGAGCTCATGAGTAGGTACCTATCATTTTATAAGGGATACATTATATTTCCTTGTAATGTTCGAATAATCGATGAATGGCTAACATCGAACATTGGGGCTGTTTTTCGACTAGAAGTATGTGGGTTTTCTTCAAAATCAAGCATAATATCTAATTTGGTATCATCACTTATTGCATTGACAGCTACTTTTTTTTTATCTGTTTTACATGTCCAAGCTGGCGAAACTGCTTTTCTATTTTACTAATTTTCCCTTGAGTTAAAGGCGGCACAATTGGAAATTTTTCCTGAAATAAGCGAGCAATTTCCATTCGTGTCCGTGTTTTATCTCCATAACCAATCATCGGTAGAATTATTGTTATTTTGTGCATTTCTGTTAAATAAACCATTTTTCTGATATGCAGGTAACGAAATTCAAACGACTATAACATTGACAACTACTGTCATGCAGACAGACAAACATTTGCTAAGGTCGGGAGTTTTAAACAAAAGTAAACAAAACTATTTATACCTTTTTTTATTTCATATCAGTACAAAGAAACGCTGAAATGCAATAAATCTGAATTGTATACATATTTATTAAAATACAGGGTGTTGCATTTAAAATAAGAAAGTTGGTATTGGCAACTGTTACATGACACACCCTGTATAAAAAGGTTTTATTGAAAAAAATGCGCAACTAGAAATACCAATCGACCTGTCCGGGCTTTTTTTCGGACACGCCCCCATGTATTTATTATCACTTATAATCTCCCTAGCAGCACAATTATTACCGATAATTTTTTTTAAGGTCACGAATGGTTTTGTCTTCTTCGACTCGGGATAATTTTCTATCAACAAAAACAGGAGTGAAACCGAGAAAAAAATTATCGGGAATTAATTCTGCTGCATAAATTGGAGTTTCTTTTAATGTTCCTGAAATTTTAGTAATAAACCTTAGTTACTAATAAGTAAAATCAACTTCTATTGTAAAAATACAGTGCGTCATATTAAACTAAACTCATCGGAAATATGTCTTTTAAATTTATATTTGAATTTAAAACTATAAAGACATTTGATTTCAGATAACAAATTTGTTATTCAATGTTTCTCACATTTTATAGTCTATTTCAGAAAGGTGTAGACTGTGTAGAGTAATAAAATGGGAAATTCCGTCCAGTTGGGCTCATTTTCGGTGTCGGCCATAGGCGCAGGTAAACTTTGTGCATTAAATTATTTATGATAACTAACCAAAAATTTCAGAGAAAAAATAGTATTGTTTGTAAAATTAAAATTTGAAGTAATTTCGTAAGAGGATTAGAAAAGGTATATTTTCTGGCCTGAAGTGTAAAAACCGAAATATTGTGTAGGGATTAGTTAATTAGTAGATTATAAAGTTACGTTTTGCGTTTAACAGGTACCATTTAACAGGTACCGAGTTTGGCTTTGGCCTCATTGGCTGATCATATAAATAGGTGGTAATTTGGAATAAACTTCATATATCGTGTGTGTGTGTATGACCTTAATAAGTATATTTGTTTAGTTTAACGCAGCAGTATTTGCTGTTAAGCCGTATATAGTGTTCACCAGTATTATAAGATCAGTAATCAAATGGCGACATTCACACCAAGAAAAAGATGTTCCAATAATTCTCCACTATCAGTAAGTGAAAAAGTTATTATTTTAAATGTACATGATTGCATAAAATACGATTACCCGACTTTTACTGGACAAGAAACTGTCGACCGATGTTTCCGAATGACTGAAGTTGGAAAGTCCACCATTTTTAAATTATTGCGGGAGAGAAAGACAGCAGGTCAAGTAGAACCTCCCAAGAAAAGTCCAGGCAGACCAGTAAAAATCCCAAAAGGTGTAGTTCGAAGAGAAGTTCACTCTTTTTATTTTAAAAAAGAAATACCCACCCTAGATAAGATTCTAATTGAGATTGGCCAGGATGACAGTATTCCGTTGATAACAAGAAAACTTTTATGGACCACTTTAAAAAATATGGATTTTGTCTGGGAAAAGCATA
Source organism: Polydrusus pterygomalis (assembly GCA_963969555.1). Classification (NCBI taxonomy): domain Eukaryota; kingdom Metazoa; phylum Arthropoda; class Insecta; order Coleoptera; family Curculionidae; genus Polydrusus; species Polydrusus pterygomalis. The sequence continues at coordinate 35,193,343 of OZ018375.1, read as the reverse complement.
ACCGTAAATCACTTTTACTGGAAAGGTATGAAATTGTTTGCTGGCGACGAAAATACTTAAGAAGTATAAAGCAGTACAGAAGAGAGCAGAAGAAAATCTTTTATCTTGATAAGACGTGGATTAATGAAGGCTATAGGTATAGTTCCAAAATTGTGGCAAGACAAAAATATAACCAGTGCTCGCCAAGCTTTCATGGAAGGCCTGTCAACGGGTATTAAGGTGCCTTTAGGTAAAGGGAAGATACTAGTAGTCCATATTGGAAGCGAAGAGGGATTTTATAAAGAAGGTTTGGTAACCTTTCAGTCGATCAATACGGGAGATTACCACGAGGACATGAATTCGAATGTTTTTGAGTACTATTTTGGTGAAATGATAACATATCTTCGAGCTGATTCAGTAGTAGTTATGGATGACGCAACCTATCATTCACGACGCACAGAGAAGACTCCAACTTCATCTTGGAGAAAACAAGAAATTATCGACTGGTTGACCATCAAAAGTATTGAGTTTGAAGATAATTTGATAAAGAAGGAACTATTAGCTATAGCAAATTTACACAAACATTGTTTTATGAAATATGCCGTGGAAGATATAGCAGAAAAACATGGTGTAACTGTGCTGCGCATACCGCCATATCATTGGGAACTAAATCCTATAGAACTTATATGGGCGCAAGTAAAAGGATTTGTAGCAAGACACAACACAATATTCAAAATAAAAAACGTTAAGCTACTATTTGAGCTTTGAGCAAGCCATTAAGGAAGTGACACCAGAGAACTGGCCAAAAGCAGTCCATCATGTCATTAAAGAAGAGGAGAAAATGTGGGATCTTGACCACCTGATCGATCGGACCGTCGACCCGTTAATTATAACCTCAAGAGGAGATGACAGTTCCTCAGATGACGAAGAATATTATGATTTCTTATAATTTAATTTCTGTATAATGTATTTTTTGTATTTTGTATTTTTTTATAATGTTTAATAAAAAAGAAGTGTAGCTAATACTATGTACATAATGCCTCATTTTTATTCTGTTAAAATAAAATTATTTCCTTTTTACGAATATCCTACCCGCACGCCTTTATCACGCCATTTTCAGTGTTTGTGAATGGACAACAATAGGCAAAACCCATAAATTGACCAAACCCGGGTGGTACTACCTGCACTTGATGAAAAGAAAGAATTTTGCAATGAAATCAATGCCAAATTATGACAGTGGCTTAAATATTCGTTGGGTCACTCTGTAGTCCCTTGGCATACCTAATGAGCTTTTATTACTCTACACCTTTCTGAAATAGACTATAGTAATAAAAATGAGTTATTAACTGCTCAATTTCTTTAGCAATCGAACTTGCTGATTCATTACCAAAACGAATCATTTTTTACACAATATTATTGTAACAATAAATATCACGGGTACGACTAAAAAACTGATTGTTACTTGCTGGTTTGTCTCACCTGTCACTTCGAAATGACTTGACATTTGAATCAAAATTAAGTCGTAGTAGTATACCTAAGAAAAATTATCACTTATTAATTTCATTAGGTTAATAGGCTATCAGTGGCGTATTTAGAATATTGCCACGGGGGGGTCTATACCTTTCGTGTTATCTTTCTTTCTTTCTTTCTTTCTTTCTTTCTTTCTTTCTTTCTTTCTTTCTTTCTTTCTTTCTTTCTTTCTTTCTTTCTTTCTTTCTTTTTCTTTCTTCAGGCGAAAAATTTTTCGCTGCCACGCCCTATTTTGAACTATCAAAATTTATAATTTCTATGTTTTGATAGCTGAACCCAAAAAAGGAAGAAATTAAAAAATTTTTAAATATAAACGCAATAATGGGAATATATATTTTTTAAAATATTTATGTTTAAAAATATATATTTCTACATAATATGACCGATTCCGAAAATGATTGGTTTCAAGTTATTTTTGCCGTTTTTTTTGCCAAGTTTGGCCATGTTGTTTTGTTATCTGTGACACAGTTACTTAATTATTTGTAAAAACAAAGTATTGCTGATAGTTCTAGTTTGCAAAAAAATTACAAAACTAAGTGAACATCATTTCAATTTTTTTAAATTAAATAAATTAGACACGCAGGTAAAAAACAAGAAAAAAATTGAAATAACTCCAAAACTAAGCATTTTTAACAAATTACCTTCTGCGAGGAATTAATCGAATTATCAATCACCATGTATATATTATTTTACTCACTTAAATTAGAAATTAAATGCAACAAGGCATCTGGTCTGTTCTGAGTTTTTTTTAATGTTGAGCCCACGGGGGGGGGGGGGGGGCGGGGGGTCCAGACCCCTCGGACCCCCCCTAAATACGCCACTGTAGGCTATAGACTATCGCGATAGTCTCCCGTTGCTATAAGCAACGTAAACAAAAAGGAGCCTTCTAATTGGTTGAAAATAAATTTATGAAATTCTCGAATTTATTTCATTTGGTTGATACACACTGTATGGGTATGCAAGATGATTCACGTAGAACGTTAGTTAGAAAATTGTTGATATTTCATTGATATGAAATTTGGTAGCCAATCTCCAGAGCCACATTTCAGGACTCCGTTATTGCCAGACTCGGCTTGCGCCTCGACAGGCAATCTTAACGGTCGCTCGGAAATGTTCAGCTTTCCTACTAGGTATTTTATACAATGTACAGTTTCCATAAAATTTGTGTAATATGTATTTACGTACCTAGTTATATTTTTAGCACATTACGTCTCTGTTTTAATAAATATGGGAATTTCAATGTAAATGGCATTATTTATGTAATAACTGGTTTTTTAGTGGGTATTGGTATCATTTTGAACTTTATGGTAAGTATTATTTCTTATTAATTAATAAATTATACAAAATTGGGTTAATTCTGTATCTTGTTTATTAGGTATATTTTTTTAAACGGGTTCTATAATTCCCGTCAATGATCGACCCTGACAAGTGATTTGTCTTCGAGCCCTGTTTCTTTCTGCCAAACTGAGCCTCACTGATGAGCCGTAAACGGCGAAACGCGTCTGGGGATGAGTTTGGCGGAAGGAAACAGACAAAACCTTTTCGAATTTTTTTAAATGTTCAATTTTTGATTTGTTAGGGTTCATAATGAGGCAGTGTTATCAATCCGGGAACTTTTTTTTGAAGTGTAGCAAAAACGGCCGCCCTGGCTAATTATTTCCTTTCTGTATTAAGTTGTGCTTTTTTGCATATTTAAGCAAAATAGGGTTTGAGATTAAACTTAAAATCCATTTTATATTAGCAAAGGAACATTTTATTTGTAATTTTTTTCTCCGTGCCCGCGCTCCCTCCATAGATATTTTCTTTTAGATAAACAAACAAAAATCACGAAAGTGGCAAATCTATGGTCTCGGGCATGTAAACAGATCATTCAACAGTGGGGTGTTATTTCTGAAAATATCGAAAAAAGTTATAAGAAAAAGTTTTTTTAAATGCAGTTTCTAGCCCACATGCAAAATTTCAGCTGCATAAGATAATTTTGATTTTTTTACTCACCACTAAAATTTATTTTTCTACTGTCAAAAAAAGATGACTTTTTTTGGTTACTATGGATGCACAAAACGTCGCTTTCTTTCACCGTAAAAAATGGCATTTTTTCGCAGTGAAAAAATGATATTTTTTCACGGCAAGCTCAGCTGATTGATGTTTTCGTATAAAAATGCAAAAATTAAGGTAAGTGAGCCAAATATTGCCACCTTAACGTTTGGTTGTGAATAAATCCTATACTTTTATTGATAAAGGAATGCAAATTTGGGTACGGGTAAAGAAATACATTGTTTATATCATATATTTTATTTACCTCAAAAAACTGAATGGAAATGAAGATATTGTACTTGTTCGTAAAAGTTGCGAATGGCAATATTATATAACAGCTCTCCCTATTATTGCCACCCTATGTCAATATTAGGAACTATCGAACAGGATATGGAATTAATAACATTTTCTGAACAAATATAACTCAAGAACATTGAGGACAGATGAACTTTTCTTTATCATCGTTAGTTAGGCCTACTACACAGGCCTCGTGAACATATCGACAAGAAACTATGCACAAGCGCATATCTTCTTCAGTGCAGATGTCACAAACGAAACAAAACCACGTTTCTTTCTCCGGTTCTTTTGTTGTACTCTTTGGTTGTACTGCTCGTTGCTTTTCTGTCAACTTTGCGTGAATTCAACTTCGGTTTTGACGGGAACAAATCGTTGGTAACCGATTCTGCCACTGCCAATATTAGGAATATTTAGTGATGGCAATATTAGGAACAAATGACGTACAGAAAAAAAAACCGTAACATAGAAACCCAGTTGAAATAATTCATGCAGTTCATAAAACAAGAACCACTGGAGTGTGCTTACCTGTACTTAATAACAAAAATCAAGAAAATTTTAGTTTAGATTGCGTTAGAGTCAACGTGAAAAGTAAATTTGCTTATAACGCGGACAAGAAAAACAAATGGGGTGCTCCTACGTCTGATGTTTAGCATAGACCAAAACCGCCGAATAGAAAACATAACACTGACAACTCAAGGTACCTGCTACTGCTGCCACCTACTTGCAGCATAGCTACTAGCTGTGTAACGAGGGGTGACAATATTAGGAACAATGGCAATACTTAGCGCACCTACCTTAATTTCCAAAACATTTTTTATAAAAAAGTTTATTATTAAAGTGAATTAAATTAACAATCTTTATTAGAATAGTAATTAACGGTGAAGTTCTCTTCCTTACTACATCCTCCTTTGTTACTACTTTAGACTTCTTTCCTCTATATCCAATGGATTTGCTCTTTAAAAATGGAACCAATTTAGTAAACCGCTGCAGATCAATATTTTCCTTTATGTTTAGGGTACTTTTAAGCATCGCATAGTGTAGGTGGCTTTAAAATTTTCGACTTTTCCTCCAAATAACAGAGCAAAACATTTTCTGTTACTGTTTTTACTTTCTTTATATTGCACCATTCGCGAAACTGAGTGTACACTTTCTCATATTTAATTCTTGATTTCACGGGCAAAAGATTTGATATAACGATTTCTACCGCATCCGTAATTTCGTGAGGCGCCTCACTATCACTTTCAGACATTTAAATGGTATCAAACTTGAGCAAACAACTATAAACTTTTGACACGAAAAACGATAGATTTGACAATCAATAAAATTTAAACAATTTTGGGTTTCCATAGTAATGGGAACAGGTGTAAGAAATAATACCTTAAATGAATTATGATTTTAGATTTTTTTTCTAAACACGATAAAAAATAGTTAACAATAAACAGTTGTAGAAAAAATGTTGTTTTTATTTCGCGCGCAAAAGTGTTTTTATGGCACATTTGATTGAATTTTTAACCTCGACCTAACGGTCTCGGTAAAAATTTACAATCTCATGTGCCATTAAAAAAACACCTATTTTGCGCACTTTATACAAAAATAACTATTTCCACTTAATGAACACTTTACTGATGACACTGTGTTCTTTTTTGTCTTAATATTAAGGTCTATTACTTTCAGACACAAACTACGTTTTCAAAAATACTTATTTTATGAAGTTACCTTATACAGGGTCAAAAATAAGTAAACTTTGCATCACATGCAACCAAATTTTAATAGCCCAATTTTGATTTTGTAGAAAAACACACATTTAATATGGCGCTACTTTAAAGAATATGTATCTGAAATAAAGCCTTGTCAAAACTGAGAAGTTTTATGTAGGTTGCGTTGAGTCTTATTTTGCAAAAGTGATGCAATTTACAAAATATAGGAAAAAATCAAAATTATCTTATGCAGCTGAAATTTTGCATGTGGGCTAGAATCTGCATTTAAAAAAACTTTTTCTGATCACTTTTTTCGATATTTTCAGAAATAACCCCACTTTTGGATTATTTTTTGGAAAAAATTAAAATTTGACAGATAATGCGAATCACGTGACTACTATTTTTTTTCTTAATTTTCATCTCGATCAAAGCAAAACTTGATGCAAAAGTCAAATTTTGAATAAAGCTATTAATATAAATAATCCCATATGATGCGGACTTTACTGGTGACACTGTATATGAACTTGAAACTATAGACCGTAACATTTGCAATAACAAATAAAAACAACAAAATCAAAAACTCTTTAATTTTTAAAAACTCTCTAAACGGGCCTTGTTTCATGTAGAGCAAGTAATTAGGCTCATCTACTCAGCGTGTACAATCCGAGCAAACAAAGACATCCTGGTCATCAGCTGTGAATCCAATGCAATCCTCGTGTACCCAGATAAGAAAACACATGGCACACTACTGTCGCATATCGGCAATTATTTCAGTTCCGCATTCGCAACTTACAAAACCAACTATCTCTATAATAGTGTTAGCGTGTATATTTTCTTTGGAGAAGGATGTAATGGACTTCGATTCAAAAATTTCAATAATTTTTCTTCAATGACATCGTTGGAATCCAGCAATAGGGCTGATTATATACAGGATGTTTCTTAATAAGATGCAAATATTTAAGGAGCTTATTAAAGGGCCCATTTTAAGAAAAAACTTCATATAAACATATGTTCTAAAATTCTTAACTGTTGAACTACAGGGTGCTAAAGTTTTAAGAAAAAAATATTTTTTTTTTATGATAACTTCGGTATGACCCTGTATATTTTTGTGAAACGTGGTACGCATCTTCTATGAATCAAAAGGCGTTTACTGCTGTACAACATAATTTTTTATTCTTGCCAGTGGCGTTCGTGCGGGATTTGAACTGCATCAATTTAAAGAGAAAAGTGTTACGCCTTTTTCTTTACATAAAAAATATTTTTTAAATCCTTATTCCTTACTGAGCAAATCTGGTCTCTTCATTTTGATTCGTTTGACGTATGATTTTCGCATAAAAAAATAAAATACATTGATTTGATCATTGTTATGAAATTGGGTATTATCAAGGATTAATAAGGTAAAATATCTAGTAGGTAGTAGGTAAGAATCAAATTTTGTTTTGTACACATTTACAGTTTTGACAGCAGTTGTCTACCGAGTCTAGTTGGTACGTATTTAAGTCATTAAAATTAACAATATTATTAAAAAAACATGGTCTATTTTACGAATTCTGAGTTTGCAGATATACATTACATGTATGAGCTTGCTGATGGTAACGCATTGGAAGCCAGGCGGTTGTACGAAAACCGCTTTCCAAATGGAAATATTCCGAATGCGCGAACATTTTCAAATATTCATAGAAAGTTGTGCGAAAGGGGAAGTTTTGAAGTAGATAATCATCTAAAAGGAGTACAACGTACTGTAAGAACACCAGAAATTGAGGTAGCAGTTTTGAATTCAGTCGATGAAGACCCCGGCTTAAGTACCCGAAAAATTGGTAACAATTTAAATATCTCACATATTATTATTCTTGTTTGGAGAATTCTTAATGACTTTTTACTATACCCCTACCATATCTAACGGGGTCAGGCCCTACTCCCACGCGATTTTCCATTAAGGATGAACTTTTGCCAATGGTTTCTTGAAAAAGTAAATGAAAATCCATTATTTGATACTGAAATTTTATTAACCGATGAAGCCAATTTTTCCAGAAACGCCATCCTAAACTTTCACAATAATCATTTTTGGGCTGAAGAAAACCCACATGCAATTGTGGAATCCCGTCACCAGTGTAGTGGATGGCGAAATAAAGGCACTTGGAAGATTTTATACTTCTTGTATTTTTTATAATGTTTTACAAGATGGCAAATTAGCACAACTTACTTCTAAATCTTAACAACGAAAAATTATAATGAATGAATAATATCTTACTAACTTCTCTAGTGGTTTTATATAGTTAAAAATAATGAGGATTTAATTACGTTAAATATAGATTGCAATTATCTTCTAATAGAAAGTCCAGTATGACAATTTATTTACTTAAGAACAAAGAAATATTCATGTGATTCAATAATAGTGTTTACAATCATTTATCTTAATGACTAAAGGGACAATTTAGGAAAGTTACAAATAAAATATTGTTTTGCAGAAAAATATAATATTATATGTATGCTAAAAAAAATATATGTATAAATTATACACATTGCAAATAGGCACATTACACCTCCCTCCTTAAAATAAAAGTTTGAATAATATGAAAACTTTTTATTTAGTATTAATTAGAAGGTATCTTTTAATTTTGCTATTCTAGCACTACGTCTTATTGGAGTATCTTCATTTTGAATTTCACATTGTGTAGTATTTGGTAGTTGAATCTCTTCACAATGTTTTGATACTTTTCTTTTACAAATGTTAAAGGTAAGGCAGTTTGTAATTTGTGCACACTTGCTAGATGTGTCAATATGACTATGACTACATTTATTTCGTATAAACCTAAAGATCTTATATCCTATATATAATAAAAATAATTTAACAAGAGAAAGAAATATAAAGGTAAAATAAGAATTATTAGATATTTTACTAACAAAAGATTCATTTGACAATTCCTCTGATAACTCTTCTAAGTGTTTTAACTTATCACTAGCGAAATTTAGTGAGTCAGTATCAAGGTTTTTAAGAATGGGAGTTAATTGCAAATTTTCCTTGGTATTATTACTTGGTTTTTTTATAGCAATCGTCATCGAATTCAAAATTGGGTATTATGGGTACGAAACTACTTTCTGAAATAATAGGTTCAGAAGAAAGCATTACTGAACTAGTATAAACTTTGCAATTTGCGGTAAGGGTTAAAATACCTGTGTTATTTAGAATTAAATTTGTTACTTTTTTAGATTCACAACTTAAGGTAATATCTGTGGCTTTTGGAAGAACATATATCCATGAATTAGGTGTTATTAACTTATGCCACATTTCTGTACTTGTGTGTAAAGTACGTGTATCACAATTTTCTGGAATTGTTGACATAACTGATAACAATTCTGTTTCGCAAATTGGTCTATAGTTTGTAAAATACAAAGGTTCATTATTATCACATATAATATTAGATTGATCTATATTTTTACAATTTTCGAGTGAATTTAACGTAGTATATACATTTCTATTTTCCGAAAGGACTAAAAATTTGATACTTGGCAATATAAACAGATATGATTGAAATTTCTGTCGGTAAACAGGTAAAGGTATTAGATTGTAAAGGTAATATTGATTTTGACTAACAAGAGGAAGTCTTAAAATAAAAATAATTCTTTCTTCAGAAAAATAGTATTGAATTTTAGTAAGTTCAAGCAAAAAGTGACTGTTTTGAATATTAAGAGGTAATGGATAAGTTGCAGATGTTGGTAAATAAGGTAAGGTTTTTATTAGTTCATTAATTAATTGTTGAGGTGATATTACGAAAGGGTGAACAGAATTTGATTTTGCAAAGAGAATAGCGTTGATTATAGTTGATATTTCGTTTTGTAGTTCATTCGTAAATAACATGAGAAAAGCAAAATGTTCTTCGATTGTTTGTTTCATTTCTAAGTTGAATATTTTATTATTTAAATCTTTTGAATAATTACTTAATTTTTCAAAATTTTCATTAAATATTTTTCTATTTTGATCTAAATTTGTTATAGTATTATTAAAGTTACTAATTGTACTTCTTACGACTTGAATTTGTTGTGATAGTAAATTAACTACATGTTTTTCATTATCTTGTACGCTGTTTAAGGCTTGATTAAAATAATTTCCGTCGTTTTCATCGAGAGTACCAAATATAGTTTTGAAAGTTGAACCAATGATGTTAAACCAACCTCGTTTTTGTCTATGACGTCCCATTAATTCTTTTAAGGCTTGTTCTTTTTGAAACAGTTCAGGAATATTTGTTTTTAATAAATTTAAAGGAGTGGTACATAAAAATAGTTCTTTGTATATAATTTCATTTTGACAAAGTTGAGAGGTTTTTTGGTAAGATGTTTCTACAAAATTAAGTTTTTCATTAAGAGGTTTTAAATCTAAGTAGCTTACTAAATTCCAGTGTCTTTCTGTTATTTTTATGTTTTTAATCTGTTCATAATATATTCCGGCAGGTTGATAAATAGGGGTGTTGACATATTGTCCAGAACAGTGATGAATATTCCATAAAGTTAGACATCTGAAACAAAGGCTTGTTTCAATTTATTTACATGTACTTTAGATTTTTTATTTTTTATTTGAAGGGTACAATTTACGGGGGAATTAACTTCGATAATTTTATAAGGTCCTTCATAATGAGGTGTTAACTTTTTAGATTTACCTGGTTTAGTTTTTTCATTTAATAAAAATACGAGATCTCCTACTTGAAATTCAACGTTGTTTACTTTTCTATCATAATATTTTTTATTTGTGATTTTGCTTTCGATTGCATTATTTTTTGCGATTTCATGAGATTTTTGCATACGCATTTTAAGTATATCTAGATAATCGTCGTAAGTATATTTAAATTCTGGTTCTTTTGTTATTGAACTAGGAATATTTGGTTTTGTACCAAAGATTAATTCGTGAGGTGAGAATTTGGTTGATGTGTGAGGTGTTGTATTGTATGAAAACATAGCGTGATCGATCCAATCATCCCAATTAGTTTGGTCTTGATTTATATAGTGTTTCAAATAGTCGGCTAAAGTAGCATGACTTCTTTCTAGTGCACCATTACTCTGGGGGTGATATGTAGTACAATTAATTTGTTTAATTTTAAAATATTTAGCTACTTGATTTAATAGTTTTGATGTGAAATCTTTGCCTTGATCTGTAACAATACATTTAGGAATACCGAATTTACAAATAAAATTATTTGCAAAATTTTTTGCAATTGTAATTGCTTCATGATTAGGTATAGCATAAGCTTGTGAAAATTTTGTTAAGTCGTCTTGGAGAGTTAAGATATATTTATTTCCTTTTTCTGTTAAAGGTAAAGGGCCAACAATGTCTAAAAATATTTTTTCTAAAGGGTTAGAACTTGTCGTAGTGATTTCCATGGGTTTTACTGTTTTATTTCGAACTAATTTATTTTTTTGACAAGATTCACAGGATTTAATGAAGTTTTTTATATCTGATTTCATATTAGACCAATGGTATGTTTGTTTGATACGATTATATGTGCGATGAAAACCCGAATGACCAGAGGTGGGGTTAGTATGATTTTCGTGTAGTATGATAGGTATGTCTGAATCTTTAGGAGTTTTAAGTATATCATGACATATTTTTACTGTAATGTTAGTGTTTTTAAAAATGTATCTAAGCATTGCTCTTATTTTATTCCAATTTAGTTTACTATAGGAAAATTGTATTCTAGGCATGAATATAATTTGTTGGTTTGTTTCTAGTAACTTGTTTTTTAATTTTATTAAAATATTAAACAAATCTTCGTATGAAATTGATTCCCAATAATGTTTATTTATAAATCCATAAAATATTGAAAAGTTATCTTGTTTTATCGTAATAAGATCTAGTTGATTTGGATTTAACTTTTTTAATTTTTCTATGTGATTAAATTTTTTATTTATTTCCTCTTGAGAAGGTTCAGTAATCTGTAAATCGCATGAATAAAATATGCATGTATTATTTTGGCAATCAGAAATTTTGTTGCTTATCTCTTCTATATTATTGTTGGTAATTACAGTGGTTAAAAGCTTCTCATTGAAATCCTTAAAGGTGTTAATGGGTTTACTTTGTGTGTGGTTTACGTTAGATAATGAGGTGTTAGGTAAAATTTCAGTGTTATCAATCGTATTTGGTAGTAATTTATGATCTATGGTAAGAGGAGGTCTACTTAGGCAATCAGCGTTTTGGTTAGTTTTACCTGGTTTATATTCGATTTTATAATCATATTCTTCAAGAATTAATCTCCACCTTACGAGACGTGATCCTGGATCCTTTACATTAAATAACCATGTAAGAGGTTTATGATCTGTTAAGATAATGAATTGACGTCCATATAGATAAGGTCTAAAGTGTTTCACACTCCATACAATACTTAAGAGTTCACGTTCGGTAGTACTATAATTTGATTCTGCGTGATTAAGTGTACGACTAGCATAAGCAATAGGTAAATCATTAGGAGGTTTATTTTGCGATAATACAGAACCAATTGCATAATTACTAGCATCAGTTGTTAAATAAAAAGTTTGTGTGAAATCAGGGTATTGAAGTAAAGGTTCGGTACATAGCGTATTCTTTAGTTTTTCAAATGCATTTTGTTGATCGCTTGTCCAAAGAAATATGGCATCCTTTTTTAAAAGTTTTGTTAAAGGCAGCGTAATTTTACTAAAATTTTCTATGAAACGTCGGTAGTATCCTGCGAGTCCGAGAAATGATTTTATATCTTTAGGATTCTGAGGAGTTGGGAATTCTAAAACGGCTTTTACTTTATTAGGATCAGGTTTTACACCTTTATTAGTAATTAAATGACCCAGATACATGACTTCTTTTCTTAAAAATTCACACTTGTCTGGTTGAATTTTTAAATTAAAAGAGGACAATCTTTGAAAAACTTCTATCAGTCGGTTATTATGATTTTCTAAAGTATCTGCATGTATGACGATGTCATCAAGATAAACAAAACATTTAATATTTTGCAATCCTGCCAAGACCGAGTTCATTAACCTTTGGAAGGTTGCAGGAGAATTTTTTAGACCAAAAGGCATACGATTAAATTGATAATGCCCAGATGGTGTGGAAAAAGCTGTTTTTTCCGCATCTGTAGGAGACATTTTAATTTGGTGGAATCCTGACGTCAGATCAATAGTAGAAAAGTATTTAGAGTGACCTAATTGATCTAAGATGTCGGATATATTAGGTAAGGGAAAAGAGTCGCCAACTGTGACGTCATTGAGCTTGCGATAATCTATCACAATTCTCCATTTCTTTTTACCGGACGCGTCTTGTTTTTTTGGGACAATCCAAACAGGAGAATTCCATGGGGAAATTGAGTGAGAAATAATATTTTCATCCAACATTTTTGAAATTTGCCTATCTACCTCTTCTTTATGAATTTGGGGATAGCGATAAGATTTTGTATTTATTGGAGAGCAAGGAGTAGTATGAATTTCATGCATAATGGCATCCGTAGTTGTGAGCTTGTCACCTTCTAAATGAAATATATTATTATATTCGTGGCAAATACTAATAAGGCTAGATTTTTCTTCTTGATTTAAGTGATCAGTACGTAATAGATTGGTGATTTTTGAAAGCCTACTAGAGTCAGAATCAACACTGTTATTATTTTTTGAAATTTGCATAATATTTTTATTATCAGAGAAAGATATGTCGTCAAGATATATTTCGATATTTTTTATTTTTACTTCCTTTTCAGTTGTGTTTAAGATAGATGTAATAGCGTGTTTTGTTTTATCTATTCTAACTATACTTGGGCAGAGATAAACGCCGTCTAAGATAGGTACATCAGGACATATACCTTCATTAATATTAGAGTTAATGACCTTTATTTTAATAATAGTTTCGCATCTAGGTTTTAATATATATTCATTGGAATTATTTTCAGATTGATTTGCGTTTTTTATTTCGTCAATTTCGTGATTTTGAATTTGGTTGTTAGATATAAGATTTTCTGAATGATGTAAAAAAGTTTCGTCCGAAAAAATTTTAAGTTTATTTTCTTGATAGTCTAATAGAGCATTGTATTTTAAGAGAAAATCATTTCCTATAATACCGTCAAATTGAATTGGAAAATTATCTTTTACTACATGAAATAGGTGATTATAGATATTGTTTCCTATTTTTAAATTTAGATAAGTATAATATAGTGTTTTATTAGGTTCAATGATATTATCGTCTATGCCTTTTAAGGTAATTGGATTATCGAAAAATTTTTGATTAGTTTCATGAACTTGGTTTAATTTAATTAAAGAAATATCGGCTCCTGTGTCAATTAAAAAGTTAGAATGATTTTGTGAAAGATTGCATGAGTATAGAGAGACAAATGTAGTTAAGCTAGGATTAATTACTGCGATTCGGCCTCTACCTTGTGAACGCCCCTCGTAATGGCCGTGGATTGACGAGGGCCTTGAGAGTTTAAAGATAAATTTTGCAAGTTAGGTAATTCAGAATTTCCTTGTGAACCCTTATCTCTAGTATTATTTGAAAAATTACTTTGATTAGGAGGACGACTATTTTGATTTTGAATTTGATTATTTTGATTTTGTTTCATTTTATTATTAAATTCGCGTTTTCTACACTCTTCGATTAAATGACCCGATTTTTTACAGTAACGACAAAATTTAGTATTTTGAGAGAAATGCCTGATGTTTGGTTGATTACGAGAAAAGTGATAAGAATTTCTTTGGAATCTGCAATTAATAGTTGTATGACCTGGCTTATTACAGTTAAAACAGAGTTTTGCTGAGGAATTGTTTACAGCTTGATATTTATGCATTTCTAATTTTGATTTTAATTCTTGTTCTTCGTTTAATGCTATAGATATTGCTTTTTCCAGTGTATTTGGGGTTTGAGATTTTACTAAGATATTAAGATCTTTGTTTAATCCTGTAATAAAAACATTTAATGCTTCGTTTTTTAATAAATTAACACATGCTTCGCGCGCCACTGGAGGTAATTCAGTATCTAAGGCATTTATCAACTGAATGTAGCAATTTTCTATTTTATTTGCATAAGATATCACATTTTCACCAGGATTTTGTTTACATGAAGTTAGTTCTAATTGTCTCTGACCAATTGTCCTTTTTTCTGAATAAATTTCTAATAAATATGTTTTTAGGTCTTGCCAATTCTTAAAATCGCGATTTCTAATCATTGCTTTTGCGTTATCGGTAATTTTAGAAACAATTATTGCAAATAAAATATCTTTACATTCAGTTTTTACTAGCTTTATAGCGCTGTCGCAATTATCAATAAAATCGTGTAACTTTGATTTAGTGCCGTCAAACCTAATTAACATTTTTTCCGCAAGTTCGATGGATAGTGACATTTTGTTATAATTTAAATTTAAAACTTCGTCGAAATATTCGTTGCTTAAATCAGGGTAAAAAAATCATAGAATGTTAAATACAAGACTTACAGTATAAAAAATATTTGGTTTCCGGCGTGCATCACCTTGTCCACTTGTAGCTTGTAGGTAAGGCTTTGTCCCGTTGCTGTAGTCCTGTAGGATTATGGCCTGGATTACAGGTTCCTGTTGCTGGCTGCAGCGGTGTATCGAAATACTGGGACTGGGAGCTGAACCTCGGATTTTTCTTTGATCAGGGGATCCTTCACTTCTGACACCAAAATTTTTGTAGTGGATGGCGAAATAAAGGCACTTGGAAGATTTTATACTTCTTGTATTTTTTATAATGTTTTACAAGATGGCAAATTAGCACAACTTACTTCTAAATCTTAACAACGAAAAATTATAATGAATGAATAATATCTTACTAACTTCTCTAGTGGTTTTATATAGTTAAAAATAATGAGGATTTAATTACGTTAAATATAGATTGCAATTATCTTCTAATAGAAAGTCCAGTATGACAATTTATTTACTTAAGAACAAAGAAATATTCATGTGATTCAATAATAGTGTTTACAATCATTTATCTTAATGACTAAAGGGACAATTTAGGAAAGTTACAAATAAAATATTGTTTTGCAGAAAAATATAATATTATATGTATGCTAAAAAAAATATATGTATAAATTATACACATTGCAAATAGGCACATTACACCAGGACCAGTTTTCCGTCAACGTGTGGGCTGGAATATGTAGTGATGGACCCTATTTTCTTCCTGAGAGGTTGAATGGGCATAATTATCGACAGTTCCTCGAGGAAGAATTACCAGCCTTGATGGAAGATGTTCCCATTTTAATAAGAAATCGACTCTGGTTTATGCACGACTGGGCGCCAGCGCACTTCAGTATTCTGGCGCGCGAGCATTTAAACGAAAATTATAATAATCGCTGGATAGGTCGCGGAGGACCACAGGCATGGCCACCTAGGTCCCCAGACCTCAATAGTTTAGATTACTTCCTGTGGGGTCATCTTAAAACATTGGTTTACAGCACAGCAATTCATACTGAAGAGCAGTTGAGAAATCGCATTATAGTTTCTTGCAAAACAATTAGGAACAGTCCCGGTATTTTCCAAAGAGTACGTGAGTCCATGAGAAAAAGAGCAGATGCATGCATATTTGCAGGAGGTGGACATTTTCAACACCTGATTTAATTTATTTCTTTGTGCGTTCAGGGTAATTTTGGTAATTTTACATTTCAAAATGTATTTAAGTTCTTATAATTTCATAATTTTACCGTTTAAAAACCATTCTGTTAAATAAATTGTTGTTTAAAGTTACATAAATTATTGTTTTATCTACAACCATTTAATAATAGGTGCATAATACTTCTGATAATAAGAGCATTATGCTATCCATAATACAACAAGTGTAATTATTATATTTCCCATATGAACTCAACTTTTTTTTCTGATAATAAGAGCATTATGCTATCCATAATACAACAAGTGTAATTATCATAAAACAACAAGTGTAATTATTATAGTTCCCATATGAACTCAACTTTTTTTTCTGATAATAAGAGCATTATGCTATCCATAATACAACAAGTGTAATTATCATAAAACAACAAGTGTAATTATTATAGTTCCCATATGAACTCCACTTTTTTTTCTGATAATAAGAGCATTATGCTATCCATAATACAACAAGTGTAATTATCATAACACAACAAGTGTAATTATTATATTTCCCATATGAACTCAACTTTTTTTCAGGCACTGTATAAATGGATGGTTTTAGATAAAGTATAGTATTTGACTCGCGTCTAATGAACCATAATACACTCGGATGATTTACAACACTCGCCTTTGGCTCGTGCCGTAAACTTCATCCTCGTTTTATTATGGCCTACATTATACGCTCGTTAAATAATATACTGTTTTCTGGTAAGTGGTATTGCGAGATGCAAATCAATGTATTTTATTTTTTATGCGAAAACCATACGTCAAATGAATCAAAATGAAGAGACCAGATTTGCTCAGTAAGGAATAAGGATTTAAAAAATATTTTTTATGTAAAGAAAAAGCAGTGGCGTAACACATTTCTCTTTAAAATAATGCAGTTCAAATCCCGCACGAACGCCACTGGCAAGAATAAAAAATTATGTTGTACAGCAGTAAACGCCTTTTGATTCATAGAAGATGCGTACCACGTTTCACAAAAATATACAGGGTCATACCAAAGTTATCATAAAAAAAATATATTTTTCTTAAAACTTTAGCACCCTGTAGTTCAACAGTTAAAAATTTTAGAACATATGTTTATATGAAGTTTTTTTCTTAAAATGGGCCCTATAATAAGCTCCTAAAATATTTGCATCTTATTAAGAAACACCCTGTATATTGTATGTAAAATTGCTAAAGAATTAAGTCTGTCTCTTTCCATAGTTGATCCTAAATAGCCCCCTATACACCAACATATAAGTTGGACCGATTTGATCCGCTCGAATTTGGTCTGCGAGCTGGGCTCGACACGTACCAAAACTCACGTCATTTTTGGGCAGCTGAATTTGGCTCGTCGAGTTTATAAAATGACTTTTAGACATTTGTTAAGTATGGTTATATGCCTTATTTTTCAAATTTTTGTTTATGTAATTTTTACATTTTACTTGCCACAAACATGGATAACTTTGGTAAATGTTAATAAATTCCTTTATAATTCTTTTGATAAGTAACGTGAATCGGCAGACATTTTTTGTTATTATTATTATTTTAATTTAACCTCAAACCAAGTTGGAAGACTTGACACGCGTCCCAAATTAACCTAGCGAATCTACTGACGATGACGGGTTAAAACCATAGACAATTTACCTTTAGATACCTACAGCTTATCTCCTGCGCAAACAAAAGTTACGTTTTATGGGTGAAAAAATACGTCCGAGCGCATGACTCGTCGGTCAGCTGTCTTCATTTGGGGAACCTTCGTGCATGCGCACAAACCTCGTGTTATCGGCCGTCCTACTTTATCGACAATAATCGACGCGCTCAAGAATACTCTCCAGAACCGGCTCGGCCGCCATTTTTGTTGTTGTGTTTTAAAGTTTCTCTTCTCTGCGGATTCCTTGTAGTTTTCTAAAGTTTTCAGCTATCGGATCGGCTATCGTGGATTGTGGGACTGGTGTTTAATATTTATGGATTTCTGGTTTTTGTGTAGTTTAGTTAGTGAATTGTGTTTGTGCTTTTAGTGACTCGGATTGTAATATAAACAATTACTAGTACTAGTTGCAGCCGTTGTATAATTGTATTATGCCCAAATAGGGGTAAAATAAACCCTCTATGGTGGCATATGAGCAAGAATTTAAATTTTAAAGCCCGGACCTGTCTATTTTCTCATTCGTCAAACGATAATGTTGCAGTGCGCATGTCTAATAGTTCCCAGTTTTGTTTACATGCGCGAGGCCATAAAACTGCCACATTCGTGATTATTGTTTGTTTATCTAAAGGTAAATTGCCTATGGTTAAAACCGGCTGATTTCATCCGTGGCAGATATTACACGGCCCGATGAAGCTCGGCTCGCCATATTAAATTCGTTAAGTTATCCGCTGGTGTATGGGGGGCTATTAATATGCTTTAATTCACACCTAGAAATTGCCTCCTCAAGCCCGGGCTTGGTCGGCCTAGACCTAAATCCGGTCCAGCAGATTGGGCGATTTTGCAACGCTAAAATTTGTAGCAGAATCGCAAACCACAATTTGGGTGATATTACAAATAGTTTGACAGCAATAAAAGTTTATTATAGATTAATCGATTAACAATCGGATATTCTACCGTGCGGGCAAAAATTACTTGCATCAAAGAGGGCCGTGCATCTAAGGACGTAATGCTTAGCCGTTGGGTGTCAGTAACTATCTGATTTAACAATCAATCAGTTATTCCGTCATCTTTGACAGTCGTTACAAGTAATTTGATTCATCGCTAATTTTTCCAATTTCTTGAACAATTCACACAATGGGCTTTACGGAACAGCACAAAACATTCATGGTTCCAGTGGTTTTTCGAAACGGGGTTAGAGTAAATGGTGAGTGGCAATACAATCCGGGTTTATGCATGGACGATTTTCACGAACATTTACCTAACGTTGCTTTTATTGCTCGGGATTTTTATCATTGCATGAAAAGAACCGTGGCTGTGTTTAGGGAAATAGGTTCTATACAACACAAAAAAGGAGCAGGAAGACCATCTGTAAGAACGGAAGAACTTGTTGCAAACGTTCGTAAAATAATGCAAAATACGCCAACAAATTGTATAAGACGCCTGTCCCAAGAAGTAGGAAGATCTTATGGAACATGCAGGACTATTCTTAAGAAGCAGCTAAATTTATTTCTTTATAAAGTGCAAGTATTCCAAGAAATACAAGCCGCGGATTTTGAAAGACGCAGGAATTACTCTCAATGGTTTACCCAAAATTTATTGGAAATAAATGATCTAGACAAAAGATTAGACCTGACATTTTTTTTGGATGAAGCCTGGTTCCACCTTCCCGGTTATGTAAATTCTCAGAATACACGCATGTGGAGTAGTGAAAATCCCCATTTTTTGTAGAGTCCACATTGCACCCTCAAAAAATTGGTGCCTGGTTAGCTGTTTCCCGAAGAAGAATTGTTGGTCCTATTTTTTTCCATGACACAGTTACAGCACAGCGGTATAGAGACAATATTTTGAATCCATTTGTGGAGCAATTACTTGACGACGAACTACGATTTGAAACTATTAACTACTTACGCAATTTTTTCGACGACAGATTTCAATCAGTTTTCGATCAGACATTGAATACCTAGATCACCTTGTTTAACGTTTATGGATCACTTCGTTTTTCCTCATTTAAAGAACACTATTTTTAAAACACCAGTTGCAAATTTAGAATAATTACAAGAAAGGATTATCCAAGAATGTGGTAACATTTCTCCAGAGATGCTGGTCAACACTTTCGAAAATATGAAGAGACGTATGAATTTATGCTTGGAGCATGGCGGTGGCCAATTTCAGCAATTTATGTAATTATTTTTCTTTTTCTTTCTGTATATTCTTACTTTGTTAATTTTGTAAACAACAAAAATCAATTTGTATCTGTCTACTTATTTTATTATTCATTAGTTTGGCATATCATGCCATAATATGAATTTGAAAAAAAATTTAACCTAGATTTGGTTAGATATATCGACCCCATATCATTGTGATCTAAACCAAGCCCTCTTTGATGCAAATAATTTTTGCTCGTACGGTATATCGGCGTGCCACACTTAATTTTGCCGCCCACTGAAGATGCCGCCCGGGGCCTGTAAAATTATATTTTGCCAACATTTTTCGTGGTAGTTCATATAGTCGGGGAAACTTACTTTGTGTATCGAAAAAGATTCCTTGTCGGACTTCCATTGTATTTTATTGTTACTTAACACAACGTTTCGGTTAGTTAGTATCTCTAACCGTTTTTAAGTGTGAAGTAAATTATAATTCTAGGCTACTGTCTTAAATACTATCCATGTGCAATGAAGCTTGATGACTCCGCCTACGTGCTTATTGGAGTGTGAAGTTTGTGCTGTTGGTTTTGGAGAAAAAGAGGGTTCTAGATATTGGGGATATCTATACTTGATTTACTAAATATATGGGTATTTTCATTCATGAAAGCTGCTTCTTTGAATTTTTGTTTTCTGCAGTGCTGTTCCGTGTCCAAAACCTTGGTTTCTGACCAGTGTATATTATCTTGGTTGGTCCATACATCTTCCGCTATACCTGATCTCGAAGTTTCACCTCTTGGGGTATGTTTCAGATGTGCAGATGCTTTTGCAAGAGAAGTTCTGAGCGTATTTCCGGATTTAAAGGCTGTTTTGATATTATAGATTTTGGTTATCCTTCTAATCTTGTCAGAAATCCCCTTAATATAAAGTATTGTAAGAAATACTTGCTCCTCTCTCGTTTCTGCACTAGTTTTGACTTCGCGATTTTTAAGTTTTGAGATGGTATTAGTTACAAAGGTTTTAGGGTAACCATTACTTTTTAAATTGTTTTGGATATTGGAAAATTTCAATGTTAAGGTCTTCCGGATTGTTGCAAATGTTAGATGCTCTGTGATAAAGAGTTTGAATTATGTCCTGTTTTATGGAGTTTAAATGATTCGATTCGTGATTAAGGTATTGCCCCGTGTGAGTGGGTTTCCTGTACACTGAAGTTTTTATGTTTTTAGCACTTCGCTTGACGAGAACATCAAGAAAAGATATAGTAGAATGTTGTTTTATTTTCATGGTGATTCTAACGGATTGTCTTATACTATTAATATAATCCAAAAACAGCATCACCTCTTCGTTGCTGTCTGCCAGATAATAAAGGTATCATCAACATATCTAAGCCAAAGTTTAGGTTTAATGTTGGCAGTGTCAATAGGGTGTGACTCAAACCATTCCATGTACCCTGACACCTTTATAACTAATACGATATCAAAACATAAGAATCGAGAAACTAGTAGGAGCAAGCATTTCTTAGAATACCTTATGTTAAGGGGGTGTCTGAAAAGATTGGAAGGATAACCAAAAACTATAATATCAAAACAGCCTTCAAATCCGGAAATACGAGAAGCTTTCTTACAAAAGTAAAAACCCCATGTAACGAAAACACAAAAAATGGCTATCAAATCCCTTGCGAGTGTGGCAATTCGTACATTGGTGAAACAAAAAGAGCTTTTTCCGCACGAGAGGTGAAACTTCAAGATCAGGTATAGCGGAACATGTCTATGGACCAACCAACATAATATACAGTTGTCAAAGGCCAAGGTTTTGGACACGGAACAGCACTGGAGAAAACACGAAAATTCAAAGAAGCAGCTTTCATGAATCAAAATACCCATATATTTATTAAACCAAGTATAGATATCCCCAATCTCTGGAAGCCTCTCCTTGTAAAAAACAAACTGATGCTTAAACTTCACACACCAATAAGCACGTAGGCGGAGTCATCAAGCTTCGTCGTTGCACATGGATAGTATTTAAGACAGTAGCCTTAGAATTATAATTTAGTTTACACTTGAAAACGGTTAGAGATGCTAACTAACCGAAACGTTGTTTTAAGTAACAAAACAAAGACAATGGAAGTCCCATAAGGTAATTTTCTTGATAATACCTAATTGTCAACCACCTTCAATATTACTTTGTGTGCTTTGGAATAAACAACAAATTTGTTTAACACAAAAAAATATTTTTTAGAGGATTTCTGAAGTCGATTTTATTTTTTTTATTACTTTTTTGCTATGTAACATATTTTTTAGGAGACACTAGTATCGTTATTATTTAAGGAATATGTTTAATATACAGGGTGTTCATTAGGCTGGGCCGAAAAAGTGAAAAATTGGAAATTGCAAATGGTATATTTGCCAATATCTGACTATACATCTAAAAGTACCTAATTTGTGGAAAATTTTATTAAAATCCGTAAATGTTTCGCCGCGCCCCTGTGACCTTGAAAATTAGTAAAAAGGCCTATTTTTCAGTATTTAATATTTTTTAAATCCAAAATTATAATTTTTTGTGACTTCTTGTGGATGTGAAAATGTGTATTAAAAATAATTTTTTCAATAAAATATTTTTTTGTTATATGGAAATTACAAATTTGTCTCTGAAAACGTTAAATTACGTGTAAATGAAGATTTTGAGGACAAATTTGTAATTTCCATCCAACAGAAAAATATTTTATTGAAAAAATTATTTTTATGCACATTCCCACATCCACAAGAAGTCACAAAAACATTATAATTTTGGATTTAAAAAATATTAAATATTGAAAAATTGGCCTTTTTACTAATTTCCAAGGTCACAGGGGCGCGGCGAAACATTTACGGATTTAAATAAAATTTTCCACAAATTACTTTTAGATGTATAGTCAGATATTGGCAAATATACCATTTGCAATTTCCAATTTTTCACTTTTTCGGCCCAGCCTAGTGTTCATTTGAAAACTTCCCACCTCGATTTTCCTGCTTTAAAATGAAAATGTGGAAAATCGCTCGGTCCCGTCGATTTTTATTTCGAGGGGGACATCTTTTGCGTATATTGTCAATCTTGTTACTTCAAGCCCCTAGGAGGGAGGGGGTAAGATCTAAATCTTAAATGGATACCCCTATTTTATATAATTTTTTTGGATTCTGCATAAAATTCTGAACATTTTTTAATAAAAGCATTATTAGTCTATACTTAACAGTTTCCGAGATATTTACTCTTAAAAAATTACATTTTTGAACTTTGACAGCGTCTAGCTTTCTAACTGTACGTCTTAGAGCAAAACGGCTGACATGTCCCTATCTTCGATTTTTATTATCTTTCCAATAGTGTGAACTTTCGGTTAAACCGGATGTAAGAAATATAGTACTTCCGGTTTGACCGGAAGTTGACACTATTGGAAAGATAATAAAAATCGAAGATAGGGACATGTAAGCCGTTTTGCTCTAAGACGTACAGTTAAAAAGCTAGACGCTGTCAAAGTTCAAAAATGTAATTTTTCAAGAGTCAATATCTCGGAAACTGTTAAGAATAGACTAATAATGCTTTTATTAAAAAATATTCAGAATTTTATGCAGAATCCAAAAAAATTATATAAAATAGGGGTATCCATTTAAGTTTTAGATCTTACCCCCTCCCTCCTAGGGGCTTGAAGTAACAAGATTGACAATATACGCAAAAGATGTCCCCCTCGAAATAAAAATAGACGGGTCCGAGCGATTTTCCACATTTTCATTTTAAAGCAGGAAAATCGAGGTGGGAAGTTTTCAAATGAACACCCTGTATATTAAATTAAGGGATAAAATAATTCACTTTTTAGATTCATCAGAATATATTGGAACTTCTATTGGGTATGAGCTCTTTCGTATTAAGTCTTGAACACGGAGTTAGTTCCTATCAAAACGCTCAAGATGTGGTAAGTATTAGAAGTTGTTATGACAGCTTTACAATTGGCAGTTTCTATTGCCAGCATTTTTGTTTGCAGTTATACGACCGATCCTATACAATTAAGTTTTACATCAGATTCAGATGATGCTATTTTATGCATCAAGTACCATCTACCGAGTTAGTTTGTTAGTTACCACAATAATTTATCGACTTTCATTTATGGGGATATCTGAAGCCACATGTGTATAAAACCAATTTCAATAATAACTTAGATAGAAAAAATAAGAGTAGTTATTGCAAATATCCCAATACAGCAAGTTAGTAACTGTTATCGGGAATTCAGATGTCGAATTGAACTATGCGCTAACAACTGATGCAAACAACAGGCTATGTTATGAATGAATGGCTTGGTCTATTCTATAATATATATTTGCAGTTATACCCACCACTAAAAGCATAAAAGTTTCGTTTTTTTACTATACTTACTTTTGTTCTAATATTATTAAAATTTGGAGCTATTATAGTTGTTCCGCTTTGAAGAGCCCCTGGAAAAATTATAGGGATTTCTAATTTTTTTTATAGGCCGAAAGTTATTTTGGAACGAAGTCATGATGCTAGAAAATGGGTTAGTTTCTGTGACCTGCGAAGCTGCCTCCAAGATAAGATTTACCTTAAAACCCTTAAAAAGGCAACAACGCATTCAGTTTCCAAGCAGTCACACATCCAAGATCCAATTGTGCAGGAACTCGTACAGGTGGAACGGCTGATGCCCACAAAAATTGAAAAGTCAATATTGATTTAGTGCTATCTGGATAATTTAAGTGCACTAAATGATCCCTAACGTTCCGAAATATGTTCATTGGAATACTTCGACAAGCATCAATAACGTCTGACGCAATTTTTCAACTTGTAAACTAGTGATTTATTATAGACCCATAAAAATAAGTCTATATAGGGGTAAGATCGGATGATCTTGGCGGCGACTCAATTGTAGCTCTTCTGCCAATCTACGGGATTGGATAATTTTGCCGCTATGGTTTCTAAAAACTGAACTCTTCTGTCCGGATCATCGTCGCCTAATTGTTGCTAAATTTTCATTTTGTAAAGGAAATGCATTTTCAGTACTTTCCTAACAGAATGTCTGGATGCGCCGATAACTATTGCTAAATGATGCATTGACACCTTTATAGAAACCTGCCCAATAACCATAATCTGCATACCTTCACCCAAAACTATAGGTTGTTGTCTTATTTTTATTTCCATCAACGGATCCAGATTCTTAAAATTTTGAAACGATCTCTTATGTAGACGTGGCTGCCATTTTTGTCAGGATACCTTTCATTTCACAGTTTTCAAATAGCTTATACCCTAAGCACTATAACGAACTCTCATTTCTACTAGTTCTTCTATAGAATATACTATTTAAGAATTATATTAAATTTGAAGAAAAAATATTGACATAAGTGATGGCAAAACCAAGCACGTTAAATTTTAAATGATGAAATTTTATTGAATATTTTACAAAAAAGAGCAAAAAACATGTATCTATTTGCGTTATTGTAAAACAAAAAGTTTTATCACTAAAGTAATGTTTTAATTTAGGCGTGGAATAATTTTTTATCATTTACGTTTATTTTCCAATTTTTCCTGTCAAATTTTGCAAAAGCCAGTTTTAAAACATTTTCAGCAAATGTTGCTAACATTTCGTACTTAAATATCTAAATCTTGGCGAAATATTTTTGATTTGGATAACGTTGATGATAAGTTACAATTTTTTAATGAAAACATAATGGCACTCTTGGATATTCACTTGCCATTGAAAACTGCTAGGATTACAAAAAAGAATGAGCCGTGGATTACTGATACCATTCGTGATATGATTAAGACACGAAATAAAGCTCTTACACGTTTTAAAAAAACTAAACTGCGCGCGCATTGGGGTTACTATAAAAGCATTCGTAATCTGGTAACACTAACGATTCGAAGCGAGAAAAAGTCATTTTTTGAAGCTAGGTTGAGGGACCCCTCAAACACCTGGCAAGAGTTAAAAAAATTGCGAATTTTAAATTAAAAAAGAGTAGAGATTCCAGACAAACTTAAAAAGCCGGAGGATTTAAATCGCTTCTTTACAGTTAATGCTCCCCAAAATAATAATAATGCTTATCTTCTTAATACCTACAAAAATAAGATTTGTGAAAAATTCTCTGCGGTTTTAAATTTCACGGAGGTATCTGAGGCTGATGTCCTTAAAATCATTCTGGGCATTAAATCCAAAGCTCAAGGAGTCGATGGTATTGGCAGTGACATTTTAAAACTGGGATGTCCATTCCTGTTACCTTATATTACTCACATTATTAATTTCTGTATTCGTTGTTCAGAATTCCCTCAAATTTGGAAAAAAGCTCTAGTAACACCAATTCTTAAAATTTCGTCGCCACAGGAATTTAATGACCTCCGTCCTATCAGTGTCTTACCATGTATGGCGAAGGTTTTGGAGAGAATAATAAATGCACAGCTAACTGACCATACTGAAAAAAATAACATCTTGCCAGAAACTCAATCGGGATTTAGAGAGGGTCACGGGTGCGCTACAGCCTTAATCAACGTTACTGATGATGGAAAGGTCACAGTCTTGGCATTGCTGGAATTTTCCAAAGCCTTCGACACCATAAACCACGAGCTGCTTTTGGCCATTCTACACTATATAGGTCTTTCTGATAATGCAGTCATGTTTTTTTAAGAACTTCTTACTGAATAGATCGCAATCTGTCCGTGTCGGCGGCGTTATATCGGATCCGATTACTATACACAATGGTGTGCCGCAGGGCTCCACCTTGTCATCCCTTTTATATGCTATTTATACTGCATTTCTCTCCAACTCGCTGGAGGAGTGCTCGGACCAATACTATGCCGACGACACGCAGATTTACAAGTCCTTTAACAAGGCTGATGCTGCCGTAAGCTGCAGAACTATAAGTAAAGAACTAAATTCTCTAAGCAAATTGTCACTGGAGCATTCCCTTAAGCTTAATCCTAAGAAATGTTCTGTAATGGTGTTTGGCCGCAAGGCTGACGTGGACTTAATTAAGGACGAAATCAGGATTGAAATTGACAACACAATCGTGCCAGTAAAGGACAATGTTCGCAATTTGGGTGTGATTTTTGATAGTGATTTAAGGTTTAGTGCACATGTTTCCAACTGTATACAAATGTCATTTATTAGACTTAAACTGCTATATCACCTGCGCCATTTCTTATCCCGAAGGGTTAAGTTACTACTATGCGATTCTCTAGTACTCTCTGTCTTTAACCATGGCGACGTCCTATATGGAAATTGTATTAATGCTAAAGATATGCGACGAATTCAACTTGTTCAAAATTCTTGTTTAAG
This sequence comes from Polydrusus pterygomalis, assembly GCA_963969555.1. Taxonomy (NCBI): domain Eukaryota; kingdom Metazoa; phylum Arthropoda; class Insecta; order Coleoptera; family Curculionidae; genus Polydrusus; species Polydrusus pterygomalis. Next base: position 35,166,119 of record OZ018375.1, on the reverse strand, counting down.
GCTTGTTTACGGAGTACGAAAATATCAGCACATCTCCCACAAGCTAATAGAGTCGCGGTGGTTAAACATGGCGGAGAGAAGAGAACTGCTCACCTATGTTTATTTCATAAAATTATAAATCTTAAACGCTCCTCATATTTATATAAACGAGTTATTTTCCGAACACATATTCAATCCATAACCTTAATATTAGAGCTAGAAATAAAATAACACCACCGTATCATCGAACTGCCATTTTTGAGCGCAGTTTTTCGTATAATATAGCCAAATTCTACAACTCTGTGTTAGATACTTTTATGGACCTTTCCCAATCTGCTTTTAGAAAAAAGTACACTAAATATATAATGGATAGAAGATAGTAAGATAGGGACCTTAATAATTACTCATAATTGTTCTTTTCTTCTTAAATATGACCCAAATCACCTTTACATCACAAAATTTGTTTATTTTTTTTTCTACAAAGGTTGAGTTTGATCAGGGAGGTATCCTGGGATACCTCATCTGAACTTCGCCTTTTTCTGAGGACCATTAGATTAGTCTAACAATATGTACTGTAGAAGTAAGAAATAAAGACATTTATTATTATTATATTATTAATTTTCGTATCCATTCTTGATAAGCTTTTCAGATAGGTGTTACAAGTGGGATAGTGCCATTTAAGGTTTAAAAGTGGATGAGGGTAGTGCTTTAGGGGTGGGTGAGGGTGGTCCGTAAAATACCTTACATGTAGGTATTCCTCCGCATTTTTGAAGAAATGGTATTTTTGGTTTTTTAATGTTATCGTTATTAATTTGCCTTTCTTTTTGTAGAACGATGCAGCTTTCAGTGAGGCTTTGCAACTACCCTGGTACGAATGGGACATAAGAAATCGAAAAGCTTATTTATTGTTCAAGACAATGTTTTCGGAATTTAGAATTTGCAGGGATTTTCTTTATGATGTCAATCGGGCTTTTCAACTGCAGGTAAAAGCAATGACACATACCGAGTGAACTCTATAACTTATGTAATTTTATCATGGTATAGCTCTATGTTAGAAGACTTAGGTAATTTAAAACAATTTTATACAATTTTTTTTTTCTAAAAACATTTACCGAAGAGATCCCAAATTTAATTTAAACAGATTTGAACAAATTATAGATACATTACAAAGGTTAGGAATACATATTCTCCCAAGTAAGGATGGGCGACTATGAAATTTTATAATCAATTTTCGATTATAAAAAAAGTTGATTTTTTCGATTAAATCGATTATTCGAAAGAATCGGAAAATCGATTAAGCGAATAATCGATTTAAAAAAATGCTGTAATCGAATAATCGATTACTTTGCTCACCCCTAGTATTGAGTTCGATTTGAATCTCCAGGTCGATTCGGTATTTTTTAGGATCTTATCGGAATCTTCTAAACTTCATAAACTTGCCAGTTTCGTGATTATGGGTTGCTGCTCTAAAAGTATATGTCTATGACCTAAATGGATTGCATTCAAAATGCGGGCACTTTTTAAAACTATAAATAAATTTCGATAAAATTTTACTAAACATTTTATTTGTTTCAGGTGATTTAGAACATTTATGCAGCAACCACGATACTAATCAATTTACGATTACGCTAAAAATAGTATATAGTCAATAGTCATTAATTTTACTATAAAGTATATTCAATGACCGCTGACCGTTACGTCATATTCTCCATATTTGCGGTACGTCGTAAATTAATTCAGTCAGTTTCACTTACCGGTGGTAAAGGCTTGATCTACATAAATACTGATGCATGTGTAAAATTTAATAGCGCGTTTTTTCAAATTTTTTATTATTATTTTTATACTGTTAATAAAGTCAGAAATAAGTAGGTAGTTTATTTAGGGTAAAAGGTATCCTGGGATGAAACATTTTGTTTCATTTTTCCACTGTTACATTTTCTATGGCTTCATTCCACAGACCCAAAACTACGTCATTTGTTACAGGATGCCTAGAACTAATTTTTGCATCATAATAGCGTTTACATTCCGACCAAACCATTTCAATAAGATTAAAGTGGCAATGATACATATAAAACTCGATGTTCATGTTGCAATGCTAGTTCGTCCAACCGATTAAAATAAAATAAAGAATTGCATTATAAAAAAACGTCTGTTATAGGTACATACATTTACGCCATTTAAATTTAAATTTTTTAACCAGCTCGCTCATGAACCAGTGAATATTTCAACACCTCAATGACTTTAAGGTTTAGTTGTATTGAACGAATGGTAACGTGTTCACCCGCTCTATACATCCCATAAATACGCTCTCTTATGGTATGTTCGTGAATTTCGTGAAGTTGTCGACCACGGGATGACAAAATAGCTACATTATTGCTATTTTTCACATCTACATCCTTCTCCAGCCCTTTGCCTTAATTCGTTGGATTGTTGAACACAAAACTACCAAAGCATCAGAAACTCTCTAAAATAGTAGGTATTTATAAAAACATCGCCTTATATTTTTCATGTTTATTATTTATGTTTTCACAAGTCCTGCTTTATTATATCCACTTACCTCGTAAACAGCGTTAAAGGGTAAAAGAGTATTTTTCTAATTTGGTATCATAACAACTCTATTACGATACGCCTTTGCTTATCGTAATGAAGCTATTACGCGTTTTTTCTTTATTTGATGTTGGTAACATTTAAATGTTTTATTTCATTGACTTGCGCGGCCTTTGTGATTTACGAGAAAACCCATTTTTCGCAGAGGAAAAATAGCGTGATAACCTACTTTTTTATTCTGTGTGGATAACAGTCATGTATGTTGGTTGCATAAATCTATAAATCAATCTTTTGTAGATGCTTCAAGCTATCATTTTCTGCCAAATCCTATCCAATTCAATCTACTAACCTTCCAATGTCGATTTTAACTTCAACTTTATTTGAATTTTCCATCTTCCCTAAACTAAATTGCAATGCCGTGACGTAAAATCACGTCTTTTGAAATTCGAAAAAAAGTAGCAAAATTGCCCGAATTTCCGAACGCTCTGTATATGTATCGAATATACAAGAGTCACACAACGTATTCCGTCCAATTTCAAATCTCATATCGCTAAAATAACTTTAGAATTTCGTGGTGAAAATGGGTCAATAAATCAAAAAATGACAGTTCGCAAAATAATTTTTGTTGTCCAGAGGCTACTATGATAAAAAATAGTATTACCAACATAAAATTTAGACATAAAAATTTACAAAATTTGAAGAATTTATTTTCTTTTTAAATGTGTGTTTTTTATTGAAAAAACTACAAATTAGAAAAAATAGTATAACGTATGTACGTGTTATATAAAGCAGTTTTAAGCACTTGTCCTGTTATAAAACTCGCCGCAAGCGGCTCGTTTTTTCAAATGGACGCGTGCTATAAAATGATGCTTTATAAAACGTGTACGTTAATATATTATTCCGTCATCACTTTCTCTTTGAAAATAACCAAATAATTTTAAAATTAATGCTTGTTCTTTTTCACAATACCGTGACATTTCTGAAATAATGTTGATTAAAAATATCACTCTCAAAAAGACAGTAAAACTTTTTGATTGGTAAAATGTTTCAACATTCATTGTTGACGCAAATTTACTACTTCACCTAGTTCACGAATGTTAGAAAGATGAGCACTAGTCGTGACGTAATGGTCAGCAGTCAGTGAACAGAATTTACACCCGATCTAGATTAGATTCCGATACAAGTTATCGATGACGCAATTTTAGAAATCACGGATATCAACCCAAATGTTAGTTTAGTCATGTATGCCTTTCTATACCTATATAAGCACAGACTATATAGCTACAGACGCTACAGTAAATACAGGGTGTCTCTAAAAGGTGCGGTAAATATACAAACACAAATTCCTGAGGCTTAAATATTATATACTAACCTAATTGATATCAGTCCAAAAGTGGATGATTTCGGAGATACAGAGTGTCAAAAGGTTAATAATTGTTTAAAAATTATTCAGAGCAAAAAATGGCTAGAAACCATTCTATGTTGACAATAACTCCTATTTCCTATTTTTATATACAGGGTGTCCGGAAAATACGTGTACAACGTTTGACGACAGACTCCTGACGTCAAAATAGGTCGATCTAAGCCGACTTAGTTATATCCAAAATTGTCTCGTTTAGCCGGTAGAGGGCGTCAAAAATTTGTAAAAATATTGGTTTTTCCCAAATTATGTGAAAACCTCCTAACCGATTTTAATGATTTTTAGTATGTAGACTAATACTATAAAATGACGTTTTCTAGTTCTGGCTGTAAATAAGTGGAAGTGGTATAAAAGGGATATAATACGTCAACATTTCTCCTCATTTTTTATATGAACAGCGTTATGACAACCTAGATATTTTTGTAGAGTGACTGGATGTATTTGGAAGCTATTTTACCTCTTTAATATTTTTCGCTGAATGGGCTGTTTTGCCAGAAGAAAATATTTACTATATTTAGTATTATTAGTAATAATATTAAAATCAAATTACCTGTAACATAATTTTTTAAGTGACCTTGTTGCTATGGCATTTAATAATTTGACAATTATTGACAAATTGTCACCAGTCTATGAAATTTACTCAAGTATACGATCAACATTCTTGAATTAAAAGTTCATTTTACCATTAAAAATGGAAAATTATACGAACTCTGGAAGGTTGACATGCTCCTGGTATACGGGTTTTGTCAAGGAAATGGGCGTCAGAGTGTTAGGGTTTACATGAAGAGGTTTCCTAACCGTCGAATACCAAACCACCAAACATTTGCCAATATCGAGCGTCATCTTCGGGAAACGGGCAGCTTTGAGAAAAACTTTGAAGGCAGGGGTCGTACGCAAACAACTCGAACTGTGGAAACAGAAGAGATGATTCTGGAAAGAGTTGAAGAAGAACCAAGTACCAGTACCCGTCGCTTAGAACGTGAGTTACATGTTCCTAAAACGATTGTCAATGAGGTTTTAAAAGAACAGTTGTTACATTCTTATCACGTGCAAAAAGTCCAGGAACTTTTACCGACTGATCCCCCATGCGGCTTACATTTTGTCAAATTATTAGATACAAAAGAATCCGTGATCCAAATTTTTGTAGAACAATTATGTTTACTAACGAGGCGTGCTTTACAAGATCTGGAGTAACCAATCTGCACAACGCTGATGAAAATCCATATGCCATTAAAGTTGCACATCATCAGCATCAATTTAAATTAAATATTTGGGCAGGTATTATTGATCGCTACCTTATTGGTCCCATTGTTATTCCAGACAGGTTAGATGGAAATATTTATGTAAATTTTTTGCAAGACACATTATCAATTCTTCTGGACAATTTGCCCCTTTTACTTCGGAGGGAAATGTGGTATATGCATGATGGTGCCCCGCCCCATTTTTCCGTTGCCATTCGGCAATACTTACATCATCAATATCCCAACCGATGGATTGGAAGGGGCAATGATGCACCAGTAAAATGGCAACCACGTTCTCCTGAGTTAAATATGTGTGACTTCTTTTTGTGGGGCGCTATTAAAACAGAAGTTTACAAGACTCCGGTAAACACACGCAATGATTTATTGCAGCGGATTTTAAATGCAGGCAACCATTTTAATAACCCCGAGACATTAGATTCCAATATAATTTTTTAAGGAGTGTTAATAAGTGTATTCAGCAAGATGGCGGTCATTTTACACATTTGCTTAAGTAATGTTTTTGTTTTACTTAGTTTCTTACAATAATACATACTTTCAACTTTGTTGTCCTTTGTTTTATTTTTATTGTTAATAATTATTGATATATGCAGGTAATTGTAAATATTTTCTTCTGGCAAAACAGCTCATTCAACGAAAAATATTAAAGAGGTTAAATAGCTTTCAAATACATCCAGTCACTCTACAAAAATATGTGGGTTGTCATAACGCCGTTCATATAAAAAATGAGGAGAAATGTTGACGTATTATATCACTTTTATAACACTTCCACTTATTTACAGCCGGTGACTTACTAGAAAACGTCATTTTATAGTATTAGTCTACATACTAAAAATCATTAAAATCGATTAGCAGGTTTTCACTTAAGTTAGGAAACACCAATATTTTTACAAATTTTTGACGCCCTCTACCGGCTAAATGAGACAATTTTGGATATAACTAAGTCGGCTTAGATCGACCTATTTTGACGTCAGGAGTATATTGTCCAACGTTGTACACGTATTTTCCGGACACCCTGTATATATACCGTGATATTATCACTACACAACGGCCCGCGGTTGCTGTCACATAGTGTATTAAACAGTTGTATAAAGAGTATGTAAATTCTTATAAGGAATAATAGTTATATATGGTACCCTACTATACGAGGCCGTCAGGCCGAGTGGTATAAATTCTCAAGTGACTTAGGAAACATAACACACGAATGGCATACAACGTTTTATTCAACAAGTGGAAGAAATCTTTTTTTATAAGATAATAATTAATAATCAAAATTATCAAAATAAAAATAATCAAAGCTACTTGCGTCTCAGTAGCCTATAAATGTCAGAATGACTTGACAGTGACTTTTTTTTCATTTTGGTCAAAGTTGGTTGATTGTTTGGTTGCCACGTGCATGATACATTGGTAGTTTGTTTCCCTGCAGAAAAGGGATGCTTTTTTGAAGAAAAAAAGCGAGATGCTTACGACAAGGAATTCAAAATGTTTGAGTCTTGGATGAATTCACGGAAGATAAAAGGTATCGATGAAAATGTTCCATTGGCTTGTTTTTTACATTTGCAAAAAAAATTAGCCCCATCGTCGCTATGGACCAAATACTCGATGCTTCGCTCGACTATTCACCTTTATAAAAAAAAATCGACATTTCAAAATATGGCAAACTAACGAGCTTTTTGAAAAGCAAATCACAGGGATACAAACCAAAGAAGTCCAGGACATTAGAACGACCTGAAATAGAGAAGTTTTTGACGAGTACTTGTTGATGAAAGTGGCTTTGATAATGTGGATTAGCGGTGCTTGTAGATGCGATGAATTGATCAAATTGAACATAGAAAATATTCAAGACAAAGGGAAATATTTTTACGTAGTTTTGCCAGACACTAAAACCAAGAAATGAGAAGTTTCACCATACTTGAAGAAGGATTTCCGGTCAACCCGATCAATTTGTGTAAAAAATACATGTCTTTGAGACCAAAGAATACTAGTTCTAACTGCTTTTTTTCTTTTTAACAAAAATGGGAGGTGTACCAGCCAGTGTGTGGGAATAAATACGTTGTCGAAGATACCTTCAAGAATTGCAATGTTTTTGAAATTGGAGGAACCGCTCTACACCGGTCACTGTCTGAGAAGGTCTTCGACGACTCTTTTGGCCAATGCAGGGGCTAACATGACTACATTGAAGCGTCACGGAGGATGGAAGTCCTCGACGGTAGCAGAAGGATACCTAGAAGAATCGGTGCATAACAAAATACAAATCGCAGAAAAAATACAAGGTTCTAACGTGTCGGCGTCTTTTAGCACTACAGCAGCTGTACCGATATGGGAGCGTCTGGTTCCAATGAACCAACGAATTTTACAATGACTTCAAATTCGAATAAACCGTTAGCGTTCCTTTAATTTCAATATCAATGTGAATTATGCTTGTAATTGTAATATAAATGAATAGAATACTACTTTAAATATGAACGTGAGTTATTTGATAGTTTACTTGTCTATAAAATGACATTGATAATGATCAGGCTAGGATAACTTAAATGGTGAAGGTCGTCCCCTGTTCGTTTAATTTAGCCTCCGGTCGCTAGTGGCGCTATTGTAGGAATTTTGTTTTATAAGGTTGTTCATCTCCTAACGTTGGTAGGAACAGAACATTCATTTAGAATGAGCATGGCCAACATTCTGTACCTCTCCCTCTCTGTATTAAACTGTAGGTACCAGCATATGTGCGAGAAAGATAAAAATATGGCTTATTGTGACAGATCCTGAAGTCTTACCTGGACTGGTGAAAGATTGTCATTGTCATTTTATGATTGATTTGTAAAATATATAAAAAATAAAGTTATTATTAAATAATTATTCATATATAATTTATAAACTTAACATGGCGCAGTCGGTAGCTTGAGAATCATATATATTTAATATGTCGCGACCAAAGAAATCGGGAAGAAAACCCAAGGCAATTAACAAAAGCGTGGAACCTCCTGAAGACTTCATTAATGTCGCCCAACGATTGGAAAGTACAGAGAAAGCTATTAAAGATATAGAAAGAAACTTTACTTCACAACTTAATGAACTACAAGGTACAATAACTATTTTATTAAATAAAAACTTTAAAAATAACACGGAATTGTTAGAAAAATCTACAGAAAATAATAATATAATAATATAAGCTGTTTTTTTATTTAAAACCTATTTATGTATATATCTAATTATTAATAAATCTTGTCGCCATATCAGAAACGTTGTTATAATTTCCTTTCGTTCTCCCAAATTATTTTAACTTGAATCAGATGTTTCGCGCTTCAAACTTTTCCATTAAGTTAGAAGCGCGAAAATTTGAATTCAAAGTAATAATAAAATTTAAATTTTTATGCTTGGCGCCTACCCCCACCACGACTATATTTAGTTTCGCCCCCGGTCGCATGTGGCGCTATCAGGGAACCAATTTAGTATGTTAAGTTGCCTATCTATCCTTGAGAGCGCGCAACTCGCTTGTCTATGATAATGATAGTCATAACTGTCATGTGTTGGATAAACGGCTTATTCTCAGAGTATTATATCCAAATGCGCGATTGAAAGTGCGGGAAAATTTCGATAAACCAAAATTATTTTTTAATATGGTTTCCCCCAATTGACGAACGCCACTCAGTAATGGCCACGTTCGCATTCGCGTTCTCGCGATGCGTGGCAGATAACCCCAACCTATATAACTGGGGCCGTTGGGATAAACTATACGTGGGATAATGCGGGGTGGGATCGATAATATGCGAAAGTTAGCGACATTCTACCAACTGAAACGCAACTTACTTTAGTTTTGGGAACAAAGGGTAACGAGGTAGGATTTTCTATAATAGGCCCCCGTTTTAATATTGGCGTGAATTCAGGAAAGGTGTGTAACCAAATTAGGTTTCAAGCGTAAAAAGGGTTTAAACTTTAAAAGACAGTATTTCCTACGGCGGCAGCGGCGGCTCGTACAGTAAGACCACAGTGCCATGGCCCTACCGACAGACATGTAATATATACAGTGCCACCAGTAAAGTCCGCATCATATGGGATTTTTTAAATTAATAACTTTATTCGAAATTTGACTTTGGCATCAAGTTCTGCTTCGATCGAGATGAAAATTAAGCAAAAAAATAGTAGTCACAGGATTCGCATTATCTGTCAAATTTGAATTTTTTCCAAAAAATAATTCAATAGTGAGGGTTTTTTCTGAAAATATCGAAGAAAGTTATTAGAAAAAGTTTTTTTGAATGCAGTTTCTAGCCCACATGCAAAATTTCAGCTGCATAAGATAATTTTAATTTTTACCCATATTTTGTAAATTGCACCATTTTTGCAAAATAAGACTCAACGCAACCTACATAAAACTTCTTAGTTTTGGCAATGCTTTATTTCAGATACATTTTCTTTAAAGTAGCGCCATATTAAATGTGTGTTTTTCTACAAAATCAAAATTGGGCTATTAAAATTTGGTCGCATGTGATGCAAAGTTTATTTGTTTTTGACCCTGTATAAGTTAACTTCATAAAATAAGTATTTTTGAAATCGTTGTTTTTGTCTGAAAGTAATACACCTTAATATTAAAAGAAACACAGTGTCATCAGTAAAATGTTCATTAAGTGGAAAATAAATTTTAGTGGTGGGTAAAAAAATCAAAATTATCTTATGCAGCTGAAATTTTGCATGTGGGCTGGAAACTGCATTTAAAAAAAATTTCTAATAACTTTTTATCGATATTTTCAGAAATAACCACTTTTGAATTCTTTTTTGGAAAAAATTAAAATTTGACAGATAGGTAATGCGAATCACGTGCCTAATATCATCTCGATCGAAGCAGAACTTGATGCCAAAGTTAAATTTCGAATAAAGTTATTAATAAAAAAAATCCCATATGATGCGGACTTTACTGGTGACATTGTATATGGGTACTTTAAGGTACCTATTCACGTTCAGTCGGCCGTCAGTCCGTGGACTGTCCGTCCTGACCGGCCGGCCGTTATCGAAAGTCAAACTACACGTACAGTTTTATTTACCGATTACGGCCGGAGGATTTCTGCCGGATTCGATAGCGGCCTTCAGTTTTTGTTATTTCACTATACACGCGCAGTTATTTCGACAGGTCAAACATGTCGCAAAAACAGTGCGCAGCGGCAATTGTTGTTATTTCACACGAACAAAGAAAAAGGAAAAGAAAAACAATTTGGATGAAAGACTGGCTAAAAAGACGTTGCACTTTCTCCCACATGAAGCTTGTACGAGAACTGAGGCAATCGAGTGCAAGTGATTTAAAAACTTTATTGTTATGAATGATCATTGTTTCGAGTATTTATTGAAACCGTATATTACAAGAAAGGACATCGTAATGCCTTTTTCAGTTCTTTTCTGAACGCACTTTTCATATTATTTATCTTATGTTTCATCGAGTCTAAAGTTGCTTCGACATCTACTGTTTTATATAGTAAAAGTAATTCTTCACATTATGCTTTAATTCGCAAAGCCCTATTAGCATATGAAGAGTCTTTCATTTTCCACAAATATTTATGTTTGCGGTACAACTCAATAAAATTCTTGATGAAGGTGGGTTGGTTTGCGATTTTGTTCGGCGTTACTGAATAAAAACTATAACATTTTAGAAAGGAGAGAAATAACACACTTGAAATTTTCCTTTACTGGTATATTAAAATAAAGTTTGAGTGAATGGTAAATTATCTACATGTTTCGAATGTATATACATTTGTAAATCTTGGCTCTCGACATTACTTAATTAGAAATTAAAGTTTAAAAAGTTTTAAATGTGAACTGGAGCTGACAGTTCTGAAAAGACAAGGTTAAATGGATGTCAACATGATATGACATGGCCTGGAGTCCAATGCCGGCCGGTAAACTACTACACACGTTAAGTTTTAACAGACGACATGCCGCCGGCAGAACGCGACTCGTCATTTAACTGCGTGTGTGTAGTGAGTACCGGCAGCCCGGCCATTATCTCTCCGGCAAAATACGGCCGGCCGACTGAACGTGAATGGGTGCCTTTATATTGTACAACTCTGGCGACTTAAGAAGGGGTCGAGGTCTAATATTTTCGGAAATTATTTAAATAAGTAAAGTAAATATTTTTATGTTTTGCCCCCTTTTAGAAATAATATTTGTTAGATTTTCGCATGAAAAAGCTATAAAATTACAATTTTCCGGAAAGACTAATATTAAACAAAAACTTCCATTAGGTAATCTTCAAGTTTTCAAGACTTAAACTTTATTGTCTTTTGCCCGCTTTACCATTAATTTTTACGCGATATCTCATGTAATATAATAATATAAAAGATATTTTATGACACATAAACATTTGCCAGAACCCCTTCCGGCGCGGCCCGTGGATTTTTTACAAGTGGGGCAAATTGTGATGGCAGTAATGTAACAAACAAAATGCAATTTAGTGCATAGTTTAGTCAAGGAATAATAAAACTGTAATATGTCATGACTGTTGAAGTCATTGCCATTTAATACAAAACACAAGTACAAGTCAAAAACACAAACATAAACGAACAACATAAAGGGTTAACGGCATACGGGCAATTCGACATCGGCATACCTTTATCATTATAATGATAAGGAAACTAGAGGTGGGTCGTTATTTATCTCGCATAATCTATAGGTTATAATTGATATATTTAATAAATATATATACAGTGTGTTCACGGTTCACGCATAGAGTTTGGAAGAGAAAAAATTGTGTTATTAGTAGGTATAGAATTTTTGATAAAAACCTCTGCTCGTGCTGATCCTACAATTTTGAATATCAGATTTGCGATTATTATATAGGGTTCATCAAAACCATTTTTTAATTTTTAGGTTTTTTTTCCAATTCTTATTTTAAATTCCTTGATATAATGTATATGTATATGTAATGTATAAATATATCTACAATATATAAAAGTTCCAATATCACATCTGCGATTGCTATACAGGGTTCGTCAGAAACAACATTTTTAGTTTTTTGGATTTCGTTTAAAATAAATTTACGTAAAAACAAACAACTATTGTTGATGCTTTCGAATATGATTTTATATCTGGCCGAGTAACAATTTTGTTATAAGAAAACCATTTTTTATTTGCCTAATTTTGAAGTATTTTTACTATTACATGTCATATTTCTTCAATTAATTCAATCATAAATTATAAAACTTTTATTTTTAAAAATTTTAAATTTCTCAATTATTCTTCAATGCCAAACAAAAATCAGAAGTTGCACCGAATGCAATAGCTTGTATATAGGTCAAACAGGAAGAAATTTTAATATTAGATTTAATGAACATAAGGCATCTTATTTGTTAAACAAAGAAAACTCTAATTTCGCAAAACATTGGAGACAGGTCGTTGTTTCCCAGATATACAGGGTGTCCGGGAAAATGTGGGAAATCTCCCGGATATGAAAAAAACACGTGAAAAGAATACTACACGTTCATATAAAGTTCTTTCGTATCGGCCTCCTCTTCTGAGATATGGGCTTCCAAAGAGCTCCCATGGAATTAAGTTTATGACACAATGACATAATTATTAAACCAACAGGTATATTTCAATTTTTTTTTCATATGATGTATACGGACCAGGTAAGACCCTTCAAATTACTATCCCAGAAAGTGTTGCAAATTACTCACAGCTGCAGGGAGGGACTAGCTGTGACACTAATGTGCCCTTTTTTTTACGCCCTATATGATAAAAACTTTGGACAACGTTTTTTACATACCTTTAACTATTGACTAAAAAGTCATTCATGTCGCTAATCCTAACCGTATTCCGAAAAACATCATTTTATTGCCATCATATATTAATATTAAGCAGTTAAAAGTGAACATTTATTTATAGGAACAAAGTTGTATCTTTTATCGAAATACGCTAAATACATGATGTAAATAAAATTACGTTTTTTCGAAAACGGTTAGGATTGGCGACATAAATGAAGAGTACTTAATTTTTAGTCAATAGTTAAATGTATGTAAAAAACGTTGTCCAAAGTTTGTATCATACAGGGCGTAAAAAAAATGGGCACATTAATGTCACAGCTAGTCCGTCCCTGCAGCTGTGAGTAATTCGCAACACTTTCAGGGATAGTAATTTGAAGGGTCATACCTGGTATACTTACATCATATAAAAAAAAAATTTTAATATACTTGTTGGTTTTTATGTGTCGAAAACTTAATTCCATGGGAGCTCTTCGGGAGAGTTTATATCAACTTGTAGTATTCTTTTCACGTGTTTTTTTTTCATATCCGAAAGATTTCCCACATTTTCCCGGACACCCTGTATATATAAAAAAGGGTACACCGTAGTTTTAAGGTATTCAGTTTGATAATGTAATAGTACTACAAAACTGCACCAACATTTTTTTTTAAATAAAGTGATATTATAACAAAGTAAGTTAGGTATTCAGATTGTTTTTGTCATTAAAATTAAATTATTTACACAATTTAGTAAATTTTGAGCGCTTTACGCCTCTATGGTACCTGTCAGAGCCTCCCACCACAGGGAAAATCCTAGCTACGCCAGTGAGTGAGTTTCGAGTATACCGGGTGACAACGAATGTTGTTACCCCCCCCTATTTTTTCCGTAGTTTTATTAATACAAATTTTAAAATTTCAGGGAATTCTAAGTGTATATTTTGTTACTTTTTAGTGAAATCGTTCTTTCAAAATCACTTCCAGTTTGACCGGAACTGGTATCAACTCTTTTATTTTAAATAAAAAAACCTATTATTTTTATTTGATATTTGAATTCTACGGCCAATTTCCTTTAAAATGACGTATCATACATTATCATTTGTTTTTAAAATGGCTTCCAAGCTAACTTTTCAAGGAAATCCTTAGATGGCCATGGATTCGTTAATACAACATGATTCTTTGAGAGTGGGCCATGGAAGTTTTAAAGTGGTCTATTTTAGCCTATTTTATGTTGATCAATTACATTCTTTGCGAAAGATGCTTCTGTCAAAAATATTTTAGATATGTCATATTTTTGAAATATGACCTATCTCGATTATTTTTCAATTTTGGCCGCTCCTTTAAGTATAATACCATACTTATGATATATTTTCAAAAAGGTAATTTAATAAGCTATTTTTTGGCCCTAAAAAATGCCTTGTTGCCATTTAAAAATATCGAGTAATTCTTCCTCATTGTTTAAAAAAATATGACATATCCATAATATTTTTGACAGAAGCATCTTTCGCAAAGAATGTATAATTGTTCAACATAAAACAGGTTAAAATAGACCACTTTAAAACTTCCATGGCCCACTCTCAAAGAATCATGTTGTATTAGCGAATCCATGGCCATCTAAGGATTTCCTTGAAAAGTTAGCCTGGAAGCCATTTTAAAAACAAATGACAATGTATGATACGTCATTTTAAAGAAAATTGGCAGTAGAATTCAAATATCAAATAAAAATAATAGGTTTCCATTTAAAATAAAAGAGTTGATACCAGTTCCGGTAAAACCGGAAGTGATTTTGAAAGTACGATTTCACTAAAAAGTAACAAAATATACACTTAGAATCTCCTGAAAGTTTAAAATTTGTATGAATAAAACTACGGAAAAAATAGTTGTCACCCGGTATTGGTCCGGAAACTGTTATCAAAAACTACTGCCTACGATGCTGGTCTAACGAAAAGAAAGATACCAGCACAAGCACAGTTAAACCGCTGTCAATCGTCAAAGAATGGGACAGAAAAAGCTCCCCAGGGAGATCCAATTCGTTTCTTTCATTGTACAAATAGTAATCTAAAGGTATTGAGCTCACCATCGGCGGACAAAAGGCCGGTTCTAGGCCGAAACTAGAACAAAATACGAAAAAAGGGCCTGCCTTTGTCGCGCAAAGGATTGAAGGATCGAGAGGGTCGCGAAAGCGATCCTTTTACGCGGATCACCACCAGTTTTTCCCACACGGAGGGCCAGATGAGCCGAATCGCGGACCTTTATTTGACGGGCACCCCTATTCCGGGTCTCGCAAACGCTTTTTTTTGGCCGACGCTAAGGATTTCTATCTGATGGGAACTTGATATCGCATAAGTCTCAGGATAAATTGATGCTGTAGGAAAAAAATACATTTGTTTTTATTTCCTCAAAGGTAATGCGCATTATGAGAAAGAGAAAATTTTAATTGTTGCAACCAGTGGCGTATTTGGGGGGGGGGGGGGGTCCGAGAGGTCTGGACCCCCCCCCGTGGGCTCAACATTAAAAAAACTCAGAACAGATCAGATGCCTTGTTGCATTTAATGTAGACAGGGTGAACTGAACCTCGCCCGGTAACAAAATGTAATAATTTTCTATTTTACAATTTTTGAATAAAGACCTTAATTATTATTATTATTATTATTAAATAAAATTATTAAAAAATTGAAATGATGTTCACTTAGTTTTGTATTTTTTTTGCAAACTAGAACTATTAGCAACACTTTGTTTTTACAAATAATGAAGTAACTGTGTTACAGATAACAAAACAACATGGCCAAACTTGGCAAAAAAAAATGGCAAAAATAACTTGAAAACCAATCATTTTCGGAATCGGTCATATTATGTAGAAATATATATTTTTAAACATAAATATTTAAAAAAATATATATTCCCATTATTGCGTTTATATTTAAAAATTTCTTAATTTCTTCCTTTTTTGGGTTCAGCTATCAAAACATAGAAATTATAAATTTTGATAGTTCAAAATAGGACATGGCACCGAAAAAATTTTCACCCGACAAACCCCCCCCCCCCCGTGGCAATATTCTAAATACGCCACTGGTTGCAACACGAAGAGAAATGAGCAAATCAAGATCTACTTTGCAATCTGAGTCTGCATTTTAATATCTAACTGTGTTAGATGAAATGCAACCTTATAGTATAAGGATTTTTCAGGTGGTTAGAAAAATATTTTCTCTCCTAATACTTGTTACTACTACCTGACAAGTAGACTGTCTTTATATACAGTGAGGACCGAAAGTCCGTCCCCCCCCCCCCCCCCCCTCTAACTTCTAAACCGTATACCGGTATATTTTAATGAAATTTTGAACGATAATATTTGAGCAAGTCTTGCACTTTTTGACATACCAATGACAGCTTTAAATGTCAAGATGACAGCTGGGTCCGCTTTTGGAATATTTTTTTAAATGGAAAGGGGGTTCCAATGGTACCTCATTTTGAAGGTCTTTTAATGCTTAAAACATTCTCCAATTTAAAAAACATTTGGTTCAGTATGAAATGAAATTTATTAATTATAAGTATTTTAAACAAAAGATAAAGGGACACATCTACAAAACAGTGGTTACTTTAACAATTGTTGAAAATGACCTCCATGGACCTCTTGGCAAATAAATATTCTATTAGTAAATTCCTCTCGGACATTGTGAAGCACCTGTGGCGGTATCCTTGAACAAACATCTGTAATTCGTTGCCTAAGTTCTTCTAGTGAGCCTGGAGCCGTTTTATAAACCTCAGTTTTAACGTATCCCCAAAGAAAAAAATCTAGAGGCGTTAGGTCTGGCGATCTAACTGGCCATTCTGTCCGACCTCGACGACCAATCCACCTATTTTCATAAGATTCGTCTAGGTAATTTCTGACTTGCCTAAAATAGTGTGGCGGGGCACCATCTTGTTTAAATACAACCTCTTGAAACTCATGTGGGTTTTGGGCAACAACATCATTAATAAGTGGAGTAATAATTGTATGTTGCAACATATCCAGGTACCTGGGGCCATTAAGATTATATTCCAGAAAAATGGGACCTATAATGTGATTACCCAAAATGCCTGCCCAAACATTTATTTTCTGGGGAAACTGTGTGTGTCCCTCCCGAAAAACATGAGGATTTTCATCACTCCAGTACCTACAGTTTTGGGTATTAACTCGTCCATGTAAGAAAAAAAGTACTTTCGTCGCTAAAACAGATATTCCGCAAATAGTTATTATTCCTTACGATTCTTTCTGACATAATTTCGCAAAATTCTAGTCGTCTATCTGGATCATATTCTGTTAGTTCGTGTATAATTTTCATTTTATATGGGTGAAATTTATGGCTATTCAAAATTCTTTTGACAGAACTACGAGAAACATTACATGCCTCAGCCACGTGTTTCGTTGGCTGTTGGGGAGTAACAACCATTTCAGCTAAAACTTGGACTTTCACATCTTCCACGATTTTTGGCCTTCCAGACCTTGGTGCGTCTTTAACCGAACCAGTTTCTTGAAATTTTAAGATTAATTTTCGCAAAAATTTTCTGCATATTTGGCGTTCCGGATATGGTTCATTGAACATACGAACAGCAGCATGGTAATTTCGGTTAGCTTCGCCAAAAATAATAATCGCTTCAAATTTATCTTCTAAAGAACGAGCCATTTAAGACAATTTCGAGGTAAAAATATTTTCTGTCAATCAGACATTTAAAAACAGTATGACAGCAACAATCAATAGACAACTATAGGTAAAAAAAAGTGTGTTATAAACAGTGGTAGTCATAATGTAGAAACCGATATTATTGATTCCTGTTTAGAAAATACTGAACCAAATGTTTTTCAAATTGGAGAATGTTTTAAGCATTAAAAGACCTTCAAAATGAGGTACCATTGGAACCCCCTTACCGTTTAAAAAAGTATTTCAAAAGCGGACCCAGCTGTCATCTTGACATTTAAAGCTGTCATTGGTATGTCAAAAAGTGCAAGACTTGCTCAAATATTATCGTTCAAAATTTCATTAAAATATACCGAACGGTTTAGAAGTTAGAGGGGGGGGGGACGGACTTTAGGTCCTCACTGTATAATACTAGCGTGTATCCGGCATGCGTTGCAACCCGCTCGTATAAATACAAACCCGAACAAACCCGATATATTAGTACCCGGCATGCCACTTTCTGAAATTGCACCCGTGCGAAGCCGGGGCGGGTCGCTAGTTATACATAAAAACCTTCCCCTTGAGTCACTCTATCTATAAAAAGAACCGCTTCAAAATCCGTTGCGTAGTTTTAAAGATTTAAGCATATATAGGTAGGGACGGACGGACAGACAGCGACAGCGACTTTGTTTTATACTATGCAGTGGCGGCTCGTTAATGAAGGGCTCTGGGGCGCCGCCCTCCCTGCAATTATTTCAAACAGAATCCAATAATACTTTACTTAAAAAACCAAGAACGCAATGTATGTAAGCAATCAACTAAAATAATTCAAACGAAACGTAGCCCTATTCCAACGGGCAGGCTATACTTATAGACAAGCTATAGTTGTGCGCTCTCAAGGTTGTAGTAAGCGCGGGCGACCGATTATTCGTCCCGATTTAACGCGAGTTGCCATGACTACAGAGGCGTGACGTCACCTACACATCGCACAACGAGCTGCCACGGATGGGCTCCAATTTTCCGCGCCCAACAGCTGTTCGCGAATCGCGATGCCACGGTAAAATAATCGATATATTAAATGTACTCTGATGATGCGACTTGTCGATGCCGGTAATGATTTGTTTATTTGTTTTGTTTTGATTTATTAGTTACGTTATAAAGTTGGAAAATTTCGTCTAATATGAAGGTCAGTGATTTACAGAAGCTTGTGTTTAGTTCTCTGAGCTTAAGTGAAAAACTTGATTTAAAAAATGCAGAGCGGCCACTACCAATATTGAACATAGTACAAGTGCAATCAAAATGTAAAAGTAAGGCACAGTTTACGCGTAAGTTTGATAAAGAAATATATAATAAAAAATTCTGGATAAGCGGTTGTGAGGACAAAAAATATTTTTTTTTGTTTCGTGTGATCGTGTGTTTTCTTTTTGACGGGGATGATAATTGGACTATAAATGGGGTGCAGGACTTCAAAAATCTTTTAGAGAAAATAAAAAAAAAACATGAAAATAGTGCAAAACATCGTCATAATGTGGTAAATTTTCAGATGTTAGGACAAACTTTAACTTCTTTAAGTAGTGCTGCTTATGCTGATGAAATTAAAATTCACAACGAGAAAGTAAAAAAACAGACACGTACTTTCGGAAATAATAGACATTTTAAATTTTTTTTATTTAAAGCCAGCGCCCCCCCTGACTCGCTAGTCACGAGCCGCCACTGATACTATGTTAAGATAATATATATGACACAAGACCCAAACGGGTGTCTGCTCAGATTGTATGGACTACTAAGAGATGGCGCTAAATACTATATACAACCATGATGATGTTGATATGATAGTTTTTAGTACGAAAGTCGTCTGATCGAAGGTATGAACACCTACCCTGTACTGACGAGAACAAAAGAGTTCGAAACCGGTCTGCAGGTGGTGACAACCTATTGAGATGCTTGACTTTCAATTTCTTAGTAGTACTTTGCTAACTTTGCAATCTGAATCTGTATTTTAATATCTAACTGTGTTAGATGAAAGATGAAATGCAACTTTCTTGTATAAGGATTTTTCAGGTGGTTAGAAAAATATTTTCTCTCCTAATATCTACTTTTCAAACGCAGTGGCGGATCCAGGGGGCACTGAGATTATAAAAATTGTCAAAACAAAATCAAAAATTTCCATAAATAATAGGAAATAAATATAGTTTAAAAAAACTAAAAAACACGCTTTAATAGTAATTCATCAGGCTAAAAAGCGGAAAATAAATAATAGTTTAAAATAATTCTTGAAATTCTTAATATAGGCAGAAAATAATAATGAACGATATTATATTATTATTGTAAAAAAAGCGAGGGGTGCTCGATATACGAAAAATATAGCACAAAGCAGCCCTCGCTTTTTTTCACAATAATACTAATGTTTTGTTTATCGTTCATTATTATTTTCTGCTTATATTAAGAATTTCAAGAATTATTTTAAACTACCTATACTTATTTATTTTCCCCTTTTTAGTTTGAATAATTATTAAACCGTGTTTTTTAGTTTTTTTAAACTATATTTATTTTTCATTTTTTATTTTGAGTTATTGTTAATAAAAAATTTTTTTTTAGTAGATTAAGCTAGATTAGTAGATTATTGTATTGTCAACGGTTCTTGATAAGTCTACAAAATTTAAATTAAATCTGACCGTTTAAAGTGGGGCAAAATCGGGTTCAAAGAAGTCGGTTACAAACAAGCATACAAACAAACCCAAACAAACCCGATCTTTCATGCCGAATTATAAGAAAAGAACGATATTTGCAAATTTTTTTAAAATTTTAATTTTCCGACAGGAAAATTTCGTAATATTCATAAATTGCCATTTTTCTCAGAAAGTATAAACTTTAGGAAAAAAGTCTATATAACTAAAAAGTTGTATCCCGAAGAAAACTACATCTCCCATTGTTATTATTTTTTCGTATCTCTTACGGTTTTCAAGATATCGGCCAAAATATGATTTCTATATTTTGCCTCATATCTCGAAACTAATACCACTTAGACGAAAATTTTTGACATAAAAAGATGCGTCTTCGAACGTTTCATAAATATAGTTATATAATATTTTTCCCTCAAACTTACAATAACGGAGTTATTCGCAAGAAATAAAAAAACGACCAAAATTTTCAAAATTTTTTAAAAAAATTTGTTGGTAGAATTTTTTTTATAATTTTTCTCTATTCTTAGCGACAATATCTATACGACCCCACGTTTGTTTCATTACTATCGGTTATTGTAATAATTCTGACATATTGACAGATGTCAAATTTTAACAAGAGAATTTTTTGCGTATTTATTTCAACTTTCTACCTCAATATACATAAGACCTTATAGTTTTTTCATTAATATATTTTTTTTTAAACGATTTGACATATTGACAGCTGTCAAGTTTTGACAGGAGAATTTTTTGCTTACTTTTCCCGAAGTCTCCGCATCGAATACTATACGACCCCATAATTTGTTTCGTCAAAATCGCATCTTCGTTTTACACCTGACAGCTGTCAAAATTTGACAGGACAATTCTTTTGCGTATTTTTTCCGAAGTCTCCGTATGAAATACTATACGACCCAATATTTTGTTTCGTCAATATCGCACTTTTATTTTATACTTGTCACCTGTCAAAATTTGACAGGTTAATTTATAACTATATAATTCGTTATGAGATTAGTAGATTATTGTGTTGTCAGCGGTTCTTGATAAGTCTAGAAAATTTAAATTAAATTTGACCGTTTAAAGTGGGTCAAAATCGGGTTCAACGAAGTCGGTTACAAACAAACAAACATACAAACATACGAACATACAGGTGAAGCTAATAAAAGCGTGTTAAAATAGGCGCATCTCGCAGCAATATAACACGTATCTCTATTAAAATTCCTTTCAGGTTTGTTTTTGTTTCGTATTTTGTAACTGCAGTAGCAATTTCGTTTTAATTTTATTAATAAATAATACAATAAAAAAAGTTTTATTTAAGAAAGGGTGTGATAGAGGGCGATTCTGGAGGAAATGACAATATTTAGGTATGTATTCGGGGACCCAAAATAAACATAAAAGTTCCTATGCACATGGGTCCTATTCTCGGCTGTTACCGAAATCAGGTGCAAGCAATATTTAAATTAAAATTTGTATTAAATTATTTATAACAAGTAGGTTTTTAAAAAGTATGTTCTGTTGCCTTTGCACTGTTGCTTAGCATAGATAATAGGATTTGTCACTGTCACTGTCAAATCAATGTTCAGCATTTGTATTTTCTGAAAATTCAAACATTAGATTTATTCCATTATGTTTGCGACATTCTCTCATCGTAAATATGCTGTTATTCACCGGTGTAGCTAAGGGGGGGGGGCATCGGGGCATTTGCCCCCCCCCCCCCCCCAAGAGCCATGAAAAAAGTAATTATCAACAATATTTCAAAAACAATATTTAAATTTAATTTTTTTGCCCTTTTAAATTTAACGTAGGTAGGCTTACTTTGAGAAACAACGCGTCTGTTTTGGTCATCACATCCCCGTCGGTTTGTTTAATGTGACATTCGAGGATCTGGTGTCTGGTGGTGTAAATTTCCTTCTCTCTCTTTTATTTACGTAAATAAGACAAAGTAAAATATAAACATCGTAGGAAAACCTAGGTAACGTTTGGTTGTGGTTTGTTTGTAGGACTTCTAGATTATTTCAGTTGCGGATTGTACTTAGGCGATTACGTAACAATTATAGATAATACAAAAATTTAGCAAATTTTGGGCGTGGTCCAAAAAAAATTTTCGCGGGCTTTACGCCTCTATGCAACTATATGCCCCCCCCCCCCCCAAGACGATATCCTAGCTACGCCACTGGCTGTTATGATATTCGTTTATGGCTTCTGCAACAGGAGCTCAAGTCTTGCGTCCATTTCCGAATCGGAGAGTACCAGATGGAAGGGGTTTTCAACAAGTTTTTACTACTGCTGGAGAATCTGGTATGTTTCCAAGTGCGAGAATTGTACCGTGCAAGCAAAAATTATTTGCATCAAAGAGGGCTTGGATTAAAAAACGTAGGGCTTGGTTTCGATCACAATGATATGGGGACGATATATCTAACCAAATCTAGGTTAAAATTTTGTCAAATTCATTATTATGACATGATATGCCAACTAATGAGTAATAAAATAAGTAGACAAATACAAATTTATTTTTGTTGTTTACAAAATTAACAAAGTAAGAATATACAGAAAGAAAAAGAATTACATAAATTGCAGAAATTGGCCACCGCCATGCTCCAAACATATATTCACACGTCTCTTCATATTTTCGAAAGTATTGACCAGCATTTCTGGAGAAATGTTACCACATTCTTGGATAATCCTTTTTCTTGTAATTGTTCTAAATTTGCAACTGGTGTTTTAAAAATAGTGTTCTTTAAATGAGGAAAAACGAAGTAATCCATAACCGTTAAACTAGGTGATCTAGGTGGGAATTCAATGTCTGATCGAAAACTGATCAATCTGTCGTCGAAAAAATTGCGTAAGTAGTTAATAGTTTCGGCGGCTGTATGGGCGGTTGCACCGTCCTGTTGAAAATATCCAAAACGTAGTTCTTCGTCAAGTAATTGCTCCACAAATGGATTCAAAATATTGTCTTTATACCGCTGTGCTGTAACTGTGTCATGGAAAAAAAAATAGGACCAACAATTCTTCTTCGGGAAACAGCTAACCAGACACCACTTTTTTGAGGGTGCAATGTGGACTCTACAAAAAAATGGGGATTTTCACTACTACACATTCTGAGAATTCACATAACCGGAGAGGTGGAACCAGGCTTCATCCGAAAAAAACGTCGGTCTAATAAATAATTTATTTTCAATAAATTTTGGGTAAACCATTGAAAGTAATTCCTGCGCCTTTTAAAATCTGCGGCTTGTATTTCTTGGAATACTTGCACTTTATAAGAAAATAAATTTAGCTGCTTCTTAAGAATAGTCTTGCATGTTCCATAAGATCTTCCCACTTCTTGGGAGAGGCATCTTATACAATTTGTTGGCGTATTTTGCATTATTTTACGAACGTTTGCAACAAGTTCTTCTGTTCTTACATGGTCTTCCTGCTTCTTTTTTGTTTCGTATAGAACCTGTTTTCCTAAACACAGCCACGATTTTTTTCAGGCAATGATAAAAATCCTCAGCAATAAAAGCAACGTTAGGAAAATGTTCGTGAAAATCGCAGAAACCCGGATTGTAGTGTCACTCACCATTTACGCTAACCCCGTTTCGAAAATACGCTTTAACCATGAATGTTTTGTGCTGTTCCGTAAAGCCCATTGTGTGAATTGTTCATGCAAGAAATTGGAAAAATTAGCGATGAATCAAATAACTTGTAACGACTGTGAAAGATGACGGAATGACTGATTAATTGTTATTTCAGGTAGTTACTGACACCCAACAGGTATTAAGCTCTACGGCTAAGCATTACGTCCTTAGATGCAAGGCCCTCTTTGATGCAAATAATTTTTGCTCGCACGGTATCTGAACGGGAGTCGAGACTTGATGTTGAACTAGAAGAGGCTATCCTTAACGCCGTCGAAAATGATCCAAGCCTAAGTACAAGGCGAATTGCCAATACTTATCAAATTACAGAATTGTCTGCTTGGAGGGATCTTCGCATTAATTGTTTACGCCCATATCACTTACAACGAGTTCAATATTTGCAAGATGGGATTTTGCGTTAAGGATGCAATTCCGCAATTGGATTAATGCAAACGAAGACTGTATAAGGAATTTCTGTTTACAGATGGAGCACAGTTCACTCGCGATGGTATTCTTCACAATAAACACCGATGGTCTTATGAAAACCCTCACGCTATTGTGGAACATAATTTTCAACATAAATTCAGCATTAATTTGTGGTGTGGTATGTTAAATAGTCAATTAGTCGATCCATTCATAATCGACGGTAATCTCACGGAAAAAGCATACTTAATTTTTTTACAGAATCGCTTGCAAAATCTATTAAAAGAAATGTTCCATCTCATGTACGACAGAACATGTATTTATTTCATTTTGTCCGGTAAATCAACTTACCATGTACTCATTTGCGGCCGGTAAGTAAAACATTGCAGTATCAGGTACTGTAATGTATTGCCTAGCAACCATCTTTTGTTTTTACAAATAATGACTTTTTACTTTGGATTTTTGACAAGTTGTCACTTAAAATTATAGGAAACAAAATGTTCAAGTACACAATATTGAGCATTGATTATTTAATTCATCATATATACATTAAACTAAATTAAACTTGGAATATAATAATACCTATATAGGTAAGTTTTTAAAACTTATGATAACAGTAACTGTCATAATTCAAAACAAAATAAAGGCAATCATGGCCGACTATAAAAATGCGTTCCACGCCCCGACTAGTATTTATTGGAAAATCGCTATTTTGGCAGTATGTCTTACTATAAATAATATACTTTATAAACTTTAGTAAATGAAAAATGTTACGCAACTACAGAATGGGCTATCTTTTACAATTTTTTAAATAGTTTGCTTAACTAAAGTTGGTAATTTTTATTTTGTTTTGACTATATATTTATCGATCCCAAGTAACTCTGTTTAGATGCTTTAACTTGTAAAATTATTTTTTCTATCAACTTTAGTAAATGAAAAATATTACGCAACCACAGAATAGACTCTCTTTTACAATTTTTTAAATATTTTGCTTAACTAAAGTAAGTAATTTTTATTTTATTTAAACTATATCCAGTGATACCAATTAATATTGCCAATAATATTTTAAAATTTGTAATAAACATTTTTATTAAGTCTTTTTAAAAAGGATTATAATAACAAAATAAAATAAAACATCATACGATACACCTCCGTTAGGTGTTATTACAACACTCGTTTATATTCCAGACTCGGCTCCTACGTCGCCTCGT
Source organism: Polydrusus pterygomalis (assembly GCA_963969555.1). Classification (NCBI taxonomy): domain Eukaryota; kingdom Metazoa; phylum Arthropoda; class Insecta; order Coleoptera; family Curculionidae; genus Polydrusus; species Polydrusus pterygomalis. The sequence goes on along the minus strand of OZ018375.1, from coordinate 35,140,612 downwards.
CCGTAAAGCAACTCGTACTGTAATGAATCACCTACCGGCCTTGTAACGTAAAATACTATTTCCTACTCGCGTGCGGTAAAGTACACTTTACAGCACTCATTTTCATGTCGTAAGTAGTACTTTACCGCACTCAGTGCGGTAAGTGCGGTAAAATTTCTTTACCGCACCCAATGCTGTAAAATTTCTTTACCGCACTCTTGTAAATTTTATTATATGCGTAATATGTTCTATTTAATTTACTACATTATGATGCTAACCACAACTAACGGCGATAAGTATCACATCATTACGAATATTTTTACTAGGTACCCAACGCCTACACCTTTAGCAATTTTCAGGTCACAACAATCTACTGTACCATGCATGGCGCAAGAAAATAACGCTTCTGTAATTTACAAAAACTGCTCAACTACATCTGATGAACAAAATCAAGCTCGCTCAGCACTTAATTTGCATTGCGCTACAAATTGTACATTTAATTTTAATATTTATCGTTAGCTATATTTTTATATTATAATGTTTGTATGTAATAAATATTTTTAAAAAATATTGTTTCTTTTTGTATTAATTTTGTAATATAATTCTTTTTTTTACCGGTGCGGTAAAGATTCTTTACCGCACTCAGTGCTGTAAAGATTCTTTACCGCACTGTATTAATTTTATTCAAAAAATGCAATTGATGTACTTGCATTCGCGCAATGCATAATATAAAAATATTTATAGCTTTTAACAATTAATATTTGTTACTTTTTATAAATTTTTTCTTTTAAATTTGATTTTTGTTCCAAATATTATTGCTCGAAGGAAAAATTGTGTACCTACCACGTGCGTAAAGTGTCTTTACCGCCCTTAACGGCTTGCCCGAACTCCGCTTCGCGTCGTTCGTGCAACTGCCGTCGCGTGCGGTAAAGGACCACTTTCCGCACTTGTTAGGTAAATAACTATTACAACATGATGGAACCCCTGCACAACAGTTTACAAGTACGAACAATAACTTTCCAAACCGGTGGATTGGTCGAGGTGGCCAAGTTGTTATAGCTTAAATATTGTTTACCCCTGTATTTCGGTAACGGACATTAATAGGACCCATGTTTATAGGCACTTTTATACAGTATTCACCTGAACACGACTGGAGATACTTAACAGAACTTACGTTGTGATTTAAAACAAATAAAGACAATGGAAGTCCAAAACTCTTTCATCATTCAGGAACTTATATGTTTATTTTGGGTCCCCGAATACGTACAGTTACCGTCATAAAAATCCGGGCAGCAGTTTTTTCTATTGTAAGCCGACCTTTATACATCTCGAATACCTAAAAATGACATTGGCAAAAATTGTTAACTGACATTTATTTACGGCTAGTGAAATAAATTTACAAATATGCCCCGTCATTTAAATGCTGCGAAAAAGGCCAAAATTGTGACACTGCTAGAAGAAGGCTGGCCAGAGAGACGGGTGGCTCAAAGAAGACAGTTTATATGATATGAAAATAAAATGGATGGAAACACATTCGCTGTAAAGAATAGAAGGAACAGGCCTTAAAAGGGCATCGACAGAAGAACATGACTACATGACAATACTCTAATTCAATACCTAAGGAAAAATCCTTTTAAAACGTCTTTTTTAGCTCACAATGTAACTGATTTTCCGGGTTCCGTTAGAACCGCACAACGAAGAATAAGAGATGACTGAAATCTTTGCAATCACCTTGCAGCTAAAAAGCCTTTCCTAACGGTAACCAACAAAGTGTGTTATGCAGCATAATTATGCATTACAATATTACGGAGGTGGTATAAATGCTTCGGAAAATGTAATTTTCACAGCCGAAAAGATTTTCCAATCATGTTACAGCGGAAGAGTAAGGGTATATAGACCACTAAATACTAGGCTGGGCCGAAAAAGTGAAAAATTGGAAATTGCAAATGGTATATTTGCCAATATCTGACTATACATCTAAAAGTAATTTGTGGAAAATTTTATTAAAATCCGTATATGTTTCGCCGCGCCCCTGTGACCTTGAAAATTAGTAAAAAGGCCGATTTTTCAATATTTAATATTTTTTAAATCCAAAATTATAATTTTTTGTGACTTCTTGTGGATGTGGGAATGTGTCTAAAAATTATTTTTTCAATAAAATTGTTTTCTGTTGGATGGAAATTACAAATTTGTCCTCAAAATCTTCATTTACACGTAATTTAACGTTTTCAGAGACAAATTTGTAATTTCCATCCAACAGAAAAATATTTTATTGAAAAAATTATTTCTATACACATTCCCACATCCACAAGAAGTCACAAAAAAATTATAATTTTGTATTTAAAAAATATTAAATATTGAAAAATCGGCCTTTTTACTAATTTTCAAGGTCACAGGGGCGCGGCGAGACATTTACGGATTTTAATAAAATTTTCCACAAATTACTTTTAGATGTATAGTCATTTATTGGCAAATATACCATTTGTAATTTCCAATTTTTCACTTTTTTGGCCCAGCCTACTAAATACCTGGTTTGATGAACGCTACACACTCTGTCAACGTTTGGGGGTGGATGAGTGCACAGGGTATAGGAGTTTGTACGCGCATAGAAGGTAGATTTGATGCACAAAATTACATACAAATATTGGAGAACGTGATGTTGCCATCGGTTAATGATTTCATGTTTCCCAATCAAGGCCATAGCCAGGGGGGGGGGGGATCAAGAGGGATTGATCCCCCCCCCCCCCCGAAATAAAAACAATATAGGTATTTATTTTAGACTTTTAATAAGTATTAATGAGACTGCAGTTAGTGCGCCCGTCTCACTTTGTTGTTACACAACATAATAGTTCATCTTATTTACGGGCTACAATGGCTGCGGATCGCCTTAATGGTCTGGCTTTCCTATAATATGTCCACCGTGATATAAACGTAGATGTAAACAAAATCATAAATATTTTCTCTTCTAAGAACAGGAAACTTGATTTTGTAATTTAGTACAAACTAAGTAGGTACTTCAGATATTTTTTTTGTTCTTATTGTTTATTTTTCGTTTTCATTCTTATTTTGTTTTTGATCTTATTATTACATAATATAATTTATTATAATAATTATTATACTTAGATATAATTATGACTTAATATAAGATAAGAGACATGTTAATTAGTAAAATAAATAGTTTATTGTTTATTTTGTCGACCGACCTTTCAAATTTCGAATTTCTTTTAAATTAAAAGAGTGTTTTAAAGTCTGGCATATTGCCGCAGATTAAGCTTTATGGTTATTTTACCCAAACAATTTTCGTCTGCGGCGCAAAAGAGCGCCTTCGGTTGTACAGTTTTTCGAAAAGGTCTTCCAACTAGACAAATTTTTGTAGGTAGGTATTATATCATTAAAATGGACACACTGTATAATATCGTATTTCCACTGTTCCGTCCGCACCGTCTTATCAAGGATCTACACACTAAGGGCCTGAGCGGTAGCCCGTCCGAATCCTAATCTCACATCAGCAATGCAGTGGACGGATAGGACAAGATGACGTGGGTGGATATTTCGCGGTTCCAAACAGGGCGGTATTAGGTACAGTTGAGCCCTTAAGTTTATGTGTAAAATAAACACGGTCACAGTGCAGTTTTAATTTGAAGCGAATTGGTTGATTTAGTACCGGTACTTTTGTTAAGATTAAGATTCTATATCATGCATTATATTCTATGCCAACGTCGCAAGACAACTAATATCAAGCCATTTGGCAATACTTTTACCCTGGTATAAAAAATGGAAGCTGGATATAAACGAGAACAAATGCGAGTGTCTAATATTAACTAGAAAAAGAACAAATACCAAAATAAACCAAAACATTACAATAAACGGGAGACAAATTGAACCAACAGACAAACTAAAATACTTAGGAGTAATACTCGACGATAAACTAATTTTTAGACAAAACACAAATATTATAATTTTAAAATATATAGCAATAACACACACTGTAAATAAATTATTAAATAAAAACTCGCCACTTTCTCCACACAACAAACTTATAATCTATAATCAAATTATTAAACCGACATTAACTTACGCTGCACCCGTCTGGTGTAGTATGACGGATTGGCATTTTAGGAAGATACAGAAACTACAAAACAAGATCCTAAGACAAGTATTAAAAGAAAATAGATATGCACCAATCCGTCACCTACACCAGGCTACACAAACACCTTATATTTTTGACTACGTACAGGACATTTCAACAAAATTTTACCAAACTCAACCTCAACAATCACATCTGACACAAAACATGACGCAAACAAAACATAATGACAACCCCGTACACAAACCTCTATACTCCAGACTTCCATTTTACTTTCAACAAATATAATATTATAAAACGGCAATCATGTCACATAAAATTGAAATAGAAAATTTTAAATCCTCCTAACTAAATAAGACACGTCCACAAAAACCCTCAAGCCAAAATGGCAAATAATGCGCTACCTTCGGTCTGTACCTGTCTAAAATCAAGCTGGTTTTTTGATTACTTTTCCAGTTGATAATCATTCAGAAATTTTTAACATTCAAACAGCAGTACAATCATTTTAAGTTTTCTATAAACAAAATATTCTCTCATGGCGGTAAGGAGATGACGGAACCGACCAAACCAAGAGCAACTATGCGTCAAATTAATTAACCAAAGGGTTAACACCAACCCCGCCGGCGCTGCCAGTGCCTGTCCTAGGTAGAGACAGTTACAAAAAACTGACTCTTCCTACAGACAACATTATATACATGTGTGATATATTTATGTTTTTATATATTTATGTGTTACTAAATGTACTATGTTAATTAACTGACATGTAAATTACCTAGAACAATAAAAGCCTTTTGAAATTTGAAAAAATCAGCAATGCAGTGGACGGATAGGACAAGATGACGTGGGTGGATATTTCGCGGTTCCAAACAGGGCGGTATTAGGTACAGTTGAGCCCTTAAGTTTATGTGTAAAATAAACACGGTCACAGTGCAGTTTTAATTTGAAGCTAATTGGTTGATTTAGTACCGGTACTTTGGTTAAGATTAAGATTCTATATTCTTATACAGGGCGACCAGTAAAGTCCGCATCATATTGGATTTTTTTTTATTAATAGCTTTATTCAAAATTTGACTTTGGCATCAAGTTCTGCTTCGATCGAGATGAAAATTAAGCAAAAAATAGTAGTCACGTGATTCGCATTTTCTGTCAAATTTTAATTTTTTCCAAAAAATAATTCAAAAGTGGGCTCATTTCTGAAAATATCGAAAAAAGTTATGAGAAAAAGTTTTAAATGCAGTTTCTAGCCCATATGCAAAATTTCAGCGGCATAAGATAATTTTGATTTTTTACCACCACTAAAATTTATTTTCCACTTAATGAACACTTTACTGCCCAAGTAGCACAATAATCTTACTATTTGACTAAATTGTTTTATATCGGATTTATTAGAGCTTTTAAATACACTGAATTATTATATAACACTTGCCATCAACACTAACTTGCTGTATAACCAAAATTACTTTATAACTTTGTAATATAGGTGTTTATAACGTTAATTGTTAAAACAGTTTTAAAAGTACAGAAACCAGATTGCTTAGAAACATGTATGTAACAAAACTTATACAACTCTTTTCGCTTAAGATATATATATTTTATACTTATTTTGTAAGGGTAATTTTAAACAGTTTATAAAGCAACTATAAAAACATTCACTTTAATTTTATAGAAGCTTTATTATTAGATTATATAGCAGTAGCGGAAACTTATTTATAAAACAATTTGATCTTGACGACAATTAAGCAACTACGGCTACTCTTAAACGACTATTTTATAATGGTTATTTAATAAAACGTAATGAAATAGTTAAAAAGCATTTAAAATATAAAAATGCTTTTGTAAATGCAAAATCATTATTTAGTGAACCTTATATAATATTTATAGCACTTCCCGTACTAACCTAACTTTTTACGTCCACATCAGTTGATATGATCAGTCAGTGTATCTATTTATAATTTGTAAACAATGTCAAGCTTAAGCAGTCGGCCAATTTCCCACTGGAAAAAAATAAGACAAGGTGGAAACTTTAAGAAAAAGGTTAGAGATAACTATCAAAGAATTTTAAATGCAAATGTACAACGTGTAAACACAACAGCACAGATAACAAACAGGGTTGATTTGGGTAAAATGCTTTACGATTCTTCATCCGAGCAAGAATATGAGCCCATAGCCCATAGTAAAGAATACAATCAATGTTTAGACTCTGATTATTATACCGTAGAATCGAGCGACGATGAAGAAAATTCTTTAGAGTTAACTGAGATCAACAAAAATATTGAAGCTAATAAAAAAATGAAAGTATGGGCTACTAGATTTAATTTCTTAATGAAAAGATTATAAATAACCGGTTACCATAATAGCGTATACGATAATAGTATCGAATAAGATGCCTAAAGTGAGCCTTATACAACAAAACTATCATATTATCAATTTATTAGTGTCGCCATTATTTGAAATTAATCTACTGTCACGCTACCTTGCGCCACTTACTAACACCACGGCCCAGAATGACTGGCCGGCCATACAGCATTGTCGGAATAACAATAAAATCTGCAAGTCTACTTAAAACTATTCTTAATTTCTTGAAGCAAATATATTAAAATAGGAACATTAAATAGAAAGGACTAGAATGCTTCACCAAATCACTTTTATTTTTCAAGGCACAATTATTTTAATAAAAGTAAGCAATGGTTCTTTAAGGTTACACGCAAAAATTATAAGGAAATATTTGAATTATAGCAAAAAGTTACCCAAAAGGATAATAATAATAATACTAATCATGATAATAACAAAAATAAAGAATGGCTTTTACAAAAACATTCAACACAGGCGATCAGTATACCTATAGCTACAAAAAATTAATATTCTGCAAAAACATGGCAACATTGCGAGAACCACAATAATTTTACCACGTGATGCTGCGCCGTTTTAAATAATAAAACAATTTTGTCATGTAAAAAGGCATAATATAACAATTTATATAATATATTTGTTTTATAAGTGTGCCTGGAACGATAAAGTGATTTGTTAGAGTTGACGCCATGTTTTAAAAACTACTTTTAATCGGCCATGTTGGCGAAATAATATTAATCAAATAAAATATTTAAATATCTCTTAAAGTAGTCATTTTAATAAGAAAAACGTTTGGCCAATAACATTGCAAGTAAAAAAGATGTCGATTTTCAACTTTATAAATTATTATTTAACTTTTAAAAATATTTTTAAAATATCTTCAATAACAAAATGTTTAATTAAATGAAAGCCCGTAAAAATTCACTTAAAAATATGGATATGTTATGTCAGTAAAATCAGCTTGGCAGAGAAATTTGGCCGTGGGAAAGCGTTCGACTTGAAAATCTTTTTCGTGCAAACTGCTGTAAGTTTTTATTGTCGCCATGTTTCAAGTCTATGCTATCTCTTGTATAAGTTGACATATTAGGTAAATATATTGAAATTTTATTCGTAATAACTACACGACTAAAATATAAACACAATATAATAAAAATATTTTAATCGGCCCAAAATGGTTATTGTTAAAATATCTTTAAGCCTGTTATAAAACAATTTTATTAATATCTTATTAGTATCTATGAGAGGTTATTTGCTATAGTTATAAAATATTTAATTATTCCTTATAAAATGGATTATATAAACGTTACATAAAATACCCAAAAGTGTCTTGCAATTATTTTATGTGAGCCTAACAAAACTTCTAATAAATGAAACTGTTTTATAATCTGGGCCTCTTCCGTGTTTCTAAGAGTCATATAATGGTTTACAGAGAACTTTTAAAATATCATCGTTATATTACAAATTGTTATATAGCAATGTATAGAACTGTCTGAAGTATATTTGTGCTACTTGGGTGATGACACTGTGTACTTTTTTGTCTTAATATTAAGGTGTATTACTTTCAGACACAAACTACGTTTTTAAAAATACTTATTTTATGAAGTTACCTTATACAGGGTCAAAAACAAATAAACTTTGCATCACATGCGACCAAGTTTTAATAGCCCAATTTTGATTTTGTGGAAAAACACACATTTAATATGGCACTACTTTAAAGAAAATGTATCTGAAATAAAGCATTGTCAAAACCAAGAAGTTTTATGTAGGTTGCGTTGAGTCTTATTCTGCATAAGTGGTGCAATTTACAAAATATAGGTAAAAAATCAAAATTATCTTATGCAGCTAAAATTTTGCATGTGGGCAAGAAACTGCATTTAAAAAACTTTTTCTAATAACTTTTTTCGATATTTTCAGAAATAAATTATATTTCGTACATACAAATATTGGAGAACCAGTTTGCTAAACTTTTGAATTATTTTTTGAAAAAAATTTAAATTTGACAGATGATGCGAATCACGTGACTACTATATTTTTGCTTAATTTTCATCTCGATCGAAGCAGAACTTGATGCCGAAGTCAAATCTTGAATAAAGCTATTAATAAAAAAAATCCCATATGATGCGGACTGGTGACACTGTATAGATTTTTTTGAAATCCGAATTGGCGGTCTAAAAACAGTTTGTTTATTTAAGAAGTTCACAAGTACATTTTTTAAAGCTTTTTCAAAAATTTTGCTAATATTTGATATAAGATTCATAGGTTCATTTTCCACGTTTGCATTATCCTCTTTTTTAAAAACAGGTCTTACAATTGCTATTTTAAAGTTGTTTGGACAGACACATTAAGGAAAAATTTGATTCATTACGTGACTTAAGGGTTTAGCTCTAAGAGGGGCAATGTTCTTTAATGTTATACAAGTAATGTTGTCAAAACCAGGTGACAAATACTTTTTTGGAGAGTGAAATAATGAATCTACCTCTAATTCATTTACTGGGCTATAAGAAAAATAGACGAATTGTTTTGTTGTTCCAGAAAGTTACGATGATTCACTGAGGAAAATGATCTAATACAACCGGTTTGCTTAGAGAAAATGTTTATTGATAGCTTATTTTGTATTGACCCATATTAAAAAAATGGCTAGTGTATCAAACCCGCTTTAGTGTTATGTCAATTCCAGATTTGCCAGACCAGTGTTTTTATTGGTAGTAATCAGTTCCATTAGCAGCACAGTCTTGTTGAATAATGAACTAAGTACTTTTAATACGGCAATTTTGTTAAAAAATAAATTGTATCTTCTCAATGCGACGCTTTTTATTCCCAGTATAGCGCTTTCTCTACAATTAAGAAAGCAGAACAGCGTCCCCAAAAACGAATTGTATCCGTTAGCACTTGTATTTAAGTTTTCTTAAACTTTGCATGTCAGATAAAGCAATAAAATATTCTTATTTCGCACAACCCATCATTAGAATAATTGGACTTTATAATCTATATATGGACGAATTTTACTATCTCAGTAAACCATGTTGCATAATTGATATTCATATACAATGTTAAACGACAAGAACCATGTCACACTAGAAGCTGCTTTAAAATGAAAATGTGGAAAATCGCTTGGAACCGTCGATTTTTATTTCGAGGGGGACATCTTTTGCGTATATTGTCAATCTTGTTACTTCAAGCCCCCCTCCCTCCTAGGGCAACTTTAATGGCATGTGGATTTTCATCGGAATAAATATGTTCGTTGTGAAGATTGGTTACTCCAGATCTTGTAAAGCACGCCTCGTCAGTAAACATAATTGTTCTACAAAAATTTGGATCGCGGATTCTTTTGTTTCTAATAATTTGACAAAATGTAAGCCGCATGGGGGGATCAGTCGGTAAAAGTTCCCGGACTTTTTGCACGTGATAAGGATGTAACACTGTTCTTTTAAAACCTTATTGACAATCGTTTTAGGAACATGTAACTCACGTTCTAAGCGACGGGTACTGGTACTTGGTTCTTCTTCAACTCTTTCCAGAATCATCTCTTTTGTTTCCACAGTTCGAGTTGTTCGCATACGACCCCTGCCTTCAAATTTTTTCCCAAAGCTGCCCGTTTCCCGAAGATGACGCTCGATATTTGCAAATGTTTGGTGGTTTGGTATTCGACGGTTAGGAAACCCCTCCGTGTAAACCCTAACACTCTGACGCCCATTTCCTTGACAAAACCCGTATACCAGGAGCATGTCAACCTTCTCAGAGTTCGTATAATTTTCCATTTTTAATGGTAAAATGAACTTGTAATTCAAGAATGTTGATCGTATACTTGAGTAAATTTCATAGACTGGTGACAATTTGTCAATAATTGTCAAATTATTAAGTGCCATAGCAACAAGGTTACTTAAAAAATTATTGTTACAGGTAATTTGATTTTAATATTATTACTAATAATACTAAATATTGTAAATATTTTCTTCTGGCAAAACAGCTCATTCAACGAAAAATATTAAAGAGGTAGAATAGCTTCCAAATACATCCAGTCACTCTACAAAAATATCTGGGTTGTCATAACGCCGTTCATATAAAAAATGAGGAGAAATGTTGACGTATTATATCACTTCCACTTATTTACAGCCGGTGACTATACTACCAGAAAACGTCATTTTATAGTATTAGTCTACATACTATAAAAATCATTAAAATCGATTAGCAGGTTTTCACGTTATTTAGGAAAAACCAATATTTTTACAAATTTTTGACGCCCTCTACCGGCTAAACGAGACAATTTTGGATATAACGAAGTCGGCTTAGATCGACCTGTTTTTTTGACGTCAGGAGTCTGTCGTCAAACGTTGTACACGTATTTTCCGGACACCCTGTATACATTTAATAAGTTTATTTTGTAATTTTTTAAAATGTTTTATTATTGTAGAGGTAGCAGATCCCCATATTGAAATTATTATATATATAAAAAGAATAAATTAGGGAATTATGAATTATTATTTAGAATTAGATGCAAAATTAATAGAGGAGCTAATATTTGGGGGTAACGAGACCAAAGATTACCAGATATGATATTCAGAGAATCTGATGACCTTTTAATGATTAATATTTATATTCGTAACCATAGAAACACAATAAAAATGACCAACTCTTTTTATGGTTATTTGCTCACCACGTGACGTCACAGACTTTAAGAATTATATCTTGTTAATCTTTGTATCATGCACCTCGTATACATATTACTAATAAAGTGTTATGGTATATTTAGTTAAAAAATAATTGCCTGTGAAGAATGAACCAGTATTTGAGGAAGTCTTAATTCCCTAACTCCCATTCTGCCCTCCGCAAAGGTCAAAGGGTCGCAAGGACCAAGGAGGGAATCCATTTGCCGACCTGGCAATAAGGGCCACCAAGCAGCCCTAAGGGTCAGTCGCGGGCTATTGAACTCGCGATCTCCCAATGCGTTGTTGTCCCTAAATTATCCCGCTGTGTTCGCCTGCCCTCAGGGATTCAATTAGATGAAATTAGGCCGCCATTGCCGGTTCGAATGGCCTTTGTCTATAAACACATGCCTGATGCAAGCCCATTTAGCAACAGTTACATCTTGGAGTGATTGAAATTACCTAACCGTTATACGTTTAGACTAGAGCTAATATTAGTGCATAACTAGTTTCGAACCTGTGGAAATTTATTATGCTACAGTGTTATACAGAGCTCAAGTAGAACTACATACGGCTCGTTTTACAGATTGGGGACAATTTGTGAAACTGGCTACTTGTGTGTAAGTCAAATGCAAGTTTCATTAAAATTTGTCAATTTTAAAAAGTTTTAGATCTAATATACCGTGCGAGCAAAAGTTATTTGCATCAAAATTGGATTAAAAAACGTAGGGTTTGGTTTAGATCACAATGATATGGGGACGATATACAGGGTGTTTCATTAAGGTCGAAGAGCGGCCATATCTCGGAAACTACTGGGCATAGAAACTCAGGAAAATAAAAATGATAATAAAAGTGGCCATCAAAAAAAAATGCTAGAGGGCGCAATTTCCAATAACAATACATTTTTTGATTTTACTCCGAAAAAATAAATCATACGGTATAATTATGATACCATAATCGAAAAGGAGATGAAATTTGCTAGAAAAAATATTAAAACCGCAGCTCGATATCTCCGTTCGTTTCAGAGTTATTGCCAAAACAATAATTTTTAAGACAAATTGCGCCCTCTAGCAATTTTATTAGAAACTATCTTGTACATAGGATACGACAATTAAAGGTACTTACCTTTCTCTTCCAAACAAGCTTAAATTTAGTAAAATTGGTTAAGTCGTTTAGAAGTTACAGCGATTTCAATGTTTACAGTTTCACTTGATAAGAGTGGGAGAAACTATTGAAAGTTTAAACATTAAAATCGCTGTAACTTCTAAACGACTTATCCGATTTTACTAAATTTAAGCTTGTTTGGAAGAACCTTCAATTGTCGTATCTAATGGTACAAGATAGTTTCTAATAAAATTGCTAGAGGGCGCAATTTGTGTTAAAAATATTGTTTTGGCAATAACTCAGAAACGAACGGAGATATCGAGCTGCGGTCTTAATATATTTTCTAGCAAATTTCATTTACTTTTCGATTATGGTATCATAATTATACCGTATGATTTATTTTTTCGGAGGAAAATCAAAAAATGTATTGGTATTGCAAATTGCGCCCTCTAGCATTTTTTTTGAGAACTATTATGGACAACTAAATACGATTGGTCAAAGTGCATACATTTCTCTTCCAAACAGTCTTTAGTTTGCTAAAATCGGATAAGTCGTTTATAAGTTACAGCGATTTAAATGATTACACTTTCAACAGCTTCCCCCACTCTTATTAAAGTCGGTACACCAATGAGCATAAGACCAAAATGATGCATAATTGTCCAAGCTTTAAAATGGTGTTATCAAACATATACCTTAATGTGGAATTTTCGGAGTTATGTAAAATTTAAAAATTTACTTTTCAATTACGCCCTCTTGCGGCAAAATGCGAAACTTGAAAATTATTTCCAGAATTTTCTCATGGCCACTTTTATTATCATTTTTCTTTTCCTGGGTTTCTATGCCCAGTAGTTTCCGAGATATGGCCGCTCTTCGACCTTAATGAAACACCCTGTATCTAACCAAATCTAGGTTAAAATTTTGTCAAATTCATGTTATGACATGATATGTCAAACTAATGAGTAATAAAATAAGGACACATTTATTTTTGTTGGTTACAAAATTAACAAAGTAAGATAAAGAAAGAAACAGAAATATTATTACATAAATTGCTGAAATTGGCCACCGCCATGCTACAAGCATGAATTTACAGGTCTCATCATATTTTCGAAAGTGTTGACCAACATCTCTGCAGAAATGTTACCACATTCTTGGATAATCCTTTCTTGTCTTTCTCCTTTTTTGTGTTGTATAGAACCTGTTTCCCTAAACACAGCTACGGTTCTTTTCAGGCAATGATAAAAATCCCCAGCAATAAAAGCAACGTTAGGAAAACGTTCGTGAAAATCGTCCATGCACAAACCCGGATTGTATTGCCACTCACCATTTACTCTAACCCGGTTTCGAAAATACGCTTGCTGTTCCGTAAAGCCCATTGTGTGAATTGTTCAAGAAATTGGAAAAATTAGCGATGAATCAAATTACTTGTAACGACTGTCAAAGATGTCGGAATAACTGATTCATTGATAATTTAGGTAGTTACTGACACCCAACAGGTATTAAGCTCTACGGCTAAGCATTACGTCCTTATAGATGCAAGGCCCTCTTTGATGTAAATAATTTTTGCTCGCACGATACTAATCGCACTACTTTTAAAAATAATTAACTTTAGTTTTGTCCATATTTCTATGGGTATTGTCATTGTACACAAAATGTTAACTCCGAGGCTGTAAACAGCTATCTTTTTACCAATTCATTATTTGTATACGTCGACGTTGTGGTCTAGTGGTTAGCGCAGCAGCCTCACAGATCGTAGGCCCGGGTTCCATTCCCGGTGCCGACAACGTCGATGTTAAATTTGGAATTTGGTTTAAGAGGTGGCGCCGTCTTTCGGAAGAGACGTTAAACTGTGGGCCCCGTGTCATGGATGTTAGCACGTTAAAGAACCCTACCCTCGACAAAGAGGGATTCGGCAAAATTACCAGATAGTGTGTGACAAATTCCCTGGCGTCGGTGATTGGCCTCGTTGCGGAAAAAGGCCGACGTAAAATAAATAAATAAAAAAAAAAAAAAAATTATTTGTATACAGATCAAAATTCCAAATCAAAATTTTTTCATAGACACAAACACTTAAAAAAGTTGATATTTATTTATAGTACGGCTGATTTACATTACGGGATGTTTGGAAAATGGAAGTCAATCCGTTAACCATAATATTCCTTGAGTAAAAATAATATTACCTTTATCATGATTTTTTTTTTAATAATTCGAGTAGGTATTTAATAAGATATTAATTTAAAATTCGGTACATGGCTTCACCATAAACAGTTACCATGTTTTGAGAGTAACAAAACAAAAACAATTGTCAATTATTCAAAATAGGGCTAATCAAGTACCCGCTGACTCCCCTGTTTTTTAGTACCTACGTGCATCTGTGACTTCCAAACTGTATTTTTCAGGTAATCATTTGTTTTTGATTATTTTTGACGCCTATATAATTTCAATAAAATAATGCGTTTTGAAGATAATTTGAAAAGTATGGGTCCTTAACTGATGTCAACACGGCTTACGGTAATTTCATAATTTTCAAATGCTAAATGAATTCAGTCGTTATCATTACATGCATACAAAATATAATTAAATAAAACTTTGCATTATGTAACAATACCAAAAGCAAAGGAGTAGCCAAAAATAATGTAATGACAGTACAAATTACGGATCTTTTACGTAAAAAAGTTGTACTTCATTAATCTCGATATTTCAATGAGTTTTTGAGATAATTGCGTTTAAATGCTAGATGGCAAGAAACATTTAAACATTTTTTTATAACGAAAAATATTTATTGAAAATTAACCGTGCGTTCTTAAGCATAAATGACATATTTTTAAGTCTACTATCTCCTGTTGCTGCATTTGTCCATTAGTTATGAGACATCCTGTATACAACGATAACTAAATGGTTTAACTGGGCACTTTATTGACTTTATAATAGATGAGTTAACCATAATGGTGTTTGTACTCACTATTCAACTTACATAATAAACACCAAGAAAATCTGTCTCTGAAATACAGTGTCCGCAAGAAAGTCCGCATCAAATGGGATTTTTTTTTATTATTAGGTATAGGTAAAAATTGAAAAAGCAGTTAGTTTGTGCTTACCTAAAAACCAAAAATGACGTATACTGAAGCAGCTGTACGACTTGCGTTACCTGTCAAATTTGACATTTTTAATAAAATAGGTTCAAAAATGCCCTTATTTATCAAAATATCGAAAAACTTTATTCGAGAAAGTTGTTTATTTAGGCATTTTTAGCCTCTGTACGAAATTTTGATAGTCTAATACAATTTTTATTTTTTGCCAGATTCTTGAAAATTTTGATCAACCCTCGTAGATTAACTTTTGTACATCGATGTAAAACCATTTGCCTTTACTTCATTTGTAATCTTAATGCAATTTTGTGTAAAATTTTTGTTTCCAATTATTTATTTTGCTTCAAAAACTGAAATTGTTATTGATCAGTATGTAATGGTTGATGCAAAGTTTATCTAATTACATCAGTTTTGCCAAAACCGACGTTTCTCATTTTTATTAAGTTAGTACAGATGTACAAAAAGAAAATAGTAGGAAGGTTTCGTTGAAATTTTACTTAATTAATATTAAATTAAATTAATTATATTAAACTATATTTTTGTTGAATAAAATGTTTCGAGCGATTAATATTTATTCTTTTTGATCCAATATTAATTAAGTAAAATTTCAACGAAAGCGTCCTAGTATTTTCATTTTGTATCTCTGTTTACTAACTTAAGAAAAATGAGAAACGTCGGTTTAGGCAAAACTGATGTAATTAGATAAACTTTGCATCAAACATTACATACTGATCAATAACAATTTCAGTTTTTGAAGCAAAATAAATAATTGGAAACAAAAATTTTACACAAATTTGCATTAGGATTAGAAATGAAGTAAAGGCAAATGGTTTTACATCGATGTATAAAAGTTAATCTACGAGGGTTGATCAAAATTTTCAAGAATCTGGCAAAAAATAAAAATTGTATTAGACTGTCAAAATTTCGTACAGAGGCTAAAAATGCCTAAATAAACAACTTTCTCGAATAAAGTTTTTCGATATTTTGATAAATAAGGGCATTTTTGAACCTATTTTATTAAAAATGTCAAATTTGACAGGTAACGCAAGTCGTGCAGCTGTTTCAGTATACGTAATTTTTGGTTTTCAGGTAAGCAAAAACTAACTGCTTTTTCAATTTTTACCTATACTTAATAATAAAAAAAAATCCCATTTGATGCGGACTTTCTTGCGGACACTGTATATAAAATCCAAAGGTAAAATGTTTAAAACTCACACTACACAAAAAACAGCCACGGAAACACTTAAAAAACCAAAATCGGAAGAAAATAATATGACGCAAACTGACGCGTAATCTTGCGATGGCCCACTGCTGTTCTGGGAACTTTTAATGACGAAACCAGATCAGCTGTTAATATCAAATGTCATTGTCTTTTGTCGAAAAGTTAACTCTACTATCCTATAGCGTAGAGCCAATCCAATAACAAATTAACCCATTGACGAAATCGTATTCCATTCTGAAGTAAATCAACATATTACAAATTTCGCTCCTCCACTTTGTATGCCGAACTTACGCTGTTAAAAGTATTAACATGATGAGGAAAATTTAAATCTTTGTCTAAAACCTTATAAAATGTGTGACGTATGGCAACGCCGCAGTAAAAGATCCGCGCCCAAAGATGTGACCGCCACGACATTGGTCTGAGGTCATGATGACGTTGTTTCATTCATTTTCGTTTAGGAATGTCCACAGAAAATGTGTCGCGAAAAAACATCGATGTTTGGGACGCATTGAAAAAAATTTATTTTTCGAATTACAAAACAAATCACAAATCTAATTATTCTAAGCTCACGCAAACCCGAACAAACCAAAGATCGAAGGTATAATCAAGTTCAAGAGACAACGCGAAAGAGTTATTTAACGAATAATATTAGGGCCTAATCTATCGATTAAAATGCATCGATGCATCGACAAATATCAAATGACCTCGATGCAACGATAAATCGCATTGAAAATATCGATGTATATCGAACCCAACAACGTTTATTATTCCTTTAACAGCGATCTGACATTTTCGTCAGTTAATCAGTTTTGTGTAATAATTGTTGTGGTTTTAGTGTTTTGTGATATTTTTTGGAGACTAATTACGATAAGTTGCAAATGTCTAGTAGGTATACAAGAATTCGGAAAATAATAATACTTTTCATAGGTGAGTAAATAGAAAGTTGGGTTATTTGTAGGTTAGGTTTAAACTATAGTAGCAAGGTTACATTCAAAGGTAAAGCCACCGTAATCCCCACTCACGGCCACACCCAGCTGGGTGAAAATCGTCCATGCACAAACCCGGATTGTATTGCCACTCGAAATACGCAACCATGAATGTTTTGTGCTGTTCCGTAAAGCCCATTATGTGAATTGTTCAAGAAATTGGAAAAATTAGCGATGAATCAAATTACTTGTAACGACTGTCAAAGATGACGGAATAACTGATTGATTGTTCATTCAGGTAGTTACTGACACCCAACAGGTATTAAGCTCTACGGTTAAGGTTGAATTCTCAACGTCGTTTAATTTATTACCAACCTATAACCTATTTCGCTTTGTTTTTTCAAGTTTATTATTTTTTAAACTAACGTTTAAATAAAATCAGTATCGTCGGCACATTACTTAGGTAATATCTGATATATTACAAAAATATCAATTTATTTCATTGCTAATTTTGGGAGAACTGTATAGTGAAAGAACAATGAGTGACAATGACATAATAATGTTAAAAAAAATCTTACCCGATATTTTTTGCTATACAATTCTCCTAAAATAAGTTATAAAATTCCTTGATATTTATTAAATATGTCAATTATTACCTATAGAATATCAAGTCGATACTGATTTTCTTTAAATTTTGTATAAAAGCTAGAAAACATAAATAAATCTACGCGAAATAGGTTATAGGTTGGCACGCATGTTGATACTCCCACCTTAAGCATTACGTCCTTAGATTCAAGGCCCTCTTATTTGATGCAAATAATTTTATATTGCAATGATTTTTCCAGCCAAAAAAAAATTTACATCATGCAGTAACGGAATACATGTAACAAACACCCATTCAGCATTTTTTTGTCCCGCCCGCCCGCCGGTGCGGTGGTTCCAAAACAAAATACCTCAATTTTGCAACAAGGGCTCAGTTTTTGTTACTTTCTGTATCAAGTTTCCCAAAAACGACTTTTGTTCCCGCGACAGCGAAAGGCCCTGGCAGGGCAGTCACGCAACGCTATGTTAGCAGTGACGTGTCGTAAGGGGGCCGACTGCCCAAACCGCCCCTTTTCCTTTGTTCTTTGTCAAAGTTGGACTCGACATTTTAAATATAAATAATTGTTGAAATTACTTAAAAAAGAAGTTGCGATTCTGAACTTTATACACACGTACCGGGTGATTCAATAAGAAAGGCAGCCGGCTATATCTTGGAAACTACTAAACGTAGAAACTTGGGATAAAAAAAAGTATGATTAAAGCGGTCATGAGAAAATTCCGGAAATAATTTTTAAGTTCCGCATTTTGCCGCAAGAGGGCGTAATTGAAAAGTAAATTTTAAAATTTTACATAACTCCGAAAATTCCACATTAAGGTTGAATTCTCAACGTCATTCAATCTATTGCCAACCTATAACCTATTTCGCGTTGATTTTTTGAGTTTATTATTTTAATAACTAACATTTAAAGAAAATCAATATCGTCTGTACATTATTTAGGTAGTATCTGATATATTACAAAAATATCAATTTATTTCATTGCTAATTTTGGGAGAATTGTATAGTAAAAGAACAATGAATGACAATGACATAATAATGTTAAAAAAAATCTTACCCGATATCTTTCGCTATACAATTCTCCTAAAATAAGTTATGAAATTCCTTGATATTTATTAAATATGTCAATTATTACCTATAGAATATCAAGTCGACACTGATTTTCTTTAAATTTTGTATAAAAGCTAGAAAACATAAATAAATCTACCCGAAATAGGTTATAGGTTGGCAAGCATGTTGATACTCCCACCTTAAGGTATATGTTTGATAACACCATTTTAAAGATTGGACAATTATGCATCATTTTGGTATTATGCTCATTGGCGTACCGACTTTAATAAGAGTGGGGGAAGTTGTTGAAGTGTAAACATTTAAATCGCTGTAACTTCTAAACGACTTATCTGATTTTAGCAAACTAAAGACTGTTTGGAAGAGAAATGTATGCCCTTTCACCAATCGTATTTAGTTGTCCATAATATTTCTCAATAAAATTGCTAGAGGGCGCAATCTGTAATAATAATAGTTTTTTTGATTTTATCCCGAAAATTCAAATCATACGGTATAATTATGATACCATAATCAAAAAGTAGATTAAATTTGCTAGAAAAAATATTAAAACCGCAGCTCGATATCTTTGTTCGTTTCAGAGTTATTTCCAAAACATTAATTTTTAATACAAATTGCGCCCTCTAGCAATTTTATTTGAAACTATTGTGTACCATTGAATATGACAATTAAAGGTACTTACCATTCTCTTCCAAACAAGCTTAAATTGAGTGAAATCGGATAAGTCGTTTAGAAGTTCCAGCGATTTTAATGTTTTCACTTTCACTTGATAAGAGTAGGAGAAGCTATTGTTTCTATACGTTTCTATGAACAAATATGGCCGCATAGCCCTGGCAGCTAAGGCCACCCAAACGAACGGAATGGAACGTTTATCCCAAAGCAAAGACTTCTAATATATGACGATTTTTTTTTAATATGGCCAAAACCATTTTTTATACTCTAATTTTTTAAAGTTAGATATTAATATTTTTGTTATTTGCCTTACTTAACAAAGGTGTGAGGATAGATATTCGGGAATAAAATCAACAACTTTTTGTAAAATAAGGTCTCAAAACGCTATTTTGCTCAAAAAGGTCGATAATTTTGTCCATTCCGCACCTTAAAAACCAAGGCAATTTTTTATGCTAAAAAGTAAGAATAAATTATGCATTATATATTAACAAAACTTAAATTACAACAGGACGTCTATTCTCGAAATAGGCGAATGATCATTTCAAGAGAAGTGATTACTTTTTCTCTTAAAAATGTTTAAACTGTATTCTTGAAACTTAAAATTACTATTCATTTCCATACAGTGGCGCACCCAGGGGGGGGGCCAAGGGGGCCTTGGCCCCCCCAAAACCCCCAATGAAATAAAAATTATAAAAGTGGATAAGTATTTTAAAAAGTAAATTTTCTTAGATTTACCTCACAGGCCTCGTTTGAGGGGGGCCAGGTGGGGCATTTGCCCCCCCCCCCCCCTGGAAGTTGACTTATTGACAAAAGTTGACTTATTGAGGTTTAATATGGTTTGATTGAATTTATGAATTTATTATTTCGAGTTTTCCTTTATATTTTTGTTATTATTTTGGGGTAATAAAGACTTATTTTAATAAAAATAAACAGTTTTAATGCCAAAACGACTATGAATGTTTAAGAAACATGTTTAGCTCATTAAGTATTGAGCAAAAAATTGAAATTAAAATTAAGGGAAGACCTAAACTCTCGAAATTAACTTGATACATACCACAAAGTGTAAATCGAGGGACTTTATTATTATTGATAAGTTTGCTGCAAATAAAAACAGATGAATGAACTTTACTTTTAAACAATGTACCCACTAATGAAAAATAAATTAGCCTTTTTATTTTTTATCTTATTTCATTTTCAATAAAATAAGAAGGTAATCATAAATTTTTAAAATATTTACTATAATAATTATTGACCAAATTTGGGCGTGCATGGTCTTAAAAAAATTTCGCCTGCGGCGCATTTCGCCTACAGCAGGCTTTTAGTTCACCCTTAAGTTAACAAGTCACAAGCCGCCAATGCCCCCCCCTAAGAAACCGTTTAACGACTCCCATGACTAGGCTATTGCGATCGTCCCTGCAAGAGTACCTGTTAAAAAAGCTCCAAAGTTCTAGAAAAATGCGTAACTTAAAAGTTTATTCAAAAATTTGCTTCCAGCACTGGTTGGCGGGCCCCCCCTAACATAAAATCCTGGGTGCGCCGCTGTTTCCATACGATGTGAGCATATGATGTGAATTGTCCCTTCTCGCGAGAGAGCGTTCACTTCTCTTAAATTGGAGAATAGACGTCCAGATCTTCAAAAAATATATCTTGTGTGAATAAAATCTTGAAAAAAACTAAGAGGAAAATTTATTGACCCAAATATAAAAATAATATTTTGGAATATATTTTTCATCGGTAAATGCCCCTAGAATATTTTAAGGGAATTTAAGAACGTTTCGAGTCTTTATAAAAAATAGACTAAAAATATTAATTGGGTGCCTCAACAACAAGAGCACCATACAGCGCTCTAAAATTGGGCACAATAATTAAAGTTTTGACATACTAAAATGGCCGCGGTGTCGGTACAAATCAAAGGGATGTCAAGGTGACAGGAAATTAAAATTAAGGGAAGACCTAAACTCTCGAAATTAACTTGATACATACCACAAAGTGTAAATCGAGGGACTTTATTATTATTGATAAGTTTGCTGCAAATAAAAACAGATGAATGAACTTTACTTTTAAACAATGTACCCACTAATGAAAAATAAATTAGCCTTTTTATTTTTTATCTTATTTCATTTTCAATAAAATAAGAAGGTAATCATAAATTTTTAAAATATTTACTATAATAATTATTGACCAAATTTGGGCGTGCATGGTCTTAAAAAAATTTCGCCTGCGGCGCATTTCGCCTACAGCAGGCTTTTAGTTCACCCTTAAGTTAACAAGTCACAAGCCGCCAATGCCCCCCCCCCCCCCTAAGAAACCGTTTAACGACTCCCATGACTAGGCTATTGCGATCGTCCCTGCAAGAGTACCTGTTAAAAAAGCTCCAAAGTTCTAGAAAAATGCGTAACTTAAAAGTTTATTCAAAAATTTGCTTCCAGCACTGGTTGGCGGGCCCCCCCTAACATAAAATCCTGGGTGCGCCGCTGTTTCCATACGATGTGAGCATATGATGTGAATTGTCCCTTCTCGCGAGAGAGCGTTCACTTCTCTTAAATTGGAGAATAGACGTCCAGATCTTCAAAAAATATATCTTGTGTGAATAAAATCTTGAAAAAAACTAAGAGGAAAATTTATTGACCCAAATATAAAAATAATATTTTGGAATATATTTTTCATCGGTAAATGCCCCTAGAATATTTTAAGGGAATTTAAGAACGTTTCGAGTCTTTATAAAAAATAGACTAAAAATATTAATTGGGTGCCTCAACAACAAGAGCACCATACAGCGCTCTAAAATTGGGCACAATAATTAAAGTTTTGACATACTAAAATGGCCGCGGTGTCGGTACAAATCAAAGGGATGTCAAGGTGACAGCTGATCGCGTGATAAACATCATATCATTAAAAGGTCAGGTTGAACCAGTACACATGGGGACACCGTCAAAAGGCAGATTTGCGATTACTATACAGGGTTCGTCACAAATAACATTTTTAGTTTTTTTAATTTTTGTTTTCAATTCCTTTATTTATTAAATGATTTTGCTAGTGTTGAAACTACAATTTCAACTATTAGATTTACAATTACTATATAGGGTTCGTCACAAACAACATTTTTAGTTTTTTTAATTTTTTTTTTCAATTCCTTGATTTATTAAATGATTTTGCTAGTGTTGAAACTACAATCTCAACTTTTAGATTTACAATTACTATATAGGCTTCGTCACAAACAACATTTTTAGTTTTTTGGATCTTTTTTTTTCAATTCCTTGATTTATTAAATGAATTTTGCTAGTATTGAAACTATAATTTCAACTATTAGATTTGCGTAGACGCATTGGCGTTGTTAAAAACAAGAATTTCCGCCGTCAATCGAGCTTGCCCCTTCTGTCCCCAGAACAACGATCCGCTACTGTACCCAGTACGCGGGCAATTACGGAACGCGTCTGCGGGGGTTAGGAGAAGCGGGGGGGTGCCTCCTCGTTAATTATAAAACTGATGGCCGAAGGCGTGGGGCGGGCGAGAGGGGGTCCGCGAACGGCGCGGAGCGACCCGCAATTACTATTTATTTATCGTCGGAGGGTGCAGATGGCCGGCCATTCTCCAGCCGGTGTGTGGGTCCCCGACGTCGCGAAACAGGCCGCGGGTTCAGAGGCGACTCGTGAACGTCGGCCACATAAAGTCCAGACTTGTAATCAGTTTTCTTTAAAACTGAAATAAATCGTTTAATTTATTTTGTACATATATTTCAGCAAGAAATCTTAAATTATTTACTAAGAAAACAATTAAACAACGTCTCTCCCGTTCTCTATACAAAAACTATTTAAAAATTATTTGCATCGAAAAGGGGCCTTGCATCTAAAGACATAATGCTTAGCCGTAGAGCTTAATACCTGTTGGGTGTTGGGTGGATTAACAATCAATCAGTTATTCCGTCATCTTTGACAGCCGTTACAAGTAATTTGATTCATCGCTAATTTTTCCAATTTCTTGAACAATTCACACAATGAGCTTTACGGAACAGCACAAAACATTCATGGTTGAAGCGTTTTTTCAAAACGGGTTTAGAGTAAATGGTGAGTGGCAATACAATCCGGGTTTGTGCATGGACGATTTTCACGAACATTTTCCTAACGTTGCTTTTATTGCTGGGGATTTTTATCATTGCCTGAAAAGAACCGTGGCGTGGCTGTGCTTAGGTAAACAGGTTCTATAAAACACAAAAAAGGAGCAGGAAGACCATCTGAAAGAACGGAAGAACTTGTTGCAAACGTTCGTGAAATAATGCAAAATACGCCAACAAATTGTATAAGACGCCTGTCCCAAGAAGTGGGAAGATCTTATGGAACATGCAGGACTATTCTTAAGAAGCATCAGCTAAATTTATTTTCTTATAAAGTGCAAGTATTCCAGGAAATACAAGCCGCAGATTTTAAAAGACGCAGGAATTACTCTCAATGGTTTACCCAAAATTTATAGGAAAGAGATGATTTATTAGACCTGACATTTTTTTCGGATGAAGCCTGGTGTTTGGTTAGCTGTTTCCCGAAGAAAAATTGTTGGTCCTATTTTTTTCCATGACACAGTTACAGCACAGCGGTATAGAGACAATATTTTGAATCCATTTGTGGAGCAATTACTTGACGACGAACTACGTTTTGGATATTTTCAACAGGATGGTGCAACCGCTCATACAGCCGCCGAAACTATTACCTACTTACGCAATTTTTTTGACGACAGATTGATCAGTATTCGATCAAACATTGAATTCCCACCTAGATCACCTTGTTTAACGGTTATGGATTACATCGTTTTTCCTCATTTAAAGAACACTATTTTTAAAACGCCAGTTGCAAATTTAGAACAATTACAAGAAAGGATTATCATAGAATGTGGTAACATTTCTCCAGAGATGCTGGTCAACAGTTTCGAAAATATGAAGAGACGTGTGAATTTATGCTTGGAGCATGGCGGTGGCCAATTTCAGCAATTTATGTAATTCTTTTTCTTTTTCTTTCTGTACCTATATTCTTACTTTGTTAATTTTGTAAACAACAAAAATAAATTTGTATTTGTCTACTTATTTTATTACTCATTAGTTTGGCATAATATCATGTCATAATATGAATTTGACAAAATTTTAACCTAGATTTGGTTAGATATATCGTCCCCATATCATTCTGATCTAAACCAAGCCCCACGTTTTTTAATCCAAGCCCTCTTTGATGCAAATAATTTTTGCTCGCACGGTAGTGTGCCATGTTTTGTGTCTGTGGTCTATAATGATTAAGATGAAATGATTCAAAGCTTTCACCCTTTGCATTATATTTTGAAGAAATGCACGCCTATGGATCACGAAGCTAACGGAAAACGCGAACATCAGGCGGCCGCCGCGCTATACGGGTCGGTTTTTCCTCGTTTTGCCAGTCGCGCTCATCCCCATTGAAATGGGTTTTGGCTCGGGCTTGTAGCCGCTGCCATCGTCGCCGTCTAAACGACTTTTATGGCAAAAACACCATTGTCCCACGAAAACGAAATGCGGCATTGTTCCCATGCCAACATTACCAACGGCTTTAAATTGTACAGGGGAAATGTAATTTCAAATCCGAAAAATCGATACAATATTATTATGTTTAATCTACAGTGACCTGCATAAAGTTAACCACATAATAGCTTCGTTCGTGCAGCGGGCAGAAACCGTCGGCAGACTAACGACGCATGCGCATATATTTAAAAGCATTCATAAGTACGTTACGTACAAGATAAATCCCGAACCGCTACTAAAAAATCCGACGTTCGCAGATGCCGAATAACTGTCACTTATAATCTCCCTAGCAGCAGAATTATTACCGAATATTTCTCTCATGTGTAAAAACTACCATATGAAGCGGGAACTTTTCGACGAAAATTGCCTAGTAGGTGCGAAAATGTCCCGCCGAAAATTTCCCTATAGGTCCGTATCTAAGTAACAATAATTAATATTTACAATAGCACCTTGTAGGTGTATTATTGTGTTGATATTATGTATTTGTCATTTTGACATACATAAATCAAATTTAAAAGGTCGTAAAAATGTCGCGATTTGAAGGTGATTCATTAAGTTTAATTTTAGAGAAAGTTACCGAAAGTAAACCTAAAAATACATTACTAAACCACCAGTATATATGGATACAGTTCATGGATTTTATTAAAGAGATAAATTATAGTTTAAACGAAAATACTTTAATACCGACGCTGGCCAATATTCTGACTGACTGGGCCTACAATATGAAAAAGAAAAATGGTGAGGATTATAAAGATTTTACTGTAAAGACTATTTGGAACGTTACGTCAAAATTATTAATGGAAAAATATCAAAACGAATATAACATTAAATTTAATCCCTTTACCGATACGGAATTTAAAACAGCCCGCGAAGCAAAAGGTGCCAAAAGGAAGCAGTTGCAGACAGACCCGCAGAAAAGAAAGGAAAGCGCTGTATCACTTAAATACAATGAGTTTAAAAATATGGTACAGAATGGTGATGAAGAAACGCCTGATGGATTGCAAAAAAAAATTGTTCTTTGTTTTGTCATGCGAACTAGCATGGCGAGGAGGAGAGGGAGTAAAATGTTTAATTTCGTATTTCAAAGACGATATTAATAACGCAGGAGAAAAAACAGGCAGAATGGAATACAACCCAATATTCGACAAAACAACACAAGGAGGAGAAAAACCTTGTGCACCATCCAAGTGGCTAGTTAAAAACAAAATTAATCCGGATTTGTGTCCAGTAAGGTTGTTTAAAAAGTTCTTAGAAAAAAGAAATAACATAAATATTCCGCGATTGTTTTTAACTGTTAATCCTTTCTGGAAATTGGGCAAATGGTATAAGAATATCCCTGTCGGAAAAAATATAATCACTCGGTGGACCTCAACGGAAGCAAAAAAGTCAGGTTTAGCGACTGAAAAGGTTAAAATCACCAACCATTCACTGCGTGCAACAGCTGTTTCGAAAGTAGCAAAGCAAGGGGTTGAAGAAAATACGCTAATAAAAATTACTGGACATTCCAACCCAAAATCCATAAAGCCGTATCTTCAACGCTAGACGAGGAACACCACTCTAATATAGTAGAAAAAATGAGGGAAGACAATGATAAGGCTAATCATAACCCAGAAACTAATATCTGTATGCCAGGTTCTACAAGTTCTAATTCAATGGCAAACTCACATACATTAACAAGTAATGCAGCAGACTCCAAAAATAGTAATTTTTACAATAATTGTGTTTTCCACTGCAATTCATGCAATTTTTAATTTGTTTATTTTCATATACTTAATTAAATATAACGTTTAAATAAAAATATTAAATTTTGTGCTTTCATTTCACGTACTCGAGAAATATTATACCGAATTACATTCATGCATCAAAATAGACCTGATAATTTTGATGCACTTATGTAATTACTTACGATAATTTTTTTCAAGGTAACGAATGTTTTTGTTGATAGAAAATTATCCCGAGACGAAGGTGCCAAAAGTGCATGTAGAAAGAGCTTTCTGTTTTTCGATATGTTTATAAATAACGTCACAAAAAACAAAAACGAAAAATGAACTTTTCGTTTTTTTTTTCGATATCTCCGGAAGTAGTCGGAATTTGCTTAATTTCTCACTGGCATTAGTAACTTAAGCTCCAAATTATCCAACTTTGCCCCAATTTAACCTTTCCTATATATTGTATAGTTTCCGAGATCCCAATGATGAGCATCGAATTTGGGACACCCTGTACATCTATAAATGTCTGGCCCCCACGAAAAAACAGATAAGTCGACTTTCTAAAAATTTTCAGGAGATTCAAAACAATATTAATTTAGTTGAGGTAAATTGCCTAAAAAGTATTATGGGAATCTCTTACTGATTTTTACAACTAAAATAGGTATTGTAAAGGGTTTTTTCTACAGACGTGTGGAAAAACCAATTTTCCGCACGGATATCAGTGCGGAAAATTAATTTTTCCACACTAGTGCGGAAAAATTTTTCAGCACGATTATGTCAAAAATCCGTGCGGAAAATTGGTTTTTCTACAATAGTGCGGGAAAAATTTTCGGCACGATTATGTCAAAATCAATAATTTATCAATTATAACTTGTAGTTATTACTTTTTTTCTCAGAATTAGTTACTGTTACATATGTATGTGATTGTTATAGTTAATTAAAAATTATTAAATTTCTTTGAAATATGTGTTACTTATTTCCACACGTCTGTAGAAAAACTATTGTACCTGACACGTGCGGAAAATGTTTTCCCTGCACTCGACTGCTTAACCGAACTCCGCTACGCGTCGTTCGGTGAACGGCAGACTCGGGCGGAAAAATTCATTTTCCGCACTTGTTAGGTAAATAGCTATTCCAATAAGAACGATATGATTTCAAAATGAAATAAAATTAAAATAATTTCAGATACAACAAAACGTTTTATATTATCTTAAAGTATAGTCGATAACATTTATGTTTTGAATAACACATCGTTTAAATGTCCTCCGCGACTTCGTGTACACGAGCGAATTCGACGAACCCAATTTTCGATGACTTTATGCAATAAATCGGGCGTGATCTGACGAATGCAGGGTTCAATGTTCAACCTTAATGCATCAAGTGTTTGTGATCTGTTTTCATAAACCTTAAATTTCAAATAGCCCCACAAGAAGTAATCTAAAGGAGTTAAACCACAGCTTCTTGGAGGCCACTGAACAGTAGCATTCCTTGAAATTATCCTTTCGTCAAACTTTTCTTGCAGTATATCGATAGTTTTATGAGCAGCTGCTGGAACCACATATCCTCCAAATCAAGTGCATCTAAATTTGGCCACAAAAAAATTCTTAACATCTGTCGATATCGTTCACCATTCACTGTAACTGCATCTCCTGCCTCATTTTGAAAAAAAAATGGTCCGATGATGCCACCATACCATATACCACACCATACAGTTACCTAGTTACCTTTAGCGGATACAAAGGCTTCTCATGAATCTGTTGTGGATTGTTTTTACACCAAAAACGGCAATTTTGCTTGTTAACGTATCCACTTAACCAAAAATTAGCTTCATCTGAAAAGATAATTTTTTGGCAAAATTAGGATCCCTTTCAAGTTGTTCTAAACTCCAAGCAGAAAATTCTCTGTGCCGACGATGGTCCAGTGGCTTAAGTTCTTGGGTCAAAACAATCTTATACGGGTGTAAATTCAAGTCTTCTTTCAAAATACGCCAAGTTGTCGTTTTTCTAATCCTTAACTCTTCAGCACGACGAGGAATTGATAAATTTGGATCCACTGCAACACTAGCTCTTACAGCAGCAATATTCTCAACAGTTCTTGCGTTTCGATGTCTTCTTGGTGTTTTTACATCGTGAACGAACGAACAAACCCGAACAAACCCGACGAATGGCAAGCAAAGGAGGACGATTATTTACACCAAAGTTTTCGCGAAGTGCGCGATAAGTGTTCACAAAAGATCGTCTATTTTCGTAAAATTTTTGGATAATAACCAAACGTTCTTGAAGCGCGTATTTAGCCATAATAAATTGTTATAGTTTACTGACAATAACTGACAACTGATGACAGGTATAACTTTATTACCATGGTTACCATATCATTTCAAAATCATATCGTTCTTATTGGAAACCCCTTTATAAGTTAGAATATTGTTATATGCAATGAAACGATCTTAAGTGTATTTTGAGCGACTTACAAGGATATTCACAACTATAGTTTAGGATACATTTTAGGATAACTCGGGATATCTGAACTGTGTTTTTAAAATACATACTTTGGAAGACTTATTCAATATTATATTAAAGGTAATATTCATTTATCATTATTTATTTTGCAATAGTAAAAACTTATTAAGCACAACAACACGACCAAAAAGAGAATATTAATAATATTGCGCTACTATTGCTCGTCGGGAACGATCTCCACTATATCTAGATCTATGTCAGGAACATCAGCTACCAATAAACTGTATTCGTAAAAAGGTCGAAACTCCATGTCAATAAGGGGCAAAAGTTCCAGAAGGTTCTTTTTCTTGTCTTTGTTAATTACAACGGGTCAATTATGTAGCTTTGACAGTCTGAGTGCTGCTGCTTGTTTTCCTCCCAATTTTAAATAATCATACAAACTCGTCGATATAATATTCTATCTACTGGATAATTATTATAACCTCAAAAACAACCACCTGCTGAGAGAACAAACAGATAAGTTAACAAGTTTTTAGCGTGTTTATTTCTCCGTGCACCAGGAAACAACTATATATATATTATTTGAACATAATTGTAACACCGCCTCCTTGAACAACAAGATAAGTTTACTTATCTGCTTATTACTAAAAACTAATATTAGCAAGAAGTAGAATAACTCAATTTATCATATTTAAAGAATAAATTTTTGTTATATTCGAAAATCACATGTTCACAGAATACGTAAGATATTCGACTTATTTGCTTATTCACAAAAAAGGTAATGGTTTGTTCCACAATCATATATGAATATCTCATTTTTGCAGATTTGGTGACTTGTTTGCTTATTCGCCGGGGCCAGAGAAATACGTTTAAAAACATACACTGAGAAAAAGCCTTTCATTCCTTATAAGAATCCACATACCCTTTATACAACTGTTTTATACTATATGTGACAGCAACGCGCTTTCCTTCTGTAAGAGAACGAAACGTATTGCTAGACCGTTATTGTGTAGTCATAATATCACAGTAATTTAGCCAATAGGAAATAGGAGTTAATGCTACCAGCTACCATAGAATGGTTTATAGCCATTATTACTCTGAATACTCACAGTAATTAACAAGTTTTATTGGGGGTGTAATCTGGTTTTATATATAGTCCACAGTACAAGGTCCCTTAATTTTAATGATACATACAAATGTCAAACTGCGTGAGTGCCTTCTTTGGGACGAGTCCGACAAACTTTCTTATGCGAAAACTTTCGGCGCTGCTGCGTTTTCGAATGCCCGATTCCCAGAAGTGTCGATATGACGTCATTATGACTCCCCGTACATACAAGCTTGATTTTTTAAAAATTGTTTAATAAAATTAATTTAAAAATTGTGATCGACTTGTCCTACAAAAATCATGCTGCGTGTGGAGTGTCCACCACCCCCAAAATGTCGATATGACGTCACTATGACTCCACGTATATACAAGTTTGATTTTTTGACAATTGTTTAATAAAATTGAGTTAAAAATTGTGGTCAACTTGTCCGACAAAAATCATGCTGCGTATGGAGTGTCCACCACGCCGAAATTGTCAATATGACGTCATTATGTCTATCCGTACATACAAACTTGCATTTAATAATTTTCGATTTAAGATAAAGTACTGATTGTAAAAAAATATGTGTCCTACGAATATAGTACTAATAATACATGTAAAGTCGCCACAGTGGTTCTTTTCCCGTGCGTCATCACTTTCACGTCATCAAAATCGTATGAATCAAATCAAAATTACGAGACGAAAAAAGTCAAAACTAAGTCCAAGTTCATAAAATGGACGTGCCTGCCTACCGTTTGACGTACCTACATAATATCCCGAAAAATTATTATTTATTTTAAGTTTTTCCCGGCATTCTCTATTATCTAAAAGAAATTGACAAACAAATGTTAATACATTTAATACTATTTTTAAAGCTTAAAATCTAGAAAAGTTTGGTGTTTTATTGACTATTAAAATTGCAAGAGTAAAATTTTTTACATCCTTTCATTTAAGGAAATTTAGCCACTGCCGTAAACTTTTCAAAGAACTTTCACGGTTAGAATATTTAAAATAAATAAATTGGCTATTATAAAAATCCATAAATACTTACCGCCAAAACAGATGGTGGGTATAATTAGCTCTAAAAAGAACTATTTTTAGAAAAAGGAACAGTTTTAAGGCACACAAATATACAAAATACGAATTAGATTGGCAGATCAAAATAAGGCGTTCTAAAATACAACGGTAGTCAACTAAACAAATAAAAAAAGTCGTTTATAGTTTTGTTTTTGTCTAGCATGTTATATTATTGCGGAATCTTGGAGACGTTCTTTTATGCTTTTATTCAAACTTGTTACTGTAATAAATAAGGATGCAGAGTTATCAACCACGTTGAGTCCTGATCGTTGATTGATGACGCACGGGAAAAGATCCACTGTGGTGACTTTATGTATGGGGAGACATAATGACGTCATATTGACATTTTCGGCGTGGTGGACACTCCATACGCAGCATGATTTTTTTCGGACAAGTTGACCACAATTTTATTAAACAATTGTCAAAAAATCAAACTTGTATATACGTGGAGTCATAGTGAAGTCATATCGACATTTTGGGGGTGGTGGACACTCCACACGCAGCATGATTTTTGTAAGACAAGTTGATCACAATTTTTAAATTAATTTTATTAAACAATTTTTAAAAAATCAAGCTTGTATGTACGGGGAGTCATAATGACGTCATATCGACACTTCTGGGAATCGGGCATTCGAAAACGCAGCAGCGCCGAAAGTTTTCGCATAAGGAAGTTTGTCGGACTAGTCCCAAAGAAGGCACTCACGCAGTTTGACATGTGTATGTGTCATTAAAATTAAGGGTCCTTGTACTGGGGACTAATACTGTCATAGTTCCGACTAGCAGTTGTAATGAAACTTGACATTAATCATAATAATATTTGCTTGCTACTGTTAATAAACCATTTACTTACCACTAAAAATCAGTAGGTGCTGTAGTTCTCAAAAATTTAAATAGCTTTCTAGTGTGATATTGTTCTCGTCGTTTAACATTGCATATTATGATTATCTATTATGCAACATGGTTTACTGAGATGGTAAAATTCGTCCATAGATTATAAAGTCTAATACTATGGGTTGTGCGAAATAAGAATCTTCTATTGATTTATCTGACATGCAAAGTTTAAAAAAACTTAAATACTAAGTAAAATAAATAATATAGGGAAAAGAAAAGCATAAAGTCTTTCTCCACCATTTTAATTCAATAGCTAGGCGAACCTAGGGTAGAATCGACATGTTTCGAGTGTAGAAACACTCATCATCAGGAAATTGAAACAAATATAATGAACAGCTGATGTTGTTAGCAAAAGAGAAAATAAAAATAAAATTAAAAGGTGTAACTAATCCATAATGGAGCTTTCAATTGCACGCATGGGGAGTGAAAAAACTTTTTCTTTTTTTTTCTATTATGTAAATACTATTTCTGACTATTTGAGTAATTGTGAACCTTAATTGAGCTTTCCCTCGATACCATTTTATTAATTCAGTGGAAACTTTTTAGCATACTGAAAGGCACTTTAATTTGACCCCCCCCCCCTTTCAATGTCAAGTTCAAGTTCATCTCCCGTCAGGGTTAGACACGTGCTGGTCGCAGCGAACTTATTTTTAAGATGTTCATGAAAAACGTAACTTTTTTAAAATTTTCTCTGAAAATGTCTTAAACTTATTATTTCTTCTTTATACTAAATATGTCAGTTTTGACTCCTGCTGGGGTAACTGGGCCGTAACAAGCTTGGTACCCCAAAAGCATTTTATTTCAAACTAAATGGTAAGCTAATCTAACTTATTTTATTACATTTCATTCATTACATCCCTCTTTTTTTATCTTTTACAGAAAGCATCTACACGATTTTAATAAAAAATACATACTTTTCTTTCTCTCTCCCTCATACTTGACGTATTTCACACCTCTTCGACATAGTTGAATCTAACTAAAATATTTTTATCACGTACACTTAAAATGATTTCTACAAAGTCCTTTATTTGATACTTTCTAATTTTTCTTTTCTATTCCCACCCACAGTGGCTTTTCACTGGTCCTTGACCTTTTAGCGTGCTGATTTATCTTCTGTTGTTTGATTACAAAAAGTTTTTTCACTCCCCATGCATGCAATTGAAAGCTCCATTATGGATTAGTTCCACCTTTTAATTTTATTTTTATTTTCTCTTTTGCTAACAACATCAGCTGTTCATTATATTTGTTTCAATTTCCTGATGATGAGTGTTTCTACACTCGAAACATGTCGATTCTACCGTAGGTTCGCCTTGCTATTGAATTAAAATTGTGGAGAAAGACTTTATGCTTTTCTTTTCCCTATATCATTCCTCCACTTTGAGTATGGACTATCCCAAGTAGCATTTTTAGACACATTACGGTAAATGTGTCTAAACTATTGTTTCTGTTTCCGACACAAATTGGAAATTGTTGGCAACATGTATGGAAATATTTTCGAAACGTATACATTTTAAATGGCACATTAGCACGTGTTTCCAAGTGGTTGGTACGGGCTGTGACTTTCGCTGTTTCGACGCAAAATCGAAACTTTTATCGAAAATGTTTCGAAAAATGTTCAGAAGTGTTTGGAACATGTTTCCATAAATGTGTCGAGTGAGAGTTCATTTTACAAAGAGGGCGCTGACTGTTGGAATTGTAAATTGTCAAAATGGAAACATTATTGAAACAAATAATTAGATATATAATATCTATCTCTCTGCAGGTTGTAAAATAAAAGAAAGTAAACAATATGATGACAGCATAATTTCGCCATAATGAATTTGTCACCAGAGTATTTTCTATAAGTGATAAATTTTTTTCGTATGGTTTATTGCAGAGGAGATCCAAAAATCGTTGACGAAATAAATTTTATCGTGCAATTTAGTAATTTAGCTTTATATTCTTAAGACGCTATTGACATTTACACACAAAATAAATACTTTGTCAAAAAATAAAATCTTAAATATTTTTAAAATTTTACTTAATTCTTCTTTCAATTGATTAAGCTAGCAAAATGGAACTAATGTAACCACTTTTTTACATTTCAAATGACGCAGGAAGTTAATTAAAGTCCATTTTAATAATATAAAAATGAATTTGTCAAAATGGCCGCCAGAAAGCGAGAATTATTCTGGTCTAAAATGGAGTCGACACACAATTTCTAGTATTTGGTTTCTATAATGTTTCGATAATCATGTAGCTATAATTCATAGAAAATGTGTCGAAACATGAAGAATGTTTCGATATTGTACCGAAACCATGTGAAACAAACGTCGCTAAAGTAAAAAATGCACAGTCCCGTCAAGAGGAAGGTTAAGCTTAGAAGCATAAAACTTCTGTATACGGTCACGGTATACACTACCACTTTACACTTTCGTTGATATATAACCTACAAAATTGGTTTGTACTTTGTTGAACGTTTAATAAAACTTTTGTAAAACCTCAAAGAATGATTAAACTGTTGTTTTCTTCCCATATTAACAAAACAAAAATGTACAATTTATAGGTTATAATCGTTATAATCGAGGTTATAATAATTGTCCGGGTGCGGTAGTGTAAAGGTTTCTGGCAGTTTCGAAAATTATTTTCTGCGCAAGTTTCGTAATTAAATGGATATCACTGTTTGGTAAATATTTCAAAGCAGAAGAATACCAATTTGTTTTAAATCACTTAATTCGAAAATGTGTCGCTACAATTTGGGAGCACATGTGTCTAAACACAATTTCATAATATTATATAAAAATGTTTCGAAAAATTTTCTTTTGTGCGTTTCCTAAATGTATCGACACTGTAGTTTGGAAAGTATTTCGAAACTAACAGTTCTTAATCGTTTCTAGTAACTAAATTCGAAAATGTGTCGCAAAAGTTTCGAAACACATGTGTCTCCACACAATCTAAATAATTTTAATCGAAAATGTTTCGAAACGTTTCTCAGCAAAGAATTTGTGTCCAATTTGTGTCTATAATTGCTACTTGGAACTTCTTCAAAAATAAAATAAATTAATTGAAACAGGTATTGGTACGATCAATAAAATTCAAATTCAGACAGGACAGCTAGAAGACTCCGAACAACGATGTGACCTGCGCAACAAATACTACAACGCGCGGCTGGTTTGTTCGGGTTTGCCAATCGCTACGAACCCCCACCAACGTCTTGGTGGATTATAGGTTCTAACGGAAACAATTTGTTTTTGGGAACGCTGTTCTGCTTTCTGAATTGCAGAGAAAACACTTTACTGGCAACAAAATGCGTTGCATTGAGAAGATACAATTTATTTCTTAACAAAATTGCTTTACTAAAAGTAGTTAATTATTCAACAAGACTGTGCTACTAATGGAACTGATTATTATCAATAAAAACACTGTTCTAGCAAATCTGGAATTGATATAACACTAAATCGGGTTTGATGCACTAGCAATTTATTTAATATGGGCACGGTAGAATAAAGAAATAAATATGTACAGGGTCTTCCAACGAGGACTGAACAGGGGCTCATTTTTGAGCTTCCTTGTATTTAAAGAAAAATCCAAAATAGCCAATCGATGTACTTTTTCCTGCAGAATTCAAAAATGAACCCAGAAACAAAAGAGTTACGATATGGATACAGTGTTTTTTAAATGGAACATACGGATTAATGGATTATACGATTTTTGGAACGAGTGATTTTTTTTGTCCGTTCTGATAAAAATATTTAATATTGTGACAGCTATTTTTATTAAATTTTAATGTTTTATCCAGTATAATTTAACTTTAACCTGTTTGAAACATACAGTAGGTAATAAAGGTATAATCACCTTTGAATCCTTCAAAGTCAAAAAAATTTACAAATTTACTATAATATTGCCGAAATGACTTTGAAGGATTAAAAGGTGATTATACCTTTATTACCTAGTTTATGTTTCAAACAGGTTAAAGTTAAATTATACTGGATAAAACTAGTGTTGGGAAAAATCGACTTATTTTAATAATCGACTACCGGAGTATTCGAGTGATTTAAAAAACCGAATGAAATTCGATTTTTTTTTCACTCAAATTCTAATATTAATTATTAATATTGGCAGTTCACCGTTCATGTTGATATACAGCATTTGTATTGGGAATAACTGACTCGGTGTTGTTAATCGATTGATTTTTTGCGGATTATTAAATGTGGCGGAGATATTTGTGGATTTTTTGGCATGGTTCCCAGTTCCCAGATCTTACAATTTAATTTAACAACTTGACTACTTGACCTTGAGATGTCACGATATTGCATAACTCATGATATTTATGAATACTCACCACTAAACATTAAGTTTTCAGTAGACGCCGACGATTTAAATCTAAATAAAATAATAAATCCTATTATCCTACGCAGGCAACCCGTAATGCAGTATTTAAATCTAAATAATACATCATTACACAGGTAACCCGTAATGCAGTATTTAATTTAAATTATATTGCCAATAATAACCGAAACCACTCGGTTTAGCCGTTCGCTAGGAGATGGCTGTGGCCGCAGTGAGTGATTGACAGGCGGGCAGCAACTTTGGAGGCGCGTTGGAAAATAAAAACCATATGTTCGTCACTCATTTCGTCACTCCAATTATTTTCGAAGATTATCGAATAATTCAAGTGATTGAAAAAACCGAATGATAGGTTATTTTTCACTCGAGTGATCCCATCACTAGATAAAACATTAAAATTTAATAAAAATAGCTGTCTCAATATTAAATATTTTAATCAGAA
The DNA here is from genome assembly GCA_963969555.1 of Polydrusus pterygomalis. Lineage (NCBI taxonomy): Eukaryota > Metazoa > Arthropoda > Insecta > Coleoptera > Curculionidae > Polydrusus > Polydrusus pterygomalis. Next base: position 35,103,359 of record OZ018375.1, on the reverse strand, counting down.
CGGACAAAAAAAATCACTCGTTCCAAAAAATCGTATAAAAAAAGCTATGTTCCATTTAAAAAACACCTTATCCATAGCGTAACTCTTTTGTTTCTGGTTCAAATAAATTTTTGGTTTCATTTTTGAATTCTGCAGGAAAAAGTACATCGATTGGCTATTTTGGATTTTTCTTTAAATACAAGGAAGCTCAAAAATGAGCCCCTGTTCAGTCCTCGTTGGAAGACCCTGTACTCTGATATCAATGGGTTAATAAAAAAGTTATCAATTCAAACAATGTCTTAGCAAACCTGTTGAATTAGATCATTTCCCTCAGTGTATATTTAATTAAACTCCACAACCTTTTTTGGATAACTCTAATAGTAGAGCAGATATTACTTTGTGACACAAAAATAAGCCACCCTGATGTATGTACCACCTCAATTTGGCCAAAACTTTAAAACAACAAAAAAATGTCCATCCCCTTGCACGTCTCCATCAATGCTCGCTCCGGTTCCACCCGTGCACCCTCGGGGGATCGTCAGACGGACATTTCCTGGAAATGCTTGCTTGAATCGGATGCAGTGTGCGGTGCGCTATTTGAAATTGGCAGGCGGACAACTAAGGGGGGAGTTGGGTCCGCAAGCCCCCTAAAATAACGTGCACTTGTATGTAGCGACTCGCACATACAACGTATATAGTGGTCCAGTGGCGGCTTGTGACTAGCGAGTCAGGTGGGGCGCTGGCTTTAAATAATTTTTTTTTTAATGTCTATTATTTTCAAAAGTACGTGTCTGTTTTTTCTAACTTTCTCGTTGTGAATTTAAATTTCATCAGCATAAGCACTACTTAAACAAGTTAAAATATTAGTCCTAACATCTTAAAACTTACCACATTATAACGATGTTTTGCACAATTTTCATGTTTTTTTATTTTCCCTGAAAGATGTTTTGAGTCCTGCACCCCATTTATAGTCCAATTATCATCCCCGTCAAAAAGAAGACACACGAATCAAGAAAAAAATATTTTTTTCCTCACAACCGCATACCTATTCAGGATTTTTTATTATATATTTCTTTGTCAAACTTACGCGTAAACTGTGCCTTACTTTTACATTTTGATTGCACTTGTACTATGTTCAATTTCTAGTGGCCGCCCTGCATTTTTAAATCAAGTTTTTCACTTAAGCTCAGAGAACTAAACACAAGCTTCTGTAAATCACTGACCTTCATATTACACGACATTTTCCAACTTTATAATGTAACTAATAAATCAAATCAAAGCAAATAAACAAAACATTAGCGCCTAGCGGCCATCGACAGGTCGCCTCGTCAGAGCACATAATATATCGATTATTCTACCGTGGCATCGCGAACAGCTGTTGTTGGGCGCGGAAAATTGGAGCTCGTGCGTGGCCGCTCGTTGTGCGATGTGTAGGTGACGTCACGCCTTTGTCGTCATGGCAACTCATCGAGAAGCCGCGTTGAATCGGGACGGATAATCGGTCGCCCCCGCCCGCCCGCGCTTAATATAACATTCGAGCGCGGAACTCGCTTGTCTATGAGTATAACCTGCCCGTTGGAATAGGACTATGTTTGGTTTATGCCCGCGCTTAGTATAACCTACCCGCTGGAATAGGGCTATATTTGGTTTGAATTATTTTAATGGATTGCTTACATAGATTGCTTTATTGGTTTTTTAAGTAAAGTATTTTTGGATTCTGTTTGAAATAATTGCAGGGAGGGCGGCGCCCCAGAGCCCTTCATTAACGAGCCGCCACTGTAGTGGTCATTATTTATATAGTTTTTCAAATTGATGGTAATACGGAAATCATTGGGTTTTATACATGCCGAATCTTTTCACTGGAGTTTTCATTCCCTGCTACCGATTAATTTTAAATATTTATTATGTACTACTATACAGTGTGTCCACGGATAGAGTTTGGAAGACAAAAAACTTTTTTATTAGTAGGTATAGAAGAAAAAGTAATTCTTTATAAAAACGTCTGCTTGTGCCGAAACTATACCAATTCAAATATCACATTTGCGATTAGTCGATTACTATGCAGGGTTCGTCACAAATAACATTTTTAGTTTTTTGGATTACGTTTAAAATACATTTACGTAAAAACAAACAACTATTGTCGCTTTCTTACTTCGAATATGATTTTATATCTGGCTGAGTAACGATTTTGTTGTAAGGAACCCATTTTCTATTTGAATTCTTTTGAAGTATTTTTATTATTACATGTCATATTTCTTCAATTCATTCAATCAATAATTATAAAACTTTTATTCAAACGTGGTACCACCGAGTTAATGCATCAACTCGACATCTGAATCCCCGATAACAGTTCCTACTTGCTGTATTGAGATATTTGCAACAACTACTCTTATTTTTCTCTCAAGAGATCAAAGTTTTTATTGAAATTGGTTTTATACACATGTGGCTTCAGATATCCCCATAAATGAAAGTCGATAACTGTGAGATCGGGACTCCTAACTGATTTGGACCATGGGTACCATCCAATCCATTAGTTCCCAAAGTGATAATTTAGCCAATCAGCGAAAGGAATTGAAAATAGAATTTAAAAAAATCCAAAAAAACCAAAACTGTTGTTTTTGACGAACTCTGTATATTAATCCCAAATCTAATAGTTGAAGTTGTTTTCAACACTAGCAAAATTCATTTAATAAATCAAGGAATTGAAAAAAAATCCAAAAAACTAAAAATGTTTTTTGTGACGAACCCTGTATAGTAATCGCAAATATGATATTTGAAATTGTAGTTTCATTTAGCACAAGCAGACGTTTTATAAATTTTTCTTCTATACCCACTAATAAAAAAGGTATTTCTCTTCCAAACTCTATTCGTGGACACACTGTATATTATAATCAGTATATCGCTAATGTGGCCCTTGCCTGCCAAAAGGTTGCCGACCGCTGCTTTAACTAAACCGATTAAGTTTATATTTGTTTGTTTATTAATATTAAAGTACTTTTTGTATATTTGATTTCTATTCTATTAACGATCGCCAAGACAAATATTTCAAAAATAGTGCCCGGTGTTCGGCTTTCACCATCAGATATAACCAATAAAATTTAATTTGAAGAAATAGTCCATGCTTAGTGGAGTTGAAAGTATGAATAGGAAAGAAAAACGAAAAGTCTTCCTATATTGCTGATGGTTTTAGCAGAAGAGAAAATGATAAGTGGTACAAACCCTTAATGAAGCTATTATGGCATCAAAAATTAGATTGTTGAAATGACTTAATATAATGTGAGGAAAAATAGAAATGAAAGTAAGTTAAAACATACCGAGTATGTGAATAAGTCAGTTGAAAGGGTCTAGTCTAGAATAACCAAAAGAGACCAGGAAGGCAGAAAAAATACTTCTAAAAAGAAGATGTCAAAAAGGGGTTTCTTAATAAAAATATGTCTTTAAGACATTGTAAAGTATAGAAAATTTCTTATGTATAGAAATGAAGTCTTGGTAAGCATCATGTATTTAAAATAAAACGATGAACGTTTCTACGTTCGAAACATGTAGAGAAGACCTTTGAACAAAGAATTTGTATTCTATTAAATTTTGTGGAGGAAGACATAGTTTTTTCTTTCCTATTCAATAAAATTTAGTTAAACAGGTATAAATTTGGTATCAATGGAAACCTCAAGGCTGGTAGTAAAGGGTGGTCGAAAAATCTGCTAAAGTCTGTTCAATGACGGCTGACCGTTACGTCACGACTAGTGCTTATCTTTCTAACATTCGTGAACTAGGTGAGATAGTAAATTTGCGTCAATATTGAATGCCATATTAATTTACCAGGGAAAAAAGTTTTATTGTCATTTTTGACAGTGACAACAATCACCATTATTTCGAAAATGTCACGGTATTGTGAAAAAGAACAAGCAATAATTTTAAAATTATTCGATTATTTTTAAAGAGAAAGTAATGACGGAAGGATTCTTTTACCCTTTAACGCAGTTTACGAGGTAAGTAAAGGGTTTTCCAATAAGAGGTGTTATTTCATTATAAAGAGGAAGGTATGCCGTTAATAATGGAAAATAACATCAGCCAAATGACCACCACGACCACGCCTACAGGACCATATCATTTTCATAAAATTTTCCATAACCAAATCGCAAAGTAGCTGCCCTACGTCCTCGATAGCATAACGAATTCCATCTTTGAGGTCTTAAATCGACGCTGGGCTGTTGGCGTAGACCTTCTCTTTCACGTAGCCCCAAAGGAAGAAGTCGCAAGGTGTTAAATCACAAGATCTCGGTGGCCAATTGTGATCACCTCTTCGAGAGATAACACGGTCCGGAAACTTTTCCTGTAAAAGATCAATGGATCAATTCATTGCTTGTGTGGCACGTAGCGCCGTCTTGTTGAAAGTAAACGTTGTCAAGATCAATATCATCCAATTCCGGCCATAAAACATCATTAATCATCTCTCGATAGCGCAATCCATTCACCGTAACTGGTGCTCCAGCCTCATTTTCGAAAAAGTAAGGTCCAATGACCCCGCCGGACCATAAACCGCACCAAACAGTCACACGTTGAGGATAGAGAGGCTTTTCAACAATAACTCTTGGGTTTTCCGAGCCCCAGATGTGACAATTTTGCTTGTTGACGAAGCCATTGAGGTGGAAATTGGCCTCATCACTCAAGATGATTTTTCTATGGAATTCCCGGATCATTTTCATGCATTTCAAGGACCCAATCGGCAAAGACACGACGTTGTTGATGATCGGCCGGCTTGAGTTCTTGTGTCAACTGAACTTTATAAGTCTTAAGACCCAAATATTTATGCAAAATACTGTGTAATGACGTGTTTGAAATGCCTAATTCCAAAGAACGACGAGGAATGGACAAACCTGGGTTTTCTTCAACACTTTCGGCTACAGCAGCAATATTTTCGGCTGTTCTTGAGCGACGTGCACGGGTTTTATTCTTCACATCACTAACTTGTCCCACCAGCTCGAATTTTTCCACCAATTTCTGTATTGCGGTCCGACAAGGTGCTTCACGACGACCCAAAAATGTTCGAGTTTTACGAACCGTCTCTGCCAAATTATCACCATTTTTATAGTGAATTTTATTAATTTCAATGCGCTGTTGAAGCGTGTATCGTTTCATTTTTATTAATGGCGTAGTTTCTACTTGTCAAATGTCAAAAAATGACAGCTCCAAAAGTGACATCTACCGAAATAGCGGGCTATTCAAAATAACACCTCTTATTGGAAAACCCTATAGATATTATAATAAAGCAGGAATTGTAAAAACATAAATAATAAATATGAAAAATATATGGCAAGTTTTTATAAATACTTATCTGTTTAAGAGAGTTTCTGATGCTTTGGGAGTTTCGTACTCAACAATCCAACAAATTAAGGTAAAATCCAACGAATTAAGGTAAAGGGGATAGAAAAGGATGTAGATTTTAAGAATCGCAATAATGTAGCTATTTGGCATCAAGTGGTCGACAACGAAATTCATAATCATACCATAAGAAAGCGTATTTATGGGATTTGGGATGTAAAGAGCAGGTGAACACGTTACCATTCGCTTAATACAACTATACCTTAAAATCATTTAAATGGCGTAAATGCACTGTATTAAACAAGCGTTTTTTAATAGAGGAACTTCATGGGTTTCTGGATGAAACATGGATATACAGTAAAGGGGCTTTTAGGCGAAGTTGGCAAGATGATACCCGTCATACATTTAAAAAAATTATCAGAGGGTGTACGGTATATTATTCTACATGCTGATTCAGAAAATGGATTTGTGAATAATACAAGTTTGATATTCAAGTCTGGCCTGAAATCTGGTGATTATCATGATTCGATGATTAGTGAAAACTTTGAGAAATATTTGAAGAAAAATTGTTGCCAAACTTGGAAGAACCATCACTTATTATCATGAATAACGCCACCTATCATTCTGGGCTAATTCAAAAAATTCCAAATCCAAGTTGGTCAAGAAGATTACTTGCATGGTTAGAACAAAAACAAATTCCTGTGTCACCAATTGCAATGAAGAATCAGATCTGGATAATAGTGAAGCAGCATATCCCACCCAAACGTTACAAGTAATCTGGAAAACGCTATTTATTTTATTCTTTAATTATTTTTATTTTATTTTAATAGGTTGGGCGAACTAGCCTTGCAACATGAACATCGAGTTTTATATCGAGCATCACTGAAACTTTAATCCTATTGAAATGTCGGAATGTAAGCGCTGTTATGATGCAAAAATAAGTTCCATGCATCCTGTAACAAATGACGTAGTTTTGGGTATGTGGAATGAAGCCATAGAAAATGTGACAGTGGAAAAACGGAAAAATTATGTAACACACACTGGTAAAATTATAAATAATGTGTAGGAACGGAAAAGATTTATCGATGCTGCAAATACTCTTCCCCTTATTATTAACTTGGACGAATCTGATGATGATGATCCTTGCGGAGTTGATTTATTTTAATTATTAAAAAGCTGTATTTTGTTGTGGTGTCATTTTTTATTATTAGCTCAAACAAAATAAGCAAATCGGTGGAAAAAATTCCCAGAGAGTTGGTTTTTTTTTTAAACGCTTTCTGTATACTTGGGTAAACATATATCAAAAGTCCCCGAGGGTGGGGGGTGGGCTCGAGGAGGAGGTGGGGGTTAAAGGTACCACTTTTCAGTTTTTCGCTTAAATCTCGAAAACGATCACTCCTATCGATTTTCATAATTTATAAAAATTAAGGCTAACAAAATTTTCTACAAAAATGGTCCTATGCACTTTTGTCGTAGGACAAATTGTAAGCGAGTTATAGGGCGGACAAAATAAACATTATTTAAAAAATCTGCTTCATTTCCATTTTAAACCGTAGGACAATGAATTTATTGGTCCAACACTTCATTAGAGGAGAGGGGGGGTCACGGGGGTCTATAAAGTCTTCCTAGTCGTCCCCATATGCTGCATTCTTCAAACTAAACAATAAAATTTAAATTACAGTCTTGTTCAGTAGAATAATAGTAGATAAATGTGTTGTAAATTTAAAATTTGAATAAACCGCGAAAACAATATACTAGAAGCGGATGTATTATAGGTGATAAGTTGGAGAGAGATACATTATGGTTGAAGATGTTAGAGCACCGGTAGTATAGTCGAACTTTTGTGTAGTCCTTAATAATAAACATAAAAATCGTTAGTAGTTGTAAAATGTAAGTGAGCTCCCTCAATATATTTTAATACTCTATGTGCCAATTTTTTAAACGTAAATCAATATAATAGTTAATGCATTTTCGGTGTTTCATTAACTTAGAATGAATGCGGTGCCAACCCAGCACAGTAGGCAGTTGGTTTTATTATAAGTGATAACAAGTCCCAGGTATAAAAAACTGAAAGGTGATTGAATATTGATTATTTAAATAAAACCTACCATAACTTAAGTATCAAGTCTTCCTGGTCATCCTCGTATGCTGAATTGTCAGCTTCAACTCGAAAGCCGTTAGTGCACGCGAAAAGATTGAAGTTTTAAGTTAAATTATTTTCCCGTTGTATTTTACTTATAGCCATCAGTTAACATTAGAAAAAACAGTACCTGATTTGCGGCATCCACAACGGGCCCCGCAGCTTTTGGTACAGCTGCAGAATATTGTTGAAAGAAAGGCAGGAGGGGCAGGTTGATTTAAAGTTGTCTTGGCTAGATGCTACAATTTCACGGGCCTTGATATATAGTGTTGATCAAATGTAACATAACACGTATTAATTTCGTCTCGGAGGCAGTGTTCTGCAGCATATTTAAGGGCTGTGTAAATGGTGTCGTTATCACTCGGGGATGCATTTATAAATGGCAGTGGCACTACAGCACTCCTATCCGGAGACTCTCCGTGATAGAGACCCCGCATATATCCTTTCCACTCGGGTATTTTTTCTAGTCTGAGCCATTTACCAGCAAACCATAACACAACAGTTTGGAGAAAGGAAAATCCGGAACAGGATTACAATCACTCAAATCCTTAACCACAACAGCCTTGAGCCCTATTTTTCCGATGTTTTCATAAGTCTCCAACGGTATGACTCCCAGCGGTCCTATGGATGACGCTGGAGGGGCTTTTGTCAGTCTTTCTATTCTCAAGGGAGGAGGAAGCTTACTTGCAGGGGTGAGGCAATTAATACCACCCATGCTGTGAACTGTTTTCAGACCATCCAACGTAGCTACGTTGTAGTCTGCGTTATCAAAGACGTATTGGGTGAATACCCCATGTGGTATAGGTAGGGGACTGTGAATAGCTGACATCTCCAACATTTGAGCATTATTGTAAGAGGCACTTAAGCCAAAATTCGCCAGCAAGTTGACCAGATTTTTGGCTCCATACTTCCGATATATAAAAAAGGCTATGCCATGCATGATAGGCGAAATGTAGGATCGAGAACGTACAGCAGTTATGACAGCATGGGAGACACGGATTTTTTTTCGGTTTTATCTTTGTTTTGGTACCTTGAAGTTAGAAGTGTTTGATAGAAAGTCAGGATAGTTGGAGGGATCTTCACCAAGAAAATCTTCACTTGGAGGGTATTGACTGGTGTCGTACGCTCGGCTCTGTATATCTTCTTTAATGATTGCAGCCGCGGCTCGAACTACTCTAAGGCGTTCTTCTTCTGCCGTTTTCCTCCTCATACTACTTTCGTATCAGGCTGAGTTTAAAATGTTGTCACCAACCTCTTTAAAACACAGAACTCTCTTGTGGGAATGTAGCTGACTGATTAATAAACGTTCCTTATACTTTTCCTGCAGCTTTTCTTTTACTGTTTTAAATGTTGGCTTTTCTCCCGTAATTGCGCTCATAACCTCATCCATCGAATACTGACAGTCAATTGTCTGATCGAGAAAAGTGTAGATATCTTCCATAGCAGCTATCACGTAGTCCTCTGAGGGACGTCCTCTTTTATCACCAGTACCACTCTTTTTTGTGAAAAATGTAACACAGCACGGGTCATGGTAAATAGCTTCAGCGGCAACCAAATCGCAGACGGTCCCAACTCGTATTGATACTTCTTGTCCCCAGTCGTCGTCCCTTTCACATGCAGCTTTTAAAATGTTATTCTTCATCTCCAAACTGCGCACTTGAAATACTGCCTCCCGCTTTTCCAATTCTTTTTTTTTCTGTTTTCGATAAAACTCATTATTAATTGCACCACAGCAAAACAAACACTTAGTCTTAAAGTCAAATGTAGGAACCTTGGATCGTCGACAGCTCCCTGCTGAGCTGTGGGACTCGACTTCTTATGTGTTTTTTAAATCGGAAGCAACAGATTGTGGCCTGGTGTAACGCTTTCGACAGGAGTTCTGAACAATTCCATGTATTTTGTTCTCAAAAACCGAGCTCTTGCCATCCTTTCTTGCAATGCTGGCTTTAAACAGTCCTTCCATACCTTTCTCACGCACATCACTTCTATCACTTTTAACAGGTACATCACATACCAAGCACTTCTCAGCCATGATGTAGCGGGGGTGAAACTAAAGTTACGATTTTGGCACACACAACACGACGCGATTGCCAACTAAATACGAAACTAAATAAAAAAGCAACAAAACGGCCACACTTGAATACTACGATGTTCTTCGAGATACTGTCACTGTCACTGTCCGAACCGAAAACATATTAAAGAGCTTAGCGACAGCGTGGATACAATTGTTGTGTCAAATTGTCGCATATTCCTGTATCCGTGGAGGAAAAAATGGCTATTTTTTTAAATCCAAACTTCAAAAGCCCGTAGCTTGCTTACGGTTAGTTCTACGACAAAAGTGCATAGGATCATTTTTGTAGAAAATTTTACTAGCTTTAATTGTTACTAATTATGAAAATCGATAGGAGTGATCGTTTTCGAGATTTAAGCGAAAAACTGAGAAGTGGTACCTTTAACCCCCACCTCCTCCTCGAGCCCACCCCCCACCCTCGGGGACTTTTGATATATGTTTACCCAAGTATAGAGAAAGCGTTTAAAAAAAAAACAACTCTCTGGGAATTTTTTCCACCGATTGCCCTAATTTTGAATTATTTGACTGGGGTATATTATATTTTCTTCTTTACGATTTTATAAATAGGATGAAAATATTTGAAATAAAATTTACAGACTAATGCACTAGACAAAAAATATATGATTCAATTTTAAATGTTATAAATGAGTTTTATTTATTTTTCAGTAAATTTAAATTAATTAAATACTGATTTTCAAAAACCATGTTTCATCTCATGATACCTTTTACTCTAATAAACTACTTATTTCTGACTTCATTGACAGTATAAAAATAACAATTAAAAATTTGAAACAACGCGCTTGTATTTTACTTGTTCAGATGCATCCGTCTTTATGTAAATTAAGCCTTAGAAGAATCAAAACCTTTACCAGCGCTAAGTCAAACTGACTGAATTAATTTACGACGTACCACAAATATAGAGAATATGACGTAATGGTGAGCGGTCATTGAACAGACTTTACATGAAGAAGGAGAGTTTAAGGTTGAATTCTCGACGTCGTTCAATTTATTACCAACCTATAACCTATTTCGCTTTGTTTTTTCAAGTTTATTATTTTTTAAACTAACATTTAAATAAAATCAGTATCGTCGGCACATTACTTAGGTAATATCTGATATATTAGAAAAATATCAATTTTTCTCCAAATGACATTAAAAGCGGTCTTTTAATGACACCTGACAGGCTCAAAAGGTGTCATTAAAAATTAAAATTTAAAATGACAAGTAAACACAACAATTCAATAAATGTCATAAATAACATACATAAATATAAAAAATACGATTTTGCGTGAAATTGGAACAAATTTGAAGAAAAAATTATATGTTTTACAGATTTACAGAAAAGCAGATTTAATGCCGCGGCTGGTGTTTCATAGACGAGGTGCAGCCGAGCTCGTCTATGAAACACCAGCCGCGGCATTAAATCTTGCGCTTTTCTGCCTAGTGAAACAAATAACTATTATTTCATTGCTAATTTTGGGAGAATTGCATACCGCGTGATGTTTTATTAAACTGATGTCACACCGTTGGCACTGCTAAACATCTGTCTGTTGTTGTTTTTAACAGAACATCGGGTGATGGCGCAACGGTCATGTTGTTTTACGAACCGAAAAAGTTTGATGGCTACAACGTTGTGTCCATCAAGCCAACAATTTCAGTAGATGGTTTTTCGGTTTGTTGGCTGTTTGATGAATAAAATTGAGGTTAGTTTCGCGTTTACGTTTTAAAAATAAATTTAATATTCTTTTTGATTTTGCAATTATGTAAAATATATTTTTTATTAATATTGGAAATATTACTCAAAGAACAGATGGATGTTTTATTCAAAATTCAAAACGCAGGAAAAAAAACTGAACTGTTGACAGTTGAATTTGGTGTTTTAATCACCGTTGAATCGGCGCAAATCTGCTCCATCATACCAAAACATATGATATTCGATTTCAACCGGGCCGGACATCGATGCCAACAGAGTGGTGGAAAAAACAACAAGCGGTTTGTGAAAGAACATGTCATTGCAATGACATAATAATGTTAAAAAAAATCTTACCCGATATTTTTCGCTATAAAATTCTCCTAAAATAAGTTATAAAATTCCTTGATATTTATTAAATATTATGTCAATTATAACCTATAGAATATCAAGTCGATACTGATTTTCTTTAAATTTTTTAAAAAAGCTAGAGAACATAAATAAATCTACGCGAAATAGGTTATAGGTTGGCAAGCATGTTGATACTCCCACCCACAGAATATTAAAAGGATAGATCTTTTAATATTTTTAGATTAAAGCAAATCGTATGTGCGCGGGTTTCAAAGAAATTCGGTGACAGCGGAGAGCAAATATGGGGTTTATTTTAAAATCTACCGAATTTATTTTAAGATGCATTTGTTTATATGGAAATAATAATCCAATTGTTGTATATTTGACTTCTATATAATATTAACGATCGCCAAGATAAATACCTATTTCATATTTCACAAATAGTTGCAAAGCCGTTCGGCGAAAATATCAACGGTAAAATTTAATTAAATACTTTGACCATCTGATTGTTACGCCCCTGATTGTAGCTAGAGGTAAAACCAACTTGATTTTGTATTTATTTTATTGGTGGGTCCCTATCAACAAAGGTACATGTCGAATGTATATTATTCATTTTGTTATTCCGCGTGCAACATATACAAATACATTTTTTGTACAAACAAAAACCGACCACAAGAAATTCGCGAGATAGTTTACCGCCTAAAAGTATACCCAGAAACAGGTACAGAGATTTTACCACGACATAGTCGTTAGGATTTCATACTCTGCTATTTACTAATATTCTTGTAAGGCAAAACCTCTGCAGCTCTGATCCCCTCAATTTTGGTGAAAATAGCCACCTTATAAAAACAATAAGACCTTTTTATCCTCAACCATTTAATAATAGGCGTATAATACTTCTGATAGTATGTACCGGGTGAGTCAACGATTGCGAGGAGTAATTGAAGATAAGATTTGTCGATAATGAGCTTTTGTATGAAGGTATGGTTGGATATCTGGCACATTTAAAAAATATTTTGAATTATACAGGGTGCGCCCAAAAAGTAGGGTGTCATAAAGTTGCATTTTTTTAAATGGGACACCCTATATTTAAATACATTTATTAATTCTACGTGTTATTTTATACATTTTCATTAACGGTTTAATATACGACAAAGTTTTAGTTTTTTAGATAATTCGACTTATAATGAAAATTTTGTATTTGCGAGCATCTCGTTGTTGTGAAAATGCTACTTAAATTTTGACACTAAGCGATTCATAATTTTTATACGTACTAAATAAAGTCAAAAATACATATTCACTATGTTGATGTCTCATTTACAGGGTGTTTACTTTCTAGGACCAAAGTCAGAAAACTTCTAATTGAAAAATATCACTTTTATTAAATGGAACACCCTATATATTTTTCCGAGGGGGAAACCACCTTAGAATTCTGGTGTACAAGCTGATAGAATTTTTAGAATTTTTTAGAATTTTTTAGAATTTATTAGCATTTCTTAGAATTACCAGAATTTTTAAGCATTTTTAGAATTTTTTAGTATTTCTTATTATTTTTTAGCATTTTTTTAGCATTTTTGACATTTTTTAGAATTAAATTAGAATTTATTTAGAATTTTTACCTATTATTGCGCATGTGTAAGCTATAGGAATTTCCCCCTCTATTTTATACGTCGGCACAGCGAACGTGCCATAACGCGCCGAGGCGGTAATTTGTCATCCAACTTGAAAAGTTAAGAAAAAGAGAACTGTTATAATAGGTACTTTTCGGTCCGGTAAAGAAAATTGTGAAACTTAAAAAATAGCTTTTAACTTTTTACATGAAATTGAAAAATAAACGAGGATGAAGCTGTTTTTACATTACTAAATAAAAAATTAAAATTCAATACATTAAAAAAACAAGATTCATATGCCAATATTGTATCATTAATGATAGACGTGTTTTGGACTTCCCTTGTCTATATTTTTTCTTATCACTACCTACGTTTCAACTAGTACACATCTCCAGCAGTCTTAAGGGGTGAATACTATAAACAAGTGGAGAAGGTGCGAGCGTATTTATAGTACCTACGGGGGGGGGGGGGGTTAATGACGCATGATTAAATGCAGTGATGTGTCATCCGCTCACGTCACCATGCTTACATCACTACCCAAACCAAGTCCACATCTACTCAACAAAGATAAAAATATGCACTTTTAAACTTTTCTATTAATTTTTAAGACATTTTAAATATTTCGTGACCATAATTAAGTTACAATATCAAATCCGGAATATCTTTGGTAAAAGAGGTATTCCTACACATAAAAGTTATGCAAGAGAAACATTTATAACATTTATTTACTGTTAAAGCTATCATATTTTTGCTTCAATTTAAAATCTGGACCAGAAAAGTTGATGATTTGTATAATTCCATTATTTTTCGGGATAAAACACTTGGGCTCTATCTCTTTCTAGGTATTCATCTCGGTATTTATTATAAATAAATCCATTTCATTCGCGTCAGAATTTGATATTGGAACAAACCCAATAAGCTTTTCAGTTCTATATAATATAGGAGCCAATCGATGTTTATTTTTTATTATTATTAAGGTTTATAATTAAAAAAAAATATGTACCACATATTTATAAAATAAAATATTTGAGTTTTTTTTTTCAATAAAAATGTTTTTTTTTCAGAAAAAATAACACAATTTTTATCAAAACAAGAAAATACTATAACTGATCGCATTTTTTATCTACTAAATTTTGTCTAAGAGTAAGCTTACCAAATAATGTAGTACGACTCCTTAAAAAGTCATCACTTATTTTTGATTACTCCATGAGGAAAAATGAAGGGTAAATCAGATCGGATAAATATATTTTCGACAAATTATAAACGTAAAAACGATACAGTCGATAAAAATGCAGATAAAAAATTAAAGTGTTATAAAATTCCTAAGAATTATTTAGAATTTTTTGGAATTCTCTAAAATTTTTGGAATTTTCTAGAATTTTTTGGAATTTTTCGAATTTTTTAGAATTTTTAGGATTTCTTGAAACAATTACATGAAAAATAGCATTTTTTAGAATTTTAGAATTTTTGGTGTACAAAATTGGATAGGTGGTTTCCCCCTCGTATTTTTCTGTCATCTTATAGCTCGTCATAAACTCTTCAACTTTCGTGAAGAACGTCCTATCCCTATCTCTAATAGATTTTGAAATATTTTGATATTTCGAGATTTAATGTCCTCGTTATAGCTTTTTTTTTGTCAATGGATCACAATAGCCATGGAAAATAAATGAAAATAATGGCAGTGGATGACACATTAAGAATCAGATCAATGTAAAAATTAGGCCTTTATAATGCGAAGTTTATTGTCCAGTCATTTTATAAGATGGTAATTAAAATTTTTTTTTAAGATTTTTTTTTTAAATGAATAAATATAGATATGATTTATGTTTTGGGCGAGGCGGATAGAAAGTGTCATTTTGTTGAACAACGATACAGGATGAAATATTCCGAGCGGCGAACACCCAGTCCTCGAAGTTTTCAAAAAAGAATGGAAATGTTTGATTTAACAGGCGTGATCCATTGACAAAAAATGCTATAATGAGGACATTAAATCTCGAATAGAGATAGGGATAGGACATTCTTCACGAAAGTTGAAGAGTTTATGACGAGCTATAAGCTGACAGAAAAATATATAGGGTGTTCCATTTAATAAAAGTAATATTTTTCAATTCGAAGTTTTCTGACTTTGGTCCTAGAAAATAAACACCCTGTAAATGAGACATTATTATTTTTGACTTTACTTAGTAAGTATAAAAATTATGAATCGCTTAGTGTCAAAATTTAAGTAGCATTTTCACAACAACGAGATGCTTGCAAAAATTATCCAAAAAAACTATAACTTTTTCGTTTATTAAACCATTAATAAAAATGTATGAAATAACACGTAGAATTAATAAACGTATTCAAATATAGGGTGTCCCATTAAAAAAAATTTTACGTTATGACACCCTACTTTTTGGGTGCAACCTGTATAATTCAAAGTATTTTTAAAATGTGCCAGATATCCAACCATACCTTCATACAAAAGCTTGTTATCGACAAATCTAATCTTCAAGGCCTAAAATTACTCCGCGAAATCGTTGACTCGTTACAATTAACTAAAGCCGCCGGAAATGTTTTTGTGGCATTTTAGCAAAAAAAAATACAATAAGAAGAAACTCCAATATATGAAATTTTCTTACCGAATCTCCCACGCAGCAGAATTATTACCAATAATTATGCTGCTAGGGAGATTATAAGTGATAATAGTCTTTTTCCAATAACCAATTCCTTTTACTTAGCAAAAAGAAAAATGTACCTACCCTACACCCCACCCCAGGAAAAATAAAATAACCCGGCAAATAAAATCGCAATAAAAATTTCACTTTTTTCATTTTATAAAATAAATCTTCGGGAGTTTTCAGAACTTTTCAGCCACTCGACTTAATAAAAATTAATGGCATTTCCGATTCAACAGGTTGGCGAAGTAATTAAGCGATCCACTTAAAAATAATAAATCGTGCCGGGCGGGCGGAAGAACAACGTGCAAGAGAGAGATGAATAATAGAGTTACCTAAATACATATTAGTAGGGGCGCAAACTATTCACTGTGGTTTGTGGCGGGCTCGCATCCGCGGCTAGCAGTGAAATTTATATTCTGTGCTTATATATAGGCTATTGAATATGTCTTTGATTAACCCATTAGCGCCCACAGATACCATAATATGGTATCAAGTTTAGTGTCCTTCTTCAGGTCGCCGCCATCTTGGGTGTATTGGTGGGAAAATAAAACGGGGTCAGTTTTGGGACCATGATGCATCACCGACTGCCGTAGGACTTACAGTTAGTGTCTCTGTAACAACGAAGAGCTGCAGTCGCGCCCTATTTTGACTTGATATTTTACACGAGGAGAAAAATAGACATTCAGTTCGAGTAAGTAGTTTTTAGTAAAAACCATTATATATTTTTTTGAAATATGCTGTAAAATGAAGTTGCTAGCTTTAGTGTAATTATTTACAAGTGTTTTTGTTATGAAATTTTTTACGCATTCGCTAATATAGGGCTCTACGTTCCACTGATACCAGGCAGTTGAAGTACAACCAATACGTAAGCAAATTTATGCACGTTATTTGAGGAGTTAACGTGACGAACCGGTGGAAAGAATTTTAGTTGAAGTGCTTATCTTCTGTGTCCGTTAACGTAACCTACAAAAAATGCAAATTTGACATTTGTCATAATATTATTATGTTAATTTTTTACCTTTATTTTTCTTTATTTTTTAAAAGTTAATAAAATTGCATAAAGAAGGAAGAAAAGCAAAAAGGAGTATGGAAGAGTATAAAACTTTGTTTTATTTTTAAATCTTCTAAAAATACAAATAAAATGGAACATACCATCGATAACAAACTTAAATCTATACTAAACTTATAGAAAAAAAAAATCAAAAGTATCTCTGATGAACTAAAATCACAAGTGAATCACAAAACTTACGATAATAAAAATACTTTTTATTATTTAACTAAAAAACAAATAACTCGGATTGTTGATAAATTTTGATTTTTTTGATTACTGCAAAATTATTTGGGATTTGTTTGTTATGTTTTGTGGTTAGAAAAAGATATTCATTTAGAACCACAGAAAAAACTGTTTGTCAAAAAATGACATTTCGGAAATAATCGGTTATATTCGGAGGTCCTTCGGGTAACGGAACGTTCATTTTTCACGCCCGTAAAACAACGCAAGGTAACGTACGCCCGTTGAACTGCTTAAAACACGTACGTCAAAATTTGATTACTGCGCATGCGTAGCTGTCAATTTGTACGTATACGTTAACGTTCGTGACCGCACTTCAACTGCCTACCATACGGTATCCGTGGGCGTGACTGCTATCGTGTTTTCTGTGTCATATTATGTATTGTTTTGGTATACATGTTGATAATTTTTTTTTATTTATAGGAGAGGATTTTCACTTTCGGAAGCCCTTAGATATCGTCTATGGGCATCAAGAGGTGTGTGATCAGGTAGATGAAATATTTATTGAGCCACCTGACGTAAACGCTGACACAGATAAAGACTCGGCCTGTGAAGATGAGGGAGGGATGGTCCATAATTTAACTGGACGGCAACTTCGTGCTGGTGCAGAAATAAAATTGATAAATACTGAGCGTCTTGGGATTAATTATAACGAAATATCGCCTACTATTGCTGCAACTTTTGCCAACCAACCCACGCCCACGTGTTCACTTGAGCAACAAGCATACCATCTACATCACAAAGTGATACTTGGATTCCGAATCGGCTTAAAAATAAGATTAAACCTGTGTGGATAAAAGGAGATTTGGATCCTGTATAACGACCATTTCCTCTTGCCGATTATGATCGTTTTAAAGATATTATGTCGTGTGTGGATATTTTTGAATCTTTTGTTGATGAAGAAGTAATTCAATATTTGGCAAAAGAAACTCAAAACTATGCCCAATATATAAATCAACCTGATCCCAAAATTACGCCGTCCGAGATCAAATGTTTTCTTGGTATTCTTCTTCTAATGTTCCGAAGGGATATAGTTAAAGTGCATATCGCCCGTTATGGAGTAGCTCCAAAGGGTCCTGGTAGAATAACACTTACACGGAATGTACTTGAAAAGACGTGCGATTTGATCGCATGGACCATTTTGTGGGTTCATGTCAGAGAAGGCGGTGTGCTGGCCAAGGATGCAAATCATTTGGAAGAACCATGTGCCAGAAATGTAGTGTTAGGCTGTGCATAACATGTTTTGCAATTTATCATACGAGGTAGAAATGTTTTAAAGACAATTAATAAATACTTACAAATAAATATGTTTCATAATAAAAGAGTCATATTTTAGTTTAAGCCTACTGCATAAGCGCCCATGGATACCATATGGTATCAGTCTATATTTTTTAGTTCCTAAATTTTTTTAAACTTGATATTTTATATATTAGTACCCTAATGTTATTCCAAAAGTCAAAAAAAAATTAATCTGGGCGCTAATGGGTTAAGGAACAATGCGTTGGAGTGTTTTCATGGTTAAAAATGTTAGTTTGAAACCTAAAAATTATAAAATCACACAGTGCATTGAATATCAAACTATAAGAAGGCCATTTAAGCAGATTTCCTAAATCTGCTACGTTAAATTCATATATGGCACCAATGAGTCACCAAAAATAAAGCGTGTTGATGCAGCCACTAACGACAAGCCTTTTCACTGCCAAATTAAAACATTGTTGCCGCCTGTACGTTTGACTTGCTGCATGAGTTTTTTAAATTTATTTTTATAGCTTATCGTAAAACTTGATTTCACATAAGTATCTACAGGTATCCTAGATTTAAGTAGTTTACCTTTATTTTCCTACCTATAGTATAGTCTAGAGTCTAGACCTAAAAATGTCCCTATTTTTAATTGCTTAGTAGAATATAATATTTTCAACCTTTTGACGTTCCAACGTTAATTACATGAAAACATATTGACTGCCATGTTTTCTATTTCTAACAGAATTAAATGACGACTCTCACTATTCAATACATACCTAGGCTACAACGTATATGTTGGGTAAAATATGAATGATGTGCGGTTTGTATAACTTGGTTTTTATTTGCAATTATTACTACTTTTCAAAATGGTTAAAATAAGTAGGTTTTACTTTCTTACTTAAGAAACATCCAGTTGTTTGTATTAGTGTATTACGTATTTTGCTATTTTTCGACGAAATAAAACCTATTTTAGTTATTTATACTTGCTGTCGCTTTTTATCAACTTTTATTTGTTTGACATTTAACACCTAATGCAACGGTAAAATCATTGTGAAAATCGGTTCAATTACCCCGGAGTAATCAGCGTAGGTACTACATATTATTATCAAAAACATACATTCGGCTGGCATTAAGAACCTCCTATTTTATTGTCTGTTAAAAATGCTTATATCATTAAAAATTCCAATAAAATACGATATGCGGCAACACCACGACATCACATCAGTGAATTTGAGACATCTGTTGCCAAGGCGCTGCATTATGTTACGATCAACTCCACAATGGCGGCCAAACCACCTCCAAGACGTCTAAAACTGGGTTGTCAACTTTTCTCGGACATCCGCAATTTTTATAGTTTGAGATTCAATGCACAGTGCTACTAAAGTGCGTTTTTGAGAACCGACCAAAAATGCCCCTTTTTAGTTTTTTTATATAACTCGAAAACAAAGCTAAAAATGTACGAAAAATCACGTTTTTTTTTCTAGAAGTTAGAATTACAGGAAAAGAGCCATTATGGACGGTGGATCGATATACTTAACCCTTTCCTATAAAAATTATGACAACATAATTAATGTTTTTTATGTTGTTTTCTAGCGTTTTCTTTAGCATACAAAAGGTACGCTGTTTGGTTGGGAAAGGCCAGAGAAAATAGTTATTGGAGGAATTTGATGTTTTCCATCGTCTCTTTAGATAAATGAAGCACAAGAAATTGTAAAAGTTGACCTTTAATTTATTATTACGTGTAAACAGCTAAAATTTGCCCCAAATTCTTGCCAAAAAAAATGGAATTTCTTCTCAATTTTTGATCAAGTTGGGAAAACAGGTAGTGATTTCTGGTATTTTTAGTAGTTGCAAACCTATCATATTTTGAGGAAATAAAATTGTTTTTAAGGGTTTGTTTCTAAAATTTGTATAAAAATTATTCGCGGTCGTGTTTTTAGTTTAAAAAGGAAGAGAACAAGTCCATTAATAGTTATTTATTGTACAAGACGATAAAATTGCACTATATCTTTGAGAGTGTTTTTTAGCGTCGAGACGTTAGTCGAGACGCTAATTACGCTCGACAAGATAATGCGATTTTATCGTCGTGTGCAATACAAAATTTTTTTCTATAGCAAGACTTCAAATTCAGGTGAAAAATAAAATTTCAAAAAAAATTGTAATTTTTGGCACAAAAATCGCAACTGTGTTGCTCCGTTGCTGGAAATATGAATTACTTTGTCAACAAATTTCACATTCTGGTTTTTGTGAAGTGTTCAGTATTTTTGCGTTTTGTGTACGAAGTGAATACGAAATCTACGGAAAAGAATTAACACAAGAAGAAGATAGATGTTTCTCATAATGTTAATTGTAAAATTACAATTGTTGTCAATCCTTCAAATTAATGTGTTTGAATTTGTAAATTTAATTAAATAAAAAAAGTTAAAACATTTTATCTACCCTTGCTGTTAAAGTGTTACTTTATCTACCCTTGCGGTTAAAGTGATAGTTTATCTACTCAAAAGAGTTGCTATAACAACATTTTAACATCAGCTATAGAAAAAACTATAAAACTTATAAAATCGAATATAAAAAGCCAACAAAACCAGTAAAATAACCAATATTCGATGTTATCGCGTACCTAACCCCAAGTCAAATATTAGTTGGTATATAACTTGTATTGATTTGTACAATTTGGCAAAAACTTGGGTACGTGTAAAACATTATCAAGCACAATTTCTTGTTCAGGAATTTGAAATTTTTTGTCCGAGAACGTGTCCCGTGGAATACTTTCACCCTTGGATTAATATAAACATACCTAGGTATTTACTTTTTTCTTTTATATAAAACTAGCGTGTATCCGGCATGCGTTGCAACCCGCTGGTATAAATACAAACCCGAACAAACCCGATATATTAGTACCCGGCATGCCACTTTCTGAAATTGCACCCGTGCGAAGCCGGGGCGGGTCGCTAGTTATACATAAAAACCTTCCTCTTGAATCACTCTATCTACTTAAAAAAACCGCTTCAAAATCCGTTGCGTATTTTTAAAGATTTAAGCATATATAGGTAGGGACGGACAGATAGCGACAGCGACTTTGTTTTATACTATGTTAAGATAAGTATGGAGAAAAGTGTCTTTTACACTTTTTGAAGCAATATATTACCCGAAAAATAGGCGTACCTACCTAATTAATTAAAATTGAATAATACAAAAACTAAATGCATGATTATCGGTTCCAGGGTGCATTGTCAAAAATTTAAAAATGCAGGCCTTGTCCTGAATATTAATGGTGATATAATTGATTTTGTTAATGAGATTAAATATTTAGGTATGTACTTAGATCCCCAGTTAAGCTTTAGTAACCATATAGACTATATGTGTAAAAAAGTAGGTAAGAAATTAGGGTTTTTTAATCGAATAGCATCATGTTTGTCTCCGTGGTCTAAAATGTTGGTGTATAATACCATTATACTGCCTCATTTCTCATACGCCTGTTCCCTGTTGATTTCTTGTACAAAGGAAGAAATACAAAGACTACAGGTACAACAAAACAAGGCAATGCGCACCTTGTTAAATTGTAATAGATACACCCCTATTAGTGATATGTTGAGGACATTGTGTTGGCTGAGTATTGAGCAGTATGTTAAAATGGCGAATCTTGTATTAATATATAAGATTGAACATAATTTACAACCAGAGTATTTAACGCCTTACCTAGAAAAACGATCAAATTATCATGAATACAATATTAGAACAAATCAACATTATAATGTTTCCATGGTAAGGACAACTTCTTTACAAAAAACTCTATTTTATGATGGGATACGCCATTTCAATGGACTGCCGGATGATATTAAGAGTGCACCTAACCTTAAACTTTTTAAGAAAAAATTGTCTGTTTATTTGAGGGATTGATTTGGATTTGACGAATCAGTTATTTATTATATTATGTTCATGAATATTTATAAATTTTGTAATGACTAGCCAAAGTGCTAAATAAAGAAAAAAAATATATATATATTAATATATATTATATTAAATATTAATTAGATTGCAGGGCTCCAAATAAAATATACCAAAACATGTATCGGAATAATCTGTCTTGGTGTGCGTTTCTTTTTATTTTCATACCTTGTTTGTGTAGCCTAGGCCTAGTTAGATGTGTTTAAATTGGTCATAATAAAATGAAGTTAGATATCAAGATAAATAACTACTCCATACTTACTGAATATAAGAAATACCCGGTATTTTACCCCTATTTGAGCATAACAAAATAATGCAATGGCTGTTACTAGTCATTTTTTATATTCCAATCGAAGTCACTAAAAACCCAAACACAATTCATTAAACTAGAAATCCGTAAATATTAAATACCCACAATAAACAACAAGGAATCCACAGAGAAAGCTTAAAAGACAACAACAAAAAGTGGCGCCAAGCCGGTTTTGAAGTGTATTTTGTGCATGTCGCTAAAGAAGAACAGGCTAAGAACAAGAGGTTTGTGCGCATGCCCGATTCTGCTGGGAGAGAAGGCTTCTAACCGGTGAGCCATGCGCTCGGACGCATTTTTTTACCCATAAAACGTAACTTTTGTTTGCGCAGGAGATAAACTGTACGTATCTAAAAATAAATGTCTATGATGCAGCAGCAACAATTTGAATACTTTTTTGTAACACTCTGTTATATTATTTATATCATTCAGTATTTTGCTGTACAAAAATGTGATTTGTTTGGAATAGATGTGGTCCGTAAATAATTATACATACATATAATACATTTGAGCGGAAAATTGTAAGGCTGCCTTCTTGAAAATAAAAGAAGAACAGAAACAATTTCTTCCAGACCTTACTTTTCTCTAAACATTTAAAATATTTAGGATGCCGCAAAAATAATTATATTTAATTACTGAAAAATAAAGTAATTTTTCGAAAAGTTTTAGCTTCGTTTTTCAATTATTTTTAGTAATAAATCATAAATGTTTTAAGAACGTATTTCCATGGAAAATTTAATTTTCAACAAAAACGTTTTCTTAATAAAAATAATTAGCATCTAATTTTGGAAGTGCTGCGCATTTTAAACACCTTCCATGGTCCGCCACTGATTGTAACGCGAAATATAAAAATACAAATCAACCGATGTAAATGCACCTAAAACCCCGTACTATTTCTACTAACTCCATCACAATTTTATTTCCCATTATATAAAAGTTGGCTTCGGAACGAAGGGCATAGAAAGTTTGAATGCGGTAAAGCTTTTTATTTGTTTTGTAGTTTTACTACGTTTTACTACGACCATTCATAATTCTCATTTTCCCATTCACGAGCCGGAGCTTTTGTTTTTTGTTTGCTTTGTTAATTTCGACTTTATGACGGTGTGAAAAACTTTTGTTATAAATATGTTGATTAATACAAAATAATGTTCGTTAATGGCATGTTATATATTTATGACAAGCTTAGTTCTACCGATAGTACAAATTAAAACTGTTGTTTTTTGTTTTGTTACGTTATTGTATTTAACTGCATTTTAAATAGCAACATAACAATTCTTCTACACTGAGGAAACTGATCAAATACAACTTGCTTAGTCATAGTTTGTATTGATTGCTTATTTTTTATTAACCCATATTAAATAAATTGCTCGTGTATCAAACCCGCTTAGTGTTATATCAATTCCAGATTTGCCAGACCAGTGTTTTTATAGGTAGTAATCAGTTCCATTAGCAGCACAGTCTTGTTGAATAATGAACTAAGTACTTTTAATACGGCAATTTTGTTAAAAAATAAATTGTATCTTTTCAATGCGACGGTTTTTATTCCCAGTATAGCGCTTTCTCTACAATTAAGAAAGCAGAACAGCGTCCCCAAAAACGAATTGTATCCGTTAGAACCTATAATCCACCAAGACGTTGGTGGGGGTTCGACAAAAAATCCTAGGCGTTGTTGGTTCGTAGCGATCGGCAATCGCCGCGCGTCGTATTATTAGTTTTAACGTATTTGTTGCGCAGGTCACATCGTTGTTCGGAGTCTTCTAGCTGTCCTATCTGAATTTGAATTTTATTGATTGTACCTATAGATATGCCTGTTTCAATTAATTTATTTTTACTTTGTATTTAAGTTTCTTTTAAATTTTGCATGTCCGATAAAGCAATAGAATATTATATTTCGCACAACCCGTGATTTGAATTGGACTTTATAATCTTACCATTTTACCATCTCAGTAAATCATGTTGCATAATACATAATAATATTTATGCAATGTTAAACGGCAAGAACAATATCACACTAGAAGCTATTTAAAATTTTGAGAACTACAGTACTGATTTTTAGTGGTAAGTATTAGAAAAATTCTATAGTTTTTCAGTCAATTCCCTTAATTTCCTAAATTTTCTTTAAAAATATTTTTTAGAACTTTTTTTCCAAAACTATTATATTTCCTATACCTAGGTTTGATCGAAAGTCGTTACCACAATATGTATACCTCTACTCCCCCTCTATATATATATGGGCAATCTATTACCTACATGTCCTCGGAACACAGAAAATTTAGTTTTTTGATTATATTTCTGTTCTAAAATAAAAATTTTAAATTCTGACACCATCAGTATCTGCGGCTACTGGTTGTCCATCTTTGGAGAAAAGAAAAAAAAAACATCTCAAACCCCGTGGAAAAATTGTAGGGATTTCCAAACATTTTTATGCCATAATTTTTTCAAGGGTTTTGAAAGAAAAGTTTTTCATTTTTCCAAAGATGGGAAACTAACTAGTAGCCGTAGATATTGATAGTGGTTGCCGAATATTAAATTTCTATTTTAGAACAGAAATATCAAGTTCTTGTCCAAAAACGTTTTCAAATTAAACAAGAGATTGTGCTTGAAAATGTTGTTTTACACGTACCTACTTAGTTTTCGCCCAACTGTTAATATATAACTGCATTTGACTAACTATTATGATCTTCTATTGTACAAACGACGGAATGTCACTCCTTTTAGATAAATGGTTTTCATGGAGCCTAACAATAAAATTATTGTTTTCATGAACTCCTACTAAACTTGTTCAAAATTACCTACATGTTTTAAGAAATTTCGTAAAGAAATGCTTATGAATCGAAAACTTGATGAGTTCGGTATAAGCAGGTATGCATTATTAAAAAGCTTTATCGGCTTTTCAAATCAGTAAAAAAATACTCATTTAAAAAAAATCATTTTCGTCCATTCTTCCAGTAACCTACAAACATAATAGTAGATTCTGTAACTAGGTTGGAATGAAAATTCGATCCGAGTGGAAGATTCCGAACGCGAGCGTAGCGAGCGTGAGGAATCACGAGTATCGAATTTTCATTCTAACCGAGTAGCAGACTATATTTTCTCCACGACCATCCAGTTCCATATCTGATTCATACGATTTTTCACTCAGTTTTTGACTTGCACTAAAATTTGTCTGAAAATAATTATTACAACGCGGCCATTTTTATCTGACACTGACAGTTTCGAAATTCATGGCAACCTATGTCGTTTATATCAATTACAGAATATTCATTCCATATCTTGTTATGCTCGCTACGCTCGCGTTCGGAATCACGAGTATCGAATTTTCATTCTAACCGAGTAGCAGACTATATTTTCTCCACGACCATCCAGTTCCATATCTGATTCATCCGATTTTTCACTCAGTTTTTGACTTGCACTAAAATTTGTCTGAAAATAATTATTACAACGCGGCCATTTTTATCTGACACTGACAGTTTCGAAATTCATGGCAACCTATGTCGTTTATATCAATTACAGAATATTCATTCCATATCTTGTTATGGAATGAAAATACACGCAAAACGTCTAAGAAGCAAGTGTTTCAGAATAAATATTCCAACTCAAGAGCGAGAATTTTTACATTCTATTATCAAAAATGATTTTGGAATTATTGCATTCAGTAATGGTCGTGGAGAATAGTAGATTCTGTAACGAGGTTGGAATGAAAATTCGATCCGAGTGGAAGATTCCGAACGCGAGCGTGAGGAACCACGAGTATCGAATTTTCATTCTAACCGAGTAGCAGACTATATTTTCTCCATGACCATCCAGTTCCATATCTGATTTTACACGTACCTACTTAGTTCTTGCCCAACTGTTAATAGTAGATTATGTAACGAGGTTGGAATGAAAATTCGATCCGAGTGGAAGATTCCGAACGCGAGCGTGAGGAACCACGAGTATCGAATTTTCATTCTAACCGAGTAGCAGACTATATTTTCTTCATGACCATCCAGTTCCATATCTGATTCATCCGATTTTTCACTCATTTTTTGACTTGCACTAAAATTTGTCTGAAGATAATTATTACAACGCGGCCATTTTTATCAGACAGTGACAGTTTCGAAATTCATGGCAACCCATGTATTTTATATCAATTACAGAATATTCATTCCGTATCTTGTTATGGAATGAAAATACACGCAAAACGCATAAGAAGCAAGTGTTTCAGAATAAATATTCCAACTCAAGAGCGAGAATTTTTACATTCTATTATCAAAAATGATTTTGGAATTATTGCATTCAGTAATGGTCGTGGAGAAAATCAATACTAGGTATGTTACCAACTAATATTTGACTTGACGATAACATCGACGATTGCTTTTGTTTTTCATTTTCGATTTGATACGGCAAGTTTAATTGACTTATTATCTTGCTTTTCGAACTAAAAACACGACGGCGAATAATTTTTAAACAAATTTTAGTAGAAACAAAACATTAAAAACGATTTTATAACCTCAAAATCTGATTGTTGAGGTTGGCAGTCCCTAAAAACAGAAGAAATCACTACCATTTCTTCTAACTAAATAAGAACAAGCTTTTTACAAAAAAATAAGGCAAGAAGTTGGTGCTAATTTTAGCAGTTTGCACGTGAAAATAAAATTGAAGATCAGCTTTTACAATTTCTTGAACAAGAACTTGGTGGTTGATTGCCCGTAACAAGTGGCCAAAATACCCGGTGTCCACGAAAGGTTGATTGCCCCTATAACTTTTTTGTTTTTCAAGATAATGAAATTAAATATGGAGGATTTGTATAGGTACGACATAAAACTGCATTTTTTAACAGGTGACTCAATACTTAACCGATTTAACCGGAAGTGACATAAACTTTGGATTTTTAAATGGGACAGCTAGTATATTCTTCTTTTTTTACTCTATATAACATTCTAAATATAACGATGTGTTACTTGTCACTTTTTGTTACCGAGAAAAAAAATGTCTAAATTACTTTTTTATCTAGAGGGTTATGAATACCTTTAAATCACTTATTTTAGTTCTTTAATCTTGGGAAAAATACAATCTTACTATTTTCGGTCCAATGCTATCTGTTGGGAAAAATGTAATCTTTAAAGTTGTATAACTCATCTGTTTTAAACGGCAACATAGTGGCTCGCCGGGTTAAAAAAAAAGATAATTTTATTACGATTGTTTTGATACCACACACCATTAGGTTTTAAAGAGGCTTCCATTAAAATTTTTTAAAAAGTTAATTTGAAACTCTCCTAGAAGCATCTTTTGAGAAGAAAATAAGGTTTAAATGCATCAAGTAACCTAAGACCAGCAAAACTGATAAAACAAAATTATTAAGATGTCTTGAAGAAAATTGATAAGCCGACAGTTTCTGCCAAAGTAAATTAGTTTGTTGTTTAAAAAACATAGAAAATAATACTTATACAAGGAGTGAAAAAGTCAATTTATTAGGTTTTAGAGAATGTAGGAAGAATTCAACCGATGCTGCACGTCTTTAGATAGAAAAATATCCTAATCGGCGTCATCCAACCCGGCACTATTACCCAAAACTGGTTCAGAAATGCGGAATGAGCCTGACAATAATGAAAACGATGGCGTTGTTGTAAGTGAAGAAAAATAAATAGATGTTCTGGCATACATATAAGTACCTAAATATTAATGCGTCCCTCAAAGAGATCGCGCTAGAATGTGACGTTTGTAAGTGTTCGGCAGGTAAAATTGTAAATAAACATAAATACCACTCATATAAGGGCGTCTTAATGATTTTGTTTTATCAGTTTTGTTGGTCACAAGCTACTTAATGCATTTAAACCTTATTGTATTCTCAAAATATGCTTCATTTTAGGAAAGTTCCAAGTAAAGTTTTTTAATTGAAGCTTTTTTAAAACCTAGTGTTGTGTGGTATTAAAATAATTGTAATAAAATCCTCTTTTTCTTAACCCGACAAGCCACCATGTTGCCGTTTAAAAAAAACGAGTTATACAACTTTAAAGATTAAATTTTACACAGCAGATAGCATTAGACCAAAAATAGTAAAATTGTATTTTTTCCAAGATTAGAAAACGGAAATAAGTGATTTTTAAAGGTATTCATAGCCCTCTAGATAAAAAAATTAATTTGTAAAATTTTGAAAAGTGACAATAATTGACATATTGTTATGTTAAGAATGATATATTATGGAGTCAAAAACGGGAAAAATATAATAAGTGTCCCATTAAAAAAATCGAAAGTTTATGTCACTTCCCGTTAAACCGGATGTTCTATAATGTTAAGTAACCTGTCAAAAAATGCAGTTTTATGTCGTATACAAATGCTTCGAATTTTATTCCATTATCTTGAAAATCTGAATCCAAATATCAGGTAGGATTTATGTTATTATGAAAGTATATTTTAATCAATATAAATATTTTTTTTTTGAATTTTTAGCTAGGAGCACTGTTATAAATTAAAAAAAAAACACTGTTTATTATGCCAGGAAATTTTTATTTTCATATAAAAATACTTTAATAAATTTTACAAGTGAAAATTTCGAAAAAAGTAGAAAACTAATAACACATCAAATAATTCAAAATCATAGCCTGCGGTTAACTCAAAGTAAAAAATTAATATACAATAAGTACAAAATAATGCAACAAAATAGTAAACAGGTAAGTATCGTTAGTCACCCTGTTTTATTAATAGAGATCAATTAAGAATCATTAAAGGTAAGTATACTAATGCTAAGTAACCTACTTTGTCGCCGCGACACGTATTGCAAAATAAATATTAAATAATAAAAAAACTTTGGCAAAAAATACAAAATATTCCTAAACTTTTAAACTAATATACAGGGTGTCCAGAAAATACGTGTATTAAATGCTATAACAAATTTCTAAAGATAAAATGTGAGGATCTAGCCCAATTTACCTCAGCCGAAAAGTTGCTAGTTTTCAAAATATTCAAATTATTATTTTTTAAACTTTTTTGTAAATAGAATAATAGCAAGAATTGCTCCTTAGGGTTTTTTTTGGTATGTGAAACCGAGATCTGATCGTAGATTCGATAGCACATAGCAGAGGGGCCACAAGCACGACTTCTCCTACATCTAAAGCTTTATAACTTTTTTGTCTCAGTATACAGGGTGTTATTTAAGTATGTGGCCAAACTCCAAGGGGTGCTTCCTTAAGTGATTTTAAGAAAAAAAGTTCATATAAACATGGGTCCGAAAAGGCATAGTTTTTACGATACAGGGTGTCAAACATAAAAAAAAATCGAATGTTTGTAAATATCTCAATACTCTCTTATTCGATGTTGTTGAAACTAGGATAATTTAGCCTCAATTAGATTAAAATTATTAAGTCCAGTGGCGTCCCGGAAGACAGTCTAACTAATATTTTTTGATAAAAAAAATGCGCGCCACTGACTTTTTTTGAAATTATGTATTTTTTTCGAATTAAGCAACTACAAATACAACTATTTTATCTTTTAAGTTTTTTTCATATCTTGCTTTGTTTCCGAGAAAAAAAAATAAAAACCACTTTATTGCATGTCCCGGGACAATAGGAGTAAAATATGTAAACTACTTACCAAACTATTAAGCAACTTAAAATTACACGAATGTCCTCTTTTGAATTTTTTCGCACAAATTAAAACTGTTTTCGATAAAAGAAATTAACATAAAATAATCGCATAACGTAATAATTTATTACTGCAATGTTTTAAAAGTAACAGAAAAAGAACAAGAGTGCTATAAGTGGTTTTTATTTTTTTTTCTCGAAAACAAAGCAAGATATGAAAAAAACTCAGGAGATAAAATAGTTGGATTTGTAGTTGCTTAATTTGAAAAAAATACATAATTTTAAAAAAAGTTAGTGGCGAGCAATTTTTTTGTCAAAATTATTAGTTAGACTGTCTTCCGGGACGCCACTGGATTTAATAATTGTAATCTAATTGAGGCTAAATTATCCTCTTGTTATTACAAACAGAATAGCCAAATTTCAACAAAATCGAATAAAAGAGTATTCAGATAGTTAGGAACATCCGATTATTTTTTAAAAGTTTGACACCCTGTATCGTAAAAACTATGCATTTTCGGACCCATGTTTATATGCACTTTTCTTCTTAAAATCACTTAAAGAAGCACCCCTTGGAGTTTGGCCACATACTTAAATAACACCCTGTATTCAATTTCTAGTTCAAAATTCTAATTCCTTGGCATATTTTGTTCAAAAAATGGATACCTAGTGGGTCTCGCTTCGAGCAGCCGGCGTTTCTGAGATAATCGAACTAAATACAATGTTTAATTTCGTTCTAAAACTGGTACTTAGTCACCTTTCATACTTTAGGCATAGCGAAAAATTTAGGTACATAATTTTAAGGACAATTATCGACTAACCTTTATTGTTTAATTTTAGATTTATTATTTAATTCTAAAATTTTCCGTTATCAGTAAAGTTTGAAGAGGTAGTTACTACAATGTCTTTTACTACGCAATAAAACATTCAAATTCGATTTTCTCAGAAACGACTGCTCGTAGCGACACCTACCAAGAATACCTTTTTTTGGACAAAAGATGCCAAGGAATAAGAGTTTTTAACTAGAAATTTAATATACCGAGTGGCGACCTCTGCAATCTGCATCAAAACTGTGACCAGATCTCGATTTTTTATCCTAAAAACTCAAATTTTGTACAATTCATGTTATTATCAAACTCTCAACATTTGGACCAAGATAAATAGGGCTAGGCTAGGACCTCATGTTTTAGCCTCAGGAATTTGTACACGTATTTTACAGACACCCTGTACATATTAATTAAAGGTACATAAACTTGAGCAAATTAACAAAATTTGTGTTGTCTCATAACCTACATTAACTAGATATTGAAGTCGGCGTCGATTTTAGAATTGCGACACTATTTTCTATATTATAAACAATTAGTTACATTTTTATACATAATATACGTATCAAAGTGAATAAACAAACATTAAAAAATAATACGGCAGAGAAAACATATTATTGCAAATTCGTTTTTACGTGTGTCTATTCACTTTATATAGCGCAAAAATATAATACGTGGAAGTCGCAACTATCAAATCGCTACATAGATATATTTTAATGTATGTAAGACAAGCTTATTTGGCACCAAAAATAATCAATCTCCTAATAACAACAATTATAGAAATCTTGTTTAATTCACAATTTTATATAAATAAGTAGCAGAAACTTTCCGCAAACCGTGGAATAACCCTTATAATATTTTAGCCCATACAGCAAGATTTTTTGACTGATAAGTGTGGATCGCAAATTAATTAACTATTTCACCAATTAATTAATCCAATCGAGAAAAATATCGCTATACTTTAACTAAGTACAGGTAGCACAAAACGATCAAGCTGCGGCAAGTCTAAAAAATATTTACAATAATTATTATATACTTATATTTATGTTATTATATCAAATGTAACATTCAGGAACTGGGGCAGGCATAAATTGTGACATAAAATAGATTTTTAAACAATTTCAAAATCAAGTAAATGCACGAAACCACTTTTTACATAAAACCCAACCTTCTCTTTCTCTCTCTAATACATTAATGACTGACTATTAAATCATACAACAGCCTCACTTTGGTTGTCTAAAAGGGATTTTTATATTTTCAAATATCTATACAAAAAGCCATGGTATTAGCAAATACGAGCACCCTGTACAAAATGCATTAAAGTTTTGAAATTTGGAAATTATAGACAATAATAAGAAAAATATTAATTAATCAATAATGAATTTAAAAAACTGTATAACCAACTTATAAAGCCTTTCTAACATTTTTGTGTAATTTATTAGCTAGATTTAACCACAAAAAAAAACAGCAGTTTATTAGATTAATCAATAGGAGCAAAAAACACAGCAAGTGAATATGGCAAATACAAAATGAACTACACAAGTGCACCCTCCAGACTTTTTGTTCTATTATACCCTTAAAAATCTGATTTTTCCCTGTATTTTTCTATAAACTGTACAAAATAAATTTCAATTAAAAATTTCACTTTCGTTTAACTTTGGTTTTGTTTTGGCAATCTCCATTTTTTCGGTCAAAACCCATCTTTAAATTCTTGATGAGCGTCTGAAGGGTTAGGATTTGCATCGTTGTTACCGACGGGTCACTGCAGGACTCCAACCAATGCAGAAATTTCTCACCGTGCTCGATCGCCTCGTGAGCCTCCAGAGGCTCTACTTCCTTTTGACATTCATAATCAATAGTGTTGTTATTTAAAAGAAGATTGTCCAATACAGACCTATTTCTATTTCCATTCTTTGGTTTTTCTTCTTTTGCAACTTCATTTTCACTATTAACGCCTTTCTCGTTAACTTCTTTGGTCAACTGCTGATACAGAATTTGTTTGTCTGTTTGATGTTGCTGTGGACTTAAATGTGGCTGTTGTGGACTTACATGCGGTTGCTGTGGGCTTAAATGAGGTTGTTGAACAGCTGCACCTTGTTGCATTTGAGAAGCGTTATACGCTGACTGTTTGTACCAATTCCAAAATCGAAGTTGTTGATTAACTGATTGATTTGCAGTCATACCATTGAGCATAGCTGGATTACTAGTAGCTGATGTGGTGGTGGTAGTTACATGAGTCATAGCAGATGTGCTCGGAAGGCATGAAGTCAGGTTTAGCATGGATTGTTGAGGGTTGGTACTATTTAAACCCATTAATGACTGTTGCCTTAACCAGTAGGATACAGAGTCGTAGACGGAAGGTTGCTGTTCGGTATTTGGTAACACTTTATCTCTTTTATCTACAGTAGTCAAGAGACCATTAGTAGCAGGCACTTTGGTACTAGTGTCTGCAGGTGCAGTAACTTTATTTTTGTTCTGTTGCTGCATCGCCTTTTGTTGTTGGTACATAAGATGTTGCTGATAAATAGAATTCCACTGAATTAGCAAACTGGTCACATCAGTCATATTATTCGAAGAATTCAAAGTGGATAGGAATACCTCAGGACGATTCAAACCTAACTCTGCACTTAATCTGGCCAATTCTGCTCTATTCTTTTCCCGTTCACGTTCTTTTTCTTTATCTATCGCAGACTGATTTGTCGTTGACTTGACTGGAGTAGTAGATATTGGAGCAGAAGTTGTGTCAGGTTTGGTGCGCAAATTAAGAGGTGAATTTTCCGATTCGGTCTCGCTACCTTTTGGATAATCGCCTTCAAAATGATTTTCGGAATTTGGTGAATAGGAACCGTTAGATGCTTCACTGGTTTTCATGCAAAGGTTGTAAGGTTGTTCCTCTAATTTGATACATTTGGCGGGGGGAACTACTAGGCCGATGTTTTCTTGAGAATCGTCAAGGTTTGTTGGACTAGTTCTGACCTGATAGCTTATTTTCTCCTGGTTTTTACACCAACCACGAAGAGTGGACTCGGGTACACCAATATCTCTAGCAACGGATGCTTTACTTTCGCCGCCGACACTCACTCTTTTAATAGCACTCAGTTTTTCATGAGCCGTCAATGTACGTAAAGGTCGCTTACCGGCTTTTGTGGCCGACATTGTCCTATCAGTGAACATACAACAACTGAACTCGTTAACAAGTTGAACTTACAGTTTACAACATCACAATAGCACGTGCACCGCGGCCAATGAAATACGATGCAGAATGCGCAGTTCAAAAAACTTTTTAGAAAGTTCACACACTTATAAAAACAAAACAAAACTCGACAAAGTTTTGATGAGTTAAAACGCGTGGACGAGGACGACGATCGCAGAGGCGCGCGGATTCGACGAACTTCGCAACTTTGAAATATTCGCGACAACAACACACACCGGTAAATAACTGTTGTAGGCCGACCGTTTCGGTGGAACCGGCAAGGGCGAATAGTTTCTTGAGAGTAACTCGGTGGTCAGTTCCTTTGTCCAGCAGATCAATACTTGCGAGGACGGACGCGATAGGACTGAGCGCAGGGCAGCGAGCGGGCAGGGTAGGTTCGCGAGTCCCCGCCGCGTGTCACGGCTTGACGTGACACCCACCCCCACCCCTCGGGAAGACCCCTTGCGCGAAGACGCATTTACGCAGCCGAAGAATTCCCGCGGCACAAGGGCCGCGGGTAGTCCGCTACGTCACGTGCTTTAACAGCTGAGGCATCCCTCGCCGTCCCCGACCCTTTGCATATCGGCTGTAGATGGGCTGTGGGTCTATGGGACGTCACTACCTGCCAGTGTCGGCGCTCGTCATCATAACTACGTCATAAACATATTGCATCTATTTATCTTTTTTAAATCGGAGTTTTTGCATAAGGCAAAGACCGTATTTAGAGAATAATTTTAACGGTTAGGGAGCAGATTCATTTTCTGCCAAGCCTACGTAATGATTTGTGTCTGGCGTTGTAAAGCGTTGGCAAATTATGAGCATCGAAACTAGACGTTGGCATTTTAGGTGCAAAGCTGGTCCGATATTTTTTCTTTTATTTAATGAAACGGCAAAATAGGAATTAATTTTGATTGAAACAAGTTAATTAAAAAACAATGGCGGTTATATCTTTCAGATAGAACAACCCATTAAACCACTATCGGTTATATTCACTTCTACCTAACCAGTACCATGGGATCATAGATCCTGCCAACAACAGTCCTTCCATATACAGGGCGTAACAGTTCACACAAGAAGTCCCCTCAAAACAGGCCAACCTACGTTCATATACAGGGCGTAACAATCCACTATTCAATTACCAGTGTCGCTGCCAACAGCCCCGCCATATACAGGGTGGAACAATTCACCGTTCGACTACTAACAGTGTAGTCAACACAAGAAGTCCCTTTTCAAAAGAGGCCCAACTTCGTTCATGGTATTTTATACAGTGAGAGTATTTTTAATCTAATAAATTCAAACCACTAAAACAAAACCAGGTGATGATGCACTTTAGGATCCTCGGAATGTTTTAAAGAAAAACTGGAAGAGTAACAAAAAGTTATTAGCAAAAATCATTTAAGATACTATTAGATACAAGGAATGTGTTTGATGTTATTTACAGCAAGGGTACTTTATTATGGAATATTTCTTACCCATTTACCGACAGCTTTATCGGTTGTCATACATATTAAAGAAGCAACGTTGTCAAATAGATTCTCAATTTATACATTAAAAGGGACTTAACATAGTCTCCATTCATTATTTTTTTAACTGAAAGCTCAAAAAATAGTCAAATCCTTTATGAATAGCCTATTAAATTACATTTTAGACCAAGTCTGGCAACATTGTTAGGAATGACTAACGTAACGGGAAGTTCTCGCATAAAAATAGCTGTCAAGGTTCTTATCCTTTTTTTAGGCAAGAACAGTCTCGTCTATAAATTTTTGCCTTTAATGAATTCTATATAAAAAGGTCTTTCCATTGGACTTGCACCAGACCCCCATTTTATACATTGAGAGTTTTTTAAATCGAATGAATTCAAACGATCAAAACAAAACCAGATTGTTTTTCAAAAAATCTCTTGAAACCTTATACGCTCTCTCGCAAGGCGAGACAAATGTGAAACACTAAAATAATTATACCAAAAATTATTTGCATCAAAGAGGGCTTGGATTAAAAAACGTGGGGCTTGGTTTAGATCACAATGATATGGGGACGCTATATTTAACCAAATCTAGGTTAAAATTTTGTCAAATTCATATTATGACATGATATGCCAAACTAATGAGCAATAACATAAGTAGACAAATACAAATTTATTTTTGTTGTTTACAAAATTAACAAAGTAAGAATATACAGAAAGAAAAAAAATTACATAAATTGCTGAAATTGGCCATTTATTTCCAATAAATTTTGGGTAAACCATTGAGAGTAATTCCTGCGTTGTATTTTTTGGAATACTTGCACTTTATAAGGAAATAAATTTAGCTGCTTCTTAAGAATAATCCTGCATGTTCCATAAGATCTTCCCACTTCTTGGGACATATGCGTCTTATACAATTTGTTGGCGTATTTTGCATTATTTCACGAACGTTTGCAACAAGTTTTTCTGTTCTTACAGATCCTCCTGCTCCTTTTTGGTGTTGTATAGAACCTGTTTCCCTAAACACAGCGACGGTTCTTTTCAGGCAATGATAAAAATCCCCAGCAATAAAAGCAACTTTAGGAAAATGTTCGTGAAAATCGTCCATGCACAAACCCGGATTGTATTGCCACTCACCATTTACTCTAACCCCGTTTCGAAAATACGCTTCAACCATGAATGTTTTGTGCTGTTCCGTAAAGCCCATTGTGTGAATTGTTCATGAAATT
Source organism: Polydrusus pterygomalis (assembly GCA_963969555.1). Taxonomy (NCBI): domain Eukaryota; kingdom Metazoa; phylum Arthropoda; class Insecta; order Coleoptera; family Curculionidae; genus Polydrusus; species Polydrusus pterygomalis. The sequence continues at coordinate 35,066,481 of OZ018375.1, read as the reverse complement.
GGAAAAATTAGCGATGAATCAAATTACTTGTAACGACTGTCAAAGATGACGGAATAACTGATTGATTATTACTTCAGGTAGTTACTGACACCCAACAGGTATTAAGCTCTACGGCTAAGCATTACGTCCTTAGATGCAAGGCCCTCTTTGATGCAAATAATGTTTGCTCGCACGGTATATCAATCTTAAGCTTATTTTTCTAATTTGTACTTGTTTCTATCAAAATGTTCGTTTATTACGCTTATACTTTCTCAATGACTTTTAGAAGAAGCTTTATTAACAAAAAAAAGTGTCCCTTTTTAACTACCTTGTTACAACCTAAATAAAAATATCTAGGCTAGCTGATTTACCCAATTCGTTTTAATTTTGATGATTTTTTGCCTCAAACAACTCCTGCGCCCGCCCAATGACCGCCCCCCCACAACCAAAATCCTGGGTACGCTAGTGACTGTACGTCATGAACGTGAATTCTTAATATTCTTTGATAATAAAAAATGATAAATATTAATGCAAGTCTAGCTGTTGGCGTTCGCTATTGCCAATAAAATATTGCTTGTTTATAATTCAGCTGATGCGATTAAAAGCAATTAAACGATATCTATTATTTTATTATTTACATATTGAGACAATGCGCGACCGCGATTTTTATGTATAACAGGAGCGGTTGCAAATAAACATCAAAATGCCTCGTCAGAAAACAATTTGGTAAACCCACGGCGAACGATCGAATAATGCAAAATAGAATACATACAGTGAGGACGTAAAGTCTGGAATAAATTCATTATTTAGGAAACGCTGAATGTTTTTAAAAATCGCTTGGACACGTCGATTTTGTTTTTTTAATACGAATTTTTTTCAATATGTTTTATTATACAGGGTGTCTCCGAAAGCACTCTGCTTGAACCAACCAAATTTTTTAAATGGGAACCCCAATTTTTTTTTTATTTTAGGATTCTGTGCATACTTTTGTGAACATTTTTTATCTAACATGTCATTATGATTTATCGACAGTTAAAGTTCAAAAATAAATACAACAATGAAATCAGTATCAGCATAACTAGGGTTGGGATTTTGACCGTCAAAATCTTTTGTGGTCAATTGACCAAGCGCCGGTCAAATTCGTCAGTTTTGTAAAAAGAATCAAAGCCATGAGTAATTACATAGAAACGTGTCTTTATTAAAAAACAGCTAACAAAAAATAAAGAAACCATTCTGAGGTACAAAAAACACAAAAATGACCATAAATATTAGGTATAGTGGATTTCACCTTAGTTTTTAATGGCCGCCGCTGACACATGTCATTTATAACATTTCTTTTTACAGAACTTAAGGATTGGCCAGGGCCGGACTTAAAAATTATGTGTGAACATGGGTCAATTTATTTGTAGTTGTAATTATGGATGGAAACGAGAATTACCTAAGCAATTTTTAAGATATTTAAAAAAAAAACACTGAATGGGAATGGAAATAGGATAGAATATCAGAAAAACAATTTCATTTAATTTTTATTCATAATATAATAAAGTGCTGTTATTTTGGTAAAAACACACTCTTAATTTAGTACAATAAAAAATATACAAGGGGCAGTCGTGAATCTAGTATCATCAATAATTAACTACGTTTTTTATTAAATAATTATTTTGTTTTTTAATTTGATTTTAAACCATGCAGTGTTGAGTTGAAAAAACCTATATATTATATTTAATAGCTTATTGTTTACTTTTTTATTTTCTTATTCACGGGTAGATATTTTGTTCTTTAGACTAGGTTCTAAAGAGTTTGAAGTTTACAATAGGTCTAACTTTTCGTTGGTTTATAATAAAACAATAAAAGTTTGTAATGTTATCGAATTAGGTATTTTTTTTTAATGAATAAAGAAAAAATAATGTAAGTAGATACTACAAAAAAAAGATTTTTGTCCATGCGTTTGCAGAACAGATACCTCAAGCACTCTTCAATACAACTGTATGTAAAACTTATTTTAGCATAATGGTTCACTGTGGTTTTCAAATTTAATTTTGTTGCAAGTTTCCTATTATTTTTGGTCTTCATCTAACAAGCTGTCGATGTCGTCGTCACCGTCCGAGACATTAATAATTATTTACTTACTTTTGCATAAAAAGAAACACGTCACAGATACACACAGTCCGGCAGTTTAAAACCAAAAAGTCTAATACGCACAAAATATAAGCAAAATGCTGTCTGAAAAATACCAAAAACAATAACACGAACGATCAAGAATTAACAGCACAATGCACGCGGTGCGCGGTGTGTCCCAATGCGGCTCTGTGATATTTAAAGAACGCGACGAGACAATCGAATTAATGAAGTACGAAAAGAGATATGCGAGAGCAAATGCGTAAGACAAAGATGCACATACTAACGGCATATACGAGCGATGCTGTGCTTTTGACGAGTTTGAGCTCATTGAAGGGCAACGTATTGAACTGTGTAGTGTGCATCTTCGTCATGTACATGTAACTATACGGTCAGTTATATATCCATCTCTTGTTAATCTAGCCAATGCCCGTGCCTGAAAGCCGTTTATAGAATTAGGGATTTTTAAATCACGTGTTGGCTAATATGTTTGAAAAGAGAGACGTCAAAGCATTAAAAACTAAGGTGATATCCACTATATGTATAATATTAATCTAACAATATACTAAATTACTAATGAAGTAATTAGTGAGTGACTGATTGATGATGAAATGAGAGACTACTGGCAGTACTGGTCTTGGTAGATAGCTTAGATAAAGGTACATCCTACATCATCTTCGTCACTGGCATTGCCTTTATGTTCTTCAGAATCTGAATCACTCGTTTTATTCTCACTACTGAAATTTAGCGCTGGTTCCTCCGAATTTCCCTTTTTTTTTATTTCCACTGCCACTTAACCGCTTTAAGTTGTACTTTATATAAACAAGCTTTCCTGAGCGAGTGGTTTTCAATCGGTTGCGAAGTTGGCTATGGACAATGCCCCATGAGAACCAATTTCTCTCACAAAAGGCTGCAAAAGTTTTTGACCGAATTTGACCCGGTCAAAATCTCTCCGGTCAAAATCGGTCAAAATCTCGGTCAATTGACCGCGGTCAATTGACCAGGCACAACCCTAAGCATAACTCAGTGAATAATTACTTGTCACACTGTTACATTTGGTTAAATTAGACAGTTTTATGCTTCGTGTCAAAATATCGTAATATTGTGTTATTATTTTCAAGATAGATTATTTTTACTCTAACGTTTTTCTAATTTTTGAAGTTTATTAAGTACCTAATAGTTAAAAAATAAAAAATAAATAGATGGATTGGAAGAAGGGGAGCTATTGAATGGCCGCCGAGGTCTCCCGACTTAACCCCCCTTGACTTTTTTTCTGTGGGGTTACCTTAAAGGTAAAGTTTTCCAAACTAAGCCAATGGACATGGAGGACTTAAAGAATCGAATAATTGTTCAAGAATTACGGTCAATCAGTCCGGAAGTTGTCAGAAATACGCAGAAAGAATTTTTCGATCGTCTAGGTTACTGCCAATTAAACTTTGTTCAACATTTTCAACATTTATTAAAATAATAAATAATTAATTGTTGTAATTATTTTCGAACTTTAACTGTCGATAAATCATAATGACATGTTAGATAAAAATGTTCACAATTATGCAAAGAATCCTAAAATTAAAAAAAAATTAAGGGTTCCCATTTAAAAAATTAAAGATGGTCCAAGCAGAGTGCTTTCGGAGACATCCTGTATAATAAAAAATATTGAAAAAAATTCGTATTAAAAAAACAAAATCGACGTGTCCGAGCGATTTTTAAAAACATTCATCGTTTCCTAAATAATTAAACACTGTATATTATTATTAGTTAAAAATCATTAAGTAATAATAATTGTCTATGTCTATACCATCGCTTTTACTCGCGACATGCATTTTACTATTTACTCAAAAACCTTTAAACCTATCTAATTTATTCTAAGATATCTACAGACTGTCCGCGGATAGGCTTTACAATAGCACAAATGGATGAAAAATTTAATTGTTCGGGAAAAAGTAATTCTTGATAAAAAGTTGCTTGTAAAAAAAATGCAATTCACGAAGAGAAAATTTTGATTTTTTATACGGGGTTCGCGAAAACTTAAAAAACATTATTTTTCTCCAAGAGTAAACTACTTTTATTTTTCATTTTTGACTAAAGAGGTAAATGGAAATTTTGCACTTTTTATTGCATTTTTGAGTAGGTTTTGACGTTCCAAAACCAGTAATGTATCACACTTGTCAGTAACTTGTTTGCTGTAGGATTTATTTGAAGTTTTTTAAAAATTAAAGAGTAGGCATTGACATTGAAACATCAGTAGTGTGCCTTGACTTTGACAACAGATTTTCATAAAAGTCACCTTTCTGTAACAACTCAAAACTTTATTTAAAAAATTAAAACTGACAAAAATATTTCGTAAGTAGTCAACAATGTCTAATTTCCTAGATGTTCAAAAAGATTACCGTTGACGTGAATACCCTTGTTAATTTTCCTTGATATTTTATTTATTGTCCTGTCTAAAGTACGCCTTGTTATGATGCGAAAAGCATTTCTAATGCGATTTTTTAGCTCTTCTAGAGTATTTATTTCGGCTTTGTATATTACATTTTTTAATGCGCCCCACAAATAAAAATCTAATGGCGAAAGGTCGGGCGACCGCGCTGGCCAGGCAATAAAACCACCATTTCCGATCCATCGTTGTGGAAATTCTTGATTTAAAAAGTACCTTAGCCTGTCTCTGTGTCTTCTTCACTAACTTTATTTCCATATTTATTTCTACCTTTTTTAAATGTACCACCCTCCCTTAACCGCCTATCCAATCTTGAAAATAATACTGGGGTAGGTTGCGGGTGTTCGGGATATTGTCGCAAATACATTTCCGCTGCATTTTTTGTGTTAAGGTGACATAAGTAATAAATATTAAGCATATCGCGTTTTTCCTCATCAAAAAAATCATTCTTAAAGGTCGATTTATAAACTTGACGTTCCGTTTGCGTTCGCCGTTTGCGCTCGCCGTTTCAACTTAAAAGCACAGAGTTCCATAAGATCATTTATATTTGACGTTGACGTTGCCGCTTGCGTCGGTCTTGCCGTTCCCTTCCGTTCAACATAAACCAATTTTATCTTTTTCCGTTCGTAGAAACGTCGTAGCAGATTGAAAGAGCCAATCAAAATCGTATTTGTCTATCATGTGATGTTTACCATATAATTTGCAGCCATTTTAAAGTTTGTTTATGTTCTGTGTCTGTCGTTTTAAGACCACATAGATACAAAGGATAATTCCCACTCTGGCAATTAATCTTTAAAATATTCCTTGTTCATTTTGAGAATAACAAAAACACAATATTAATCACACGAAAAGTCAAAAGAAAAGCAGGTTATGTCATTCTTTGAACGTCGCCAACGTCAAGTTTATAAACAGTCGAATTTCGTGTCTACGGACGTCGACGCAAACGGTGAACGCAAACGGCGAACGCAAACGGAACGTCAAGTTTATAAATCGACCTTAAAAGGGAACTGGGTAATTTAAGTTATATCAAACCTAAGCAACACTACTGTTGTCTGTTGTCAAAGTCAAGGCACACTACTGATGTTTCAATGTCAATGCCTACTCTTTAATTTTTTAAAAACTTCAAATAACTCCTACAGCAAATAAGTTAATGACAAGTGCGATACATTATTGGTTCCGGAACGTCAAAACCTACTCAAAAATGCAATAAAAACTGCAGGTCCGTATTTAAAAAATGAAGGTTGATGTTGGTATCTAAAAAACGCAACGTCGTATCTAAAAAATAAAATTAGTTTCTTGAAGAGCATAAAAAAGTGCAATGAAAAAGTGCTTTTGGTTTTTTGGAATCACTATTAATAAGGCCGCAAATAAATAAAAACCAAAAATTATTTTTTCAGTTTATTTCGGATATCTCCGGAAGTAATCGGAATTTTAATATTTTATTTTTAGGTTATTATTCAGCACAAAAATGCGCAACTTTGCCTTAATTTAACCAATTCTCTATCTATTATAGTTACCGAGATAGCAATGCTGTTACTTCGAATTTGTAACACCCTGTATGTGTTTAAAATTATTTAATGCCTTACCAAATAGAATTAAAAAAGTAGATTCGCAAAAATTGTACAAAAGAGAAATTAAAAAAGTACTTATCGATTTAGAACCTTATAGTCTAGGTGAATTTTTCGCTTAAAAGTTTAAGGAAAACAATGTACTTTTCTTTAGCTGGTGACGTCATTTCATTTTATGTTTTTTGTATTCATGACTTGAATTAAAGAAGTTTATTATTATTATTATTATTATTAGACTCTATTTTCATAATGGGTGGGTGTGTATCTTATTTTAAAATTTTAAATGCATTCCTACCATCTTTTGTAAAAACAAGGATTTTTTTACCTTTTCATTACTTTGCTTTACGTATGGGGCAAATTTGAAGTTGTCAAATAGAATTTGATGTGTTTTGAAAATGTTGACCTTAGAACAAAGGGTTCATTTAGTTCAATGTTACGGTGCGGGCGAAAGTTCTTACAACTTTGTGATAGAGAAATATAATCAAATATACTTTACTAACTAAAGTATAGACTAATAATGTATTTAATAAAAAACAATTATAATTTTAGGTGAAATTTAAAAATTAAAAAATATACAGGGTGTTCCATTTGAAAAAAGTACATTTTTTCTTGTTCCGCTTTTTTGAGCCACCCTATAGAGTTAAAAATAATTTTACGTTATAAGTCACTTACTGCCCTTCAACTTTTGTATTAATATTTTTAATGTATTTGAAATAGTAACGGAGCTATTGTACTTTGCTACACTAAAGGGCCACCCTGTATTTCTGGTAACACCAAAAATCAGTTTTTGAAACTTTTTGATACTCCTCTGTCAATGATAATGTATGTATTTCGACCGCTAATGCTGCTATAAAAAAAAATTCTTTTACCTCTAAAAATTCAAAAAAACTAAAAAAATCTCGAATTTATTTAAAATCTCGGATTTAAAAAGTACAAACGTTATTCTAAATAAGTTTTCTAATTGGCATTTTGGTCAAAAATGAAAAATAAAGGTAGTTTACTCTATCCGCGGACGTTTTTATATGGGTTATCACAAAAAGAAATCCTTTATTCCCTAAAATATTTTGTTTAGACACACACGAGGTCGTTTTTTGACAATATATTTTTGCGCATATTCAATATTTTTTTTCGGTAACAAAATACCGATTAACCTTTAAAATATGTATGGCGTAATAGTAATTTAACAAACTAGTGTATTAATAAGGGCGATTAATAATTGAGACAATTTTTGTTTTTGTTCAGATTATTAATCGCTATTTAATATACGCGTTAGTTACAATATTTTTCCGTCGATTGTCTTGTTAATAGATTATATTTTTTTTTATTTAGAACCAAACTACATATTATAACAAATTTTTTCTATTTCACGTTCATAATGAGTTAGTTCAGTACGACCCTCATTTGCGCATCGTAATGAAGCTATTTCGATACGCGTTTTTTTCTTTATTTGATGTTGGTACCATTTAAATTTTTTATTTCATTGACTTGCGCGGCCTTTGTGATTTACGAGAAAACCCATTTTTCGCAGAGGAAAACTAGCTTGATAACTTACTTTTTTATTCTGTGTGGATAACAGTCATGTATGTTGGTTGCATAAATCTATAAATCAATCTTTTGTAGATGCTTCAAGCTATCATTTTCTGCCAAATCCTATCCAAAATTCAATCTACTAACCTTCTAATGTCGATTTTAACTTCAACTTTATTTGGATTTTCCATCTTCCCTATACTAAATTGCAATGCCGTGACGTAAAATCACGTCTTTTGAAATTCGAAAAAAAGTAGCAAAATCTCCCGAATTTCCGAACGCTCTGTATATGTACCGAATGTACAAGGATCACACAATGTATTCCGTCCAATTTCAAATCTCATATTGCTAAAATAACTTTAGAATCTCGTGGTGAAAATGGGTCAATAAATCAAAAAAGGACAGTTTGCAAAATAATTTTTGTTGTCCAGAGGCTCCTATGATAAAAAATAGTATTACCAATATAAAATTTAGACATAAAAATTTACAAAATTTGAAAGATTTATTTTCTTTTTAAAATGTATTTTTCTTGATTATAAAAGGTTAAATAGAAAAAAATGTATAAAGCTCATGTTTCATAAGGCGTTTTAGCGCCCGTGTCAATAAAAAAACTTGCCACTTCGTGGCTCGTTTTTTAAAACAGACGCGGGCGCTAAAACCGCTTCTTATGAAACTCGTACTTTAATATACTATTTGAATTTCAAACTTATTGACATCGACAGAAACTATGGCAACGCCATTATGTACGCGGCAGTGCGTGCTTTGTAGTATGTTTGGTTGCCTAAAATCGTTTATTAATAAAAGAAAATCATGCATTAATAGGGGCCATTAATGTATGATTTTTTATACATTAATTAAGGTTGTAAATACACGGTCGACGGAAAAATATTTTTAATACTTAGATGATTTTCTAATTCCTACAAGGTTATCTAATTATCACAAGAAATAAACTAAAAATAAATCCTCTTTTTATAACTAAACTATACTTTTTAGAAACTAAATAGTTCCTTTTTTTAAGATATGGAGACATCGTTTAGGTAAATATCAGCGAGCGCTATATAGTCTATCCCTTACTAGAACGGAACAGAGAGGGACTAACTAATACGCACACTCTTGTGCAATATTTGCAGGATTGCAGATGACATTTTCGGCTCCTTTATTATTATTTTTTAAATGATGTTTTTCCGAGAGACATTTACGTTCGCGGAAACAAAGGATGCGATAATTTTCCGTTTATATTATATCTACTTTACTGACAATGTAAAAAAAAGTAATAGTAAGTTGAGCAAAACAACTTTGCAACCGGAACTGCAGAATTTGGATAATCTAATTTCGTTAGTACACTATCCGAAAATGCGTGCCGTCTCCCCGTTCGCCCCATCGCACCCTCATCCCTGGTAAGGTGAAATTCGGCTGTGTGAACCAGGCCGGCGAAACGACCATCCGGGGGCGGCAGATTGGTAGGGTCCGGGGAGGCGGAGGACAGCGAGCTTCGGGTCGCGGTCCGCGGTCCCCGGAGTGGCGGGGGCGCGCGGAAAAAGGGGGGCGACGATCGCGAACTACCTACGCTGCCGCCTCTCGCCGCCCGCGTCGCAGTAAACAGCCTAGCGTGGCGACCAAAAAAGGCATTGGCAGTATGCACCATTGGTGCTTTGATTAAGGTTGTCGATGATTTACCAAGAAGTTTGGAACTATATTTTTTTCTGTGACGGGAAAAACCTTTGACATTTTATCTCTGTTGACAGGTAACAAAATGTCACTTTTTATAAAATTACTTTTTTCCCCGGGAAAAAAATTATTACTTTTTTCCCCGGGAAAAAAATTATTACTTTTTTCCCGGATATAATATACCTACATATTTATAAATAATATACGTAAATGTAGATATTTAATTTTAGAACATTTTATTATACAAAATTTACATTTTCTTTATATCAAAACTACAATAATTGTAGTTAAATGTGCATTGCATGACTGACATGTTGCTATTACCATTCGGTACAACCAATAGTCGAATTTTCTGGTGTTGAAATTATATTTTTTTTCTGCTATGGACAGAACTGCCGTTAATGTACCTGGTTGCAAATCGGGTGTTATTTCAGCACTGCCACACGTTCTAAACACTTTATTAGCTATTTCTGTCCTGTGTGCTACCGATTCATCAACATACCTATGGAGAACTAGAGGGTAGGAGGCCGATCGACAATGGCAGCATTTTCAAATTATGTCCCGGTTTTTTGGTTAGTTCGCTATTGGCCGATAGTTGGCTCTCGCGTCCGAAGTGGGCTGATGTTGTCTTCTTCTTCGTTTTTAATATGGAAAACTAGATTCTCCATAGTTTTTAACTTTTACTTAAACCCTTTATTTTTCTGTGCTTCTACTTTTGACAATTGACATTTTATTTTTCGAAATAACAAAGAACGTTTGAAGGCAAGACGAGACAAATAACGTTGTATTGTAATTAATTTCCATATTTATAATGAATATTGGTACAATTTATAAAAGTAGAGTTTGCTTTGTGTCGGGGTGTAAGACAGGATCTTCTTCAGAGATGAAACGCAGCCAAATAAGTCTCTTTCTAGCTCCAAAGGTAAAACCCTCTAGCTAGAATGTTCCTGTATTTTAAAAACGAAGCATCGTTGGAACTTTATACAGGCCGAGTTTACTAATAAGTATAACAAAGTAAGTGTAAATTCATATAAAAGTCCTGATTTGTTCCTTAAAGAACTAATTTAAATAAAAATAGTTATCGCGTTCATAAGAAACCATTTATTCGATAGCCCACTTCGAACACAAGCGCCATCTTATGGTAACTTGTAAAGCTGAATTACCGATGCTAATTTGGGACCGAATCCAATGCATTGCGATCGGCCTCCTACCTCAAGTCCTCCATAAACATACCCTTCAGCGACTGTTGATGACTTCCAACCGCCATGTTTCTTTAGTGTCATCAAGTCTCCCCCAGATTCAACTAAAAGTGTAGAAGACGATCTTCGAAATGAATGACCCGTATATAATTTAACATTTTCAAGTTAAAGAAAAGTAGCTACTATTTAAGGTATCTTATAAAACTGATTTTTACCCACGACCTGATTGATACATTTTCCATTGTGATAGGCATGAAATAGGTGGCGATCCCTTGCTGCTGTTGGGCGAAGGGATACACATTTGGTAAAATTTAATATATTTTTCAATAACTACAAATCTTCTGTTTACATTTTTCTTTGTTGTTGACTAATCGCGTCTTGTAGGTATAATAGTACTTTTAGGTTTGCCTAAGAATTCCGCAATATACCGTATATTGCGGCCATCATCATTCAGTGCAACAGCACGTGCCACATCTTCTGGTCTCATTTTTTTACAACAAAAAACTTTAAATAATGTCTTCTGCAATGGCAGTTTACTGACGATACTTATAACGTTACTACGCAACCAAAAGCGAGGCGACTAAACTATATTCACATTTCAAATACGCCTAATGTCAACAAAAGCACGTGAATAACAGGACCGCGCGGCCAATAGCGTTGCGAGAATTGGCAATCACGAGGTTAGCTGGCGGTTCGGCTTGCGGAGAGCACGCGCCGGTCAGTGTTTACATCGGGCGTATTTCAAACGTGAATATAGTTTAGATAAGTAACGTTATAAATGTAAATAAAATTTAAAAAATTGCACCACTTTTTTTAAACATCTGTATCTTTTCTCAAAAAGCAGATATTAGGGTGAACCAAAAAACATTCTGTCAAAAAAGGGTCACACTTTAAAACAAAATGTAATAAAGCTACATTTCACCGCTCAATTTTTCCACAGGGCGTTAAGAAAATAAAGGTAAAAAAGTAACTTTTGTTTTTCCCTATATGTTGGTCGAGCCATCAGTATTTTTTAAAATCTAAAATTTAGGCTAACTTGTCGAAACATAGGCCTACACTTTGCTCAAAATTTCAATAAAATCGGAAAAGAAATAAAAAAGTTACAGGACTATCAAAATGACGTTAATTTTTCTTGTCCGGAATTTATTGTCGGGGAGTGTAATTCCGGTGGAGTCAGAGAAAACTCGGAATCAGACATTTTAACTTTGTATTATTTAAAATAACTACTAAACAACCAGTAAAAGTTCTTAATTTTTAAATTAAATATCACAGAATTAAATTGACAGATATTTGATTTTTTTAAAGATCTCCTTAGCAACGCAGGTCCAATTGTCGCAATAAGTAAAACAGCCTACTAGTTTAAAAATTCAATTTTTACATCCATACTTTTCTGACTTTAATATATTACAATAATATGTTTTTCAATATTAAATCGTCGTTTTTCCCGTAACAGAAAAAAATTGTGTATTGTACACGGAAAAAATATTAGATTTTAGCTCTCGGTTTTTTGTCTCCCTCCGCTTCGCATCGTATATACTTTTTCCCTTGTATAATAAATAACTACGTCCTATGCAGTGCATTTTTTTAAACTCGAGATATGAGATTTGAATGAAAATTTTACACCAATCAGAAACGGCTATTTTTAAACGTTGTCGTGGCAACTAGAAAAATGTGGGGACATTTTTTGTCTCTTGGCTGCCCTAGGCGTGATTACATTGGAAATATTTTGACATATGTCATGTGATATAAATAACTACAAAATTATACCTTATTCCGTGTTAATAATGTTTAGGCGGAAGCAATTTGTTTAAACCATAATGTATAGCGAAACGTTGAAAAGATATGCATCATCCATAGACTTCCTATAGAATAGACTAAGCCATATGAATAGCCTGTTTGTTTGCATTAAGCATTCGTACGTGTGAACAAAGACAGAAGAGAGAGATAGCGTTAAATTTCCGACTCCGTGCGGAATTGCAATGGCTCAAGGATTCCAGATTTGCAAGAACAGTGTTTTTATTGGTAGTAATCAGTTTCATTAGCAGCACATCAGTCTTGTTAAATAATGAACTACTTTTAATATAGCAATTTTGTTAAGAAATAAATTGTATCTTCTCAATGCGACGCATTTTGTTCCCAGTAAAGCGCTTTCTCTACAATTAAGAAAGCAGAACAGCGTTCCCAAAAACGGATTGTAGCCGTTAGAACCACCACAAAAACGTTGGTGGGGGTTCGTAGCGATCGGCAATCGCCGCGCGCCCTAGTATTAGCTTTAATGTATTTGTTGCGCAGGTCACATCGTTGTTCAAGGTCTTTTAGCTGTCCTGTCTGAATTTGAACTTTATTGATCGTACCAATACTTACCTCTGTTTCAATTAATTTATTTTTACTTTTTATTTAAGTTTTTTTAAACTTTGCATGTCAGATAAATCAATAGAAGATTCTTATTTCGCACAACCCACCATTAGTATTAGACTTTATAATCTATGGACGAATTGTACTATCTCAGTAAACCATGTTGCATAATAGATAAATCATATGCAATGTTAAACAACAAGAATAATATCACACTAGAAGATATTTAAATTTTTGAGAACTACAGTACTGATTTTAAGTGGTAAGTATATGCTTTATTAACCGTAGCAAGCAAATATTATAATGATTAATGTCAAGTTTCATTACAACTGTCAGTGGGAATTAATACAGTATATAAAACCAAATTACACCCCCAATAGAACTTGATAATTACTATAAGTATTCAGAGCAATAATGGCTACAAAACATTCTATGGTAGCATATTAACTCCTAATTCCTATTGGCTCAAGTACCGTGATATTATCACTACACAACGGTCTAGCAATTTTCGTTGTCTTGCAGTAGGAAAGCGAGTTGCTGTCACATAGTATTAAACAGTTGTACCGTGCGAGCAAAAATTATTTGCATCAAAGAGGGACTTGCATCCAAGGACGTAATGCTTAGCCGTAGAGCTTAATACCTGTTGGGTGTCAGTAACTACCTGAATTAACAATCAATCAGTTATTCCGTCATCTTTGACAGTCATTCCAAGTAATTTGATTCATCGCTAATTTTTCCAATTTCTTGAACAATTCACACGATGGGCTTTACGGAAGAGCACAAAACATTCATGGTTGAAGCGTATTTTCGAAACGGGGTTAGACCATTTAGGTCAGTGGCAATACAATCCGAGTTTGTGCATGAACGATTTTCACGAACATTTTCCTAACGTTGCTTTTATTGCTGGGGATTTTTATCATTGCCTGAAAAGAACCGTGGCTGTGTTCAGGGAAACAGGTTCTATACAACACAAAAAAGGAACAGGAAGACCATATTATGTAAGAACAGAAGAACTTGTTGCAAACGTTCGTGAAATAATGCAAAATACGCCAACAAATTATATAAGACGCCTGTCCCAAGAAGTGGGAAGATCTTATGGAACATGCAGGACTATTCTTAAGAAGCAGCTAAATTTATTTTCTTATAAAGTGCAAGTATTCCAAGAAATACAAGCCGCAGATTTTGAAATACGTAGGAATTACTCTCAATGGTTTACCCAAAATTTATTGGAAAGAAATGATTTATTAGACCTGACATTTTTTTCAGATGAAACCTGGTTCCACCTCTCCGGTTATGTGAATTCTCGGAATACACGCATGAGGAGTAGTGAAAATCCCAATTTTTTTGTAGAGTCCACATTGCATTCTCAAAAAATTGGTGTCTGGTTAGCTGTTTCCCGAAGAAGAATTGTTGGTCCTATTTTTTGCCATGATACAGTTACAGCACAGCGGTATAAGAGACAATATTTTACTACTTACGCAATTTTTTCGACGACAGATTGATCAGTTTTCGATTAGACATTGAATTCCCACCTAGATTACCTTGTTTAACGGTTATGGATTACTTCGTTTTTCCTCATTTAAAGAACACTATTTTTAAAACACCAGTTGCAAATTTAGAACAATTACAAGAAAGGATTATCCAAGAATGTGGTAACATTTGTCCAGAGATGCTGGTCAACACTTTCGAAAATATGAAGAGACGTGTGAATTTATGCTTGGAGCATGGCGGTGCCAATTTCAGCAATCTATGTAATTATTTTTCTTCTTCTTTCTGTATATTCTTACTTTGTTAATTTTGTAAACAACTAAAATAAATTTGTATTTGTCTACTTACTTTATTACTCATTAGTTTGGCATATCATGTCATAATATGAATTTGACAAAATTATAACCTAGATTTGGTTAGATATATCGTCCCCATATCATTGTGATCTAAACCAAGCCCTACGTTTTTTAATCCAAGCCCTCTTTAATGCAAATAATTTTTGCTCGCACGGTATAAAGAGTATGTGAAGTCTTGCAAGGAATAGAAGGCTTTTTCCTCCGTGTAACTGATATAACAAAGGAAATATCTTCAAAATTTGACATGACGGCCAATGGTTTCTCTGGACTGCATGGCCAGAAATATACAATAGATAGAATTGAAAGTTTTTTTGTTGCTGTGCAGCCATGGAGCTGGTAAATTTCCGATGAATGGTCGTAATAAAACTTGTGTTTGAGGTAATTCATCACCTTCCTATAAATTACCAAAAAAAAAGTGAAAGCTGGTGCAGACGGCCACCCGCCATCCTGGGACGCAATCTAGCTAGGCCGTTCTGCGACGTGACGCGGTCAACGAGGGGTGCAAAGCCGGCGAACAAAGAACTTTTGAAAAATGCTGTTGCCGGGGAAATCCCAAACGTCGTGCCTGACTTCGTTTGTTGGTAGTAGCGTCACATGCACAGACAGCAAATAGACATTATTGACAAATCATTATCTTAGACGTCTAAGAACTAGTCTTCTATGAGCATTTTAACAAATTAGGCTGATTTAAAGTCTCAAGTTCGTGTATTGGTCGAAAGTAACGACGATCAAGCAAATATAGACTACGTATCTCATTCATAAACGTACTTTTGCTCCCAGCCGACATCTCACTGTTTATAGAGAACATTCTATCATATGACACTTGCTTGTAAAATGAAAATCCTGGCACTAAACCAGTTACTTTACAGACCTGGTACCTATACTCTCTTGTAATATTTTTTCTCTACTCCTATACTAGTAAGAACCTACTTATGCACTGTCTACTGTATCAGTAAAACTCTTATAACATACACTATTATGTTATAAGCCAAGCTGTGCGTAAGGACAGTAACGTAATATATACATATATACTAGCGTGTACCCGGCATGCGTTGCAACCCGCTGGTACAAATACAAACCCGAAATATTAGTACCCGGCATGCCACTTTCTGAAATTGCACCCGTGCGAAGCCGGGGCGGGTCGCTAGTTATACATAAAAACCTTCCCCTTGAATCACTCTATCTATTTAAAAAAACCGCTTCAAAATCCGTTGCGTAGTTTTAAAGATTTACGCACATGAGGGGACAGACGGACGACAGCGACTTTGTTTTATACTATGTTAAGATTAAGATTACGTAACAGTTGCGCCATCACATTGGCCATGAGCTGTCAAAATCCTGAAAATGTTCACTTATAATATCACAAGAGCTTAAATTATTTCCAGGAATAATTTCCGCTCGCGTGGGATTCGGTAAGAAAATTTCACACCACTTCACACCATAATTTGGAAAAAAAATTATTAATCAAACTTGACATTTTAAACTAATTTCACTGCTTGTCAAGTTGGCCAGGGTATTTTGACATAATATGTTGAATTGTCATTTTTGTTTAACCGGTTCTGTCACAAAGCTTAATAATTACTATAGGTATATAGAAAACGTCTGTACGTTGAGTGTTGAGTTTAATAATAAAAAATACATTTCTACCACCTTTAGTAACCTAAAATTATGAAAGGGCGATAGATTGAACTAATACCCATCTGGGTTTTAACATTTGGTGTAACTAAAGTTGGTAATTTTTTTTTATTTAACGAAATATGATGGATATACCTATTATGTATATATATTTTAGAATTTATTTCGTGTTGAACTAATATCTTCATTGGCAAATCTCTAATGATATCCACTAATGAGCAAAATAATAACGAAATAAATTTAATTATTATAGGTTATATAGACATCTAATTAATTCGTCACCTTCCTATTCACCATTAAGAAGAGAGGATGGGTTAGAATTCAAGCAACATTTAAATCTTATGTTTGTACATCCGACGTTTGTTGAAATATAAATTGTTAATGCATAGGTAATAATTAAACAAATTTGTGTTTTCTGTTTAATGAAACGTTATAGCGAATAATAAATAATAATGTTACATAATTCAGATATTTTGCATTATTCACAGGTATATGTATGTACCGGGTGTTCCACCTAAGGAGGTAATCGGCTATATCTCAGAAAGTAATAACACTAGGACTTTGGGAAAAAATGTATATCGATAAAAGCGGCCAAGAGAAATTGCTGAAAATTATTTTCAAGTTCGAAAAATGACCGCTAGGGGGCGTAAGAGAACTTTCAAAATAAAAATGCCGATTTTCTCTTGATTTTTCCTAATAAAAATATGTTAAAAATATAAGCATTGTATTCTTCATAAAATTATGCAACTTTATGGTAGGAATCGTTTTTTTCTATTTTCAATAATAAAGTGGTGGGAGAAGGTCAAACCTTTTTTCATTCAAACGCTGATATCTCTGCTTTGGATAAACCGATTCTATTCAACTTGGTCTTGAAAAAAAGCCCTTCTTTTGTTGTACACGCAGATCTATTAACTATACCATATTGATTCTGATGGTGGCCACTAGATGGCGTATTTCCGTAATTCCTCAATGAATAAGGATTTTCTCAAAAAAATCAAATGTTATGATATGACTTTTTCGTCATATTTTATTTTAGGTTTATAAAGGCTATTAAATAGTGAAATAAAAAATCCAGGTCCGTATTTAAAATAAAAAAGTTTATGATGGTCGCTCGAATCCGAAACGTCGGATTAAAAAACTAACCCCATAAGCTTGTAGAGGAGGAAAAGTTACTATAAGAAACTGAAATCGCAACAATCTTTTATTAAACCAGTGATTAAATTGATTAATGAATGTTTTAAAAAATGGCCTATTTTCCATATTAATTATTATTATCCCTAATTTCTCTAGTTTAACAAAAGATATCACGTTGCGGTTTTCAGTTCCTTATAGTAACTTTTCCTCCTCTACAAGCTGATGGGGTTAGGTTTTTAATCCGACGTTTCGGATTCGAGCGACCATCATCAACTTTTTTATTTTAAATACGGACCTGGATTTTTTATTCCACTATTTAAAAGCCTTTATAAGCCTAAAATCAAATATCATGAAAAAGTCATATCATAACATTTGATTTTTTAGAGAAAATCCTTATTCATTGAGGAATTACGGAAAAACGCCATCTAGTGGCCACCATCAGAATCAATATGGTATAATTTATAGATCTGCGTGTACAGAAAAAGATGGGCTTTTTTTCAAGACCAAGTTGAATAAAATCGGTTTATCCAAAGCAGAGATATTAGCGTTTGAAAGAAAAAAGGTTAGACCTTCTCCCACCACTTTATTATTGAAAATAGAAAAAAACGACCTTCTCCCACCACTTTATTATTGAAAATAGAAAAAAACGATTCCTAACATAAAGTTGCATAATTTTATGAAGAATACAATGCTTATATTTTTAACATATTTTTATTAACAAAAATCAAGAGAAAATCGGCATTTCTATTATGAAAGTTCTCTTACGCCCCCTAGCGGTAATTTTTCGAACTTAAAAATAATTTCCAGCAATTTCTCTTGGCCGCTTTTATGGATATATATTTTTCCCAAAGTCCTAGTGTTATTACTTTCTGAGATATAGTCGATTACCTCCTTAGGTGGAACACCCGGTACATTATTTAATGGTTGTAGATCATATGTTTACCTTCTCAACTGTCAAAAAATTTCCACTTAAATATCGTGGCGCCTCGAAAAAATTTCCGGAAATTCTTTTAGTTGCCATGGTAACTAGTCATAATTAAGGTATATTATTGGTTAAAAAATACAGGTTTGAAATTCTCAATACATTTTTTATGCGTCGCTTTGACAACGTCAATGTCTGTATTAACAGAGGCAATTTTAAACGTCAAAATTTTTAATTTGTATATTATTTTTGGTTAGTACATAGTTAGTGGTAGTGGTTAGCAGTTAGTAGTATGAGCGACTCCAATATTGAGATTGAGGGAACGCCACCAGAAATTGCATTACAAGCTGCTGCCGCGGCAAATAATTTATTACCCGAAAAATCCAGGGAGAGGTACCTACTTTCAAAAAGGCAAAGTAACACGTCAGGTAGTCGGTATTAATAAGTTAGGAGCAGTGCCAAAAAATATTGCAGAATATTTAAAACTGCCCAATGCTGCTTGCTTAATTTATTTCCTTATAAAGTGCAAGTATTCGAAGAAATACAAGCCGCAGATTTTGAAAGACGCAGGAATTACTCTCAATGGTTTACCCAAAATTTATTGGAAATAAATGATTTATTCTGATGAATGAAAATTCTCAGAATACACGCATGTGGAGTAGTGAAAATCCCCATTTTTTTGTAGAGTCCACATTGCACCCCCAAAAAATTAGTTACTGGCTGTTTCCCGAAGAAGAATTGTTGGTCCTATTTTTTCCATGACACAGTTACAGCACAGCGGTATAGAGACAGTATTTTGAATCCATTTGTGGAACAATTACTTAACGACGAACTACGTTTTGGATATTTTCAACAGGACGGTGCAACCGCCCATACAGCCGCCGAAACTATTAACTACTTACGCAATTTTTTCGACGACAGATTGATCAGTTTTCGATCAGACATTGAATTCCCACCTAGATCACCTTGTTTAACGGTTATGGATTACTTCGTTTTTTCTCATTAGATAGATAGATATATCGTCCCCATACCAATGTGATCTAAACCAAGCCCCACGTTTTTAAATCCAAGCCCTCTTTGATGCAAATAATTTTTGCTCGCACGGTAGCTATATAAGACGGAAATTTTCAAGAGGCGATCAGGGGTCGAGATTTCGTGCCGAAGGGAAGTATAACATATCGCAGAAACTGCGATATGTAATCACTTAATATCGTTTATAAGTTTTAGCAGTTAATTATTTTTTATCATAAATTTAATGTTTATAAATTCCAAATACCGAGCGCGGAGACGCCTATTTTTCCTTGTCGCCGTGGGGCATTCCCCCCCCCCCCCCCCTTCCGCGGTAGGTACGTCACTGATCAACAAGTTTGGTATATAGCAGGTAAAAATTATTTCACATATAATTATTTCAGGTCGCTCTGTTATTGAGGTATAGCCGAGGGTCTCGAGGCATAAAATGCAATTATAATAGGGAAAGGGCAATAAACTATAATTCGGGAATATTTAAATTTGGCTTAATCATATCTGGGGTACTATTACAATACTATTAAAAATCAATTAGCAAGCGCTGACTACGCAAACTCGGGCACCGTCAATAGGAATGTACAACAGTGATTTTCATTTAAGTGATACCAACAGCAGGGTCGGATTAAGGGGATGGGGTTTGGCATTGTAAAAAATAAATTAGTCATATTGGATTTTGGACAGCAGAGTAACTAGACCGAGATTGAGAGGGAGGGGCACTTTCCAGGAGGATCGGTTCTGCATGCCCGATAACATAGAAATCGATTTTGACATGAGTCACGTGACTACTGGCATACCGGAAAACTAAAAAAAAAATTGGAAATTTACGAAAGTGAGGTTAGGTGATGAGATACCAAAAAATATTATTTGAAAAAGTTGTTTAGAATTAAGTTCTAGATTCATATTCAAAATTTAAAGAGTTAGTTTAAAAAAATTGAAAAACACAATTTTTTAAAAATAATAATGTTTTTATTAAGTTACAAATTTTTAGTTTTTTTTCTATTTAGGTTGCTTGGCTAATGTAAAGCCCATATATTTAGATGAAAATAAATGAATAAAGTAGTTTTTTTTTATAATTCACAGGACAAAATCAAAAAAATAAGTTTTGGCCGGACGTCGGCTATTGCAATGATTTGTAAGTATTAATGACTACATAAAAAAGATTTTGTGCTAAAGTACCGGGTGATCAAATAAGAATGGAAGCCGGTCATATCTCAGGAACAGTTTGTCACAAATTCTTTTTATATACAGTGCGAGTAAAAATTATTTGCATCAAAGAGGGCTTGGATTAAAAAACGTAGAGCTTGGTTTAGATCACAATGATATGGGGACGATATATCTAACCAAATCTAGGTTAAAATGTTGTCAAATTCATATTATGATAGGATATGCCAAACTAATGAGTAGGTAATAAAATAAGTAGACAAATACCTACAAATTTATTTTTGTTGTTTACAAAAGTAACAAAGTAAGAATATACAGAAAGAAAAAGAAAAACAATTACATAAATTGCTGAAATTGGCCACCGCCATTGCTGCAAGCATAAATTCACACGTCTCTTCATATTTTCGAAAGCGTTGACTAGCATTTCTGGAGAAATGTTACCACATTCCTGGATAATCCTTTCTTGTAAATCTTCTAAATTTGCAACTGGTGTTTTAAAAATAGTGTTCTTTAAATGAGAAATGAGGAAAAACGAAGTAATCCATAACCGCTAAACAAGGTGATCTAGGTGGGAATTCAATGTCTAATCGAAAACTGATCAATCGTCAAAAAAATTGCGCAAGTAGTTAGTAGTTACGGCGGCTGTATGGGCGGTTGCACCGTCCTGTTGAAAATATCCAAAACGTAGTTCGTCGTCAAGTAATTGCTCCACAAATGGATTCAAAGTATTGTCTCTATACTCTATACCGTTGTGCTGTAACTGTGTCATGGAAAAAAATAGGACCAACAATTCTTCTTCGGGAAACAGCTAAGCAGATACCAATTTTTTGAGGGTGCAATGTATGAACCCTACCAAAAAATGGGGATTTTCACTACTCCACATTCGTGTATTCTGAGAATTCACATAACCGGAGAGGTTGAACCAGGCTTCAACCGAAAAAAATGTCAGTTTTAATAAATCATTTCTTTCCAATAAATTTTGGGTAAACCATTGAGAGTACTTCTTGCGTCTTTCAAAATCTGCGGCATATATTTCTTGGAATACTTGCACTTTATAAGGAAATAAATTTAGCTGCTTCTTAAGAATAGTCCTGCATTTTCCATAAGATCTTCCCACTTCTTGGGACAGGCATCTTACACAATTCGTTGGCGTATTTTGCATTATTTCACGAACGTTTGCAACAAGTTCTTCTATTCTTACAGATGGTCTTCCTGCTCCTTTTTTGTGCTGTATTGAAACTGTTTCCCTAAACACAGCCACGGTTCTTTTCAGGCAATAATACAAATCCCCAGCAATAAAAGCAACGTTAGGAAAATGTTCGTGAAAATTGTCCACGCACAAACCCGGATTGTATTGCCACTCACAATTTATTCTAACCCCGTTTCGAAAATACGCTTCAACCATGAATGTTTTGTGTTGTTCCGTAAATCCCATTGTGTGAATTGTTCAAGAAATTGGAAAAAGGCCCTCTTGATGCAAATAATTTTTGGTCGCACGGTATATTATTTTTCTTTTCCTTCTTAATTTGGAGGGGGCACGTGACCCCTGTGTCCGCTCTAGTTACGCTACTGATTTTAAATAGAATATTCGTCATATCGTTGGCGTCGCACATGCAACAAAAACGCCAAGCCAACGGTACTTTGGACCTGCCTTTATCTCTCGACGCGGACACATAGTCGTCCTTGGAGGACGATAAACAAACCCATAAAATTTATTACCCGAGCTTGTCTCGGCGACCTAAATCCTTATTGTATGAGGGGCATTAAAACCCAATTCCGAGAACCCAACCCTATTTTATTCTTTTTCAATAAGAATACGGTGGATGTTATTCAAGAAACGTTCTTAATCGGATTATTGTTTTGGGTTCTGGCAAATTAGACGTTGTAAAATAGATAACTGCTTGCAAATTAATTTTTATAGCTAAATAAGAAAACGAACTTCGCTGTCCATATACCTACGCCTACCCCTAATCAAGGGGCATTTTGGGTCCTCTTCTTTTCATCAACGACTTAGCTTTCATAATGGAAGATGAAAACCAGCAGATTGTTAAATATGCAAATGATACTAATTTAATTATCGGAAATAAGTGTCTTTAGATGCAGTGGCGGCTTCTCCTATGAGGCAGGTGAGGCAGTGCCTCACCAATAATTTTGCAAATTAAATAAATTACAAATTTATATTACTTTACTATTTGCATAAATATATAGGTATCCAGTAGAATTAATGCCGTCAATATTAACGCGCTTCGCTAGAAATATCATCTATCATCCATCTCATTTCTGCATGCGGTCGTATATGGTTAGAGGCCCGGCCTCCCGCTTCCTTGTCTAGCGTATTAGTAATGTGATGTATGATACTCGTAATAGTCCAGTCGAATCTAGCTGTAAATAGCACATAAAAACATTCTTCTGAGGCCAGCCTCAACTCTCTACGTAAATTTAATGCGAACGCGAGGGGACTAATCTAATCTATAAATTTGAACGCCGGGACACGGTATTTGGAGAAATGCTATTATTAGATTAACAGGTTGTCGTTGAAAGTTTAGAGAGAGTGCATAGTGCATTGTATTTTATTATAGTTTTCGGTAAATACTTTTGTGGTTTTTCGTACTGATTTTTGTTTTGCTTTTTTTCCAACAATGGGCAGTGATTTTTCTAAAATATTAATATTACATTACTTTTATTACTTATTAGTTCGCTTGTTTTGTGCTTACTAGCGAAAAATGGATTCAGTGGGACCTAGCACAGCGTCACAACTTCCCCAGGTAAATGTAAACATTCGCAATCCTACTTGTGATCTTGTTAATTTTTTAGTAAATGAGCAGAATTTTTCAAGTTATTCCTATGAAGATAAATTGTACATAGTAAAAGAAGTAAAGCGACCTGTTTCAGATTTGAGTTAACGTCTTGTTACTATCGGTGGGGTGGGGAAATCAAATCGGAGCTTTCAAAACACTTGGTACGAAAAGTACAACTGGCTTACTGGTAGTGTAACGTTAAACAAATTATTTTGCTGGCCGTGTATTCTGTTTGCAACAAATAATAGCGACAAAGTTTGGTCAAAAACTTGTCTAAACTTTAAAATCTAACCTTGCTAAAAAAAATTTTTTTAACTGTGCCTCACCACTTTCAAATACCACGAGCCGCCCCTGTTTAGATGACCTTTTAAGAAAAGCAAAACTCTTTTTAAGACGCTTTTATTAGCTTCACCTGTATGTTTGTATGTACCTACCTATGTTTGTTTGTTTGTAACCGACTTTTTTGAACCCGATTTTGACCCACTTTAAACGGTAAGACTTAATTAAAATTTTGTAGACTTATCAAGAACCGCTGACAATACAATAATCTACACGCAAAAAATTCTCCTGTCAAATTTTGACAGCTGTCAGGTATAAAACGAAGATGCGATTTTGACGAAACAAATTATGGGGTCGTATAGTATTCGATGCGGAGACTTCTGGAGAAATAAGCAAAAAATTCTCCTGTCAAAATTTGACAGCTGTCAATATGTCAAATTGTTTAAAAAAAATGATATTAATGAAAAACTATAAGGTCGTATGTATATTGACGGTGGAAAAATAAAAAAAAGTACTCAAAAAAATTCTCTTGTCAAAATTTGACACCAACCTGTCAATACGTCAGAATTATTACAATAACTGATGTAATGAAACAAACGTGGGGTCGTATAGATATTGTCGCTAAGAATAGAGAAAATTATAAAAAAAATTCTACCGTCAAAATAAAATTTTAACAATTTTTTTTTTAAATATAAAAGTATGGAAAATGTCGGAAAATTAAAATTTTTAAAAAATATGCAAATATCGTTCTTTTCTTATAATTCGGCATAGACGATCGGGTTTGTTCGGGTTTGTATGTTTGTGACCGACTTCTTTGAACCCGATTTTGACCCACTTTAAACGGTTAGATTTAATTTAAATTTTGTAGACTTATTAAGAACCGCTGACAATACAATAATCTACTAATCTAGCTCAATTTACTCAAAATTTTTTTTTCTTAACAATAACTCAAACTAAAAAATGAAAAATAAATATACATAGTTTAAAAAACCTAAAAAACACGCTTTAAATTAATCAGACTAAAAAGCTAAAAAAATATATTTTAAAATAATTCTTGAAATTCTTAATATTGGCAGAAAATAATAATGAACGATAAACAGTATTATTGTGAAAAAAGCGTGGTGTGCTCGATATACGAAAAATATAGCTCAAAGCGCCCCACGCTTTTTTCACAATAATACTAATTTTTATCGTTCATTATTATTGTCTGCCTATAAGTATTAAGAATTTTAAGAATTATTTTAAACTATATTTATTTTCCGCTGTTTAGTTCGATTATTTAATAAAGTGGGTTTTTAGTTTTTTTAAACTATACAGGGTGTCCGGAAAATACGTGTACTACGTTTGACGACAGACTCCTGACGTCAAAATAGGTCGTTCTAAGCCGACTTAGTTATATCCAAAATTATCTCGTTTAGCCGGTAGAGGGCGTCAAAAATTTGTAAAAATATTGGTTTTTCCTAAATTACATGAAAACCTGCTAATCGATTTTAATGATTTTTAGTAGGTAGACTAATACTATAAAATTACGTTTTCTAGTAGTATAGTCACCGGCTGTAAATAAGTGGAAGTGTTATAAAAGTGATATAATACGTCAACATTTCTCCTCATTTTTTATATGAACGGCGTTATGACAACCCAGATATTTTTGTAGAGTGACTGGATGTATTTGGAAGCTATTTAACTTATATTTAATATTTTTCGTTGAATGAGCTGTTTTGCCAGAAGAAAAAATTTACAATTACCTGCATACATCAATTATTAACAATAAAAATAAAACAAATTACAACAAAGTTGAAAGTATGTATTGTAAGAAACTAAGTAAAACAAAAACATTACTTAAGCAAATGTGTAAAATGACCGCCATCTTGCTGAATACAACTTATTAACACTCCTTAAAAAATGATATTGGACCCTATCTAATGTCTCGGGGTTATTAAAATGGTTGCCTGCATTTAAAATCCGCTGCAATAAATCATCGCGTGTGTTTACCGGAGTCTTGTAAACTTCTGTTTTAATAGCGCCCACAAAAATAAGTCACACATATTTAACTCAGGAGAACGTGGTGGCCATTTTACTGGTGCATCATTGCCCCTTCCAATCCATCGGTTGGGATATTGATGATGTAAGTATTGCCGAACGGCAACGGAAAAATGGGGCGGGGCACAATCATGCACAATCAGACAATAGAAATAAAAAATAAAGATAAAAATGTTATAACACGTCAAAAAATGACAAGTGAGGTGTAATTTTACTTAGAATGTTATGCTGAATCCCAATAAGTAAACATATACAAGATGTCCCATTTAAAATACCAAAGTCAAAATCACTTCCGGTCAAACCGGAAGGGCTAACAAATTGAAAATTATGCCAATAAATGCAGACTCATCTCTTATGCATAATCTCAAAATTTCATTTTAATATCTATAAATACAGAAAAGTTATAGGGGTGAACGTCTTTTGAGAAACACCCGGTATATCATGCTAATTTTGAATCGCTACTAAAATATAGAATTATATTTTGGAGAAGACACAAGACATTTTTGTAACTCAAAAGCGGGTAATGAGAATTATGGGAAAGATGGATTATAAGGAAAGTTGTAGGGGCGTTTTTAAAAATAAGTGTAGGTATCAGTTTACGGGATATATATTAATGAATGTTTAATGTTTTTCTTTAAAAATCAGGAACTTTTATTGTAAACAAACTCATTCTTACCCCACAAGAACAATGGATTTTAACTACATACCCAATACATCGATTGACAGTTACAGAAATATCTCCACATTATAATGTGTTTAAAATTATTTTTCTTACCAAATAGAATTCACAAAAAATATACAAAAGAGAAATTGAAAAATTACTGATTGATCAAGAACCTTATAGTTTGGGCGACTTTGTCGCTTAGGGGTTTAAAAAAGAAAACAATGCACTTATCTTTTGCTGGTGACGTCATTTCATTTTATGTTTTTTGTATTCATGATTTGAAATAAAGAAGCTTATTATTTTTATCTTTCTTGTAAGGGACAGGTAAATGCATTGCATGCAATTGTTTGCAGTTACAAACTAATGAAAAAGACGATACTATAGTATACTAGCGGGTACCCGCGGCTTCTCCCGAACAATTCAATTGTTATAAATTCGCGGGTACCATTCATACACACTACCCAATAGAACCTTTAATAGGTAGGTACCCGTATTATTTTTACAACGAAAATTCTTTGGTGCTTTACTACATTGTTCCTTGCTCTTTCAATAAAAATATTATTTATACATATACAGACCTTTAAAATAATAAGTGTTTCATTTAGGCTGACTTTCAAGAAATTCAGAACAAAAATATTTTTTTCAATATAAACTTTTGTACTCCTTTTTCCACTCCCTATGGCGATTCATTCTTGTTTCGTACACTCGCGTTCCGTACACATCAACACTGAGGAAAACAATCTAATACAGTGGTTCCCAAACTTTTTTCTATGGCGCCCCCTTTTGGGAATCAAGAAATAGTCGCGCCTCCCTCCCCTCCATTATACATAAACATTTCTTCTACTTTATTTATTTATTTAAAAACGTTACATTTGCACTCTAATCTAATGAGAACTGTTGTGCTGCTTTTCTTTAAACAAGGTCGGAAATTCTTGGTGCTACCTTTGAAACTGCTCAACGGAGGTCACTAGCAACATCAGGCCGATTCCGTTTTGTTTTAATTCCCATTGAAACAGAAAATACTTTTTTCTAAAGTTGTAAAGTTAAAAATTTGTATTAATTTTTCAGTTTTTCAGAGCTCTCGCGCCCCCCACAGTTTGGGAACCACTGATCTAATACAACAGGTTCGCTAAGACATAGTTTGTGTTGATGGTTTATGTTTTATTAATAATTAAATAGGTTGCTAGTGTATCAAACCCGCTTTAGTGTTATATCAATTCCAGATTTGCTAGAACAGTGGTTTTATTGGTAGTTATTAGTTCCATTAGCAGCACAGTCTTGTTGAATAATAAACTAATTTAAATACAGTAATTTTGTTAAGAAATAAATTTGTATCTTAATGCGACGCATGTTGTTCCCAGTTCTACAGTTTAGAAATCAGAACAGCGTCCCCAAAAACGAATTGTATCCGTTAGAACCTAGAATCCACAAGACGTTGGTGGGGTTTCGTAGCGATAGGCAATCGCCGCGCGCCATATTATTCGTTTTAACTTATTTGTTGCGCAGCTCACATCGTTATTCGTAGTCTTCTAGCTGTCTTGTCTGAATTTGAATTTTATTGATCGTACCAATACCTGTATCAATTAATTCGTTTTTACTTTGTGTTTAAGTTTTTTTAAACTTTGCATGTCAGATAAAGCAATAGAATATTCTTATTTCGCACAACCCATCATTAGTATTGAACTTTATAATCTATGGACGAAATTTACGATATCAGTAAAACATGTTGCATAATAAATAATCATATGTAATGTTAAACGCAAGAACAATATCACACTAGCAGCTATTTAAATTTTCGAGAGCTACAGTACTGATTTTTAGTGGTAAGTATACAGGGTATTCCCTACTCGATGGTACATTAGAAGTATCTGGAGAACGAAAAGAAAAATAATTTTGAAATTTTCACTACGGCCATAGGAGACTGCGCTCTAGCTTTTAAAAATAATTTCGCGGTTGCAGTGTTGCCAGATCTATTGATTACTGACATCAACTTTGGAATTTTAAATGAGACACCCTGTATATTTTTACATTTTTAAATTCCACATAAAATTATAATTATTTTTTAATAAATGCATTATAAGTCTATACTTCATAGTTTCCGAAATATTGACTCTCGAAAAGTGACATTTTTGAACTTTGACAGCTTCTAACTTTCTAACAGTACGTCCTAGAGCAAAACGGCATACATGTCCCTATCTTCAATTTTTATTATCTTCCCAAAAAAATCAACTTCCGGTTAAACCGGATGTAACTCGAAAGCAAGAAATATAGTTGTTCCGGTTTAACCGGAAGTTGTTTTTTTTGGGAAGATAATAAAAATTGAAGATAGAGGCATGTAAGCCGTTTTGCTCTAGGACGTACTGTTAGAAAGTTAGAAGCTGTCAAAGTTCAAAAATGTCACTTTTCGAGAGTCAATATCTCGGAAACTATGAAGTATAGACTAATAATGCATTTAATAAAAAATAATTATAATTTTATGTGGAATTTAAAAATGTAAAAATATACAGGGTGTCTCATTTAAAATTGCAAAGTTGATGTCAGTAATCAATAGATCTGGCAACACTGCAACCGCGAAATTATTTTTAAAAGCTAGAGCGCAGTCTCCTATGGCCGTAGTGAAAATTTCAAAATTATTTTTCTTTTCGTTCTCCAGATACTTCTAATGTACCATCGAGTAGGGAATACCCTGTATGCTTTATTAACCGTAGCAAGTAAATATTATTATGGTCAATATCAACTTTCATTACAACTGCCAGTCGGAACTAATACAGTATTTAAAACCAAATTACACCCCAACAGAACTTGATAATTACTGTGAGTTTTCAGAGCAAAATTGGCTAGAAACTATTCTATAGTAGCAACAACTCCTATTTCCTATTGGCTAAATTACCGTGATATTATCACTACACAACGGTCTAGCAATTTTATTTGTCTTACAGTAGGAAAGCGCGTTCCTGTCACATATAGTAATAAATAGTTGTATAAAGAGTATATGAATGAATTCTTATAAGGAATAGAAAGCTTTTTCTCAGTGTAGCATTAAAGGGTTAATATTTCGTAAATGGTTGAGAATAGGTATACCTATAGAATTTATGACACATTCTAGAATTGATTGTAGAATGTAAAAATATACAATATGTTTGTGCTAATGCTTTTTATGATCCACCCTGTATAATATCTTTTTTTCTAAAAAATTAATTTCAAAAAAAATTTATTTGACGGGTCCGAGCAATTCTTGATTAACTGGGCGGTATTTTATATAAAACTAGCATGTACCCGGCATGCGTTGCAACCCGCTGGTATAAATACAAACCCGAACAAACCCGATATATTAGTACCCGGCATGCCACTTTCTGAAATTGCACCCGTGCGAAGCCGGGGCGGGTACTATGTTAAGAAGATGCTGATCCGTTTCTTTCTCATAACGCTGTATAAATGAAAAGCACTTGTTATACTTTCAATTCAAATATCAAAAGTACAGAGGCGGATCCACTAAAAGGCAATTCCGATCATTTTAATTCACATGAGTCCTTATTAAGATTTTTTGAACAAAGTTTTAATGATGTATCCAACAACGACGATTACGACGAGGTTTTTAAGCCACGCAAATCAATAAGTCGAAGTCCTGAAAAAGAAGATATACAGGAAAATATTAAAACCGTTAAAGTCACACACCAAAAAACAACTGATTTACCACCTCACAAAAGACAACGCTCTGGATCAAGCCCTAGCTCTTTAGAGCGCTTTAAAATACAAAAATGCCAAACTTTTCAAAATTGTGTCCCTGATGATGGAGCATCGACTAGTACAGAAAGCACGAGCCAACCTTTAGACCCTTCTAATTTACTAGATGACTCTAATACCGTAAAAAATACAGATCAAAGTGACAATGCACAAAACATGATACAAATTGTTTTGAAAAACCTTGAAAAAATCCAAAAGTTTGCCGAGGAAGACCAAACTGGACCAAATAACAAAACCTAGTTGAGAAGGGCTACTTTCGAAATTCATAAAATCTTAACTAGATTTGCCTATCAAATAGGACACCTGAAACAGGAAAATCTTACACTTCTATACCAACTGAAAGATAATACCAGCACAAGCGCTCAGGGTACCATCCCAAGTACAAATACCTAACCAAACACTACCACTGTTACAGCACAACTGTTATAGTTCCGCCGCACAAAAAACAATCATAAAAACTCCCCAGTTACCCAGCCAGGTATGGAAAACGCCACCACAAATCAAAAAACCTGAAACACTGGTAAAAATAAAAGACCAAAATAATCCCTAAGTAGTCATGACCGAAATAAAACAAAATCTGAAAAGCAAGGGACTAAAAGAAACTTTCAAAAACGTGAGGGAACTGAACAGCGGGGGAATAGTAATTGAATGCCACGACGAAATCCAACAAAAAAAACTAAGGGATGTGTTGCAAGATTCTCACAGCTTTCAGCTAAAGGAAAATGAAAATACAGATCCATACATCATGATTACCGGAATCAAAAAAGGGTACAAACCTGAAGAATTTATTACAGAATTAATAGAACAAAATCCAGACATAGTTTCATCTTTCGGACAAAACGTTAATACCAAGCTGCGCTATGTTAACAAGAGAGATTGTAGAAACCCAATAAGAGAAAATTGGATCTTACAAACTACCCCAGACATTTTTAAATGGCTCATCAGAAACCAGAACCTAAGTTTTGATTTGATTAAGGTTTATAAACAAGAATACAATAATATAGCACTATGCTTTAAATGCTGCAATTTTGGACATGTTTTGAAATATTGCACTGGAAATGAAATACGCTTTAAGTGTGGTAAAAATCACAATGGAAGGGATTGCAAAGAAAACATCCTTAACTGCCCGAATTGCAAGCGACTTAAACTATCTGATGGAAGGAAACCATTCAGCCCGAAATCCAAACTGCCCCGCCTATGTGAACAAACTAAAAGAACATCAAAAAAGTACAAACTACCAAACTGTAAGTAATGAAACTTTTTTAAACAAACATTAGAACATCCAAAATCAGCTCACATACATATAGGTACGAACGAAATATATAGGGTACCTACCTAAATGTAAATCATACCCGCAAGCTATCGAAATTAAACTGCTTTACACAAATATTGCATCTGTTATGTCAAAATTCCAGGAACTCCTAGCGGTCGTACACCAACACGACCCCGAAATTATATTACTTACACTACTTACAGAAACGTGGTTAAATGACTCTGCCAGACAGCCTTATAAATATCATGATCATCACAAGTGTTGTTAGAGTTGAGGGCGTGACATCACACAGGTTTAAGAACACCACAGGAGTACCCCAAGGTTCAGTCTTGGCATCAATATTGTTTAATTTATATACCTGCGACCTACCAACCGGCGTCAATTCACCAATGTCCATGTTTGCCGACGACATCAAATTATATAATAACCCTTCCTCGCACTATGAATCACTCAACAGAGACCTGATTAAAATAGAACAGTGGTGCACTAAGTGGAATTTACATTTAAATGAGAACAAATGCTGTGTCCTTCACGTCGGGTTCAACAACCCTGAACGAACATAAGGGAAAAATATTGAAATCTGTAAAAAGTCAAAAATACCTGGGGGTAACAATAACAAAAGACCTCAAATGGGCAGTCTACGTGGGAAATATCATTAAAAAAGCAAACTCCATCTCATACATGGTGTCACGAACTTTTAAAAACCTCTCTCCAGACCTGCTTGAAAAAATATACAAAATCTACATAAGACCTATCTTAGATTATGCAGCTCCAGTGTGGAATCCATACTTTGCCAAAAAAAATTCACGCTCTGGAGCAAACACAGAGACGAATCACCAGGCTCTGTCCCACTATATCACATATTATGTCATATCCAGAAAGATTAAAAATACTCAACTTAACATCACTGGAACACCGGCGTATACAAGGGGGGGGGGGGGGTTAATGGGGATAATTACCCCCCCCCCCAAGATTACTTAAGCGTTGTTTAATTTTTGTCCTTACTCCTTAAAGTTGCTAGTATCTAGTATCTTAGCCGGGCACGTAGCTGGGGGGGGGGGGGGGGTACAAAGCCCCCCCCCCCGAAACTCGAGCTCTGATTTCGGCAACATCGGCAACACATTAAACATTTCCTACACTATTACATTTTCTTCACCTCAATTATTACCGGGTTTGTTTTTGTGCTTTTCTTGAGGATTTTGTGTTGTGTTTTTTATTTTTCCCACTTGAAAACCAAGCACCATGATTCAGAAAAGGGCGTGGCACCCAAACAATTTGCGCGATCCCGATGGGCCCCCCCCGAGAAGAAATCCTGGCTACGTGCCTGATCCTAGCCGATCGATTACCCCCCCCCCCCCCCCCCCCCCCCCCGCCAGACGCATGAGCTGGATACGCCGTTGCACTGGAACAAAGAAGACTTAGAGGTGATGCAATAGAAACTTTTAAAATACTTCATGGGCATTATTCGGTAGAATGAAACGTCTTTACTTTAAACACGGACCGACATATACTTGCAAGTTGGTTCGAGAACGCTTTAGAAAACTTTGCAGACAGTACTTCATATCCAACAGAGTAAACAGAGAATGGAATAATCTGCCCAATGATTGTGTGACTGCCGATACAATTAACCATTTTAAAAACGGCTATGATTCGTATAAAACCCAAAATATTTAATGCAAATTACTTAAAGTGTGGTGATAAATATCTGAAATGTACTGAGTGAATAATAGTTTTAACGGCATAGCCGCCTAACTTTAACCTAATAATAATAATAAAAACCATTAAATTTGAGAATAGTGAATAAGCCCCATTCCTTACTGTAAAAGTAATGAACTAATCAAAACCAAACGCTATAGCGGACAGCGTCCAATATAACTTCACGAGAAATTGCGCAAACCACAAGCGAAGATGGTCTCCGTGTTATTTGACAAAACACCTTGCGGATGTACGCGGTCTTTAAACGGCGAAGTGCACTTAGGAATCTTAGGATGAGACAAGCACGTTTTAATGGGATTTAGATATTCCACGAACAAGAAAGACGTTGATTAAGACGGTGAGGGGACACTACTAGATTTTTATAAAATATTTTTTTACCACCGTGCGTAAAATACTGACTTTACGCACTATAGAAAGTGTATAAAATTAAACTTTTTTTCGCCAATGCCAATTTAATTAAAATTGGTCTGGTTAGCCATGGACAAATGGCGATTTATGTTTGACATAACTAAATGTTGACATTTTGTTATTTGCGTAAGGTCTATGTATCATTTTAAGAACTTATTTTGGATTATTGAAAATTTTAACACGGCAAGTTTGAATTGTGATATAGAGGTGGGTTGCTAAAAAGGAGCCTGCTTTTTTTAACTGCTATTTGATTCGGTGTAATGCTAAATGCTACGAGCTTTAAAATTTGCTGCTAATTTTTAGCAGCTAATATTTACTTTTTACTGTGAACTGGCGCTGACAGAGCGAAATGAGCGGTTGTCAGGTTAGGTAATTTTGGTTATCTTATTTCGAACAGCTATTTCGATTTACTTACTGCGAAGTAGAGATGGGTTTCTAAATAGCAGCCTGCTTTTTTTAAACTGCTATTTGATTCGGTATAAAGTGGTTGTCAGTAGTGTTGGGATAACCCGAGTGAAAAATAACGTATCACTCGGTTTTTTTTTTTTAGAAGTCAGCACTGTGGATGTTGGTTATCACTGACTGCTATGCTATTTCGAACTGCTATTCAGATTTACTTACTGCGAAGTTTGAAAGCCCTACAATTAATTTAGAACAGTACGCCATCAATCGATACCTTAATTTCACGTGTCGTTTTACGAGACGAATAATGCTGCATTAGCAACTGCTATTAAAATAGCAGCTATTTGCAACTGTTATTTTTTGTTTAGCAATAGCAGAAGCAGCTGCTAAACAAAAATAGCGGGTCGGACCCAGCTCTATTGTGATATCAAAAATGTAATTTTTGCATACCTAATTTGATTTAATATTATTTTAGATTTTTAAATCTCAATAAAATATTTTATTAGATATATTTCTTTTAATGAAAAACAAAATACTTTACGCACTAGTGCGTAAAGTGAAGTGCTTTTACTTTGATTTATCTATACAGGGTGTTACAAATTCGAAGTAATAGCATTGCTATCTCGGTAACTATAAGAGATAGAGAATTGGTTAAATTAAGGCAAAGTTGCGCATTTCTGTGCTGAATAATAAGCTAAAAACAAAATATTAAAATTCCGATTACTTTCGGAGATATCCGAAATAAACTGAAAAAATCATTTTTGGTTTTTATTTATTTGCGGCCTTATTACTAGTGATTTCAAAAAACCAAAAGCACTTTTTCATTGCACTTTTTTATGCTCTTCAAGAAACTAATTTTATGTTTTAGATACGACGTTTCGTTTTTTAGATACCAACATCAACATTAATTTTTTAAATACGGACCTGCACTTTTTATTGCATTTTTGAGTAGGTTTTGACGTTCCGAAACCAATAACGTGTCAGTAACTTATTTGCTGTAGGAGTTATTTGAAGTTTTTTAAAAATTAAAGAGTAGGCATTGACATTGAAACATCAGTAGTGTGCCTTGACTTTGGCAACAGACAACAGTAGTGTTGCTTAGGTTTGATATAACTTAAATTACCCAGTTCCCTTTTAAAAATGATTTTTTTAATGAGGAAAAACGCGGTATGCTTAATATTTATTACTTATGTCACCTAAACACAAAAAAATTTAATTGCAACAATATCCCGAACACCCGTAACCTACCCCAGTATTGTTGTCAAGATTGGATAGGCGGTTAAGAGAGGATGGTACATTTAAAAAAGGTAGAAATAAATATGGAAGTAAATTTAGTGAAGAAGACACAGAGACAGGCTACGCCAAATCTGGTACGAGCAGGACGGGGCGCCGCCCCACAACAAAAGGGCCGTAAGGAACTTTTTAAATCAAGAATTTCCACAACGATGGATCGGAAATGGTGGTTTTATTGCCTGGCCAGCGCGGTCGCCCGACCTGTCGCCATTAGATTTTTATTTGTGGGGCGCATTAAAAAATGTAATATACAAAACCGAAATAAATACCCTAGAATTTAGAAATGCGTTTCGCATCATAACAAGGCGTACTTTATACACGACAATAAATAAAATATCAAGGAAAATTAACAAGTAGTGTA
This sequence comes from Polydrusus pterygomalis, assembly GCA_963969555.1. Taxonomy (NCBI): domain Eukaryota; kingdom Metazoa; phylum Arthropoda; class Insecta; order Coleoptera; family Curculionidae; genus Polydrusus; species Polydrusus pterygomalis. The sequence goes on along the minus strand of OZ018375.1, from coordinate 35,030,930 downwards.
TTCACGTCGACGGCAATCTTTTTGAACATCTAGGAAATTAGACATTGTTGACTACTTACGAAATATTTTGTCAGTTTTAATTTTTTAAATAAAGTTTTGAGTTGTTACAGAAAGGTGACTTTTATGAAAATCCAGAAAATCTGTTGTCAAAGTCAAGGCACACTACTGATGTTTCAATGTCAATGCCTACTCTTTAATTTTTTAAAAACTTCAAATAAATCCTACAGCAAACAAGTTACTGACAAGTTTGATACATTATTGGTTTTGGAACGTCAAAACCTACTCAAAAATGCAATAAAAAGTGCAGGTCTGTATTTAAAAAATTAATGTTGATGTTGGTATCTAAAAAACGAAACGTCGTATCTAAAAAATAAAATTAGTTTCTTGAAGAGCATAAAAAAGTACAATGAAAAAGCGCTTTTGGTTTTTTGAAATCACTAGTAATAAGGCCGCAAATAAATAAAAACCAAAAATGATTTTTTCAGTTTATTTCGGATATCTCCGGAAGTAATCGGAATTTTAACATTTTGTTGTTAGCTTATTATTCAGCACAAAAATGCGCAACTTTGCCTTAATTTAACCAATTCTCTATTTCATATAGTTACCGAGATAGCAATGCTATTACTTCGAATTTGTAACACCCTGTATATATAAAAATGAATGTTTGTCTCTCTGTATGTCCCGTATGCGTTCCTATACCATTTATCCGATTACGATGAAAATTTGGTGAGTTGTTGTGTGCAGGCCGAGGAAAATTTCGGCATAAAAAAAAGTGGCGCAACGCATGCCGGGATTTGGTGAGTTGTTGTGTGCAGGCCGAGGAAGGTTTCGGCACAGAATATATAGCTACGCAAAGCTATATATTCTGTGGTTTCGGTATAAAAAAAAAGTGGCGCAACGGATGCTGGGATGCCGGGATGTCGGGATGCCGGATATTTGTGTGATGTCTTTCCTTCAAATTTATTTTAGTAAGTAGCGTAGCAACGTGCGCGGGGTATAGCTAGTATTATATATTTTTCGGAAGTAGAAAAAACAGTGTAGTGCGTAAAGTGTGTTTTTTTACTCATGAGATTGTAAAAATTCCCATTTATAAAAATACTTACTTTACACAATTGTTGCATAAATAACTATTGGCTTTGAAATATAAAACAAATAAAATTATAAAAAAAATCAAATTGGCTCTAAATTAATTTTGACGTTTATAAACTGTTTTTGTATTCATACTCACTAATTAATTAAAGATAAAAAAATATTAAGTATAATCTATCCAAACTCAGTTTGATGACATAAAAAAGCGACTAACGGGCTTCAAAGAGACCGACCTCACAACCAGGGTTGTCAGATTCTTCTTCAATTATTTAAGTTTTTTTTATTAAAAATTATCCTTTATATCAGTATTCAATTGTTAGTCAGTAACTCTCATGGAAATCTAGTTTGCAAATATACTTTAAACCAAGAATTTTGAGTGTGATAGAAAAAAATAACAAGCCATTCATTGTTATAATAATACATTATTTAGTCCTTAAGAAACATTATAACTGAAATCAAAATAAAAAGTGTTTTCAGTGTTTAAAAACAACTAATTAACAAATCCTTGTTTCTCCTATACGTATATTATATTGTATTTACAAACCCGAAAATTTGGTAGAACTGGCAACCGCACATAATTTGTGCACGTTGCCATGGAGACAAATCGTCAATAGGGCTGTGTCAACCGATCTGTGAATAATACTAAGACAAACGCAATTGCAAATCTATATGTCCTAGACAAGAAAGGCGGAATATTTTTAGCGAATGAAGATAATTTTTATTTACCTGCTAAAAGATAATTAAGCCATCATCACTGTTAAGTGAATAGGACAGTGGAGTAGGTGGTTTAACATATTTGCTGTAATTTACGTATTTTTTATTTTGGTTTATAATAATTGTGTACTGTGTGTAACGTTTTTTTTTACTTGGTATATTTTATTATCAGCAATGGCTTTTTGGCGACCATTTAAAACTACTGATCAAGGTGAATTATTATCAGTGCCGGTGGAGTCGGCTATCGAAAGCGAAACAAGTCCGGAATTGAGAAATTAATCAGGATTTACGTGCACAATGTCAACGTATCATTTTAAATATTAACGCGCGTTTAAAAAAAGAAAATCCCGAAAAGACTGATTATGCGCTAGTTACAAGAATTAACGAATTTACAAAACTTCGGTTTACGAGTATTTATAACGTCATTAAATTGGGTACTGTAATCGATCATTCTATAAAGCGAAAGCGGTTGACAATGGTGCTAAGGATTTTATTCGACGAACTAATTACAATTTTTATAAAGATAATATAGTGCCAACTTTAGAGCTAGTTCGTGATAAATTAAGAGGGTTACCCTCATTATAATTACCAATCTTTAGAAACACTGCGAGGTGTTTTATTGAGTTGTGGCTTTACACATAAAGAAAATTGTGTGTGCTTAAGACCACAGGACAGAAGTGAAAACTTCAACAAGGTTAATTCAGTGCCCACAAAAAAGTGCTAAACGCGCCTAAAGAAATTTTCACTTCAAAAATAACATAAACTTGGGATACGGGATAATTTTACTGCATACGAAAAAAGATATTTCCTAAAATTGAACAACCCTTGAATTTTTACATCTTCAACAGAAGTCAGAAATCATAATAAGTTAGGTCCACGGAATAAGCAATTACGGTAAACCTTACTTCACCCTACGTAAATATATAATTTAATAATTTAAAAAATGCCAGAACATACCTGAGACGCAGACGAGTGTCTAGACAACGCACACTGACTGTTTCCACGTCGATACGTCGATACTGAATGCGACCGATGGCGGCATGCTCTTTCATATAACGTTCATTCGGGTCAGGGTCAGTTCGGATTGAATATAGCAGTTGAATTCGAGCGTAGCACACCCGAGTCTGACGCCTGACGCGTGACGGCTCAGTTTAATTCAGTGCCCACAAAAAGTGCTAAACGCGCCTAAAGAAGTTTTCACTTCAAAAAAATGGACAATAAAATAGTTATAATGGAATCTCGGCGTATTGTCGAACTACGACAGGATTATTTGCGCAAAATAAAAGAGTAGGTACCGGGAATCAGATAAAAATATAATTTATTTAGACGAAACATGGTTCGATACGCATGATGTTGTGAAGTATGGTTGGGTAGACAGTTAAAAAAATTGTACTTTAAATACACCGTGTTTGAGGGGAAAACGTGTTATTATTTTTCATGCCGAAGGTAAAGATAGCAATGCGTTGCTCTTGTCGGCAAAAAATTTTACTCAATCCCGCCGATTATCATGAAGATATGACCGCGGATTTGTTTGAAAAATGGTTAGCTGAACAGCTTTTAACTAACATTCCTCCGAATTCGGTAATTGTTATGGACAATGCGTCATATTATCCGCGAATATTAAATAAAATACCTAACATGAGCACTAAGAAAAAAGATATTCTAAACTTTATGAGAAATAAAAATATGGATATTCCTTTAAGGATTCCAGTCAAAAAGGAATTAATTAAAATCATCAAAAGAATGAATACGTAATTGATACTCTTTGCACCAGGCGCGGCCATACTCTTTTGCGATAACCCTCATATTATTGTATCTTTAACCGTATTGAAATGGTTTGGGGTACCATAAAAAAAGTTTACGAAAAAAATAATCAGTCACCAAAATTAGGCGCAGCTGTCCTTGATAATATTTGGCAGGTAATTAGCGACATGAGTAGCGATGCATGGAAAAACTGCGAAGCTCAGGTTATAAAAGTAGGAAAGGAATATTCTGTTTTATCGCCTATAGCGCGAATAGTGATCCAACCTGGAAACGATTCTACTTCTGAATATTCTGATGATTCCAGCAATTAAATTGTTACTGCATTTTCAATCAATAATGTTTGTTTAATACGTGTTACCTATTAAAGTTGTTTTATTTATAACTAGCGTGTATCCGGCATGCGTTGCAACCCGCTGGTATAAATACAAACCCGAACAAACCCGATATATTAGTACCCGGCATGCCACTTTCTGAAATTGCACCCGTGCGAAGCCGGGGCGGGTCGCTAGTTATACATAAAAACCTTCCCCTTGAATCACTCTATCTATTAAAAAAAACCGCTTCAAAATCCGTTGCGTAGTTTTAAAGATTTAAGCATATATAGGTATATAGGGACGGACGGACAGACAGCGAGAGCGACTTTGTTTTATACTATGTTAAGATATTATTATCATATTAAAAAATTAAAACAATACCCTACGCATTTTAATTATTTGGTTGGCGACGCCTATGGTTAGGAGTTTAATACATTTTTTATGTCATTAAATTAACCTGAGAAACACTATACCTACTTCTTAATTGTCAATTACATTTCTATAAACACACATTCATCACTATTTTGGGATTTCCACCATTCCCCCCACGACTATGGTCGCGTATTATGGTCGCTGTTACTTCATAAGACATCGTCTCCGAGAGCCCCTTTATACAAATGTGCAGGATTAAAAACGCATTACTTTCAAAAATATTCCAATAAGTGATCACCGTGAGACACTCTGTACAGGGTGTCCAGTTTTCGTGTGTTTTCATATACCAGCTCCCTTATTATAAAAGATAGAAAGATGGGGTTTGCGGCTTACTGTTCTGTTTTTTTATAAAACTTTCATTGCCGTAAACAAAATGTTCATAGCCCTCTCAGTTTCTGACATACAGGGACATTTTCAAATTTTGTCATTTTTGACGCTCCCCTGTATCTCGATTATTTGATAACTTATCAATAAGGTAAAAATGGATTGTTATATTGTTTTTTATGTTGAATTCAGTGGCGTAGTTAGTTTTTTTCTAAAAAGTTTTGTTTATGAGTTATGACCCAAACTTATATTTTTTTTAATGGGACACCCTATATATTATTTATTTTTCTTGTTCCTCTTTTTAAGAGCTTTTCAAAAATATATAATAGTCCATATTTTTTTCTTTTAAAAAGGGACAATTTTAACTTTTTTTGTAAAATTAATCATTTTTCGAATAGAGGGCTCTGCCCGCAAATAAAAAAAAATTAACAACTGGATATCTACGAAAAATTTAAATATGTATCAAAAAGCTAATAATAGATAAAAATAATTATGATTAAAACTTTTTTATTTTTATTATAAACATTAATGATATCTAAATAACAAATGGTTTTAAAACTTACCTATTAAAATACAGTTCCGAGGCTGCGTTCGCGTCTTCATAAGCTCGGATAAAACAAACAAACATATCGTGTTTTTCATAATTTTCATAATATCTATTATTTTTTGCCATGTTAAATAATTAAATGATTTTTCACAGAAATATCAAATAAACTAACAAAATCAAACAAATACCTTTAATATTTGACAATAATCCGTAATGGCACATTTACAAACCTTTGTTTTCTGTCATGTCTATTCATGATTGATCATGGCCTTCTGGATTCTAGATGAAAAATGATTAATTTTACAAAAAAAGTTAAAATTGTCCCTTTTTAAAAGAAAAAAATATGGACTATTATATATTTTTGAAAACCTCTTAAAAAAAGGAACAAGAAAAATAAATAATATATAGGGTGTCCCTTTAAAAAAAATATAAGTTTGGGTCATAACTCATAAACAAAACTTTTTAGAAAAAAACTAACTAAGCCACTGAATTCAACATAAAAAACTATATAACAATCCATTTTTACCTTAGTGATAAGTTATCAAATAATCGAGATACAGGGGAGCGTCAAAAATGACAAAATTTGAAAATGTCCCTGTATGTCAGAAACTGAGAAGGCTATGAAAATTTTGTTTACGGCAATGAAAGTTTCATAAAAAAATAGAACAGTAAGCCGGAAACCCCATCTTTCTATCTTTTATAATAAGGGAGCTGGTATATGAAAACACACGAAAACTGGACACCCTGTACATATAGAGTCGATTCACTCAGTAAACCTGCAAGATGGCCGACATGTCATATGACAAAAGTCATATTCCAGCTAAATAAAATAAATTTTTGCATTTTCAATGACTCTTGTCATATGACATGTCGGCCATCTTGCAGGTTTACTGAGTGAATCGACTTTACTTATAACTTTTTGCAAATAATTATTATTATACAAAAATGTAATCTATGTTTTGATTTTGAGAAAGTATTGATTATATTTTCTGTGTCAATATTTAAAAAAAAATCTAAATGTACAAGAGGGGGGCATTCGCCCCCTCCCCCTTGGATCTGCCACTGGTATAGAGCCATATGGAATCGTTAAATTGATATTCATACAATTGTCATATTTCACAGAAAATTCAACTGTTTCATAAATAAATTTAATAATCTCAATTTCGTATAAAGCTTCCTTAACAGCTTTAAAAGAGAAACTGATGATGATAAAAGCCCGACCCCAGACATGATGAAGTTTTTATTTAACGTCGAAAAGTTTAGATGAATGGAAATATAAATTCATGAGAGTGCATTTATGAATGAAGAGAGAAAGAGAAAAAGCAAATACACGTGGGTTAATCTACCCGATTAGATCAAAATTAAATTAGAAATTTAATAATCAAATAATTTAATAAAAAATTATTAATTTTTTTTTACTTTAAATTAGTTTTATTGAAGAGCTTCAGTACCTACTTAGGTAACAGGTATGGACGGTGTCCAGAAAGCAAAGGGTGGTCCACGTAAAATGACCTACTATGAGATCTCAGAATCTGTTAAGACCTATGAAGAAAAGAGAAATACAAAAGTTTCTTGCATTGGCTTATATTTTTAAAGTATACTATTTTCACGTCTATAGGATGCTTAGTTTCTTCTGACCAAGTACCAAATTGTTTTGTGTTCCTAATATTTTGAATTTATTAGCTAATTTATTATTCAATTTATGTCGTTTTTCTTAATTAAGCCCGAAACAGCATACAGGGTGTGTATAACGCTGGTCTATACTCGAAATTAACGGTTATCCAAATATTTGAAAATTTGTGAGAACTGTGCCCAATATGTATTTATTTATTAAACAAATCGTTTATTCAAGCTCTTTATATTTGTTACAATTTTTGCATGTCCTAAGCAATGCTTAAGCATTGGTACAGGGGAAATGTATATATTATTTACATTAACAAATACTAAATTTTAGACGTTCTTCAACACAAAACAGGCATTTTTGTAAACAATTTTGTGAAAATTGCATTTTTATTGAATACCTATAATATAGTATATAGTATGCCAAGAACTTAAATATTATACATTTAAGTTCTCTTAGAGAAGATAATGTATATTATACATTTAAGTTCTCTTAGAGAATATAATATACATTTAAGTTCTAATGGTTTATAGACATTATTGCTCTGAATACTCACATAAGTAATTATCAAGTTCTATATATTGGGGTGTAATTTGGTTTTATATACTGTATTAGTTCCAACTGGCTTTTGTAATGAAACTTGTAATATTTGCTTGCTACGGGTATAGTGTTTCTTAGGTCAATTTAATGACATAAAACAGTATGAAATTCCTAACCATAGGCGTCCCAAACAAATAATTAAAATGCATATACACGCTTATAAGTTTGTTTAACATTAGGTGTTTGTACATACTACACTTTATAAACCCACTGTATATATAATAATATTATATTAAAATAATAAATATATGGTAACTCAAAGATTCTATACACAAAACTAAAACCAGAAAAATAAACCTGACACGGCACGACACTGCTCAGAAAATGCTTTAATTTTTTTACCAGAACTCCATTCTGGGACCATTCCTCGGCCCGTCCATAAGTTCCAAATTACGTATATTTTATCTTCGTCTCTTCCACGCCATCGGCGGTCACTGGCCTATCTCTGTCTAACAGAATCGATCGTTGAACGGGCTGGAGACCGCTTCAGCTTATACCAGCCGCTTTAACTGGCGCTTATCACCCCTGACAACGTGCATAAATTGTGAACGGTTGCCAGTTCTACCAAATTTTCTGGTTTGTTAATATATTATGTATAAGTATACGAGAAACAAGGGTTCGTTAATTAGTTGTTTTTAAACACTGAAAACACTTGATTTCAGTTATATTGTTTCTTAAGGACTAAAGAATGTATTATTATACCAATGAATGGCTTGTTATTTTTTTCTGTCACACTCAAAACTCCTCGGTTTAAAGTATATTTGCAAACTAGCTTTCAAAGAAAGTTACTGACTAACAATTGAATACTGATATAAATGAAACATCTTTAATAAAAAAACTTGAATTGAAGAATTGAAGAAGAAAGATCTGACAACCCTGGTTGTGAGGTCGGTCTCTTTGAGACTGTTGACCGCCGTATGGAATGATTGGAATGTCCTCAAACTGGGTTTGGATAAATTATAAGAAAGCATATACTTACCATTAAAAATCAGTACTGTAGTTCCCAAAAATTTGTTCTTGTCGTTTAACATTGCATATGATTATCTATTTTGCAACATGGTTTACTGAGAGGGTAAAATTCTTCCATAGAATATAAAGTGTAATACTAATGATGGGTTGTGCTAAATAAGAAGCTTCTTTTCCTTTATCTGACATGCAAAGTTTAAAAAAACTTAAATAAAAAGTAAAAATAAATTAATTGAAACAGAGGTAAGTATTGGTACGATCAATAAAATTCAAATTCAGACAGGACAGCTAGAAGACCTCGAACAACTATGTGACCTGCCCAACAAATACATTAAAACTAATACTAGTGCGCGCGGCGATTGCCGATCGCTACGAACCCCCACCAACCTCTTTGTGGATTATAGGTTCTAACGGCTACAATTCGTTTTTGGGAACGCTGTTCTGCTTTCTTAATTGTAGAGAAAGCGCTTTACTGGGAACAAAATTTGTCGGATTGAGAAGATACAAATTTATTTCTTAACAAAATTGCTGTATTAAAAGTGGTTCATTATTCAACAAGAAGGTGCTGCTAATGGAACTAATTACTACCAATAAAAATACTGTTCTAGCAAATCTGGAATTGATATAACACTAAAGCGGGTTTGATATACTAGCATTTATTTAATATGGGTTAATAAAAAATATGCTATCAATACAAACTATCTCTTAGCAAACCTATTGCATTAGATCATTTTCCTCAGTGTGGCCTCTTTTATTTTTAGTAGTGTTGGGAAAAACCGAGTTATTTTAATAACCGACTACCGAGTATGCAAGTGATTTAAAAAACCGAATAATAACCGGTTTTTCACTCGAATTCTAATATTAATATTGGCGGGTCATCATTCACGTTGATATACAGTGTGTGTATAAAGTCTGGAAACGGCTTAATAACATCACAATTTACTGGCCGATTTAAACCAAATTTGGTACAGTTGTGTAAGAGGATCTAACGCACCGAATTACGATATTGGAGTTGTTGCCAGCCTTTTAGTTTGTCTGGAATTCGAACGAATTTTATATATTTTTTAAATATAACACCCAGTATATTTTTACATTTTTAAATTCCACATAAAATTATAATTATTTTTTATTAAATGCATTATTAGTCTATACTTCATAGTTTCCGAGATATTGACTCTCGAAAAGTGACATTTTTGAACTTTGACAGCTTATAACTTTCTAACAGTACGTCTTAGAGCAAAACGGCTTACATGTCCCTATCTTCAATTTTTATTATCTTCCCAAAAAAATCAACTTCTAGTTAAACCGGAACAACTATATTTCCTGCTTTCGAGTTACATCCGGTTTAACCGGAAGTTGATTTTTTTGGGAAGATAATAAAAATTGAAGATAGGGACATGTAAGCCGTTTTGCTCTAAGACGTACTGTTAGAAAGTTATAAGCTGTCAAAATTCAAAAATGTCACTTTTCGAGAGTCAATATCTCGGAAACTATGAAGTATAGACTAATAATGCATTTAATAAAAAATAATTATAATTTTATGTGGAATTTAAAAATGTAAAAATATACTGGGTGTTATATTTAAAAATATAAAATTCGTTCGAATTCCAGACAAACTAAAAAGCTGGCAACAACGCCAATATCGTCATTCGGTGCGGTAGATCCTCTTACATAACTGTACCAAATTTGGTTTAAATCGGCCAGTAAATTGTGATGTTATTAAGCCGTTTCCAGACTTTATACACACACTGTACAGCATTTGTATTGGGAATAACTGACTCGATGTTGTTAATCGATTGATTTTTTGCGGATTATTAAATGTGGCGGATATATTTTTGGATTTTTTGGCATCCCAGATCTCACAACTTAACAACTTGACTACTTGACCTTGAGATGCCACGATATTGCATAACTCATGATATTTATGAATACTGAATACTCACCACTAAACATTAAGTTTTCAGTAGACGCCGAAGATTTAAATTTAAATAAAATAATAAATCCTATTATCCTACGCAGGCAACCCGTAATGCAGTATTTAAATCTAAATAATAAATCATATTATCTTACACAGGTTACCCGTAATGCAGTATTTAATTTGAATTATATCGCCAATAACCGAAACCCCTCGGTGTAGCCGCTCGCTAGGAGATGGCTCTGGTCGCAGTGAGTGATTGACATGCGGGCAGCAACTTTGGAGACGCGTTGGAAAATAAAAACCATATGTTCGTCACTCGAATTATTTCCGAAGATAATCGAATAATTCAAGTGATTGAAAAAACCGAATGATAGGTTATTTTTCACTCGCGTGATCCCAACACTAATTTTTAGGAATGATAGAAATACAAGTCGTAATATTATTTACCCGTAGACTTTTTTCTTTAGCTCCGTACAGCTTATCTAGTGCGCAAACAAAAGTTAAGTTTTATGGGCGAAAAAATGCGTTTGTAGTCATAGCTCACCACACAACTTCCAATTGAAAAATATCACTTTTATTAAATGGAACACCCTATTTATTTTTCTGTCATCTTATAGCTCGTCCTAAACTCTTCAACTTTCGCGAAGAACGTCCTTTCCCTATCTCTAATCGTTTTTGAAATATTTTGATATTTCAAGATTTAATGTCCTCGTTATAGCATTTTTGATCAATAGATCACAATAGCCATGAAAAATAAATGAAAATAATGGCAGTGGATGATAACACATTAGGAATCAGATCAATGTAAAAATTATGCCTTTTTACTGCAAAATTTATTGTCCAGTCATTTTATAAGTTGGTACTCAAAATGAATTTTTCAAAAAATTAATTAATCGATTTGATTTATGTTTTGGGCGAGGCGGATAAAAAGTGTATTTTTGTTAAACAACTATACATGATGAAATATCCCGAGCTGCGAACACCCAGTCCTCGAATTTTTCTAAATTTAATGGAAATGTTTGATTCAACAGGCGTGATCCATTAACATAAAATGCTATAACGAGGACATTAAATCTCGAAATATCAAAATATTTCAAAAACTATTAGAGATAAGGGATAGGACATTCTTTACGAAAGTTGAAGAGTTTATGACGAGCTATAAGATGACAGAAAAATAAATATGGTGTAAACGGTGTTGAATTTAATAAAAGTGATATTTTTCAAAATTTTCTGACTTACTTGACAAAAGCTCATTATCGACAAATCTTGTCTTCTAGACATAACATTACTCCGCGCAATCGTTGACTCACCCGGTACAGCTTATTAGACATTCGATGTGTTTAAACTGGTTATAATAAAATAAAATTACATATCAAGGACTATATCACTACTTACACGTACACACTGAAAATACGACAAATTTACCCCGTATTTTACCCGCAATTGGGGAAAATAAAATTAGACAACTTTCGGTACTATAGTAATTGTTTATATTTATTTTATATTCCAAACCAAGTCAATAAGTGCCCATGCCCATCGTCAATGGACGTCTAGACGATGTGATCGGTGAGCAGTGCATACAAACTTAGTTTTTTCACCCATAAAACTTAACTATTGCTTGAGTACGAAATAAGCTAAAGGTATAGTATATAATATATGGATTGCTAACTTAATTTTGCCACGTAGAAAAACCTTTCCAAGTTTCCAAATACCCCGTATAGGCATCAGTAGGTATCCATTTTTAATTGGTTATCACCTGCAAAATGACCTTCCCCGAGGTAGTTTTTCAAATTTCTGCACAGTAAAAGTCAAACGGAGTCAAATCCTGATTATACGGCGGCCAATGGTCAAGCCTGAAATTTTTTTTTAGTCTACCCGGTAAATCAGTAAGTAAGCGATTGGGGGGTTTCTTCGAAAAAAATATTATTCAATGGAAAAAACACACGGAGACATTCAAATCTTTTATTAGCTAAGAATAACCCGTGTGTGTTTGTAGTAATATTATTTACTACACCGAACCGGGCAACTTTATTCGATGTAAATAAAATGTTTCAACAGGTTGTCGTCGGTAAACAGATCACGTTTAAGCTTTTTATTACGCTTAATACCGTTAAAAGCTCCCTTTAAAAAGCTTTAAAACTAGAGAGAGGGAGTGTAATGATATTGTTTTGATAATTGAATGGCAATTGGAACTTATAAATAGAGCTTTATTTATTAAGCTCAAATATATTACTGATTTGATTTCTGTTTATCTCCTTATATTACATAGAAAGAAGAGGTTAAGAAGGGTGAAAACAATCTACAATATCAATAATCGCTTACTCCAAAGCTATTAAAGCTATCTATTGAGCTTATGTGACAAATAAGTATATATGAGGACTCATTGGAAAATATTATTTAAAAATCTTACGGGCAATTAGTATTTATCATGCACAAAGTGGTTACATACATTCTCGGCCGCCCCATCCCTAATTTAACGTCAATATGAAAACGCTATATCTGAAAAACGGTAAGACCCAGGAAGCTGAAATCTAGCAGGCACTTATCTTGGATTGCACACTCACAGAGGTGTTAAACAATAATTAACTAACCAGCCAACTTTGACGTGGCCTGGTCAGCTTTTGTACAAGTGTGTACAAGGTTTTACAATTGTGTACAAGGTTGTACAAGTGTATGCAATGTTGCACAAGTGTGTACAATGTTGTATAAGTGTGTACAATGTTGTACAAGTGTGTTCAAGGTTGTACAAGTGTGTACAAGGTTGTACAAGTGTATAGAAGGTTGTACAAGCGTATGCAATCTTGTACAAGTGTGTACAATGTTGTACAAATGTGTACAAGTGCGTACAAGGTTGTACAAGTGTGTACAAGGTTGTACAAGTGTATACAAGGTTGTATAAGTGTATGCAATATTGTACAAGTGCATACAAACTTGTACAGATGTTCAAATGTCTGAAAACTTGCACAAAATTGTACAACTTGTACACACCATTACACGCTTGTACAAATTTGGACAAAAATGTACACACATACATTATAGGTATTTTGTACATAAATTTTTCGCGAATGTTGAGTTTCGTTTATATTCCTGTTCGCTTTGACTCATAAGAAACGAACAATAATCCCAAATCATTGCTGGATCTCATCTGCCTGGGTAACGTTGCTCCATTGTTAGTATGTCTTGGTGGACTCTTTTCTCTTTGTTCGTCACTAACCGCACCCAAATTTTCTGGGAAAAAAATTAGTACACGCAGCTAATTCACCTAATTTTTGATTAAACTGTCGATCCCTTAGTATTCTTCTAATTTGTGGTCCAACAAATATTCCTTCCTTAAGCTTAGCATCACTTAGTTTAGGAAAAATTTGTCTAAGGTATTTAAATGCATCTTCTTCTTTTTCTAATGCTTTAACGAAAATGTTTATTAATCCCAGTATAATGTGTAATGGAGATAACAGAACTTTTTTGGGATCAACAAGAGGTATATTTTTTACGTTAGCTTGACCTGGAATATTAAATTGATCTCTCGGAAATCATTCTTTTAATTAGTATTGGCTCTTTGGTGCTCTACTATCCCAAAGGCAAAGAAAACAGCAATATTTCATAAATCGACCCTGAAGCGCTATAGTAATAATAGTCCTATGACTTTTAGGTCACCACATATTTGTCGTGTAGCTTATTGCATTTAGAATAAGTGACATACTTTCGTATATTTCCTTCATGTAAACTGCTTGTGCAAGTGCAAGAGAAATAGAGGGTATTTTGTTGCCATTATGAAGCAGAAGTGTTTTTAAACGTATTTTAGACGAATCTATAAATAAGCGCCATTCGTCGGGTTATGTACAAATCCTAATTTTTCCATAACACTATTTGGATTAACACAAACACACATTTTATCCTGCATAGTATACAACGAGGAGAGCTCCTGGTTACGGTTCCTAAATAATGTAGGGGAACCAGGGGCAAGAAGGGGACGCTAAGCATTTATATCAATAAAAATAAAACCAATTTATCAAAAAATAAAGTTTATTCTAAAAATTCTTTGGATTCCATCCATAACTCCTTTAGCATAAAAATGTTTGGCTTAACTTACATCAAAATACTAAAAACTATAAGTAATTACTACTTATTTAAAAACAAACAATTATCCCATCTTGCCCCGGGTACGGGGCATGATGGGGTTTATTTACGAAAATCACATGTGTGGGTGATATCTAGGGTTGTGCCTGGTCAATTGACCGCGGTCAATTCACCGAGATTTTGACAGATTTTGACCGGAGATATTTTGGCCGGGTCAAATTCGGTCAAAAACTTTTGCAGTCTCTTGTGAAAGAAATTATTGGTCCTCATGGGGCATTGTCCATAGCAAGCTTCGCAACCAATTGAAAACCACTCGCTCAGAAAAGCTTGTTTATATAAAGTACAACTTAAAGCTGTTAAGTGACAGTGGAAATAAAAAATATGGAAATTCGGAGGAACCAGCGCTAAATTTCAGTAGTGAGGATAAAACGAGTGATTCAGACTCTGAAGAACATAAAGGCAATGCCGGGGGTGAGTTCCGTGACGAAGATGATGTACCTTTATCTAAGCTATCTACCAAGGCCAATACTGCCAGCAGTCTTTCATTTCATCATCAATCAGTCACTCACTCATTACTTCATTAGTAATTTAGTATTGTTAGATTAATATTATCATAATATTTATGTGTCATTTTTTTGTTTTTTGTACCTCAGAATGGTTTCGTTATTTTCTGTTCGTTGTTTTTTTAATAGGGACACGTTTTTATGTAATTACTCATGGATTCATTTCTTTTGACAAAACTAAGGAATTTGACCAGGGCTTAGTCAATTGACCGATCAATTAACCATAAAAGATTTTGACAGCCAAAATCCCAACCCTAGTGATATCTAAGGGATCACCTTCATCTATGCTGGCATAAAAATTGTAGGACTATTCTTGACATATTTGACAGGCAGTCCATCCTTCCGTGGACTCCGAGTATGTCACGCAATATAAACATTCCCTGGTTTCATATTTTCTTTGGATCACTGTCCTCTCGCTGCTTTTTTTTTTTGCGAACCGTTTCTGAAAATAAAAATAACAATTTTAATTCATTAATAAGTCATTAATTTTTTAGTATGATTTTTAACAAAAAAATATTAGTTGGGCAAGATGAAGTACGCGAAAAATATAACATCACATAATGACACTTTAAAAAAAAAGTTTTTCTTACCTTTACCGTCGACTTTGATAAATTAATGTTTTTGCCAAAAGATGCCTCTATACTGGTACACTCCAGGAAAAATAACGTATTTTGCTTTAACTTGATGTACACTTTTTGACTTACTCTGTTTTAAGCCAGAAAATAAGATTAATGACACATAATACTGGAAAATCGATCATAACTTCCGAACGGTGTGCTTTGAACGCCTATTGAGCGAAGACTGAAGACGGAGCGATGTTGTTGTCAAGCGAGTCCAAGCTTATGCAATAGGGCCGTCCACACACGTCAGTGTTGGCAGTAACTGGGGTACCCCATCTTACCTCATGGTTCCGTCTTGCCCCTAGTTTCCCGAACTTTGTTTTTAGTGGCTAGTAAATTATATTGTTGTAATTTAGAACCTAATACCGTGCGAGCAAACATTATGTGCATCAAAGAGGGCCTTGCATCTAAGGACTTAATGCTTAGCCGTAGAGCTTAATACCTGTCGGGTGTCAGTAACTACCAGAATTAACAATCAATCAGTTATTCCGTCATCTTTGACAGTCGTTACAAGTAATTTGATTCATCGCTAATTTTTCCAATTTCTTGAACAATTCACACAATGGGCTTTACGGAACAGCACAAAACATTCATGGTTGAAGCGTATCTTCGAAACGGGGTTAGAGTAAATGGTGAGTGGCAATACAATCCGGGTTTGTGTATGGACGATTTTCATGAACATTTTCCTAACGTTGCTTTTATTGCTGGGGATTTTTATCATTGCCTGAAAAGAACCGTGGCTGTGTTTAGGGAAACAGGTTCTATACAACACAAAAAAGGAGCAGGAAGACCATATGTAAGAACAGAAGAACTTGTTGCAAACGTTCGTGAATGTAAAATACGCCAACAAATTGTATAAGACGCATGTCCCAAGAAGTGGGAAGATCTTATGGGACATGCATATTAGTTTGGCATATCATGTCATAATATGAATTTGACAAAATTTTAACCTAGATTTGGTTAGATATATCGTCCCCGTATCATTATTGTGATCTAAACCAAGCCCTACGTTTTTTAATCCAAGCCCTCTTTGATGCAAATAATGTTTGCTCGCACGGTAGTTCAGCATGCTCTTGCTGAAAAAATCATAACTCAAAAATCTTACGCGTTAAGAAGTTTTTACGATAATTTTCACATTTAGAGAGCAAAACCCGGTGCCTGGGTGTTGTATCACCCACAGTATTTTTATGTAGACATTAATTTTCTTTCTCAATAGAGGTTTTGATGACTCCAACAACGTTCTCATTCTTTGTATATAAAATTATTATATTCTATATCAGACTAGCGGGTACACGTGGCTTTACTCACGCAATTTAAATGTTATTGATTCGCTATGCGAACAAAGCCGCGTGTCCCATACAGCAGACTACCCACTATACAGGGTGTCCCGAAATTAACTGACAATATTTTAAGGGGATAAAGTACATTCAAAAATAAGACTAAAATCCTCTATTAATATACCTTCAAAAATGCTTCGTTATGGGGCTAGAGCCCCCCGAATTGGAGCTACGACAAGCAGTGTTTTTACAATATCTCAGAAACCGATTAGGGTATCAAAAGAAATTTTGATACATGTTTTATCCATAGCTAGACGCAATAAATGGTTTAATTAGCTTAACTGTATTTCTTCCAGTGGCGTCCCACTGGGTAGGTAGTAGGCAGAATATTGCCCTAAGATTTTCATTTGTAGGATTTTTGAACTTTAGGTGAAATTTTTAGAAGCCTTAAAGTCTTTTGTTAAAAAAAGGTACTCCTATTTCATTGCGCTAGGATTCACCATTTTCCAGTAAAATCGATTTTAAAATTTTCGGTTTTTTAAAATCCGGTGAAAAGGCTAAGGTTTTTTTTTGCATATCTCAGCAAACACTTAATATTAAAACATGAAATTTATTAGAAGTTCTACTAGCGACAACTAATAATAATACATGATCAACTTGGGGATTTATTAGATAATGTGCCACTGGATTTACGTTTAGGGCACTTCTTTCAACATGATGGGGCACCAGCTCACTACGGACGTCAAGTGAGGAATTGGCTTGAAGAAAATTACCAGGTGGATTGGTAGCCATAGCCTGGCCACCAAGATCACTTGATTTAAATCCCCTTGATTATTATTTTTGGGGACACATGACTGGTACTTGCTTAAGAATTAGTTTCCCGTGTGGTTCACAATCAAATTTAATTTGCAATTTGTTATTATTTTTTGTTTTATTTTAAAACTCTCTTAAAATCTTCATGAAAATAAATATTTAAAAAACAAAGGAATCTAAAAATATGTTTAATTTAAAAACGTTACATTGTGTCAAATTACAATAATGGAAGGTTTTATTAACAAAAAGTTTAACATTAAAAAAAAATACATTAAAACTATGAAATTAAAAAAAAAATATTGTAATATTTACTTAATGCCCCACCCCGTGCGACGTCACTGGAAAAATATTTTAAAATAACATCCTTTAATACATATGCCTTGTCGCTAGTAGAATTTCTAATAAATTTCATGTTTTAATATTAAGTGTTTGCTGAGATATGCAAAAAAAACCTTAGGCTTTTCACCGGATTTCAAAAAACCGAAAATTTTAAAATCGATTTTACTGGAAAATGGTGAATCCTACCGCAATGAAACAAGAACACCTTTTTTCAACAAAAGACCATAAGGCTTCCAAAAATTGCACCTGAAGTTAAAGAATCCTAAAAATAAAAAACTTAGGGCAATATTCTCCCAACTACCTACCCAGTGGGGCGCCACTGGAAGAAATAAAGTTAAGCTAATTGAATCGTTTATTGCGTCTGGTCATGGGTAAAACATGTATAAAATTTTGTTTCGATACCCTAATCGGTTTTTGAGATATTGTGAAAAAACTGCTTATTATGGTTCCAATTCGGGGGGCTCTAGCCCCATAACGAAGCGTTTTTGAAGGTATATTAATAGAGGGTATTAGTCTTATTTTTGAATGTACTTTATCTCCTTAAAATATTGTCAGCTAATTTCGGGACACCCTGTATAGAACCTTTTATACCCATATTATTTTTATGGACAAAGGTAGAGAATAAAAGAAATTTCTTTGCTGCTTCTTTACACTTTATTTTCCTTTCTTCCAATTAAATTATTTTACTTTCAATAGCGTTGTTCATTTCTAATTATTACCCATGATTGATACGTTTTTAACACGCTTTTATTAGCTTCACCTGTATGTTTGTATGTATGTTTGTTTGTTTGTAACCGACTTCTTTGAACCCGATTTTGACCCAGTTTAAACGGTCAGATTTAATTTAAATTTTGTAGACTAATCAAGAACCGCTGACAATACAATAATCTACACGCAAAAAATTCCCCTGTCAAATTTTGACAGCTGTCAATATGTCAAACCGTTAAAAAATTATATTATTGAAAAAACTATAAGGTCGTACGGTGACGGTGGAAAGTTGAAAAAAATACGCAAAAAATTCTTTTGTCAAAATTTGACACCTGTCAATATGTCAGAATTATTACAATAACCGCTAGCATTGAATATCAAACTATATAAGAATGACAGATGTCCGAGAAAAGTTGACAACCCATTTTTTGACGTATTGGAGCTGGTTTGGCCGCCATTGTGGAGCTGATCGTAACTCTAACCTTAAATCTGTCGCCTGTCTGTCGTTACAATGCAGCGCCTCGGCAACAGATGTCTCAAATTCACTAATGTGATTTCGTGGTGTTGCCGCATATCGTATTTTATTGGAATTTTTAAGAATTCAAGCAATTTTAACAGACAATAAAATAGGAGGTTCTCAATTCCAGCCGAATGTATGTTTTTGATAATAATATGTACGCTGATTACTCCGGGGTAATTGGACCTACTTTCATAATGATTTTACCGTTGCATTAGGTGTTAAATGTTAAACAAATAAAAGTAGATAAAAAGCGACAGCAAGTATAACTAAAATAGGTTTTATTTCGTCGAAAAATAGCAAAATACGTAATACACTAATACAAACAAACTGAATGTTTCTTAAGTAAGAAAGTAAAACCTACTTATTTTAACCATTTTGAAAAGTAGTAATAATTGCAAATAAAAACCAAGTTATACAAACCGCACTCATATTTTACCCAACATATACGTTGTAGCCTAGGTAGGTATTGAATAGTGAGAGTCGTCATTTAGTTCTGTTAGAAATAGAATACATGGCGGTCAATATGTTTTCATGTACTTAATTAACGTTGGGACGTCAAAAGATTGAAAATATTATATGCTACAAAGCAATTAAAAATAGGTACATTTTTAGGTCTAGACGTGGATAGGTGTAGGTCCTTATGTGAAATCAAGTTTAACGATAAGCTATAAAAATTAATTTAAAAAACTCATGCAGCAAGTCAAACAGACAGGCGGCAACAATGTTTTAATTTAGCAGTGAAAAGGTTAGTCGCTTTCTTGTTGGTGAACTCATTGTGCCATCTATGAATTTGACGTAGCAGATTTAGGAAATCGGCTCATATGGCCTTCTTATAGTTTGATATTCAATGCCGATAGTAATGAAACAAACGTGGGGTCGTATAGATATTGTCGCTAATAGAGAAAAATTATAAAAAAAAATTTGAAAATTTTTGTCGTATTTTTTTTTCTTGCGAATAACCCCGTTATTGTAAGTTTGAGAGAAAAATGTTATAAAACTATATTTATGGAACGTTCGAAGACGCGTCTTTTTTATTTTAAAAATTTTCGTCTACGTATTATCAGTTTCGAGATATGAGGCAAAATATAGAATTCATATTTTGGCCGATATCTCGAAAACCGTAAGAGATACGAAAAAATAATAAAGCAGAGATGTAGATTTCTTCGAGATACAACTTTTTAGCTATATAGACTTTTTTCCTAAAGTTTATACTTTCTGAGAAAAATGGCAATTTATGAATATTACGAAATTTTCCTGAATATGTTGGAAAATGTCTGAAAATTAAAACTTTTAAAAAATTTGCAAATATCCTTATTTTTTATAATTCGGCATAGACGATCGAGTTTGTTCGGGTTTGTATGTTTGTATTTAATTATCGGAAATAAGTCTTTAGATGACCTTTTAAGAAAAGCAAAACTGTTTTTAAAGCGCTTTTATTAGCTTCACCTGTATGTTTGTATGTATCTTTGTTTGTTTGTAACCGACTTCTTTGAACCCGATTTTGACCCACTTTAAACGGTCAGATTTAATTTAAATTTTTTAGACTTAACAAGAACCGCTGACAATACAATAATCTACTAATCTAGCTCAATCTACTAAAAAAGAAAGTTTTTTTACGTACTGTTTCACAGAGTGTATATAACATAAAGTTGTATTAAATGAGATACCCTGTATTTTTTGGTATTTTCAGGTTCGTATTTGCCCTTAATAATTTTTTCTAATTAAATTAAATTTGATTTAGTAGTTCAGGAGTAGGTACCTAATAAATTAAAAACCAAAAAAAAATTTGCAGCCCTGAAAAAATAATCAAATAAATAATCTAAAAGCATGCTTTCAATTACGGTATTATGTGCGATTAAAAGCAAGGGGTCAAGAGATATTATAAATCGAAAAGATTTTATCTATTTTATATAGAGTGTTCAAAATAAGGTTTCAAAAATGACACACTTTTAACTCATTTTTCTCAAGTTTTTCAAATGGAATACCCTGTATATTATTTTTCTATTTGATGAAGAATTTCGAAACAAAATTTTTTTGTTTTTGGAATTTATTTAAAATTCCAAACCGTTTTCATAATTTATTAAAAAACATAAATGTTTTATAAACAAAATAGCTGACATTATTTGTCACAAATAGGTGTGCTGTTTTGCAGCATTCATTAAACTGACTTCCCACTTATTCCAACTTCTTGTGCCACAGATGCTTCATTAATATTTGGCTTGTCAATAATTATTGTCAATTGAACTGATTTTCTTTATTTGGTGCCGTCGTTCTTTCTTCTCTTTTGATTTTATAATTCAAAAAGCGCTCAAGACATCTACTAAAAAGCTTCTGAATATCGCCTTGTAGGAAACAGAGTCGCATTAATTCTGCTGGTGAAAAAACACTGGTTCTCACACTCGCTCAATACAAAAACCATATCAAATTTAAAAAAAAAATATACCGTGCGAGCAAAAATTATTTGCATCAAAGAGGGCTTGGATTAAAAAACGGTAGGGCTTGGTTTAGATCACAATGATAGGGGGACGATATATCTAACCAAATGTAGATTAAAATTTTGTCAAATTCATATTATGACATGATATTCAACCTAATGAGTAATAAAATAAGTAGACGAATACAAATTTATTTTTGTTGTTTACAAAATTAACAAAGTAAGAATATACAGAAAGAAAAAGAATTACATAAATTGCTGAAATTGGCCACCGCCATGCTCCAAGCATAAATTCACACGTCTCTTCATATTTTCGAAAGTGTTGACCAGGATCTATGGAGAAATGTTACCACATTCTTGGATAATTATTGCTTGTAATTGTTCTAAATTTGCAACTGGTGTTTTAAAAATAGTGTTCTTTAAATAAGGAAAAACGAAGTAATCCATAACCGTTAAACAAGGTGATCTAGGTGGGAATTCATTGTCAAGTTGTTGGCGTATTTTGCATTATTTCACGAACGTTTGCAACAAGTTCTTCTGTTCTTACAGATGGTCTTCCTGCTCCTTTTTTGTGGTGTATAGAACCTGTTTCCCTAAACACAGCCACGGTTCTTTTCAGGCAATGATAAAAATCCCCAGCAATAAAAGCAACGTTAGGAAAATGTTCGTGAAAATCGTACATGCACAAACCCGGATTGTATTGCCACTGACCATTTACTCTGACCCCGTTTCGAAAATACGCTTCAACCATGAATGTTTTGTGCTGTTCCGTAAAGCCCATTGTGTGAATTGTTCAATAAATTGGAAAAATTAGCGATGAATCAAATTACTTGCAACGACTGTCAAAGATGACGGAATAACTGATTGATTGTTAATTCAGGTAGTTACTGACACCCGACAGGTATTAAGCTCTACGGCTAAGCATTGCGTCCTTAGATGCAAGGCCCTCTTTGATGCAAATAATTTTTGCTCGCAAGGGTATTACGGTCAATAATATCATTACACAATTGTACCGACGAAACAAAGTAGAAAAATTCTTAAAGCTACAAAAAAATTATCCGTTAGTAGACTTAGGTACTTATTTCTGACAAATAATGTCAGAATGTATTTAATTGTTAAATGTTTTTCCATGGCCGCCTAGGTATTTTGTTTATAGAACGTTATTAGAGATAGCCATATTTCTGTTTTTTGATAAATTATGCCCATATACCCATCAGGGTATCTTCCAAAAGAAATATTTATAAAATAAAGGTTTGACATTTAGTCATTAAATACCGTGCGAGCAAAAATTATTTGCATCAAAGAGGGCCTTGCATCTAAGGACGCAATGCTTAGCCGTAGAGCTTAATACCTGTTGGCTGTCAGTAACTACCTGAATTAACAATCAATCAGTTATTCCGTCATCTTTGACAGTCGTTACAAGTAATTTGATTCATCGCTAATTTTTCCAATTTCTTGAACAATTCACACAATGGGCTTTACGAAACAGTACAAAACATTCATGGTTGAAGCGTATTTTCGAAACGGGGTTAGAGTAAATGGTGAGTGGCAATACAATCTGGGTTTGTGCATGGACGATTTTCACGAACATTTTCCTAGCGTTGCTTTTATTACTGGGGATTTTACTCATTGCCTGAAAAGAACCGTGGCTGTGTTCAGGGAAACAGGTTCTATACAACACAAAAAAGGAGCAGGAAGACAATCTGTAAGAACAGAAGAACTTGTTGCAAACGTTCGTGAAATAATGCAAAATACGCCAACAAATTGTATAAGACGCCTGTCTCAAGAAGTGGGAAGATCTTATGGAACATGCAGGACTATTCTTAAGAAGCAGCTAAATGTATTTCCTTATAAAGTGCAAATATTCCAAGAAATACAAGCCGCAGATTTTGAAAGACGCGGGAATTAGTCTCAATGGTTTACCCAAAATTTATTGGAAAGACATGATTTATTAGACCTGACATTTTTTTCGGATGAAGCCTGGTTCCACCTCTCCGGTTATGTGAATTCTCAGAATACGTGCATGTGGAGTAGTGAAAATCCCCATTTTTTTTGTAGAGTCCACATTGCACCCTCAAAAAATTGAAGTCTGGGTAGCTGTTTGCCGAAGAAGAATTGTTGGTCCTGTTTTTTTCCATTAAACAGTTACAGCACAGCGGTATAGAGACAATATTTTAAATCCATTTGTGGAGCAATTTCTTGACGATGAACTACGTTTTGGATAGTTTCAACAGGACGGTGCAACCGCCCATACAGCCGCCGAAGCCGAAACTATTAACTACTTACGCAATTTTTTCGATCAGACATTGAATTCCCACCTAGATCACCTTGTTTAACGGTTATGGATTACTTCGTTTTTACTCAATTAAAGAACACTATTTTTAAAAACCAGTTGCAAATTTAGAACAATTACAAGAAAGGATTATCCAAGAATGTGGTAACATTTCTCCAGAGATGCTGGTCAACACTTTCGAAAATATGAAAAGACGTGTGAATTTGTGCTTGGAGCATGGCGGTGGCCAATTTCAGCAATCTATGTAATTCTTTTTCTTTCTGTTTTATATTCTTACTTTGTTAATTTTGTAAACAACAAAAATAAATTTGTAGGTATTTGTCTACTTATTTTATTACTCATTAGTTTGGCATATCATGCCATAATATGAATTTGACAAAATTTTAACCTAGATTTCGTTAGATATATCGTCCCCATATCATTGTGATCTAAACCAAGCCCTATGTTCTTTAATCCAAGTCCTCTTTGATGCAAATAATTTTTGCTCGCACGGTATAATCGTAATTAAATTTTCAATCAATTAATGTGATTAAAAAATGTATTGATTAATGGCCTACACTGCTCGCCACCAATGGTCGCGGGTTCGACGGATGGATGGTGCCCTGCCAGCGTAAATTACCATTAAACAGCCCGCGTTTGGCAGCCCATCCATGGGCGCAATGGCCATTTCTCGGAACGGTACGGTAACAATTTATGGGTTATCTTGAGCGGCTGCTGCCTGGTTGGCGGCATATTGTCGGTAGGGCTGGGCGATGTTCATCGAATTTTTAATTTATGTTCCATGCACAAAAAATATCGATGATCGACTTCCGATGTTGATTACGATAGGGACTGGCAATATAATATTCCTTTATTTAGCACCTGGCTAATACACAAAAATAATAATTTCAATAAAGATTTCCAAAAGATATCAAGATTTAAAATAACAACTAAAATAAAATAAAATACATACTAATAACACACTGTCAAAAAATACAATACATTAAAATAAAACCGTCAATGTGTTAACATATTTATTTGTCATCATAACACCAATAAAACAATCATGATTATTGAATCATTCTCCCTTTAAGTGTTTCCTTAATTTATTCTTAAGTATATTAAGGTTTCTAGCATTCTTATTCTTAATGTTATGTGGCAGGGAATTGAAACTAATTAAGCCTTTATGAAAAACTGAATTTTCCGAGCTACTTTTATTCTTTGTTGTAATGTAAAAGTTCGTTTTGTTTCTTGTCGGGTATGAATGAACTGATTCGTTAGTTAGTAACCGTTCTGTTAAGTATCCTGGTGTCAACCCATTTTTTGTTTTAAATATAAGAACCAGTGTCCAAAATTTAAGAAAATCTTCAATAGAAAGCCAATTTGGTCTATTTAACATATCTCTCACAGGTGTGTCTTTTCTTTCCCCCAAAATTATCCGCATCGCCCTATTTTGCAGTTTTTGTAACCTATTAATCTCATTTTTGTTAGCCAGTACAGATGAACTAAAAATAAGGCGCGGCAAAACCAAAGTATTAATAACAGTAATTTCTGTCCACTGGGATAAAGATGCAGAGAACCCTAGATAATAAAATTAACATTCCTTGTTACATTGTTTATAATGTGTAAAATATGTTCTTTAAAATTAAGATAGCTGTCAATAAAAAATCCAAGATATTTGATTTTTTCCATAGAATTACCGCCTATTTCTACACTTAGCTTCCTCTGCTTAAATTCGCTTTGATACTTACCATTACCAATCTACATGAACTTGGTTTTTTTTATATTCAGTTTAAGTGAACTTATACTGAACCATTTATGAAGATGTCCCAATAATATACGATGAATGTGACGTAGATTTTTCAGGGAGTGATAGTGCTCCTCAAGATAGGAAAAAATACTATAAACATGCGTCAAAACACTTCACAGGGTATCAAAGTTTTATTTTTTTTTTCTCACATACTTTTTGAGATAATTATTTCCAATTTGGTACACTTCTTAGTTTTTAAAATCTTAACCAGAAAATGTTAAAAGTGTCGGATGCAGTATACAGGGTGTTTCTTTTTTGTTTTGTGCTAGCGACGATTCCACTTTCTTGCATTTTTTTTGGAATACCCTGTATAAATACTGAATTTTTGGTTGCCTACATTTTTATCGCATCTGTCATCGTTTTCTAGTTATTTGCGAAAATAGTCGTCGATGCAAACCAAATTTATCGGAGGTAAGTGCATTAAAATTAACGTTAATTTTGCATAAAAGCGAAGACTACACAAAGTTGTTTTCACATTTTTGAAAGAACCCGACACCGAAAGTGGAGGGCTTTTTTCAAAAAAATATGAAAATAAAAGAATGTAGTTTTTAAAGAAAACACGAAGCACGAATGCTATTTAGTGGAAAATTTCATAAATTTATTTTCAACCAATTAGAAGACTCCTTTTTGTTTACGTTATAGCAACGGGAGACTATCGCGATAGTTTATAGCCTATTAACCTAATGAAATTAATAAGTGATAATTTTTCTTAGGTATACTACTACGACTTTATTTTAATTCAAATGTCAAGTAATTTCGAAGTGACAGGTGAGACAAACCAGCAAGTGACGATCAGTTTTTTATTCGTACCCGTGATATTTATTGTTACAATAATATTGTGTAAAAAATTATTCGTTTTGGTAATGAATCAGCAAGTTCGATTGCTAAAGAAATTGAGCAGTTAGTAACTCATTTTTATTACTAAAATGTGAGAAACATTAAATAACAAATTTGTTATCTGAAATCCAATGTCTTTATAGTTTTAAATTCAAATATAACTTTAAAAAACATATTTGCGATGAGTTTAGTTTAATATGACGCACTGTATTTTTACAATAGAAGTTGATTTTACTTGTTAGTAACTAAGGTTTATTACTCAAATTTCAGGAACATTAAAAGAAACTCCAATTTATGAAATTTTCTTACCGAATCTCCCAGGCAGCAGAATTAATTCCCGATAATTCTGCTGCTAGGGAGATTATAAGTGAATATTTCCCTCATGTGCAAAAATCCCATAAGGGGAGAGCAATTTTCGAAAACTTGGACGATAATTGCAAGCTAGCTATCGATAATTGCCGGCAGATACCGATAAGTGCCCGAACTGTTCTTATTTTGTTTGATTATATTAAATATTGACATTTTGAAATTAATTTGCTAATTCCATTCGTAAATTTAATGCTCACCGAGTAGGTATACTTCCTAGGTAAGTTTCCTGCCAACATGTGAAAATACACTTCTTTGCATTATCAGCAAATGGGTTTTGAAATAAGTCGCAGGAATAAAGTAATCTATGTAAAGTCTGTTCAATGACCGCTGACCGTTACGTCACGACTAGTGCTTATCTTTCTAACATTCGTGAACAAGGTGAGATAGTAAATTTGCGTCAATGAATATAATTTTACCAGTCAAAAAATTTTTATTGTCATTTTTGAGTGTGACATTTTTAATCAACATTATTTCAAAAACGTCACGGTATTGTGAAAAAGAACAAGCTTTAATTTTAAAATTATTTGATTATTTTCAAAGAGAAAGTGAAGCCGGAAATACTGTTTTGACCCTTTAACGCAGTTTACGAGGTATTATTTATCCAATCTCAGTTTGAGGACATTCCAATCATTCCATACGGCGGTAAACAGTCTCAAAGAGACCGACCGTACAACCAGGGTTGTCAGATCTTTCTTCTTCAATTCTTTAAGTTTTTTTTATTAAAGATATTTCATTTATATCAGTATTTAATCAAGTCAGTAACTTTCTTTGAAAGCTAGTTTGCACATATTCTTTAAACCGAGGAGTTTTGAGTGTGACAGAAAAAATAACAAGCCATTCATTGTTATAATAATACATTCTTTAGTCCTTAAGAAACAATATAACTGAAATCAAGACAAAAAGTGTTTTCAGTGTTTAAAAACAACTAATTAACAAACACTTGTTTCTCGTATATACTTACATTGTGCTTACAAATCCGAAAATTTTGAAGAATTGGCAACAGCATGTAATTTGTTGCGATTGCAAGCGCCAGGATATAAGCTGAACCGGTACCCGGCCCGTCTGACGATCGATTCTGCCAGACAGAAATAGGCCAGTGGCCGCCGATGGCGTGGAAGAGACGGAGATAAAATATACGTGGTTATGCCTTGATGAACGGGCCGGAGTCTGGTTGACGAGAATGAAGTTCTGGAAAAAAAATTTAAGCATTTTCTGAGCAGTGTCGTGCCGTGTCAGGTTTATTTTTCTGATTTTAGTTTTGTATATAGAATTTTTGAGTTACCTTATATTTATTATTTTAATATAATATTATTATATATACAGTGGGTTTATAAAGTGTAGTATGTACAAACACCTAATGTAAAACAAACTTATAAGTGTGTATACGCATATTAATTATTTGTGTGGAACGCCTATGGTTAGGAAATTCCCACAGTTTAATGTCATTAAATTGACCTAAGAAACACTATAAGTAGATATAACTAATAAAGCAGGAATTGTGAAAACATAAATAATAAACATGAAAAATATATGGCAATGTGTTTCTAAATCCCTATCTGTTTTAGAGAGTTTCTGATGCTTTGGGAGTTTCGTGTTCAATAATCTAACGAATTAAGGCAAAGGGGATAGAGAAGGATGTAGATTTTAAGAATCGCAATAATGTAGCTATTTTGTTATCCCGTGGTCAACAACTTCACGAAACTCATGAACATACCATAAGAGAGCGTATTTATGGGATGTATAGAGCAGGTGAACACATTACCATTCGCTAAATACAACTTAACCTTAAAATCATTGATGGTGTTGAAATATCCACTGGTTTATTAGCGGACTTTTTAAAAAAATTAAAATTTAAATGGCGTAAATGTACTGTATCAAACAGGCGGTTTTTTAGTAGAGCAACCCCATATAGCCCAAAAACTAGTAGAATTTTTACGAGAATTTAGGAATAACGGCAACTCTCAATTTCCCTTAAAACCTGTTTTTGTGGATAAAACCTCGACATACAGTAAAGGGGCTTTTAGACGAAGTTGGCAAGATAATACTCTTCATACAGTTAAAAAAAATCGTCAGAGGATGTACAGTATACCATTCTACATGCTGGTTCAGAAAATGGAGAGTTATAATGAATTTCCATCAAGTAAAGGCCTCAGCCTCAACGATTCAGAGTTTTATTTATTTATATTCGGTAAATTTAAAATCATTAAAAATTTTATAGTGATTTTCAAAAACAAAATGTTTTATCCCATGATACCTTTACCCTATTTTAGGAACCATATTCAACTATGAATTTTTTTTCATAGCAATTCAACAATCATTTATCATATTATGTCACTCTCATGTCACAAAGATTTTTTTATCGACATCGATAATGCGAATCGATGTCCCAGCTCTAACTGTAGATCCTCGATTTATGCCTATAACAAAGCGTGACTTCAGCCTTGCATTAGACTGCGAACTTTACCGATTTGGCCGTTTTCAAAATCCCCAAATCTTTTGCCTGGGTCTCTTTAATAAAAGGACTGTGGCAGGGTTGCCAGCTTGTTTATGACTCATAAGTCACGATATCACAGGGGCAGTTTTAAGCAATACTTTAACTAAATTTTTATACTAATATTTAGTGTTCCCCCTTAACAATAACTGCCTAGGAGAGGGGGCGTGTTACTCCTCTCCCGCTTCCGCTACCAATGTGTAATTCTTATCAATACTCAACATTTAAATCTTTAAGGGAGTAGTTTTTTTAATTCGCACGGAATGCCCAAATTGATGGTAAAAAATTATTCCTCTTTATTATTAGCAGAGTTCCTTTTTAGTTGCTTTTAAATAGCAAAGCAAAGCTCAGCGAAGATCGTTTCCTCCCCTCTTGCCGTGGTTAAGTATGCCCCTCTACAGTGTGTCTACGTAGCGTCGCGTCTACGTAAGTAGGCAGCATATGGGAAACTTTTTTATTATTAATTTTACGAAAAAACGTTATTCTTCATAAAAAGTTCTGCATGGTCCAAAACCTAAAATGCAACCATTAAATATCGAAATTTTCCAGTCATATACGAGGTTTGTCAAAAAACGTGAATTTTTCCCAAGAATGTAAATTTTTCCCAAGAGTAAAGTACCTTTGTTTTCGACATTATCAAAAATTGTTATTAAAAAAAGTTGATCAGAACTAAAAACTACGGCTAAATGTGCAATTATACGCATTTATGTTGAAAAATTATTTTATTGATTTATTATTAATTATTTAATTTTTTAATTATTTAATTAATTTAATGCGTGTTATTGCACATTTAGCCGTAGTTTTTAGTTCTGATCAACTTTTTTTAATGACAACTTTTGATAATGTCAAAAATAAAGGTACTTTACTCTTGGGAAAAGTTTACATTCTTGGGAAAAATTCACGTTTTTTTTGACAAACCTCGTATATTACTGGACAATTTCGATATTTGATGGTTGCATTTTAGGTTTTGGACCATGCAGAACTTTTTATGAAGAATAACTTTTTTTCGTAAAATTAATAATAAACAAGTTTCCCATATGCCGCCAACTTACGTAGACACACTGTATATTTCTCATACCACTGTACGAAGTTGTTCGCAAAGCGTTCCATTAACAACTTAGCTAAAAGTACCTATTTACTTTGCTTTGCTGTTAAAAGAAACCAAAGGAAAGTATCTATTAGTTCTGAGTAGAAACGTCAAATTTGGTAGGTAAACTTAAATTTCTCTAAGAACACGCTGCATCGTGACTAAGTCACCTGTCATTTATGACACCCTGTTGAAGTCTGGTCTATTTTACGTTAAGATGTTGGCGACAAAGGCTAAGTTCTTCTACCATACATTCACCATATTTTAAACTTGTACATGGGTCGTAATGGTTTATTAGCATAATGGCTTGCACAAATAGAGCGTTCATTTTATCTACAATTGAATCATCGAACCCAACGTGCGATAAATTAAAAGCTATTGCGTTATTAATTGGTAAAACATACAATTACATTTGACATGTACTAATCATATCAATGTAAAACGCTATGAACAACCCTGACAACTTACAAGAGTTTCCCGCCAAATATTGTAGCTACGAGCCAATTAAGCGGTAAGCGGTGCGACTGTGCATGTTTCGCGTTTAGTGCTGCATTGCCATATTATAATTTACGTTCGCGGCGTAGTACAAAACCGCCAAAATGCCATGTGTTTTCAAATACAATCAGCTATATTCGTTCTCAGTGAGCGCAAGGTGTGGTTGTTTAAGTGTGCAACATATGGGAATTTTCTTTATTACCGATTTCTCAAAAAATTTTATTCTTGATAAAAGTTGGTGCATGTTCGATAATCATATTAGGAGCACTGCCAGTCAAACGGGGTAGGCCAAAAAATATAAAACTTGTACAAGAATAAAGTACCCCTATTTCAGAAAATTCAGCAAAATGTTATTAAAAAAAGTTGTTTAAAATTAAAAGTTATGCATAGATTCAAAAATGTGACCTCCTAAAATAAAAAAAATATTTTTTTTTAAAAACATTAATAATTTCCCAAAAATTTTTTTTTATATATTCACCACTAGCGTGTACCCGGCCTGCGTTGCAGCCCGGCATTATACGACGTGAGATAATAAGGCGAACAAACCTCAAACTCAACCGTTTGCCGGCCCGTCCACAATTCACATCCATGCATAAAACATAGTCTGTCTTCGTCTATTCCGGCTTCGGTGCTTCGGATCGATCGTTGAACGGGCCGGGGACCGGTTAGGTTGGGTCGTTCGTTCTCCCTACTCTAATTTATCAGTGTTTATCAGTGTTTCTCTATAATATTATGCATGTATTGTAACCTTCCTCTTGAATCACTCTATCTATTAAAAAAAACCGCTTCAAAATCCGTTGCGTAGTTTTAAAGATTTAAGCACATATAGGGACAGGACGGGCGATAGCGACTTTGTTTTATACTATGTTAAGATAAAGACCTTAATAAATTAATCAAAATCAAATCAATTTCACATATCTTTGTTTAAATGCAAGCATATTTGTAAAATTTACTTGAATTTTTAATTTATTAAGGAATCGCAAACTTCATGTTTGTTGCAACGATATTAAACACAACTTTAAAATATCCTAAAAATTATTTTTAACAAGATAAAACATTAGTAATGATAATATGCTAATTAAAAAAACTATCATTTAAGGTGCAAAATTTTTATTTTAAATGTTTATTAAAAAACTTTATTCTTGTACAAGTTTTATATTTTTTGGTCTACCCTGTACGCCGTTTGACTTGCAACCATTCCAAGTGCACCTGATATGATTGTCGAACATGCTCCAACTTTTATCAAGAATAAAATTTTCTGAGAAATCGGTAATAAAAAAAATGCCCATATGTTGCACACTTAAACAACCACACTGTATATACCTACTAAGTTAGAATAATAACACAGGCCTGCATTTTTTAACACTTTGAAAGTTGATTTAAAAATTTTAACTGTTTTCTAGTAATTTGGTAGCCCTGATTTCAAATCTGCTTTCAGTTTTTTTATATCACGTAAGGTTATTTTTCAAACCGGTAAAATCCAAAAATATAGAAAAAACACGATTTATTTCATTTATTTTGAATATATTAAGGAAAAAAATACAAAAATATACAAAATATACACATATAAACTATTATAAATGGTTATTTATTCGTTACGCTTCTTCAAAAAACATTTTATTTTTTCAGAAAAGCTTCTTTTGGTTGTTTTTCTGTTTCAGCTAAAGGAAGATCTCCTCGCAATGTCCAACAGAAATCGGCCATCATTTTTGTGTCTCAGCGCCCCTGGTATCTTTTTTCCATCTCTTTAATATATTGATGAAATTTTTCACCTTGCTCTTCACCCACGTCCCCAAGATTTTCCGGGAATTAGTCCAAATGAGAATGTAAAAAGTGAATTTTTATGCTCATATTCTGAAATTCCTGAAATTTTCCAGCATATTTTTAACGATCCCAACATAGTATCTAGTAATTTATGTTCAACTTCTTTAAAAGCACTCCATGCATGTTTTTCCTTATTTTCCATTACCTTTTCAAATTCTGTATCTTTCATCAAGCTGCTAATATGCGGCCCTACAAAGATTCCCTCCTTTAATTTTGCCTCTGACAGAGCCGGAAATGTTTTACACAAATATTTAAAACAATTTCCTTCTTTGTTTAATGCCTTAACAAATTTTTTCATACGTACAAGTTTTATGTGAAGTTGTGGAAGTAAAACTTTTTGAGGGTCAATAAGACTTTCGCGAATTACATTTTTGTTTCCAGGTGTTAAAGTCTCTCTTTGTGACCAGTCTCTTTTTATCCAATGCTGTTCTCGATTCCTGCTAGCCCACTCGCACAGGAAACATGGAAATTTAGTAAATCCAGACTGCTGACCTAAGAGAAGACCTACATTTTTTAGATCTTCACACACTTCCCAGTTGTGATTTTCATATTGTATTCTTAAAAGTAATTCCAAAAACATTGTCATTATGTAAAAGAACAGCTTTAACGCTCCTTTTTGAAGTCGATAAAAAGTCTCCAGTCGGAAGGTTTGTAGTACCACAGAAAATCATTTTTTATTCATCAATCATTTAGAATTTGAAGTACTACATTCATTTTAAAATGTATTAAAACGCCTAATATAAGTTTTTTTTATATATTTTCTTTTTTTTTTGGAAAAAAAAAATCTGTGGGTGATAGAGACCAATTGTGTTTTAATTAGTTATTTCTATATAAAAACCGAGCTCAACAAACAAAAATCACGTCATCACAAATTTCATGCAGGCCTGTGTAATTGTTTGTTATTTTCATATTCTTATTTATACCTGTAATAAACTAGTAAATTTGGTTGGGAGTAAAATAAACTAATAATATTAAATTTATAATAGCAAATGATGATAAATGAAATGTTTGTTATTGGAAATAGGAGATTTAATTAACCTAATCTGGTTTATTCTACTTACCGTTCAACTTAAATAATAAACACGTAAGTAAATTTAGTCTCTGAAACCAACTATTGAACTGGGAACTTTTAGGAAAAAACCAGTATCAGCTGTCAATGTCACATGTGGGTGTCAACTGTCGAAACGTTTTGTTTCTAGAAAAAGTTGACTCTACCTCCCGATATTTATATAGTGTGAGTTTGTAACTTGGAATAAATTCAGTAAATCCAGCACAGTATATTTTTGAAAAAATGCTTGGAACGGGTAATAACATTTTAAGTTGTGCTCTTTTTTATGAAAAAAAAAAATATTGATACAGTGTCCCAAATTAGAGATATGACGATAACGGTAATTTTTTTAAATCATAACATACCATAAGAGAGCGTATTTATGGACTATACAGGGTGTTACAAATTTGACATACCAGCATTGGAATCTCGGAAACCATAGGAGTTAGAGAAACGGTTAAATGGGGGCAACGTTGTGCAATTCGGTGCTGATTATAATGCCGCTTTAAAAGTTTTCAAATTCCGAATACTTCCGATTTCATTCGAAAAAAACAGAAATTTTGAAAAATCGTTTTTATTTTTTCCTGAGCTCATTTGACTAGCTATTTAAAAATAAATGACACTTTGTCATTGCCACTTTTTCTCCTCTACAAAATGACGTTACTAAACTAAAGATCCGCCGTTTCGTCTTCGAGCGGCCATCACCAACTTTACTTTTTTAAATACGGACCTGAAATTTTTTAAACCGATTTTTAAACCCTCCTACCCTCAAAATGTAATGGCGATATTACTTTCTCATAATGATGAATTGTCCTTGCTTATTTTTTTAAATTCATATTTTTACACTTCTTGTCAGTCCGGTCCTGGCAACGAATCACAATATAAATTAAAAACTTTATTTTATTTAAAATCTTAAACACCACTTTTCAAGGATATCTGGACGAAATGTCTTTAGCTAGGTTACCCCATGTTTGGCTCCTGCAAGATGGGGCGCCGCCGCACGATACCAGGGCAGTAAAATTGTTCTTAAATGAATAGTTCCCTAATAGGTGGATCGGAATTGGTGGGGCAATAGAATGGGCAGCGAGGTCGCCAGATATTTCGCCGCTGGATTTCTTTTTATGGGGGGCATTAAAAAAGTTATTTATAAAAATGACGTAGATATACGTATAATTAGTAGATACCATAAAAGAACTGGAAGAACGCATACAGGTTGCATTTGGTTAATTTGGTAGGATATGGAGAAGATCGGTTGAAAGGGCTGTCGCCAAAATTGGAAGAAAAATCGATCGTTGTATGGAGCAAAACGGCAATCTCTTTGAACATTTAGAAAATTAGGATTTATAATTAGTAAATTTAGAATTATTAGAAAATTCTTATAAAATAAATTATATTACTTACGTATGAATGTTTTAACTAAAGTTTTTAATTAATATTGTGATTCGTTGCCAGGGCCGGACTGACAAGAAGTGTAAAAAATATGAATTTAAAATAATAAGCAAGGACAATTCATCATTATGAGAAAGTAATATCGCCATTACATTTTGAGGGTGGAAGGGTTTAAAAATCGTTAAAAAAATCCAGATCCCTATTTAAAAAAGTAAGGTTGGTGATGACCGCTCGGAGACGAAACGGCGGATCTTTAGTTTAGTAACGTCATTTTGTAGAGGAGAAAAAGTGGCAATGACAAAGTGTCATTTATTTTTAAATAGCTAGTCAAATGAGCTCAGGAAAAAATTAAAACGATGTTTCAAAATTTCGGTTTTTTTCGAATAAAATCGGAAGTATTCGGAATTTGAAAACTTTTAAAGCGACATTATAATCAGCACCGAATTGCACAACTTTGCCTCCATTTAACCGTTTCTCTAACTCCTATGGTTTCCGAGATTCCAATGCTGGTATGTCCAATTTGTAACACCCTGTATAGAGCAGGTGAACACGTTACCATTCGCTCAATAAAACTAAACATGGTGTTGAAACATCTACTGGTTCATTAGCGAACTATTTAAAAAAATTAAAATTTAAATGGCATAAATGTACTGTATCAAACAGGCGTTTTTAATAATGCAATTAATTATTTTTATTTTATTTTAATAGGTTGGGCGAACTAGCATTGCAACATGGACATAGAGTTTTAAGACTTCCTCCATATCATTGCCACTTTAATCCTATTGAAATGGTTTGGTCGGAATGTAAAAGTTATTATGATGCAAAAATACGTTCTATGCATCCTGTAACAAATTACGTAGTTTTGGGTATGTGGAATGAAGCCATAGAAAATGTAACAGTGGAAAAATGGAAAAATTAAGTAACACACACTAATAAAATTATAAATGATGTACGGGAACGGGAAAGATTTATCGATGCTTCAGAAACTATTCCCCTTAGTATCGATCGAATCTGACGATGGTGATTCTTGCGGAGATGATTTATTTTAATTATTAAAAAACTGTATTTATTATGTTTTCTTTTTTATGATTTTATAAATACCTAAGATGAAAATATTTGAAAAATTTATAGACTGATGCACTAGAGATGCACTAGACAAAAAATTTATAAAAATTCTATTTTAAATTATATAAATGAGTTTTATTTGTTTTTCTGTAAATTTAAATTAATTAAAAATTTTATAATGATTTTTGAAAATAAAATTTTTCAGCCCATGATACCTTTTACCCTAAATAAACTACATATTTCTGATTTTATTAACAGTATAAAAATAATAACTATAGTCAGATCTAGTCTTAACGTGCGGGTCCAAAGGTCACTGATCATATGCGTCAAATCAGACAACACAGAGGCTATCAAAATGTTGTGAGATTATTTACAAATATACCGAAGGAAGGAAAAATAGTTTCATTATTTTAGCTATCGCGAGGATAGCCACATATACCTAATATTATTAGTTTTGTAAAAATTATGTACAGAGGAGTTGAAAAAGTTACAAAAAAATTATATAATCGTTAATTATATACCTACTGTACCCTTAATTAGAAACGACAATAATAAACAGTGCAATTTATTTTAACAATTTTACTACTAAAACCTAAAAATACAATGGCATTTAGTCTGATAAACTATTTCGATAATGAAAGAAAAAGTGGAAATTCGCAAACCAATATGCAGAAAACCGTAATGAAAACACTGGGAATTAGTTTAAGGACTATGTAGAATAATGTGTATGAAAAAAAGCATAATATAATACCCAAGAATACTAAAAAATGTAAACGAAAAACACCGTTTATAATTATAGCCTAAAAACTATCATCGTCACTTATAAAATCTGAAAAGTCCTCGTCGCCTGAGTCGTCTTCGAATGGAGCAATTATCATTGGCGCTACTTCGACATCTAGCACTTGTTCTCGATCCCACCAATCCCTTATTAATATTTCTGTATGTTCCACCGATTTCTTCCAGTACTCTTGTGTAATATAATCTAACGAATCTTGCCAAACTATTTGTACTTGGTCGGATTTAAGACCATCACCTACATGTTTTTCATAATAAGACTTTGCACCAGCCCATTATAATTCTATTGCGGTAAACTGACAATGATATGGCGGCAGTCGTAGAACCTCATGACCATATTCACGCAGTATTTCATCTACCGCGTACATTTTGGGTTTTTTAAGAGACTTAGCTATTGATAGGAGTTCCGATTTAAGCATATTTGGTAAAGGATTTTGGTTGTGTTTTTCCAGCCACTCATAAATATCACTTTTCCTCCAAGATGAAGTAGGCTGTTTATTTAAAATTCTTGAATGGTATGATGCATTATCTAATACAATTAAAAACGGAGCATCCAAATTTGGTATCAATTGAACTTTTAACCATTTTTCAAACATTTCGCAATTCATATTGTCATGATAGTCAGCACTTTTTGATGTTGAAGAAAAAATTAAACTCGCACCTGCAACATATCCTGTTGCAGAACCGGCATGCAAAATAATAAAACGCTTTCCCGTACCGCACCCCTTTTTCCTTTTAACACTTTTTACAGACTCATCTTGCCAAGATTTTGAACCACTTCCATTCGAAAATATCCACGTTTCGTCTAAAAATACCACTTTTCTAAATTTCGATTTGTAATTGTCCGTATATTTTTTTAAAAACTGAACACGCTGACTCACTATCTGTGGCTGCTCACATAAAAATCTCGGTTACAGCCTTTTTTATAGCGAAAACCTAAATTTTTTATTAATTTTGATAACGCTTCAAGTCCAATTTCCAAAACACCCCGAATTTTTAATGTTTTTCGTAAAACTGGAAGAGTTACATTGGTTTTTGATTTGAAGTCTGTCTTATTTATCTTACGTATTTTATTTAGAGGGTAAAATTAAACGCAAGTAAAGAAAACAAAAATTGAGAGTATGTCTTTCTTGAATCGTATGACCCGCACGATAAGACCAAATCCGACTTTAAAAATTTGGAAAAAGGCGCTTTTATTTTACTTGTTCACATGCATCAGTCTTTATGTAGATTAAGCCTAAGAAAAATCATAACCTTTACCACTGGTAAGTCAAAATGACTGAATTAATTTACGACGTGCCGCAAATATGGAGAATATGAGGTAACAGTCAGCGGTCATTGAACAAACTTTATTAACCTTTTATAGCTAAAATAGCTTAAATAACTCTTTGTAATTCCAAAACAGCTATTTTTTTTTTAAATAAGATAATAATAATTCTTGCCCTAAGGCATATAATAAAACAATATCGAAATTGTTCCGAGTCTGGTATTACTGATATTATATTTAAAAAATAATAATAAATTACCCTAAGATATCTACCGGGTGTCCTAAATACAAAGAGTATGATAAAATTAGGATAATTGAGTTATTTAACTTTAAAAAGGTTTGAAAAATATTTTAGCCATAAAAGGTTAATACTTTTTCGTAAAAACATCGTTATACAGACTGTCCGCGGATAGGGTTTACAATAGCACAAATGGATGAAACATTTCATTTTTCGGGAAAAAGTCATTCTTGATAAAAAGTTTTGCTTGTAAAAAAAAATTTTATTCACAAAGAGAAAATTTTGATTTTTTATACAGGCTTCGCAAAAACTTCAAAAACATGATTTTTCTCCAAGAGTAAACTACCTTTATTTTTCATTTTTGACCAAAATGCCAATTAGAAAACTTATTTAGAATAACATTTTTGTAATTTAAATCCGAGATTTAAAATAAATCTTCCGATTTTTTTTAGTTTTTTTTTAATTTTTAGGGGTAAATCGAGGGGTGTCTCACTACGGCAGTCGGTGTACAAAATGTCTAGGCAGTCATCAGCAATCACTGGCAGTCATCGGCAATCACTGGCAGTCATCGGCAATCAGAGGCAGTCATCGGCAGTCACCGGCAGTCTTCGGCAATCACAGGCAGTTATCGGCAATCACTGGCAGTCTTCGGCAATTGCCCTCGGCATTCATCAGAATTAATTTTGATCTGACCAATAAGAACGCATATTTTTCGGCGTATCGTAATGATGGATGGATGAATACGCAACTGCTGTAGCGCATGAGGTGGCAAAATCAGGCTCACGCATCATTTAGGTTTGACACTATTTTTCGAATCCAAAAACCAAAAAGATTCTTTTTTCGCTCAATATATAAGTAAAAAAAAAGTATTAAGGCCCCTGTAGCGATTTTTGATTAAAAAAAACATTGTTTTAGTTAAATTTACAAAAAAATATATTTGGGTCATTCTCTGAAAATTTATAAAAAAAAATGTCCCAATTTAAAAAACTTTTAAAGTTGACACAATGTTGCGATAATGAACTA
The DNA here is from genome assembly GCA_963969555.1 of Polydrusus pterygomalis. Taxonomy (NCBI): domain Eukaryota; kingdom Metazoa; phylum Arthropoda; class Insecta; order Coleoptera; family Curculionidae; genus Polydrusus; species Polydrusus pterygomalis. Next base: position 34,991,280 of record OZ018375.1, on the reverse strand, counting down.
ATTACTGATAAAAAAAATGGTTTGAAGCGGTATTCAGCGCTTTCAAGCATCTTAAAAGTGTTTTCAGGTGGTTTTTGCACAAAACGAAAAGTTCGAGTTTAACAACAGTGTGGAGGTTGTATAAAAAATGGTTATAACTCGTAAGGGCTGGAAAACTCCATTATCTGTTCGCTTTGACTCTCTCTTTAAAATACCTTCCAGGTTGCTATAAATTGTAGTTTTAGATGCTTTTAATCCGACACAGATAAAATACACCATACTTAAAAGTATTACTGAATAATAAAAAAAAATCGTCATCGGCAATCACTGGCAATCATCGGCAATCACCGGCAATTAGTGGCAGTCATCGGCAATCACGGGCAGTTGACTGCCAAAATCGGCAGTCAGTGTACAAATTTTACCTAGTGAGACACCCCTCGGGGTAAATGGAAATTTTGCTGCTGAATAAAAATATTAATATAAAATTCTATTAGACTCTATTTTTATAATGGGTGGTTAACATTCGTTTACAGCTGGAAAAATGTGTTGAATATGGAGGGGTGTTTGAATAGCAAATTATGAAATTATTATTTGTTGTTATTTTAAGATTTTTTGTGTTATTTCCGGGGTCATTTCATTTGTGAAATTAAAAATACATATTTCTGGTAACACCAGCGTTTGTATTTTAAATGTCGGATTTAAATTACAAACGTAATTCTAAATAAGTTTTCTAATTGGCATTTTGGTCAAAAATGAAAAATAAAGGTATGTATAGGTATGTGTAAAAAATCAAAATTTTCTCTTCGTAAATTGCATTTTTTTACAAGCAAAACTTTTTAATCAAGAATAATTTTTTCCCGAAAAATTAAATTTTTCATCCATTTGTGCTATTGTAAACCCTATCCGCAGACAGTCTATATACAGGGTGTTAATTAATGTCATGCAGATATTTCAGGGGGTGATAGTACTCGTCAAAATAAGAAAAAAATGCAAATATATGCATGGTCCAAAACGCCTTATTTTCGTTATACAGGGTGGCAAAGTTTCAATTTTTTTTCTCGTATTTTGCGTTTTCTCTCTTATATTCTGCGATAATTGTTTCAAATTTGGAACATCAACCCTTTTTTTAGATCTCTACAATAAAGTATCAAAATTGTTGGTCGTAGTATACAGGGTGTTACATTTTCTTGAATCGGCTACAATTTTATCTTTCAGAACTTTTTTTTTGGCTCCCTGTATGAATTCCGGTATGAAATTTTTAACTCTCTGTTCCTTTGTTTAGCGTTCTGGTCTCTTGCACTATTCTCGTATCTGTGACCGTTTTCGATTTATTTGCAAAAATAGCCATCGATGGAAATTAAGTGTCGGCGAAATAACGCAGAGTAAAAAGCTGTGTATCAAAACAATTTATTAGTTAATCAAATAAAAATAAAACAAAATTATAAAAACTGTTGAAAATGGCCGCCTCTTGCTAAGATGCACGAATTAAGTCTTCGCCTCATGGACTGACAGACACTATATTTTTTTTTATATTCATTATTGCGTTATTTCGCCTACACTTAATTTTCATCGATGGATATTTTTGCAAATAAATTGAAAACGGTCACAGATACCAGAATAGTGCAAGAGACCAGAACGCTAAACAAAGGAACAGAGATTTCAAATTTCATACCGGAATTCATACAGGGAGCCAAAAAAAAAAGTTCTGAAAGATAAAATTGTAGCTGATTCAAGAAAATGTAACACCCTGTATACTGCGACCGGCAATTTTAATACTTTATTGTATTTTAAAAAAGGGTTAATGTTTTAAATTTGAAACAATTATCGCAGAATATAAGAGAGAAAACGCAAAATAAGAGAAAAAAAATTGAAACTTTGCCACCCTGTATAACGAAAATAAGGCGTTTTGGACCATGCATATATTTGCATTTTTTTCTTATTTTGACGAGTTCTATCATCCCCTGAAATATCTGCATGACATTAATTAACACCCTGTATTATTCGGTCTATTTTTGTAAACCTTATTTTTTAAATTCCATCACCAATACACTGATTTCGAAACGAAATTTCAAATTTTTCATAAATTTGGAACGTCTAAGGTCAGCACGCGATGTGTCCTCCGTTACTTTATACACCCTTATCAAAACAATGCTGCGTTGATTGTCGTAAACAATTTCTAGATAATCTTACCTATCCAAGACTTTTTTCTGGCTACATACCTGTGACCTGTCACCCTCTGCATGAGTGGATAATGTACGTTTTGCAGGTCATTTTCTGTTTAAACGATTAACCTAACCCAAGATTAAAAAATTACACGGCTAAGACCAACAACCTGGATATATTTTTTTAATTGCTTTTCCACGAGAAAATGCATTAAGTTCACATTAACTGTTTGTATCTTAAAACATTGGATAAGCGGTATTGTATATAACGATAATTTTAGAGAATGTTATTATTAGGCTGTTAGTTTTTAGTGAAAACGTTATAACTATGCTGTCTCGAAGTGATTTTTTGTTATTTGTTACATTTGCTGTTGTTGTACGAGCAGAAATACGAGAAGAAACAACAATAAACATTAAATCGGTAAGTTGTTGTATTCTTAATAGTTCATCAACACCACCTGTAAAGGAAAACCATTTTTGGTTTTCCGCTATGACCTTCTTGCCAAAAATCAATAATTCAGCTTGATATTTGGAGGATTTTGCAAAAACTGTAAATACAATTAAAACTGTTCTAATTAGGTATAGGTACGTCTCATCTGGACAGATAGAAACGGTCTCGTCTATCCATTAAATGGACCAGCAACGTAGCATCATATTTAAAAAAATTATGATTTTTAAAATTTTTTAATAAAGCTCAAAAATAGTTACTTTCCCACTTTCCTGTATCTAAACTTCCATTTTCTGATAATTTATGATCGAGCACAATAATATCTAATTCCACAACCCGAATTTCGAGTTTCACTGTTTTATCTTTGAAAAGACATTCAATTTTAGGCGACACCCTGTTAAAGGTAAAAATTTTAGAAAATCAATTTTTTTTCTCAGCAACGTATAGTTATTTTAGTTTGAGGTATTGTTAAGAAAAATTTTTTTTTTTGAGTAGATTGAGCTAGATTACTAGATTATTGTATTGTCAGAGGTTCCTGATAAGTCTACAAAATCTAAATTAAATCTGACCGTTTAAAGTGGGTCAAAATCGGGTTCAAAGAAGTCGGTTACAAACAAACATACATACAAACCCGATCGTTTATACCGAATTATAAGAAAAGAACGATATTTGCAAATTTTAGAAAATTCTGACATATTGACAGGTGTCAAATTTTGACAAGAGAATTTTTTGCGTATTTTTTTCAACTTTTCCCGTCAATATACATACGACCTTATAGTTTTTTTATTAATATAGTTTTTTTTTAAAGATTTGACATATTGACAGCTGTCAAATTTTGACAGGAGAATTTTTGCTTATTTTACCCGAAGTCTACGCATCGAATACTATACGATCCCATCATTTATTTTGTCAAAATCGCTTCTTCTTTTTATACCTGACAGCTGTCAAAATTTGACAGGAGAATTTTTTGCGTATTTGATTATTGTATTGTCAGCGGTTCTTGATAAGTCTACAAAATTTTAATTAAATCTGACCATTTAAAGTGGGTAAAAATCGGGTTCAAAGAAGTCGGTTACAAACAAACAAACAAACAAACAAACATACATACATACAGGTAAAGCTAATAAAAGCGTGTTAAAAATAAGCAAGTTTGAATGGTCGATGTTATTTCATTTAAAGAGAACTGCATTATCATAAATTTGCAGGATTCGAATCGCATTAGTTTTCGAAATAGTCTAATGAACGTTCACCGTGAGACACCCTGTATAAAGTGATCCCGGCGCAGGCGCTATGAGAGGAGACAGGCACGTACCGTTTGTTTTTGGCTCTTTTTACGTTCCGCTGTGTCAGGATTTTTGGTGTTTTTAATTCTTTTTTCGTGCCATTAAACAAGTATATCCTTTTTGCTTTCAGAATGCCGACCTCAAACCTCGCAAAGACCCAATAATCCTAGAAGCCCCCAATAATATATTAGAAACACTCCCCAACATTCCACTACCATTCGAAATACCATCAAGCAGCACACCGGAAATACCAACAACTACCACACCGGATACACCAAGTAGCACAACAGATACACAAACAAGCAGTACACCCGAAATACCTGACCTAAACTTGGGCGAAGTTGTGGACGAACTGGCAGCTTTGGACCCTTTGGTTGTGGAAATATCTACTGGAAAAATCCATGGTCGTCAGGCAAAAACCAAAGATGAAAATAAAATATACTATGCGTTTCAGGGAATACCCTATGGAAAGCCTCCTGTTGGCGAACTTCGATTCAGGGTAAGTAGGGTATTAGTAAACATGTTTGCATGAGCTTTAAAGCAGGTAATTATGCATGACTTAACTATGCGCAATGCGTTTTTTCGTTATATCCTGAATTAAAACCTATTGATAATACATTTCAATATTTAAAATGTTCCTAGAGTGTCACAAATATTTCCTATAGTAAAAATTTTAATTCGTCTCGCAAAATGGATGGTGTAGCGTGACACTCTGTCAATTCTGGTCTATTGAATTTTTATAAGTTGGTATGAATTCCAGGACTGGACTTGGAAATTATACATACCTTCTAAAACAATTGATGGAATAATCTCATCAATTCTACCGCTTACTATTGCCAAATATTGACAATAATAATAAATTTAGAAAATTTTATCTATATTTTAAGGGTAGTGATAATAGGAAAAAATAGAAAAATGTTTATTATGCATTAATAAAAATTTACAATCACATACATAAACGGTAGCAACTCTCCTGGGTCCTAATTCTCGAGCGTAAGAGAACGTGAACGATCACATCACGCAAAGGAGCATTCCCTTCCGCGGCAGTTCTCCTATGAACATAAGGTAGTAAAATTTGGTATTCTCGAACGCAGACGATATGTTCCGTGCGGGGAGGTGATAAGACAGTGTTGCCAACCATTTTCAAGGCAAGGGCCGCCACTTTTTACGAAAATTTTAAAGAAATCTAAAGGTAAATTGAGGTGGAGATTGTTAGTGCGGGTTTTTCTTTATTGTGAAAGGTAAGATTATGAATATGGAGGACTTGAGGTAGGAGGCCGATCGCAATGCATTGGATTCGGTCCCAAATTAGCATCGGTAATTCAGCTTTACGAGTCGCCGTAAGATGGCGCTCGTGTTCGAAGTGGGCTATCAAATAAATGGTTTCTTATGGATGCGAGAACTATTTTTATTTAAATTAGTTCTTTAAGGAACAAATAAGGACTTTTATATGAATTTACACTTACTTTGTTATACTTATTAGTAAACTCGGCCTGTATAAAGTTTCAACGATGCTTCGTTTTTAAAATACAGGAACATTTTAGCTAGAGGGTTTTACCTTTGGAGCTAAAAATATACTTATTTGGCTGCGTTTCATCTCTGAAGAAGATCGTGTCTTACACCCCGACACAAAGCAAACTCTACTTTTATAAATTGTACCATTATTCATTATAATTATAGAAATTAATTACAATACAACGTTATTTGTCTTGTCTTGCCTTCAAACGTTATTTGTTATTTCGAAAAATAAAATGTCAATTGTCAAAAGTAGAAGCACAGAAAAATAAAGGGTTTAGTAAAAGTTAAAAACTATGGAGGATCTAGTTTTCCATATTAAAAACGAAGAAGAAGAAGACAACATCAGCCCACTTCGGACGCGAGAGCCATCTATCGGCCAATAGCGAACTAACCAAAAAACCGGGACAGAAATTGAAAATGCTGCCATTGTCGATCGGCCTCCTACCCTTTAGTTCTCCATAATTATGAAACTTGTCAATGTCAAATATTATTACGACGTCAATATAATACAAGGGGTTAGAATTGCATGGGATCGGTGATTATAGATTTGTTCGCTATCCTATTATACAGGGTGATCCACGACGAGTGGAGAGCGGTTGTATCACCAAAATCATACATGCTACGAATTTGGGGTAAAAAATTTGATATAAAATATGACAAAAAAAAATGCTGGAAATAATCTTTAAGTTCCCAATTCTACCACTAGGTGCGTAGTCCCTATGCTATGATACAAAGTCATTAATTTCTACTAATAATGAAACTGACCGACCCCCGGTGTGTTCCTCACCTGCAGAAATCCGTCACTCTAGCTGTAATCGTCAAATATTGTGGTACGACCCTGTCTACGTTGTGTTTATGTTCAGGTTATTTTAAAGTTTGGTCAGGTTTTCAGATTTTTTAGCTTTAATCTTATTCTGACTGTTTCCCTATGATGCGGTATTCCGCTGCCAGTAAATGAAAATTAAAGAGGTTTTAAAAACAATCGATCTATTATAAAAGCATTTTGACCATATACAATTTATGAACAATTCAATCAGATATACCTTAAATAACATAAAGAATAAAATCCCTAATTATTACATTTCATAAAACTTATTGTCTCTCATAATTTAGCCCGTTTGCACCAACACCTGTCTGCAACAGAATGTGACACATTTTCCCATATATTATCTATTATCTCTGCGACAATAATAAGTAATGGTGTTTCACCAATTACGTCTGCGACTGTAATGGTGACACTTTACCTCCCAAAAATACCCCCTTTTTTTATAATTACCTTTGGTCTGCGACCACATTATGTTTTTATTTGGTTCCCCGTTAATCTGCAATTTATTTTGTTACATATCGCCCCATTTTCGTGTACGTATTATTATTAAAATTATTTATCATTTCAGCTACAGAGTATTTTTATAGATTTACGTACACATTTGGTATAAAGGTACTACGTAGTTTAGTAAAAAGCCGAGCGACAACGGTCTTCAGTAGGGGACACTCAAGTCATTCCTACTGTCGGATATTTCAACATATAACTTATAAAAGTGCAATAAAAGTTAGGAGCTGACCCGCTTTCCGCATGTGTCACTTTTCTTCTCAAGCGGGCGCTGTTTATCATATTACTGAAAGCCAAGCGACACCGGTCTTCAGCAGTGGACACTCAAGTCATTCCTACTGTCGGACAGTCTTTTGAAGAAAAACCCATCACATCGTTTTATATACACCAATTATAAATTAACGTTCTACAGGCAACATCATACCAAATAATTATAACCCTTTCTGATAACTTTACTTGTATATTGTCAAATAAAATATTGCCCTTATTAACCCTCCCCCATTTCTTTACCTAGCATTACAGACTATTAGTATCTTATAAGATGGCATTACTACTGTGTAATAACGTCCACCCTTTGTTCTCAAGTACCACAAAAACCCAGGAAGACAAAACAACATCTGTTACAAGTTACCTAAACAAAAAGTCTGTGTCTGCGGCATGACCCATATTTTACAATCCTTAGAAAGCAAAAGTGTATTGTTTTGTTCAGTTACAAATAGTACCGTTTACCGTACCTTGTTATTTTAAAAATCAATTAAGAGCCAATTTTGTCTTGCAGACGTGTTGGCTTAACTTTATTTGCAATTTTAAACCCCCCATGCCAACAAACCCGAACACCCAAACACACCCGAAAAAAACTGGTAGCGTAACGACTTTAACTTGTGATTGGGAAATATCGAGTCTCTCACGCGCGTCGTTTCGATCGCTTTTATAAACTCTTTCCCGCTTTTGGCTTAGTAAAGCATTGCGTGGCTATGTGTTTTTCTAAAACTCAAGAATCTGACCTGTCCCGAACCGTTTTGTCGATAAGACCTTGTAAGACATTTCCACACACAACATTAATTTAATCATATGAACTTGTTTTTATAGGTAGAATCTCCCCTCAAATTATACTTACGGGACAACCTGTATTAAATTCACGTTTTAAAATTAACCCAGAATATTCTTCATTATATTTTAATATTAATTTATTTATTTCAGGAACCACTTCCTGCGGAAAAATGGAATGGAACGTTTCAGGCTTTGGACGATGGTCATAAGTGCATTCAATCCATATCAATGGCAGGATCAGAGGACTGTTTGAATCTAAATGTTTTCTCACCAAAAGTAAGAATATAAGAAATTGTTTTTTTGAACTTACACATAATTTAGTAATGCACGTAGGTATTGGATCACCACTTGTCAAATACTGGGACAAATCTAGAACTGTAATAATTTCTAAAATTTGCCGATTATTTTACGGAATAGGTAAATTAATAAATGAAACATAATGGGCCTCAATAGCACATTATCTTCTTTCAATTAATGGTTATCATCTGCAAAGTCAAGGGTGCAGTCAGAACATACAAAAATTACGACCTTAGGGCTTCTTCATACTTACGAACTGAATGACAGACTGAAGTAGATAGGGGATTAGACAGACATTATCCGTTATTCATCATTTCAATCCGGTAAAAAAATAGAGTTCATGTAACGTAGAAAGACGATTAAGCAAGATAGACTAATCATTTTTGTCTTATGGACAAGACAAGTGAAAAGGTTTTATAGGCTTTTGTTGGCCGAAACAGAGAGCCAAAATTTCCAGTGGCTACCAACCATCTACACGAATAAGAAAAAGGTTGGTTCAGAATCAACGAAAATTGCATTCAAAATATTTTTTAAGTTCAAAATTATAACAACGTTTTTATTATTTTATAGAAAAAGTCTTTTTAATATTGTAGGGTAAAGATAAGGGTTTTCACCCCTATTTTACCTTAACCCTATTATGTATACTTAAGATTTGTAATTAGTGTCTATTATCGTTAACATCACATATTATCATCATTGACACAGGGTATAACCCATACCGGATGGTTTATATTATTAAACATTTACTATAACAATAACAAATACCTTTACAGTTCAAGTTTAAGTTCAAATAAGTTTTAGTATTTATAAAGACTGATTAGATATAGGAAACTAGGCTTAGTCTTAGTAAGAGTAATAGTCTTAGTCTTAGTAATAGTCATATAGGCTGTATACACCAAACCCGACACCGACCAACAACCCGATAGTTCCAGTACAATATTTAAAAGTATCTACTTGTCTGCCAGAAGTATCCATCCTTTTCTGTTGCTGTTTGGTTTACGGAATCGATCTAGGTGAACCCTAACAGTTGTCATATTTGATACTTTTGTCAGAGTAAGATTTTTTCCGTGTTTGGATGTTTAGAATTTAATTTTAATATTAAAGAAACCGTTTTGCTGGCCTTTTAAATCCTCAGGAAAAGAAAATAAAGCTAAATTTAATAAGCTATTATGAGGAAGAGCAAAGACAATCAACAAAAACCGACGACTTTATAAATTCGAAGTCTATCAAAAAAAAAGTTTCAGAAGTAGTAAATGTTGTCATCAAAACTATACAGAGGATTTTTCAAGAAAATCGCAAAAACATTCCTTCAACAAAATGCCTGAAAATAATAAGGAAAAACACAAAAACAATGGATTTAAAGGAATCCGTAACGATGGATATAAGAAATGTAATCAATGTACAATCAAATATGCACATAACTCCAACCAGTCTTAAAGGACGCTTTAAGGAATCGTAGGATTTTCCAAATTGGACTTTTATGCCATTAAAGTACTGCAGGGATATGTTAGAGTGATTGTTAAATATCAATGATTGTATAGGATTTAATAAGCAAGCAATGGTTGTAGAACGCTTTCTTACTTGATGGCATATCCACTTTTAATATTCTCTTCGACAATAAGAAATTGAATGAGTTACACACCGCCGCAATCATCACAATAAGTAATTTCATGACCCTCATTTCTTGATTAAAAAGTAAGGGTTCTATTAGCAATTTATTGGAATATTTATTTTTTAAACTATTCCACAATGAGTAATTGTATGATCCACACGATGTCGTAATGACCACAATAAATACACATAATAATATGACCCACACTTCTTTATAAAAAGTAATTAACAAAGTTTTCTATTAGCAATTTATTGCAATAATTTTTTAAAGCTACATACATTGCCCTCCACAGTAAGTAATTTTATTGTATGATATACACGATATAGTTATGACCCGAGTAATGACCACAATAAGTACGACATATGACCCACACTTACTTATAAAAAGTTATTAGCAAAGGTTTATTTTAGCAATTCGTTGTAATATTCTTGTTTAATCTTTGTCAATATTAATAAAACATCTGGGATTTCGGTATAGAAAAAACTGCAATGAGAAATATTTGTCAAGTAGTAACTTTTTTAAGAAAATACGTCAAAAATAATGTCCGACCGAAACAAGATTTTCAGCCTAAACCGAATCTTCGGCCTTGGTCTCAGTTTCGGCCGAAGCCGAAACTTATCGATACATGTTAAAAATTTTATTGTATACTGAAATCTAATTTATTTTATATAGGACGAGATCGATCTTGTGAACGGATTGAACTCTTCCCACCTAAAAAAAAAGGTCGACCGCGAAAAACTTTATTTACATAGACAACACTGCCTACGAACTCACCGAAAGTTAGCTTAACGACATTTCACAAACACTGAGTTTCGGCGCGGCCGAAGTTTTTTTGGCCGAAACCGAAACTGTCACCGAAACTAGATTTTTTGGCCGAAACTAGCCGAAACCGAAACCTCGGTCGGTCTCTAGTAGAAAATGTTTAATTTCCCTTTTAGATAAGCTATTTTTTTAGACGAAATTTCGGGTTTTTTTTTTCGATAGAACTGGGTCTAAATCCTGGCAAGATAACTCAACAAAATCGGTTAAAAAGGTTCGGGAAAGAGATTTATTATTTTGCATGCTGGCTCATCCGCTGGGTTTGTACCTGGTGCGAGTTTATTATTTTCTACCACTTCAAAAAGCTCTGATTACCACGACAGCATGAATCACGAATCATTCGAGAAGTGGCTAAAAGAAATGATTATTCCCAATTTAGACCAACATTCGCTAATCGTTATGGACAATGCTTCCTATCATTCTCCAATTTTACTCAAACAACCAAATTTAACGTGGAAAAAAAGTTACATTTTTCTGAGAAAATCATATTCCTTCCCCCAATTTACTAAAAATAGAACTAATTTTAGTGCTTTAAAAAGCCAAGAATATATGAAGTTGATGTAATTTTAAAGGAATTTGGTCACAAGGTTTTCCGCTTGCCACCTTACCACTGCCATAGAATTAACATGGGCCGGCGCAAAATTCTACTTTGAGAAACATACTTTACAGGACCTACATTTCATGAGGTTAAAAGGCTAGTCTCTCTCTAGAACATAGTGTGTTCTATGATATTATAACCAAAGACTATTGTTAACCTAAGTTAACCCCATAGGTAGTTATTTTAGTTTCTGATGAGAACGATAGTGACACTTCTAATGAGTCAAACTGCTAATTTGAACTTCTTTAACTTGAGTTTTTTGTCCTTACGTTTCGCAAAATTTAGCTTTATCTTATGGCATCTGATAAGACTTTCTTGGTGTAATTTAGATTACTAGGTACTGCTTGTAACACTTTGTTCTGGATATACTTTTTTAAGTTTATTAAATTTAAAAAACTGTTTTATCGCAAATTGTTCCTATATTTAGTATACATTGCTTAATAAATATATGATTTCTATTCTAAAATGAAATTTTGATCATGTTCACTCTTAAATTTTTTATGATGTCGAACGCGACCTTTTAAGCTAATGATTGCATTTCAAAAATGTAAATGTTGTAGTTTCGACCGTACCAAATCTAACTTGACAAATAAAACTTAACCTCGTTTTCTTCAGACTTGACAGATAAAACGTTAATGTCAGCTGTTTATAATTCGCCATTTTTTTTATTTTCCTTATTCACCTTTTTGGAAACTCTGTTCTATTACTATAATTTCGGATAATTTCATCATGTCAGACCCGCCTTGTTAGACTGCCGTTGACTATAAATATACTATTGCGCAGCGTCTACCTCTCTGTTTATTGGACACTTATATCATATAACATTCAATGTCCATTAATAATTATTTGTAAAATGAAAATCCTGACACTACATCGGTAACTTTACAGACCTAGTACAACACTGCCTTACAATACAATATTGTTTTTTTGTATTGTTCACACATGTTAAAACGTTTCATCTTCACCACTGTTTTAACCAAAACAATTCACTAATGTTATTGTGTATTTTTTGTTGCCAGCAATCGAAGACAGGGAAGATGCAATGCGAATTTGATAGTCGTTGAGAAAATGAGCGTTATCCAGCTTTGTCAGGTTTTGCAAATTCTCAAGCAATTGTGGAAATAGTTATTTACGTTACAAGACCGGAAAGTAGTGTTTTTCAGGTCGAGACAAGCATTTCTAGGGCGAGCCATAGGGAAGCTTGGATTTTCGGTTGCGTGACGTACAATATTTTTTTTAATACCGACACTTCGATATATTTTATAATCTACGCGAAACAAGTTTGACATAAAGAACAAAATTAAAAATCAACGAACTGTCACTCGACAATACATCGAAATGTTGTTGTCATAATAACGAAATCAAGGTATCTTGTATTATCAAAGAGCGATTGGAAAAACAAAAAACAGGGTGACAGTGACATTAGAGACCGGAAAAGTGACATCAGAGTCCGGAAAAGATTTTTCCTGTCTCTAATGTCACTTTTCCGGTCTTGCGATCGAAAAAACGTTATTTTCTAGACGAAAAATTGTTCAGAAAGTGTAAATTTTCTAGTCGGTTTTAAAAAATAGTAATTTACGTTACAAGACCGGAAAGTAGTGTTTTTCAGGTCGAGACAAGCATTTCTAGGGCGAGCCATAGGCAAATCCTGGAAGCTTGGAGAGACCTGGAAAACACTAATTTTCGGTTGCGTGACGTACAATATTTTTTTTAAGACCGACACTTCGATATATTTTATAATCTACGCGAAACAAGTTTGACATAAAGAACAAAATTAAAAATCAACGAACTGTCACTCGACAATACATCGAAATGTTGTTGTCATAATAACGAAATCAAGGTATCTTGTATTATCAAAGAGCGATTGGAAAAACAAAAAACAGGGTGACAGTGACATTAGAGACCGGAAAAGTGACATTAGAGTCCGGAAAAGATTTTTCCTGTCTCTAATGTCACTTTTCCGGTCTTGCGATCGAAAAAACGTTATTTTCTAGACGAAAAATTGTCCAGAAAGTGTAAATTTTCTGGTCGGTTTTTAAAAAAATTATATACAACGTTATGATAAAGAAACATATCAGCCTGTTATATAGAATACCTCCCACTTAATCAAGGACCGCTCGGACCTGTAGAAGTAATTTTTTTGAAATACATTTTTTTTATATATTATGTACAGCGTTATCAATTTAGTTTGTCCCACTTTTAAGAGCCCGTAACTTTTTTGTTTTTTGAGTTAGCGAGCTCATTCAAAAAGCAAGATGTACCATTTTTAGCCAAATTTTTATGAGTGTTGTCAAAACTGACAGTAGGCGTCACATGTCACATTTAAAGGCAAAAATTTCATTTTTTTAAATGGGACACCCTGTATATTAGAGGCGCATTAGATGGTCCCTTTTCTTCCTATTTCAAAAATATAACACACATATGCATTATTTTCTTCATTCCATCAAATATTGACAAAAATATGAAAAAATATATTATTGTTAAAAAACATCAAGATAGCTATGCAACTGTTTTGGTTGTTAGCTTATATGATCCATGAAACACGACACATTGAAACGAATAAACAATTTTATTGTATTAACTAGAAAATAACAATCGTTTCTACTGAACCATACGATATAGGCAGTTCTCGTAGTATATCGGGTATAGATATGTAGGGAAATGCTCGAAAATAGGCTAATACATTCATTTCCATTTCTTCCGTAATAATTGTTTTCCGCCTAATTATTCGTTTTTTCTTTATACCTCCAGTCTCGAAAAATGTCTTCTTCAGCCGATAAAATATGTTTTTGGAAGGAACCCGTCTATTGGGAAACTGAAGCCTATACCTCCTAAAAATGCTAAGGTTGCACTGTCCGTTTGACGAAAAATATCAAACATAAAACACTTTTCCTCCACTGAATAATAATATCTCATGTTAGTTAATTTTTGCATACAAAATAACTTTTCTACAATATTCAAAACGATTAATAATGCTGAGATTGACCGACTGAAATAAGATAAAATCCATAGCAACCAAAACAGTTGCATATATTATGTTGATGTTTTTTAACAATAATATACTTTTTCATATTTTTGTCAATGTTTGATGGAATGAAGAAAATAAGGCATATGTGTGTTATATTTTTGAAAACGGAAGAAAAGGGACCATCTAATGCGCCTCTAATATACAGGGTGTCCCATTTAAAAAAAAAATTTTGCTTTTAAATGTGACATGTGACACCTACTGTCATTTTTGACAACACTCATAAAAACTTGGCTAAAAATGGTACATCTTGTTTTTTGAATGAGCTCGCTAACTCAAAATACAAAAAAGTTACAGGCTCTTAAAAGTGGGACAAACTAAATTGATAACACTGTACAATGCTTTTATCAACTTTAATTTTTTTTTTAAAGAAACAAATTGTTTATTTTTACATTCTACAATCAATTAGAGACATGTTTTATAAATCATGCTTTATACCCATCTTTAACCATTTACGAAATATTAACACATTTTTGCTGGTATATATTTTTCGACTTAGCAACGTTCTGAACTCAAGTCACCATCTTAAAGGCATTAACAAATAACATTGACAATTGGCTATTCAAGTTTTTAATTTTTTTTTAGTGTCAGTAAATGTTAATCAAATTTGAATTTTGCTCTGCCTATATTACATTCAAAATGCGCCCCGCTGAAGATGAAGGCATAGAAATTTTGATTATGTTGAGTTTTGGAAATAAAAATAGAAGTTATAGGGAACTCATGGATATATTCAATGAAAAATACCCAAATCGCCCGCCTATAAGTCAATCGAATGTGTCTAGGGTAATAATTCAGTGGATAACTACCCGTACCTGTACAAGTGTTGTTGGACGAGGATCCTCATAGGCGAAAGCAATTTTGTGAAATTAAAATTGAGCTATGCTAACAGATAATCACGCACGAATTGTCCAGAGAATATATTTTTCAGACGAAGCTACGTTTTCTTTAAATGGTCAGGTTAAAAGACAAAACTACAAATACTGGACACAGGAAGATTCTCACTGGTTCATAGAACATCACGCCCAGTATAATGAAAAGGCTAATGTCTGGGCGGGCATTGTTAAAAATAGGGTAATCAGACCATTTTTCTTTTATAAGAGCCTCACTGAAGAAATATATCCAAATTTCCTTCGAAATGATCTGGTTCTAGCTCTTGCCACTCCATTTCCAGATGATAATGATCCTGATTTACCAAGGTTAACCTTATTGTTTCAACAGGATGGTGATCCCTCTAGGGACCCTAAAACGGAGACATATTCTGATGATACCGCATTTTTTTTCCCATCGCCTGGTCACCGTCTTTTAGGACCAAGTTTAACCAATTATCCGCAAGTGTTACTTAAGCTGAACCACCCACCGCATAGTCCGGATTTGTCTACGTCTGCCTGTCTGACTTTTTTAATCCAAAAATTTGAAAAATAAAAAACACTCTCATGGACCTCATGAAATTTTCTTTTGTAATACTTAGTTGTTTTCCTCGTAATACGTATTTAGAAGAGAAATGTTTAAAATAAGTTATTTAATTTTACAGCTTCAAAGCCCAATTGCAAGCAGCGATACTGAAAATAACGAGGAACTGTTGCCTGTAATGGTGTGGATATATGGCGGCGCTTTTACCGGCGGGCACGCAAACATTGAAAAATTCGGACCGGATTTTTTCATTGAAGAGGAGGTGGTTGTGATCACTTTGAATTACCGAGTTGGAGTATTCGGTAAGATTTTTTACAAGGGACATGTCCAACGATATAATAAGCGTTTTTCTTTAAGCTATAAAATTGTTGCTATACCTAACATTAGTTATTAGCAAATCATTAAAAACCTTCGAAACTACTACTACATTTAAAATTGGCAGCTACTAAAATAGCAACGATAAATGACGTAGGTCGGGTTTCATCGAGTTTGAACTCACCTGTGACGCCGAGCGGTAAGAATGGGTGTTATCGCCGTCTACTGGAATCGACTCCAATACAAAAAGCAGTTTCCATTGGTAATACAAAATCGAAAGATAGACAACTATCGTCCTAATAAGGACGAAATATTATATCCTTGAATCCCTGTGTATTAATACAAAATACAGTTGCACACGCCTTTAACATACTTGATAAATTTATCTTTTTCTAAGACGATTTGTCCGACTCATTTTAAAATTGCCATCATAAAACCCATTTTAAAAAGGGGAACAGATCAAATGTGGAAAATTTCAAACCAATTAGTCTTACATCTAACATTAGCAAAATATTTGAAAAAGCTCTCAAAGTAAGGTTAACAGACTTTTTAAATAAGAACAAAATTATTTTAACTCATCAATTTGGATTTCAAAAAAACTTGTCGTCAAATGACGCAATTGCCTTGTTAACTAATAAGATAAGTATGAATCTTGATTCCAGTGGTTATTGTGCGTCTGTGTTTTTAGACTTGGCAAAGGCGTTTGACACTGTGGACCATCAAAAGCTTTTGCAAAGACTGGAAAATGTAGGTATTCGCGGTCCGGCACTGTGCCTTCTGGAAAGCTACCTAGTTAACCGTAAACAAAAAGTTGAAATCCAAAAAACGTTTAGCAATCTAAAAGAAATTAGGTATGGGGTGCCCCAGGGGACGGTGCTGGGACCTTTATTGTTCACGGTGTACATAAATGATTTGCTGCTTCAGAGATATACAGGTGATGTAATATCTTTTGCAGATGACACAGTCTTGTTTGTCGAGGGTGATTCTTGGAATCAGGTAGAAGATAGGGTAAATGAAAACATGCAAAAAATTGTTGAATGGTTAGACGTTAATTTACTAACTATCAACTTAAGTAAAACAAAGTATTTGCCATTTGCTAATAATATTTCCGGCCTTCCTGACCCAAACCAAATTAATATTAACTTGCCATTTAGAAAAAATAATAACTGGATCTTAGAAAGGGCCGAAAGTGTTAATTACTGTACTTTGCCCTGGTTCACTCCCTCCTAAACTATGGAATTATTGCGTGGGGTAGAGCTTACGAAAATATATTTAAACCGTTAGAAATTGCACAAAAGAGAATAATTAAAATAATATATGATTTAGATATCAGATTTCCCACTAATCAATTGTTTGGTTACACAAATTTTTTGAATATAAGAAATATGTTTTGTAATTGTTCACTTTTGCATTCAATTAAAACCAATTATTTTAACTTGCCATAGTTTCCGACATTATCAAACTAGATTCCAACGTGGTGACAACAAAAAATTACCTAAAATGCCAAAGTCAGTGGGACAAAGAATTTATTTGTTTGTTGGTTGTAAGTTAACTTACATTATTCCTCAAGTTCTTAAAAGTAAAATTAGTCAGGTCAGTTTTAAGAAATCCTTGTAAACTTTGATTGTTGCTAATTCGCCTGTAATCCTATAAATCGTATTTGCTATATATTTTTTCTTATTTGTGTCTTGTGGATGAATTACTGCATTGGCGTAGCTAGGGGGCCAGGGGGGGCTGCCCCCCCCCCCCTGATGGCTCTGTGCCCCCCTGAAATATTCAATAGAAAAAAAATTGCAATTACAATAATGTAAACAAGGGGCCCAGGCTCCCCCTGAAAACTAAGGCTAGCTACGCCGATGAATTACTGTCCACAGATTGAAAACTATTTGGATATTTCCATCTTTACTTTTTTTAAATTATTTTTTGATAATATAATTATTGTATCAATAAGCATTAATTACTAGAATTATTTCCTGATTTTTCAGTATGGTTATTTCTTTAATTCAACCCACAGTATTTTTGTTTTTATCCTTTTCCCCCATCTAAATGATCTTTTTATATGCGTATGAATATTTTTCTTGTTTTTCTTATTTAAGCATGTGATTTTTTTCTTTTTATTTTATATAGAGTATGTATAAATATTTTCCTTATTCATATTTATATTGTGGAAGCACGGGCACCAACAAAAACATATACAGATGGCAGTCAAACGTCCAGTTTTGCTATCTGTATATGTGTTAATATATATTTATCCCGCTATCAATTCGACGACCATACATTGTCATTTTGCATTCAATTTTACGGCCAGGTGCACTCGACGGCCATATATGGCCGTCAAATAGCAAACCATGTAAAATTGATGCTGATGACGTCATTTGTCGAATGCCAAATTTTTGGTCGGCCGTCATTTAGTCGGTCGTATGAAAGTTTCGTATAGTTTTAGTTACGCGTCATTTCCCGCGAGAAGAGGCGTATATTTTAACGTATATTTGTCTTTTATATCATCGCTTAATTAACGGCCCATGTATAGGCAACATCGGAATGTGTATATAACTTGTGTCCTGTTAGATAGCCGATTATTTGACGACCTCTTGATGGGGGTTAAAAATATTATAATTATTGCGCTTTTTAAAATTGTGATGATTTCTGTGGCTTGGTGCACCCGTCTCTATTCTGATTGGATGATTTCAAATTCCGTCTAAAAGGTATACTGGCAACCGTTCGTTGTTACCCAGAGCATTTTTTTTAATTCAATTTTTTCAACTAACATTATTTTATAAAAATAAAATTTAAAAAAAAATGCTCTGGGTAACAACGAACAAACCGGTTGCCAATATACCTTTTAGACGGAATTTGAAATTTTAGATTTAAGTCTCATTTCCAGACAGACATATTTCGCTTTCTGAGTTGCGTCTTTTTTCAACAATAACGCGTATTTTCTTCAAAGATACTTCCAAAGTGTTCATAAACATGACTTGACAAACATCAACCTTTCTTTCATTGTTATTTCCTTGCGAATTTGCGGCGGCTTACTTTTTGAGTCTTTCGTCTTAAACTTTCAATTGATTGCTTGTAGTAAAACTGACAACACTGTCGGCCGTCTTGTTAGCGTTGCTGTGTAATATACGGCCGTACAAATAATACGACAGTAAAAAATACATATATTTCGACCGTCAAATTCACTGATTGTAAAAGGTCTTTCTATTGATAGTAATGTAAAAAATCAACAAAAAAAAAGTTGTAATTTGAAATCAGTTTGCTGTTAACAACTGCTAAATTGGTTAGTATACGCATTCAAAACCTATATATGTATATCCATTGGTTCTAGTGGATGCCAAATTACGCTTCTGTGAAAGGTTGTCCAATTGATAGCGTGATGTAAATATATACTTACATTATACTTTCTTAGTGCTATGTATCTAGCTAAGCTAATTTTTCTTTCCCACCAACATTATTTATTGTATTTTATCTTAATAGGAATCTATGTAAAAATTATATTTAATTTAAATAAATATGTTTTTGAATTTTTAAACACTTGTCCCATTTGCCTCTATATTTTTATTTTTCAATATGATATGTAAACAAATATTCTGCGAATCATTTCGGTGTAGGAGTCATTGATAAGAGTCAGATATATAACCTCCTGAGACCCGAGCCTTTAGTTTTTAAAAATTTTTGGTAAAAGTTTAGTATTTATAGATATTAATTATGGTCAAAAAAACACATGTGAATTTTTTCAAATTTTTTTTTGTTCCTTTATTGAAAAAAAAATAAGTCCATTTAAATGGACATTAAGGCGGTATCGTTACAGTTTTTGTTTCGTGTAAAACATAAAAATACATCACATGCTTCACAATAAACTTTAGTTTTTTGCTTGCACCCAGGATTCTTACATCTAACAGAGTTCTTTAAGTCAGAAGCCATTGCAGGAAAGTGTTGAATACTTGTTTTGACGAACGGCTTTGAGGTAATCGTCTGGTACTTGAAGTACTTCTTGTGACCAAAGGGAGAGTATTGGTAAAGTCCAAAGAATTTTCATTATTGGTATCTTTGAGTGACCACTCAGACACACCTATTTTAAATTCCAAAAATTGCATAACTGATTTGTTAGTTTTTCCCAAGTTGCTTTCGATCATCTCTGTAAAATATCCAAGAATTTGCAATCGCCATGTCAAATAAGTGGAAGATGGTCAATCGGACAAATCAGAGATTTCTAAGCATTCTAGAAGCTTTTCGTCATCCTCTCCAGGCCTTAGATAGGTTTTCTTACCAAAGATGGTTAAACCAAAAAAAAAATACTAGTATAGTTTTTGTATGCTAAACGACCTGACGTCCACTAACATGGACGTAGTTGACTTAGGCTTAAAACAAATAGATAATATTTTGCCAAAACCTTAATACTACTTGTATCTATCCACTATATCCTAAACAACAAGTTTAGTAAAAAAAATGCAATTATAACTCAATCTTACTAGCTACTTACCATCAACTGTTTCTCTGCGAAATGCCGCCTTTTTATCACCTGTTTACAACAGCAGTAGAAGCCTTAAAATATTCTTGGAAGGAGCTGTCGCCGTGTTGCTGTGTTCATATGTATGTCCACCACGGTGGACCGTGGGACTTCGCGCTGTAATTTCGGCTGTTACCAAAATAATAAATAAAAAGGGGGTGTCCATTTAAATGGACGCCAGGTCTCAGGAGGATAATATAATTATAACGGACTATATTTACATGTGTGCGACAAAGATAGACATTAAATATTCTATTATTTTGGTTTGCAACCAGCCTAAAACCGTCAACAGGTGGAATATTTGCTGAACCTCACATCTAGTGCAGTTATATTTCCATCTTTTTTATACGCTTGCTCAGTCGCATATCTCTATCTCTCTATTCGTGCGTCAAATGTCTATTAATATGTTTTGATGTATTAACATTTTTTTTTAGGATTTTTGAGTACCGAAGATTACGCAGCGACTGGAAACTGGGGTTTAAAAGATCAAATTCTGGCGTTGAAGTGGATTCAAGAAAACGTGGAAAAATTCGGGGGAAATTCAAACAATGTGACCATTTTTGGACAAAGTGCCGGATCAGCATGCGTTTCTTATTTGGTCCAAAGTCCTTTGGCACGAGGTAACAACACTAATAATAATAATAATAGTAATCTATATTTTTTGTATCAGGTTGTTTAGTTAACACGCATAAAATTTGATAAACCAGTTTTTTTATTGATACTTTGGCATGGGGAACACAATAATTACTTCAGAATTTTATTAAAAATATTTATTATACTTCCTGTCACATCCTGAAGGTATAGTCAATTTTTATTTGTTAAATTGCAAGAAATTGCGACGCACTTTCGTGTCTTTTATTTATTTGATTGAGATGTTGGTATTATGATGAATATATATAAAATCAGTAGTTAAGGAAAAATTAATACGCAGAAAAGAGTTTGATCATCTGTGCCGAGAGCAGTGTAGCGGTTGCAGTGCGTGCAATTCACCGACTACTCAGTAGTGAAGGGTTCGAGCGCCACCAAGTTTAAAACGGACATTATTACTGTTTGGATTTTAGTTTTGGGTTCTAAACATATTTAGTGACAATTCTTTAAACCTAATATAACAAATGTCATTGCGTATTTTTGGTTGCTAGCGCTAGAAGACAAGCCTTAAAGTCCACTGAAACCAATGCGGGAATGCAGGAGCGGGAACGGGAGCAAAACGATAGCGGGACATAATATTCTACAGCGCATGCAACGGCACAAACTACAAACCAATGCGGCCGTTCGCTTTCCATAATAAGGGATGTTTCATGTTCATCATCCGCGAGTTTGAATTAAAATTCCGGAAATTTTATCTCAGTTGCGATTTTTTACAGAAATTTCGCCTCGAAAAAGTCTAGTCTTTGACGCACTCGCATTAGGCAAATGTATAGGTATATTTATAAAAAAATTAGCAGAGCAATTTTTTTTTCCTTTTAGGGTTGTTCCATAGGGCAATATTGCAGAGCGGTACTAGCTTAAACCCTTGGGCTCATGCTAAATTCCCCAGAAAGTCAGCTTTTGAAATCGGACGACTTTTGGATATTCGCACCGACGACTCGAAGGACTTAATTGAACAACTGAGAAAAGTGGATTACCGAACACTGCAGACAGTGTCGGTGTCAACAGATTTAAGAGTAAGGAGAAAACTTAAATTTATTAATATATATAATATTTTCCAAGTTGCTATTAATTCTACTAGCAATGCCCGCCCAAAAAACTAATCATGCAGTCAATTAAAAGGATGTAGGCACAACCACCTTAAAAAGAAGCCATAAGGTGACATCGGGCAACGCCGCATCAGCTGGGAGTTGCGGATCCACAAGCTATTATTACGCGCGGCAAAGGGCGAGTTTTATATTCTTTCTGATCAGTGGCGGAACTATCGGTGTTCAATGTGTGCGAAGCACACGGGCCCGGGCTAAAAAAGGGCCCGGGAGCGAAGCCACAAAAACATAAAAATGCAAAACAAAATATTCTTATAGAAAAAAAAATGCAATACCTACTCCGGAAACGTATCCGCAAAACTACTCTACTCAATACTTTTATAGATAGTAACTGAAATAATCATATAAAACGGCCTTTATTTTTTTATTATTGTTTTTATTAAACCGCAATTCGCAATACCGGCATTTAGTTTAAAGGGCAGTGTTTGTGTCGGCGATTATTGAACTTGGATAAGAGAAATTAGGAATTCTACGATTTAGTTAAATGTGTCAATGTTTTTTTTGGACAAAGCATTAAACGGTGGCCACTTCTGCAAAGTGTTACTAATGCCAAAATAACTTTAAAAAAATTTACACCCGATGGTCATCGAGAAACGACGAATTAGAAGCTCTTCGTTTTAGATATTATTATGTGGATATTTTAAAAACGCTGGCAAAAATAAGTCTTTAAGAAAACACGTGGAAAAATTTGAAACCGTTTTTCAAAATAAAATTTTAAAGAATACTGATGCTTTGACAAAACTTTTACAAGCAAAATAGTGAAGCTGCGTCTAAAATGTTTACCACCACCACTGAAATCATAAATCAAATGAGAAATAATTTTGATGTAATTAAAACGGACTCTTATTTTGGCTAGGCAATGGGGCACTACTTCTGAATTCGAAAACAAAAGGATATCAAGACCAAAAATAATTTTTGATGATTAATAACCAATATCAAGTTCAAACAATGTGATGATTCGTTTAGAATAAATGGGTTTTTTAAAACTATAAAAATAATTACAGCTCAATTAAAAAATCGAAGTTCTGGCCTGTACAAAATTTATTCTTATTTTCGCGTTTTGTTCCCCCAACGTTTTACGAGATCCTTCTCTTTCTGATAAGGATATTTATGATATGAGTCAAGCCCTGCATCTTCAATATCTAGAAGATATCGCTGATACAATTTCATCACAAATGCTTTTATTTAGAGAATGTTTTAAGAATGATTTAAATAATTTAACTTCTATTTTTGATTTTTTAGATTTTATATTGGTAAAAATTATTATTGATCTTCCAGTTTTAGTGAAATTGTAACTGCCTGCATTATTTTTTTAACCATCCCTATTTCGGCTGCATCCAGCTGAACGGTCTTTTTCCAAGTTAAAGTTAATTAAAACTTATTTGAGAAATTGCATGACCGATAAAAAATTATCAGCTTTAGCAATTATTTCTATCGAAAATGAGGAAGCTCAAAAAACAGACATTTCTAATCTGATTTCAAACTTTGCGCATGCAAAAGCAAGAAAAAATGATTTTTTTATATGGTTATCAATTACAATACTCCGTATCATAATGGAGGCCCGGAAAAGTTTTCGCACACGGGCCCGTGGCTACGTTGTTCCGCCACTGTTTCTGATAATATTTTTTGTATTGTTTTGGCTCTGTTGCCACTATATTGATATTGAAAAATGTACAAAAAAGTAATAAATAGTTTTGGATAACAGGAACAACTTACCTAGTTATTAAATAATAATAATATTGCGTTGAGAAGATGTTTTTGTTTCACTACGAGTAGATTTCTTTGATCGATCAAAAGTAATATTCTATTATACAAATTATTATCTTCTGCGTTTAAATTACAGGATTGACTATCGACTTCTGAAGTCTCAAAATTTAGTAAGCTTAAGGCTTTGTTTAAGAAATCTACGCTTGTCTTAAGAAAGTCACCTACTATCTGGGTAACTTCGTTATTTTCACAATGTATGAATTGGTACCGAGACAATAAGTTTTCAAACTGAGACCACCTGCTTAGTTTTATTTCAAAGGGTAAAATCCATTTCAAATCATTGTAAGCCAATTTATTACCTTTTAAAAAACCTTTACCATCATATCAATGTCCACTGAAACCTGATTAACAATATTTATACAGTCATTGGTCAAATCTAAACTATAAAAATATATTACAGTCACTTCACCTGCTTTTAAAACACTTTTATAGTCAGAGTTACACCCAGGAATACAGCAGGGGCTTGGCATTTTGATAAATAAACAAATTAAAAGAAAAAATAGTACTTACCTAAGTACCTAGGTATCTAGAGGTATCCTACCTACTTATGAAATATCTGTACTAGTGATATTTTTAAACTAATTCACATATATCTTCAAGTTAAATAAACACTTCAATATTTAATAAATTAACGGTAGCCACAAAACAATAAAGTTTATCCCAAAGAGCTAACTAGAATACAAAAAAAACAGAACTTTTAAATTAAAACAAATAAATTTCTGCCGCTATTTATAAGACCCGTAAATAAACCGCCAGGCCGGCCAGGCTGTTGAAGTTTTCACTTTATTATTGCTATTAGAACAAACCTGCACCAAAGATTTTCATCAGTATTTTGTAGAGGTTCTTAGCAATCATGTCACCTAAATTTCCTATTAGATATCAATCGAAAACAGGATAAAAATACAAATTAATACGACACCTACACCTAGTTCGCGCGTAAATGACATACTAAACCATGGCTAACCTCAAAAAAGTTACGTGACACATGGATCTTCAAGCAGTGTTGTCGATGTTTCTGTTTTACGGCTTCTTTCAAGGTGGTTGTGGGTAGATGCTCCATGTTTTTCTTCGCTGGACTTTTTCTAGGAATGAGGAAACAGTTTTTGACAAGTAAGAGGCCAATTGGGAACAAAGCACGGAACTGCTGTTAAATCTAGTCTCACATTAGTTAGAACTTTTTTGGTGCCATCAGGTAAAACATAAATATCCTCACGAATATTGTCACTTGGGACAAAATGTTTAGCACAAACTACAGAAGATTGTGTGGGTAACCAATTACCTCTACGAATGGCTTACAGCCATTAACCTTTCAGATTTTTATTTTTTGGAAAGCAAATACTGAGACATTCTCTTCATCTGCCATACTAAAGCATGGCTAATAAATAAACTAACCAGCGTTGGCGGCGTTTCTATTTCGCGGTTTGGAGAAGTAGAGAGGGCAGGGCTGTGGTTAAACTATAGATCGAGTTGAAATTGAGTTAAACTAAAATTGTAACAACCGGGCTTTAGTGTCTTGGATTAACCAAACCATCAAACAAATAAAACCGGCCAATAATAATAAAATTACATTTTAAATTTTGCACATATTTTGTTTGTTTTAGGAAACAATTTTGCACAACCCATTGGATGGTCTAGTGTTCGCCCCAACCACGGAGGTGAATCATCCAGGAGCAGTAATTACAAACAAGAGCCACGATATAATGAAAAATGGAGACTTTAACAGAATACCCGTTATAGTTGGGTTTAATTCCCAGGAAAGCTTACCATTTGTAAATGGTAAGTAAGATCGTTATTGCGTTCTATAAAATAGTCACAACATTTTTTTTTAATAATAACTTTAGAAAGACTAAATTAAACTGCTCATCAGAAGTTCCACAAATTGCTTGTTTTCCACCTTTACTACAGGTCTCTGATATCACGGATTTTAATGCGGTTTGCAGAGAAAAACTGTTTCTTTTAGATTAATAGTATGGTACCCCTATAACGTAATCAAGGCACTTTAATATTATACAGGTTGCAAAAAAACCGTGCGTGTAGTATTTTTCCAGTTAAATTTTCACGTCGTTTTATAACCTAAGTTAACATCTCGGGACAACTTCGGTGTTTCTTTATTAAATGGCTGGTGCGCGGGAATAGTCGCATAAGTCGATTTTTGTGAAAAATGGGATACGTTCAGAATTAGTATTAAAACGGTACTCTGCTTCAAGTGGGAATACTATAGTATTTATCCTTCCTAGTTTTAATTGGTCGAAAAAAAATATTCTATTGGTTTATGTCAAAAAAGGTGTAAGAGTCTGTAGGGAAAAGAGGAATAAGTACACGTATGCTACCTAACACAAAAAAAATAGTTTGTGATAAATAGTATAAGTTCGACTTATATTAATTTTCACAGTCACCCGGTAGAAATTATGCTCCGACTTATACTCGTTTACACAGGTTTGTGCGGTCGCCTTCAATGATTTGATGAATGAATAAGATATTATTTCTGTATTGTTTTGTTTAGTTCAAACAATGTTACCAACAGTTTTTTTTTAATAAAAGTAAGTTTTTGTTTACTACCTATCTTTAGTTAGTGCCAGTTAGTATAAGTATGCCACGTTCAGCATGTTTTTTGGGGGTTAGTAGTATATGTCGTTTTTTTTCTGTTTAGATAAAAAAAACAAATATATTTCCTATTTTACCTAACGAGCTATAATATTTTATAAAATTGGCAAAAAAAAATAATTTCATAAGTTAGGTATTTCGTCAATTTCAGAACAGTATTTTAACTTTATTAGCTAATAACTCAAAACAGTGCACACAGCACTATTCTCGGGCACCCGCCAAATGCCTTAGGACAAGAATTATCCTATTTTTTGTAAAAAAAACAACTATTTTGGACATAATATCAGGCCGTTGATGACTGTTAATGCAGTTTCTTTTTATATTTAATGCACTCATCTGGTTTATTTCTTGAAAAAGAAAAATAACAAATAACACTAAGATATATACCAGGTGTCCCAAATCATACATAGCATAATAAAATTAGGATAATTGAGTTATTCAAATTTAAAAAGTTCGAACTAAGATATTTAAGTTATTAAAGGTTAATACATTTTCGTAAAAACATCGTTCATGCTTTAGCGAATCTCTCGAGACGGGTTTGGCAGTTCCTAGGACTGGAATTATGCTATTTTTTTGACAAGCAACTGTTTTTAAGTTGAAATGAAGATACCTAAGCAGACTAAACATGTTATATAAATTTTTTTTCTAAGCTGGAAATACCGTATTAAAACATCAGTTAAAAAATATAGTGATTTTCACAGATATTCCTATTATTTATTCTTGCTTAAGATAAAAAAAAATATATATTAGTATGACATATGAGAGATGACGTATGACAGATGACGTATGACAGATGACGTATGACAGATGACGTATGACAGATGACGTATGACAGATGACGTATGACAGATGACGTATCACAGATGACGTATGACAGATGACGTATGACAGATGACGTATGACAGATGACGTCGCATGGCAGATGACGCACGTCTGCGCACTACTGGCGCATGCGCAGTAGCTGTTTGGCGCAATTGGCGTTGAAACCCCCATCTATCACTACTATCGTCGTATTTAAAATTGTTGAAAAAAATAAAGAAATTGTTGATTCTGCTAAATAACGCCCCCTAGTTATGGCAACGGAAATCAGAACAACTAGGTTTTTATTAACTTGATAAAATAATAGAAAGCCTATTTAGCGATTTCAAATTTGTCAAATTGGTTGTTGGTGGTCATTTGTACACCCGGAACATAATAATATACAAAATGTCTAAATTTTAAATTTGGTATTAACTCGGGTTTAGTTTGGGTTTGCTATACAGGGTGGTCCATTTAGCGTGCACCAAGTGTGAATTTTTTTTATTAGTTGTACAACCAAACTTTAAATACTGCCCAAAGTTGGTGCATGTCCGATTACCATTTAGGATGCACTTATAATGACTTCAAGTCAGATAGGATACAGGGTAGAGCAAAAAATATGAAAATCGTTCAAGAGTAAAGTACCCTTTATGTAAAAAATAAAGCAAAATGATATAAAGAAAAGTTGTTTAGAATAAAAAGTTATGAAGAAGTAAAGTAGTCCATACTCAACGTGGAGTTAAATGTATAGAAAAAAAGAAAAGCACAAAGTCTTTCTCCACAAGTTTATTAGAATAGCTAGGCGAACCTAGAATAATTCATAATAATTCGACATGTTTCGAGTGTAGAAACACTCATCATCAAGAAAACAAAGTAAATAGTACAATGCTGATGTTGTTAGCAATAAAGAAAATAATAAGTGGGATAGAGCCGTAATGGAGCTTTCAATGGTGTACACGAGGTGTAAAAAATGAATAGTCAGAAGATCGACAAGACTTCAGCATACTGGAAAGTCAAGGGTTAGTGCAAAGGCCCTGTCTTGGGCAGCAAAATGAAGAGAGCGAAAGAAAAATTAGAGAGTTTTCACAGACTTTGTGAAAATCATTTATGCCCAGTTGTATAGGTTCCGGTTAATCGGCATTTCATTGTTATAGGTTGCGGTTATCTAAAAATGTTCAGATTAACCGTTGGTTTGGAATTATATTCGATTAGCGCCAAACTTGGGGTTTAACTAACAATTAATTTAACAGGCCAAAAAGCACCCGTTGAAAATCAATCCTAAGATTAAAATAGGAAAAAATGACATACTTCTAACATATAACCTAAAAATCCTAAAATACTTATATTATAAAATATGATGATGATGTGATTTTATTATTATATTATACGTTCAAGGCAACAAATTGTAAAACGGTAAGATATGATAGGTTAAGTTCAGTTTTTAGTTTAAAATTCGCTATGAAGTAAGCGACTATTTGGTTTAACTGGGACTTATAAAACTGATATATTTTATTAATCTTAACATGAAAGTGGTGCTTAATCTTATCTTTAGCGTTCAAATTAAACAGAACCTATACAACTGGGCATTAGGTATCTATAAGTAGTGAAAAATCTTAAGTTTCATTAAACTTTGTCGGAGACATGTAAAAGTAGTGAAATGAGAGGGAAATAAAAAAGAAAAAATTGGTTTTTGTAAAATTCAAAGCTTGAAGTAAAATGCTGTTGGGGTACCAGGCTTGTTACGGCCCGTCATTTACCCCGGCTTTGTGCTTTTCTTTTTTCTATAAAAAGTTATGCAAATTTAAAATCACAGCCTCCTATCTTAAAGATATTTTCTTTTGGAAAATTCGACAAATTATCTTTGCCATTTCAATATAAAAATAAAATAAGTTTTTTTGGCTTCAGATAAAAAAAAATTTGTAGTAAGATTAAATATTCTTGCAAGAGTGGTAAAGTCTAGCGGTTACTTAAAAAAAGATTAAATACTAAAAATACCAATAATACGGTAGACTCATAAATACATCGAATTTTCTTTAATTACCTACAGAATATGAACTCGATATTGACTTTATTTAAATTTTGAGTAAAAGCTAGAAAACTAAATAAATCTACGCGAAATAGGTTGGCAAGCATGTTGATACTCCCACTTTAATAGACCTATATTGATGTCAGGAGTCTGTCATCATCCGGACACCCTATACCGGGTGTCCACGGAAGGTGGTTCGCCCCTCTAACTTTTTGTTTTTCAATATAATGGAATAAAATTTAGGGGATTTGTATACGACATAAAACTGCATTTTTTGACAGGTGACTCAACATTATGGAACTTCCGGTTTAACCAGAAGTGACAAACTTTCGATTTTTAAATGGGACACCTGGTATATTTTCCATTTTTTGACTCCATATGACATTCTAAATACAACGATGTGTCACTTGTCACTTTTTATCACCAAGAAAATATTTTTTTTCCAAATTTATTGTTTTATCTAGAGGGCAATGAATACCTTAAAATCACTTATTTCAGTTCTTTAATCTTGGGAAAAATACAATTTTATTATTTTTGGTCCAATGCTATGTGCTATGTAAAATTTAATTTTTAAAGTTGTATAACTCATTTTTTTAAAATGGCAACATGGTGGCTCATCGGGTTAAAAAAAAGAGGATTTTATTACGATTATTTTGATACCATACACTATTAGGTTTTAGAAAAGCCGCCATTAAAAAACTTTAAAAAGTTAACTTAGAACTTTCCTAAAATGAATTTTGAGAATAAATTAAGATTTAAATGCATCAAGTAGCCTGTGACCAGCAAAACTGATAAAACAAAATCATGTCATGAAGAAAATTGAAATGCCAACAGCTTCTGTCAAAGTAAATTACTTAGTTTGTTGTTTAAAAAACATTTTATTAATTATTTTTAAAAATCGAAAGTTTATGTCACTTCCGGTTAAACCGGAAGTTCCATAATGTTGAGTCACCTGTCAAAAAATGCAGTTTTATGTCGTATACAAATCCCCCGAATTTTATTTCATTATCTTAAAAAACAAAAAAGTTAGAGGGGCGAGCCACCTTCCGTGGACACCCGGTATATTAGGGAATAAAGAACCGGGCAAAGGTATTTACCCATTTTTTAAAGCACTGTTTACTAATTATCCCGTTATCTTTCAGTGCTTGACTACTTGAGACCATACATTGCAAGCTACGACCTTTTCAACACGAGGCTGGTACCTGGTAGCCTCAACATGAGAAGTAATCTCCTCAAAGTTGTCGTAGCCAGACTTATCAAAATGAAATATTTTGGTTGGATGCCAATTGTCCTTGCTAGCGACAAACTTAAACAGGTATTAAGAAAATATAGATGTTTCAACATTAAAAAGGTTTATCTACAACCATTTAATCAAAGGCACATAATACTTATAATGATAACAGCATCATGGTACGCATATCGGACCAAAATCACTCGCGGACTCCCGGACTAATACGTTGACATTGCCGTTACTATGGAAACGAGAAGTGTTAATATTAAAATCAATGATAACGACTATGCGTGGCGGCCGCCGTAATGCGGTAGGTCAGCATCGAATAAAACAACCTAATTTGAAATAAATTGAAATTATTAAAAATTACGCTGTCAAAATGAAGTATTTATGACTTTACTTTCTAAAGTTATACGTGGTGAAATTTATGAATGGAATTCAGTATTAGAAAGCCTCTTTATTATTTGCTGTGCTAGGGCTATGTTTACTTTTAGTTTGGCATACTTTTTTCGTGTCTTCATAAAATTAATCCCTCTTTTCGGGGGTAGAAAGCGCCCCCAACTCTTTTTTTCAAAAAGGTATGTATTGTAATAACTCTTTGGAAATGGCATAAAAAAAGTTTTTACATAGCCTTGACATTAAATAACGCGTCAGCTAATATTTGAAATATAAAATGTCAAAATAAAGCTAAAATTGGTGCTTTATTGGTCGGAAATTGATTATATTAACATTCGCCTTAATACGTCTTGTTATAATCCTCTTCATTTATTATGTCCTACATCAGATGCTCGTTAAATAATACATCTATGATAATATACTATTAAAATATTTAAAATTTATATAACTTTTTTAGTGTCAACATTAGTGATGCATTCGCCATTTTATTTTCATATCAATAATTCGTTTATTTTTCGTTTGCTCCAAAAAGCAATCAAAAACCAGTGTTTGGGTACCTACAGTTTTAAGTTAAAAAAATTTAAAAGGGAAAGAAATAAGGCACTTTAAGTCTTCCTCCACTGGTATATTAAAATAAATTTTTAAGTTTAAGAAGGGTAAATTTTCTACATTTTTCGAATGTATACATTCATCATCAGGAGAATAGAATAAGAAATATAAGAAATACAATAGGTGCGAACAGTCCAAACGGAGCTACAAGATGATGGAAAGAACAAGTAAAGTATTTGGAAAAACGTCCAACGTAATGATAGACTTAACGAGAGGCCATTCGTGAAGTATTGGTAGAAACTAAGTTATCATTATCATAGCAGTAAGCTATGTGTCATATTAATAAGGAAGGTGTGGAGGAAGACTTAAAGTGCCTTATTTCTTTCCCTTTTAAACATACACTACACTTCTTAAAGTATAGGGGTAGGCATCTGGTTTCATCTATTTATCATAGTGCGCTGTGGAAATAATAATTTGATTTTGACAATTTTAGTGACACATTCCTATATGTCAATAGTTGCAATTTAATTGGTCATGGACAAATTTCCGATAAATCAACGAATTTATGTCGTAAAACTATTCATATTAAGTAATTCAGTTGTGCAAGTGCAAAGAAATTTTCGTCGCGAATTTAATGTGGAAAAGACACGGAAGAATTCCAACACGCCAAACCATAATGAGGTGGGTAAGAGATTTTGAAGTTAGAGGGAATGTTGCATCAAATTTTCGTGGAGGTGGAGGTATACGTACAGTCAGAACACCCGAAAATATTGAACGGGTAAGACAAGCTGTGATAAGAAGTCCGAATCGATCTGCATCAAGGCAGTCACTTGCGTTGCGCATTTCCAACAGGACATTGCGAAGAATTCTGCATTCTGATTTGCACTTCTACCCATACAAAATCCAAGTTGCTCATAAGTTAAAAGAAGCAGACAAACCAGTTCGTATTGCTTTCTGTAGACAATTTTTACAAATTTTAGAAAATGATGGAAACCAGTTAAATTTCTTGATGATGTCAGACGAAGCGCACTTCCATTTAAGCGGATATATGAATAAGCAAAATTATCGTTATTGGTCCGACGTAAATCCGCAACAGCTTCATGAACGACCCCTCCATGATGAAAAAGTCACCGTATGGTGTGGTGTTTCAATTTTTGGTATCATAGGGTCATATTTTTTTGAAGAAAACAACAGAACTGTTACAATAAATTCCGAATGTTACGTTAACATGTTACGGGTATTTTTACGGCCCGAATTGCGAAGACTAGGACAAAAGCATATTTGGTTCCAACAAGATGGGGCTACCGCACATACAGCACGACAAACTCGAATTTTGTTACAAGAAATGTTCCCCGGTCGCTTGATATAAAAATTTGGTGACATAACGTGGCCAGCTAATTCCCCCGATTTGACGGCTCCTGATTTTTTCCTCTGGGGATATCTAAAGGAAAATGTTTATGAAAGGCGTCCCAATACCATCCAAGAACTTAAAATACGTATTTTGGAAGAAATAAATAATATTGGAGCAGAATTGTTGGAACGAGTTATGCAAAATTTTAGATCCCGATTACAAAAATGTATCAAGTAGTCAAGGAAGTCATTTAAAGGATGTTATTTTTAAAACATAAATTGCACATATTAATATTGTTATTTTTCATAATTTTGTTTTAATAAAATGTTTTTTGGTCTTATAACAGATTTTTGAAAATAGGTGATACCAACCATGAACCCTGTATTTTCTTCAAGCTAAAAAAATTTAATTGATAAATGAATAAAGGCATAAAACGAAATTTTGTTAAATTTACGCATTTCTTTTTCTGCTTTTTTTAGTTCATAAATCGAACCTCTTTTTAACGTAAAACTAGAGGTAAATTGTACTCCTAAGAGGGATATTTGGTCGATTTTTGGATAAAACGAAGTAACGAACTATTGATTAAAAAACAAAATGGCGAGGGCGTCACTAGTGTCACCAGTTAACCAAGTGAACATTTTAAACTTTTTTTTTAAGTTTGTGACTGATGATCAGTTCGTCAGGGCTATATACGAATATATCAAGCAATCGTCTAAATATGCACCTACTTACTTTTACATATTCTCCTACGAAGGGCCCTTAGGAATCGATGGCAAGAAACGAGAAAGTTCAGGTAAGTCAGTAGATATATGAACGCATAAAGCGATTTAAAAACAACAATCCTTTTTCACCACTTTTCAAGGATCCAAATCTTTTTTTAGGAGTCGGACATGAAGAAGACAACAAATACCTCTGGCAAAAAGAAACCAACATCGACAATGCGCCATTGGAAGATCTCAAAACTAGAAAACGATTGGTTCGTTTATGGACCAATTTTGCCAAAACCGGGTAAGTTATAGTAAAGTCGATGAGGCAGTATAACAAGGAAATATTGGACAAACATTGCCTTGTTCATAATTTTTTCAATTTGGAGATAAAACTATAAAGTTAGAAAAAAAGTTTGTCTAATATAAAATTTTTAAAAGACAATTTTACATTAGGGTAGACCGCGAATTCTTCGAAAGTTTGCTTTTATAAAGCAGAAATCACTTTAATAGTTTTTTTTCGGTTTTTAACTGAAAAATTAATAAAATGTTCGATTTTCTAACGTGAAAAAAGTCTAAATAAATTTGTATAACATGAAAAAGAGTAACAAGTAACAGTAACATGAAAAAGAGTGATTAATGAAAATAAAGAAGGAAAGTGGAAAGGTGGGGACATGATCCAAAAAAATAGCACTTTAAGAAGGAATATTTGAAAACCCAAGCATTTCCAAAATTTTCAGATTTGTAAACCACGCCCCAAAATGATGAATAATGTTTTCTAAAAACCCAATCATTTTGGTGTTTGGTGTTTGTATGATAGATAAATTAAATATAATTATTAGATAATTGTTTGTTTCCAGAATAATAATTTTCATTAAAAATGTAAATAAATTCTGTATGTTCCGATTGCCTTCTTTTAAAAATGTTATTGTATAGTATATGTATAAGGTTGGGGGGCGGGAGGTAAATCTCCCCCCCCCCTCCTCCGCGGCTACACCACCGGCAGAGATTTTTGGTGTCGGAATAATTAACTTTAGAACAGTATATTTCTGTCAAAATAATGAATATGGACGATTAATAGTATTCTAGCGCATCCGCCAATAACAACTGAAGAACAATAAACTAGAACTCTCAATGCTTATAATACACCGAATTACCGAATAGCTAAATTTTCTCATAGAAATTTTCATTAGGTAGGTATGAGAATACTACAAGTTCATATAAACGTCTTTCGTATCGGCCTCCTCTTCGGAGATATGGGCTCCCAAAGAGCTCCCATGGAATTAAGTTTTTGACACATAATTATTAAACCTACAGGTATATTTCAATTTTTTTTTTCATATGATGTATACCAGGTAAGACCCTTGAAATTACTATCCCAGAAAGAGTTGCGAATTACTCACAGCAGCAGGGACGGACTAGCTGTGACACTATAATTTGCCCATTTTTTTTACGCCCTGTATGATAAAAACTTTGGACAACGTTTTTTACATACATCATGTATTTAGCGTATTTCGATAAAAGATAAATCTATGTCAAAAAATTAAAATTTAAACTTTACCTGCTTAGTTAAAAACTTCGTAAGTGGGTTCAACATGGGCTCCATGAAGTCTGATACCCAATAACCCAGCTTTGTTTCTTATTTGATCACATTGAAATGTGATTCTTCGTAGAAGTTCCTCTCTACTATCAACCGGAGTGGAATACAGCAAGGTTTTCAGGTGTCCCCACAGGTCAAAATCCCATGGCGTTAGGTCGAGGAGGCCATTCAATGGGTCAGTGGCGCACCCAGGGGGGGGCCAAGGGGGCCTCGGCCCCCCCAAAACCCCCAATGAAATAAAAATTATGAAAGTGGATAAGTATTTTAAAAAGTCAATTTTCTTAGATTTACCTCACGGGCCTCGTTTGAGGGGGGCCAGGTGGAGCATTTGCCCCCCCCCCCTCCCCCTGGAAGTTGACTCATTGACAAAAGTTGACTTATTGAGGTTTAATATGGTTTGATTGAATTTAAGAATTTATTATTTCGAGTTTTCCTTTATATTTTTGTTATTATTTTGGGGTAGTAAAGACTTATTTTAATAAAAATAAACAGTTTTAATGCCAAAACGAGAATGAATGTTTGAGAAACAATTTTAGCTCATTAAGTATTGAGCAAAAAATTGAAATTAAAATTAAGGGAAGACCTAAACTCTCGAAATTAACTTGATACATACCACAAAGTGTAAATCTAGGAACTTTATTGTTATTGACAAGTTTGCTGCAAATAAAAACAGATGAATGAACTTTACTTTTAAACAATGTACCCACTAATGAAAAATAAATTAGCCTTTCTATTTTTTATCTTATTTCATTTTCAATAGAATAAGAAGGTAATCATAAATTTTTAAAATATTTACTATAATAATTATTGACCAAATTTGGGCGTGGTCTTAAAAAAATTTTCGCCTGCGGCGCATTTCGCCTACAGCAGGCTTTTAGTACACCCCCAAGTTAACAAGTCACAAGCCGCCAATGCTCCCCCCCCCTAAGAAACCGTTTAACGACTCCCATGACTAGGCTATTGCGATCTTCCCTGCAAGAGTACCTGTTAAAACAGCCCCAAAGTTCTAGAAAAATGCGTAACTTACAAGTTTATTAAAAAATTTGCTTCCAGCACTGGTTGGCGGCCCCCCCCTAACATAAAATCCTGGGTGCGCCGCTGCAATGGGTCCTCCTCTACCTATCCAACAGTATGGATAGACGTTATTCAGGTGCAATTTTTTGATTGGACCATTCGTATTGCCGGCACGATTGAATGGACGCTTTTCACGATTTAGTAGAGCACTTACCACTTGACACCCCCCGAAACATGTACTTCATGCATGTACCACACCACCTCATTTTAGCGTTGCTGTGCGGGAGCACCTGAATAACGTCTATCCATTCCGTTGGATAGATAGAGGAGGACAATTGCCTGGCCTCCTCGATCTCCCGACCTAACGCCATTCGATTTTTACCTGTGGGGACACCTGAAAAACTTTGTCTTTTCCACTCCGGTTGATAGTAGGGAGGAACTTCTACGAAGAATCACGTTTCAATGTGATCAAATAAGGATTATTGGGTATCAGACTTCATGGAGCCCATGTTAAACCCACTTACGTTTTTAACTAAGCAGGTAAAGTTTTATTTTTTATTTTTGACAGGTAGATGTATATTTTATCGAAATACGCTAAATACATGATGTAAATAAAATCCTAAACGTTTTTCCGAAAACGGTTAGGATTAGCGACATGAATGAAGAGTACTTAATTTTTAGGCAATAGTTAAAGGTATGTAAAAAATGTTGTCCAAAGTTTTTATCATACAGGGCGTACAAAAATGGGCACATTAGTGTCACAGCTAGTCCGTCCCTGCAGCTGTGAGTAATTCGCAACACTTTCTGGGATAGTAATTTGCAGGGTCTTATCTGGGATACATCATATAAAAAAAAAATTTAAATATACCTGATTAATTATGTGTCAAAAACTTAATTCCATGGGAGCCCATATCTCCGAAGTGGAGGCCGATACGAAAGAAGTTTATATGAACTTGTAGTATTCTTTTCACGTGTTTTTTTTATATCCGGGAGGTTTCCACATTTTCCCGGACACCCTGTACTTATATACTTGACTTGAACGTACCCAGGGGCGCTAAGGGAGAACCTCACCTCCACGACGAATCCCTCAGGAAGTAATTGATCAAATATTATTACAAAAATACCCTTGTGTTGACATTTCGCCCTAATTTTATGCTTTATTTTCCTAGGTTTTTATTAAAACTTTTCCAAAAATTTTCTGCCATCTCCACTACCAGTCCTAAATGTCTAATTAAGTATCGGAAATAGTAGCGATTGAGCGGCATTAGAAAATTTGTTATTATTTTCGTACCTTAAATGAATCATAACTAATAAACTGTGCCGCTCTACTATATATAGCGGGCTGACTGAAAGCGCGGCGCTGTCTTACTCCAGAAACATATATAGTTCACTTTTTCTAAAAACAAAGCGATTCGACAGTGGACACCCACATACGGCATTAACAGCTGATGCTGATTTCTTCCTAAAAGTTCCCAGTTCAGTAGTCTGCCGTAGCAAGATCACACGTCATGTTTCAGAGACTAAATATTCTTGGTGTTTATTATTTTAGTTGAACGATGAGTAGAAAAACCAGTTTAGGTTCATTTACTCTCCTATTTCCAATAACAAAAATTTTATTTATTATCATTTGCCATTACAAATTTAATATTATATTACTCTATCCATTTTAATTACGGTACAATAGGTTGCCAAACCTTGCGCTCACTGAGAACGAATCCAGCTATTTGTATTTAAAAACTCATGGCATTTTCGCAGCTTTGTACTACGCCGCGAACGTAAATAATAATATGGCAACGCAGCATTGAACCCGAAACAGGCGTACCGCTTGCCGCTTGATTGGCTCGTAGCTACAATATTTGGACGGCGAAACTTTTGTATGTTGGTAGGGTTGTTCATAGCGTTTTCCATTGTTAAGTTTAGTGCATGTCAAATGTATTTTTATGTTTTACCAATGAATAACGCCCTAACTTTTAATCTATCGCACGTTGAGTTCGATGCTTTAATTGTAATTAAAATTAACGCTTTATTTTTGCAAGTCATTATGCTAATAAACCATTAAGACCCCATACAAATTTAAAATATGGCGAATACGATGGTAAAAGAACTTAGCCCAGTCCTTTTTCTGTCGCCAACAAATATTCTGCTCTTAGAATTTTAAAAATACACCTCATTGGAATTGTTTTTACCGACGTAACTCAAAACGCTGCTGTATATGAAAGCGAAGGCGTAAATGAAGATAATATATTATTAACATTAATAACCCAAATTTTTTTTTAGAAATCCAACTCCATCTGCCGATTCACTACTGCAAAATGTAACATGGCCCCCAGCCAATATCAGAGCAATGGTGTACTTGAATATAGACTCAGAGCTAGGATTGAAAACTGATGTAAGCAGATACAACATTCCTTTTTGGGATTTAATATTCAGGCATTATGGACGACCGCCTTATGATACTTATTAAAAATATTGCTTTAATAAAAAAAGAAAAATAGCTTATTAAATTGTAGGTTAGAATAACATAGATCAATTTAAAAACCTGACCATAGATATTATAAAAACTATAGACGACTAACTGTTCCTTAAGAGGGGTATAATAATGTATAACGCCTTGTAAAGTTTTGAAGAATTAAATGAAGTAATTATTTTATTAATTATTTTATTATAAATTAATAAAAGCAGAAAAAGAAATATGAGTAAATTTGGCCAAATTTAGTTTTTGCTTTTATTACTTTATCAATTACTTTTAGACCAGGGCTGAAGCCTTTCAAAATGGTAAAAAGTGAACAAAAATAATAGTAGGATGAAACCCATTGGAAAAGGAAGAGAATATAACAAAAATGAAAGGAAAAATAATTTACGGGCGATCCGAGGTCGGGAAGTGGAAGAGGGTGAGTTTTTAAGGGTAGAAAACGATTTATCTCGATTTCCGGCAAAACTACAAGTCCCATGGAAATGGCAAAGTTGTAGGTAATAAAAAGATCTACATGTTTTGTATTTACACTTTTTTCACATAACCTCAAAATTTATGTGAAAAATTCAAATAACCAAGTTTTTGGTTTTTTATTGTTATCTTTTACAAAAAATAGTATATTAAAGTATAAGTGGATATTAAGGTCTTTAAAACACGCGCGATTTTGCAAGCACGACGGCGCAGCCGGAGTGCTTGAAATAGAGCACATACTATACAATATAGAACATAATTTACCATAGTAATGTATATTTTTTAAACCATCAGAAAGAAGAGATTTCAACGAACAAAAAGCCCACCGACTTTTTTAAAAAAGCAGATATTTTGACGTGAGAATTTTCGATTGAAAATTAGGGTGCTTTTTCGATATTAAGGTTGAATTCTCAACGTCATTCAATCTATTGCCAACCTATAACCTATTTCGCGTTGATTTTTTGAGTTTATTATTTTAATAACTAACATTTAAAGAAAATCAATATCGTCGGTACATTATTTAGATAGTATCTGAGATATTACAAAAATATCAATTTATTTCTTTGCTAATTTTGGGAGAATTGTATAGTGAAAGAACAATGAGTGACAATGACATAATAATGTTAAAAAAAATCTTACCCAATATTTTTCGCTATACAATTCTCCTAAAATAAGTTATGAAATTTCTTGATATTCATTAAATATGTCAATTATTACCTATAGAATATCAAGTCGATGCTGATTTTCTTTAAATTTTGTATAAAAGCTAGAAAACATAAATAAATCTACGCGAAATAGGTTATAGGTTGGCAAGCATGTTGATACTCCCACCTTAAGTCAAAATAAGGTGAAAATAAATATTTTAAATCAAAAAAATTACAGTGTGTTTGGGACATAAGAAGGTAAGTTTTCACCAAATTTCGTGAAAAAATTTTTTTTTGTAAAAGATAACAATAAAAAACCAATAACTTGGTTATTTGAATTTTTCACATAAATTTTGAGGTTATGTGAAAAAAGTGTAAATACAGAAGTTGTAGATCTTTTTATTACCTACAACTTTGCCATTTAACGTTTTTTCATAGGACTTGTAGTTTTGCCGGAAATCGAGATAAATCGTTTTCTACCCTTAAAAACTCACCCCCTTCCACTTCCCGACCTCGGATCACCCGTAAATTATTTTTCCTTTCATTTTTGTTATATTCCTCTTCCTTTTCCAATGGGTTTCATCTCACTATTATTTTTTTTGGTTTCAAAAATTATCGTCCCTGGTCTATTTATTTTGTACTTAAAACTGTAGGTATTTGCTGCCGCTTTTTGAAGAAACCAAAAAATAAACGAAAAATGTATCAAAAACTAAATGACGAAGACGTCACCAGTGTTTGCTCCTAATAGGGAATAAACAGGGTGTCCTAAAAGGATGGTCAATAATTTGGAATTAAGTAGATTGGTTAAAAATAAAGTAAGAACTTCATATCAAATTGTGTCCTATGTCCACTTACTACGAAGCTACAGCTCCCTAAAGGGGATACTCTGAAGTTAGTTTTTTCTAAATATTCTCGAAACCTTTGTAAATACAAATTTACAAAATAAATATTTTGGTAAACTTTGTACAGGGTGTCCCAAATTCGAGCCTCATCATGGGGATCTCGGAAACTATAAGAGATACAGCATCGGTTAAATTGTGGCAAAGTTGCGCAATTTCGTACTGAGCAATATCGCAAAAAAATATCTGAGCTATCTTTTTTAGTTTCTGAAATTTTTGCAAAAAACTAAAATTTTGAGTTTTTGTTTTTTTAAATTGCTCGACTTATTTTATCCGCTACAGAAAAACAAGCACAACATTGTTAAGGCAACTTTTTACGCTCCATATTGTGACGGTTTTAGAATTTCGTTACAACGTTTCGTTTTTGTGGAACTATTATCAACTTTAATTTTTTAAATACGGACCTGCATTTTTTATTTTATTTTTTGATAGCCCTTTAAGCCCTGAATTCAAACATGTACCACACTTAATTATATTTAGACGTTTTGATGTCATTATTACATCTTCAGGAATGTGATAATTATTTTTAAATACGGCCCTGGTGTATATTTGACTCTTGGTTTATTAAAACTACCATACTGGGTTAAATTAGTATCAAGCATAGCAAAATAACTATAATGAGGCTGCAAGCGTTCAGGATAGTCCTGTAAATAACGGTCACAAGAAATTTGTGAATTCCTATTGGAAGAATAATAAACTCGTAACATGTCGCGCTTTTCTAAAGCAGAAAACATAATTTTGCTGAAATATTCAGTATAAATGGTGACTGCAGTTGTCAAGATAATTAAGGTGGAAGTATCAACATGCTTGCCAACCTATAACCTATTTCGCGTATATTTATTTAATTTTTCTAGCTTTTACACAAAATTTAAATAAAATCATTATCGTCTTCATATTTTATAGGTAATAATTGACATATTAAATAAATATCAAGGAATTTCATTAAATATTTTAGGAGAATTTTATAGCAAAAAATGTCGGGTAAGATTTTTTTTAACATTATTATGTCATTCTTCTTTCACTATACAATTCTCCCAAAATTAGCAATGAAATAAATTTATATTTTTGTAATATGTCAGCTGTTACCTAAATATTGTACCGACGATATTAATTTTATTTAAATGTTAGTTAATCAAATAATAAACTAAAAAAAGCAACGCGAAAGAGGTTATAGGTTGGCAATAGATGGAATGACGTTGAGAATTCCACCTTAAGCCAAACAATCAAGTAAAAGTTCTTGTCATAGCAACCTTTGTTTTGTTTGGTTTTATTTTTACTTTGTTACAATTCATATAAAAACTTAAATATAGTAAATTATTTGTATAAAATTCCGGATCCATTTACATGTTGTATGTGGTAAAAAGAATAAGTAACTAACACCAGGGCCGTATTTAAAAATAATTATCACATTCCTGAAGATGTAATAATGACATCAAAACGTCTAAATATAATTAAGTATGGTACATGGTTTATTTCAGGGCTTAAAGGGCTATCAAAAAATAAAATAAAAAATGCAGGTCCGTATTTAAAAAATTAAAGTTGATAATAGTTTTATAAAAACGAAACGTTGTAACGAAATTCTAAAAACGTCACAATATGGAGCGTAAAAAGTTGCCTTAACAATGTTGTGCTTGTTTTTCTGTGGCGGATAAAATAAGTCAAGCAGTTTAAAAAAACAAAAACTCAAAATTTTAGTTTTTTGCAAAAATTTCAAAAACTAAAAAAGATAGCTCAGATATTTTTTTGCGATATTGCTCAGTACGAAATTGCGCAACTTTGCCACAATTTGACCGATGTAGTATCTCTTATAGTTTCCGAGATCCCCATGATGAGGCTCGAATTTGGGACACCCTGTACTCTGAATAGAACTGCATTCATAAAAATGTCGATATTTAAAAAATGTGACCAGCAATACGGGATAATGGGGTAAAAATAGACATAACTTTTTTTACGCTTAAATTTATACTTTTTTATTTCAAATTAGAAAAACCTAACATATTTTACAAAAAAGGTACTAAGTAGTGGTAAGACATAATTGGATGCGCCGCGCAGTTTTCTAGATAAATTTATTTAAAAATTACCTTGCACTTGAAAAAATCGCTAATTTACGTTATTTACTAGTATTAACAAATCCTAAAATGCTATTAGAGACTTTTTGCACCTCTTAATTCGTCATTATTTTGTGGTTATGGTTATTTTGAGCATGCGCAATGTCAGAAAGGTGATCCGCTATGGTTAATAACCATACCGGACTCCGTTAGTTACGGAAGGA
This sequence comes from Polydrusus pterygomalis, assembly GCA_963969555.1. Lineage (NCBI taxonomy): Eukaryota > Metazoa > Arthropoda > Insecta > Coleoptera > Curculionidae > Polydrusus > Polydrusus pterygomalis. The sequence continues at coordinate 34,948,371 of OZ018375.1, read as the reverse complement.
TAAGGAAGAGCTTATCGTTATCCTTATGATTATGCTTAAACTGCATGGTTGCCGGAACATACAAAAGTTATGAAGCATCATCGCTATGAATTAAAATTGTGTTAAGCAATTAATAAAAATCCAAAGCAATAGTAGCTTTACATTAAAATATACAACTTAATCAAATTATTGTTAGGTTAGGTATTTTATTTTGTTTAGGTGCGCCGACGCCAAATTAATAACTACAGACAGAACGTATAGGCGCTGCAAAATCTCTGGTTTTAACAGTGGCGCTACTCGTTATGTTTAATAAAGTTAACCATAACTGAGCTAAAAACTGATATTAATTTAAGAGGTGCAAAAAGTCTCTATTCAATGTAATTTAATTTATTTACTAATTTCCTGCTATTTTAAAATAACGTTTAAATTTTCCTTCTTGATTATTTTTGGGTACCTAGGTATTAATTTTAGGATTTGTTAAAGCGATTTTTTCAAATGCAAGGTAATTTTTAAATGAATTTATCCAGAAAACGGCTTGTCCTATCATGTCTTACTAATAGTACCTTTTTGGAAAAAATGTCAGGTTTTTCTAATTTGAAAAGAAGTATAAATGGTAGCGTAAAAAAAGTATGTCTATTTTTACTCCACTAACCCCTATTTCTGGCCACATGTCTTAAAAATCGGCATTTTTAAGAATACAGTTCTACTCAGAGTACAAAGTTTACCAAAATATTTATTTTGTAAATTTGTATTTACAAAGGTTTCGAAAATATTTTTAAAAAAACCATCTTCAGAGTACCCTCTTTATGGGGCTGTAGCTTCGTAGTAAGTGGACATAGAACACAATTTTGTATAAAGTTCTTACTTTATTTTTAACCAATCTAGTCAATCCGAAATTATTGACCATAGGTACCTAATATACCGGGTGTACAACTATAAAAAGAGCTGTATCTTGGAAACCGTTTATTGCATGGCTTGCCGAAAAAAATGTATTACAAAAGTGACTAAGAAAAATTGCTGGAAATTATTTTTAAGTTTCTAGATTGGCCGCTAGGGGGTGTAACTATAGTGACCAAAACAAAAAGCGGAATTTTCTCAATAATCCTCATAGTAAACATGTATCAAAGGTAGCAAGTTTTCAATCTAATGAAATTTCTGGACACCTTTTGTTTTTGAGATTTTCTAAGGAGGTGGGTGGGGACAAATATTGCCATGCAAAAGTATTCCCAACTTCGGTTTGGCTTATCGGAATTTGACAAATTTGAACTCGCTAAATAGGGATTCTTTTGTTTCGTTAATTTTATAAAAAACGAAGTCATCCAGAATTTCGTCGCGACAGCTAGCAGAATGAACAATTCTCAAAAATTTTTAATGCTACGATTTATCTTTTTTAACTCAAGCAAAAAGAAGAATAAATAGGAAGAATATCTGTGAAAACCACAAGTCAATCGGAGATATGGAAAATAGAATATGAAAATTAGCTTCATGAGTACAAGCTGATGTTTTAATACGGTATTTGTATGCAAGAAGTTATAAATGCCATACCATTATATCTTCAATAAAGCCATAATCCACACAACACTCCTTTAAATTAATGTTTTCAAAATTTCATTTATTTACAACAAAAAAAATAGAAATGGAACAAATTGACATGTACCGGGTGTTCCACCTAAGGAGGTAATCGGCTATATCTCAGAAAGGACTTTGGGAAAAAAAAAATGTATGTATAAAAGCGGCCAAGAGAAATTGCTGGAAATCATTTCCAAGTTCGAAAAATGACCGCTAGGGGACGTAAGAGAACTTTCAAAATAGAAATGCCGATTTTCTCTTGATTTTTCTTAATTAAAATATGTTAAAAATATAAGCATTGTATTCTTCATAAAATTATGCAACTTTATGTTAGGAATCGTTTTTTTTTTATTTTCAGTAAAAAAGTGGTGGGAGAAGGTCAAACCTTTTTTCTTTTAAACGCTGATATATCTCTGCTTTGGATAAACCGATTTTATTCAACTTGGTCTTGAAAAAAAGCCCTTCTTTTCCTCTACACGTAAATCTATTAACTTTACCATATTGATTCTGATGGTGGCCACTAGATGGCGTTTTCCGTAATTCCTCAATGAATAAGGATTTTCTCAAAAAAATCAAATGTTATGGTATGACTTTTTCATCATATTGTATTTTAGGCTTATAAAGGCAATTAAATAGTGGAATAAAAAATCCAGGTCCGTATTTAAAATAAAAAAGTTGATGATGGTCGCTCGAATCCGAAACCTCGGATTAAAAAACTAACCCCATCAGATTGTAGAGGAGGAAAAGTTACTATAAGGAACTGAAAACCGCAACGTGATATCTTTTGTTAAACTAGAGAAAATCGAATGTTTTAAAAAATGGCCTATTTTTCATATTAATTATTATTATCCCTAATTTCTCTAGTTTGACAAAAGATATCACGTTGCGGTTTTCAGTTCCTAATAGTAACTTTTCCTCCTCTACAAGCTGATGGGGTTAGTTTTTTAATCCGACGTTTCGGATTCGAGCGACCATCATAAACTTTTTTATTTTAAATACGGACCTGGATTTTTTATTCCACTATTTAATAGCCTTTATAAGCCTAAAATACAATATGATGAAAAAGTCATACCATAACATTTGATTTTTTTGAGAAAATCAATATTCATTGTGGAATTACGGAAAAACGCCATCTAGTGGCCCCCATCAGAATCAATATGGTATAGTTAATAGATTTACGTGTAGAGGAAAATAAGGTTTTTTTTTCAAGACCAAGTTGAATAAAATCGGTTTATCCAAAGCAGAGATATCAGCGTTTGAAATAAAAAAGGTTTGACATTCTCCCACCACTTTATTATTGAAAATAGAAAAAAACGATTCCTAACCTAAAGTTGCACAATTTTATGAAGAATACAATGCTTATATTTTTAACATATTTTTATTAAGAAAAATCAAGAGAAAATCGGCATTTCTATTTTGAAAGTTCTCTTACTCTAGCGGTAATTTTTCGAACTTGAAAATAATTTCCAGCAATTTCTCTTGGCCGCTTTTATAGATATATTTTTTTCCCCAAAGTCCTAGTGTTATTACTTTCTGAGATATAGCCGATTATCTCCTAAGGTGGAACACCCGGTAAAATTTTAAGTGGGCTTTAAAATAAAAAAAGGGAAGAAGTTTTTAAGTTAATTTAAAATATGAAATAGTACGTTTTAATAAGTTATATTTTGTCTCCTTTTCTTAAAAATTCATACTGCGTCAAAATGCCGACCTCAAACGAAGAGACGTTTGACGTGCTCAAAATTTTAGGGAAATAAAACAAAATTTACCCAATTTAAACGTGACTGACACGTACTATAGTAAAATCAAAACAATTTCCGTTGCACGTCATACCTTCGAGTATCAGCAGTGTTGCCAGTTTGTAATCAAAATACCCCAGTAAGGGAATTGCAAAGTTTTTTTAAAAATAAAAACAAGCCAAATTTACCTAAACAAACGTTGTTTTTACGTTCTTCATCAAAATAGCTTATTGCTTAGCTCTTTGCACCGGCTATTTAAATGCTTCGGCATTTTTCAATAAAGATAAACAATGTAATTAACAGAAATGTGTATGTATCCCTTTGTTGTTCTTAAAAGAACAGTTTTTAATCCTATTTATAAAAGGATTTGCAGTTTTAGTTAAAAACGACTTAAATAAACTCACGAAAACACGAAATGAAAACAATAAACGTCATTTAAAATTCGCCAAGAAATAAACTGGCATCACCGATGCGTTGACACTTCTGTTGCCAACTGTTAGCCCAAAAATTCAAATGATATTAATTTTAAAAGGTTAAATAAAAAAAAAACATTTCCTTTAAGCGGCTTAGTATCAAAGAAGAATAGGGGAGAGTTGCCTAAGATGGGGTACTTAGGATTAAAAGGTATATTATACGTCCGGATTTAATATAATTATGTCCTTTGATGTCAATAGATTATCTATAAATACTATATACTATCTATAAATCATTGTTAAACTAAACTATTTTAAGGGAAAAGAGAGTAAAAATGCATTTTCTCTAAATAGTGTCTATTACCCCATATTAACCGAATGTGCGTATAAGATGGGATTTCCCGTCGGGTAAAATGGGGTATATTAAATGAAGCTTGTTTTTTTATAAATTTACTACATACTTTTAAATGGAACAGATAGTCTTAATATTAACAACCAACGAAAAATACATAATAAAATATAGAGTTCAAATATTTAAAAAAAAAGTCTTATTGTTAAGTTATTGACATAAATCGCACGTAAAAGTATCGCAATCAATTGGCTCAACTCCTGCACATACCTCATGTGCCCAGTTTTTGCACTTCGCATACTGGATACTCCATACTTCTGGAGTTGGAAAATAAGTCGTCGCAGAAGGCATTTTCCTCTGTTTAACTCTAGAAGAACTTTCTGTTTTTGTGTTTTTCTTTGGCATTTTTCTTTTACCTTTCCTCCCGATATTATTTTCGGTGATTGCCCACTTCGGCCGTTCCTATTTCGTCCGTTTTGAAAAATATACCTAGTTTTGTGTCATTTCGTCCGGTGGTGTTGGGTACGATTTATAGGTAGTCCCACTTCGGCCGGTCACTATGTAGATATAACAATTATTGTAATTAGGAAGTTTTGTTTGGCTAACTGTTATGGAAACTATTAGGGTTAATGAAACAAATAAGGATGCAAATTCTCTCATTTCTATATAAAACACATCCCTTTTTAAAATAACATCTAGTTTCATTGTGCTGTTGAGAGTTACAAGTATTTTATTTAAAACTATGGAAGTTGTTGTGACATTGAATATATTGAAACAAGTAAAGGTAAACCTTTACCTGGAGGATACAAGTATCAAATTAAAGAAATATATAAAAATGGAAATATAGCCTGGCGGTGTTCTAACAGGAGCTGTGGTGGACGTATTACTACGGCAAAAATTGACAGCAAAGAAATATTGCGGAGTAAAGAGCACCCTTGTATCCTGGACATAGCCAAAAGAGAAGTGTGTGATTGAGTGCAAAAAGCGATCTAGGGAAGAGCTTACCCCGATTCCCCAAATTGTGAGTAAGGAGTTTAAGGATATCAAAAATTAAGGCCTAGAATTTGTAACTGAAGTTCCTGAATTGCAATCAATTAAATCCAGCCTGTATCGCTCTAGACAAAAGACATATGGCAACATTTCAATCCCGAAAAAAAAATCTGACATAGTTTTTCCAACTCAATTAACAGAAAACTGTTTGCTAATAGAAGACGGTGTTGAAGAAAAAATCCTAATATTTAGTAGTGTTAGTGAGTATATAATAAATAAATATGAACTATTTTTTGGAGACGGGGCAATCAAAAGTTGTCCATTATTGTTTAGCCAGCTGTAAACAATTCATGATATATCAGATATGAAGAGTACCGAGGAAAGTACTAATGTTGTTCCTGGTATTTTTCCCTCTTACCAAACAAGCAAGAAAAAACGTATGTGATACTTTTTCTTTGCTTAAAGCGAAATTAAATTTTATCCCTTAAGTATTTAAGCTAGATTTTGAAACAGCTGCAATTAACGCAATTAAAATAGTATTTCAAATACAGGTATGTACCTTTCATTTAATCAGGCTATATGGCGCAAAGTACAGGAGTTAGGTTTAGTTATTCAGTATCGTGATCAGGCAGAAGTTAGAAATCATGTTAGAATGTGTGCTGCTCTCGCTCATTTGCCGTGGTAAGTTGCAAGTGGTACCTTGAATTTTTAAAGGTTACCTTACCTACCTATCTTTATTCCGACCGGCCGAAATGGGACTTAAGGTTTAATTTAACTTTAAGGAAAAAGGATGACCGGCCCAAATGCAACTTTTTTTGGGAACGGCCGAACTGGGAACGGCCGAAGTGGTAATAAATCATTATTTTCTACCTTACTTAAAACCTTTTTTTACTTTCTGTTTTTTATTGTTATCAACTATATTTATTTCTTCTCTAATTCATTTTTATATGGCGTTGAAGTAAGAACTGCCGTTTTGCCTCGGCGATTTGTATTTTCTAGTTTTTTATATGGTGCTTCAGGCACTTTCAATAGGTCCTGAGGAGGTATTAAAAAAGAAGAAGTTAATTCTACCTTTGGCGGGGTCTGCTGAGTATTTAATCTCTATAGGCTTGTTCATTCCTGCGTACCAGGTTCTGTTCCAACAGAAACCCGTGTTGGAGAAAAATAAAAAATTAAAATAAAGTCGGATAAGACGGGGTACCCCACTTAACCCGAATTCCATTTACCTCATCTTACCCGCACTATACAATTTTGCGATTGTTTCAATTTTTAATTAAAAAATAGCTTAATATCAAATAAATTATAAGTTAACCATATCGTGGAAACCTTAGAGTCTTATATTTAGCATTTACCTTCAGGGTTGGCTGGTTTAAACCAAAAACCCATTTCTTTTTTAAATTTTTATTATTGGCATTTGAGATTTTATTTTTAGTAAAAATACCCTTCTTACTACTGGCAATGCGAACACGTCCCTGTGTTAAATGAAAATATCTTAGTGTTGGCAACACTGTGTGTTTATTTTACCTCCACCCTCCACCCCACCAGCCAGTCCAGCCCCGCTTTAGATTTGCATTCGGGTATTCCCCTATTTCTCATTTCGTACGTGCTCGAGAAATAATATTATTTCTCTTTGACGCTGATGAGTTTGGTTTATTTTTCAGGCACCACCAATTTCAGGTTACCTACTATTAAAGTGCAATACTCTGCATGTTTTTGTTTTACTTCCATACTCTATACCATATCTTTTTTACAAAGATATCTTCTCAGAAAGATTTATCAATGGTGCGTTTTAATTAAGAAACAAGATAATCTTATACTACCTATTTAGCCTATTTTAGTATAGATGTCGCTAGTACTTTTAAGAAAAAACCACGTACCCCGTCTTAGCCGTCCACCCCATCTTAGGCAACTTCCCCCTACATTAAGTTTCTTTTACATTCAATATCGCATGAAATTTATATATTTTTTGTCCAAATTTAATTTTCTTATGTTTCCTGACCGATTTTCAATTATCATCTGATTGATGACGTGCAACGGAAATTGTTTTGATTTTAGTGTAGTTCATAGTTCAAATCAAAGCCTTCTTGAATTTTTTTTTATTTCACAGCCCACTTACAATTTCACTGAAATTAGTTTCATTAATGCAACCATCCGCTATTATTTTTATTGTGAATAATTTAAGGTGGGAGTATCAACATGCTTGCCAACCTATAACCTATTTCGCGTAGATTTATTTATTTTTTCTAACTTTTACACAAAATTTAAATAAAATCAATATCGTCTTTATATTCTATAGGTGATAATTAACATGTTAAATAAATATCAAGAAATTTCATAATTTATTTAAGGAGAATTGTATCGAAAAATATCGGTTAAGATTTTTTTTAACATTATTATGTCATTGTTCTTTCACTATACAATTCTCCCAAAATAAGCAATGAAATAAATTGATATTTTTGTAATATATCAGATATTACCTAAATAATGTGCAGACGATATTGATTTTATTTAAATTTTAGTCAATAAAATAATAAACTAAGAAAAACAAGGCGAAATAGGTTATAGGTTGGCAATAAATTGAATGACGTTGATAATTCCACCTTAAATTTACCAAACATTAATTTAGTGAATAGTTGTATTGATTATAGCTTTGTAGAAGACACAATGGTATGGCATTTGTAACTTCTTGTCTACAAATACCCTATTAAGGTTGAATTCTCAACGTCATTCAATCTATTGCCAACCTATAACCTATTTTGCGTTGATTTTTTGAGTTTATTATTTTAATAACTAACATTTAAAGAAAATCAATATCGTCGGTACATTATTTAGGTAGTATCTGATATATTACAAAAATATCAATTTATTTCATTGCTAATTTTGGGAGAATTGTATAGTAAAAGAACAATGAGTGACAATGACATAATAATGTAAAAAAAAAATCTTACCTATTTTTTGCTATACAATTCTCCTAAAATAAGTTATGAAATTCCTTGATATTTATTAAATATGTCAATTATTACCTATAGAATATCAAGTCGATACTGATTTTCTTTAAATTTTGTAGAAAAGCTAGAAAACATAAATAAATCTACGCGAAATAGGTTATAGGTTGGCAAACATGTTGATACTCCCACCTTAAAACGTCAGTTTATTTTATTATTTTTATGGAGCTCATTTTTTTTATATTATATTTTCCATATTCTTATTTATTCGTCTTTTTGTCTAAGTTAAAAAAGATATATAGTTGCATTTAAAGTTTTTGAGAAAAATGAAGCACTTGTTGATTCTGCTAAATAGCGCCCTCTAGCTCTTGCAACGGAATTCAGAACAACATCTTTTATACAAAATTGATAAAAAAAAATAATCCCCATTTAACTCGTTCAAATTTATCAAATTCCGATAAGCCTACCCCCTTAAAGAAAAAGATAGAGCAAAAACTGAAAAACAAAATTTATCCAGAAATTTCATTAAATTGAAAACATGATACCTTTGACACATGTTTACTATGAGTATTTTTGAGAAAATCCCGCTTTTTGATTGGTTTTAGTTACGCCCTCTAGCGAGCAACCTAGAAACTTAAAAATAATTTCCAGCAATTTCCCTTAGTCGCTTTTGTAATAAATAGTTATTTCTGCAAGTCGTAAGGTAACCGGTTTCCAAGATACAGCCGGCGTCCCTCTTTAGTTATACCACAAGAATAAATAACAATTGTTATTTATTCTTGTGGTTATACAGACCCGGTACATAAAAAAATCATTTAATAATTTTTATCTCAAAAACGATAATCGATAGGTATAGCTTATTATTATTAAGAAATGTTACTTAGGTTTTAATAAAGGTTTCAAAAATGCTAAAATATACCGGGAATTCTATTTAAAATACCAACGCTGGCCATAGCTTCCAGTCTAATCGGAAATGACATAAATATCAAAATATATTTCTTAAAATGTTTAAAATGAAATATTAGAAGTATGCTGATGGTACCACATTTCGTAAAAGTAACTTTACTAGGCACAACGTGAATCACCCAGCATGTATATTATGTCACTTAAAACTGTATTGATTGTCTCCCAAATATACTTTATTTACTACATTTTATAAATAAAATATTCACAGCTGATATTCGTTGAGCTAACACCTCTAGGAGGTGTTGGTTGAGCTCTAACATGTATCTAGCGATGGGCGGATCGGATCTGAGCCGGATCGGTGAGTCGGATCTTAAGAAAGATTCATACTGATCCGACTCTCAAAATAAAATAGACGGATCACGGATCTGACGGATCTATTTGATTTGATTGTCGACCGCTAGGTTCACGTTCGGCGTAGGGGTAGAATTCACTGCTACGGCGCACGGCGCCACGAGCTGCGATGCGATGGAGAGCGGCTCGTGGCTCTCGGATCCGTTAAAAGATTTTTTAAAGTCGTTCCGATGCCTGACATGCGGGTCGCAGCGTTGGAAAAGAAAACGTAGCGTGGCGATTTATTACTGTTGTGTTTATTGTATTGTGGGTTGCGTCACTTATTTCTTGATGATTTCATAGAGTCTGGAATATAAGTTTTTTCTATGAAACCACCATATTAAAGAATCTTCTTATCTTTTAGTAAGCGGTTCATTTAAATGTTTGTCCATTTCTGTAATCACTGGGGGTTCTTATTTTTTGAATAATGTTAAATGGCGCTACCGCGTAAGATCGTTTAAAATAATGATCAATGATACGGATCGTGACTCAGAATAACCGAGCCGAGAACCGATAAGATTTTCTTTATGATTTTTGGGACAAGACCCGGGATCCGGCTCATTGAGTCGGATCTTTGTGCTGATTTGGATCTGGTGACCCGAATCCCAAAATAGATCCGTCTTGCCCACCACTACATGTATCTATCTTAATGGGGTTTTACAGTAAGAGACAGTGTTGCCAACACTTGGATCATTGAGTCTGCTAGAATGACAGCTGCATTATGCCATAAATATGCCAACAAAGATGTCAAATTTTTAATATCTATAGGGAATAACGGATAATCAAATAAAGTGTTTTAAAAACATATATTTTTAAATAACGTATCGGCGCACAAAGCCAGAAGGCTGCAGTGTAAGAAGCTTGGGTCCACATCGAACCCGATCCCCGCCTTTAACCAAATAACGTATCTACATTTCCCAATCATGATTAAAATTTAAATAATCCTCTTCTTTTATGGAGGGTACAAGGTCGTTTTTTAAATAAGTTTCCTTTGATTTTATTTTATCTAATACATCCTTCGGAAATTCATACTGGTGGTAACATTTATTAAGGCGATTTAGGCCACACCTGATATAAAGCATTTAAAACATTATCAGATTTAAGTCTATTTCGTAGTTTATTTTTAATTATATTTAACTACCTTTTATGAAAAATGAATATTCCTTTTTAAACAAAATCACAAGATACCATTGACCGTTTACAAACACAAAAGTCACAGAACACAAATAAAGTTTAGAAATGAAAATGAATGGTAATTTCGTAATAAAGCTTATTTCATATAGACGCGAATAATTCGCAATTATTGCGAAACGCGAATATTCTCTTTTATCTCATTGGCCAAGTTCAAAATTAATTTAGTGTAGTAGCCAATAAGAACAGTATGCCAAAGAGCGAAACGGCAACGGAATGTCAGATGACCGAAACTAGCTGATGTTTCTCTGGTTGTAATCTTAAATAACAAAAATCTCTCCAGTCGAAATAGTTTGGCCAGATCATTTTTTGCTAGATTTCTGCTAATTTTAAATGTAGTATGCTAGGTTCTTGCCAGTTGCTTTTTCATAAAAATGAGTTGCCAGATAGAGAGGCATTATGCCAGATCTGGCGTAAGTTATGCTATGTTGGCAACACTGGTAAGAGACTGTCATGGGAGGGCCGAAATCCAACTGTAAACATTTGACTACGTATAGAGGGTGAATTGGGGAAAATGCGTCTTTGGGGTAAATGCGTTCTCCGACCAATATTTCTAAGCACTACGCTTTTTAATCAGTCTGGCAAGAGCACTTCAACGTTTTTGAGGTAACCTCGGTCGGTTCGCGGTAAACGAACCTCCCGCATTCGACGGTCGACAGTAATAGGTGTTAGATGAAGCGGCCGTATAGTTGCGCATTAGGTAAATTGGTGGCACGTGTGTAAATTTCCACATAGTAATACAATTTTAAAAAAATAATTGAAAAAAAACATATAGAGGTAAGTAACAGTTGCTAATGTCATGGATTTTAACCAATGTTTAAGTAACCAATCTCTTTTTATACAGTTAGTCGCGGGGGCGCATTTACCCCGAGGTTGTCCTTGCTAGGGGTAAATATCACGTAAAGTGCGCCCCAGGGAACAAGAACAAACCAGACTGTTAATATTGAAACAGACCTTTCTACACGACAGTACCAGCAGCAATATGGATTTTAGCAAAGACGAAAATAGCGATTCCGGCGAAATTTCCGTAAACAGTTTTTGTCTTGTGAAATTTACCATGAAAAAACAAATTAAATACTTCGCTGGGAAGGTTTTGAATAAAGTGGGAGCCGACGATTACGAAATTAAGTTCTTGCGATGTAAAAATAAAAGATTGGGACAGTTTAGATGGCCAGATGTAGAAGAAATATGTGTTGTCCCTGAAGCTGACAATGAACGGAAGCTCCCGCTTTCGATTGAAAAAATACTATTCAAGTTGATTTTGGTGCCTATTATTTGTATTAGCTAATAGGATTTGTCATATTGCTTTAGAAATTAGTTTTTAAGTTTTTATTTCCTTTTCACAAAGAATAAATATTCTTTCTACTATATTTTTTGAGTTACCGTATGTTTCTGTAATGTTTATTGTTATTTTCTTAAAAAAAGATTTTAAATAAAATTTCAACAACATTTTTTATATTTTTTTTTAAACCGATATATATTTATTTCACAGATTTAAAAAAATACAGGATACAATTTATATAGCATAATCGATAACGCACATATTGACTAAGTGTGCATTTACCCCATTCATATATAAACGTAAACACCTAATAAAATAGACCCGCGGTGGGCACTTACCCCATATTCCTTGACAACCAAAAAAAATAAAGCTGTAAAATATTTTGAAAACTTACCAAAATTGGTTATATAAATACAATTGATTAGTCTTTAGCTCATATATCATACTCTAAAGCCAAAAAGTTCTCAACTTATTTCTAAGATAAGATATGATGTAGTTAAGTCAAATTAGCGCATTTTGGGGGTGCATTTGCCCCACTTCACCCTACATGTGTTATATTGGGACAATAAAATAAGAAATTATCGTTGTTCTGCCATAAGAATAAATACCACTATGGCTTCCTTAGGGTAATGTGTAACTCACAAGTTTTTATAGCACCTGGTATGTAATACATGTATATTTATCTAGATATTTATAAAAACATGCATGGAAAAATACAAAGCAAATGTGTTAAGCATAATCGTCATTATTTGTACTTACGATTAAGGTTGGCTCTTCTAAAGGTTCAAATGTCAAATGATCGCCAACAAACCGGGCACATTTCTTCCATGTATTTAGCTCCGAGAATGGCAAGGTAGTTGGACGAATCGTGGTACAAACCATTTTCTAAACATAAGAAAACATATTTCTTTTAAACATTAAGCATTTTACCTAATGAAATACATTCTACGAAACATAGGTAGATAGATAGGTTGAAACGTTTTTATTTTCGACTTGGCGAAGGTCAGCAACAGCTGTTTGTTTAACCGAGTATGTATAATACATTTACAAAAATTTGAATTTAACACAGAAAAAATACTAAATTCAGGAAATATTACCTGAATCTAATTATAGAAAAAACTTTAAAATGGCAACTTAAAAAGTAATAAGATATTGATCTTACAATCTTACACATATTTAAACATAATTCAAACATAATTTTCCAGCAAAAATCTACGATATTTGGTGCTAAATGAATTCGAACTAAGATTAAGGATTTTTTTACATATATCAGCATTGTAAACTTTAGAAGCAGAAGCTATATAGGGAAACCTACGTTGAAAAAGGGCAGTTCGGTGTTTCGGTACATTTAAGAAACTGTTGTACCGTATTAAACAATCATGTGTGGAATGCCGAAAATGAAGCTTTTCACGTATAGGTATTGGTGTATACCACTCAAGAGCAAAAGATATAAAAAAAACATGCAAAATGCAGTTTTTGTCGGTCTAATATCGCGTCTACTATGTTAAGCCATTTCAGCTCAGATAACGTGCAGCTGACATGGGGCCGTATTCATAAAAAAATAGGTTATGCTTATGCTTATATATACTTGCAGATTATAAAGTAAATCCTTCAGCTCGCATTCATAATATTCCGAGTAATGCCTTATACTTATAGAGTACGAGCATATCCTTCCCAAAAAAGTATTTGTTTATTCATAAACGTTACCTTTTACTCTAAATAAAAAGGATATCCTTTAATAATTTGGAGTGTGGTCAGTAACAGACTCAGTCGTGTAGGTAGTGATGAGTTGTAGCGATGGCAGATGTTGTGGAACTGAGGGAGATTAAACACTACAAGCAGCGTTTATCAACACTTGTTCGTGATTACAAAGAATTATACCGGTTTGAAGAGGAAAATGTGCAATGGCTTGCCAACACATTTTTGAGAATAAATGCTGAAACTCGAGGAGGTGCGTTATCATCCGTTCTAAAAATGAAGAAATGTTTGCGCTCAATCTCAGTGACCCTGGGTATCAGAAATGCATTGGTCAAGAACTGGGTATAAGTGAACCTACAGTATCTCATACAGTGACTGCCGTAATTGACAGCATAGTTGCACAATTATATTACTGCATAAAGTTTCCGTCTACTAAAAATGAACTTATGGATGCGAAAGAGTCATGGCAAAGCAAGTATAGGTTTCCGACAGCAATAGCAGTTGGTGTAGTTGACTGTACCCACATAGGAATACTGAAACCAAATTGCCATGGTGATGAGTATGTCAACCGAAAAGGTCATCCTACACTGAATGTATAAGACACTTGTGATGCAAGAGAAATGTTCACTAGTATGGACGTTAGTTGGCCTGGATCGGTCCACGATTCAAGAATATGGAGAAATTCACAAATAAGGGTTCATTTACAAAATAAAAACATTATGGTATATAGCCGTGGCTCATGACTCCATTCAGAAATCTCGCTCGAGGTCCTGAACTAAATTATAATAATAAAATTTTTAAAAAAGACATAGTGATTATTGAACGTTGTTTTGGTCAACAGAAACGTCGATTTCATATTTTGCAATATGTTTGCCGAGTGAAATTGGAAAATGTGCCAAAAATAATTGTTCCCTGTATTGTGCTTCATAACGAGGCAAAATCTTTAAAATACATCGATTTTGAAGCACCTGAAGAAGAAGTGCCAGAAGAAGATGACAATGATAATGACGAATTTGATCTACCTCTTCGCCAGCAAGGACAAGAAGTCAGAGAAAATTTGAGCATTGTAATAAACAACTTTGATAATTAACTGTATAAAATAAAAGTTCAAATTTAATTAAGTTTTATTATTTACGCCATAATAATATCAAATCATTTTGTTTTTTAAAAAACAAAATTCGAATAATTATAAGTTTATTCACATACCCTTTACTTATTCTTGGAGGATATCCTTGCAAGTATAAGGTAATCATTATGAATACGAAAAAAAAAAGGAAATGCTTATACTCCTACCTTTCTCTTCAACTCAAAACCTTATACTTCTACCTTATACTTATAAGGATATCCTTCAGTTTTATGACGGCTTCATGGTCTCTTGTTCGCAGTCCATAAATAAAACGAATAAAATAATTCTGAACCCTTTGTAATCTCGTTTTGCATTGAAAGTCCAGACAAGGCCCTTATACATAACTACAATAATTAGAGTGAGAGAGAACAAGAGTTTCACACAGTGCCTTATTTAATTATTGAGGTCTTAAGACGTGCTTATTTTTATATAAGTTTCTGAGAGAGAAATACGATTTCTGAAGAACTTTACCTGACTTCTAAACCGAAGCTTGCTATCAAAAATAACCCACAAATGTAATACCTACTGTATCAGCCATGACCACATTCATGTTTTCAGCTGCATTGACAATCGGGTCCAAAATAAATTATTGCGAATTTTTTAGGATTTAACTTTAAACCAATATAATGTTAGCGTAAAAAAAGTAATGTCTATTTTTACCCTAATATCCCCTAAGGATGTATATTGAAGTGACTGAAAATTTTGTGTTTTTTGTATATTTCCAATTTATTAGACGTTTCTGTGCTTGAAATACTCGGTTTATGTTAACTGCTTAAGAATGCTTTTTACTTGATTCTGACGCTTACTCGCTAAACGTAGGTGCTTCAACATGTTTGTAACCTATTTTTTTCTGAATAAAGAGAATTTTGAATTTGAATTTGAATTTGCCTGTCCCCACAGAAAAATATTAGAGCTAAGATGAGGATAGGCTAATGCGTAGTAAGATGTTATTTCAGTAGGGACAAGCACACTGTGTATCTTAACTTTAGTATAGCGTAGTAAAAGCTTGTGCCAATTTTGAGCATATACATGATCCAGTTGAGTTGCCCATGATAGTTTGGAATCAAGATATGTTCCCAGAAATTTGGAAGAGGATGCCGCCTGGTTTAATTGCACTTTAAGAGAAGTTTTGAAGAAAGGAATGTGAACCGTTTCGTCCTCGTTTAGTATAACTTAAATCGAAAAACACCATCTGTTCGTTTTTAGGCTAAGTTGAGCGTTCCTTTTATTTAAAAATTTAAAAATGGTAGTTTTTAATGTCTGGTATTAAATATAAATGAAAAATGTTAATCGGCGTGCAGACAAAGTTTTAAAATTAAAAAACGTTTTTCACCTACGCTGGGATTCGAACCCAGAACCTCTCGATTACCAGTCGAACGCTCTCCCAGCAAAGATTTTTCCTCCCCCCTTGCCGCGGTTAAAAGTACTTGCTATATGTCCCCTTTTTTTACTGTGCTTTGCTGTTTAAAAGAAGCAAATGGAAAATACCATATATTTTTCATATATGATTAGCGTAGTTATTTTGGTTACTTTTAAATAGCCAAGTCAACGGCTAAGTTGAGCGCTCCTTTTAAAAATTGAACTCAGCACGACAGCAACGATTTTTGAAATTGTGGCAAAGTTGAACAATTTGGTGCTTAATCAAATATCTTTTACAAATTTAGGAAATTCCTAGTCCTTCTCGAGATATCTGGAAAAAAGCGAAATTTTAAAAATTGGTTTTTATTTTTTCCTGACTTTATTTAAAGAAGAATATTGAAATGAATTGGACTTTCTCATTGCCACTTTTTATTCTTTACAAAATGGCATTATCAGATTTTAAATCCGACGTTTCGATGTTTTGGGCCCATTATCAACTTCATTTTTTTAAATATGGACCTGGATAATTTACCTCGGATATCGAAAGAGCCTATCATTCTAAAAACAGACATGTATTACACTTGTTGGGTTATTGCACGTTTCGATGAAAAATTGCATCAGCATCATCATCTGCCTCAAATTTACTCAAAAAATATTCTTTGGGGAAAAAAAAATATTATGACACCAAATAAGTTAACACAATTAAGAGAAATATTAATACAACAAATTAATTATTTGTATTATCTTATTAAACGAATAACAAAACTTGAACAGCAATAAACAAACCCATAAAAGATATTCAAATTGTAAGCCTTCAGCTTCAATGCATTTTGCACTAAGTCTTTGCAATTTTAGTATTGAACGTTGAATGAACCTAGCGGAAATTGCTCTAATTTTCTAATTAAGTTTTGCTGTAGTTCATTTATATCATTTGGTATCTATATAGTCCAGCGGATTTATGTCTGGACTTCTAGCAGGCCATCGCACGGGTCCCTGGTTTCCAATCCATTTATTGGGAAACAGTATATTAAAATAGTTTGTAATAATCCGTCCAGTATGAGGAGGAGCGCCTGTTGCCACCATAACTGCCGCAAAATAATCAGAGGCTCATCTGCGAGCTGCTCAAAAATATGATTTAATATTCGCTCTCTATACCTCTCAGATATTAAGCTACCCTCGTATATTATAGGACCAATTTTATTCCTCCACATGTCCACCCATACATTAAATGATGTTCGCCCCTGTGGTCTCACTTCTTGATGTTGTCGGGGATTGTCTATTGACCAATAATGTTCATCATTATGCCGATTAAATAAACCGCTTGTTGAAAAATTACACTCGTCGGTCCAGATTACCTTTGACAAAAAATTGTTGTCTTCTACAAGTTTATTTTGCAGCCAATTGCAAAAATCCAACCTCCGGATATCATCACCAGGTCTAAGAGTTTGGCTTAGATGTATTTTGTAAGGTCGATATTCGTTTGAATTTAATGTTCGCCATATTCGCATTCTAGGTGTTTGTCAGGGCCGAATTAAGGTCGTTTGACGCCTTAGGCCAGACAAATTTTGGCGCCAATTTTTTTCAATTTCGAAATGGATTTTAAAAAATTGAGCGAGTCATGATACGGATGATCAAATTTGGGCCTAAACGTAATCTCTTAAAAATATGTTTTTCAAGCAGAAATTTGCGCGTTTTGTTGAAGAAAAAACTCATAGATTAATTTAATTGTAATAATCGTATAATACATGTAAGTACTCAAAGTTCAAAAAAACTAATCGACTAATCCAGCTAGTTAGGATACAAAAATATAAAACACATAAAAACACAAATTCAGCGCTAAGAATCAAATGATATTGGTAGATTGGTTTCTTATAAATACACAAAATGATGTAAACTAAAGTATAGGGATTACTTCTAAAACATCATTTCAATAACGACTCGTTATTAAGGAAATCAATGACATCAACAAATAAAATAATATAGGTACATGTAAATGTTCTGAGCAAAAAATATAAAGGTAATAAAGGAACAGTTTTCGTGGCCCAATGCCCAAAAACTTTTATTAAAGGTAATTTTAAAAATAACGACATATTTTTAAGAGTATTAAGATACTAGAAATAGAAATGTTTTTTTCGACATTTTTTACTCTAGAAATTTTGAATAATGTCGTCGAAGGAAGTTGATTTCACAAGATCTGATAGTCTTAATACTTTAATTTAGAATATTTTTATTTAGATTGGAACGTGGAATGTCCTTTACACTTTATAGGTATGATAATTAGCACTTATGCCATAGTTTAAATAGTGATTTAAATGTATAAAATAATAATTATTATAGGTACACTGAAATTCGTTAAAAAGCCGCGGCGCCTATTTCGTTCGTGGCGCCTTAGGCCATGGCCTATTTGGCCTAGTGGTTAATCCGGCCCTGGTGTATGTAGCTCATTTTCAAAAAGCCTAGTTGAGCTGCGAGGTGCATTATTGACCTTAAAATAGAAAAATATGAATAGCAAAATTAAGAAAACGTTCATTACAGATAATCGTACCGTGTTCAAAATATTTTCCTCTTCATCTGCATCAATTCGACGACCGTTATTTCTAGGCTTGCTGAAGCTTCCGAATTCCAACAAGTTTTTATTCAATTTAACAAAAATATTCTCATGCGGTTGCACTCGTTCGTGATATTGGATTGTTCACAAGAAATTCTAGAGTTTCTATTTGAACTGTAATAAATGCGTAACATATCACGCTTTTTCATATTTAAAAACATATTTTACTGTGAAACACAAAAACAAAAAATACTTCAATAACTAACAAACACGTCAACACAAGTCTGCCATAATGGTTTAGCGTATAATGTTTTGTTTCATAGCCACCTTCAATTTATTATTTAAATTTTGTCTGATTTTTCCTTATAAAATATGAAGGCAGATATAGTTATGTTTGATGATGACATTTTTCATCGAAACGTTCAATAACCCAACAAGTGTGATACATGTCTGTTTTTAGAATGATAGGCTTTTTCGATATCCGAGGTAAAATATGCAGATCCGTGTTTAAAAAAATGAAGTTGATGATGGGCCAAAAACATCGAAACGTCGGATTCAAAATCTGATAACGCCATTTTGTAAGGAATAAAAAGTGGCAATAAGAAAGTCCAATTCATTTCAAAATTCTTCGGTAGATAAAGTCAGGAAAAAATAAAAACAAATTTTTAAAATTTCGCTTTTTTCCAGATATCTCGAGAAGGACCAGGAATTTCCTGAATTTGTAAAAGATATTTGATTAAGCACCAAATTGTGCAACTTTGCCAGAATTTAAACATGTTCGTATCTCTTATAGTTTCCGAGATCCCAATGGTCACCCTCGAGTTTGGGACACCCTGTATATACTGGACTCGTTATCCCAGTAAACACAATTACGTAAAATATATGTAAAATTTATATAACCACTTTACTCGGTTATGTAAATTTAAAATACCAACAAGGTCATAAGAAAGTAAAATTTAACTTAAATCTGCCGTACCATGTCATGCTTTTGGGCATGTTAAATTTATAGCACAGTGATGTAAACTGTGTTATGTAACTCATGTTATGTGAATTTGATATAAATTATTTTACATAAATGTAACATAATCTGGCCCAAATAAGTTACATAATCATTACGTAAGGTGGTGGACTTTATTTTTTTTGCTCCTACCTTTATTAGAATAACCTTTTCAAATTAAAATATTTTTGTTTGTAAAGTCTTTTATATTGGTTATATTTATAAAAAAATTAACTTGCACACATAAAAAATGATGGTCTCCCTGGATAATTTTTCCCAATTGGTAGGACGACCTAAAAAAGAACAAAAAGTATACAACAACACAAAACATAAGATATAATTTCTTTGCCAAAACTGTATACTTTCGAATCATGCTCGCCAATAAAAAAAATCTCAGAAGCCTTACCCAAACAGCACAGTACGTACATAATACGTACATTTTAGGTCCATATATTAGGTCATTACGTCCAGAGCCCTAAATTGTACGTTTTATGTACGTACATTGTAGTTTGTCTTATGTACGTACTTTACAATACCTTTAGTCTTATGTACGTACATACTTTTAATTCACAAAACCTAACATTGGCGCTGTTGTCGCTTGATGATTCTCCAGCTGCCCGAGTAACCACGATCGTGAGTAACCGGGTTCTGGCCAGTGGCGGCTCGTCAGATGAAGTAGGTGAAGGGGCCCTTCACCAATAAAAATAAAACCAGGAGGAAATTTTTTCGACAATATTAAATATTAAATGTACCAATACAGCTACCTTAAAAAATAATAATTAATAATATGAATTTAATCCGAATGCAGCTATGCATAATTATAATATGGCCACGGTTAACTCCGATAGACAATAATAAATATTATAAACACTTGTGCATTTTGGCGCAACCCGGCCGACCGCCTCGGTCGAATCGAAAGGTCAAAGCAGCAAGTGAAGAGCGGCGAAAACCCAACATACTGAACGTACAGTCAAATGGCTTGGATTTCCACCGTCGCCATGGTTACGTGACGTCAGTCAGACGACAGCATGTAAGAATTATCTGCCTGGTGATTGAAGCGCACAGGCTTGCCAGATGTGGCGATAAATCGCCATTTTGGCGTTTTCTATAGGGCAATTGGCGCCTACTTTTCCTATTTGGCTATTGGCTCCAATATTTGGCGGTACAAAAATTGTTCTTGTTTATTTTTGGCGATATCACTAGCTCAATTATTAATTCTACACCAATGACTTTTATTTACTAATATTTCGATAACCCTTATTTCACGGGTGTAATGTATGTTGCCTACGATGAATACGAACTTTATGAAGTTTGCAACGAGTACAACAAACACTATGACACACTTAAACGACGGATGTACAAGAAATTAGAAAGAGATAAAATATTATCTAATGATTGGTATAATGATGCGAGAATGAGAGATAGATGATTGATTGATTAGAATAGATTGATTTGATGGCGATAGAATTATTTCCCCGAAATTCCAAAAACCAATGTTACCAATAATACCAATTACCAAACCATAATAATACCATAGTACCATATTATAATGCCGGAAAAGTTGTGGAAATTTTTAAATTGTGGTCCAGATTCCGGAAAAACAAATGGGAAAACACGAAAAATATTCCAGAAAATACAGAAAAGATTGGGAAAGAGAACGCTGGGCGGTAGGTATGTACCTTTGCAGGAATATATTTTTTGTTTCTGCCCACTTTTATATACTAAACAATGCCACAGTCCCCTCCAAAAAGCTGGCTGTGCTACTGTGCTAATATATTTATTTAAGATCATTTAGGACCAGTTTAACTTAATATTTTGATTTGTATTATTGAAGGTAGATGGCGCACCATATTCAACGCATTGGCGTACAAAATAATTTAGAAACAATTTTTCGTTTTTTGTAAAAATAAATAAAAAAAACTTTTGCATATCTCTTATTGCCAATATATTAAGCATTTAAGTCATATCATAATAATATACAGAATTTCTGGCGATTTTGGCGATTTTAAATAACAATATTGGCGTTACTGAACTCTGAAAATCTGGCAAGCCTGGAAGCGCATCTAAAAATAGATCAGTCATATGCACT
The DNA here is from genome assembly GCA_963969555.1 of Polydrusus pterygomalis. Taxonomy (NCBI): domain Eukaryota; kingdom Metazoa; phylum Arthropoda; class Insecta; order Coleoptera; family Curculionidae; genus Polydrusus; species Polydrusus pterygomalis. The sequence continues at coordinate 34,926,804 of OZ018375.1, read as the reverse complement.
ATTGTTTTAAGTATTGGTTCGGGTATTTATTTTGAGTCGACGCAAAACTTACGGCGTTTTTACGTGATTTATTGTGTGTTTAGAAAGTTTTGTTTTTAATTTTCAGTTAATTCAGTAGACCTAAGTACTTAGTTTAATTTTTATTGTGCGTTTAAAAATGAACCCAATTAATGACGTAGTTTGTAATTTGTTAGAAACTCCATTCAGTCGTTGGACAGATGAGGATAAAAGAGACGTTTTGGTACACGGGCGACCTACTGGAATTTTAAACATAGATTTAAAAAAAGTGGCAGATCCTATAAGATTAATTTTAAGTGTTCCTGGTTTTCAGAGTATAATTGGCTATGTAGTAGTGCCGCCTTACAAAAATTGTTTTGTTGGTCGTGTTTACTCTTTTCGAATAAACATTGCGTTTGGAATAGGGACGGATTTGCCGATTTTTTAAATATTACTCGATCGTTGCGTAAACACGGGGATTCCGGAGAACACTTAAAATGTCAGTTAATGTTAAGAAATTTTGACCGAAATCAAAATACTATTGCCGATGCGTTAAAAGAAAATGCTAGACTATATAAAGCCAATTTCAATGAAAAAGTTCGTTTGAACAGACTTTGTTTACGAGTAGTTATTCGAGCAGTTTTGTATCTAAGCAAACAAGAGTTACCTTTTCGCGGACATGATGAGAAAATTGACTCAGTAAACAGAGGTAATTTTAAGGAGTTATTAAAGGATTACTTTGAAATAAGCCCTTTGGAAATTAAAAATCAATATGAAAAAATTAAAAATGTTTTTAGTGGGGAGTCAAAAATAATACAAAATGAATTAATTGATTGCATTGCTGGTTATATTACTGATCACATTAAAAACGAAATAAATGACAGTCCGTTTTTTTCCCTCCAAATTGATGACACTACGGATATAACCCAGACGTCGCAGTCTTCAATAATAATAAGATATGTAAATTCGAAAGGGTTGTTAGTAGAACGTTTTCTAGGATTTTATGATGTAAGTGCTGGTAGAACAGCTGATGATTTATTCACTATGGCAACCACAGTTTTGGAACCTTTTGATTACCAACACAAGTTAGTAGGACAATGCTACGATGGGGCTAGCGTTATGTCTGGACATTTAAATGGACTTCAAAAAAAAATTAAAGAACACGCTCCACAAGCAGTTTTTGTGCATTGTCTGGCTCATCGGCTTAACCTTGTTTTGCAAAAGAGCTTTAAAAAAATATCCAAATGTCGAATTTTTTTTGCAACTATAACTGGGATGCCAACCTTTTTTCACAGTTCAGCAAAGCGATTATGCTCTTACTTCTACATCAGCGAGACGTATGCCAACAATTACAGATACTCGATGGTCGTCAAATTCTAAATTAATTACTGTGATTGTTCAAGACTGGGAAAAACTAAAAGTTGTATTTGAAAATATAGTAAATTCTGAAGATTCAGATGACAAATCAGTGCAGCAAGCTAACGGTTTTTTAAAGAATATGAACGATTTTGAGTTTGCGTTTTTAACAATAGTTTTTAACGATATATTTAATGCAACTGATATTTTATATGATGTACTTCAAAAAAAATCCCTCGACATTAATTTTTGTATAGCTGAGATTAAAAAGATTAGCCGATTATTGTGTGATAAAAGAAATGACGATTTTTTTAAATCACTTTTTGACAAAGCAAGCACAATGACTGAACTTGATACTTCGAAAAGGTGTGATGTTGGTCTGAGGAGGGATGCCATAATTACCAAATATAGAGCACTGTTTTTTGAAATAATTGATCACATATTAAAGGAAATGAATGTTCGATTTCAAGATTGTGATAAATTAAAATTTGTATGCTTAGCTGATACAACAAAGTTCGAGACCTACAGTTTGTCTTTTCCATCCGACGCTTTTGAAAATTTATTAGTATTTTATGGAACAAGATTTACAAAACATCAAAGACTCAAAAATGAACTTTCTTTATTATATGCCGACGAAAATTATAGAAATATAAATTTGCAAGAACTTATTATCAAGTTACAAGAACATAAAGACATTTTTATTGAAGCTTGTACGTTATTTTGCCTGATTCTTACAATTCCATCGACGAGTGTATCCGTAGAGAGAAGTTTTTCGTGTTTAAAAAGGTTAAAGACTTTTACAAGGAATTCCATTTCACAAGAAAGACTTTCATCTTTGGCTGTTATCTCACTTCATAAAGAATTTTTGTTGGAACTTATGGCACAAAATCCCTTTTATGACGATATTACTGACAAGTTTGCCTCGTTAAAGGACCGAAGAATCGATCTGATTTACAAAAACTAGCATGTAAGCACGTACCTAATAAAAATATAAATTAGTCAAAGTTTCTTTAAATACCCGCACTATATATAAAATTATTCATTGTTTCAATAATAATAACAAATGGTTCAAAAAAATTATATTAGTTATTATTGTGGTAATTTTTTTTTTCGTTTATAAGTAATAAATTATTGACCAAATTTGGGCGTGGTCCTAAAAATTTTTCGCCTGCGGCGCAATCGCCTGCGGCGGGCTTTTTACACCTCTGGGTACAAACTGCTATTATTGCGCTCTTCACCATTTTTCACAACCGCGAGCCGCCACTGGTTCTGGCGCATATTTTTTGACGTATAGAAGAGAAGGACAGTTATATTCTGACCTACTACAACGCTTCCCAAACTGCGCCAGGTGCTAATTGGAACAAGCCAGCCAGCCCACCATGTCAAAACTGTCAACTTTTCTTGTCCATGTTTTCTTCTCAGGAAATTAAATTCATTTTTTATTATCATTTTAATATTTAATACAATTCTATTAGTTTCTATTCTAGAAAACTTCGCCGATGTACAGGGTCATCCAACCAGGACTGAACAGGGGCCTATTTTTTTAGTTTCCCTGTATTTTTATTTAAACCAATATAGCCATTTAGTTTATGCTTTGCCGTAGAATCTCAAATTACCATTTAAAAAGCGATCTGACTTAAAACAAAGGAACTGTGGCGTAAAGTTGTTGTTTTTTCAATGGAACACCCTGTATATTATTTATTTTTATGAAACGCCCTTTTTTCCTGATTCCATAAATATATAGTTTGTCCATATTAGCTCAAACCGTTTTTAAGATATGAGCAATCAAACATTTAAAAAGCTGTATTTTAATGCATCGCCATTACGGGGATTTTCTTTTCCAAGGCATTCTAGACGTATTAAGCTCAAATGAATACAGCTTTTTAAATGTTTGATTGCTCATATCTTAAAAACGGTTTGAGCTAATATGGACAAACTATATATTTATGGAATCAGGCAAAGGCGTTTCATAAAAATAAATAATATACAGGGTGTTCCATTGAAAAAACAACAACTTTACGCCACAGTTCCTTTGTTTTAAGTCAGATCGCTGTTTAAATGGTAATTTTAGATTCTACGGCAAAGCATAAACTAAATGGCTATATTGGTTTAAATAAAAATACAGGGAAACTAAAAAAATAGGCCCCTGTTCAGTCCTGGTTGGATGACCCTGTATGTAGTTTTTCAGTTATTATTCCAGCCTACCATGCAGAGAATGCTGCAATAATCACCTGATAGTTTATGGATGTTTTTAGTACGTATCTGGTTAATGCATCCATTTAGTGCTTGCTTTTATACAGTATTTGTGATAACTGATATATTATATGAATTGAGACAAATTCCTGATGAGTGAGACGAGATGTAACCTAACATTACTTAGTTGATTCTAAACAGTTATTTTTTGTTATGGTTGTCAATGCAGTTTTTATTTATAAATAAACGTAGAAAAAATTATTTACGATAAAGTGCTTCCATCTTTATTTTCCAAATCTTGGTTAATATAAGCGTGCCTTTATTCCATAAAATAAATACTTTTGTGCGTCTTTTTGTTGATTTGATTTGTGATTTAATAATATTTATATTGAATCACAAATTGAATCAATGAAAACTCGTTCAAAAGTTTTTAATAAAGCGAAAAATGTATGTACATTTTATGTATTATTACAAACGTACATCGAACGTACAATATTTACGTACATGGAACGTACATTTTGGTGGAAAAAGTACGTACATAATACGTGTTATGTACGTACTAGGTACATTTATGTACGTCCATAAGACGTACTTTACGTCCACAAAGTACGTACATCAGACGTATACATGAGATGTACATTGGTTGTTTGGGTAGCTGATTTAAACTAAAATGAACAGCGAAGATAACATTTTAACTATTAAGAAATTTTCGTAGGATATCCTATATTATATCCCAACTGACGATGCAACATCCAGTATATTAACTTTTATAGGTAACAAAAGTTGATTAAAATTCAAAAAAATTTACTCAAACTGTACTGAAGTAGGTATACTTACTTTACTTCATCATTATTGGCTGATCCTAATAGCACTGGCACATATTCCATTATAAATAAAAACAGCAAAATGTATTTTGTGGAAAAGAAAGTAATTAATGTAATGTTGATGATCTAAATAAGTAATACTTCTTAGCAAGAAGTATAAAACTCTTGGACACTCTTGGTAGCAAACTGTAAAAGTTGAGGTTAGAATACTTTTTCCGTGGATCTTAAATTTATTCTTTACTAGCGTGTATCCGGCATGCGTTGCAACCCGCTGGTATAAATACAAACCCGAACAAACCCGATATATATTAGTACCCGACATGCCACTTTCTGAAATTGCACCCGTGCGAAGCCGGGGCGGGTCGCTATTATACATAAAAACCTTCCCCTTGAATCACTCTATCTATTAAAAAAAACCGCTTCAAAATCCGTTGCGTAGTTTTAAAGATTTAAGCATATATAGCTGGTAGGGGACGGACAGACAGCGACAGCGACTTTGTTTTATACTATGTTAAGAAGCTCCGCCCATTAACTGTCACTTTCGTGCGCTTTTATTGGCTCTTTTTATGCCCATAACGGAACTGGTGGGGTAGATAAATTATTTAACGTCAATGTTATATAAAACTGCCGTAACATAGTTTCTATAAAATTAAAGTAAAATGTTTTCTGTAAAATTTATATATTTTTCTTTATATAAAGGCTACGTCTACCATTTTACGTAAAAAGTATATTCTTCGGCCACATGTTTTTAGCTTTATATAAAAATTAACTAAATATTACATTAAACTAATAAAAAGTAGAAGTATATTCTTTTAAATTTACGTAAAATTTATGTCAATGTAACAGATGTGTTTACTGGGATGTTTGTCTACAATAATAAAGATTTGATATGTAACGATGCTAGCAATATGCGCACTTATATTTAACTAGACATATAAGTCTGACATATTGCCTGATAAATGTAATTTTACCTATGTACAAAAAAATGTTACCTATTCTGTTATCAAAATATATAACAGTCTTCCAGTAAGTGTACGAATATTGCCTCGTAGCCAGGTCAAGAATATTATATCCAAGTATCTGATTAAAAAGGCTTATTACTCTGTTGGTGACTTCTTTGACAATCCAGATAGATTAAGTCTTGAAATCACATGAGCTTGATTTCCGATTTTAAATTTTTTTTAAATTTTCTAATACTTAGAGATTTCTTTTCTCAGGGTTCTGCTGTGATAACTGTACACTGCACAATTTAATATTGTTTGTCTTGTGCGCTATTTACAACTTTTTTCCAATTTTTTTACTATGTTTTATAGCGATGTGTACCCTATACCTATACTGCATGTTAAATTTAATGTGTACCTATGTATCTACAGTGACGTGTAGGTATACTTTAACATCTTGCCACTACCTAACTTTGCTTTACTTAAGGTCTATGTAAAATAATTTATATTTTTTAAATGTATTTCTGTGAGTTAAACCTATTTTAAAATTATGTGTACTTTAATCTAAATGCTGTTACTATGATTTTTTGTTTTTATTGTTCTTATAAAATTATTCCTTATGTTTGTTTTAACAATGTTCTATGCCAATTGGTTTCTGAATAAAAAAATGTTTATGACTATGACTCCGACTATGTACCTACATGAAAGCAAAATAATGGTGCTAAGAAAAAAAAAAAAGGGTTCATAAAGTATTGAACCAATGAACCATAGTGTTATATGTAATTCGGACAAAATGGTGAACGTTTTTTTATTCCGAGGCAATTTTTTCTCATATTTTTATTATTTTTGAAAGCCACAAGTGTCACGTAGGTAGAACAACTTTTAGTTAAAGAAAATAAAACTCCTTCTTTTGTAGTTCTAACGATATAAAAAAAAATTTTGTGGAACATGCATTCTATATAATAATATGATGCTTTCTTCTATCGGAAGAAAATAATTTGGCCTAAAGGTTTTTTAAAAAATACCAATATTGTAAGCCTAAATATTGTAGGAAAAGCTTTCAAAAACAATATAGGTACCCACCTGCATTCCACATTCATTATCACATGCTAAAAACAGAGGTTTTCTATCTACATGTTGATGACAAAACTGCCTCCTGAAGTTTTCAGCATACAAAAGCAACAGTTTCTCTTTGTTACTATTCTTAAGGTAACTTTCGGGAAAGTTTGTGCGATCCTCAAAATTAACATTCGTTAGAACTGGCCAGCAAAGTTTTATGATACCTAATTCATTGGATATCTGCTTTAGATAGTCAAAAGTGATGTCGATGGGTTCTTGTAGTTTTCGAGGTTTATCTAACATTTTAATATATGATATAAGTTCAGGAAGTTTATTATCTTTGTCCTTAGCTGCTTCGTCACCATCGTCCTCTAGGTTTTCATTTTCTGTAGCACTTTCATCGCTTAGTTTTTGTGAAATATTATTCTCATCTCCTGATATATCCTGTGCAATATCCACACTAGCAGACTGAATTTTCGAGTCAACTGTCTTAACGCCGACGTTCGCGTCACTTTTTAATAGTTTTTCGGTACTTTTTAATTCTTTTTCATTTAGGGAATGTGCACTTTGTCTTATATCGGACATTTTAAATTAGTCGGTTAACTAAAAACTAAAAGAATACTATTTTTATATAATCAAAGTTATTCGCGTTTTACCGATTTTTCTCAAGTCCCAGCTAAAAATACTGGTAAAAGTACAATCAAAAAACACCGAGTAAAACACACAGAAAAAAAAAGGGTTTGTAAAACACAAACGTAATCAAATCAAAACAAGAAGAAAGAACGCACGTTTTTTATGGTTCCTATAGCAACCGTGACAGTGAAATTTTGGTTGCCGGCCAGCCATTTTTAACTTGCGTGTTTTGTTGGTTGCCAAATCGTAGTTTGTTTTTTTGACATTTTGGAACATGCGTACGGCGGAAAGGCTGCGAAAAAAATGAAAAATTCAGTTTCAGTTTGTTTTGTTGGTTGGGTGTTGGGTCACAGAACTACCCTTTATTTGAGTTCTGTGGAACTACCTGGTAGTTCTCTGGTTGGGTTGGGAGATCAAGAAGTTTGTAAATATATTTTTAAAATATGGATGAATTACGTCCACATCAAGATGAATTCCTTCATTTGGCTGAACTTGCTGGCATTCACAGTGATAAAGAAATATTCAGGTATTTTTTTATATTTTATTTGTATGTAGGTATTTATGTATGATAATATAACTTCTATTATTTTGAGTAAGCGCATATACCTATTATGCCTTTTCTATGAACTATGAACTTATTTTGTTTCTGATTAATGTTGTTTTATGGTTGTCTCCCAGCTTCTTTTACACAAAAATAAGGGTTGTTAACGATTTGCTCAGCCGAATTTTGCTACAGAAAAATAAAGTGTTTGAGCTAGTGTAGTCATCATTCGGGTCTAAAGGCCGTCGTCGGTTGGAATTGCTTCCTAACGTTTCGCTAGCACAAGTGGCGAGCTTCTTCAGAGGTCCTTCCATCTCCGGTGCTGAAAGTAGACCCCCTCAAAAACTGGCACATTCCAACCCTTACACATGTAACACCCACCACTTCTAGGGTCTAATAACTTACGACTTACGACCCTCCCACGTCGGTTGGCACTGCTACTTGAAGTGGCTGATGACAAGAACTCTTCTTTGCTGGGTTCGGAGAGAATCTGTGTTCACAACTAAGACGGATCACTTTTGGCGAGATAATAAGGCTTGTGAGATCTCAATGTTGAAGAATTTTTTATCGCCCAGATTTGTGGCTTACTATTCTTTATAAGAATTTATTTAAATTAAATTTCAGTGAACTTTTTGTGTTTTAAAACTATTGAAGAAAACACTTTTTTATATTTACTACTGTTTTTATTATTTTAAAGAAAAATCATGGGAGCCACCCAACAATAAGTTTTTATCAATACTTATAAAAACGAAAACCGTCAATTTATAAAAAATATTTTTAACTTTGGCCCACAAGCACTTACTTCTGCGGGGTCGTTGACCTTATCGATCCCGGATAGACGCACGTTGACCCACGGGTAAGGGGTCACAAAATACTGGACTGGATGTACTTTCCGCGAGTAACGCTTGAAACTTTTTCCGCGCCCGGAACTGGTAGTTTTTAACTTTCAAATTAGCTTAATATCAACTGACAATCAACTAACTCCTGCTGCAATCCCGCGACTTTTTATAGGAAAAGTCGCGCAGATTTCAAAAAAATTCGTTTTAGCGTGAACCTTTTTGTCACCGGTATTCAGGAATTAATTAACGTTATAATTACGTCACAATCTTCTAAGACCTTAAAACCCAATGCGAAATTTAGTACAATTTCTTCTAGGATGACTTCCATTTACTAAAGTAAGACTACCATACCTTGTAGCACATGGAAGGATTCCTACAGGACTTTTAAAGAACAGTAAAATACTGCGGCCATCTTGGAATGACGTTACCCCCTTTTGGTGTTAAAATAGTAAACTCTTAGAAGGTGTTGCGAAAATGTCATTTCTTCGAACCCGGACAAAATATCGCGCAGAGCGAGGATGACTCATATGGAAGGGGTGATATCGTAGGCTTTTTTCTAGGAAATCTTACGCAACATTTAGCTGGACCTGATCTTAGATCCCGGGCAAAATTTAGGTGTTAGTTTTTTACCGGGGCTCGCGAGCCTAAGAATGTTAACAAAATTTCTGCGGGTGCGGGAAAATAAGTTAAGATGTTTTATTCTACGGAGAATAAACGATGGAGTTTTGTTTTATTTTTGAATATGTGGAAGTTTAACAATATATGGAATCGGAAAAAGTGAGTTAAATTTTAATTTAAATTTTTTATTTATTCCAAAATTTTTCTACTGCCCTTTTTTGAATTTTCCCAAAAATTATTTTTCCTTCCTGTTTTTTTTTAAAGCAATATCCTCTTAGAAATTTTCCAGGCCAATAACTTAATTTAAAAAATATTATTTTTAATTTATTTAATTTTTTTTTTATCTTAAAAGAACTTCAGAAACCTCAGATAAAAAAATATTTATTTATTTTTTTAAAAATACTTGAAAAGTTTTCCTTTTCCTTAATCAAAATGATTTTATTAAATTTTAAATATTTTTGAAAATAATTTCCAAACTTAAAGAAATTTTCTTTTACTTAATAAAAAATAATTTTATTTATTTTTAATTGACAAAATAATTTCAACAACACTTAATAAATTTTTGTAGTTAAAACAAAAATTTATTAATTCAAAATTTTAATGAATACCTACCTATTACTCATCGGTAACGATATTAACTTTTCATTTATTCGGAAGCATAACAAGGTATCCCTGAGCACTACACACATTCCAAATCCCACAAGCAGCAAAAACTATCATTTGCATGGGAAAGAAAGAAAAAATCAAGTCTACTTCCAGCACCGGAGATGGAAGGACCTCTGAAGAAGCTCGCCACTCGTGCTAGCGAAACGTTAGGAAGCAATTCCAACCGACGACGGCCTTTACTTTAGACCCGAATGATGACTACACTAGCTCACCGACTGGCCGCGAAAGCCTAAACCAATTTGTAATAAAGTGTTTGTCTATTTAATTTTGCTTTTGTGCAAAAAGCATGGCTCGACGGCGACAGCACCACAGCACGACGTAACTGGTTAAATTTATAAAAAATTATCATACTGAAATCTATTTGGCATTAGAAAATAGGTATGTCGTTTGTAAAAAATGTTCAATATGCTAAGTAAATGCCTCGGTAAATGCATTTATTGCCGATAGCTTTTTTATTATTTAAAATAATTTCAAAAGGTGTCGGTGATGAATGAGAATGAAATACGTATTATGGTCTTGTTACCGATTTTCTAACGGCGGATCACAAAACCAGAAAGTCTGGGAAAGCCCAGAAAAATTTCATGTTCCGTCACCTTTTGCTTTGCGCGCCTGTCCTGCAGCCCCGGATCTAGGGGGGGGCCTCTGCACCGGACGGCATCTTTAGTGGGCGGCAAATGACATACAATATACACAAATATAATAATAAAATCTGCGCTAATTCGTACCTCATAATCGCCCAATCCGCAGGGCCGGATTTAGGCCTGCATGGGCCGACCAAGCCCGGGCTTGGGGCAGCAAACGGCAGTTTCAGCACTAAAAAGCGAATAAAAACGTATAAAATCAACTATGAAAAAAACTTCATTCTTTAGCAATTTTACATATTATAGAATCAGACTTTTTACGTGATCATTACAATCAAGTCAAAGATGACTTTGCCAGAAGGAAGCAAACCCTTGTAGTTTTTTGTATGTACCTTTTTGTTAAATTTGTAAAATATAAATATAGAGTTCCTAGACTTTATCAACAATAGCTTTTTCAATTTATTTATATTTTATTAGCTTTCATATTATTATAATATTTACTAGTTTTATTTACACTCTTGTTGTTTTGTATGTCTTTTTTGTCCCCATATTACTGTGTTTGTTCTTATAGATAACCCCTTGAATATTAGAAATTTGTTACTTGAGGAAATTAACTAACCACCACCTGTAAATCTAGGGACTTTACTAGAAAGTTTATAATGGAAATACACTCATTTTCAAAAGTCTTGCACCAGTTTGAAATTACATCTAGAAGTAAACAAAATTGTCATTCTAAAAATATATCCTTACAATTAGGTATTTAATTGTTTTTTACAGCATTTTAGAGTATGATGACACTTACCTAATTAAAGGTTATTAGGGCAAAAAGAAAAATACCAAAAATTTTTATTGCCAAAGTAACTTTATTTGTTAAACAAATTAGGTTATGTCACACGTCACTACTTTCAGTACCTTGTATTGCCTTGTAGCAAGGCATAAACACGTCTGTGCATGCCTCGTATACTCGTATGAGGTTATTTAGGTATTCTTCAGGAATGTTATTCCATTCTTCAGTAGCGGCTAGTATGAGCTCTTGAACGTTCATAGGTGGGTTCAAACGACGACGAATCGATCTAGACAAGTATTCCCAGACATGCTCGATGGGATTCATGTCCGGAGAAAGAGGTGGCCACTCCAATCTGTCAATTTCACCCTCCCGAAGAAACTCTTGGACGGCTCGGCTTCGATGTGGACGAGCGTTATCGTCCATTGATGAAATTGGGACCTGCTTCGTCTCGACTTGGTTGCACAATAGGCCGACGAATACGATCGATATAAATTTGGCCGGTCATAGTACCAAGAACATGAAACAAGGGGGTTCTTCTTCTGTACATAATTCCACCCCAAAACATAACACTCCCGCCTTCAAATGGTACCACTTCTCTGGCGAAAGCAAGTCTGTGTTGTGCTTCTCGTTCTCTCCAGACTCGACATCGACGATCGTCACTAACCAATCCAATCCTTGTCTCATCCGAGAACATTACATTTGACCATTGAGGCAAAAGCCAGTTTTGGTGACCACGAGCCCATTCTAACCGCGACCGCCTATGTCTAGGTAACAACCTTGGCACTCGTAGAGGTCTTCTAGACAGCAAACCCGAGGCAATAACCCGTCTTCTAATGGTGGCATTAGAAACGACTTGATGGTAAGTATGCTGGAATTGCCTTTGAAGACTGCTGACCGTTACAAATCTATTTCTCCGAGTCACTTGAGCTACATATCGGTCTTACCTTTCATTTGTAACTCTTGGACGCCCACTTCGAGGTCTACTTTCCACAGAACCCGTCTCAATGCGCCTTTGAATGGTCCGAGTAACCGTACTGTGGTCACAGCCTAATCTATCGGCTATTTGTCGATGTGATAGACCTTCTTCATGAAGGAAGATTATTCGCAAACGACTTTCATTACTAAGCGGATTTCCAGGCATTAGAGACTTTTTGCACCTCTTAAATTAATACCAGTTTTTAGCTCCGTTATGGTTAACTTTATTAAACATAACGAGTAGCGCCACTGTTAAAACCAGAGAATTTGCATCGCCTATACGTTCTGTCTGTAGTTATTAATTTGGCGCCGGCGCACCTAAACAAAATAACATACCTAACCTAACAATAATTTGATTAAGTTGTATATTTTAATGTAAAGCTACTATTGCTTTGGATTTTAATTAATTGCTTATCACAATTTTGATTCATAGCGATGATGCTTCATAACTTTTGTATGTTCCGGCAACCATGCAGTTTAAGCATAACCATAAGGATAACGATAAGCTCTTCCTTATCCTTCCGTAACTAACGGAGTCCGTTATGGTTATTAACCATAGCGGATCACCTTTCTGACATTGCGCATGCTCAGAATAACCATAACCACAAAAGAATGACGAATTAAGAGGTGCAAAAAGTCTCTATTGTTAAGACGAATTTTTAAACTCTGTTTATTTTAAACGATATGTACAAAACTACATGTTTTGCTTTACAATTTTGATAAGGAATAATTTGCTCCTTTTTTGGCATGTTTTTTCATTTTTGTAAAAAGAACATTATCAAGTAAATATCTACACTGCTGAAATTCAATACAAATAAATATTTTTTGTTTTACAGGGTGGTGCATGACTTTTGAAACTGAGTGTATATGAAAAAACATTTTTTGGCTTGGCACTTGGCACAGGCAAAATATTAAAAAAGAAGTAAAAAGAAAATATTCAAACAACTAACTTTAATGTAATTTAATTTTAAGAAATTTTATAGTAGTTGGATTGGTGAAATATCGGTGAATTCTTAATGAAATTTTGCGTGATCCGGAGTAATTTTCGAACCTGCATGGCTACACTGCACACTGTGCACAAACAATATGCCATTTCGCTCCCATGCTATGATTTATTTGCTCCTGATGTCTACCTACACCCCAAAGTAAAACACTTGTTTCTGAAGAAATCAGGTTTGGCGTTGCGCTCATATACTTATAAGTAGATAGCTATTACACGGTAGAATAAATATAATAATATAAATATAAAAATAAACATATTTTGTTTGTGCTCTGGCTATTATTGTGTAATATAATATTATACCATATCGTGGGCTTGATGCAAAAACTCACTAAGTCAAAATTGGTGACTTTTGAGACCTTTGTACATTTCACTAAGTCTGGCTCCATTCTACCATTTTAGAATATTTTTGATTCTAAAAACTCACTAACTCAGAAAACGAGCATACAAAATACACATTTTTATCATTTCAAAGAAACGCAAAGACTCATTTTTTAACATGTGCGTCAGCGTAGGTATTGTCGTGACAAAAATATGACAAGTGAGTTTTATGTGTCAAAACAGAGGTTAGTTTTCTAACCTTAAAATATTGTTTATTTGAAGCTGTGATTTTTGATTTGAAGTTTAAACAAACAATATTGTTAAAAGTTCATTGATAATCTGCATTTTATTCAATAAATTTAATGCTTTCTAACTTTTTAAAAGTGTTTTTTACTGTAATCCATTACTGAAAACCTCCTTAAGTTCAACAATTTACAATCACGAAAAAATTTAAAACTCATATAAATATACAGGGTGTCCCATAACTTATGGGCCGTAGAGTAACTGGAGATACTAGACACCAAACTAAGCCGATTAAGTCGTATAAGTTTTTTCGGATTGTTACTCGTTCTAGAGATACAGGGTGTTGAAAGTAAAAGTTTATTATTATTATTATTTATTTAGTTAAAAGTTTAATAAAGTGTATTGAGGTCAACGGTGGTCACTTTCAACATTTACTAAAGTGAGCTTCTTGTTTTTGTTCCACTGTTTCGAATTTATTGCTTTGTGATAAATAAAATATTCATTTAATTATGTACTATGTTTTTTTATGCTTTGGGATGTTTAAAGGAAATATCTCGAAAACCGTTAAAGATATTAAGATCAATCAGGTACACCTTTTTGACTCAGAAAATGCCCTTCTTTAAGAAACTTTTATTGAAAAAAACCTAATATCACAGGTAAGAAAAAAATCATAGATTTATGAAGCCCAATGTATGCAACTAGCGCCCTCTAGTGTGAAACTTAAAAATTTCCACAAATTCTTATTTCTTGCTCATAAAAACATAATACTGCCAACTTTCAATTCGATTCATTAAACCGTTTTAAAATTATGGCTTATTTACGAGAATAAACTTTTACTTTCAACACCCTGTATCTCTAGAACGAGTAACAATCCGAAAAAACTTATATGACTTAATCGGCTTAGTTTGATGTCTAGTATCTCCAGTTACTCTACGGCCCATAAGTTATGGGACACCCTGTATAAGTCGATTTTTTTTTTCGTTTTTATTTTTATTTTACGAAAAATAATATAAGTACAACTGTAAGAAAAGTATTCAAAGATACTCTATAGGTATAGGTATGTAATTTTATCTATTAGTATAAACAGAAGTTTAGAAAAATATAACGTTCTTTATGAATTAGATAACATAAGACATGAAATTTTTTTTAAATGCAATTTTCTCGAAATGGTCTATTTTGACTGCATCAAACCCACGATATTATACCCATTCCCACTGAAATACTCCACGGTCACATGGTAAGCCAACTGATCGTAAACATGTTTTAGGTGTTTGATACATCTTCTGAATATGGGTGTTAGTCCAGATGGAGTTTTTAATTTGTTGAAAATTATCAAGAAAAGGAAATTGGAACAACAAAGTAAATCAAAAAAATCTCATTCTCAAAGAATATCCCTGTCCAAACACAAATAAAAGATGCCATCATTCATTTACAATATACAATTAATGATGATCAATATATAATAATATTCATTATCAATACAAATGATCCAAATTTCAAAGAGGCAAGTTAGCTTTACTTGTTGGTTAATGATAAGATAAATTTATAGATGTTATTCATTCAATAATATCACAAACTACTTGGCAATATCAAGGCCAATCTTTGATGTGAAAAAGTAGAGTGAAATGCTCGATAAGGAAATAACAAATGAAGATATTGGAGGCGGGGAAAAAACTATGACTAGCTTACCAAACCAACATGCCTGAGTGAAATTACAGGTGATGAGAAACAGCCATATTTCATTATAATGAATTTTAACACCTAATTAATATATAATGTCATACTACCCCAATGCCCAGAGCATAAAACGGTATAAGTTTAACCCGTGCTTTGGTGGATAGCCCCCCTCCTTCCCTATAGATGATGGATGTCACCATATATATATTATTGCGAAGCGGCCTTAGATCCGTATATACTTTACCATGAAAAAGGGCCTTGGGCCAAATCTATTGCATCCAATTTTCTGGCAATCTAATCATCCAGTTATGTTGCCTGACAGGATTTATACATAACAGCATTTTTGCCATTTTTTATATAACTCTACTCTGAACTCACAAGTATTATTCCTATTTTATTAAATAAAAAATAACCCTGAATAGTTTAGCTTTATTTTACCCTATTCATTATTCCTACCCACCCATGGGGTTAATAATCAGTAGGTATCGTGATTGTTTACATTAGATGCAGTCAATCACCACCACCGATTGTTATATCGGTGGTGGTGAGTCAATGCAATTGCAATAAAAAATTGCCTCCAGGCATGCGCTTTGGTGACTTTCAGATCAGCTGATGCAATTTTATTTGCATCGCACGAAATTAGGAAATGTTCCAATTTGATTGCAAATAGCATGCAATTTTAGTGATTTTTCTAGTAATATTTTCAATACCAACCTGATAAGAAAAGTAAATATACCCTCTACAAAAGTATTTGTATTTTGAAGCGTTTGGTGTAGGTTTTTGTAATTTTCTTTATTATAATATATTTTTGAAAGTACAATATGTTTTACTTAACAAAAATCACAGAAACACTTACAGGAAAATCAACATAACCTCTTATTTAATCAGCTGATGTTTGGGTTGGTATTGGTAATATCTGTTGTCAAGATACTTGCTTGAAATTAATTGCTTCATAATGTAAACGGTCATGCAATGCAATTAATTGCCTCGCTATAAACTGCATGCAGCGATTGCACCTAATGTAAACAGGCTTTTTTTTTTAAATGTAAAAATAATAATATTCCTGTTTGTAAATACAAAAGCGCGCTGTCCGTTTTATGTTTCGCTTAGGTAGCGCAGATTCTTGTAAGTCAATATTTTTTTAAGAGAAAGTTCCATGTTTGTTTAAATAAACTAGGTATATAATAAAATAAACAAAATAGGAAAGTGTGTGTTTAGTGTATAGAAAGTACAGTCACTTTATAAGAGATTTTATAATACAAGACTGAATATTCCTCTTCCCATACCATCAACAACAGTACACAGGTTCAAAATTATTTTGTTTACAATGCACACAAATTATTTAATTACCTCTGGTAGAGAAACGGAACATTGCTAACTTCAAAACGTTCCGAAAAGAAGTTGAACAATTTGTATTAAATGGGGCTTATCAACACGCGGAGGGGTAGGTATCGTGTGGAAAATTTTTGATGTGTTTTAAATTTTTTGTTTCACATGCGACTGGTCTGGCAGTTTGCTGCTATTTGAATTTAGGAATTGTGTTTTAGTGATATTTATTAGTAGTTCTGTTAAGTGATATAAGCTTTATCAATGAGAATACCACGGCATATTACAAGTAATATGCCGTGAGAATACTTTGTACGTTGTACGATAAAAGCATGTTTTGATATGATATAAAAAAAAACGTTCTAATACCACAGAATATATTTAGGCTATATTCTGTGCTAATACTAATAAAATAATACTTGGCCGCCACGAAAAAAATTCTGTAGTGGCGCCATCTGGTGAATGGATGCTAAATTACATCAGTGTTTCGCTGGTTTTCTACTCACTTTTCATTTCTAATTTTTAGTCGTTTATTGTTTTGTGAGTTGTGTTTAGGTTTTATGATGCGCATGATTGTTTATTACGGTGATAAACAAAATTCCATTAATTTCTGAGAAATTAAAATGATACACTGAATTTTTGTTTTAACGCGATTTAATATAAACTAAGTTTTAAAGTTTTGTTATTTTTATTCTTAAAATAAAGTGTTAATAAATAAAAAGAGCCTAAATTCCAACGTACGGAACCGAAAGCTATAGTATGGCGGACGATCACAGCAGTGAAGAATCTGATGCTGAAAACCAAACAGAATTTGGTGGGGTTTTAAGCAAATGGACAAATTATATCCATGGATGGCAAGATCGTTACATTGTTTTAAAAAATGGCACATTATCATATTATAAAAGTGAACATGAAAGGGGATTTGGGTGTAGAGGAGCATTATCTCTTGCCAAGGCTGTTATCAAGGTATGTAATGTAATGTATTATGTTATAACTTAAATCCCACAATGATACATTTTTAAACAATAATATAACGTAATGCAAATTAGAGATTAGACAACAAACAGCAATTTTGTTGTAGCCTCATGAATTTGACGAATGCCGCTTTGATGTAGCTGTTAATGACTGTGTGTGGTATCTTCGAGCTGACTCAGTTGAAATTAAACAAAGCTGGTTAGAGGCCTTGGAATCATTTAGGGTAAGAACTGTGCCATATTACAATAATGACCTAAATCAGTTTTTCAGTATTCCAATAATTAATCAGGTCGTGGAAGCTGTCATGTGACTGTTTTTTCTGTCTTTGTGACCCAAATAGTGTCCGTTGTAGCTTATAGCCAACTAATAGAAACATGTTTTCTGCAAGATAATTATTACATACCTATTATTCTTGTGGTTTTAAAATAACAAAAATTGAAAGAATACCTACTTACATAGTCCTTGTAAATTTTAAATAATCAGTTAAAGAACTATTAAGACCAATGGATGAACCTCTTTAATATGTCTCAACATTTTTTGCACCTGTTTAAGTACTCTGCATGTTTGTGTTCCTTTGTAAACTCATAAGAGGCATAAAGTAAACAAAGTTCTCTTATGCTCTTAAGATGATCATACAGAAGGGTGTGTATACTTGCTTACTAATGTTTAGCACATCTTGTATCTAGTTATGTGTCAAACATTGTTGATGAATAATATAGGTATGTTGGACTTTTTTTAAAACTTTTCTAGTGAAATACGTCATATTATATAACTAGAGCTATTTTCTGCATTGCATCTCAGCACAAAATATTTTAAACAACTCTGAAATTTTTAAACAGAAGTAAGTAGTGTGTCTCAATCTTAAGTAATTCAGTGACAGTGGAGGGCTTAAAATGAGATTATTTTACATGTAGTGAATAACCCCTTAAAAAACATAAACCATCATATTAAAACAATAACATACACCATGTTTCTGTTTGGAATATGAATTATTATCATTAAATTGATTATTGTGGTAATTTTTTCTAAGATAGTGATGGCCAATAAAAATATTTAAAATTATTTTCATTTACTTAGGTTGAATCTGGATATGGAACAGGTTCAGAAACTAGTTTGAAAAGGCATGGCTCATCAGTCAGCTTGCAATCAAATAATCATAGCACAGCCTCTGGAAGTAGTTTTAAAAGGGGTTCCAGAAACTTACGTGAAAAGCTTGCAGAAATTGAGACTTACAAGGATATCCTTACTCAGCAAATTGATACTTTGCAAAAGTACTTTGATTACTGTGTCGATCATGATACAAAGAAGGTGTCTCCCAATAAAGGTAATATATAATTCTGTCTAATTAATTACCTTGTATCTCATGAATCAAAAACAATATGGCACTGCTGTTACTCGATCTTAAAAAACCTTTAATTAAGTCATGTATCTGTATTATTCAAAAATTGCCATTTGCCATTACTTCAATGATAAAATTCAATACCTATAGCCGAGGGGTAATTCACTGGCGAAAATGGTGTACAACTTCTAGAAAATACAAATGAAAATACGAGAAAAATGCAGAGAAAATACGAAAATACGAGTAAAATGCAGAGAAAATACGAAAATACGAGGAAAATGCAGAAGATACGAAGAAAATACAGAAAATACGGAAAATACGAAGAAAATATGAGAACAATACAAAAATTCCGAGGAAAATATAGAAAATACGCGCGGCAATCGATTTGGCAACGACGTAAAATTGTTGGAAGATGTGACAACGCTGCCGGGTTTTCGACGGATTTAGTGATGGGACTAACCAACGAAATAAGATTGTATTCTTATTTCGTTGGGACTATGGAGGGCTTTAGGTTAGGAGTCCGATCGCAATACATTGGTTTCGGGCAAAGTTTTGGATCGGTAAAGCAGCTTTAAAAATGGGCGTCAGGGGCGCATGTGTTCCTTTAAATCTGTAAAATGCATGGGTTCTTATGGGATAATCAACTGTTTTATTGAATTTAGTTAACTAAAACCCTCTACAGGCTGAGATATGTATATATTATATCTAATAAAGCTTATTTTATTAATTATTGGATAAAAATACCGCTGACGTCTATCAAAACCTGTAAAAAGTCAAACACTTGACTATCACTGCGCCGCGACCGGGAAACAGCGAACTAACTACTAAACAGGGACGTAAATTTAAAGAACAGCCATTTTCGATCGGACTCCTTCCTAAAGCCCTCCATAGTTGGGACTAACCGACTTAAGATTGACTTCTAAAAAAAAAAAATGTCGCCAGTTCCGTTATTATTACAAAAAAATTTTTCCCAATGGATGTTGATTTAGTAAGCCAATTTTGTTAAAATTACAAATTTTTCATCAGTGACTTATCCCGATGCACTGGCGAAAATGGTGTACAAGTTCTAGAAAATACGGAAAATACGAGAAAAATTCAGAAAATACAAGGAAAATACAGAAAATACGACAAAAATTAAGAAAATACAGAAAATACGAGAAAAATTTAGAAAATACAAGGAAAATACGAACAAAATTCGACAATATGGAAAATGGTGTACAAATTTTTCTCAGTGAATTACCCCTCGCCTATAGCTTATATAAAGATAAATTTAAACTAATATATTTTGAGTTAATAGATGTTGATTGATCCGAAGTATGTAACCAGAATAATGTTAATGTAGCAGTAAATAAGTTTTATGGTAATCTTTACACATTATTTGATGTTTGCATTCCATCAGCCAGGCATTCTAAAAGGAAATACCCAGTTTGGTATAATTATAAAATAATTGAAAATATTAAAAGGAAAGATATTATGTAGGTTTAGGAAAAAATTTAGAAAAACTGGTCCATGACAATGGAAGTTGAGGTATAAAGATTATTGGCAATCGGTAAAAACCCAAAGCACAACTGCATATGTTTCATACCAGGAAAGGGTGCAGAATGAATCAACAAAATTATTCCGACATTCCGTAATACCGTCCGTAATACCGTAAAAAGATGGATTAATAAATTTTTTTTTGTCAACAATTTACTTTTTTCTTGACTATAAAAAAGTTAAAATACACAAAATGTAAAATTCACTATGGCTGAAGGACCTAGGTCAAAGGCCAATCATTGGGTAACCAATAAAGAACTTTAATAATAATAATTATATGGTTATCAATCAAAACAAGATAAACTAAAATTTACCTGCCTATATTCTTAATGGTTGTGTGGATTCTTTTGTGACGCCCCTAAAACATATTTTTAACATTTGTTTACAAAAAGGAATAATGCTGCTTCACATTATCCAGATCGGATCCTTCATTGCAAATACTGAAACCGGAATTTGTCTTTGTTCTAACCATGCAATGAGTAATCTTTTTGACCAACTTGTATTTCGAGCAGGGTTGGGCAAAATTTGATTTTTATTAAAAAAATCAAAAATCATTGACTTTTTTTTTTTTTCATTTTTTTGATTTTTATTGATTTTTATTGATTTTATTAAAAATTTAACATTTTTCTCTCTTTTGAAATTAATACAAATTATTTTAATGTCGGTCGGTATACATTGAAAACAAAAATACAGAAACATAGAGTTTATAATAATATGTAAGTACCTACCTATTATATTTATATACCTACTACTTTTTTATTTCTTAAAAGCGCGAGTTCTATACACGATGTCCCATATAAGAATACACAGTACAGGGATCTCGCAAACCACAGGAGATACATAGATGGTTAAATTAGAGAAAAGTTGCGCTTGGCTACACCCTTTAGAGTCACGTTTCGAAATCTAAAAAAATCCGATTACTTCCGAAGATATTTGGGGAAAACCGAATTTTCCCGATTACGTTTTTATTTTTTTCTGACTCTATTTAAAAGGGTATGACAAAATAAGTTTTACATTCTTATTGCCACTTTTTCTGCTCTATAAGATGGTTTAATTAAATTTTTGATTCGACGTTTCGTTTAGTCGCAACCATCATCAACTTTGTTTTTTTAAATAGTCTGAAAATTTTGTGTTCTCTCTAAAAACTTTTAATTTTAATTCTAAATCCTACGACATATCGCTCCTTACATTTATCCGACGTTTTGGATGAAAAAATCATCATCAATATTATTTGATGATTATTACGCAGGAACGAAACGCCGGAACAAAAATCTAATTACGTAATCATGTAGAGGAGAAAAAATTACATGGGAATATGGTTTTTATTTTGAGCTATCTTCTTTTGTGAAAACAGAAAAAAATTAATTGCCAAAATTTCTGTTTTAAATTGCAAGAATTCGTAGATTCTGGCAATTAATTTCTGTTTTCACAAAAGAAGATAGGTCAAAATAAAGACCATATTCCTATGTAATTTTTTCTCCTCTACATGATAAAGTAATTAGATTTTTGATCCGAGGTTTCGTTCCTTCGTAATAATCATAAAATAATATTGATGATGATTTTTTCGTCCAAAACGTCGGATAAATGTAAGGAGCGATATGACGTGGGATTTAGGATTAGGATTAGAAATTTTAGATAGAACAAAAAATGGTGCGACTATTTAAAAAAACAAAGTTGATTATGGTTGCGACTAAACGAAACCTCGGATCAAAAATTTAATTAAACAATCTTGTAGAGCAGAAAAAGTGGCAATAAGAATGTGAAATTTATTATGTCATATCTTTTTAAATAGAGTCACAAAAAAATAAAAACAAAATCGGGAAAATTCGGTTTTTCTTAAATATCTTCGGAAGTAATCGGATTTTTTTAGATTTCGAATCGTGACTTTGAAGGGTTTGACAAAGCGCACCTTTTCTCTAATTTAACCATCTCTGTATCTCCTGTGGTTTACGAAATCCCCGTACTGTGCATTCTTATATGGGACACCGTGTATACTGTTGATTTTTGAAAATATTTTTTTAATATGTTATATTGTTCATTGTTCTGAATTAAAAATAAATAGTTTCATTAAATCATGATTAAAAAAAAATAAAGTGATAAGTAATTTAAACCATGATTTAAAAAAAAAATCAAGTTTTCACTATTAATCGCATCATGATAATCATCGGATTTCAGGCCAGACTTGGATATTTAAAGTTACATTATTCACAAATCCATTATCTGAACCAGCATGTAGAATAATATACAGTACACCCTCTGACGTTTTTTTTTTAACTGTATGAAAAGTATCATCTTGCCAACTTCGCCTAAAAGCCCCTTTACTGTATATCCAGGTTTCATCCAGAAAAACAGGTTTTATTGAGAGTTGCCGTTGTTCTTAAATTCTCTTAACAATTGTACTTGTTTTTGGGCTATATGAGATTGCTCTATTAAAATACGCCTGTTTAATGCACTACATTTACGCCATTTTAATTTTTGTAAACAGTCCGCAAATGAACCAGTGGATATTTCAACACCATCAATACGGTGTCGTATTTTTTGCGCCGAACGTTCTGAAGGAACACACTTTGATTTGCAAGTACATACTCGTTTTTTCGCGGCGAGGCTCGCCGTCAAATTACGGCCGCTCTTTTGCGGTGCCGCTTTGTTAGAAACCGAAGCTTAACGTTTAAAGAATTTTTAATGTTTTTAAAAATCGGTAGTAAACTTCTTAATTAAGTATTCTAAGTGAAAATTCCAATTTAATTTACTATCAAAAATAATTCCTAAGTAATTATTTTATTTTCATAACTTTAAAAATTTGAATGTCTTTATTTATTTGAATACTATTCATATTTCGTGGTAGGTTATTTAGGTTTAAAAGGAATATAATTTGTTTTATTAAAATTAATTGTTAACAAATTGTTATCAAACCAATTTCTTATAATTTTAAAATATTTTAATTTTATTATTTAAGTTTTCCCATTTGTATCGGTATAAAAAATTGTAGTATCATCTGCAAAACTATGAATTTGTCCATCGCAATTTATACTAAATAAGTCGTTAATATAAATATTAAAAAATAATGGTCCTAAAATTGTTCCTTGAGGAACACCATACTTTAATACTTTTGGATAGCTTTTTTCTTTATCTATTTGAACATAAGTTGGTCTATTTTTCAGATAATTTTTAATTAATTCTAATTGCTTTGCTCTGAATCCAATATTTTCAAACTTTTTTAACAGTAAATTATGGCTAACTGTATCAAAGGCTTTTGTTAAATCTAGAAAAATAATAATACAAGGTTTTTTATTATCTAGTGCATCATATATTTGTTCTGTTAGATAGCAAATAGCGTTTTGCGTTGATTTATTTTTTTTGAAACCCAAACTGTTTATTAAAAATAAAATGTATTTTTTCCAAATAATTTTCAATTCTTAATTTTAAAATAGGGGAGACAGACTCGAGATATTCAGGTAGATGCCGGAGGGTCGACCTTCTGTCCCAATCCCTGCGATTGGTCGATTTATGTTGTAACGTAGATCACTGGCCTCACAAGTGTTTATCAGACAGCGTATTTTAATTCAGTAAATATTTCAAAATTTTAAAAACTAAAACCATAAAAAAAAATTATTTATTAGATTATAGATTAGATTAGAAATCCCATCTTATAGAATTGGTAACATTTCTTGATGCCGGTTAAAAATGAACATTTTTTTACAGAAAACTTGCCTGTTATTGACTTCAAAGGAGAATCAATAACGTTCAAAACAACGACTGCCGCCGTCATTGACACGCTGGAACACTGCGCCGAATTGGTGTCTCAACGGGAGGAATCTTGGAGGAAACGGTTGGAGAGGGAGAAGGAAAGGAGGAAGCACAGCGAAGTGTTGACGCAGAAGTATTTTGAACAGATGCAAAAGTCTCGGAACGTGCATCCCGGTCCTGATCTTGAGGTAAGGCTAATTTACATTTGCTTTTATATTGTTACTACTGAATATAAAATGTACTATGCTTGTCTACCTTTATCTGCTATACATGCATTCCTCGTTTTGTCGAAGGCAACACACATGTTTGCTGCGTTCTTATGTCTTTTAACACTTAATCCAGCATTAATGCGATGACACATTCCGACCATTAAGGTCATGATCCCCATACAATACCTGAAAATTGTCACTTGTATGTATTTTTCTTTAAATCTAGTATTTACAGATTGGTAAACTGTTACCCGCCCACTGTAATAATAATAGCTATATTAAGGGACTTCAGCCAATTACAAACTTAATATACAGGGTCGCTTTTATGTATGAAAACGGTCGATTATTTGCTAAAGTAAGATAGCTAGCGAAGAATGTTAAATACAAAACTTTTAGGGTTTTTAGAAATCTATTACACTGCACATAAACTAACTATACAGGATCAGTCAAAAAACCATGGAAGAACAAAGTTACTTTATTTTAAATGGAACCCCCTGTATATTATTCAATATTTCAATTATTTACAAGATTCTAAAAAAAAATGTTAAGCACACCACATACCCAATCTTAACCGTTTTCGAGATATCGAGTTTCGAATATCATTTTCAAATAGATCTAATAACAATAATACAAAAAAGACAAACTAAGTTTTAGTAAACAGAATTTGAAATCATATTTTATAAGGTGCTCAAAGCAGGGTTGGGCAATATTTGATTTTTATTAAAAAAATCAAAAATCATTGATTTTTTTGATTTTATTGATTTTTATTGATTTTATTAAAAATTTAACATTTTTCTCTCTTTTCAAATTAATACAAATTATTTTAATGTCGGTCTAAGAATATAGTAGGTCTAAATTCTACCCAAAATATTGTCAGAACGCGCTTCTTGCAAGAAAATTCCTGTCGCGACTTGATTCTTTCCCGATCTATAAAAAATAAAGTGCTAAGTGATTTAAATCATGATTTTTTTTAAAAAAATCAAGTGATTTAAATCATGATTTAAATCGTGATTTTATTTTATAAATATTTTCTAAGGTAACTTGATGGACTAGAAAATTAATGAATGTAATAATTTATTTAAAAACGATATTCAAAACTCGATATGTCGAAAACGGTTAAGATTGGATATGTGGTGTGCTTAACATTTTTTTTTAGAATCTTGTAAATAATTGAAATATTGAATAATATACCACTTAAAATAAAGTAACTTTGTTCTTCCGTGGCTTTTTGACTGATCCTGTATACTTAGTTTATGTGCAGTGTAATAGATTTCTAAAAACCCTAAAAGTTTTGTATTTAACATTCTTCGCTAGCTATCTTACTTTAGCAAATAATCGACCGTTTCCATATATAAAAGCGGCCCTGCATAAATATACATGTTACGCAGGACATCTTCAAAATAAGACAATTTAAAATTTAAACACCAAAAGTATGCTATTTATTCTTAAGTGTGTTCTTAAATTGGGAATTCGTTAAGGTAAAAATGTCAACATATTCTGGTAACGCATTGATTTGCCTGCAAAACCTAGACATTAGACAATTAAAACCATTATTCGTTCTGTGATGTGTAACCCCCAAAGAGACCATAAAGTCTAGTGACTCTTGAAGGTACTCGAAACTTTATTGCTTCTAAAAAGTAAGTTTGGAGTGTCAATCAGATTATTTAATATTGTAAAAAAGGTAGAGTGGTCAAGATACTGTCTCCTGTATTCTAGCTTTTCACATCTCCACATAAATTCTTTAAAATTGTGACCACACAGGAGAAGCATATTCTAACACAGAGCGAATCACAGCACAATATACATTCCTAAGGGCATATACATTATTAAACCCATTGATAGTTTTCAGCAGAAAACCTAAAAGTGTAATAGCCTTGTTTGATATCATCTCAATGATTTGAAAAATAAAGTGTTCTACAGGCGCAGGCGCTGCCCGTGAGTTTTTTTCACAGGTGGGGCAAATTTTAATGGCAGTAACGTAACCAGCAAAATGCAGTTTAGTGCATAGTTTAGCAAAGCAATATAGTTACCTACTAATAAACACCTGAAAAACATAATATTATACTAAAATTGCATTTTTTCTGTCACTTTTGTAAAAATTGCATCAAACAGCTTTACTTTATTATTTTTTATACAGGGTCCTGCACCTCGCCTCCCGTATTCTATAGCTCACGTATTAATTGAGTTAGAATTTTGATATTTTGCAGACCTTACCTGTATCTTGGGGTGCATTTCAGAAAAATATTTTTTTTTCAAACAGGGTGTTCCAAAAAAGTGTGTCATAAGGATGTATTTTTTTAGATTAGACGCCATATATTTTCTTACTTATTTGGGTGCCTCCTATAATTACCTACATCCTCTAAAATTTTATTAAAATCGATTCAGGATTATTGGTGAAAAATAAATAAAAACTAAAAAATATCAGTTTTGCACCACTGATTTTAAAAATTAATAAAAAATAATGCCTCGTTAATAAAATTATACAAAGATACTTATTAAATAAAGTCTAACAGTCTCGTTAACCAAGTTTGACTAATACGAATTGTACAGGGTGTCCAAAGTTTAGTAAGTTTGAGACGATCAATTAACTGCAGTAAAAATAAATGGGCATTCCATTTAATATAATGAAATTACTATGTGTAGCGCATAACTAGGAAATCGGGCAACAGTGCCGATATCATTGTTCAATTCCTCGTACCCAGAAACCTTCAAATACCAAATATTTTAGGCATAGCTTTAGCGGTTTTGAAGATATTAAAGTGTTTCGGTACTTTATACTAACCCGGTACATGTAAATTGCAAAATTTTGACGTAAACGATTTTTAAAATTCCGGACATCGTTCCGTCAGATAACGGATGCATGAGAACTCACCTTAGTAGTGCAACGATCAGAAGTTTCTTTGTTAATATGTTGATAACCTTTCCTGTCAAATTCCTGTCAGTCATTTTTGATTTTTGTCTTTGTCATTTAGTTTTTTCCTATTTTCAAAATTTAAATCCGGATTTTTCTTATTTTTAATTCCTAAATATTATCGAACGTAATTTGGAACAACATAATATCCCGACCTATATCCTGGATGGACCCGTGGGAGTATGCAATAATATGGAAAGTAATCAATGCCGCCAAATGGTTAATGGTACGTTTTTTCTTTGCTAATTCACTTAAAACTTATATTTATTTCAATCAATCAACAGAGAAATCACACTCCTACTTGAAATCATACTCCAAGTATTTGGAGACCATTGAACATTCCACATAATTTTCTGTTAAGGGTTATTTTTTCAGGGATAGATTGTATTCGACTAACCTGCTTTACAATGAAAATATCCCAAGTGTCCGATGTTTGTATTATCTTAGCAATTATATATACTGTTTATAACAACTAGTCACAATATTAATAAAATTAGTATAGTGAATATCACCTTAGTTTCTGGTTTGTAATGGCCGCCATTGTCATGTGACATTTCTAGTAACATGTTAACACAACGTGAATTATGGTTAGGGCCGGCCTACACATTTTTTATTATTTTTCGTACACTTCCGCACTTTTTTTTTTACTTTTTTGTTCCCAACCAACTTTACAAGTGTATTACAGGGATAAAGTATCTATATAAACATAACTAACAATAATTATTACTTTAACTTAGTAGGTATACACATACAGTGATGGGCTAAAATATGGAACAAATTCATTTAAAAATCAGGTATTCATTTTTTGAAAAAACGCTCGGACACGTCGATTATAATTCTTTCTTCCGGAATTTTTGCCTCAAAAAGAAATTATACCGGGTGTATCAAAAAGTAGATGTAGCAAATTTTTTTTGTTTTTTAAATAGAACCCCCCTATTTTTACTTATTACCCTAATTCTACGTCAAATTCTGCGCATAATTCATGTGGCATACTCTATCCTTATCTCTAACGGTTTTAGAGAAAAATTACATCATAAAAAAAAATTCTTTAAAAAAAGGTTAAAAAATTAGTTTATTAAGTGTTGAAAATTCAAACCATTAACTTCTTGACAATATGCTAATCTACTTAAAAACCCTTCTAACACATTATTTACAGTATTTTCATTAATTTGACTAAATTAATATCTAATTTTAAATTTTAAGTCTTCCAAATTTTGTGGTTTATCCTTATACACTTTTGATTTCAAATAACCCCAAAGAAAGAAATCCATGGGTGTAAGATCGGGAGATCTTGCAGGCCATTCTATGGGTCCTCTTCTACCTATCCATCGTTCGGAAAATACAGTATTCAAATACTCTCGTACTTGTCGAGCAAAATGAGGCGAAGCACCATCCTGCTGAAACCAAATAGACGCTTCTGGTAGATGAGGCTGATTCGGATTTGGAAAATCCGTTGCTAGTGTGGGAATTAATTCATTTTGAAGAAATTGTAAATACCGGTCTCCTGTAAGATTTCCATCAAAGAAAAAAGGTCCAATAATTCTATCATTTAATATCCCTGCCCAAATATTTACTTTTTGTGGGTATTGCGTGTGCTGTTCTCTCATCCAACGGGGATTATTTGTACTCCAATACCGAAAATTTTGTCTGTTTACTGAACCATTCAAACAAAACGTGGCTTCATCGCTAAAAAGTATGTTGCGATGGAAAAATAGATTTAAGTTGCAAATTTCCATCATAGTTTCACAAAACTGTAGTCGGCGGTCGGGATCATCTTCGTTTAACTCGTGCAGCAACCTAATTTTGTACGGATGGTACTTTTCTTGTTTCAATACCCGCAACACAGATCGTCGGCTAACATCATTATTAAGGGCTACTTCAGTGGATGCACTATGAGGATTATCTTCAACCTCTAACAAAATGTTCAATTGTGAGTTCTCACTAATTTTTGGACGACCTGGCCGTAGACGATCCTTTACATTCCCTGTTTCCCTGAATTTCTTCTCAATTTTACTTACTGTAGATCTTGTAATCGGCCGTTCTGGATACTTAGCGTTAAACAAGTTACAAACTTCTTCTTGACTTCTTGTTTTGTCTCCACATCCAATTAAAATTAAAATTTCGATTCTTTGTGTTTCATTTAAATGCACCATGATCACCGTTTTTCAAAATTATACCTAAACTAATTTTTGATTGACACATGACTTGCTATCGTAGTAACAATTCATTTAAATTTACCTGTTTACCTTTAAGTAGGTACATGTACCTTTTTTTAAGGAATTTTTTTTTTATGATGTAATTTTTCTCTAAAACCGTTAGAGATAAGGATAGAGTATGCTACATGAATTATGCGCAGAATTTGACGTAGAATTAGGGTAATAAGTAAAAATAGGGGGGGTTCTATTTAAAAAACAAAAATTTTGCTACATCTACTTTTTGACACACCCGTTATAATTTCTTTTTGAGGCAAAAAATCCGGAAGAAAGAATTATAATCGACGTGTCCGAGCGTTTTTTCAAAAAATAAATACCTGATTTTTAAATGAATTTGTTCCATATTTTAGCCCATCACTGTATAAAGAAAGGACAGTTAAAAAAAATATTCGTTTTGTATTAACGTTTGATCAACTCATTAAGAAATTAATTTACATTAGGAAATATTTTTTTAAATTAAATTTAAATAAGGGTAGTTTTTTAATGTTTTAATATGCAAGATTATTTGACCTATAATTCCTTGCAGATACCTGACCCAATACGGGGCCGAAAGTTCCGCCACCCGACAATACAGCGTTATGTTATTTGGGTTTGTTGAAAGAAAAAAAAATAGCTAATAATATCTGGACATCACAACAGTTTTTTACTCATGCAACAAGTTATGACCACCGACCATTCTAATTCTAAATTTTGATTATATTGTAATGCTTACATGATGAAAGAAAAAAATTCTAATTTACGTTACAAAATGAAACTAAAAAAATTCAGTAACAATAGATGTGTTAATCAGTAGGCATGGTTGATGCGTTTCCTGGAATTTAATTGGGTTATATAATACAACAAGAACATAATATATGTAGGGTGTTTAAATGAGGAGACAAAGTAGAATATGTGTGGCAGAGACCATTTATGAAAAAGCCTTTAAATTATTTTAAAATAGACCCCGGTGATCGTTACCTTCCCCTTTGGGTGGGCCACTGGCTTTCCTAATAAATTTTTCGCTGTATCCGTGGGTGGTGTGAAATGAAATATATTATTTTGTGTACAGGGTTATTTTTTATATTTGCGTACCCACCTACAGGGCTTAATATAAGTGATAGAAAAAAACTTTTATTACAAAAGTTGCATAATGTTTCCCGTCATATCTTTTAGACCTATTAAAAAAAACATCTGCACATCGGAAAGTTAAAAAACAAATGAAAGTAATCTTTTTTTAAATGGAACATCCTGTATATTTTTTACCAGGGCGAAAGATCTCTTTCTCCTGATTTCAAAAATATATAACATGTCATCATTTAATCCAGTCATTTGTGAAATATTTCAGTTTTTGATTAATTGAATTGACTATAATCTAGTCGGCGTTCCGCATACTTCAACGTGACATATTTGTCACTTTACTTTAAATTGAAAGATTCAGTAAGGAAAATGGGATATTCGGAAGAAGACAAACTTCAAATAGGGCGTCTTTTTTACTCTAATAACAACCGAATAGCTGTAGTTCAACAGCAATATCATCGAATTAATCCTGGACGACAGGTACCATCGATTGACACAATCAAACGCATTATCCAGCGATTTAATGAAGCAAAAAATCTCAAAATCATTTACTTTACTTTATATCATAAATTATAAATTATAAGTTATTTTTTCTCCAAATGACATTAATAGCGGTCTTTTAATGACACCTGACAGGCTCAAAAGGTGTCATTAAAAATTAAAATTTAAAAAGACAAGTAAACACAACAATTCAATAAATGTCATAAATAACATACATAAGTATAAAAAATACGATTTTTCGGGAAATTGGAACAAATTTGGAGAAAGAATTATATGTTTTACTAGGCAGAAAAGCACAAGATTTAATGCCGCGGCTGGTGTTTCATAGACGAGGCGCAGCCAAATAACTATTCTTTACTGCATGTTTCAATTTAAAGTAAAGTGACAAATATGTCACGTTGAAGTATGCGGAACGCCGACTAGATTATAGTCAATTCAGTTAATCAAAAACTCAAATATTTCACAAATGACTGGATTAAATGATGACATGTTACATATTTTTGAAATCAGGAGAAAGAGATCTTTCGCCCTGGTAAAAAATATATAGGGTGTTCCATTTAAAAAAATAATACTTTCATTTGTTTTTTAACTTTCTGATATGCAGATGTTTTTTTTAATGAGTCTAAAAGATATGACGGGAAACATTATGCAACTTTTGTATTAAAAGTTTTTTTCTGTCACTTATATTAAGCCCTGTAGGTGGGTACGCAAATATAAAAAATAACCCTGTACAACTACTTACTCTATATCCAATTTTTGAAAATATACAGGGTTGTGATAACGAAACTGATCAGCCTTTTATAGAATACCTCCCACTTAATCAAGAATCGCTCGGACATATAAAAATATAGTTTAAAAAAACTAAAAAACACGCTTTAATAATTAATCAAAATAAATATACTTTAAAATAATTCTTGAAATTCTTAATATAGGCAGAAAATAATAATGAACGATAAACATTAGTATTATTGTGAAAAAAGCGTGGGGTGCTCAATATACGAAAAATATAGCACAAAGCGCCCCACGCTTTTTTCACAATAATACTGTTTATGGTTCATTATTATTTTCTGCCTATATTAAGAATTTAAAGAATTATTTTAAACTATATTTATTTTCCGCTTTTTAGTTTGATTAATTATTAAAGCGTGTTTTTCAGTTTTTTTTAACTGTATTTATTTTTCATTTTTTAGTTTGAGTTATTGTTATGAAAATAAAAAATTTTTGAGTAGATAGTCATAGAGAGGTCCGGAGTAGAGATGGAATACTGTCACTAATTTAACAATGACTTTTTGAAATGGCTAGATTTAAAGCAGTGGATCCATTTTTTTTTAAATGGCTAGATTCAAATCATTGGATCCACAGACCCGAACAAAATGAGATAAACTTATCTCTTGTCAGCGATTCTTGATAAGTCTACAAAATTTAAATTAAGTCTGACCGTTTAAAGTGGGTCAAAATCGGGTTCAAAGAAGTCGGTTACGGACAAACAAACAAACATACAGGTGATGCTAATAAAAGCGTGTTAAAAAATGTCCTATACTTAACCTATATTTAACTATTTTCAAAATATCAACATTTCAAGTTTTAAAATAAATAACTTATCTTTGTGCATTTATCGTCATCTAAAATGTTTCTAATTTATACCTGTCCATTTTATCTTGAGAAAGATGATAGAAACCCATTTTACACCAGGCACAGTTAACGCGTCATTTTGTGACATTAAGAAAAGTAAGGTTAGAAGTAAAATTCAAAAAGTGACAAACCTGTCAAATCATAAATAATAAAATTTCTGAGGTTACGTAACGACTATGGAGAACTATAGGGTAGGAGTATGGAGGACTTGAGGTAGGAGGCCGATCGCAATGCATTGGATTCGGTCCCAAATTAGCATCGGTAATTCAGCTTTACGAGTCGCTGTAAGATGGCGCGCGTGTTCGAAGTGGGCTATCAAATAATGGTTTCTTATGGACGCAATAACTATTTTTATTTAAATTAGTTCTTTAAGGGACAAATAAGAACTTTTATATGAATTTACACTTACTTTGTTATACTTATTAGTAAACTCGGCCTGTATAAAGTTCCAACGATGCTTGGTTTTTAAAATACAGGGTATTAAACATTCTAGCTATACCTTTGGAGCTAGAAAGAGACTTGTTTGGCTGCGTTTTCTCTCTGAACAAGATCCTGTCTTACATCCCGACACAAAGCAAACTCTACTTTTATAAATTGTACCATTATTTATTATAAATATGGAAATTAATTACAATACAACGTTATTTGTCTTGTCTTGCCTTCAAACATTATTTGTTAATTCGAAAAATAAAATGTCACTTGTCAAAAGTAAAAGCACAGAAAAATAAAGGGTTTAAGTAAAAGTTAAAAACTATGGAGGATCTAGTTTTCCATATTAAAAACGAAGAAGAAGAAGACAACATCAGCCCACTTCGGACGCGAGAGCCATCTATCGGCCAATAGCGAACTAACCAAAAAACCGGGACAGAATTTGAAAATGCTGCCATTGTCGATCGGCCTCCTACCTATGGAGAACTATAGGGTAGGCTGGGCTGATGTTGTCTTCTTCTTCTTCGTTTTTAATATGGAAAACTAGATCCTTCATAGTTTTTAACTTTTACTTTTGACAATTGACATTTTATTTTTCGAAATAACAAATAACGTTTGAAGGCAAGACAAGACAAATAACGTTGTATTGTAATTAATTTCCATATTAATAATGAACAATGGTACAATTTATAAAAGTAGAGTTTGCTTTGTGTCGGGGTGTAAGACAGGATCTTCTTCAGAGAGGAAACGCAGCCAAATAAGTAGCTCCAAAGGTAAAACCCTCCAGCTACAATGTTCCTGTATTTTAAAAACGAAGCATCGTTGGAACTTTATACAGGCCGAGTTTACTAATAAGTATAACAAAGTAAGTGTAAATTCATATAAAAGTCCTTATTTGTTCCTTAAAGGACTAATTTAAATAAAAATAGTTATCGCGTCCATAAGAAACCATTTATTTGATAGCCCACTTCGAACACGAGCGCTATCTTACGGCGACTCGTAAAGCTGAATTACCGCTGCTAATTTGGGATCGAATCCAATGCATTGCGATCGGCCTCCTACCTCAAGTCCTCCATAGTAACGACAGAAAAGAAAATGGTTTGTCTGCAATTGCACAGAGAAATAATAGGTAAAAATGAAAGCGTTTTAAGTTATTTTTGAGGATTTTTGGCATAATGTGATCCTGTTTAAAAACTCACCAGTCACCACCTTGGACCTTGGATGTATCAATCGCAATGAATAATGAAAATTAAAAAGTTTTGCTAAATTAACCACACCAGACGTTAATTTAAATTAAAATTAACTTAGTTTTAACTCTCAGTGCCCCACACCCCCCAAATGAAGGTCATTTTTAACGTTTATAAAGTCTTTCGATTGTTTCGTTAACATTTTTTCCATGATTATTTTAATGCTGTTGTTATTGCCCGTTGGCCTCTAAACACGCTCCAAATTTTGTCTATAAAAACTATAAAAACAATAATTTCTTCGAGTAAAGTGTTAAATTTTTTTGTTTTGACAATAACTCTGAAACGAACAAAGATATCGAACTGCGGTCTTCACATTTTTTTTTGCAAATTTAATCTACTTTCCAACTATGATGTCATAGTTATACCGTATGTTATTATTACAAATTGCGCCCTCTAGCTATTCTATTAGAAACTATCGTGTACCGTTGTATACGGCAATTGAAGGTACTTACCTTTTTCTTCCAAACAAGCTTACATTTAGTAAAATCGGATAAGTCGTTTAGAAGTTACAGCGATTTTAATGTTGACACTTTCAATAACTTCCCCCATTCTTATTAAGGTCGGTACGCCAATGAGCCTTAAACAAAAATGATGCAGAATTGTCTAAGCTTTCTAATGATGTAATCAGAGTTATACCTTAATATGGGAATTTTCGTACAAATTTAGAATTTAAAGAAATAATTTTCAATTGTGCCCCCTTGCGGCGAAATGAGGAATTCTCATGTCCGCTTTAATCATAATTTTTTTTTCCAAGTTTCTATGCTTAGCAGTTTCCGAGATATGGCTGGTGGCCACCCTTAATGAAAAAAAAAATTTTTACAATACAGTCATACTTATTTAAAAAAAAACTTTTGACATCTTCTGTTTAGAAGTGGTTTTTTCTTCTTCCCCGGTTTATTTGGTTGTTTTAGATCCTTTTAATTGACTTTTTCACATACTCAGTATATTTTAACTTATTTTTATTTTTCTTCACATTATGTCATTTCGACACACGAATTTTTTATTTCCATAAAAGCTCCATTGAGGTTTTATACCACTTATCATTTTCCCTTCTGCAATACATTTTTCTGTCTCCTGATGATGAACGTTTCTATATATATAAACGTTCGAAACATGAATCGATTTTTGTTGTATTAAATTTTGTGGAGGAAGACCTTTAGTTTTTTCTTCCCTTTTCAAACTTATATTATAGACCAGGGTCGATAATTTTTGAAACCAAAAAAAATAATAGTAGGATGAAACCCATTGGAAAAGGAAGAGAATATAATAGATGGAGAGCTCGTGAACCCTCCGAGTAACGGTCGTCCTGTAAGGCTAGTAATTTTTTTAGTAGCTAGTCGTAGCATACTAAGTACGATAACCACGACCTGGCTGGCATCAGCCCTTATATTTTTGAAAGTGTGAATAAAATAAGAAAAAAAAACTTGTCGCTGTAAACTTCAAATTTTAATATGATTTAGTTCATTTACTGTAAAGTTTAAAAAAAAAATTGACAGGCGATTTCAGCGAGCACAAATATCTGCCTGACAGGTGAATCGAAAGGTGTGCACTGTGCAGTATATGATTGAAAATAAACTTTGTTCTGTAAAGTTGAAATGTATGTATATAAAAATATATATGTTTAAGTAATGGACAAATTGAAAGGTCATATACCTATCTGCTTTCGTACAACGATTAAAAAAAAAATTTCAGTTGTGATAATTATTTATCCTCATGAAGTCTTGTTCTACTATATTACCAAAATATTATTGTGTATGTGATTTTATTTTGTGCATTATTTCAAAGTGTAAAATTTAAACTATATATTAATTGTGCAGTTTTCATTGCGCACTGTTATACCTTATATTATTATTTAAGTAAACAGTGTGCAGAATGGAATCCGAACACGGTATAAGTTTATTTTCAATCATATACTGCACGCCTTTCGATTCACCTGTCAGGTACTTGTGCTGGCCGAAATCGCCTGTCAATTTTTTTTTATACTTTACAGTCAATGAACTAAATCATATTAAAATTTGAAGTTTACAGCGACAAGTTTTTTTTTATTTTATTCACACTTCAAAAAATATAAGGGCTGATGACGTTCAGGGCTGATGCCGGCCAGGTCGTGATTATTGTACTCAGTATGCTATGACTCGCTACTAAAAAAATTACTAGCCTTACAGGACAACCGTTACTCGGAGGGTTCACGAGCTCTTGGACTATAACAAAAATGAAAGGAAAAATAATTTACGGGCGATCCGAGGTCGGGAAGTGGAAGGGGGTGAGTTTTTAAGGGTAGAAAATGATTTATCTCGATTTTCGGCAAAACTACAAGTCCTATGTAATTACACTTTTTTCACATAACCTCAAAATTTATGTGAAAAATTCAAATAACCAAGTTTTTGGTTTTTTATTTTTATCTTTTACAAAAAAATTTTTTGCACGAAATTTGGTGAAAACTTACTTTTTTATGTCCCCAACAAACTGTAATTTTTTTGATTTAAAATATCTATTTTTTTACCTTATTTTGACTTAATATCGAAAAAGCACCCTAATTTTCAATCGAAAATTCTCACGTCAAAATATCGGCTTTTTTAAAAAAGTGGGTGGGCTTTTTGTTCCTTGAAATCTCTACTTTCTGATGGTGTAAAAAAATATATACATTACTATGGTAAATGTTCTCAAAAAATGCAAAGAAACGAACGTCTTATTAAATATTAACTTTATTAACTTATTTGGTTGTTAATTATAGTAGTATATTTCGACTTGCAATTTTTTGTTTATCAATGTAACATGGAATCTTACGTTTTTCGAGTAATTAAAGTATAAATTTTAATAGATAGCTCAAAATTGTACATAATGATTAAAAAAAATTCTGATTCGAGTTTTTCTCGTTTCTTTGCATTTTTGGAGAACATTTACCACAGTAATGTATATTTTTTTTTACACCATAAATTTCAAGGAACAAAAAGCCCACCAACTTTTTTAAAAAAGCAGATATTTTGACGTGAGAATTTTCGATTGAAAATTAGGGTGCTTTTTCGATATTAAGTCAAAATAAGGTGAAAAAATAAATATTTGAAATCAAAAAAATTACAATGTGTTTGGGACATAAAAAGGTTAGTTTTCACCAAATTTCGTGAAAAACATTTTTTTTGTAAAAGATAATAATAAAAAACCAAAAATTTGGTTATTTGAATTTTTCACATAAATTTTGAAGTTATGTGAAAAAAGTGTAAATACAAAAGTTGTAGATCTTTTTATTACCTACAACTTTGCCGTTAAACGATAAATCGTTTTCTACCCTTAAAAACTCACTTCTTTCCACTTCCCGACCTCGGATCGCCCGTAAATTATTTTTCCTTTCATTTTTGTTACATTCTCTTCCTTTTCCAATGGGTTTCATCCTACTTTTTTTTTTTCACTTTTTACCATTTTCAAAGGCCCTGGTCTATTATGGTTATATCGTAAACCAAATTTAAAAAGGATAACTTTTGTGATTCCTAATAATTTAAGTCTGTGAATTGTCCTGTATTAAAGCAATTTACAGCAGCTTGTTTTAAAATTTTGTTTGTAGTAGTTAAAAACATTAAAAGTAAAATCTTTCAAAGTCAATGATTATTACCATCACTTATTTCAAGGTTTTTCTTATTAGTAGATCAGGAGCAACAGATGCTTTCCACGCTACATAATAGTACACGTTCCGACATTTTAAGGTTAACATATTTTATAACAGTGATGTTTATATTAATAAGAGTATATTGGCTTCCTTGTGTTAGTTAATTTAAAATCTTTCATCATTAACCCATTCGCTAGTTTATTTGACTAATACTGCGCGAGTGGTCTAAATGAAATAATCCTTTGCGAAAGGTGGCAGATCAAAGGGGGCCCCATCAAGACCGTAGGCAGGGAGCAATTTCGGGGAAGTTCAGAATGAGTTTGTTTTTGATATTATCATATCAATACAGTGGGAAAGTGTTACAGGTGATGCGCCACAGGCGAAAAATTTTCGGGGTCACCCTGAAGTTTAGGGAATTCAGCCACTAAAAAATTTTGCATTAAAAGGAATAAAATATAATTAATGTTAAAGCAAATTTTAAAAAAAGATGAAATGTATAGCAAAAATAAGTTTTCTTTTACTTTATTATACGTTTCATTATGTTCTATCCAGATAGTCTTTATGGGATTTGAACAGTGGCTAGACTTTTAAAATGGGTGGGCGGACTCCGCCAAAAGAAAGCAAGTCGAGGGGTGGACGAATTTAGCAAAAATACTTTAGGTATACTTTTACCAACAAATTAAAACTCGCCAAATAAATCAAATAAAAATTATAATATCTTGTATAATCTACAAAATACACAATAATTAACGTCAACTACAGTAGTTATAGCCGGTGACAGTAGGAACAAATGCGAGTGAAAGGATTGACAAAATATAGTATGTCTATCAGGGTCGGTAAAAATCATACTTACTTACATACTTTTTGTATAGACTGTCCGCGGATAGGGTTTACAATAGCACAAATAATGGATGAAAAATTTCATTTTTCGGGAAAAAGTTTTGCTTGTTAAAAAAAATGCAATTCACGAAGAGAAAATTTTGATTTTTATACAGGGTTCGCAAAAACTTCAAAAACATGCATTCCTACCATATTTTGTAAAAACAAGGACTTTTTTTTACCTTTTTATTACTTTGCTTTATGTATGGGGCAAATTTTAAGTTATCAAATAGAATTTGATGTGTTTTGAAAATGTTGACCTTAAAAGAAAGGGTTTATTTAGTTCAATGTCACGGTGGGTGAAAGTTCTTACAACTTTGTGATAGAGAAATTTCATCAAAGATACCCTAACGTTTACGTCTCAAAAAATGGGACTTCATAAATTTATTAAGAAAATTTCAGCGAACTGGTTCAGTTTCCAATTAAAAAAAAAAAACTATGATCAGAATGGCGCAGCTTCCCTAGTCGTATTGCAGTATGTTGCTGACAATCCTACCCTTTCATTAAGAAACCGAGCTCAAGAACTTGATGTAGTAAAAAAAACTAATATTCAGAATATTTTAAAGGCAAACATAATATTCCCATTTAAGCCAACTTTTAATCAAACGTTGGAAGAAGGAGACGAAGCCAAACGTTTGGATTTTTGTCTTTGGGTCGGAAACAAAATTGTAAGTGAAAACAGGAATTTTTATAAATTTATCATGTTCTCCGATGAATCGACATTTTTAACAAACGGGAAAGTATCTTCTGCGCATATTAGATACTGGAGCGAAAATAATCCCCGTCTTAGAATTCCTGCAAGAAGACAATATTACAAAAAAGTAAATGTCTGGTGTGAGATTTCTTATTATGGCATTATTGGCCCATATTTTTTCGAAAACACGTGTAACCGTAGGAGTTACCTTGAAATGTTGGAAACATTCCTTTCTGACAACCTAGAAGAATTGCCTCTCCAATTTAGGAACGAAATGTACTTTCAACAAGATGCGGATGCCCTGCGAATTTCGCAATTGAAGTGACGGAATGGCTTAATAATACATTTGGCCACAGATGGATTGGTCGGAATGGTCCGGTTCTGTGACCCCCAAGAAGTCCCGATTTAACTATTTCTGATGCCTATCTTTGGGGGCGCCTCAAACAATTAGTGTACTCCCGTCCAATTGAGAACGCCGTACAGCTTCAAAAACAGCGAATTGTTGAAGCTGTCCAAACTATTTCCATTGAAGAAATTCGAAGAAGTTTTGACCACATTCGTTTACAGCAGGAAAAATGTGTTGAATATGGAGGGGGGGAGGGGGGGGGGGGGTGGGGGGTGTTTAATAGCAAATTATGAAATTATTATTTGTTGTTATTTTAAGATTTTTTTGTGTTATTTCCGGGGTCATTTCATTTTTGAAATTAAAAATACATATTTCTGGTAACACCAAAAATCAGTTTTTGAAACTTTTTAACTCATTAATAATGTATGTATTTCGACCGCTAATGCTGCTATCCAAAAAAAATCTTTTACCTCTAAAAATTAAAAAACTAAAAAAATCGAAGATTTATTTTAAATCTTTGATTTAAATTACAAACATCATTCTAAATAAGTTTTCTAATTGGCATTTTGGTCAAAAATGAAACATAAAGGTAGTTTACTCTTGGAGAAAAATCATGTTTTTGAAGTTTTTGCGAACCCTGTACCTATTAAAAATCAAAATATTCTCTTCGTGAATTGCATTTTTTTTTACAAGCAAAACTTTTTATCAAGAATGACTTTCCCGAAAAATGAAATTTTTCATCCATTTGTATTTGTGCTATTGTAAACCCTATCCGCGGACAGTCTGTATATATTTAAATCATTTATTTAATAATTCAGCAACAATAATTGACTTATATACTTGTTCTGTAATCAATCCTAAACACATTTTTATCAAAAGAATTTTTCAAAAAACATTACGTGGATTCGGAGTAGTTGAGGTTAGATAACCTATGAAAGAGTTAACTAGATACAACAAAATTTCGAAAATAGTTTTGGTAGAATTCATAATAAAACCCGTATATGAAGTTACCTCTAACATTGAATATCAAACTATATAAGAATGACGGATGTCCGAGAAAAGTTGACAACCCATTTTTTGACGTATTGGAGCTGGTTTGGCCGTCATTGTGGAGTTAATCGTAACTCTAACCTTAAATCTGTCGCCTGTCTGTCGTTATAATGCAGCGCCTCGGCAACAGATGTCTCAAATTCACTGATGTGATGTCGTGGTGTTGCCGCATATCGTATTTTATTGGAATTTTTAAGAATTCAAGCATTTTTAACAGACATTAAAATAGGAGGTTCTCAATTCCAGCCGAATGTATGTTTTTGATAATAATATGTACGCTGATTACTCCGGGGTAACTGGACCGACTTTCATAATGATTTTACCGTTGCATTAGGTGTTAAATGTTTAACAAATAAAAGTAGATAAAAAGCGACAGCAAGTATAACTAAAATAGGTTTTATTTCGTCGAAAAATAGCAAAATACGTAATACACTAATACAAACAAACTGGATGTTTCTTAAGTAAGAAAGTAAAACCTACTTATTTTAACCATTTTGAAAAGTAGTAATAATTGCAAATTAAAACCAAGTTATACAAACAAACCCCACATCATTCATATTTTACCCAACATACGTATACGTTGTAGCCTAGGTAGGTATTGAATAGTGAGAGTCGTCATTTAATTCTGTTAGAAATAGCTAGAATACATGGCGGTCAATATGTTTTCATGTAATTAACGTTGGGACGTCAAAAGGTTGAAAATATTATAAGCTACAAAGCAATTAAAAATAGGGTCATTTTTAAGTCTAGACTATACTATCGGTAGGAAAATAAATGTAAGCTATATACCTACTTAAATCTAGGATAGGTGTAGGTACTTATGTGAAATCAAGTTTTACGATAAGCTATAAACATAAATTTAAAAAACTCATGCAGCAAGTCAAACAGACAGGCGGCAACAATGTTTTAATTTAGCAGTGAAAAGGTTAGTCGCTTTCTTGTTGGTGAACTCATTGTGCCATCTATGAATTTGACGTAGCAGATTTAGGAAATCGGCTCATATGGCCTTCTTGTAGTTTGTCATTGGGTAAAATCACTAAAATAGCGATAAATTGCTTAATCTGGCAAGCCTGTAACCAATACGCAAATCACGTGTTATTTGCGACTTATAAACCGCATGACATTTTTTTGTGACGTCATACTGCTAGAACGGGAAATCGCGAGACGAGAAAACATCCTACGAGATGTTATGGGACGAGAGTTTTTTGAAAAGCGCGAGGTTTCTCGTCTCGAGAAACACTACGCGAAACCCCATTTTTTGTAGTATCCGCTTGTATTAAATAATACAATGTTACAATCGTTATACACGAGGTCCCGCTCTACAAGCCGATTGCAAAGCCGCGAACTCCACAAAGTGTGGTAATTTTTTTTTGTACCGAATATGATCCTATTCTATTGTAATGAATGCTATCCAAGCACGGAATACGATATTATTGTATTATTATTAGCGTAAGTTAATGAATTGATGACAGTTCATGAATAAATAAAAAATTAGCGTCGAGCATACGCTGTACTTGGGTAAATAATACTAACTTGTCAGTGTTTTCTAAACCTCGGTACGGTTGAGAACGGTTTGCGGTTTATGTCGGTTTAAAAATTCGCGTGTTCGTTTCGTTTTAGTGCAAGAAATGAGGTTTCGACGATTTAAGAGGGTGTGTAGATGTATGATTTATTGTTTTTTTTTTCACCAGAAAAGCTTTATTTTTTATTACTTTATTGTTATTGTGTATTGTTAAACTTCCAAATATACAGTGTGTGTATAAAGTCTGGAAACGGCTTAATAACATCACAATTTACTGGCCGATTTAAACCAAATTTGGTACAGTTGTGTAAGAGGATCTAACGCACCGAATGATGATATTGGCGTTGTTGCCAGCCTTTTAGTTTGTCTGGAATTCGAACGAATTTTATATTTTTAAATATAACACCCAGTATATTTTTTCATTTGTAGTTTTTACATTAAATTTGTTACACTTTTGGTATAACATACTTTGTTCATAATATCAGTAGTTTTCGAAATAACTAGTACAATTTAGAAAAAATATATTTTTTATATTAAATGTTCAAACTGTTTTCCCTGTACAGCTTGACAGTTTGCTAATTGAAAATAAAATTTTTCAATTGTGTTGTAAATCATTTCTGGCGTTATTAATTCAAATTCGTCCAAAATTCGACGCTGCAAATCGGCCAAATCTTGAGGTTTTGTGGTATAAACTCTGTTCTTCAAGTGTCCCCATAAAAAATAGTCGTTAGGCGACAAATCAGGGGACCTAGGTGGCCACTCGATTGTACCCCCTCTACCGATCCACCTATTCGGAAAAGTGTTGTTCAAAAATTCGCGCACGTTTCGACCAAAATGGGGAGGAGCTCCGTCCTGTTGGAAGAATGTACTTGCATAATTTGGACCCATCACATTTCGTATAGTAGGCACTATTTGCGTTTCCAAGAGCTCAAGGTAAAGTTGTGATGTCAAATTTCCATCAATAAAAAATGGACCGATCTTGTGGTTACCCAGAAGCCCAGCCCACACATTCAATTTTCCAGGGCGTTGTGTATGACCTTCTATCATCCAGTGGGGATTTTCATTTGCCCAAAACCTACAGTTGTGTCTATTGACTACCATTTAACATAAATGTTGCTTCATCCGAAAATACTATAAATTTGAAAAACTGGTTATTTTGGTCAAACCTTGACATCATAATATCACAAAATTCAATTCTTCGCTCATAATCATCTTCTGATAACTCTTGAACTACATGTATTTTGAAAGGGTGATATTTATGTTTTATTAAAACATTATGGACGGATTTGAAGCAGACGTCACTTACTTGAGAAATTTTTCTTAATGAAGAAACAGGGGTTTAAA
This sequence comes from Polydrusus pterygomalis, assembly GCA_963969555.1. Taxonomy (NCBI): domain Eukaryota; kingdom Metazoa; phylum Arthropoda; class Insecta; order Coleoptera; family Curculionidae; genus Polydrusus; species Polydrusus pterygomalis. The sequence continues at coordinate 34,882,996 of OZ018375.1, read as the reverse complement.
CAACATGTTGTAAAATTTCTAAACTTTTCTCTTCATCTACTACTACTGGTCGTCCTGATCGTCGCCTATCTCTACAATTTTTAGTTTCTTCGAACCGTCGGACAGTTTTTAGAACAGTTGCTTTTGAAATTGGATTTCGGTTTGGAAATGCGTCATTAAATAGATTTTTAACCTCTTCGTAAGATCTGACCCTATCGCCATATCCTCTCATCATAAGAATTTTAATTCTTTCACTTTCAGTTAAAGACATTTTTGCATGTAAAAATGACAGCTTTTATGACTTAACATCAAAACTGAACTGGTGTTTTATTTATTAATAAATAAAACACAATTTGTTGATATTTTCAAAACACGTCGTTATTTCGAAAACTACTGATATTATGAACAAAGTATGTTATACCAAAAGTGTAACAAATTTAATGTAAAAACTACAAATGAAAAAATATACTGGGTGTTATGTTTAAAAATATAAAATTCGTTCGAATTCCAGACAAACTAAAAAGCTGGCAACAACGCCAATATCGTCATTCGGTGCGTTAGATCCTCTTACACAACTGTACCAAATTTGATTTAAATCGGCCAGTAAATTGTGATGTTATTAAGCCGTTTCCAGACTTTATACACACACTGTCTATGTACCTTTAATGTTAATGAATATTAGGTACATTTTTATCTACTATTCACCTAAATGATCACTACACCGTGGATATTTATCCATATCGTTTATTAGGGCATCTGTTGACCAGTGTTTCTACAAGTACATTGTAGATAACAAAAAAATGTAGAGAAAAAATATCCATTACAATTTAGGATCAAGTTTTCTTAAGGGTATTGGATTCGTCATTCCATAATTTTTTTTTCCGCGCTAAACATCTCACAAAGCCGAACGTTCTTTTCTCTCTCCCATAAGTATAGTCAACTTTTTCTAAAAACAAAGCCTTTTGACAGTTGACACCAGCATGTGACATTAACAGTTGATGCTGATTTCTTCCTAAAAGTTCCCAGATCCGTAAGGGGCCGTAGCAAGCTCACACGTCAGGTTTTAGAGACAATTTTCTTGGCATTTATTATTCAGGTTAAACAGTGAGTAAAATAAGTCAGTTTACAATAATCAACTTTCCTACCGTGCGAGGAAAAATTATTTGATCAAAGAGGACTTGGATTAAAAAACGTAGAGCTTGGTTTAGATCACAATGACATGGGGACGATATATCTAACCAAATCTAGGTTAAAATTTTGTCAAATTCATATTATGACATGATATGCAAACTAATGAGTAATAAAATAAGTAGACAAATACAAATTTATTTTTGTTGTTTACAAAATTAACTTAATTAATTATTATTAGCTTCTTAAGAATAGTCCTGCATGTTTCATAAGATCTTCCCACTTCTTGGGACAGGCGTCTTATACAATTTGTTGGCATATTTTGCATTATTTCACGAACGTTTGCAACAAGTTCTTCTGTTCTTACTGATGGTCTTTCTGCTCCTTTTTTGTGTTGTATAGAACCTGTTTCCCTAGACACAGCCACGGTTCTTTTCAGGCAATGATAAAGATCCCCAGCAATAAAAAAAATGTTCGTGAAAATTGTCCATGCACAAATCCGCATTGTATTGCCACTCACCATTTACTCTAACCCCGTTTCGAAAATACGCTTCAACCATGAATGTTTTGTGCTGTTCCGTAAAGCCCATTGTGTGAATTGTTCAAGAAATTGGAAAAATTAGCGATGAATCAAATTACTTGTAACGACTGTCAAAGATGACGGAATAATTGATTGATTGTTAATTCAGGTAGTTACTGACACCCAACAGGTATTAAGCTCTACGGCTAAGCATTACGTCCTTAGATGCAAGGCCCTCTTTGATGCAAATAATTTTTGCTCGCACGGTATTTCCAATCACAAACATTCTAATTACATTAGGTAGCCAAACCTTGCGCTCATAGCCTTATCAATTTGAAAGAAGTGAGTGATATACTAGCCTGTTCATAAAGGCACTTTGACGGATCCTGATGGGGGGAGGCGTCTCCGAGGAGTGAGATCCACCTCAGGTGACGTCTTAAAGTCAGCGGCACGGAATTCAACTAAATAATTCGACGTTATGTTAGTTTTGCTTGTCAAATCATGACAACACGTTGACATCGGTTTGTTTTTACTTCAATAAATATTTAAAAGTCTGCTGAAGTTAGTTATTTTGAAATGAAATTGTTTAATTTAAATTTAGAAGTGTCTTATTGCTTTATAAAAGTTATAAAACTAGGAACTTGTAGTATTTTATGAAATCTTTAAGTGACTGAAATATTATCATCATTTTATCCTAAAACACTGCTGTCTGTCCCGTCTCGTCTTCATGAATTCTGTGGCGCGTGACCTTACGAAATCAGTTGTATTTATTCGATGTTGGTTTTGCAAAAAGTACCGTCATCGATAAAAAAAAATTGCACATGAAGAGGTACAAGTTACCTTTTTGGGGTCTGGTGCAGTTTAGGTCAGCTCGATTTTAACAATTTTTGAAATTTTAATTAAGAGCTGGGAGTGTATAGAATAGATTAAAAGAAAAAAATCATTGGACGAACCACTTTTTTCGCCAAAAATTCAAATAAAAGTTTCATAATTTACAGTAGTTTTCGAATTATTTTCACGCAAAAAATTTTTTAAAACTATAATCACAGAAAAATAAAGGGTTTATTACTATAATAAAATGAAAGAATACTTACAGTGTTGTCAAACATGGCTATTTTTCTTAATGCTTTGTTAATGTCAATCAATACACATTGTTCGCACATTCTCAAATTTAAAATGATAACAACGCTTTTCCACAGCTCTCTCTAATAAAATAGAAAAACTAAAGACGGCTATGGATTTTCCTTGTCAACTGCTAACTAATGAAATTTAAAAAAGTCTACTAAAACCTTTATGCGTTAATGGCATCGTACATTAGCGTGGCGGGCTTTGCCCGCCCCGCAACTATTATAAACATCCTTGGGCTACGCAATAGAACGCCGGCTACGCGGCCTAAGTTACACCTTTATTTTTTTTCCCGAATAGTCGACCGAAACCAAACCCACTTGAATTGGCAACAACGCTTTTCCTTGTCAACTGCTAACCAATGAAATCAAAACAAGTCAACCTAAGAGTCAATTTTTTTTTCTGTGTAAATTACGAGTAAAATGGTTTGTGTGTCAAATAGACATTTACATTTAGGTAAATATCTATGGTGTGTAAACGTAAATATTTAAAAAATACTTTTTTGGAAAAATTGCTTTATCCAACATTTTTTAAGCTTTAATTTGTTCCATTTGAGGTAAGCTTTTAAAAAAATCCAAAAATGTTATGAAGTTCGGGCTGACGTATATGACACCAGAACCATCTTTTTGTTACTTTGAAATAAAAATATGGTAATTATTTATTATTTTTAATAATTCGTGACTTTGCAAAATAACCCTTTTTTTCTGTGACAAAAATATCAAAATACAACTGCCATTTTAGTTTGCTTTTCGACTATACAGTTTGGTTTGAATCTGCTCCACCTGATAAAAGTAAAAATTTCATTTATTGTTTTTAATGAACAGGCCTGTAATTCTGTTTCACCTATTCCTCCTTAAATATTAAAATTATTTGGTTTTACCAATGAATCACGTCATAACTCTTAATTTATCGCACGTTGAGTTTGATTTGTAAATAAAATTAACGCTGTATTAGACATTATGCTAATAAATCATTAAGACCCTCTGATATTCGAAATTGCAGTTTCAGCATAAGCAGACGTTTTTATATGGCTTTTTCTTCTATACCTACAAAAGTTTTTCCTCTTACAAACTCTATCCGTGGACACACTGTATATTGCCTACCTCTAAAAAAATTGCCGTACTAACCACAATATTTTTAGCGTCTCAAAATTTGGCTTTCTGGGGTCACGATAAAACAAACTAAGCAAATCACGGTAATTATTACAAGGAGTTACTTTGTCTGTTTGGCAAGTTTAACTCAAATTTTAGAGTAATTTTTTAGGCAATAAATACCTTTTTTGGGCCCTCAAAAATGAATTAAAATTATTTAATAATATTGTTTAACCATAAGTAGTACCTATAAATAAAGAATTTGCGAATTTAATTTACGAAATTTAATAGTAATGAATGAGGTGAATTATTCACGAATTATGGGCGTGGCCCCGAAAAGTTTTCGCCTGTTGTGCTTTGCCATAACAGTAGGAATAACATCATCGTCTTAAAGCAAAGTAAAATAATGCGAATCAAAATGACGAATAATCAGTGGCGTTACTAACGCCCCCGCAGACCCCGCATTGCGGGGGGGCGCAGCAAAGCCAGGGGCGCCCTCAGGTTCCTTGATGAAAAAATAAAACAAATGAAAATCGACGTTATATATAAAAAAAATCAAGAAATAATAAAATAATTGTTTCATTATCACAATATTAAAGTTAAAAATTAACAATAATGAATGAGAAACAATGTAATATGACTAATATGAGTCCCCTATATAAAATAGGGGTAACGTAAATCATAATTAACAATTTTACCCCAATAACAGTATCAAGGTTCGTACAAATACCCGCGCCGAAAACCCCGCGTGGGCGCCGCTACAAACACACACAGCATTTTTGTTGAAAACCCGCCAGGAGACGGATCGGGCCACCTTAAGCACCTTAATAATCTAATCTAGAGAATTAGAGCACCTTACTAATCTAGAGAACTCGCTGCATGCGCGCGATGAAATACACATACAAATTTTTTTATACACGGAATTTGGTGAAAACTTTCCTTTTTATGTCCCAAACACAGTGTAATTTTTTTGATTTAAAATATTTATTTTTTAACCTTATTTTGACTTAATATCGAAAAAAGCTACCTAATTTTCAATCGAAAATTCTCACGTCAAAATATCTGCTTTTTAAAAAAATCGGTGGGCTTTTTGTTCGTTGAAATCTCTACTTTCTGATGGTATAAAAAATATATACATTACTATGGTAAATGTTCTCAATTCAATTCAATTCAATTCAATTCCATTTTAAATCCTATACCTTTAATTATATTTAGATCAACTATTTACGCATGTTTTTTGCGTACTTTATGTTTTATGTATTTGTAATTTTTTTGTTTATCAATGTAACATGGAATCTTACGTTTTTCGAGTAATTAAAGTATAAATTTTAATAAATAGCTTAAAATTGTATATAATGATTTAAAAAAAAAATTTCGGATTAGAGTTTTTTGCATTTTTTGAGAACATTTACTATAGTAATGTATATTTCTTTACACCATCTGAAAGTAGAGATTTCAACGAACAAAAAGCCCACCGACTTTTTTTAAAAAAGCAGATATTTTGACGTGAGAATTTTCGATTGAAAATTAGGTTGCTTTTTCGATATTAAGGCAAAATAAGGTTAAAAATAAATATTTTAAATCAAAAAAATTACAGTGTGTTTGGGACATAAAAAGGAAACTTTTTACCAAATTTCGTTTATAAAATTTTTTTTTTGTAAAAGATAAAAATAAAAAACCAAAAACTTGGTTATTTAAATTTTTCACATAAATTTTGAGGTTATGTGAAAAAAGTGCAAATATTTTCCATAGAACTTGTAGTTTTGCCGGAAATCGAGATAAATCGTTTTCTACCCTTAAAAACTCCCCTCCCCCCCCCTCCCCTTCCCGACCTCTGATCGCCCGTAATTTATTTTTTATTTAATTTTTGTTATATTCTCTTCCTTATCCAATGGGTTTCATCCTACTATTATTTTTTTTCACTTTTTACCATTTTCAAAGGCTTCAGCCCTAGTCTATTACCTCTGCTTCAGCAGAACGTTCATTTTCAAAACTAAAACTGATAAAAACATATCTGCGCAGTACAATGTCCCAATCGCGGTTAAGCGGACTGGCGACATTAAGCATTGAACATGAATTGGCAACTAAACTCGATTTGAACAAAGTTGTGAACGAATTTGCTCACTCTAAAACCCGCCGCGGTTTGCTTAGTTTGTAAGATAGTTGTATAGTAAAAATAGCAGACTTATGCATAAATAAATGTATGTTTAATACATTCCAACTTTCAAACTAAATATAATTCCCCTCTCATACATATCTTAAGCCTTTGTTTTCTTACCTCAGTGAGTACACAACTGAACTTTTAGGTATGCTTTAATTATAACATTGATTTTTTAAATTGCAGTACATTATTTTTACAACAAAAATTGTTCTCTACAATGTTCTATATCTTTCTATATTAAACAACGCTTACAAATGACAATCTTTTTTACTATGGTATGACAGGTGCAAAATAGCAGGGCGCTTTCAAAATGTTGCGGGGGAGCGCACATGTCTTTAGTTACGCCACTGCGAATAATATAAATTTAAAAAAATACTATAAACACTTATTTTACACGTTAAAATGTCTATACAGTACTGGCACCCCTAAATTTAATGTAAAAAAATGAATACAAAATGGTTTGGCGTGAGTTAAGAACTTAAGAAAAGATCTATCAAGATTCAATGTTGCCAAGTGCCAACTTCTGTTTGAGCACGATTCGCATTCCGCTCTCGTTAAATTCCGCCTCCATAGCAACAAATACGTTCGGACTGAAATTTGCAGGTATGCGTACGGTGAAATATCTGCTGATGTTTTGAAATGGTTTATTCGCAAATATAAAGAGTTAAAATTATTTTTTTAATTTCACGTTCATAATAAGCTCAGTACGATACGCATTTGCGTATCGTAATGAAGCTATTTCGATACGCGTTTTTTCTTTATTTGATGTTAGTAACATTTAAATGTTTTATTTCATTGACTTGCGCGGCCTTTGTGATTTACGAAAAAACCCATTTTTCGCAGAGGAAAAATAGCTTCATAACTTACTTTTTTATTCTGTGTGGATAACAGTCATGTATGTTGGTTGCATAAATCCATAAATCCATAAATCTATAAATCAATCTTTTGTAGATGCTTCAAGCTATCATTTTCTGCCAAATCCTATCCAAAATTTCAATCTACTAACCTTCCAATGTCGATTTTAACTTCAACTTTATTTGAATTTTCCGGAATTTTCCATCTTCCCTATACTAAATTGCAATGCCGTTACGTAAAATCACGTCTTTTGAAATTCGAAAAAAAAGTAGCAAAATAGCCCGAATTTCCGAACGCTCTGTATATGTACCGAATGTACAAGGATCACACAACGTATTCCGTCCAATTTCAAATCTCATATCGCTAAAATAACTTTAGAATCTCGTGGTGAAAATGGGTCAATAAATCAAAAAATGACATTCTCTGAAACAAAAGAAACAGAAACAGTATTGGGTTCACATTAAATTTTTATGTAAAATAGGGGGACCATTGGCCAAGTATGTTCTCATTGAGTTAGCTCAAGCCATTATCCTTGTGCGATCATGTTGCTCGATGTACAATATTCCTTAAAACAAACAAATTATTCTTAAGTAGTATGAAATATACTTCTAATCTACTCAGTAAAACAAAAATGTTAAAATTATCATTTCAAGAGCCTAAACTATCAGTTCGAGATTGTTAGGTATTACCTCGAGCACAAAAAATCTGTTGCAGATTGCCGGCTGCCCAACGATAATTTGTTAATATTGGCTTGTAAACTAATAATAATAAATATGTAAAACATTTCATGTTAATTTATTTATTGTAAACTTACATTTTCAATATAAAAAATTGGTATAAGTGTAAAATCAATTTGATAAACAATAAAAAAATAATTACCTGCATGGTAGGCTGAAATAATAAATGAAAAATTACACACATCGGCAAAGTTTTCTAGAACAGAAACTAATAGAATTGTATTAAATATTAAAATGATAATAAAAAATTAATTTAATTTCCTGAGAAAAAAAAGGTGGACAAGAAAAATTCACAGTTTTGACAGGGCGGGCTGGCTGGTTGGTTCCAATTAGCACCTGGCTCAGTTTGGGAAGCGTAATAGTAGGTCAGAATATAATTATTGTCCTTCTCTTCTATACGTCAAAAATATGCGACAGAACCCGGTTCCTTGGGCAGCTTGGGAATCATCAAGCGACGGCAGCGCCAATTTGACTCTGGTGGCCAGCTGCGCGGTTTGAGATAAATATGACCTTGTGATGCAGGATTGCTAATTTATAGTTTTAGCGGGGTGCTGAATTTTTGTCGAGTATATTTCGCCAGCATAAATGATGCCCTCTGTTTAACCGAGGGATCGACTCGCCACGCGTTGGTCACGTCGGCAACACTGATTGATCTGTTGACCTTATTGCGGACATCTAAATAATAATATATTTTTTAGTCTCTCATACGCACATAATTGGACACTATAAGTTCAAGTTCAAGTTGGCCAAAACGATATACGTGCGGGCAAAAATTATTTGCATTAAAGAGGGCTTGTATATTAAAAAACGTAGGGCTTGGTTTAGATCACAATGATATGGGGACGATTATATCTAACCAAATCTAAATTTTGTCAAATTCATATTACGACGTTATATGCCAAACTAATGAGTTTATCTACCATGGACAAAACCATGCTGTTCATCATTAATGGCGTGTCTAAAACCCCATGATGAGCTCTGACATATCAAATAATCCCACATCGAGATGTCAGATTGTGTGCAGACGGCTTTGTAATTAACAGCCTTATGCTTGTCATCCGACTGAAAAGTAGCTTTAAGATAGCAAAATGTTCAAAGCATGTTGAAAAATGTTAAAAATGTCCTCCACCAACTGTTCTGCAGTAGATCAATCGATCTAAAAATTCCTGTTGTACATTTTGTACCGTGCGAGCAAAAAGTATTTGCATCAAAGAGGGCTTGGATTAAAAAATGTAGGACTTGTTTTAGATCACAATGATATGGGGACGATATATCTAACCAAATCTAGGTTAAAATTTTGTCAAATTCATATTATGACATGATATGCCAAACTAATGAGTAATAAAATAAGTAGACAAATACAAATTTATTTTTGTTGTTTACAAAATTAACAAAGTAAGAATATACAGAAAGAAAAAGAAAAATAATTACCTACATAAATTGCTGAAATTGGCCACCGCCATGCTCCAAGCATAAATTCACACTTCTCTTCATATTTTCGAAAGTGTTGACCAGCATCTCTGGAAAAATGTTACCACATTCCCACATTCTTGGATAATCCTTTCTTGTAATTGTTCTAAATTTGCAACTGGTGTTTTAACTTTAAACTTTAACTTCTTGGGACAGGCGTCTTATACAATTTGTTGGCGTATTTTGCATGATTTCACGAACGTTTGCAACAAGTTCTTCTGTTCTTACAGATGGTCTTCCTGCTCCTTTTTTGTGTTGTATAGAACCTGTTTCCCTAAACACAGCCACGCTTCTTTTCAGGCAATGATAAAAATCCCCAGCAATAAAAGCAACGTTAGGAAAATGTTCGTGGAAATCGTCCATGCACAAACCCGGATTGTATTGCCACTCACCATTTACTCTAACCCCGTTTTGAGAATACGCTTCTACCATGAATGTTTTGTGCTGTTCCGTACAGCCCATTGTGTGAATTGTTCAAGAAATTGGAAAAATTAGCGATGAATCAAATTACTTGTAACGACTGTCAAAGATGACGGAATAACTGAGTGATTGTTAATTCAGGTAGTTACTGACACCCAACAGGTATTAAGCTCTACGGCTAAGCATTACGTCCTTAGATGCAAGGCCCTCTTTGATGCAAATCATTTTTGCTGGCACGGTATAACTGGTACTGTGACACTGTACATTAACCAACGCGCCGCAGGAAAATATAAAATCGAGTTAAATACATTTTCAAATGTTAATCAATTTTTAGTTCGTACATGCAAGCACGCAGGCATCTATTATAATTAGCAAATTATTTTTGAAGTACTAAATGCCCATAATAAAAGTAGACTAATTGGTATTTTTTAGTTCAGCGACATTTTGGCATTTTTCCACCCTGTGTTAGAATTTAAAATTTACATATTCACATTTAGTGGCCGTAGAGACTTTGCGTCCTGCAAGACTTTATGTGCTGGTGATTGGTCAGCATCTTACACCAATTGAAAGATAATATTTGCCTTTTATAATTACATATATTCTTAATAAAATTATTATTATTCCTATTATTATTATTATTATTAATATTATTATTATTATTATTATTATTATTATTATTATTATTATTATTATTGTTGTTTTGAAATGCATTTTTTAGAAAAAAACATATACGGGGTACGTATTTCCCTGTGTACCGGGTGAGTTAACGATTGCGCGGAGTTAGTTTATGCCTTGAGGATAAGATTGGTCGATAATAAGCTGTTTTGTATTAAAGTATGGTTGGATATCTGGCGCATTTTAAAAATATTTTGAATTTTACAGGGTGCGCCCAAAAAGTAGGGTGTCATAAAGTTACATTTTTTTAAATGGAACACCCTATAGGTATTTAAATACATTTATTAATTCTACGTGTTATTTCTTAAATTTTTAATAATGATTTAATATACGAAAAGGTTATAGTTTTTCAGATAATTCGACTTATAATAAAAATGTTGCATTTGCAAGCATCTCGTTGTTGTGAAAATGCTACTTAAATTTTGACTCTAAGCGATTCATACTTACTAAATAAAGTCAAAAATACATATTCACTATGAAATATTTGAAATCTCATTTACAGGGTGTTTAATTTCAAGGACCAAAGTCAAAAAACTTTTAACTGAAAATATCACTTTTATTAAATGGAACACTCTATATATTTTTCTGTCATCTTATAGCTCGTCATAAACTCTTCAATTTTCGTAAAGAACGTTCTATCCCTATCTCTAATAGTTTTAAAATATTTTGATATTTCGAAATTTAATGTCCATAGTAGCCATGGAAAATAAATAAAAATAATGGCAGTGGATGACATTAAGAATCAGATCAAAGTAAAAATAAAGCCCATGGCTACTGTGATCCATTGTCAAATAATGTTATAACGAGGACATTAAATCTCGTTGACTCACCCGGTACGTACGCGAATCAACTTTATTTTTTTTAATGAAACATTGTTTATTTTACATTTTTACATTCTACAATCATTTCTAGACATTTTCCATAAATCATGATTCATGCCATGCCATATCAAGCGCTTAGCAAATATTAACTTTTAAAACAAAATAGAGAAACGACAAAGTCTGAAAAGAACTATTTTATAAGATGTTGTTGTTGAAAATGTCCTGTACCAACTGTTCAGCAATAGATCAATCGATCTAAAAATTCCTGTTTTACGTTTTGTCTTATTTGGTAGAGAAGTTCGTATTATTCGTCGAATGGACTCCCTTAAGCATATCTATCAAGTTTTGGTTTGGGTTTTATATTTAAAGGTTTGTGACACTCTTGGAGGAAGGTTTTTGTTATTGGTATATAGTTAATAGGTTCTACTTTGGGAATCCAATGCTAAATAGGTTAAATTCGATTAGATATAGTGGAAAAGTCCATTTTCGTCAGTCGCAATCTGGTGCGCCGTCAAAAAAGCAGCGCTTTCAAGCATGGAAGTCTGGCCTTCCTTAAATTTATAGGATTATGTTTAGATTTTAAGTCATTAAGTTGCCATTATAGAAATTCCCTATTGACCATTATTTCCCTAAACATTAAATCGAATTATAAATGACCTAATTCTGAACAGGAGAATTTTCGTCCGTCCTGTTTCATTCCAGGCGAAGCAAGGTTACTAATAAAAAAAGCAACACTTCCTCACTGATATATTATTTTTTTGTTATTCACCGTTACCAAATAGACTCAGATGTTTCAAATATAAAGGATAATTAATAAACGCTATTTTTTGAAGTTTTTATCCTGTAACTTTTTTCCTCTGGGTTTTTGGAAATTCGTATATAGTATGTAATTTACGCCTATGGGGTAGTGTATTAATGACAATAGATCCAAATGGTAGAATTTCAATCTTCGCCACTAAAAAATTTTAAATTCTTTCACAAACGCTACTTTTCGAAGTTTTTATCCTGTAACTTTTTTCCTCTGGGTTTTTGGAAGTTCGTATATAGTAGGTATGTAATTTACCCCTATGGGGTAGTTTACTAATGACAATAAATCCAAATGGTAGAATTTCAATCTTCGCCACTAAAAAAAATTAAATTCTTTCACAAACGTTACTTTTCGAAGTTTTTATCCTGTAACATTTTTCCTCTGGGATTTTGGAAATTCGTATATAGTAGGTATGTAATTTACCCCTATGGGGTAGTTTACTAATGACAATAAATCCAAATGGTAGAATTTCAATCTTCGCCACTAAAAAAATTTTAATTCTTTCACAAACGCTACTTTTCGGAAGTTTTCATCCTGTAACTTTTTTCTTCCGGGTTTTTGGAAATTCGTATATAGCAGGTAATTTACCCCTATGGGGTAGTTTATTAATGACAATAGATCCAAATGGTAGAATTTCAATCTTCGCCACTAAAAAAATTTTAATTCTTTCACAAACGCTACTTTTCGAAGTTTTTATCCTGTAACTTTTTTCCTCTGGGTTTTTGGGAATTCGTATATAGCAGGTAATTTACCCCTTTGGGGTAGTTTATTAATGACAATAAATCCAAATAGTAGAATTTCAATCTTCGCCACTAAAAGAATTTAAATTCGTTTACAAACGCTACAGGCGGAATTGACACGGACCCTAAAAAAAATTCGTTGCTGCATAAACGTTTCTAACTTCACACATACGATTTTTTTTTGCTATTGGAATTGTGCTTTTAGTGACTCTGATGTATAATTTTATTATTCCTAAATAGGGGTAAAATACCGGGTATTTCGTATTTTCAGTAAGTATGAAGAGTGATAGTTTTTGATTATTGTGATTAATTTAAACACGGACCTGTCTATTTTCCCCCATTCGTTAAATGATAATTTTGCAGTGCGCATGCCTATTCCTGTGTGGTTTTGTTTACATATGCAAGATCATAAATTCGTCACTTTCGTGATTATTGTTTGCTTATCTAACGGTAAATGTCTCTGGATTTATGTCGTTCGTGTTCATAAAAATGCAACACACTCACCTAATTTAAATGCGAAAAATCGTATTTTTATGGGCTTGTGTAGCAAATATTTTGCCATAAAATTAATTCTATAAATATTTATAGTTGGGAATAAAAAAATTATGGAAAGTTATTCAGTAATAAATGTTTAATAGAGTTTCCGGCCTTTTTATGCAACTAATTTTATGTGGTTGGTAAATTTGAAACATATAGATATAATCAACGGCAGTCTAACAAGGCGGGTGTATAGTATTATCAGTAAAGGGCTGATTATATGCACTTAAATTCAGCCAAAATATGCGCATATATATGCCTTGTTAGCCTTTAAAATATGCAGTTGTTTGCATTTTTTTTTTACCAAATACGCATACTGGTATGCAATATTTATTTATTATAGTAAAATGAGGTAAAGAAGCACATTGAGTTCTAAAAAAAATGTTTATTTTTTTTTAAATGCAAAACGAAAACAAACAAAAATAAAAGCAAACAATTTTTTAACCTAAGATTGTATGAAAGGCATTTTTTACTAAATATTTTCAAAATTTTCATGTAAAAAGGATTGTCTTCTATTAGTAAAAATATGTTTATACAGTGACCGGCAGAAAGTGCGCAGCACATGGAAAACTTTTTTATCTTTAAGTTTAGAAAATTAATTTTATTCTAAATAGGTTCTGCATGTTCTCAAACCAAAATAACACTCATTAAATCCGGTAAAAGTCTTATGGTATACGAGGTAGGATCAAAAATTTGAAATTCCGCTAAGAGTAAAGTACCTCCATCTTTCATTTTAGAATATTTTTTTACTAAGAATTATTGTTTTAATTTCAAAGTTATACCCAAATTCCAAATTTCGCTTATTTTGGACAAAAAAATAGATTTAATCGTGCTTTCTGAATAACCCTGTATAAAAAATAAATGGCAACCGAACAGTACGAAAATAAGATTTTCTGCAGACTTTGTTAGAGATTACCGTCGATCATAAGTCCGATTAGTTTGTTTTTATAATATTATGTCTTTTTAAAATAAAAACATAAAAATATTAAATATTTTTGCTGCACACCGTATTTTATTTTCTGAGGGAACAAGTTAATTTCATCTAACTGGAATTTTTTGATTTACATTGACTTAAAACATCTCCTAAATAGTTTTTTATACATTGAAGTATGCATAGAAAGTTTCCTTATTTTGCGTGACGAATAAAATCCGTTCAAAATATATTTTTAATTTAAATTTTTTTCTTTATAAATCAAAAGGAAACTTTCTATGCATACTTTAATGTATAAAAAACTATTAAGGAGATGCTTTAAGTCAATGTAAATCAAAAAATATCAGTTAGATGAAATTAACTTGTTCCCTCAGAAAATAAAATACGGTGTGCAGCAAAAATATTTAATATTTTATGTTTTTATTTTAAAAAGCCATAATATTATGAAAACAAACTAATCGGACTTATGATCAACGGTAATCTCTAACAAAGTCTACAGAAAATCTTAATTTCGTACTGTTCGGTTGCCATTTATTTTTTATACAGGGTTATTCAGAAAACACGATTAAATCCATTTTTTTGTCCAAAATAAGCGAAATTTGGAATTTGGGTATAACTTTGAAATTAAAACAATAATTCTTAGTAAAAAATATTCAAAAATGAAAGATGGAGGTACTTTACTCTTAGCGGAATTTCAAATTTTTGATCCTACCTCGTATACCATAAGACTTTTACCGGATTTAATGGGTGTTATTTTGGTTTGAGAACATGCAGAACCTATCTAAAATAAAATTAATTTTCTAAACTTAACGATAAAAAACTTTCCCATATGCTGCGCACTTTCTGCCGGTCACTGTACAACGAGTAGCTTCTTTCAACATAATGTACTGATGTAATCGGACAATATTGCAACTTAGGTAGCAGAATATAAGGCCAAGATACAACTTCGTTGAATGGTTACCTCATAAATGCTTTTTACTACAGTTAAGTATTGCAATTTTTTTAAAGGTATGTTTGCTGCAACCAAAGCCTTGCATAAGTGTTCTTGAAAAATTTCCTTTTCAGATTTCGAGTTTTCTCCGACTTTTTGAAATCCGTTTGTTACACTCGGCTGAAGTGGCTCAGATTAAATTTTTTGTAACATTGACTTTTTATGTTTCAAATGTTGATCGATTTGTAACGTCTTTTGACAAACAATAATTTTTGTACAAGCTTTACAGAAAACTTTTTCTTCCCTAAACTCTAACTCTGGGAAATTAATCCACGAAGACGTTTTAGCCACCTTAGACATTCTGAACACAAATTTAAAATTACTAGTTTCACAATGAAAATCCTGAAATCTTTCGACAAACTAAAACAGAAGTATGTGTTACAAATCGATATAAATACAGTTTGCTAAGCAGGCAAGCTTTTCTTACCTGATAGTTAAGCTAAGCATTTCTTTTGGACTGATGCAATTCCGCATTCTAAAGAAATTAAAAAAAAATTCGTCACTTAATTCCTCATACAAAATTTGAACAGCACCAATCTCGTCACGTGTTTGAAGTAGAGGGTGTACCCAAAGTGCCCTTTTACCATTTCTTCGCTTTTTTACGCTTTCTATAACAGCATTACGATCCATCACCGAAAACATCGAAACGTGGACTAAAGTTTATTAATAAGGATAATACCGGACTTGATGAAAACCTGATCGGGTCCGGATATTTTTATTTTTACTTCAGGATTCTGTCCCTTTTAAAACCTGACCGGCGAACCTGATAGTGTGAAAGAGCCCTTAGGTACTCTGAAAGTATACATATCTATTACAATAACATCACTGATGATGTGACTGTCTATAGGTGTTTGAAAGATTTTAAAACACCCTGTATATCAGTTTGATAAGAGGTGAGAGATGAACGGATATCGTTAATGTTTATATAAATCGGCGAATCTGTACCTACTTTACAATATTGATCCATTTTACTGAAAGTAAACATGCGTTTTTTTTTAAATAAACAAATATTACGTTAAAAGCTTTGACTATGAATTTTCAGAGAAGTTTTAAACTTGTTAGTATTTTTCACGAAAACTGTGCTAATTTAATTGACGATTTTAAGCGGTTTGACTGTGATTGGTTATTTTTTGCTGAATTTACTTTGGAACGTCAGCAATAGTAAGTATGTTTCCTTATTCATTCATAATTTTCTTAAGAGCAGTAACCCCTTTTACCACAATGAAAATTGCCGAACGTTTTGCTGGTCAAACGAAAAGAAAAAATAAAAATTGGTATTTAGAAAATAAATTCTACTTTTCTGGATGGGGTATTTAAAGTAGAATTTATTTTCTAAATACCAATTTTTATTTTTTCTTTTCGTTTGACCAGCAAAACGTTCGGCAATTTTCATTGTGGAAAAGGGGTTACTTCCTCTTAATGTCGTGGATATACAGGGTGATCCTTAAGTACATCAAGAAATCTAGGATATGATTCCTGGCATCAATTTAAGTTGAAAAGTTCATATGGACTTATGCCCTAAAATGCTTACCCTCTAAGATACAGGGTGTTAAAATATTTTCCATTTTCCTTTAAAACTACCATTTTTTTCAAAAACATAGTAGAGACAACTTTTGTTCCGCTTATATCAGTAATGCATAAAAATGCATCAGAGTTAAAAAAAAAACAGTGGCGTATCACATATTTTCACAAAAAAAATATTGATGGTATCTTCATGCACGCCACTGGTGGAAGTAGGCAAACCCTTTTTTAACCAAAAAGTGCAGTTTAATACGAAATCAATCGACATCAATTTTCAATGCCGTATCTTTAAGGAGTTTCGAAATTAAAAAAAAACAATTATTTTTTAAAAATATTTTAACACCCTGTATCTTAGAGGGTAAGCATTTTAGGGCATAAGTCCATATGAACTTTTCAACTTAAATTGATGCCAGGAATCATATCCTAGATTTTCTTGATGTACTTAAGGACCACCCTGTATGCCACCTATTATGAATATTTACTAAGAGAGAGTATATAATTATTTGTTCACAAAATACAGTGTGTCCCCGGATGGAGTTTTCAAGAGGAAAAATATCTTCATTCTTGATTTTACGACGAAAAGTTATTATTTATAAAAAATGCTGCTTGTCGAGAAAATGAATTTACCATATAAAAATTTTTGATCAGATGTACAGGGTAGGGTGTTGATAAATTAAGAAGACATGAAAATGCTTTAAGAGAAAAGTACCATTATTTATTATTTTAGACAAAATGTTTACGAAACAAAGTTGTTTCTAATCCAAAATAAAGCCTAAATACAAAATTTGAAATGTAAATTCTAATTTTTGTTTTTTATTTTTTAGAATTTATGAACATTCAAAATGAAAACCTGAGAGTGCTGACCTATTTATTTAATTTATTTCTAATTTGGAGAAATGTGTGCAAGTTGGAGGAGGATAATATCCTCCTCTACATGTTATGTCGAATAATAACTTTTTCCACAATTGTACATTTTGAATGTTCATAAATTCTATTGTAAATAATAAAAAACAAAAACTAGAATTCAGATTTCAAATTTTTTATTTAGGCTTTATTTTGGATTATAAACAACTTTGTTTCATAAACATTTTGTCTAAAATAATAAATAATGGTACTTCTCTCTTAAAGCATTTTCATGTTTTCTTAATTTATCAACATCTGATCTAAAAATTTTTATAGGGTAAATTAATTTTCTCGACAAGCAGAATTTTTTATAAGGAATCACTTTTCGTCGCAAAATCAATAATAAAGATCTTTTTCCTCTTGTCAACGCCATCCGGGGACACACTGTATGTTCAAATAAATATAACTCATTTATAAAATTTAAGTCTATAAATTTTGTTTCAAAAATTTGCATCTTATTTATAAAATCATAAAGAACAAAATATCATCTCCGCAAGGATCATCATCATCATCAGATTGGTCCAAGTTAATAATAAGGGGAATAGTATCTGAAGCATCGATAAATCTTTCTCGTTCCTACACATCATTTATAATTTTATTAGTGTGTGTTACATCATTTTTTCATTGCCCCTGTTACATTTTCTATGGCTTCATTCCACAGACCTAAAACTACGTCATTTGTTACAGGATACATAGAACTTATTTTTGCATCATAATAGCGCTTACATTCCGACCAAACCACTTCAATGCGATTAAAGTGGCAATGATATGGAGGAAGTCTTAAAACTCGATGTCCATGTTGCTTCTAATTCGGCTATTCTATTAAAATAAAATGAAAATAATTAAAATATAAAATAAATAGTGCTTTCCACATTACTTGTAACGTTTGGGTGGGATATGCTGCTATACTATCATCCAGATCTGATCATTCATTTCAAATGGTGAAACCGGAATTTGTTTCGGTTCTAACTATGGAGGACTTGAGGTAGGAGGTCGATCGCAATGCATTGGATTCGGTCCCAAATTAGCATCGGTAATTCAGCTTTACGAGTTGCCATAAGATGGCGCTCGTGTTCGAAGTGGGCTATCAAATAAATGGTTTCTTATGGATGCGATAACTATTTTTATTTAAATTAGTTCTTTAAGGAACAAATAAGGACTTTTATATGAATTTACACTTACTTTGTTATACTTATTAGTAAACTCGGCCTGTATAAAGTTCCAACGATGCTTCGTTTTGAAAATACAGGAACATTCTAGCTAGAGGGTTTTACCTTTGAAGCTAGAAAGAGACTTATTTGGCTGCGTTTCATCTCTGAAGAAGATCCTGTCTTACACCCAGACACAAAGCAAACTCTACTTTTATAAATTGTACCATTATTCATTATAAATATGGAAAT
This sequence comes from Polydrusus pterygomalis, assembly GCA_963969555.1. Classification (NCBI taxonomy): domain Eukaryota; kingdom Metazoa; phylum Arthropoda; class Insecta; order Coleoptera; family Curculionidae; genus Polydrusus; species Polydrusus pterygomalis. Next base: position 34,864,183 of record OZ018375.1, on the reverse strand, counting down.
TAATTACAATACAACGTTATTTATCTTGTCTTGCCTTCAAACGGTATTTGTTATTTCGAAAAATAAAATGTCAATTGTCAAAACTAAAATTTAAAAACTATGGAGGATCTAGTTTTCCATATTAAAAACGAAGAAGAAAAAGACAACATCAGCCCACTTCGGACGCGAGAGCCATCTATCGGCCAATAGCGAACTAACCAAAAAACCGGGACATAATTTGAAAATGCTGCCATTGTCGATCGGCCTCCTACCCTCTAGTTCTCCATAGTTCTAACCATGCAATAAGTAATCTTTTTGACCAACTTGTATTTAGAATTTTTTCAATTAGCCCAAAATGATAGGTGGCTTTATCCATGATAAGTGACGGTTCTTTCACGTTTGGTAACAATTTTTCTTCAAACCATTTCTCAAAGTTTTCACTATTCATCGAATCGTGATAATCACCAGATTTCAGACCAGACTTGAATATCAAACTTGCATTATTCACAAATCCATTTTCGGAATCAGCATGTAGAATAATATACCGTACACACTATGACGATTTATTTTTAACTGTATGAAAAGTATCAGTGTGCCAACTTCGCCTAAAAGCCCCTTTACCGTATATCCAGGTTTCATCCAGAAAAACAGGTTTTAAGGAAAATTGAGATTTACCGTTATTTTTAAATCCTCTTAAAAATCCTACTCGTTTTTGGGCTATATGGGGTTGCTCTATTAAAAACTTCCTCTCTGATACAGTACATCTACGCCATTTAAATTATATATTATACAGGGTGTCCGGAAACTTCGTTCGTATACTTTAAGGGGATATTCTACATATGAAAATATGAAAAAAAGTTCATATGAATGTAGGTCCTTAAATGACTTATAAGGAAGCTATGGCCGTCCAAAGGTGACCTCTAAAGATTAGTTTCTATTTTATATCTATGCAACCGCTTAAGTTACCGGTGTGCTTTTTGGCACACAAACTAATATTAACAATTGCTAATTTATGATATTGAGAGTTATTATAAATTTTAGTCAGTGAGTTTATTTATTCCTAATTTTTTTACACGACACATTTAAAAAATTTTACCCAAAAATTATAATTCTAGTGATTTTTCTACACAAAAGAGGTATTCTTAAAAAAAAATTATTGGACCAATGATTTAGGAGAAAAATCGATTTATTTAAATCATTGCATAAACTATTATCGAATTGTGTTTAAACTAAAACATCAAAGTAGTCTTATGGCAAATACAAATTTGAAGTAAAAAACATCAAGAAGCCCATGGTTAGCGTTAAAATAAATTGACAATGACGTTTTTTTGATTTATTGTAACTGTACGTGTTTTTGATTAATTAAGGTGCAAATTTTAAAAAATGGCAGGCTATTCATTTGCTGAGTTAGCTGATATGCATTTTATGTATGGCAAAGCTAATGGTTGTGCTTGAGAAGCTCGCAGGTTGTATCAAGAATATTTTCCAAACCGTCAAATTCCTTGTGAGAAATTATTCATTAATTTACATCAACGATTAAGAGAAACCGGAACTTTTATGCCAAATATGAATGAAACTGGGAGAAGCCGTACTACTAGGACTCCACAAGCAGAAGAAATAGTGCTCGAATGCGTTGCAGCCAATCCGGGTATAAGCACAAGAAGAATTGCCTTACAAGAGGGTATCCCTAAGAGTACAACATGGGAAATTTTGCATGAACAACTTCTTTATCCATACCATATACAAAGAGTTCAGGCCCTTAAGCCTCAAGACCTACTTCCTCGTCAGAGTTTTGTCAGTGGATGCAGAGAAAATGTCATCAAGACTGTTTTTTTCTACATAAAGTCTTGTTTACTGACGAAGCAGGGTTTACCCCTGAAGGCATCGTAAATTTTCATAATAACCATGTATGGGCAGAAGAAAATCCGCGTGCAATTTTCGAAAGTCGATTTCAAAATAAATTTTCAATTAATGTTTGGGCAGGTATATTGGGCGATCGATTAATAGGACCATACATTATGCCTCAACGTTTAGATGGGCCAACATATTTAGATTTTTTACAAGACTGTGCCTGTTCTACTTGACTTACAAACTATTTTATGCACGATGGGGCTCCACCTCATTTTAGTAGATTGGATCGAGATCATTTAAATCAAACATATCCAGACCGATGGATAGGCCGAGGTGGGCCCATTGCCTGGCCTCCCCGTTCACCTGATCTCAATCCATTGGATTACTTTCTTTGGGGATATCTGAAGTCTCTGGTATATTCAGTACCTGTTGAAAATATACAACAATTGGAACAACGTGTTATTTATTGTTGCGAGAAAATTCGTAATAAGGAAGGAGTTTTCGCAAGAGTACGAACATCAATGAGAAATCGTTTAGTTGGTTGTATTGATATGAATGGAAACCATTTTCAACATTTGTTGCAACTTTTCTACTTTTTTCAGATTATTCTTGTTAAACCAACAACTCTTAATTTATTTTGTTTAAAAATGACAATAAAACAACGTTTTGACTTAATTATTGTCATTGTCAATTTATTTTAACGCTAATAATGGGCTTCTTGATGTTTTTTTACTTCAAATTTGTATTTGTCATAAGACTACTTTGATGTTTTAGTTTAAACACAATTCGATAATAGTTTATGCAATGATTTAAATAAATCGATTTTTCTCCTAAATCATTGGTCCAATAATTTTTTTTAAGATTACCTTTTTTGTGTAGAAAAATCACTGGAATTATAATTTTTGGGTAAAATTTTTTAAATGTGTCGTGTAAAAAAATTAGGAATAAATAAACTAAGCCACCCTCCCGTAAGAACGTCCCTGACTAAATTTCATAATAACTCTCAATATCATAAATAAGCAATTGTTAATATTACTTTGTGTGCCAAAAAGCACACCGGTACCTTAAGCGGTTGCATAGATATAAAATAGAAACTAATCTTTAGAGGTCACCTTTGGACGGCCATAGCTTCCTTATAAGTCATTTAAGGACCTACATTCATATGAACTTTTTTTCATATTATTTTCATATTATGTAGAATATCCCCTTAAAGTATACGAACGAAGTTTCCGGACACCCTATATAATAACGAAATGGATCAGCCTTTATATAGGATACCGCCGACTTAATCAGGAATCGCTCAGATCCGTCAATTTTCTTATTTTGAAATGCATTCTTGTTAAAAAAAGATATTATACAGGGTGGTATAAGATTGTGTAATTTTAACATTCTACGATCAATTCTAGACCTTTTTCACTAATCATGCCCTATACGTATCTTCAACCGTTTACGAAATATTAACTTTAAAACAAAACCTCAAAGTATGAAAAGAAACGATTTTATAAGATGTTTATTTATTTATTTACGGCTGTGCCATTTTACATCACAATAACAATTTTACAAACAATAATAATACTTAACAAAATAAAATTCAATATAAAATTACAAATTTATTTTTAAAACAAACTTAAATATTACAGGCTCAGAGCCAAACAAATTAACATTAATATTAAGTTGATTAGCACTATTCAACATACGCGTAATAGGATCATTCTAGTCATAGTTAGTTGGGTGAAACGGTATAGAGAATACATTGGTGTTCCTACCTCTCATAGTACCAACATTAAAAGCAATCAAATTAAGCAATTCTGCGCACTCAAATCGTAATTAACAATATTATGAATAAAGCATAGATCAGTTATAACTCTTCTTATCTTCAATGTCTGAAGGTTTAGCTCAAATAGTACTATATTGATACTCTTTCCGTTGATAAGCAATAAGCAGCGATAAGCAATTACTCTTTAATAAAACTTTCTCTGAACCCTCTCTATTGCCTGCATAGTATAGCCAGGAGACCAGACAACCGATCAACAATGATCTTACAAAACAACAATAAAAAATTTTAAAATTCATTACTAAGAAATCGGTTGAAATGCGTTTAATAAATCCCAGCATTTTATATGTCTTCGATTCATTAGTAATATGAACATTGAAAGACACTTTACATTATTGTACCATCTAGGCTGTAATGGAAACTTATTGGCAAAGGCGAACGTGTAAAAACGATTTTAAAGCACTTTGTTACATTAACATGCTTAATGCTTACGATTTTTCTCGCACCACTCATAAGTACTGTCAAGATCGTGCTGAAGCTCAATAGCCTCCATCATGGATTTAACCCAAAAATCTTCAAGTCGTTAGCAAAAAACAAACTTCTACAGTATTGAATGCGAGATTCAAGATCTAGTGAAAAAATAATAGGGCCACAAAGAGAAACCTGTGGCACCCCCGATGGGACCTTAAATAGATCCACCACTCTTGACAAATTGAACTCTGTCAGACAGATAAGATTCAATCCAATTTAAAAAAGTACTACTGATACCCAGTGCTTTTAGTTTTCCCAAAAGTAAAGTTTGGTTGACTCTGTCAAAGGCCTTATAGAAATCCAGGTAGACATAGTCGACCTGTTGTTCTCCTTCCATGCTATTGGTTATAAAATTCTGGTAAAGAACAAGGTTTGTAGCAGTCTACGATGGACAGAACCATGCTGTTTATCATTAATGGCGTGTCTAAAATCCCATGATAAACTCTGGACATATCAAATAATCCAACATCATCGGGATGTCAGATTGTGTGCAGACGGCTTTGTAATTAACAGCCTTGTGCCTGTCACCCGACTTAAAAGTAGCTTTAAGATAGCAAAATGTCCAAAGAATGTTAAAAAATATTTAAAATTTCCTCCACCAACTGTTCTGCAGTAGATCAATCCAACCAACCAACTACTAGTGGAGATATTTCTCGTATTTTTCGTCAAATGGACTATTGAGTTGCGTTTAAATTTATAAACTAAATTTTTGATATAATTAATTTGTGTTGGGCTACATGCTTGGCGAAACTGTTGTTCCATTGCACTGCATTTCATTGATAATGACTCGCAAGGGCCGTAACACGTGTCAGGAAACTGATTAAATTTGTGAAACATAACAAGTAGTTATTAGTTTTACTTCCTATGTAATAAATTTTTTACATAGCCCCACAAAAAAAGTCCATGCCGGTAATACTTATAAAATTTTAAGACCCCTTAAAAAGTTTAAAATAAATATGGTGAATGCGCAGGTAAAATAACTTCGTCCTCTCCTGTTTTTTTAGCCAACCTCTTAACGTAAAATAGACCCGATTTGTGCCATAATTGGCAAGTGACATGGCCACGATACGGCGAGAACATTTTTACTTTAGATTACCTAAACCTAATTTTTTTTAATGGATTTTTTAAATTTGCTTTCATGTGCGTATTTAACGACAATATTTTGATAACCAATGACCTATTGTTAATGGACTTTTTACTGTAAGCTTGTTAACTAATTTACAAAATGACACATTTTATGATGCATTTTTTTCTGTTACAATACTGTTATACATTAATGCCGATACTATTGTGTCACCGCCATTTTTTAATAATAAATAAATCACACATTATCTGTCAAAGGTTGACCCGTGATATTAATAACGCAATGTGTAAATTGGATATAAAAATTTTTGTTTGTTAAAATAATAAAGTAATGACAAACGTAAAGTAGTTGGGTAGGTACCTAGTGTGATCTGCGATATGGTAAGTTGGTAATTTTTTAAATACATTTTAGATTATACAACTCCAAACGGATACCTTTTAACACATCGATTTTATTAGAATACTTTAAAAAATACTAAAGCTGAATATTATTAGGAGCCGGCGTTTCTAGTGTTTCACGAGACGAGAAATCTCGCACTTTTTAAAAAACTCGTCTCGCTAACATATCGCCAGATGTTTTCTCGTCTCGTCTCGCGAGAGTCGCAATTTCTCGTTCTTAATGAACTATTGGCAATACTGATTGTGGATTCTCCTTACATAATTATACAGGGTGTCCGGAAAATACGTGTACAACGTTTGACGACAGACTCCTGACGTCAAAATAGGTCGATCTAAGCCGACTTAGTTATATCCAAAATTGCCTCGTTTAGCCGGTAGAGGGCGTCAAAAAGTTGTAAAAATTTGGTTTTTCCTAAATTACGTGAAAACCTGCTAATCGATTTTAATGATTTTTAGTATGTAGACTAATACTATAAAATGACGTTTTCTAGTAGTATACAGTGTCACCAGTAAAGTCCGCATCATATGGGATTTTTTTTTATTAATAGCTTTATTCAAAATTTGACTTTGGCATCAAGTTCTGCTTCGATCGAGATGAAAATTAAGCAAAAAAATAGTAGTCACGTGATTCGCATTATCTGTAAAATTTTAATTTTTTCCAAGAAATAATTCAAAAGTGGGGTTATTTCTGAAAATATCGAAAAAAGTTATTAGAAAAAGTTTTCTTAAATGCAGTTTCTAGCCCACATGCAAAATTACAGCTGCATAAGATAATTTTGATCTTTTACCTATATTTTGTAAATTGCACCACTTTTGCAAAATAAGACTCAACGCAACCTACATAAAACTTCTCCGTTTTGACAAGGCTTTATTTCAGATACATTTTCTTTAAAGTAGCGTCATATTAAATGTGTGTTTTTCTACAAAATCAAAATTGGGCTATTAAAATTTGGTCGCATGTGATGCAAAGTTTATTTGTTTTTGACCCTGTATAAGGTAACTTCATAAAATAAGTATTTTTGAAAACGTTGTTTGTATCTAAAAGTAATACACCTTAATAGTAAGACAAAAAAGAACACAGTGTCTTCAGTAAAGAGTTTTTTAAGTGGAGAATAAATTTTAATTTAACTTTACGTTTATCTATTTTCAACGATTTAATTTAAATCCCCTTTACTTTATTTTTTATTTTTTTACTTTTAGACACAAACTACGTTTTCAAAAATACTTATTTTATGAAGTTACTTTATACAGGGTCAAAAACAAATAAACTTTGCATCACATGCGACCAAATTTTAATAGCCCAATTTTGATTTTGTAGAAAAACACACATTTAATATGGCGCTACTTTAAAGAAAATGTATCTGAAATAAAGTATTGTCAAAACTAAGAAGTTTTATGTAGGTTGCGTTGAGTCCTTTTTTGCAAAAGTGGTGCAATTTACAAAATATGGGTAAAAAATCAAAATTATCTTATACAGCTGAAATTTTGCATGTGGGCTAGAAACTGCATTTAAAAAAACTTTGTCCAATAACTTTTTTCGATATTTTCAGAAATAACCCCACTTTTGAATTATTTTTTGAAAAAAATTAAAATTTGACAGATAATGCGGATCACGTGACTACTATTTTTTTGCTTAATTTCCATCTCGATCGAAGCAGAACTTGATGCCAAAGTCAAATTTCGAATAAAGTTATTATTAAAAAAAAATCCCATATGATGCGGACTTTACTGGTGACACTGTAGTCACCGGCTGTAAATAAGGGGAAGTGTTATAAAAGTGATATAATACGTCAACATTTCTCCTCATTTTTTATATGAACGGCGTTATGACCCAGATATTTTTGTAGAGTGACTGGATGTATTTGGAAGCTATTTTACCTCTTTAATATTTTTCGTTGAATGAGCTGTTTTGCCAGAAGAAAATATTTACAATATTTAATATTATTAGTAATAATATTAAAATCAAATTACCTGTAACAATAATTTTTTAAGTGACCTTGTTGCTATGGCATTTAATAATTTGACAATTATTGACAAATTGTCACCAGTCTATGAAATTTACTCAAGTATACGATCAACATTCTTGAATTACAAGTTCATTTTACCATTAAAAATGGAAAATTATACGAACTCTGAGACGGTTGACATGCTCCTGGTATACGGGTTTTGTCAAGGAAATGGGCGTCAGAGTGTTAGGGTTTACATGGAGAGGTTTCCTAACCGTCGAGTACCAAACCACCAAACATTTGCCAATATCGAGAGTCATCTTCGGGAAACGGCTTAGATCGACCTATTTTGACGTCAGGAGTCTGTCGTCAAACGTTGTACACGTATTTTCCGGACACCTTGTATAGTATTAATAAAGCTAGGTACGAGTTTTAAAGTAGACAGGGTAGGATACTTCCAAAAGATTTCCTTAAAAATTTGACCCTAAGTAGACATTTCGATAATATGTTACATTTAATATGAAACTCTAAGAATAGCAGATCTTCGAGAAAAGTTGGCAACCCTGTTTTAGACTTATTGGAGACGGTTTGGCCGCCATTGTGGAGTTGTTCGTAAATCTAACCTTAAATCTATAGTTATAATGCAGCGCCTCGGCAACAGATGTCTCAAATTCACTGATGTGATGTCGTGGTGTTGCCGCGTATCGTATTTTATTGGAATTTTTAAGCATTTTTAACAGACAATAAAATAGGAGGTTCTCAATTCCAGCCGAATGTATGTTTTTGATGATAATAATATATACGCTGATTACTTCGGGGTAATTGGATCGATTTTCATAATGATTTTACCGTTGCATTAGGTGTTAAATGTTATACAAATAAAAGTAGAGAAAATTATAGTTGGGTCGAAAACTCACTATGTCACTTAATGAATTGTGCATAATATAATAAATACTATTTTGTAAAAATATATTGAAAAAAGTTTGTACATAATAATATGCACATGACAACTTCGTAGGCTAACATTATTGCACATTTTTTTAATAAATCACTTTAAACTCCGCCATTTCTTAAAACTGGGTTTTACTCAAAACGGTCAATTTTGACTTAATGAATTTTTGCACAAAGCCGACGTTATATTATGCCAGTGCAAGGCAATCCAGGCACCGCGATGCGCGTGACGGTATGGTTATGGTAGTGGGGAGAGGATCATGCAGCAAGTCAAACAGACAGGTCGTAAATAAATTGGCTGAAGAGCTAGAGGCCATCGCAATCCTCGAACAGAACAGAACAGGCGGCAACAATGTTTTAATTTAGCAGTAAAAAGGCTTGTCGTTAGTGGCTGCATCAACACGCTTTATTGTTGGTGACTCATTGTGCCATCTATGAATTTAACTTAGCAGATTTAGGAAAGATTTAGGAAATCTGCTTATATGGCCTTCTTATAGTTTGATATTCAATCTACAGTGACCGGCAGAAAGTGCGCAGCATATGGGAAAGTTTTTTTATCTTTTAGTTTAGAAAATTAATTTTATTTTAGATAGGTTTTGCATGTTCTCAAACCAAAATAACACCCATTAAATCCGGTAAAAATCTTATGGTATACGAGGTAGGATCAAAAAATTCCGCTAAGAGTTAAGTACCTCCATCTTCCGTTTTAGGATATTTTTTTACTAAGAATTATTGTTTTAATTTCAAAGTTGTACCCAAATTCCAAATTTCGCTTATTTTGGACAAAAAAATGGATTTAATCGTGTTTTCTGAATAACCTTGTATAAAAAATAAATGGCAATCGAACAGTACGAAAATAAGGTTTTCTGCAGACTTTGTTAGAGATAACCGTCGATCATAAGTCCGATTAGTTTGTTTTCATAATAATATGGCTTTTTAAAATAAAAACATAAAAATATTAAGTATTTTTGCTGCACACCGTATTTTATTTTCTGATGGAACAAGTTAATTTCATCTAACTGATATTTTTTGATTTAAATTGACTAAAAGCATCTTCTAAATAGTTTTTTATACATTGAAGTATGCATAGAAAGTTTCCTTTTGATTAATAAAGAAAAAAATTTAAATTAAAAATATATTTTGAACGGATTTTATTCGTCACGCAAAATAAGGAGACAAAAAACTATTTAGGAGATGCTTTTAGTCAATTTAAATCAAAAAATATCAGTTAGATGAAATTAACTTGTTCCCTCAGAAAATAAAATACGGTGTGCAGCAAAAATATTTAATATTTTTATGTTTTTATTTTAAAAAGCCATATTATAATGAAAACAAACTAATCAAACTTATGATCGACGGTAATCTCTAACAAAGTCTGCAGAAAATCTTATTTTCGTACTGTTCGGTTGCCATTTTTTTTTACCCAGGGTTATTCAGAAAACACGATTAAATCCATTTTTTGGTCCAAAATAAGAGAAATTTGGAATTTGGGTATAACTTTGAAATTAAAACAATAATTCTTAGTAAAAAAATATCCTAAAACGAAAGATGGAGGTACTTTACTCTTAGCGGAATATCAAATTTTTGATCCTACCTCGTATACCATAAGACTTTTACCGGATTAAATGGGTGTTATTTTGGTTTGAGAACATGCAGAACCTATCTAAAATAAAATTAATTTTCTAAACTTGAAGATAAAAAACTTTCCCATATGCTGCGCACTTTCTGCCGGTCACTGTATGTTATAACACTGGTCAAAATTTAAAAATAAACAAATTTCCACGATTTTTTAAGTCAAAAACGATATATTATGTATATATCAAATTTTTATTTTTTAAGTCGATAATTTTCACGGGTTTACTACGCACGTGCCATTGATTGGTAATCGACCGTTCGGGCGTTTGCGATCTATTCGTAGGTAAAAAAAGTCCAAGATCACCGATCGGTTAATCAGCACATAAAATAAAAAAAGAGCGAATTTTAGACCAGGCACCATTTTTGTTGTTGTGTTTTACGTTTTCTCTGTGCATTTCTTGATATGTGTGTATGTTTATCAGTAACGTTTATGCAGCAACGAATTTTAATTTTTTTAGTGGCGGAATTTAAAATTCTACCATTTGGATATCCCGTCTTTAGTAAACTACCCCAAAGAGGTAAATTACCTGCTATATACGAATTTCCAAAAAACCGGAAGAAAAAAGTTACAGGAAAAAAACTTCTAAAATACCGGGTATTTCGTATTTTCAGTAAATATGAAGTAGATAGTTCTTGATATGTTATTTTATTTTATTATGATCAATTTAAACACATGTAACTAGACCTAGGCCACATAAACAAGACGTTAAAGCCCGGACCTGTATAGTTTCCCATTTGTTCAACGATAATTTTGCAGTGCACATGCCTATTACTGTGTGGTTTTGTTTACATGCGAAAGGTCATAAATTTATCAGTAATATCACTTTCGTGATTATTGTTTGTTTATCTACAGGTAAATGTCTATGGTCTCGCCGAACTACGGCGAGTCTATTGTCATATAACATATTATAGCTATACCGGGTGTCCACGGAAGGTGGTTCGCCCCTCTAACTTTTTTGTTTTTTATGATAATGGAATAAAATTTGGGAGATTTGTATACGACATAAAACTGCATTTTTTTGACAGGTGACTCAATATTATGGAACTTCCGGTTTAACCGGAAGTGACATAAACTTTCGATTTTTAAATGGGACACCTGGTATATTTTTTTCCAAATTTATTGTTTTATCTAGAGGGCTATAAATACCTTAAAATCACTTATTTCAGTTTTTTAATCTTGGAAAAAATATACAATTTTACTATTTTTGGTCCAATGCTAAATTTAATCTTTAAAGTTGTATAACTCATTTTTTTTAAACGGCAACCTGGTGGCTCGTCGGGTTAAGAAAAAAGAGGATTTTATTACGATTATTTTGATATCACACACTATTAGGTTTTAGATAAGCTGCCATTAAAAAACTTTAAAAAGTTAACTTGGAACTTTCCTAAAATAAAGCATCCTTTGAGAATAAATTTAGATTTAAATGCATCAAGTAGCCTGTGACCAGCAAAACTGATAAAACAAAGTCATGCCTTGAAGAAAATTAAAATGCCAACAGCTTCTGCCAAAGTAAATTAGTTTGTTGTTTAAAAAACATGGAAAATACTAGTTTTACAAGAAGTGAAAAAGTTGATATGTTATTATTGTCAGGCTCATTTCGCATTTTTGGAACTAGTTTTGGGTGCCTAATAGTGCCGGGTTGGATAACGCCCATCAAAATATCTTTGTGCGTAAAGTCGTGCAGCATCGGTTGAATTATTTCTACATTTTCCAAACACTAATTAAATAACATATCAACTTTTTCACTCGTTGTAAAACTATTATTTTCCATGTTTTTTAAACAACAAACTAATTTACTTTGGCAGAAGCTGTTGGCATTTTAATTTTCTTCAAGGCATGATTTTGTTTTATCAGTTTTGCTGGTCACAGGCTACTTGATACATTTAAATCTAAATTTATTCTCAAAGGATGCTTTATTTTAGGGAAGTTCCAAGTTAACTTTTTAAAGTTTTTTAATTGCAGCTTTTCTAAAACCTAATAGTGTATGGTATCAAAATAATCGTAATAAAATCCTTTTTTTTTCTTAACCCGACAAGCCACCATGTTGCCGTTTAAAAAAATGAGTTATACAACTGAAAAGGCCGTATTACAGTCGGCAATATTTACGTGCAAGTCGCAATTCTCTTGCTTGTAAGCATGCGCAGTTATGAGCCAGCTGATCATATCTGCAAAATCTGATCAGCTGGATAGTAACTGCGCAAGCTTACAAGCAAGAGAATTGCAACTTGCAGGAAGTATTGCCGACTGTAATACGGCCTTAAAGATTAAATTTTACATAGCACCGTAGCATTGGACCAAAAATAGTAACATTGTATTTTTCCCAAGATTAAAGAACTAAAATAAGTGATTTTAAGGGATTCATAGCCTTCTAGATAAAACAATAAATTTGGAAAAAAAATATTTTCTTGGTGACAAAAAGTGACAAGTGACACATCGTTGTATTTAGAATGTCATATAGAATCAAAAAAAGTAAAAATATACCAGGTGTCCCATTTAAAAATCAAAAGTTTATGTCACTTCCGATTAAACCGGAAGTTCCATAATGTTGAGTCACCTGTCAAAAAATGCAGTTTTATGTCGTATACAAATCCACCGAATTGTATTCCATTATCTTGAAAAATTCAAAAGTTAGAGGGGCGAACCACCTTCCGTGGACACCCGGTATATTCTGTGCTATTGTTATTAACTTGTTCGCGTGTTTAATGTTTATTTTTAATGATTTTTATCATACTTTTCAATTAATTTTGTTGCATTACACACGGTAATAAATTAGATATATAAATTAGCATTATACAGCGTTGTGATAAAGAAACGAATCAGCCTTTTATACAGAATACCTTCCACTTTATTAAGAATCGTTCGTACCCCTAAAATATTTTTTTTTCAAATTCAATTCAATGTTTGACCATTTTTCTTTGATGATATCCTCACTGGAGGAAGATATCTATATTTCCTTCAAAATGATCTGGTTCCAGCTCTAGCCATTCTATTTCCAGATGATAATAATCCTGATTTAGATAGTTTAACCTTATGGTTTCAACAGGATGGTGTTCCGCATCACGTGTGCTCATGTAAGGGAGTCCTTAAATACAATATTTCCGGAGCGGTGCATAGGTAGACGGGGGTCAATAGAGTGGCCACTCAGATCGCCCCATCTTAACCCACTGGCCTTTTTTGTAGGACTACGTCAAAAATGTAGTTTATAAATTTTAATCCAACTTGATAAGGATCAAGGAGTTCTTTCGACAAGTAATACGAGAAATTTCTCCATAAGTAGTACAGCAGGTGTTTTTGGATAAATTGATCTACTGCAGAACAGTTGGTGGAGGACATTTTCAACATCTTATAAAATATGGGAAAGAAAGAAAAACTAGAAGTCTTCCTCCACAAAATTTAATAGAATAAAAATTCTTTAGGGGTCTCTACATGTTTCGAACGTAGAAACGTTCATCATCAGGAGACAGAAAATTTATTTAATGCTGATGGTTTTAGCAGAAGAGAAAATGGTGTAGAACCTTAATGGAGTTTTTATGGATTTTTTTTTTAATTCTCAACCAACTTGAAAAAGTTTATTACAAAGAATATAACACCAAATATACAATATATAAATTCACAAATAATAAAAATCATGTTTAATTAATAACTCCATCGAAATTATTTAAAAAAATATATACAGGGTGTCCCGAAATTAGCTGACAATATTTTAAGGGAATAAAGTACATGCAAAAATAAGACTAAAATCCTCTATTAATATACCTTCAAAAACGCTTCGCTATGGGGCTAGAGCCCCCCAAATTGGAGCTATGACAAGCAGTTTTTTTACAATATCTCAGAAACCGATTAGGGTATCAAAACAAAATTTAATACATGTTTTACTTATAGCTAGACGCAATAAACGGTTTAATTAGCTTAACTGTATTTCTTCCAGTGGCGTCCCACTGGGTAGGTAGTTGGGAGAATTTTGCCCTAAGTTTTTTATTTGTAAGATTTTTTAACTTTAGGTAAAATTATTAGAAGCCTTGAAATCTTTTGTTGAAAAAAGGTACTCTTGTTTCATTGCGGTAGGATTCACCATTTTCCAGTAAAATCGATTTTAAAATTTTCGGTTTTTTGAAATCCTGTGAAAAGGCATATGTATTGCATATCTCAGCAAACACTTAATATTATAACGTGAAATTTATTAGAAGTTCCACTAGCGACAAATTAATAATAATAATACATAATCAACTTAGGGATTTATTAGATAATGTGCCACTGGATTTACGTTTAGGGCACTTCTTTCAACATGATGGGGCACCAGCTCGCTACGGACGTCAAGTGCCTTGAAGAAAATTACCAGGTGGATTGGTACCCATAGCCTGGCCACCAAGATCACTTGATTTAAATCCCCTTGATTATTATTTTTGGGGACACATGACTGGTACTTGCTTAAGAATTAGTTTCCCGTGTGGTTCACAATCAAACTTGATTTGCAATTTGTTATTCTTTTTTGTTTTATTTTAAAACTCTCTTAAAATCTCCATAAAAATAAATATTTTAAAAAACAAAGGAATCTAAAATATGTTTAATTTAAAAACGTTACATTCTGTAAATTACAATAATAGAAGGTTTTATTAACAAAAAAATTAAAATTAAAAAAAAATTACATTGAAACCAGGAAATTAAAAAAATAATAATAGTAATATTTACTTAAGGCTCCACCCCGTGCGACGTCACTGGAAAAATATTTTAAAGTAACATCCTTTAATACATATGCCTTGTCGCTAGTAGAACTTCTAATAAATTTCATGTTTTTAAGTGTTTGCTGAGATATGGAAAAAAAACCTTAGCCTTTTCACCGGATTTCAAAAAACCGAAAATTTTAAAATCGATTTTACTGGAAAATGCTGAATCCTACCTCAATGAAACAATAGTACCTTTATTCAAGAAAATACTTCAAGGCTTCTAAAAATTGCACCTGAAGTTAAAAAATCCTAAAAATAAAAAACTTAGGGCAATATTCTCCCAACTACCTACCCAGTGGGACGCCACTGGAAGAAATAAAGTTAAGCTAATTAAATCGTTTATTGCGTCTTGTCATGGGTAAAACATGTATTAAATTTTGTTTCCATACCCTAATCGGTTTTTGAGATATTGTGAAAAAACTGCTTTTCATAGCTCCAATTCGGGGGGCTCTAGCCCCATAACGAAGCGTTTTTAAAGGAATATTAATAGAAGGTATTAGTCTTATTTTTGGATGTACTTTATCTCCTTAAAATATTGTCAGCTAATTTCGGGACACCCTGTATATAACCATTTACAAAAGAAATATATTAATATAAAATACGTTAAAGTTAGTTCAGTTTTAAAAAATATTTTTTTAGTGTTTTTTTAAAAGTAAATAATTTTGATATTTCTTTAATTTTTTTCGGTAAACTGTTGTAAATTGTTATTCCTTTATATAATATTGATTTTTGGCCAAAAGTACTCTTTACCATAGGTGTTTGAATATGATGATTTTGTCTCGCGATTTTGGTCGAAGGAAATATTATTTTCGATTGTTTTTCTTTAATAATAATAGATTGTATTAGAATGCATAGTTTTAATTTATAAAGCTTTTCTAAATTTAAATATACATTTGGTTCATACAAATTTATAGTTGGTTCTAAAAAAGGAAGTTTATGTATGCATTTAATTATTTTGTTTTTTAGTTTTTTTAATGACTGAATTGAAGTTAAATTTGCTTATCCCCAAATTGAAATCATATAGGTAGGTACTGTAATTTTGAATAAATCAAAGAATAATATATATTTTTTAAATATTTTAACGATATTATATTGTTTTTAGCTTTAAACAAAATACCAATTATTGGTGAGATGTAAGTTCGTAAATATTCAGTATGTTTCTTCCAACTTAAATTTTCCTCAATATATAAACCTAAAAATTTAATTGTATTAGTATATTTAATTAAATGATTATTGAAAGATAGTGAAGAGATATTATTATTTTTTAATTTTGATTTATTTATAAACATAAAAGATGATTTATTAAAATGTAATGATAATTTATTAATTTCAAGCCATTTACATATTATATTTAGGTCGTGGTTAATGTTATTATGAATTTGAGCATAGTATTCATGAAAATATACAATAGTAGTAGATATCATCGGCAAAAGTTTTAAAAAAAGGTTTAAATAACCCTCGACACCTTTTTTTTAGAAGGGGTTTTCTTCTTCTCCAGTTTATTTGGTTGGTCTAGACCTCCTTTACTGACTTTTTCACATACTCAGTATGTTTTAACTTTTCTCAATTTTCTTTATATTATGTCGCTTCTACACATCAATTTTTTAATTCCATAAAAGCTCCATTAAGGTTCTACACCATTTTCTCTTCTGCTAAAACCATCAGCATTAAATAAATTTTCTGTTTCCTGACGAACGTTTCTACGTTCGAAACATGTAGAGACCCCCAAAGCATTTTTATTCTATTAAATTTTGTGGAGGGAGACTTTTAGTTTTTTCTTTCTTTCCCATACTTTCAACTCCACTTTAAGCATGGACTTTTTCTTCAAATTTTATAAAATAGTTTATTTTTATACTTTGTCGCTTGTATATTTTGGTTAAAAAGTTAATATTTCGTAAACGGCTAAAAAATAAATAAGAAGGTTGAAACGTTACCGCCCCCTGCCAAAGCAGAAGAAATAAAAAGCAGATCTTTGCTGGTATTTATTATAAATACTATTTGTAGTAAATAATATTTATAATCATTTTAATGTTCATTTCAATCTTTAAATTATTACTTAAATAAATCAAAAACTAAAACAGACAAAAAAATGGGGGTCCCCTAGAGGTCCGAGTTAACACACAAAAGCGTCTCACGATTCCACGCGGAGAATCTTTAATTTACCAATCCTTAAAGTTCATACTTGTAATTAAAAATAGGTATTGTTTAATAGAATTTATTTAGGCATTAATAATTATCATTACTTCAGGAACATACACATGTGCAATTCAAGGAATGGCTCGGATGACCGTCTAGTTCTTGGGACCCAATATAACGCAAAGTAACCTACGTTGTGTTTGACCCTATGCGCACGTTGTGTTTATTTGTAACCCGTTCGTTATGTAACCCAACTTCGCTGATAAAATCAATATGAAGTATTACACCGAGCAAGAGACGCATTGAAAGACAGAGAATTCCGAAAAACAATCTTTCCAACAATGTATAAAATTATTAAAAAAATGTATGAACCCGAAAAATGGCTGATCGCTAAGCAATAAAATTTGGAAGAAAAGGTTCGCGGTAGTCGTCATCGACTGTTCAAAGAAAATCGAGTATGTTCCAATTTCCAAAGGTTCCCCTACCCCGTGCACTGGACGAGACTAAGGAGCTGTCGCCCTAGGCAGTAGCCTATCTCTATAGGTTTCCCTCATACGGTTGCTAGGATGGGCTGTCGCCCTAGACAGTAGTCCTCCGTCCCTCGTTGAAGGAAAACGCGGAACAGGCCCGCACTTTCCTCTTACAATCTTTAACGTAATCTCGTGTAGACAGTTATTAGAAAAAGGGGGGCCATACCGAACAGCCACGCTTTAATAGTAAGCAGAATAACGTAAGCGTCGGGATTGCTAACATAAAAGAGATATAATCAAATCCTAGCAGTGGAAAGGGAGGTCGTCGCAAAACACAGTAAAGATTCCCACACCTCCACGGGTCGAAACCCGTCGAGTTCCCCCAGCATGGACAGTAGTCCAGAACTCGGCGCGAAGGGAGGGCTTGGAAAACCTACAGGCCTACGAATCTAAACCGGGTTAGAGACAACTCACTGAATCTCTACCATGGATATTTTTAATTTATTTTTAATTTTAATGATTTGCTAAACCTTAGCAAACCCCGACACTGTCTAACAATGGTATGAATGAAAGGGAAAGAAGCCTATCGTAAAACCCGCCCTCAATGCGTCGTTGGCCATAAAATAATTTAAATAATAATCTGTGCACAGAGATTACCGGTATTTAATAATTAAAAACGCGTTTGTCAAATTAAATGAAAAAGGGACTTTCCGAAATTTATAAAAATATTTCTATTTGCGAACCTGTAATATTTGGTACACCTTCGCGGTCGTCCAGAATCTCCGCATTAGAGTTTGTTACCTATAACAGAGAACAGATGTGAGAAAAAGGAAATAGAAGCTTTTTCTTTGTTAAGAATTTAGTGTTGACTTTAGGGACCTCCGGGCACGCCTGCCCTAACAACTCCCAGATGCCCATCACTTTTACCCATGTGTTTCTAAAAGATCGTTTACCAACAGTTCTTTGTTATGGTTAATTGGTCGACACTTGAGTTTTAAAATTTATAGCCCTTCGGGGGCTTTAAGATATAAGAAAAGGGGACGGGCGACACGCTTATCCTAGAAAGATGTTTTTTTTCTTTGAATAATTTTTCTAAAAACAATAATTACATTTTTAGGCTTTTGTGTTTCGCTTTATACCGATAATAAGAAGTACTGACCTAGCGTCTTCTTACTGCGCGCCCCCTAATTGAAAACATGCGGTTGTATTTAAAGCACCTTGTCCTTTTAGAAGTGGTTCAGAACAGCGTAGACTATTATGACCTGAAAATCTCGCCCACGTTACAAATGATATGATCAACATACGTGGAAACCCAAATTTATTATTAAACGCTGAAGAATAATGCGTGTAATAATAAGAAACATATACTGACTTCCGGGTCTTCAAGGCTTGCTATAGAATTCACAAATCGCGTAATATAAAAATCCTACCCCCTCGCGACACGGAACACCCTGCCTATGCGAAATGAAAAACCCTTAGGAAAAAAGTTTTAGAAAGAAACAATGTCGTAGGTATTTATTTTAGTAGGGTTTTAAAACAGGTTTAGCTACTGTCAGAATTGTATTTGTGAATATTAATTTAACTTATTATTATGAGAACGCGTAGTCCGTTAGAGTCTTACGGTAATGGCGCCGTTCCTGAGTTTAACTTTCCGAATTTTAGTTATTAACATTTGTAACCGTTTATTTGTGAATAATATGAATATTATTTAATGGGTCCCGGCCCTGGCAAAAACAATAGTTGTGCGTTAACAACATTTTAATTGATATTGGAATAGCGGCGCGAGTCCGAGTATTTGTTTTAACAAAAACCGAAAGACGAAAGAACGGATAGTAAGGAAACTAGGAAGCTACAGTAAGGTAATTTCCGTGAACCGAAAAACCCACGCTGTAGCGGAAAAATAAGGATGACAGTAGGGTAATTTCCGTAAGCCGAAAAACCCACACTGTCGGAAAAACAAGGATTACAGTAAGGTAATTTCCGTAAGCCGAAAAACCCACACTGTCGGAAAAACAAGGATTACAGTAAGGTAATTTCCGTAAGCCGAAAAACCCACACTGTATAGAGGAAAGGGTAAGAAAATGGGTTAGCAAAAGAGAGGGAAGGTTTGGACTTTGTCTAGAGACCCCAATTAAGTAATACACCTCCCACAAATTTAATAATTGACAAGAAAAAATAATCCTTTAATATAGTTTATAATTTACATCATTTTGTCGTTTTAAAATTTAATTTTCACTATCTAGATTTTTTCAGATAACTTAAGGTTTTATAAATTAATATACTTTAACAAAATACCGACCGACGTCCTTAGTGAAACCCACGCGTGGTTTAAAGCTTATCAAGTTTAGATTTAGAAAAAAATTTAAGATTAGAACATTTTAGACCCTAAAATTAACTTTTGACAAAATGAGAACACCCACCGCGACCTGGAGTGGTTAGGCCAATCGGGAAACCTACTTATAGATCTAGTGAAACCAGGAGACGCAAAAGGCGAAGGCTTGGTCTGTCAAGAGATCCCCCTTTTAGGTAGCTTGGGTAAGACTAAATAATTTCCCACATTAATAATTAAAAGAAAGAAAGAATTTGTTGATATGGTGAATAATTTACTTTCATGTTTGTTCTTGTTAAAATTAAGCCACCCTCTATTTCAATTTAACTAGAAGTTCGTTGTGTTTCAAAGAAAAATAAATGATTTTAAACTTGTGAAAACTTATATCGAACGGAGTCCAGAATATTTTACACCCTGAGAATACAAGCAAAGAAGCCCCTGAATATTTTTTTAAAGCTGGTGATAGTTTGAACAGAAGACCAAAAACCTTCCAATTCCTGACGTGACTCCGGCTTTTATAGTTTCCCCCCCGACCGACGCGACGCTCTTCTCGTCTCCTCTTTGTGCGGACGTTCCAAACTCTGGCTGAGGTACACGACGCCGGAGCGTTCGCGGCCCCGCGCGCCTCGCATATTACATCGGATTTACATAATTATTTTATTATTATTATTATTATTATTATTATTATTATTATTATTATTATTATTATTATCATTTTTATTATTATCATTTTTATTATTATTATTATTATTATTATGAATAGGTTTTTTCTCCGCATTTTGTCAAGAACCAACAGACCCGGGTTAGGTCCGTTACAGACGCCCCCTATTATTTTGAACGAGAGGACCGAAGGTCCGCTGAAGGGAAAAATAATAAACCTTCTGTAAATATTCGGTGAGCTTAAACCAACTACGGACCGGACCGTCCGCGCCTCTACCTTCGACATTCCCCTTTTCGTCTTATCCTTTTTATTAATAACCCAAACAGAATAAATTGTTTTTTGATTTAATTTTTATTTATTTATTTTTTTTATTGGTTCTTATTAAGAGGCGCAATATTTTATCCGGTAGGGGTATAATATTATTACTGTTCATACTATTATTTATTTTTGTCATTTTCTTATCTCTGTGCAATTTTAAAACTCCATATCCTGGTCCGCGGCACCACTGAAACGTTACCGCCCCCTGCCAAAGCAGAAGAAATAAAAAGCAGATCTTTGCTGGTATTTATTATAAATACTATTTGTAGTAAATAATATTTATAATCATTTTAATGTTCATTTCAATCTTTAAATTATTACTTAAATAAATCAAAAACTAAAACAGACAAAAAAATGGGGGTCCCCTAGAGGTCCGAGTTAACACACAAAAGCGTCTCACGATTCCACGCGGAGAATCTTTAATTTACCAATCCTTAAAGTTCATACGTGTAATTAAAAATAGGTATTGTTTAATAGAATTTATTTAGGCATTAATAATTATCATTACTTCAGGAACATACACATGTGCAATTCAAGGAATGGCTCGGATGACCGTCTAGTTCTTGGGACCCAATATAACGCAAAGTAACCTACGTTGTGTTTGACCCTATGCGCACGTTGTGTTTATTTGTAACCCGTTCGTTATGTAACCCAACTTCGCTGATAAAATCAATATGAAGTATTACACCGAGCAAGAGACGCATTGAAAGACAGAGAATTCCGAAAAACAATCTTTCCAACAATGTATAAAATTATTAAAAAAATGTATGAACCCGAAAAATGGCTGATCGCTAAGCAATAAAATTTGGAAGAAAAGGTTCGCGGTAGTCGTCATCGACTGTTCAAAGAAAATCGAGTATGTTCCAATTTCCAAAGGTTCCCCTACCCCGTGCACTGGACGAGACTAAGGAGCTGTCGCCCTAGGCAGTAGCCTATCTCTATAGGTTTCCCTCATACGGTTGCTAGGATGGGCTGTCGCCCTAGACAGTAGTCCTCCGTCCCTCGTTGAAGGAAAACGCGGAACAGGCCCGCACTTTCCTCTTACAATCTCTAACGTAATCTCGTGTAGACAGTTATTAGAAAAAGGGGGGCCATACCGAACAGCCACGCTTTAATAGTAAGCAGAATAACGTAAGCGTCGGGATTGCTAACATAAAAGAGATATAATCAAATCCTAGCAGTGGAAAGGGAGGTCGTCGCAAAACACAGTAAAGATTCCCACACCTCCACGGGTCGAAACCCGTCGAGTTCCCCCAGCATGGACAGTAGTCCAGAACTCGGCGCGAAGGGAGGGCTTGGAAAACCTACAGGCCTACGAATCTAAACCGGGTTAGAGACAACTCACTGAATCTCTACCATGGATATTTTTAATTTATTTTTAATTTTAATGATTTGCTAAACCTTAGCAAACCCCGACACTGTCTAACAATGGTATGAATGAAAGGGAAAGAAGCCTATCGTAAAACCCGCCCTCAATGCGTCGTTGGCCATAAAATAATTTAAATAATAATCTGTGCACAGAGATTACCGGTATTTAATAATTAAAAACGCGTTTGTCAAATTAAATGAAAAAGGGACTTTCCGAAATTTATAAAAATATTTCTATTTGCGAACCTGTAATATTTGGTACACCTTCGCGGTCGTCCAGAATCTCCGCATTAGAGTTTGTTACCTATAACAGAGAACAGATGTGAGAAAAAGGAAATAGAAGCTTTTTCTTTGTTAAGAATTTAGTGTTGACTTTAGGGACCTCCGGGCACGCCTGCCCTAACAACTCCCAGATGCCCATCACTTTTACCCATGTGTTTCTAAAAGATCGTTTACCAACAGTTCTTTGTTATGGTTAATTGGTCGACACTTGAGTTTTAAAATTTATAGCCCTTCGGGGGCTTTAAGATATAAGAAAAGGGGACGGGCGACACGCTTATCCTAGAAAGATGTTTTTTTTCTTTGAATAATTTTTCTAAAAACAATAATTACATTTTTAGGCTTTTGTGTTTCGCTTTATACCGATAATAAGAAGTACTGACCTAGCGTCTTCTTACTGCGCGCCCCCTAATTGAAAACATGCGGTTGTATTTAAAGCACCTTGTCCTTTTAGAAGTGGTTCAGAACAGCGTAGACTATTATGACCTGAAAATCTCGCCCACGTTACAAATGATATGATCAACATACGTGGAAACCCAAATTTATTATTAAACGCTGAAGAATAATGCGTGTAATAATAAGAAACATATACTGACTTCCGGGTCTTCAAGGCTTGCTATAGAATTCACAAATCGCGTAATATAAAAATCCTACCCCCTCGCGACACGGAACACCCTGCCTATGCGAAATGAAAAACCCTTAGGAAAAAAGTTTTAGAAAGAAACAATGTCGTAGGTATTTATTTTAGTAGGGTTTTAAAACAGGTTTAGCTACTGTCAGAATTGTATTTGTGAATATTAATTTAACTTATTATTATGAGAACGCGTAGTCCGTTAGAGTCTTACGGTAATGGCGCCGTTCCTGAGTTTAACTTTCCGAATTTTAGTTATTAACATTTGTAACCGTTTATTTGTGAATAATATGAATATTATTTAATGGGTCCCGGCCCTGGCAAAAACAATAGTTGTGCGTTAACAACATTTTAATTGATATTGGAATAGCGGCGCGAGTCCGAGTATTTGTTTTAACAAAAACCGAAAGACGAAAGAACGGATAGTAAGGAAACTAGGAAGCTACAGTAAGGTAATTTCCGTGAACCGAAAAACCCACGCTGTAGCGGAAAAATAAGGATGACAGTAGGGTAATTTCCGTAAGCCGAAAAACCCACACTGTCGGAAAAACAAGGATTACAGTAAGGTAATTTCCGTAAGCCGAAAAACCCACACTGTCGGAAAAACAAGGATTACAGTAAGGTAATTTCCGTAAGCCGAAAAACCCACACTGTATAGAGGAAAGGGTAAGAAAATGGGTTAGCAAAAGAGAGGGAAGGTTTGGACTTTGTCTAGAGACCCCAATTAAGTAATACACCTCCCACAAATTTAATAATTGACAAGAAAAAATAATCCTTTAATATAGTTTATAATTTACATCATTTTGTCGTTTTAAAATTTAATTTTCACTATCTAGATTTTTTCAGATAACTTAAGGTTTTATAAATTAATATACTTTAACAAAATACCGACCGACGTCCTTAGTGAAACCCACGCGTGGTTTAAAGCTTATCAAGTTTAGATTTAGAAAAAAATTTAAGATTAGAACATTTTAGACCCTAAAATTAACTTTTGACAAAATGAGAACACCCACCGCGACCTGGAGTGGTTAGGCCAATCGGGAAACCTACTTATAGATCTAGTGAAACCAGGAGACGCAAAAGGCGAAGGCTTGGTCTGTCAAGAGATCCCCCTTTTAGGTAGCTTGGGTAAGACTAAATAATTTCCCACATTAATAATTAAAAGAAAGAAAGAATTTGTTGATATGGTGAATAATTTACTTTCATGTTTGTTCTTGTTAAAATTAAGCCACCCTCTATTTCAATTTAACTAGAAGTTCGTTGTGTTTCAAAGAAAAATAAATGATTTTAAACTTGTGAAAACTTATATCGAACGGAGTCCAGAATATTTTACACCCTGAGAATACAAGCAAAGAAGCCCCTGAATATTTTTTTAAAGCTGGTGATAGTTTGAACAGAAGACCAAAAACCTTCCAATTCCTGACGTGACTCCGGCTTTTATAGTTTCCCCCCCGACCGACGCGACGCTCTTCTCGTCTCCTCTTTGTGCGGACGTTCCAAACTCTGGCTGAGGTACACGACGCCGGAGCGTTCGCGGCCCCGCGCGCCTCGCATATTACATCGGATTTACATAATTATTTTATTATTATTATTATTATTATTATTATTATTATTATTATTATCATTTTTATTATTATCATTTTTATTATTATTATTATTATTATTATTATTATTATTATGAATAGGTTTTTTCTCCGCATTTTGTCAAGAACCAACAGACCCGGGTTAGGTCCGTTACAAGGTATAGGGCATGATAGAGCCCTGCATGGGCCGAATTTTTATCGCGGGCCTCTACGCAGCCCGGCCCGACTCTTGGGTTCGGGCCGGGTCGGGCCACTCAATCAATAAATGTTCGGCCCGTCGGGTCCTAATAAATGTTTTTGGGCCGACTGGCTTCTTAAGTTTTATAGACAATACATTATACCGTGCGAGCAAAAATTATTTCCAACCGCCCATACAGCCGCCGAAACTATTAAATACTTACGCAATATTTTCGACGACAGATTGATCAGTTTTCGATCAGACATTGAATTCCCACCTAGATCACCTTGTTTAACGGTTATGGATTACTTCGTTTTTCCTCATTTAAAGAACACTATTTTTAAAACACCAGTTGCAAATTTAGAACAATTACAAGACAGGATCATCCAAGAATGTGGCAACATTTCTCCAGAGATGCTGGTCAAAACTTTCGAAAATATGAGGAGACGTGTGAATTTATGCTTGGAGCATGGCGGTGGCCAATTTCAGCAATTTATGTAATTATTTTTCTTTTTCTTTCTGTATATATTCTTACTTTGTTAATTTTGTAAACAACAAAAATAAATTTGTATTTGTCTACTTATGTTATTACTCATTAGTTTGGCATATCATGTCATAATATGAATTTGACAAAAGTTTAACCTAGATTTGGTTAGATATATCGTCCCCATATCATTGTGATCTAAACCAAGCCCTACGTTTTTTAATCCAAGCCCTCTTTGATGCAGATAATTTTTGCTCGCACGGTAGATTCTGATAGTTTAGGCTTCACGTTGCATGTTATGGTATGTCACTTTACCAGTTAAATAATAGATTAAAAGTCAGGTGAAAAACTTGTGACGTTTAGTCTATTGTTTAGATGTCATAAATGTCAAGATAAAGTTGTTCAATTACCTTTCCAGTCGGCTGGGCTTTTTCGGGCCCACCGGGCTTTTCGGGCCGACCGGGCTTTTTTGCTTTTAGTTAAAAATTTCTTCGGGCCGCGTTATTGTCTTGGTTGCCGGGCCCGGTTGGGTCGGGCCGTAAAAATTAGGCCCGTGCAGGGCTCTAGGACATGATTTATGAAAAATATCTGAAATTGATTGTAGAATATAAGAATGTAAAATGTACAGGGTGGCCAACTAAGCGAGGTAAGCGGCTGTATCTCAGGAACCGTTAATCGTACAGCTTTCGGAAAAAAAATTATAAAAGTAAAGCGACCATGAGAAAATTCTGGAAATTACTTTCAAGTTCCTCATTTCGCCGCAAGGGGGCACATTTAAAAATTATTTTTTTAAATCTTAAATTTCTCCGAAAATTTCCATATTAAGGTATAACTCTGATTACATCATTGGAAAGCTTAGACAATTCTGCATCATTTTGGTTTAAGGCTCGTTGGTGTACCGACCTTGATAAGAGTGGGGGAAGCTATTGAATGTGTAAACATTCAAATCGCTGTAACTTCTAAACGACTTATCCGATTTTACTAAATTTAAGCTCGTTTGATAGGGAAAGGTTAGTACCTTTAATCGTCGTATCCAATGGTATACGATAGTTTCTAATAAAATTGCTAGAGGGCGCAATTTGTAATAATAACAGTTTTTTTGATTTTATCCCGAAAATTCAAATCATACGGTATAACTATGACATCATATTCGAAAAGTAAAAAATTAAATTTGCAAGAAAAAATGTAAAGACCGCAGTTTGATATTGTTGTTCGTTTCAGAATTATTGCCAAAACAATAATTTTTAATTCAAATTGCGCCCTCTAGCAATTTTATTAGAAACTATTGTGTACCATTGGATATGACAATTAAAGGTACTTACCTTTCTCTTCCAAACGACCTTAAATTTAGTAAAATCGGATAAGTCGTTTATAAGCTACAGAGATTTTAATGTTTACACTTTCAATAGCTTCTCCCACTCTTATCAAGTGAAAGTGTAAACATTAAAATCGCTGTAACTTCTAAACGACTTATCCAATTTTACTAAATTTAAGGTCGTTTGGAAGAGAAAGGTAAGTACCTTTAACTGTCATGTCCAATGGTACACAATAGTTTCTAATAAAATTGCTAGATGGCGCAATTTGAATTAAAAATTATTGTTTTGGCAATAACTCTGGAACGAACAACAATATCGAACTGCGGTTTTTATATTTTTTCTTGCAAATTTAATCTACTTTCCGAATATGATGTCATAGTTATACCGTATGATTTGAATTTTCGGGATAAAATCAAAAAAACTGTTATTACAAATTGCGCCCTCTAGCAATTTTATTAGAAACTATCGTGTACCATTGGATACGATGATTGAAAGTACTTACCTTTCCCTTCCAAACAAGCTTAAATTTAGCAAAATCGCATAAGGCGTTTAGAAGTTACAGCGATTTTATTGTTTACACATTCAATAGCTTCCCCCACTCTTATCAAGGTCGGTACACCAACGAGCCTTAAACCAAAATGATGCAGAATTGTCTAAGCTTTCCAATGATGTAATCAGAGTTATACCTTAATATGGAAATTTTCGGAGAAATTTAAAATTAAAAAAAATAATTTTCAATTGTGCCCCCTTGCGGCGAAATGAGGAACTTAAAAGTAATTTCCAGAATTTTCTCATGATCGCTTTACTTATATAATTTTTTTTTCCGAAAGCTGTACGATTAACGGTTCCTGAGATACAGCCGCTTACCTCGCTTAGTTGGCCACCCTGTACAATAATATGTTTCATTAAAAGTTGATATACTTAGCATTTTTATAATATATTATATTTTTTCTAAAAGAAAATGTATTTCAAAAAATAAATTTGACGGGTTCGAGCGATTCTTAATTAAATGGACGGTATTCTATATAAAAGGCGAATCCGTTTCGTTATCCTTACGCTGTATTGTATATAAATACGAAACACCCTTAAAAAAGTAATACGGTAATGGATGGTTATATTATAATAAAATATAATCCCCTGAAGATCAGTTACCATATCCTTCTTAATTATTAATTTGCCCTTTCTACATAACTACATGGTATATTTTCGTTATGCCATGTCTAATTGTCCGGCCAATAATGTCAGTGTTGGATGGCACAATGCTTTAAACAATAATTAACAAACTGGGCACCTTTGATTGTAACATAAATGCCAATGGCAGACATGGTTTACTCACAATCAAAGTTAGTAAAGCAAAAATTAAGCTATAACGATTGTAAGAAAATAATTTCGGTTAATGTCACAGTCTAAGTTGCCCGGTGAGTTAATGTATTGTTTAAAATAATCCGACATAAGCTTTTCAAATTGGGAAAAAATGGTAAAGGGTAAGCAGTGGCGTACTTAGGGCCAGCCAGCCAGGAGATTTATCGTTTCTTTTTTAATGAGATTTTTATTTGTTCCGTTTTTATTCGCACTTTCAAACCTTAGATGAACTCCACCACAATTTTTCTTTCTATAAATTTAGGCTCTAGCTTAGATTTGTCAAATTCCACTAGGTTTTTGTTTGTATTACTTTTTATAAGGTATAGTTCTTAACCTATTGAATAATGCATTACCTATATTATGCTATGTTTTATTTATTTTCAATTCAACTTTACTATGTCTTAACTGACAAGCCAATAAAAAAATTTGAATGCTTAATACGCTGTATAAATGGTACACTATAATCTCTCTTTACTAGTGGGGTTTTGGTTTTTATATTTTGCCATCCACTCATTTAAGTGGGCAACATCATTCCATCTGACTGTAACTTCGTAGCACCAATTTTGAAAATGTGCATATTATACATTATTATTGAATGATGAAAGAGTTTTGGACTTCCATTGTCTTTATTTGTTTTAAATCACAACGTTTCAACTGGTAAGGATCTCCAGTCGTCTTCAGGAGAATACTAAATAAGTAAAGTAACTACAAGACTATTTATACTAGCTAGGTGCACTAAAGCATAACTGAGGTGGGTGTAGTCATGCGTTCAGTTGGCACGCGATCTTATCCTAAGATTACATCTATCTAACAAAGGTTTCCAGATATTTCTTATGTCTAATGATGGTTTACTAAAGCAGCCTGGGTTCTGGTGAATGTCAGCAGCTTCCTTGAACTTTCTTTTCCTCCAGTGTGGTTCCTTATGTAGGATTTCAGCTTCTGACCACATGATATGGTGACCATGTTTCCAGGCAGCTGACTTTTCGGTCTCTCCTTTTAACGTATTGTTTTTCTGTTCTTTAATCCTTGTTTCTAATGGTCTTAATGTCTCACCTATATAAGATTGGCCGCATTCGCAGGGACATTAAGACCATTAGAAACAAGGATTAAGGAACACAAAAACAATACGTTAAAAGGAGAGACCGAAAAGTCAGGTGCAGCTGACCATGCCTGGAAACATGGTCACCATATCATGTGGTCAGAAGCTGAAATCCTTCATAAGGAACCACACTGGAGGAAAAGAAAGTTCAAGGAAGCGGCTGCTATTCACCAGAACCCAGGCTGCTTTAGTAAACCATCATTAGACATAAGAAATATATGGAAACCTTTGTTAGATAGATGTAATCTTAGGATAAGATCGCGTGCCAACTGAACGCATGACTACACCCACCTCAGTTATGCTTTAGTGCACCTAGCTAGTATAAATAGTCTTGTAGTTACTTTACTTATTTAGTATTCACCTGAAGACGACTGGAGATACTTACCAGTTGAAACGTTGTGATTTAAAACAAATAAAGACAATGGAAGTCCAAAACTCTTTCATCATTCAAGAAACATCATTGTCTCCAACCTTCAAACATAAATTATTATGATCGATGAAAGAGTTTTGGACTTCCATTGTCTTTATTTGTTTTAAATCACAACGTTTCAACTGGTAAGTATCTCCAGTCGTCTTCAGGTGAATACTGATTTCTGTGACTGTGATTTAAAACAAATAAAGACAATGGAAGTCCAAAACTCTTTCATCGATCAAGAAACATCATTGTCTCCAACCTTCAAACAGTCACTAGAAGCCCGGTATGGACCCGGTATAAGTGGTAAGTTTCGTAGCTACGAGACAGTCAAGATTGTGATTTAAAACAAATAAAGACAATGGAAGTCCAAAACTCTTTCATCGATCAAGAAACATCATTGTCTCCAACCTTTAAATAGATACATTATTATGTTATTTGGGTTTGTTGAAAGGTCAAATAACAAAATAGCTAATAATATTTGGACATCAACAGTTTATCATAAACAATTTTTAAAATTTCTTTACGATATTTATAATAAGTATAAGTATCTTAATAATATAATGCACTTGTTGACAGAGGTATCCTCTGCCGCACTTTTCGCCCTATTAAAACAATTATGCACAAAAGAGAGTGGCATTGTTAATACCTATATTGGTTTGACAGTTTATATATCACAAAAATAACAACAAATTGTTCAACAATATTGATAAACACGCGAACAAGTTATAATAACAATAGGTTTGATTGGCTCGTCGACTCGCCCTAGTTCGGCGAGACTCGTGTTTTTGGTTGGTGTTAATATAATAATTTCAAATGGTTGTCAACTTTTTTCTAGGGAAAAATATTAATTAACCTGCAAAACTGCCTTCCCTAGAGATACTATTTAATAAGACGGGTCTTATAATGAATAAGCATTCTACTTTTTTATTTGTAGAAATTTCCTTCCCATTTTTATTAATAAATAATTTTATGGTTTAAACTTGCAATTACCCATAAAAACAAATCATTGGTTTAAAAAAAGAACGGGTATTTTTAAGGTTTCAACCACCCTTGAAAATAATTTTTTCAAAATTATATAATCAAATGAAAGAGCTCGTTAAATGCTATGTCCCTATAAAGCAGATCTTTTATAGGGCTTTAAATAAAAGAAAAATATAAACTCCTTTCTCAAAAAGCATATTCTTATTTTTAATATAATACTAATTCACTCCCATTGCGAACTGTTGTTTCCGCCCCCAAATGCTTGATACGCCACTGCGGGTACGATTTTAAAAATAATAGGTTTTTAACCTTGTAAACTCTGTTATACTGGTTAAACTAATAAACCGAAACTGGAATTTTTGGATATTAATTAATTAAGTTAAAATTTGGTCCCCATCAATCTTTAGGGCTACTAGCTGTCCATTTTTGAACATGGGGAAAACTTTTTATCCAAGAAAAAAATTGAATTTATCATAATTTTTCTAGGTGGTTTGGAAAAAAATTGTCTCTATCCCTAAGGACGGAGATCTTGTAGGTCTAGACAATAATGGTGATAACATTTTAAATTTTTGCTTAACATATTCTGCCGTTTGCGACACTAACATTTAAAAAAAATTGTAATTTTACAATTTAATTTTTGCCTATACATTTTTTACCTATTTAACTACGGCACTGGCGCTCATTTACCGGCTTAACCTAAGGATCGATAGACGAGCGCTGGGTTTAGTAAACGGAGTTTGCCGAACCGCCGTCAAATATAATCCCAGTTTTGTGTAAGGCCACGCGTTGTTTACACGTTTTCAAATACATTTATACGGAAAGGTAAGTTTTTTACGTTTTGAACATTTAGGAAGTTTGTAAATTTTATGCAAACAATCAAATAATTATTTCCAAGGTAACCCGTCTACTTGTCACGATGTGACAGATTAGTTTCGTATTTTAGGTTAACTCGTCGATTAAAATTTTAAGAAACAATGCAAAAACTGGAAGTTACCGAGTTGAGTCGGAAGAGATCGCCAAATTTTACGAAGCAAGAGAACAGGGTATTAGCGGAGCTGGTGCAGCTTTACGAAGAACAGATTGAAAGCAAGAAAACGGATCATGCCTCGAATCTAGGCAAATTAAGAGCTTGGCAGGAGTTATCAAACGATTTTAATGCTCGGCTGGGAGGAGATCCCTTCAGGTACGTAAGCCACTGGGTTAGATTTGATGCGGGTCGGCCTTTGCAGGCCAGGTGCTAGGTGGTAGCTGCGTCGTCCAACCTCTTTGGGGAAGTAAACGCGAGGAGTTTTTTTTATTTGTCTGACTATTAAATATGTCTGTGAGTAAGGAACAATTGAGTTGGAGGATTTTATGTTTTAATATGTTAATAGTTGGCGAGTCTGGTGTCATTTAAGGCCCCTCAAATTTTGATTTTTTTAAAATTTTGACATAAAGCCTAAGCTGTACAGAATAGACTAAAAGCAAAAAATCTGCAGATTTTACACTTTACCCCATAAAGAAAACAAAATTGGAATGTTTAATGAACATTTTAACGCAAAAACTTTTCATAATATGGAGTATTCTTATACATTAATAGAAATTATTGTCTTTTTGCAAATTTTGGACTTCTTCACAAAATTATTTAATTTTAATATTTAAAAACTAAATCTATACAACAAAGTACAAACCAGCCCCGATACACCTTTTAGAGCCGATCAGCAGATTGTTACTTTTTGTTTAAAATTATTTTCTTGTGTTCTTTATTGTAATTGTTCGCATGTATTTAAGTGAGAAAGGTAATCCTTATCTTTTTGATACTTATATTATGAAGATAAATCGGCAAAGTTACTTAAAGTTAGCTTAATTTGCAAAAAATGGCTTCATCCGCATTTTTTCTTGAATTAAAATGTTTCATTTAAGGTAATCTTTGTAATAAAACAAAAATCAGGAAGAAATTTGAATGGCCTTATAAGACACCAGATCCATAGTTGGCCCCTAACAATAATAGGCAGTTGAAGTACAAAAAATGCGTAACAAATTTACGCACGTTAGTTGAGGAGTTAACGTGACAAACCGGTGGCAAGAATTTTAGTTGAAGTGCTTATCTTCTGTGTCCGTTAACATAACCTGCAAAAAATGCAATTTCACATTTGTCATAATATAAACAATTTTCACAGCTCAGCTGCAAAACGGAATTTTTTAGTGTAAAATTATTAGCGATTTGTTTGAAGGTTTTTGTGGTTAGAAAAAGATATTCATTTACAACCACAGAAAAAAGTTAAAAACTGTTTGTCAAAAAACGGCATTTTGGAAATAATCGGTTATATTCGGAGGTCCTTCGGGTAACGGAACGTTCATTTTTCACATCCCGTAAAACAACGCAATTTAACGTACGCCCGTTGAACTGCTTGAAACACGTACGTCAAAATTTGATTACTGCGCATGCGTAGCTGTCAATTTGTACGTCTACGT
Source organism: Polydrusus pterygomalis (assembly GCA_963969555.1). Classification (NCBI taxonomy): domain Eukaryota; kingdom Metazoa; phylum Arthropoda; class Insecta; order Coleoptera; family Curculionidae; genus Polydrusus; species Polydrusus pterygomalis. The sequence continues at coordinate 34,831,245 of OZ018375.1, read as the reverse complement.
TAACGTTCGTGACCGCACTTCAACTGCCTAGTAAAATAACAATGTGCTACTAAATTGCGTGCGTTTTTGAGAGCCGACCGAAAATTGCTCTTTTTTAGTTTATTTAAAATAACTCGAAAACAAAGCAAAATTCGAGATTTGTACTGGAATGCTTTTTTGTAGAAAATTAAATTTCTCATCGAAATGCGTTCTTAAAACAATTTTTTTTTCATTCTTAGTACTAAAAATAATCGAGAAGCAAAGCTAAAAATTTACAAAAAATCACGTTTTTTTTTTATTTTTCAGTAAATCGTCTATAGGTTTGTTTCTACAGCGAATCCCCGACAACTTCATGACAATTTTCAAACCAACTTTACGGCGCAAGTCTGATTTCTGACCGGTTTCAAACTCTTGTAGGAACAGGCGTTCGAAATCAACTAACTTCGGTTCGGTGTTTAAAACTGAAAAAATTTTAAACGATGGGCATAACCTCAAATTTTATATTATTTTGTTATCGTTTTCATAATTGTTTTATTGTTATTTCGTTAATTTAACTCGTTTGGAATGAACAAAGTTATGAAGGTAAATATTTCTGAATCTTCATCAGGTGACGCGTTTCTCAATTTAATAATAGAAAAAGTCTTATGCAAAAACCGCAAAAACACGTCTAACAAAAATATGTTATGCTAGCGTTTAACCGCGCATGCTCCGGACATTTTACTAGCAAAAGATTCGCAAACTGCTCTGACAGTTGGCAAACTATCAGAGAAACGTGTAGGAACAGCGACTTTGGGTTTTCAAACTGTCCAAAATCTTTGTGGGAATACTTTTATATTTACTGCGCAGAATCCTGACTGTCAAGGACTGTTTCTGATCGCTGTAGGAACAAACCTCATAACTTGTTTTGCGGCATCCTAGATACATTTTTAGAAAAAAGAAAGGAAATTTTTTTTCTCCGTACGACTACGGTGACCGAGATATCGACGTTCAAAGTTAACCATTTTGCAATTTTTTACCGCATTTTTTGCTCTTCTAAGGTCAACTGGGGGCTACTGTGATACAAAAATTAAACCTTTTACAAAAAAAAATATAAATCTTCTTTTTAATTTAATTAATAAATCTGAAAAAAAATCCTTGATGTAAGCAATGGGGTTCTCTGCCCAGTTTTGAGGGCAAACCACAAGAAAAACAATAGATAACCGTAATATGTAACAAAATGCCCCACGTTTGGGGCTATTGTTGATACAGCAAGGGGCTATTTAATACACTGTTCTAATTCTGTGTTAAAGATAGATTTAAAATATGTGAGGCTAGTATGATTGTCCTTTATCATTTTTCCCTGCAATTTAAACAGTCATCCTTTAAGTATTTTTTAAGTTACCGCAAATTAATTTTATGTGTTTTTTTATCACTAAAGCTACTGATTATTACGTGTAAAATTATAATTGGTAATGTGATTGCTAGTTGTGGAATTGTTAAAAAAACGTAATAACTTTTAATTAACAAATGAAGCATTTTATAAAATAAAAATAACAGCCTCATCGAATACAACTAACGAACGAAAAGTTAAATGTTCAACTGTGTAATAAAAACAAAAATAACAGCTATAGTGAAAGTCAACGAGATACAATTCAAAAACGCAAAGTAAAATGTCTTAAGTCGAGGTTTGTATTATAAAATACAAACAAGAATACCATCGACAAACAACGAAATGCTGACCGTAGATAAACAAAATTAAATTGTTTAATTCCGTCAAACACTGGCACTTTTTTTTCGAAAATGTATTGTGTGTGTATGTCATTTCGACACACCAAATTTTAATTTAAGAAAAGCTCCATTAAGGTTTTATACCACTTATCAATTTCTCTTCTGCTAAAACCATCAGCAATACATTTTTCTGTCTCCTGATGATGAACGTTTCTACGTTCGAAACATGTAGAGACCTCTGAACTAATTTTTGTTCTTTTAGATTTTGTGGAGGAAGACTTTTAGTTTTTCTTTCTTTCCTATACTTTCAACTCCACTTTAAGCTTGGACTACTTCTTTAAATTAAAAGAATAAAAGTTTAGTAAGCAAATATTGTAGCTAAAGTAAAAACATTTTTTTTATTTTCCAAATGTTTTAGATTTTTGCAAAAGTGAGTATGGCTTTATGTAACTAAGTATATAATTCTCTATTTCACCAATTTTTCTTACTTTAATTTGTGAAAATATCGAAAAAAGTTATTGAAAAAAATTTTTTCATGCAGTTTCTAGCCCACATGCAAAATTTCAGCTGCATAAGAGAATTTCGATTTTTTACCCACCAATAAAATTTATTTTCCACTTAATGAACACTTTACTGATGACACTGTGTTCTTTTTTGTCTTAATATTAAGGTGTATTACTTTCAGGCACAAACTACCTTTTCAAAAATACTTATTTTATGAAGTAACCTTGTACAGGGTCAAAAACAAATAAACTTTGCATCACATGCGACCAAATTTTAATAGCCCAATTTTGATTTTGTAGAAAAACACACATTTAATATGGCGCTACTTTAAAGTAAATGTATCTGAAATAAAGCATTGTCAAAACAAAAGAATTGTTGGGTATAACATTTTTAAAGTTTTATGTAGGTTGCGTTGAGTCTTATTTTGCAAAAGTGGTGCAATTTACAAAATATGGGTAAAAAATCAAAATTATCTTATGCAGCTAAAATTTTGCATGTGGGCTAGAAACTGCATTTATCAAATCAATCAAAAAATGCTTTATTGCAAAGAAATAATGTAGATTTTCATTTACAAAGCTTATTAAAATAACATAAATATAAACATAAAATTACGTCATATAAAGAATAAAACATATATACCTAAGTTACAAATTAGTAAAAAAAAACAAAAGAAACAGTAAAACTCATACATTAAATTTAAAATAAATAAATAAGTATAAACTAAATTTAGTACTAACCATCCACATACATAAGTACCTCAAAACTCGTCATTATAGAACTCTTCTAAACTATAATATGCTTTTGATTTAAGAAGGATCTTTACTACATTTCTAAACATATTAATATTATGATAGGCTTTAATATGAGAAGGTAAATGATTATAGAGTTTTATGCTCTCCTAAATGATCGAGTTTTTTGTAATAGTACTTTTTGGGATAGGTAATGGTAAACTGTTTCCATGGCGTGTGTTATAAGAATTGTTGGGTATAACATTTTTAAATTTTTTGTGAACCAAGGAAACAGTCTCCAAAATAAAAATGCAAGGCAGCGTCAGAATACCCTCCCGCAAAAATAGTGGCCTACAATGATCTCTAGACTTAACCCTGCACAAGTACCTAAGCGCCCTCTTTTGTAAAACAAACACAGAATTAAAAAGATACTTACAACAAAAGCCTCAAAAAGCCACCCCGTACCTCAAGTGTGACTCAATAAGAGAATAATACGTAGATTTGGCCATAATCATTCCTAATAGTGATGTTAAAGAGCAGGTAAATTGCTGAACAGGTTCGAACAGTTCGGTTCTCACCCGGGAACCTGTTCCGTAAACCTGTTCACCTGTTCTTTTGATCATAAATAAATTATTGTCACTCGTTACTCACTGACTTGATAAAAAAAAATTAAAAAAGTTAAAGGTCGGGAAAGTAGTAGTAAAGGTTTTTGTTAATCGGTTTCTAAAAAAAAAAAAAAGGTCGCCAGTTCCGTAAAGTAAGAACACAGAAAGAACACCGCTGCATTCCTGTTTCCTTGAAAGGAAGACGAAACAAAGAACACCCTGTTCTTTTTATGAAAAATGGCTTGCGGGTCGTCGTTTCAAAATAAAAAGAACAGACTGTTCTTTGTTTGTTCTTTCTTTGGAGCAGAACAGGGAACAGAGAACAGTGAACAGACAACGGTGAACAGTGAACAGAGAACAGTGAACAGAGAAGAGGGAACAGAAAACAGGGAGCAGTGAGAGCATACACGCGGACGCAGCGGTGTTTTGTGTGGTTTACGGAAGTGGCGACCTTTTTTTTTTTTTTAGAAAGTGATTAACAAAAAGCGGGCTTTTACCTTTTTTTACCAAGTAAGTGACAATATACAACAGGTGAACAGGTTCCCGGGTCAGAACTGCTGAACTTCTGTTCAGCAATTCGAGCGCAATCTGTCATAAGTGTATCTAAAGAACCGGTTCAGTTCTTTTACAAAGAACAGTTCACTGAACAGGCTATCTCTAACCTGTTCTAAAGAACCTGTTCGGTTCTTTTCTTAACAACTCTAATTCCTAATTCATTACTTACCACTCGAACAGCATAACAACCAGACGCCAGCTTCTTGCTCAGACAAGCTACACATTCTTTAAATTTTAAATGTGAATCTATATGCAAACCTAAGAACCTAGTGCAGCTCCTATTCAATCATTTACAAAAACCTTTTCCAATAACTTTTTTCGATACTTTCACAACAAAAAACTATTCTTGTACAGGGTTATCCAGCCAAGACTAGACAAGGCGATTTTTTACTTTTCCTGTACTTTTATAAAAAAAACTGAAATAGCCATCTTAAGTCATTTTCTCCCGCGAATTCGAATATTTTCAGCAAAAAACAATTGAACATCAAACAAAAGTACTAGGGGTCACTTTGATATTTTTTTCAATGGGATGCCGTATTTTTAATGAGCTTATCCGATTTCTCATATAAATTTTGATCTAAAATGTTGGATTTTTAATTCAAAAACGCCTTTTTTCTTCAGTTTTAAATTCGGAAAATGTTCGTCTACCGTACGATTAATACCTGATAGATGGATACCCGTTTCACCTGTTCACCCTTTAACCTGCTTTAAAGCGTCCGTCAGTTAGACAAAATAATCAAGTGTCAAATTTCTATTTATTTTTCACGAATTAATTACAAATTTAGTCGTTTTTGCAAATCTATTATTGCTTACGTATAAAAAATGTATGACATATTAGAAAAAACTATAAACTAAAGTGAATAACTTTAATCAAACAAAATAAATTTGTAATTAATTCGTGAAAAATATATAGAAATTTGACACTTGATTATTTTGTCTAACTGACGGACGCTTTAAAGCAGGTTAAAGGGTGAACAGGTGAAACGGGTATCCATCTATCAGGTGTTAATCGTACGGTAGACGAACATTTTCCGAATTTAAAACTGAAGAAAAAAGGCGTTTTTGAATTAAAAATCCAACATTTTAGATCAAAATTTATATGAGAAATCGGATAAGCTCATTAAAAATACGGCATCCCATTTAAAAAAATATCAAAGTGACCCCTAGTACTTTTGTTTGATGTTCAATTGTTTTTTGCTGAAGATATTCGAATTCGCGGGAGAAAATGACTTAAGATGGCTATTTCAGTTTTTTTTATAAAAGTACAGGAAAAGTCAAAAAATCGCCTTGTCTAGTCTTGGTTGAATAACCCTGTACAAATCCCGAGTTATTTTGAAAAACTGAAAGAGACCCATTTTCGGTCGGCTCACAAAAACGTACCCCTAAATTTAGTAGCACTTTGTGATTTTATCAACAAACATATTTAAAAAAAAAACCCAACGCAATTATTGTTGTTTTCTACCCCTCAATGTTGGACCTATTCAATAGCCTACCTTTCCCAGTACAGGTTGGACTCTTTTATACTCTATTTATAAATGGTTGACAGCAAGTAACCCCCATATTTTTAGGTCTTTTTTATACTAAAGAAGGTACATATATCTTTTCAGTTACAGTATTTTTTAACATTGTGTATATCGACACACCCGGAATTTTATCTTTTATAATAGGGTCGTAAAATTATAACAGCCGATAATTTAGGATAAATTTTACGACAGTGGTGCACGCTTAGGTTTCTGTTAATACGTATGCAATTTTTATTATTGACAAAAAAGCTATAAGTTTGTAACTGGGAATAAATTCAGTAAATCCAATACATTTTTTTTTGTTGGAAAAATGATTGGGCATGGGTATTAACATATTTAAGTTATGGCATTTTTTATTAAAAAAAAAGTTGAATCAGTGTGTTCCAACATTGAGATATGACGATATCGATTATTTTTTTTTAATTGCAACTCTAGTTTTCTTAAGACCATTTTTAAATTCGAATAAGTACATGTATCCAATGTGTTTTCGAGAAAATGTGTTGTCATATTCTACAGTATGAATATACAGTCTTAAAGATCTTTTTATTGACCCATGATAAAGTTTTTTATGTAAAACGAAACGTTGGAATAAAAACAATTGTGTCACTTCATTGCCTGCCCTTATTCCCGCTATACTTATTCGAATCTACTACCGCGCGAGCAAAAATTATTTGCATCAAAGAGGGCTTGGATTAAAAAACGTAGGGCTTGGTTTAGATCACAATGACATGGGGACGATATATCTAACCAAATCTTGGTTAAAATTTTGTCAAATTCATATTATGACATGATATGCCAAACTAATGAGTAATAAAATAAGTAGACCTATACAAATTTATTTTTGTTGTTTACAAAATTAACAAAGTAAGAATATGCAGAAAGAAACAGAAAAATAATTACATAAATTGCTGAAATTGGTCACCGCCATGCTCCAAGCATAAATTCACACGTCCCTTCATATTTTCGAAAGTGTTGACCAGCATTTCTGGACAAATGTTACTACATTCTTGGATAATCCTTTCTTGTAATTGTTCTAAATTTGCAACGGGTGTTTTAAAAATAGTCTTCTTTAAATGAGGAAAAACGAAGTAATCCATAACCGTTAAAGAAGGTGATCTAGGTGGGAATTCAATGTCTGATCGAAAACTGATCAATCTGTCGTCGAAAAAATTGCGTAAGCAGTTAATAGTTTCGGCGGCTGTATGGGCGGTTGTACCGTCCTGTTGAAAATATCCAAAACGTAGTTCGTCGTCAAGTAATTGCTCCACAAATCGATTCAAAATATTGTCTCTATACCGCTGTACTGTAACTGTGTCATAGAAAAAAATAGGACAATGCTTCTTCGGGAAACAGCTAGGACTCTACAAGAAAATGGGGATTTTCACAACTCCACATGCGTGTATTCTGAGAATTTACATAACCGGAGAGGTGGAACCAGGCTTCATCCGAAAAAAATGTCAGGTCTAATAAATCATTTCTTTCCAACAAATTTTGGGTAAACCATTAAGAGTAATTCCTGTGTCTTTCAAAATCTGCGGCTTGTATTTCTTGGAATACTTGCACTTTATAAGGAAATAAATTTAGCTGCTTCTTAAGAATAGTGCTGCATGTTCCGTAAGATCTTCCCACTTCTTGGGACAGGCGTCTTATACAATTTGTTGGCGTATTTTGCATTATTTCACGAACGTTTGCAACAAGTTCTTCTGTTCTTACAGATGGTCTTCCTGCTCCTTTTTTGTGTTGTATAGAATCTGTTTCCCTAAACACAGCCACGGTTCTTTTCAGGCAATGATAAAAATCCCCAGCAATAAAAGCAACGTTAGGAAAATGTTCGTGAAAATCGTACATGCACAAACCCGGATTGTATTGCCACTCACAATTTACTCTAACCCAGTTTCAAAAATACGTTTCTACCAGGAATGCTTTGTGCTGTTCCGTAAAGCCCATTGTGTGAATTGTTCAATAAATTGGAAAAATTAGCGACGAATCAAATTACTTGTAACGACTGTCAAAGATGACGGAATAACTGATTGATTGTTAATTCAGGTAGTTACTGACACCCAACAGGTATTAAGCTCTACGGCTAAGCATTACGTCCTGTTTGATGCAAATAATTTTTGCTCGCACGGTAGTAAAAATGACATATTGTTTTTGCGTTCCTGGATTCAAGTCCAACTATATAAAGGCCGGTCAAAATATTTCTGTTTTAACTTTTAAAAAAACCAATAAATATATTGGATGTCCGTAAATACATAGTCTATATGGGTAAAGAGGCATTTAAAGAGAGGTTTTCATTGTCCATTTTCTGTTTTGGGGTGCAATTTTAATGAAGCTATATTAACACACATTATATTACCTATAATATTGGCTCACCATCCAAAAGAAACCAGCACATTTCTACATAAGCTTATTCCCGGGCCGCTTAACAAAAAACATCGACTGAATAATTCGGATACGCCCTTTTAACACCATTTCTTCAAAGTCCATCGACATCGATAAAAAACCGTTGCAGATTCTCTTTCCATAAGAAGCCTGTAGATTGTTGATTCACTTACTCCCGTCTTGTTGGCACATGTCATGCTAATACTAGATTTCGAACAGTATTAGAAGGTGTTTGGTGTAGAAGTGCGTCATGTACATTTAAAACTATTCTCTTTGTTTATACGTCAAGCACACCCTTACAAAACACACGACGGGAAATTAAATTTTTTACAAAAAAGTTTCCTTGTACAAATCTCGAATTTTGCTTTGTTTTCGAGGTACAGTAGACTCCCGATTATCCGAAATGATGTGGACCGGACCGATTTCGGATAATGCGGAGATTAAGGAAAATCATTAACTATAGGAAAAGTAACTATATTTCTGTACTTTTATAGATATACATACATACATAATAAATGCTAATACTTATGTATGTACATTAGTATGTATTCATATTCATAAATTCAAGAAAGAGGTAATTGGTACTTGTTTTAACATTAAAGTCTGTCGATTTTTGGCCGCAACAACAAAACATTTCTTAGAAATTTCGGATAATGCGGAGGAATAGCAAGAATCATTTCGGATAATACGGTTCATGGGTCGTTTCGGATAATGCGGAGTTCGCATAATCGGGTTTCGGATAATCGGGAGTCTACTGTAGTTTGAAAAAAACGAAAAGGGACATTTTCGGTCGGCTTTTAAAAAACACTTCTGAATTTAGTAACCCTCCAACGTAATGGTTCCTTAATTTTTAATTAATTTTAAAATATAATTTATTTAAAATTTGTACCTTCGTCATAATCTATCTAAATTTTATTTCAATTTTAAAAACTACACGTCACAATACATTTCTCGGTCATAATTGAATATTAAAAAATAGTGCACCATTAAAATATTTTAATTAAAATTTTAAAACGGAAATATATTGCAAAATTGTTCTTTCGTGGCATTCATAATATAATTTAAAGAGTTCAGTGTCGATAATGCCATGCCTAAGGTCAATGCTTCAATCGTAATTAACAATTTTTCTCGCACGCTATTTTTATTTGTGACTTGAATATTTAGTGATCTAGACTTTGACACAGAATTATTCTAAATTATTTCCCAACTGATACCTTTTATTTACTAGTAGGCAGTTGAAGTGCGATCACGAACGTTAACGTATACGTACAAATTGACAGCTACGCATGCGCAGTAATCACATTTTGACGTACGTGTTTCAAGCAGTTCAACGGGCGTACGTTACATTGCGTTGTTTAAACTGGAAGTGAAAAATTAACGTTCCGTTACCCGAAGGGCCTCCAAATATAACCGATTATTTCCGAAATGCCGTTTTTTGAGAAAGAGTTTCTAACTTTTTTCTGTGGTTGTAAATGAATAATTTTTTCTAACCACAAAGGGGAATATGATCTTTTTTAAACCTAAAATACATTTTCGCTTCAATAGGTGCTATTTCATCCATGTTAAATCGTCCGTAAAGCTTAGCTCTCTTACCCAGGTTATCATTTAAAATTTCTAGCACCATTCATCCTCTATATCATCATCTTCATTAAACTATCGAAGAATAGCAATATCCAAAATATCTTCCATTCTATCCTTTTTGCTTTCCTTCCTGCTTCATGCAATTTTCTTAACTTTTAAAAAAATCACAGAAAAAGGTAAAAAATAAAGATAAATAATATGACAAATGTGAAATTGCATTTTTTGCAGGTTACGTTAACGGACACAGAAGATAAGCACTTCAACTAAAATTCTTGCCACCGGTTTGTCACGTTAACTCCTCAACTAACGTGCGTAAATTTGCTTACGATTTGTTGTACTTCAACTGCCTAGTAAAAGGGGGCTTTAGACGTGCATTTTTATTGTAAAGTACCGGGTGCCATACATACTACCGAAAGTACCCACAATCTTTTTAATAAGAAATTTCTTTGGCACTTTCTTACATTATTTCTTACTAAAAAGTAGAGTAATCGCGTTCGTATAATTTATATCAGCGAAAAATATTCTCGGCTAGCGGACTTTGAAGTGTAAAAAGACCTGCATTTTACATTGTATTAACAGGGATGCCAAAAACAATGGACTTCCTAGTCCTAGGGCCAGGTAGACATTGACAGCTGTTTCGTCCTTGTTAGGAACTCATCAGAATGCCACAACCCAATGCAACTCCATCGATAACACTGCAGCGCATTTAAACCCTGCTTCATAAAATAGCAAGTAGTAAATAATTCGCAACGCCATCACGTTGGAATCAACAACAATGCAAAATACAGGTACAATAAAGTGTGGATGTGAAAGGACTCAAAAGTGCAATCTATTTCTGTATTTGCCAATCAAGCAGACTGATATGGAGAAGTACGAAATGTCGTACCCTATACTGGAGTGTGTTTGCGCCGTTTTGTTTTTTGAGTTATTTCACATCCACACTTCATTGTACCTGTATTTTGCATTGTTGTTGATTCCAAAGTGATGGCGTTGTGGCTTATTTAGTACTTGCTATTTTATTAAGCAGTGTTTAAATGCGCAGCAGTTTATCGGTGGAGTTGCTTTGGGTTGTGGCATTCTGATGAGTTCCTAACAAGAACGAAACAGCTGTCAATGTCTACTCTGCCCCAGGGAGTCCATGATTTTTTGCATCCTGTGTACTTCGATGCAAAATGCAGGTCTTTTCACACTTGAAAGTCCGCTAGCCGAGAATATTTTTCGTTGATTATTTCTTACTTTTTTAATGAAAATGTCATTTATCATCATCATTATTTAATAAATATAGTTTAAAAAACTAAAAAACACGCTTTATAATTATTATTAATCAGACTAAAAAGCGGAAAATAATAAATATAGTTTAAAATAATTCTTAATATAGGCAGAAACTAATAATGAACGATAAACATTAGTATTATTGTGAAAAAAGCGTGGGGCGCTTTGTGCTATATTTGTCGTATATCGAGCACCCCTTCCTTTTTTTATAATAATACTAATGTTCATTATTATTTTCTGCCTATATTAAGAATTATTTTAAACTATTTTTATTATTTTCCGCTTTTTAGTCTGATTAATAATTATAAAGCGTGTTTTTTAAACTATATTTATTTTTAATTTTCTAGTTTGAGTGATTGTTAAGAAAAATTTTTTTTTTAGTAGATTGAGCTAGATTTAGTAGATTATTATATTGTCAGCGATTCTTGATAAGTCCCCAAAATTTAAATTAAATCTGACCGTTTAAAGTGGGTCAAAATCGGGTTAAAAAAGGTCGGTTACAGCCAAACATAAATACAAATCCGAACAAACCCGATCGTTGATGCCGAATTATAAGAAAAGAACGATATTTGCAAATTTTTGAAAATTCACATATTGACCGGTGTCAAATTTTGACAAGAGAATTTTTTGCGTATTTTTTTCAACTCTCCACCGTCAATATACATACGACCTTATAGTTTTTTCATTAATATCATTTTTTTTAAACGATTTGACATATTGACAGCTGTCAAATTTTGACAGGAGAATTTTTGCCCTTTTTTCCCGATGTCTCCGCATCGAATATTATACGACCCCATAATTTGTTTCGTCAAAATCGCTTCTTCGTTTTATACCTGACAGCTGACAGGAGAATTTTTTGCGTATTTTTTTCGAAGTCTCCGTGTAGAATACTATACGACCCCATATTTTGTTTCGTCAATATCGCACTTTTGTTTTATACTTGTCAGCTGTCAAAATTTGACAGGTTAATTTTTAACAATAAAATTATTGTATTGTTAGCAATTCTTGATAAGTCTACAAAATTTAAATTAAATCTGACCGTTTAAAGTGGGTCAAAATCGGGTTCAAAGAAGTCGGTTACATACAAACATACCAGCAAACAAACATAGGTACAGGTGAAGCTAATATAAGCGTGTTAAAAATGTATCTATTTCATTACAGATCGTTATAATGACGCTCTAAAGCAGGGGTCTCCAACCGGCGGCCCGCCATTAACATTTTTTTGGCCCGCATACAAATAAAATACAATTTCCAATACATAAAATATATTACCTAAAACTTAAAATATTGTCTACTTCAGAAATCTCTTTTAGACGAAAATTGAAAAAATATTATAGAAATTATTTTACTTTAGTCTGGTCTAAACTTAAATTGTGGGAAATGCAGCTGCAAAAAAACGATTTGACACACTTTCCGAACTTGTCAACTTGTAAGTGGGATGATCCGAATAAATATATTTCCACAATAACTGATCTACAGAAAGAATTTACTTCGAGATTTAAGGACTTCAGAGAAAATGAAAAATCAATACACTTATTTGCTACGCCTTTTACTATGTTTGTTGAAGATGTTCCAGGAAATCTTCAAATGGAACTGATAGATTTGCAGCGCAATACTGAACTAAAAGAAAAATACAATTGTGGACTATTTGATTTTTACTCCAGATACATTGATACAATTAAGTTTCCGAACATTCAACTTCATGCTTTGAAGATGATGTCACTATTTGGGAGTATCTATGTATGTAAACAATTATTTTCCCGAATGAAACATGTGAAATCAAAAAATAAGACCAGAATAACGGACTCTCATCTCAAAAATAGCCTTCGTATCGCTACATCCAAAATAAGACAGAGATATTGACAAACTTGTAAAAAACAAACAATCTTAAAAGTCTAATTAAATATAAAAAATGTGTTTGTATAAATATTGTCTTGAGTTTACTATATTTCAGCTAAATTAAATTTCTCACTTTCTATTTGTTCTGGCCCGGCAATCGATGAGTAGCCTAAATATGGCCCTTCTATGAAAAAAGGTTGAAGACCCCTGCTCTAAAGGTTTATTGAAATATTAAAATTTAAAATAACGTCAAGAAAGTTCATTGTAAAATATTTTTTCAATATAAACTTTTGTACCCACTGTTCACCTCTTTCTTTCCAAAAAAATAAGAAATGCATTTTTAATGATTTGTGTTGCAGAGTATTTCTGCTAACTTTCAAGAAAATAAGACAAAAAATATTTTTCCATTAAAAGCTATATAACCCTCCCCACCCCTCCTATAGGAAATAGGCTATGGAAAATCAAATCAAGTTGAAGTTAAAAACGTCTATTTGTTTTACTGTACAGACCACTCGGAAAGCACGCCAGTATAATACGACTATGTCTTTCTAGAGAAAATTAAACACAAACGCTCTGACATACATAATTACTTTGGTACTTAAAGAATATTTCTGTGTAATATATTTGGTTACACTGTGCCTCGTATAGTATACAGATTTGAGACAACAAGGACTCATTGATTAGGTTGCTTTTACAAATATTGGTGACGCTATATTCTAACACCCCTTTAAGGACCGACTTTAAAAAAAAAAAGGTATACTGGTTTCATTATTTGTATCGTATGGTATTTATGCTGAGTTTCAAGAAAATCCGTCAAAAAATATTTTTTCGGATAAAAATTTTAATAAACCTTTTTCACCAATAACCCCTCGATAATATAGGAGTTATTATTTTCACCCCTTTAGGGACCGATTTTCAAAAAACTAAGATACAGTGTGTCCACGGATGGACCTAACTATACTTGTAAAAAACTTTATTTTCAATTTTTCGGAAAATAGTCATTCTTCGTCATTTCTTTTGCTTATTAAATAAATATAATTCAAGTAAGAAAATTTCCATTTTTTTATACAGGGTGCACAAAAAATGTAAAAATGTAGATTTGCAAAATAAAAAAAATCTTGATCCAACTTTTTTGAATGATCAAAATAAAAGAGATTGGAAAGGGAATTCGAAAAGCCAAATACAGTTTTGAGATATGACCTATGGTAACTACGCTATTTTATATTAAAACTTTAATCTGAAGGAAAATATCAATAATTTATTTAACTTTAATATAAAATATCGTAGTTACCACAGGTTATATCTCAAAACTTTATTCGGCTTTTCGAATTCTCTTTCCAATCTCTTTTATTTTGATCATTTAAAAAAGTTGGATCAAAAATTTTTTATTTTGCAAATCTACATTTTTACATTTTTTGTGCACCCTGTATAAAAAATTTAAATTTTCTTCCGTGAATTATATTTATTTAATAAGCAAAAGAAATGATGAAGAATGACTTTTTTTCGAAAAATTGAAAATAAAGTTTTTTACAAGTATAGTTAGGTCCATCCGTGGACACACTGTATATGTGTTGTATTAATTGTATATGAGAGTATTTCTGCTGTTTTCAAGAGATTCGGACCAAAAATATTTTTCCAATATAAACTTTTATATACCCCTTTTTGCACCCCCTAGAGGCAAAATTTCCCGTAACATCAAAATACGTACTTGCTTATTTTAACAGAGTAGGCATAGTACCAATTTTCAGTTAGATACAGAAATTTCTATAAAAATTTCAACCCCCCTTTTTACCGTCTCAGGGGTTGATTTTCGAAAAATCCCTTCTTAGTTGATTCTTACGTTATCAGGAGAAGTTAGAGGTTTAGGCTGATAAATCAGTCAGCCATTGTATCGATTAATAAATAATTAACAATATTTCATATTGCGAAATTATTCCAAAAATATGTTTGAAACTAATTATTGATGTTTTTCGTTATCACAAATTATATGATCGTTTGGTTGATAAATTTTCATGTTAAAATGGGGATCATCATAAAAACTATCCTTTGGCACAACGTCGTTACTGAAGCAAACCTGAAATTATTGTAGTTTTAGCACAAGCAAATTCATTTTAAGAAATCAAGGAATTGAAAATTAGATTTAAAAAAAATCCTGAAAAATAAAAATGTTGTTTCTGACGAACCCTGTATAGTAATCGCAAATGTGATATTTGAAATTGTAGTTTCAGCACAAGCAAAATTAATTTATTAAATTAAGGAATTGAAAAAAAAGGTTCAAAAAACTAAAAATGTTGTTTGTGACGAACCATTTATAGTGATCGCAAATCTTATACATATTCGAAATTGTAGTTTCAGCACTAGCAGACGTTTTTGTAAAGAATAACTTTTTCTTCTATATCTACTAATAAAAAAGTTTTTCCTCTTCCAAGCTCTATCCGTGGACAGTGACCAGTAAAGTCCACATCATATGGGATTTTTTTTTATTAATAGCTTTATTTGAAATTTGACTTTGGCATTAAGTTCTGCTTCAATCGAGATAAAAATTAAGCAAAAAAATAGTAGTCACGTGATTCGCATTATCTGTCAAATTTTAATTTCTTACAAAAAATAATTCAAA
This sequence comes from Polydrusus pterygomalis, assembly GCA_963969555.1. Taxonomy (NCBI): domain Eukaryota; kingdom Metazoa; phylum Arthropoda; class Insecta; order Coleoptera; family Curculionidae; genus Polydrusus; species Polydrusus pterygomalis. The sequence goes on along the minus strand of OZ018375.1, from coordinate 34,815,953 downwards.
AGTGGGGTTATTTCTGAAAATATCGAAAAAAGTTATTAGAAAAAGTTTTTTTAAATGCTGTTTCTAGCCTACATGCAAAATTTCAGCTGTATAAGATAATTTTGATTTTTTACTCATCACTAAAATTTATTTTCCACTTAATGAACACTTTACTGATGACACTGTGTTCTTTTTGTCTTAATATTAAGGTGTATTACTTTCAGACACAAACTACGTTTTCAAAATACTTATTTTATGAAGTTACCTTATACAGGGTCAAAAACAAATAAACTTTTCTGAACATGCGACCAAATTTTAATAGCTCAATTTTGATTTTGTAGAAAACACACATTTAATATGGCGCTACTTTAAAGAAAATGTAGGTATCTGAAATAAAGCATTGTCAAAACTAAGAAGTTTCATGTAGGTTGCGTTGCGTCTTATTTTGCAAAAGTGGTGCAATTTACAAAATATGGGTAAAAAATCAAAATTATCTTATGCAGCTAAAATTTTGAATGTGGGCTAGAAACTGCATTTAAGAAAACTTTTTTTAATAACGTCTTTCGATACTTTCCGAAATAACCCCACTTTTTAATTATTTTTTGGAAATAATTAAAATTTGACAGATAATGCGAATCACGTGACTATTTTTTTGCTTAATTTTCATCTCGATCAAAGCAGAACTTAATGCCAAAGTCAAATTTCGAATAATGTTATTAATAAAAAAAATCCCATATGATGCGGACTTTACTGGTCACACACACTATATATAAAAAAAGTCTGTTAAAATATAAAGATTTGTATACACGTTTTATCAATGACTGATCAACTGATTGTGAGGTATAATTTAATAAAGAACAAGAAAAATTAGATTAAAAAATATTTTTTTAAATGAAATTTAAATAAGTGAAGTTTTTTTAATATGTTCGGATAAATTATTATATAATATTAATCCGTTATATAACAAAGACCCTTTTCTAAAATTACTGTTTGTCTCAGTCGTTTGTAAAAAGTTAGTTTTGTCTAGTATCATAAGAACCTATTAAAAATACATCCCAATGATAAAAATCTTCCTAGAGTGTCACAAACCTTTCCCAGAGACAATTAAAAGACGCCGCAAAAGCAGAAAGTTTAAAAACAAAAGATCAGATACTTAGCCCGTCATCCCATTATCCGCGCAATTCTTTTATTTGCCACTCTTGAGGTCGCTTATATCGTTATCTTTGTTTCGATAACTTAAATAGACAAGAACAGGAGACTAGACGCCAGATATTATTTAAGTAGATGCCGGCGGCTCGACTTTCAGTCCAAGTCTCTACGACTGGTCAATTTGTCACGACTATGGAGGACTTGAGGTAGGAGGCCGATCGCAATGCATTGGATTCGGTCCCAAATTAGCATCGGTAATTCAGCTTTACGAGTCGCTGTAAGATGGCGCGCGTGTTCGAAGTGGGCTATCAAATAATGGTTTCTTATGGACGCAATAACTATTTTTATTTAAATTAGTTCTTTAATAATAATAATAATAATAATTTTTATTAGTTCATTGAACTATTTAATTACATTTCAAATTTTAAATTTTTTCTTCTCTCCTGATAGATAGGTAATTACAATCTAGAAAGACTATTTTATTAGACTTTTTTACATAAAATTTGATTCTTTAATTTTTTTACAAATAGTTTTAAATTACACCTTTTAATTTCATTTCCTAACTTGTTATATTCTATAGCACCACTAAAAAATATTGATTTTTGAGTCGATTTCAAATTTGTATGATCCAAAATAAAGTTATTTTTTCCTCTTGTTTCATGAATATGAACTTCATTAAATTTTGTCAAGAAATTTTCATAATATGGTGCTGTTATATTTAAATTTATTTTATGAATAAAAATCAAAATACGAAATAATAAAAAATTTTCTATATTCATCCATTGTAAACAATTTAGCATTTCCGTTATTTTAGTGTATTTATTACATCCCAATATTATTCTCATTGCTCTATTTTGTAAAATCTGTAATCTGTTTTTATCTTGTTGTGAACATATATATAAAATTGAACTACAAAAAACAAAATGAGGTAAAATAATACAATTGAAAATCATTTTTTTACTATAAATGCTTAAGTATCTGCTTAATCTATTTAGTACTCCTATTTTTTTTGAAATTTTTTTACAAATATAATCCATATGATCATGAAATTTTAAATTTTTGTCGATAATAACTCCTAAATATTTAACTTTATTAACAATTTCAATAGCTTCGTTATTTATTTTAAAAGAAATATTTTGATTTTGAAACTCATTATACTGTTTATCAGAACTTAGTAATAAACATTTTGTTTTATCAACATTTATTTTTAATTTATTTTCACACATCCATTTATATATATGTTCTAGTATATTGTTCATGTTATTTATTAGAGATATTAAATTACAATCTGAAATATAAATTACTGTATCATCAGCAAAAAAATGATATTTACAAATGTCTAGATTGTAGGCCAAATCATTAATATAAATTATGAATAATAAAGGACCAAGTATACTGCCTTGAGGTACACCAACATTTATACCTTTTTTATTTGACACATACTCGTTACATTTAACTACCTGCCATCTATTCATTAAATAGTCATGTAACCATTTATGTGCCTGTCCACCAATTCCGTAATGTCGTAATTTTTCTAATAATTTTTTTCTATCAATTGTTTCAAATGCACAAATAAGGACTTTTATATGAATTTACACTTACTTTGTTATACTTATTAGTAAACTCGGCCTGTATAAAGTTCCAACGATGCTTGTTTTTTAAAATACAAGGTATTAAACATTCTAGCTATACCTTTGGAGCTAGAAAGAGACTTATTTGGCTGCGTTTTCTCTCTGAAAAAGATCCTGTCTTACACCCCGACACAAAGCAAACTCTACTTTTATAAATTGTACCATTATTTATTATAAATATGGAAATTAATTACAATACAACGTTATTTGTCTTGCCTTCTAACATTATTTGTTATTTCGAAAAATAAAATGTCAATTGTCAAAAGTAAAAGCACAGGAAATAAAGGGTTTAAGAAAAAGTTAAAAACTATGGAGGATCTAGTTTTCCATATTAAAAACGAAGAAGAAGAAGACAACATCAGCCCACTTCGGACGCGAGAGTCATCTATCGGTCAACTAGCGAACTAACCAAAAAACCGGGACAGAATTTGAAAATGCTGCCATTGTCGATCGGCCTCCTACCCTATAGTTCTCCATAGTCACGACATAGATCGCTGGTGTCGCGAATTTTTATTAAAGAGTATTTTTTTTTATTATTTTCTCTGTAAACAATTCAAAATTTTAAAAACTGAAACCGTCAAAAATCTTATTTTTTCTTCCTCTATGCGAAAGAGCAAAAAACTAAACGCTTAATTTGTAGGAGCGCCACTGTCCTCAAAAGCAGATATGAAAATATCAAAAAGGACATACGACGCGATTTGCGAAAAAAGCACAGAGGTACAAACACCGTCCGCCTAGATACCGATGTCAATCCGTTGGAAATTTCCGATGATACTTCAGAAACCATTGAAAGTTACAGCAAAAATAGTAGCAGTGGTGATGCCGACATGGACAACGTCGAAAAAGTCGAAAGCGAAACCGACATTAGAGAAATTATTCGGGTGAAATTAATGACGGATGATGCGATGGATGAGGAGGACTTTGAGAAATATGTAACTCAGTCTGTAAAAAATGAAAGAGGTACGTGCATAGTTTATTCTTTAAGCCCTGTAAGTGTTGCCACCCAATATATGTAACCAGTATATTGCTAATGGCATGTTAAAAGATTGTTAAATGAAATTAAAATAGTGACAATCTTTCTACGAAATACTGAAACTGTCATATGAACGTTAATATAAAAGTTTGTAGGTCCAGTAAGAATATTAAGAACTGTTGTTCTTGTTCGGACGCTGGCTCTTGAGGTGGTAGGAAAAGGTATTACCCTATATCCTCGTACTTTCTTAGAAGGAAGGGCAGCTGTTTTTAAAATTCAAAGTTATAGAATAAAATTTAAAAATGTGTCGTAGACTTCTAAAATCATCTTAGATACTTCTTATATACGATCTTATAACAACATAACATACGAATAGCAGCCAGCAAACCTTTCCTACGTTATCATCGCACAGCCAAAGTAGTTAAATAAGCGTGCGCTAAAACGCCTCATGAAACATGTGCATTATACATTTTTTTCTATTTCACCTTTTATAATCAAGAACAATACATTTTAAAAAGAAAATAAATCCTTCAAATCTGTAAATTTTTATGTCTAATTTTATGTTTGTAATACTATTTTTTATCATAGTAGCCTCTGGACAACAAAAATTATTTTGCAAACTGTTATTTTTTGATTTATTGACCCATTTTCACCACGAGATTCTAAAGTTATTTTAGCGATATGAGATTTGAAATTGGACGGAATACGTTGTGTGATCCTTGTACATTCGGTACATATACAGAGCGTTCGGAAATTCGGGCGATTTTGCTACTTTTTTTCGAATTTCAAAAGACGTGATTTTACGTCACGGCCTATACTAAATTGGTATAGGGAAGATGGAAAATTCAAATAAAGTTGAAGTTAAAATCGACATTGGAAGGTTAGTAGATTGAATTTTGGATAGGATTTGGCAGAAAATGATAGCTTAAAGCATCTACAAAAGATTGATTTATAGATTTATGCAACCAACATACATGACTGTTATCCACACAGAATAAAAAAGTAACTTATCAAGCTATTTTTCCTCTGCGAAAAATGGGTTTTCTCGTAAATCACAAAGGCCGCGCAAGTCAATGAAATAAAACATTTAAATGTTACCAACATCAAATAAAGAAAAAACGCGTATCGAAATAGCTCCATTACGATACGCAAATGCGTATCGTACTGAGCTTATTATGAACGTGAAATAGAAAAAAATATTTTTCTAATTTTGTCTCGAAACAGATCTATTTCGAACGCGCTAGCGAGTTCGTAACAGATCTATTTCGAACTCCGAATTTTATTATTTAAAGGTTGGCCCTACATGACATGTTTTTTTTTCACCGTTTAGCATAGCATTCTAGATAACTAATATTTTTTAGTCCAAATATGCAAAATACTACACGAACCCACGTATGTATGTTTGGTTGCCTAGATCTATAAATCTTTTAGTTCATTAAAAAACACATATTAAAAAATAACTTTATTGACGGAGAACTATTTTGCTTTTGTAGATGCTTCAAGCTATCATTTTCTGCCAAATCCTATCCAAAATTTAATCTACTAACCTTCCAATGTCGATTTTAACTACAACTTTATTTGAATTTTCCATCTTCCCTATACTAAAATGCAATGCCGTGACGTAAAATCACGTCTTTTGAAATTCGAAAAAAAGTAGCAAAATCGCCCGAATTTCCGAACGCTCTGTATATGTACCGAATGTATAAGGATCACACACCGTATTCCGTCCAATTTCAAATCTCATATCGCTAAAATAACTTTAGAATCTCGTTTTTTAACATGGACGCGTGCTATAAAATGATGCTTTATAAAACGTGTAATTTAATATACTATTTTATCCCCCAAACCAAAAAAAAAATGCCCGAAAGTAACATTGGAAACATATTATTGTTTCTATTTGACATTGACAACTTGTTTAAAATATCAAAAATTAACGTCACTGGGTCTAAATAATAATTATTTTGTCAATAGACGTATGTTTCACGCCCTAAGGCTGCTAAGTGATAGAGCACCCTTAATTTCTATACTACTCTTTAGGTATTGAGGACTCTGCAGTGTCAACTCTTAGCAGAAACATATTTTGTAGATGTGGAGAAATAAGCTTTTAATGTTTGAGCCAATAGAGACTTTTTGCACCTCTTAAATTAATATCAGTTTTTAGCTCCGTTATGGTTAACTTTATTAAACATAACGAGTAGCGCCACTGTTAAAACCAGAGATTTTGCAGCGCCTATACGTTCTGTATGTAGTTATTAATTTGGCGCCGGCGCACCTAAACAAAATAAAATACCTAACCTAACAATAATTTGATTAAGTTTTATATTTTAATGTAAAGCTACTATTGCTTTGGATTTTAATTAATTGCTTATCACAATTTTAATTCATAGCAATGATGCTTCATAACTTTTGTATGTTCCGGCAACCATGCAGTTTAAGCATAACCATAAGGATAACGATAAGCTCTTCCTTATCCTCCGTTATGGTTATGGTTATTAACCATAGCGGATCACCTTTCTGACATTGCGCATGCTCAGAATAACCATAACCACAAAAGAATGACGAATTAAGAGGTGCAAAAAGTCTCTATTGATATTTTTATACCTCAATATTTTTCACGATTCTAGCCAACCAATCTTATACTCAAACCCAACCGCCAGAGTCATCAGAGGCAAGTTGTTGGACACACAATTCTAGTCGCGATCTTATGGACCTGCAAAGGAAATGTTTTTTGGAAGAACACAATCTAAAATTAAAACATATAAGGGAAAAACATGAACTTGAAATGGAGATGATGAGGCTGGATCATAAGCAAAGAATGGCGTTGCTGCAACAGGAACATAATACCAAAATGGAAATGTTAGAGTTAGAAAAAAGTGTTGGGATTATAAACAAGTTTTAGTTTAGGATTTCGTTTCATTAGCGTTAGTAGTGTTATCGTCGGTGTTAGTTCAATAGGTAGTATGTTGAAATGCTCATAACCCAATTTTTCCTGTATCTATAACCACAAGGGATATTTTTGCATAGACATGTTCCTTAATATCGGCAAACAATAATCATGAAAGTGGATAATTTATGTCCTTGCACATGTTAATAAATTCCAGTACATATTATGGGCATCCGTACTGCAAAATTCTCATTTAATAAATACAAAGATAGATAGATACGGGCTTTAAAGTTTTTTTTCCTATAGCTGATGTTAAAATGTTGTTATAGCAACTCTTTTGAGTAGATAAGTATCACTTTAACCGCAAGGGTAGATAAAGTAGCACTTCAACAGCAAGGGTAGATAAATTTTTTTAACTTTTTTTATTTAATTAAATTTACAAATTCAAACACATTAGTTCGAAGGATTAACAACAAATGTAATTTTACAATTAACATTATTAGAAACATCTATTTTTGGAACGCCACAACTTGTACTCGTTTGCTTAGACACTTGAACCGAGGTACTGGATTGATTTTCAGGTCCACCAAGTATACACTTGGATATAGAATTGTTATTGCATACTGACTGTTCAATGTAAGACTTTGCAACGGATGACGATTTCCATCCACCTAAGCGTTTAACTCTTACTAGATCAGCACCAGAGTTTGCTAACATGGTAGCTGAAGAACGACGGAAACAATGCCCCGTGTAGATTTCTGAATTTGGTAGCATCCGCAATCTTCTTGGGTATCTTATATGTATATAGTGTTAATCCCCACCGGTTAAGTAGTGCACTTTTGCTGTCGGCAATTCACAAAAAACTTACTGTGAGGTACGTTTTTGTGGCGCAAGCCAATGTACTTTCTCACAATTTCCAATAAACTCACTCCACTTTTCTTGTCAGTAATACAAAACGACCTATCCTGTTTGGTTTTAGTATCAGATAAGAAACGACTATCACCGATTTTCTGTCGTCCACATTAAACACTTCTAACTTGTGCAATTCATCGGACCTATAGTCGCTCCATGCACACCAAAAATAACAATAACCTTCATAATCAAATAGACGTCATGAGTAGCTTCTCTCAGAAATTTAATAATGTCATCTGACTCCAGGATTTTGGACTTTTTAACTTTGTATCCTCCACTCGGGTTTTTTTTTAGAAATGTCACAATTTTCATTCACCAACAACGTTATCTTCAGCATCGAATAATACGACCATAATGACGATGGCTTCGCTTTCTTCGACTTTTCAGAAAAATACGCCATAATAAGCACTTTTTCACTCACGCCATTGATATTCTTGATGCTTTTCCACTTTTTAAAGGACTGATATTCCCTCTCATACATCATCCTAGATTTTTGGGGCAACAATAAACTTTCTTCTTAAACGCTACATCTAATGGCAGGTTTTCTTCTTCTTGTGTTAATTCTTTTCTGTACATTTCGTATTCACTTCGTACACAAAACGAGAAAATACTGAACACTCCGCAAAAATCAGAATGTAAAATTAGTTTGACATTTGTTGACAGAGTAATTCATATCCCTAGTAACGGAGCAACGCAGTTGCGATTTTTGTGCCAAAAATTAGAATTTTCTTTGAAATTTTATTTTTCACCTGAATTTGAAGTCTTGCTATAGAAAAAAATGTTGTATTGCACACGACGATAAAATCGCATTATCTTCTCGAGCGTAATTAGCTAAAAAACTCTCTCAAAGATAAAGTACAATTTTATCGTCTTGTACAATAAATAACTAAAAATGTCTTTAAATTTTAACAATTAAAAAATAATCATTCGACGATAAGGAACAGAAATAAGATTTAAAGTATGTTTCACAATAAATGGTTGACTCCGTTTAACTACCTGGGACGTTTTGCAAGAGGCCGACGGCCGAGCTCTTGCAAAACGTCCCAGGTAGTTAAACGAAGTCAACCATTTATTATGACACATACTTTACCTAGAAACAAATCAATTGCGATACAATTAAGTTTTAAGTAACAAACAACATTATAAATATTTTTCTTACCTGTGTTAATTGTGTCTCTGCATTATGCAAAGATTTTTACTTTACTATGCCGTTTAAAAGAACCAAAATGAAAGTACCTAATAACAAAGAATACAAAAGATCCACAGAGAAAACGTAACAAAAAAATTACGCCCAGCCGGTTTTGAAGTGTATTTATATGATGTTGATAAAGAAGGAAAACCTAATAACAGGAGGGTTGTGCGCACGCCCATCCCTGTTGGGCTCCAAGGGATCTGACCGGCGAGCCGTGCGTACAAACGTATTTTTTCACCTATAAAAATATACTTTTGTTTGCACACGAGATAAGCTATACGAATCTAAAGGTGTATGTCTAGGGTTGGGATTTTGACCGTAAAAATCTTTTGTTGTCAATTGACTAAGCCCCGGTCAAATTCCTCAGTTTTGTCAAAAGAAATGAAGCCATGAGTAATTACATAGAAACGTGTCTTTATTAAAAAACAGCTAACAAAAAATAAAGAAACCCTTCTGAGGTACAAAAAACGCAAAAATTACACATAAATATTATGTATAATATTAATCTAACTCATCCTCACTACTGAAATTTAGCGCTGGTTCCTCCGATTTTCCATTTTTTTTTTTTTCCACTGCCACTAAACAGCTTTAAGTTGTACTTTATATAAACAAGCTTTCCTGAGCTAGTGGGCCGAGTGGTTTTCAATTGGTTTCGAAGCTTGCTATGGGGACAATGTCCCATGAGGTCCAATTTCTCTCACAAAAGGCTGCAAAAGTTTTTGACCGAATTTGACCCGGTCAAAATCTCGGTCAATTGACCAGGTACAACCCTATAATGTATGTCTATAGATTTTTGTGCCAAAACTTGAATACATCAGTTAGGTAAATGAACTCTCTGGGCAGGGGTTTCTTCCCTGCTGTCCGTGGAGGTTTTGTCAATAAGGCCCACCTTACAGGGTGTCTCACGGTGACCTTCCATTAGAATATTTCGGAAAGTAATACGATTTGAATCCTGCAAACAGCGACCATACGCGACTTCCGGTTATACCGGAAGTTGTCTCAAACTTGCTTATTTGGAATGGAGCACCCTGTATTATAATATAAATTTTTTGTGTTTCTTTTTTCAATTCCAATAACTTTTCTTAAAATTTCTTGTATCCTACTCTATTCTGAGAAAAAAATTGTATCTCTCAAATTGTGACCTATAACAGGGTATTGCCCAAAATTGCACCTATATCTTTTCAAAGCTGAATAAGTGAAACTCGAATTTCCTGTTGTAGAATTTGATATTATGGTGCTCGATAATGATATATAAAACAGTAAACAAGTTTAAAACTGTTCTAGTTAAATATAGGGGCCCCTTTGTGGATAGATAGGAAATCTTCTCGCCTATCCATTCAATGAACCAGCAACGTAGCATCATAGACCTTTAGATAAGCAAGCAATAATCACGAAAGTGGCAGATTTATGGCCTCGCGCATGTAAACAAAGCTACACACGATTAGTCATGCGCACTGCAACATTATCGTTTGACGAATGGGGAAAATAGACAGGTCCGGGCTTTAAAATTCAAATTCTTGCCAAAAAATTGTACTTTCTTCTCAATTTTTAATCAAGTTGGGAAAAAAGGTAGTGATTTCTGGCATTTTTAGTAGTAGCAAACCTATTATAGAAAATTGTTTTTACGGTTTTGTTTTTAATATTTGTTTAAAAATGATTCGTCGTCGTGTTTTTAGTTCGAAAAGGAAGAGAACAAGATCAACTGAATTAATCTAGTCTTATAAAATCGAATATAAAAACAAACAAAACCAGCAAAATGACCAATCTACGGTGTTATCGCGTGCCTAACCTCAAGTCAAATATTAGTTGGTATATAACTTATATTGATTTTTACAATTTAGCAAGAACTTGTGTAGGTGTAAAACATTTACAAGCAAAATTGCTTGTTCAAGAATTTGAAAAGTGTTTGCCCGAGAACTTGACACGTGGAATACTGGCTTTATTAAAAGCTTAATGACGGGGTGTACAGATTTTAACCAAAAAATTAACCAACCAGCAACTTTGACAGAATTAATTTTCTCACAATCAGACACAATTCACTAAACTACACAAAAACTAGAAATCCGTAAATATTAAACACCCACAATCCACAATAGCTAAGAAAACTACAAGGAATCCACAGAGAAACCTTAACACAAAACAACAAAAATGGCGGCCGAGCCGGTTCTGGAGTGTATTTTGAGCATGTCGCTAAAAAAGGACAGGCCGATAACACGAGGTTTGTGCGCATGCCCGAAGGTGCCCAGAGGGAAGGCAGCTGACCGGCGAATCATGCGCTCGGACGTATTTTTTTACCCATAAAACGTAACTTTTGTTTACGCAGGAGATAAGCTTTACGCATCTAAAGGTAAATTGTCTATGCGTAGCATCGTATTAAAAAAAAATAAGTTTTTTTAAAATCTTATGATAAAGACAAAAAATTGTTACTTTTCTACTTCCCTGTATCTAAAATTTCATTTTCAAACAGTTCAATATCGAGCAAAATAATATCTAATACCACACCTGGAATTTTGAGTTTCACTCTTTTATTTTTGAAAATATTACGTGACACCCTGTTAAAGGTCAAAATTTAAGGAAAAAATATATTTTCTTAGAAACGGATAGAGTAGGATACAAAAACATTTAATAAAAGTTATTGGAAATGAGTTTAAGTCAGCTTCCGGTATACCCGGAAGTCGCATATGGTCGCTATTATTGCATTTGAAGAGAGCGTATCCAAAAATCCCATAATCCAAAGTTGCAAAATTCAAATCGTATTACTTTCCGACTTATTTTAATGGACTTAAGACACCCTGTATAGTGCTTGGGCATCGTCACTCACACTGCTGATACCTAGATGAGATACAATTATTATATGTTTTATTAAAAATTATAAATGTGTAAAGACATACCACAATTTGAAATAACATCAACGTTGTGTCTGTTTTTTCTCTAGTATTTAAGATAATTTTTGTACATATTATGTGAAATAAAGAATTTCGGTATAAGAAAGATGATTCTGATTGATCGCTCCATGCATTATATTTATTTATTGAATTATATCGTGCGAGCAAAAATTATTTGCATCAAAGAGGGCTTGGATTAAAAAACGTAGGGCTTGGTTTAGATCACAATGATATGGGGACGACCAAATCTAGGTTAAAATGTTGTCAAATTCATATTATGACATGATATGCCAAACTAATGAGTAATAAAATAAGTAGACAAATACAAATTTATTTTTGTTGTTTACAAAATTAACAAAGTAAGAATATACAGAAAGAAAAAGAAAAATAATTACATAAATTATACAATACGTCTTATACAATTTGTTGGCGTATTTTGCATTATTTCACGAACGTTTGCAACAAGTTCTTCTGTTCTTACAGATGGTCTTCCTGCTCCTTTTTTGTGTTTTATAGAACCTGTTTCCCTAAACACAGCCACGGTTCTTTTCAGGCAATGATAAAAATCCCCAGCAATAAAAGCAACGTTAGGAAAATGTTCGTGAAAATCTTCCATGCACAAGCCCGGATTGTATTGCCACTCGCCATTTACTCTAACCCCCGTTTCGAAAATACGCTTCAACCATGAATGTTTTGTGATGTTCCGTAAGCCCATTGTGTAAATTGTTCAAGAAATTGGAAAAATTAGCGATGAATCAAATTACTTGTAACGACTGTCAAAGATGATGGAATAACTGATTGATTGTTAATTCAGGTCGTTATTGACGTCCAACAGGTATTAAGCTCTACGGCTAAGCATTACGTCCTTATATGCAAGGCCCTCTTTAATGCAAATAATTTTTGCTCGCACGGTATAACCGCATTTGGCGAGTAAAAGCGATAGTAAACTCTTATTTAAAATTGTAGTATTGCATTGTAAACGAACGTAAATGTATTTTCCAAATTGTTCTGGGCTGTCTCCTGAAATTTCAATCAAGTCTGCGCGGTCTAAAGGTTGATGCGGCCAAAGTTTACAAAATTATATTTCTTAAACTACGCTACAACGTTGCGAAGAGTTTAATTCAAGAACTTTTGTAATAAATTCTTCACAGCCTTGTTTCCAAAGACAGGTTCATAGAACAAACCACGTACTAAGAAGAAGGAATGTAAACGTAGTGCTATTTGCGTTCAGCAATGAGGACATAACCGCTGACTGAAGGTCCAATAGTTTCCTACCAATTCGCCGGTTGAATTTTCCCGAAGATCTTCTACTGGTTGGTCCTTCGCAGCGGTATATTTTCAATTCTTTTTACTCTTAATTAATGAGTATCTCATCACCTACATAGCATTGAGCGTAAAAGCCATGTTGTTCTGATTGTTAAGATAAATAATAATAATAATTTACTGTTTAAAAAGTTTGAAAATATTGGATTCAGAGGAAAGCAATTAGAATTAATTAAAAATTATCTGAAAAATAGACCAACTTATGTTTAAATAGATAAAGAAAAAAGCTATCCAAAAGTATTTAAGTATGGTGTTCCTCAAGGAACAATTTTAGGACCATTATTTTTTAATATTTATATTAACGACTTATTTAGTATAAATTGCGATGGAAATTCATAGTTTTGCAGATGATACTACAATTTTTTATACCGATACAAATTGGGAAAACTTAAATAATAAAATTAAGAAAGATTTTAAAATTATAAAAAATTGTTTGATAACAATTTGTTAACAATTAATTTTAATAAAACAAATTATATTCCTTCTACTTTAAACCTAAATAACCTACCACAAAATATACATTTTATTCAAATAAATGAAGACATTCAAATTTCTAAAGTTAATAAAATAAAATATTTAGGAATTATTTTTGATAGTAAATTAAATTGGAATTTTCACTTAGTATGCTTAATTAAAAATTAAGAAATTTACTAACGATTTTTAGAACCATTACAAAGTTTTTAAATGTAAGACATATGGAAATATTATATTACGCGTTAGTTAAAACTCATTTAAATTACGGAATTTTAGGTTGGGGAGGAATAAATAGAACTTTAGTTAAAAAATTAGAAATATTACAAAAAAGGTTTCTAAAAATTATATACAATAAAGATTATCTTTATCCTTCAAAAGAATTATATTCAGAAACTTCAGAAACAAAAAAGTTGAACATAATACAACTTTACATTTATAACATCTTAATATATTTAAAAATAAAAACATTATACAATTTAAAAATCATAATCATAATACACGTTATAAAAATGAAATAACCATAAAACCTAAAATAAATAAGTCCACAGGACAAGAAAAATTCAAATATGTATGTTTTTTATGTTTTGCTTTAAATAATTAATATTGTTCTGAATAATTTATATAAGTAATATTTTTTACTTAAAAATTATAAATTAATAATTTTATTATAGGTAATATATTTCTCCAAAGAGAACTGCGTTTATACTATAAATTAACATTTTTACTTTAAAACTTAATGTTTAATGCATATTTATGATTTTACATACTAAAACAAAAAATAAGATTTGCCCCTAACAAGCTCCGCTTCAGGGGATTGAATAATAAGTTTATAGAAAACAACATAAACATATTTTGAGTAATAGATACATCATTGTCTACAACCTTCAAATAAACATATTTAATATATTATTAAATTTTAAATAAACATTATTATTATTATTATTATTATTATTATTATTATTATTATTATTATTATTATTATTATTATTAAATATTTGATTGGATGCCAACCAGCAACTGTTCTTGAAACCAGCATTATGCGCCGCCATACCACTGGTAAATTCCCAATAGTTACAAATTGAGGCAATTTAAGCTTAAATAAATCCCAAAAGGAGTCGGTTATTGGAGTCTTCGACAACAGCCTATTATTCTTGAGTAAAAATTTTTGTATATTTTCACATTGTTTTATTGTGGAACTCGCGAGGAACCCGGTGAACCTTTGCATTTGTCGGGTTGTTAGGATAAGAGAATGAGATGCTTGCTCTGTTGTCGGTGATTATGAGCTTGTCATTTTAAACCTAGAACTGTCAAATTGGGGCTGATTGACTGCTGTGTCGTTAAGTTTCTCCTATGGAGAACTAGAGGGTAGGAGGCCGATCGATAATGGCAGCATTTTCAAATTCTGTCCCGGTTTTTTGGTTAGTTCGCTGTTGGCCGATAGATGCTCTCGCGTCGCAAGTGAGCTGGTGTCTTCTTCTTCGTTTTTTACTTTTACTTTTGACAAATTGACATTTTATTTTCGAAATAACAAATAACGTTTGAAGACAAGACGAGACAAATATCGTTGTATTGTAATTGATTTCCATATTTATAATGAATAATGGTACAATTTATAAAAGTAGAGTTTGCTTTGTGTCGGGGTGTAAAACAGGATCTTTTTCAGAGAGGAAACGCAGCCAAATAAGTATCTTTCTAGCTCCAAAGGTATAGCTAGAATGTTTAATACCCTGTATTTTAAAAACCAAGCATAGTTGGAACTTTATACAGGCCGAGTTTACTAATAAGTATAACAAAGTAAGTGTAAATTCATATAAAAGTCCTTATTTGTTCCTTACTAAGAATAACTAATAATAATTTTTATTTAAATAGTTATTGCGTCCATAAGAAACCATTTATTTGATAGCCCACTTCGAACACGAGCGCCATCTTACGACGACTCGTAAAGCTGAATTACCGATGCGAATTTGGGACCGAATCCAATGCATTGCGATCGGCCTCCTACCCTCTAGTTCTCCATAGTTTCTCCATATAAGGGCGAGAGTTCGACAATGCCCGTGGAGCATGATGATGAACGCCTAATAGGTCGCAGTATGGTCGCGGACTTGGAATAGGTTGCCATACCTTAAGTTGACTTGGCAGCATCACGCAATTGACTAACTGTGGTAATGGTTAAAAATTATAAATGTGCATTAAGTCCTGTAACGTCTAAACTAATCAATTATTCTCTTAAAACTGGTGAAGTGCCTCAAGGAATGAAAATTGCTGACGGTAAACCGATTTTTAATTTGGGCGACAACTACTAATACTGGTACTAAATAATTACTGGCCGATATCAGTTTTGCCAATAGTGTCGAAATAAGGTTTTGAAAGAATTAAAGGATGCTCTTAATTTACATTTAAATTCCATACATTTTTTTTTCTAAATGGCAATATGGCTTTCAAGAATCAAGGGATACATATTCTGCAGCTGTTGATTTAATTTCAGAAATTCAAATGCCTTATGATAGAGGCCGAAAAATGTACCGGGTGGTCAAATAAGCGAGGACGTCGGCTTTATCTCGGAAACCATTGATCGTACAACTTTCGGAAATATTTTTTTATGAGTAAAGTGGTCAAGAGAAATTGCTGGAAATTACTTTTAAGTTCCTCATTTCGCCGCAAGGGGGCACAATTAAAAATTGTTTTTTTAATTTTAAATTTCTTTGAAAATTCCCATATTAAGGTATAACTCTGATTACATCATTGGAAAGCTTAGACAATTCTGTATCATTTTTTCAATTATCGTATCTAATGGTACACGATAGGTTCTAATAAAATTGTTAGAGGGCGCAATTTGTATTAAAAATTATTGTTTTGGCAATAACTCTGAAACGAACAAAGATATCGAACTGCGGTCTTCACATCTTTGTTTGCAAATGTCATCTACTTTTCGATTATGATGTCATAGTTATACCGTATGATTTGAATTTTCGGGGTAAAATTGAAAAAACTGTTATTATTACAAATTGCGCCCTCTAGCAATTTTATTAAACACTATCGTGTACTGTTGGATACGGCAATTGAAGGTGCTTATTTTCCCCTTCCAAACAAGCTTAAATTTAGTAAAATCGAATAAGTCGTTTAGAAGTTACAGCGATTTTAATGTTTACACTTTCAATAGCTTCTCCCACTCTTATCAAGGTCGGTACGCCAATGAGCCTTAAACCAAAATGATGCAAAATTGTCTAAGCTTTCCAATGATGTAATCAGAGTTATACCTTAATATGGGAAATTTCGGAGAAATTTAAAATTAAAAAAACAACTTTTAATTGTGCCCCTTGCGGCGAAATGAGCAACTTAAAAGTAATTTCCAGCAATTTCTCTTGACCACTTTACTCATAAAAAAATCTTTCCGAAAGTTGTACGATTAATGGTTTCCGAGATAAAGCCGACGTCCTCGCTTATTTGACCACCCGGTACACTTGATTCTCTGGATCTTTGCAAAGCCTTTGATACAGTAAATTTTTCTATTCTTTTAAGGAAACTTGATATAGCGGGTATTTTGGGTGTAGTTGTGGACTTGTTCTTATGCTAATTGCGGTGTTCCGCAAGGTTCGATTTTGACCCCTTTAGTTTTCCTTATTTATATTAATTCTATATTTAATGTAAAGTTGAAAGGAAAAATTAGGTTGTTTGCTGATAATACAACTATTTTATGCATTGCTGATTCGTATGAAATTATACAAAATTTTATAAACCACGACATGAAACTAACTGAATTATGGATGTGTAGTCAATAAATTAATATTGAATTTAGAAAAATATTTTTTATGTACAGAAAAGAAAACCAGTTTATACAGAAGTGATTTAAAATAAAAGTCGGGCATTTAAAACAATCATATTAAATTAAATTTTTGCGGTTGGTAATAGATGAAGCTATTAATTGTAGTAAACACATTGAATATATTATACACAAAATAGTTGTATCAGTGGGGATTTTAAAATTTTTTTTTAAAAACCTCAGTTTTTGACTCCAAATTATATGTTACGTCTTATTTCTTTTGCTATTATTCACACTCATTTACAATAGGTATTTAACGTTAATATGGGGATCAACTTTTCAAAATTTACTTAACCCTTAACTTGTAGTTTTACAAAATAAAGCAGTTAACAAATATATATATATACAGGGTGATTCACGGTGGATGGAACGTTAGACGAAATTTGGTCGTTTACATAAACGGACACGCTCTACCTATCTAAAATAATTTTTAACAATACAGTGTTGCCGCTTCTACACAAAAATAATAGCCACTTCGATATTTTAAATGGAACACCCTATATATTATTAAATTTTTAAATTCTACATAAAATTATAATTATTTTTTAATAAAAGCATTATTAGTCTATGCTTAATGGTTTCCGAGATATTGTCTCTTGAAAAATGACATTTTTGAACTTTGACAGCTTCTAGCTTTTTAACTGTACGTCTGAGAGCAAAACGGCTTACATGTCCCTATCTTCGATTTTTATTATCTTTCCAAAAGTGTAAATTTCCGGTTAAACCGGAAGTAGGAAATATATTACTTCCGGTTTGACCGGAAGTTGTTACTTTTGGAAAGATAATAAAATTCGAAGATAGGGACATGTAAGCCGTTTTGCTCTCCCACGTACAGTTAAAAAGCTAGAAGCTCTCAAAGTCCAAAAATGTCATTTTTCAAGAGACAATATCTCGGAAACCATTAAGCATAGACTAATATTGCTTTTATTAAAAAATAATTATAATTTTATGTAGATTTTAAAAATTTAATAATATACAGTGTGGTTGTTTAAGTGTGCAACATATGGGAATTTTTTTTATTAACGATTTCTCAGAAAATTATATTCTTGATAAAAGTTGGTGCATGTTCCACAATCATATTAGGTGCACTTGGAATGGTTGCAAGTCAAACGGCGTACAGGGTAGGCCAAAAAATATAAAACTTTTACAAGAATAAAAAATTTTAATTAACATTTAAAATAAAAATTTTGCACTTTAAATGATGGTTTTTTAATTAGCATATTATCATTACTAATGCTTTATCTTGTTAAAAATAATTTTTAGGATATTTTAAAGTTGTGTTTAATATCGTTGCAACAAACATGAAGTTTGTGATTCCTTAATAAATTAAAAATTCAAGTAACTTTTACAAATATGCTTGAACTTGAACAAAAATATGTGAAATTGATTTGATTTTGATTAATTTATGAAGGTCTTTATGGTGAATATTAAAAAAAAAAAATTTTGGGAAATTATTAATGTTTTTTAAAAAAATATATTTTTTTATTTCAGGAAGTCACGTTTTTGAATCTATGCATAACTTTTAATTCTAAACAACTTTTTTTAATAACATTTTGCTGAATTTTTTGAAATAGGGGTACTTTATTCTTGTATAAGTTTTCTATTTTTTGGCTTACCCTG
This sequence comes from Polydrusus pterygomalis, assembly GCA_963969555.1. NCBI lineage: Eukaryota > Metazoa > Arthropoda > Insecta > Coleoptera > Curculionidae > Polydrusus > Polydrusus pterygomalis. The sequence continues at coordinate 34,797,111 of OZ018375.1, read as the reverse complement.
TACGCCGTTTGACTTGCAACCATTCCAAGTGCACCTAATATGATTATCGAACATGCACCAACTTTTATCAAGAATAAAATTTTCTGAGAAATCGGTAATAAAAAAAATTCCCATATGTTGCACACTTAAAAAACCACACTGTATAGGGTGTTCCATTTAAAATATCTAAGTGGCTATTATTTTTGTGTGGAAGCGGCAACACTGTATTGTAAAAAATATTTTAGATAGGTAGAGCGTGTCTGTTTATGTAAACGACGAAATTTTCAGAACGATTCCTTTACTGGTTCGTCAGAAACGTCTAACGTTCCATCCACCGTGAATCACCCTGTATATATTTCTTGGATAGATAATATTCAACTAAACGTTTGTATAAAGATTTTAATATGATGTCAATTAATGATATTCACTTAACCCAAAATATGTTTTTGTTCACCAAATTATATCAAAAAACAAACACTCAAATATACAGATCAATTACAGAGGTGACGTACATAATCATTTAACTAGGACCGTTTTGAATATTGACTCACCCTTAATACAAACTAGGGCAGGTCAGAATTCCATTTATTATCAAGGTATGAAATTTTACAACGAATGACTCCAAGAATTAAAATTTTTAAATACAAAACGTTTTAAAATGGTAATTAAGAAAATACTTAAAAAAGGGGAAGCCAAATTTTAAACTAATAAATATTTAAACATGCAATTATTTTCTTTTTTTTCTAAAATATTTAAAAATGAAATCTACGATATTTAATAGTTTTATTAATTACGTTAAAATAAATAATTGAGTTAACCATATACATATTTAAATATTTCCCTTTTTTTATTTGGATATTAACATTTAAAGCATTATTTTAGTTTTAAATATTTATTTTCCTTCCATTTTTAATGAATTATATTTTTTACCACTTACGTTATTTAAAATGTTTTAATTGGCAGAGGATCCCTCATAAACTAATGGCTTTTGGGATTTTTTTTTTAAATTAAAAAATTCGTAGTGAACGATTTGCGTCAACTTTGAAAATACAAAGTAATGTTATTTGGATTTATTAAAAGGCCAAAAAGACTAATGATATTCAGATATCACCAACAATTTATCATAAACAATACAATTTTTTAAATTTCTCTATGATATTTTTATTATATCTTAATAAAACAATAATCTTTAAAACGTCGCGTCTTATTAGTATAATTTACTTTTTCATCTAAAGAGCAAATCCTTTGTTTCCAGAAGTTCTGCGGAATTAAAGGTTCTACAAAAAAGTATCTACAATTTTTTTTTTATTGTAGCTCAATCATTGCGATATATATTTAGCACAGAGCTTATCGCAAAGTGCTGACCGTCACATAAGCTCCTAGACACCATCACGGCTTGATAAAATACTGTTGCATATACTGCCTTTTCCTATCAATTAAAATGCCTTTGCCTGCACTTTTCCTTAAAAACGCTAACAAAAAACACAAAGACTTGAATCACGCTAGAAATAAAAGTGTCTTCCAAGCATAAAAACTATCTTTATAGACAAATGCGACGTTGCGAGGTAGACGTTGAAAATTATAAAAATTACAGCAAAGTATTAAAGAGAGTTTTTCAAGCAGCTAAACAAATGTCGATTTTAAACTTTCTCAATAATTCAAAAAACCCAGGAAAAGCAAGCTGATTAAAAAATACACAAGCAATTACTAATCAGGCTGGATTTGGTTGTCCCCTTCTACAGAAGGGATGGTAACCAAAGATTTACAAAAAGTCTAGCTCCAAAAATATATAACTCTCTACCGACAAACTTAAAAAATATTGGTAATCATAAAAAGCTTGCTCAAATGTGTAAGCCAGTTATTTTTGCCAATTATAGAACATTCCTCGCACTGCTCTAACAAGTTGCAACATTTTTTTTTCTTGTCTTCTTCAATCAGAGAAAGTGCTAAACACAATAAACAAACTAAAAAACACCACTAAATCTGTGGGGACTTTGTTTTACAGGAATGTTCCTGCGTTATGTTATTTTCGGTAGTGTAAGATATTTTTGTACATACTTATTATGCAAAATTTGCTGCGCTCAAAAAACGACTTTTGTCGTCTCCTCTTATTAATAAATATGGCGTAATTCCTAATGTGATGTCATTGTATATTTATAATCTTGAAATAATGTGCTGGTGGCGTGATATGTAGATGTTAATGCACGAAAATCCCTTGAATCTCCTACAAACAAGCCTACATTCTTAGGCAAATATTGGTGTTCTGGCAGTCTATATTTCATATAGGAAATTCAGGTAAATACATCGTTATGATAATAAAATAAAATAATTAAATTGCCTTTCAAACGCGACCTTGCTCGTTTAAATCGAGTGAATAGTTACTGAGAAATAGGGCTAAAAAAAATTAAAAGTAATAAAATTTGTTACCGCTTGTATCAATCAAGTAAATATTGAAAATGTCCACCTACAACCTCCATGCAATTGTAAAGGCACTGTCCAAAATGTTCGCGAACATTATGGAGCATATGGGGTGACTTTCACCCTTAAAATCTTAAATGAAAAGGAAGGTCGAGCTATAGCTTATTTCAAAAAGAATTTAATTGGCTCAAAACCACTGGCTACGGCCCTGAATTTGTTTGAGTACCTTTCGAGAAATTAAATGGTAAAAAAATTTGTGCTTAAGTGTAAACAAATTAAATGGTATAAAATACGCAAAAAAAGGATACAACCTTAACAAAAGGGATTTGGAATTTTACTTGTTCAATCGAAAAAACTTAGTTTGTTTTTGGCATCGATCAAATTCATAGTAAGAATTAAAATTCATTTTGCCTTACATATCAGTGTGTTCAATAATTGATTAAAATGATGTATACCTTCAAGAAAGGGTTGAAATTATTTCACTTTTCTTTAGAAGTAACGATTGTGCTCGAGCTGCCTTATAATGCATTGCATCTAAATGCACACTTGTCTCATACTTACGTGCTACAATTGGTGGCAAAATTCCGTGAAACAGGATCAGTGATGAACAAAAAAAGGATTGTTGAAAATCCTGTAAGAAATGAAGCTGTAGAAGTTGCAGTTTGGGGTCATATTGCCATCGATCCCACACTTAGCACGAGGAAAGTGTCAGATGTATCGGGTGTTTCACGTAGAACGGTTCAGCGTACTTTAAAAACGCATAAGTTTCATCCCTATAAAATAAAACTGGTTCATGAACTTAATGAAGATGATGACGATCGCCGTTTGCAATTTTGCGAATTAATTAGTGAAATGATCATTCGCAATCCACAATTTATTTTCAACATTTGTTTCTCCGATGAATGCACTTTTTTTCTTCACGGTACTGTCAATCGACAAAATTGCAGATATTGGTCGGATTCCAACCCTAGAATTTTTAGAGAAGTGCATACTCAACATCCCGAAATATTAAATGTGTGGGCTAGAATTTTTGGGGACCGTATTATTGGGCCGTATTTTATACCTGGAAATTTAACAGGTGAAATTTACCTGAACCTGTTAGAAACCACTATTAACCCTGCTTTAACGAATGCCATAGAAGAAAATGACCGTTATCGGCCCGAAAATATTTACTTTCAGCAAGACTGAGCACCCCCGCATTATGCGTTCGATGTTCGACAGTTTCTGGATGAAAATTTTCCTGGATAATGGGTTGGAAGAAGAGGTCCTATTGAATCGCCTGCAAGATCGCCTGATTTGACTCCACTGGACTTTTTTTTGTGGGGACATGTAAAGTCTAAAATTTATGCAACCCAACCGAATTCTTTGGAAGACTTGCGACAACGAATAGTGTACGAGTGCCCAGGGCCGTTTCTGAGTGGTGTGCTGGGAGTGCCCCCGCACAAGGGCGGCCAAAGTTATAGGGCGGCGAAAGCCGCCTGCAGTTTCACAGAAAAAAATGTTAGACGTAAAAAAAAATTCTAGGAGTTTTCATAAATATGAAGGGTCAAATAAGAATGGTAAATTCAGTTTTCAAAAAAAAATTATGCAGTAGCTGTCAAGAATGAGGCAGCCGCCCTTTGTGTTAATTAGAGATTGCTTTTTATAGATAGATAAGTATTGGAAAAATAAAAAGAATTCTCAACGAAGGTGGCCGCCCTGCAATCCACGTCAATTACATTTTGTCTTAGGTTTACTCAAAAAATTAAAACTAATTGATATTATTTGAATAATTATGTAGGTATAGTTGAATTAACATAAACTTTTAATGCCGTGACATTTCAGTTCTGTCATACTTGTCAAATACTGCAGCAACTCATAAAATATAAATTTCCAATGGCTAAATATAATTAGTATAATTGTACTGCACACAAAGTATGTCTATCTTGTATTATTTCATACGATTAAAAAGAGATAGAAATAAAAAGAGTTGGCCGAACAATTCCAGAAAATAAAAAGAAAAACACTGACCAATCTCAGCTGTATAAGAAATTTAGTAAGTTGGTGAAATCTAAAGTAACTAGACAATGACAAGTCTTGACATTTGGCATTAAAACTTAATGTGAATTTAACTATAGGTCTTATTAATTTGGTAGTATAGTAGGTGGGGGCACAAATACTCACAGGGCAAAAGAACGCACCCTATTTAAATTTGCCGCCAATGTCCGGTTTCAAATGCTGTTACAAATAACTTTTCCGACGCCGAAAAAAAGTACCCAGACATTTTGATTACGAATTAAAAGATGACCCCATCGTCGAGGCCAAACAGAGTTTCAATGTGAATTTTTATTTTTCGATTTTGGATATATTTTTTTTTTTTGCCAGGGAGGAAACCCTTTATGGGCACCGGTTACTTGTTCTTTGGATATTGCGATAGAATCAATTAAGGAGAGATTCGTTTCACTTAATAAGTGTAATGAAACTTTTGGGTTTTTGTCGAACTTCTATGAAGCTAATGCCATAAATGACGAGAAATTGTTAAAATCCTGCAAAGATCTCGATATAGCGCTTCAATAGCAAGGAAGTCCCACAAACAAAGATATTGATCGCTCAGAGCTCGACCAGGAAATTTTGTCATTCCGAGAAATTTTTCCAATAAAACGTACAGTATAATAATTGTAGATACGCTAAAATTCATAGCTGAAAAAGATTTAATCTCATCATTTCCAAATCTTTGTGTTGCGCTGAGAATTTTTATTACTCTGCCGGTTACTGTTGCATCTATCGAACGTAGTTTTTCAAAGTTAAAATTAATTAAAAATGACTTGCGGTCAATTATGTCCCAAGAAAGGATTAGTGGCTTGGCCCTTATCGCCATTGAAAGCCAAATTGCTGAGCCCCTCTGTAGGTAAGTATGAATAAAAGAAAAATATTAAAAATAGACACCTATTAAAGACTTATTTTTCTGACAATTGCTTTGCGCCATAATTTCAGGTAGGTAATTGTAAAATAGTAACTGATTTGATTTAAAGGGCAGCCAGTTCATATGTCGCACAAGGGCGGCCAACAGGCCAGAAACGGCCCTGCGAGTGCCGACAAATAACTCCCGCAATGCTCCATAATGTTCGCGAACATTTTGAACAATGCCTTTACAATTGCATGGAGGTTGGAGGTGGACATTTTCAACATTTACTTGATTGATACAAGCGGTAACAAATTTTATTACTTTTAATTTTTTTTTCCTTTTAGCCCTATTTCTCAGTAACTATTCACTCGATTTAAACGAGCAAAGTCGCGTTTGAAAGGCAATTCATTTCCCTTTAAAATAAGGTGTCACTCGACCCCCCTTTCCATTTAAGATTTTAAGGGTGGAAGCCACCCCGTCGTGGGGGTTCCAGCAGGGGGGATGAAAATAGCAAAAAAATATGTCCCCCTGAGAACTGAGGTTCCCGTGTTCGAGCGAATTTTGATTTATTTATTAACAAGAAAATAAACCTGGGTGGAAAGTTTTCGGTGCGCCACCCTGTATAGAATACCTCCCGATCAAGAATCACTCGGACTCGTCCACTTAATTTTTTTGAAATGCATTTTTTTTAGAAAAAGAAAATTATACAGGGTGGATCATAAAAATGCTACTTGTACTTTTATTTTTGTAATGAAACGTGTATACTTTTACATTTTAATATCAATGCTAGACTTTTTCATAAATCATGCCCTATACCTATCTTCAACCGTTTACGAAATATTAACACTTTAATCCTGGTATGCGCAATTGATGGTGACGATACTCGCCAAACCACCGTGTCTAAATTTTATTAATAAGGGAAGTTTTATCCCTACAAACCAGTAATTGTAACAGAGTTATTGGATGATGATCCTGATAGAGATAATTACGCACGAATTGACATTGAAACAGACCATTTTGCTTTGATGAAACCTCCACTGAAGAAAGATTTCTAAATTTCCAGGATATTCAACAGGATGCTGCTCTGCCGCTCATGTAAGGGAGTACTTAAATGCAATTTTTCCAGGGCGGTGGATAGGTAGACGGAGAGTGGCCACTTGGATCGCCCGATCTGAACCCACTGGACTTTTTTTTTTGTGAGATTACGCCAAAAATTGAGTTCATAAATCTAAACCCAACTTGGTAAATATTTTAAGGAGTCCATTCGACGAGTCATACGAGAAATTTCTACACAAGCAGTACAAAATAGATAACAGGAATGTTGCTATCGATTGATCTATTGCAGAACAGTAGGTGGAGGACATTTTCAACATCTTATAAAATATATGGGGAAAAAACTCACAGTCCTCTCCACAAATATATTATAAGTCAGTTTATTGGGGTGTACATGTTTCGGTAGGGCTAAAATAAGTTAAGAATAGAAAAGGAGGAATAAACAGATTAACGTACTTACACCAAGTGCCACTTACATGAAGGAATGTAGAAAAATTTATTAAAACAATGGACGCATTTTGTATACTTGGACGAAGAACAAGTTAAAAAAAATAAAAATCGGTAATAATATAAGTATTCGAAAGGAAATTCATCCTCTTTTCTTTCCCGTACATAGTTAGCAAAACTTGATTAGTCGACAATGACCAGTCAAAACGGAGGATAAAAGAAAGTTAAAAGTGGTGACATCTAACAAAGTCACGCAAAAGTAGGAAGTTCCTAAAAATAATGGTAACTGACGTCAGTTCTAGCATTGATATTAAAATGTAAAATATACATGTTTCATTAAAAAAATTAAGGTTGGTACACGTCGCATTTTTATGATCCACCTGTTTAATATATATTTCTAAAAAAATGCATTTCAAAAACATTTATTGGACTGGTCAAAAACTTTTCCCCCTGTCCCTATTTTACTTCCTACATCAAAACATATTGAACCAAAAAGATATAGAATATCAGTAACATTACCATGGTAACATTTATTTGACCACTTATATGGGCATACTTTCTAGAAAAATGCCTTTTTTATATATAACCATAACAATTGCGCCCGTAGCAGTGGAGTATAATATTAAAACAAAACATCATACTACAACTTTATTTTTCCGTTCTAGTAAATCAATAAATAACATTTGCCCATCTTATTGACCAACATTTGAACTAATAAAATTTTAATTCTAACCTTTCAGGAAGGACCTCATAGTGTCCTCGCCGACGATGAGTTTTACGATGCCGTGGAATCCGGTCTAGACAAGATGGAAGAAGAACAAGAACTGCGAGAAAAACTGAAAACTGGACAAATTCCTATAACCCCGCCACCCACATCGCCCGCTGTGCAGCACAGACTTTGGCCAGAGGTAAATACACGATACTGTAAAGTGCACATTGTTAAATTATTGTGAGCTATACAGCGTATCCAATTTCGAGCCATCCGCAGCATAGATATTTACCTTTAGATAAGCAAACAATAATCACGATAGTGGCAAATTTATGGCCTTGCGCATGTAAACGAAGCTACACACGATTGAACATGCGCACTGCAACATTATCATTTGACGAATGGGAAAATGAACAAGTCCGGGCTTTAAAATTTAAGGTATTTCCCAAGAGATTGTTAAAGTTGGCCTTCAATTTATTTTTACATGTAATCAGCCGAAATTTGCCCCAAATTCTTGCCAAAAAATTGGAATTTCGTCTCCATTTTTGATCAAGTTGGGAAATAAGAAAGGTAGTGATTTTTGGTAATTTTTATAGGGACAACCTATCAGATTTTAAGGATAGAAAATTGTTTTTAAGGGTTTGTTTCTAAAATTTGTTTAAAAATGTTTCGTCGTCGTGTTTTTAGTTCAAAAAGGAAGAGAACAAGTCAAATAAACTATAAAACTTATAAAATCGAATATAAAAACAAAGAAAACCAGCAAAATAACCAATTTTCGATGTTATCGCGTACCTAACCTCAAGTCAAATATTAGTTGGTATATAACTTGTTTGAATTAATTTTTACAAGTTGGCAAAAACTTGGGTACGTCTAAAACATTTTCAAGAACAATTTCTTGTTCAAGAGTTTGAAAAAGTTTTTGCCCGAGAACTTGACCCATGGATTAATACTATAAACTACCTACCTAGGTATTTACATTTTTTCTTTTATATAATATAAGTATAGAGAAAAGTGTCTTTTAAACTTTTTGAAGCAATATATTGCCCGATAAATAGGCGTACCTAATTAGATTGCAGGGCTGCAAATAAAATATACCAAAACATGCATCGGGATATTCTGTCTTGGTGTGTGTTTCTCTTTATTTTCACACCTTGTTTGTGTAGCCTAGGCCTAGTTTGATGTGTTTAAATTAATCATAATAAAATAAAGTTAGATATAAAGATACATCACTACTCCATACTTACTGAAAATACGAAATACCAGGTATTTTCCCCCATTTGGGCATAATATAATCATTCAACGGCTGCTACTAGTCATTATTTATATTCCAATCTGAGTATCCGAGTCAACTAAACTACACAAAAACTAGAAATCCACAGAGAAACCTTAAAACACAACAACAAAAATGGTGCCGAGTCGGTTCTGGAGTGTATTTTGAGCATGTCGCTAAAGAAGGACATGCCGATAACAAGAGGTTTATGCGCATGCCAAATCCTGCTGGGAGGGAAGGCATTTGAGCGGCAAGCCGTATGCTCAGACATATTTTTTTACCTATAAAACTAAACTTTTGTTTGCGCAGGAGATAAGCTGTACGTATCTAAAGGTAAATGTCTATGATCCGCAGTCAAGATCTATAAATAGTAAGGTTGACCTACCTCAACGCCTCGCGATATCGCTACGTCATACGGAGTCCGGCGTGCAAAACACTGAAAATTCACAAAAATATTTCTAAAATCAAACCGTAATTTAAACATCATAAATGAAATTCGAAATATGACGACTCTGCAAGTTTTCGTTCGGTTACCGACTGAGTTATGACAGAATAATACACAGACGGCTCGGAAAGAGATATGCCGGTGCAAGGGCGTAAGAAAAAGATGCCTATCTAAACTGCATTCTATAAGAGGTGCAGAGACATATTTCACGCTTTTCCGGCTAAAAGGGTTAGATGAAGAATATATACCTAACAAGCTCAGCTTCAGGGAATTGAAGAATAGTTTATAAAAGACAACATAAACATATTTATTATATTAAATTTTAAATAAACCTATTATTATTATTATTATTATTATTATTATTATTATTATTATACCGGGTGTCCACGGAAGGTGGTTCGCTCCTCTAACTTTTTTGTTTTTCAAAATAATGGAATAAAATTTGGGGGATTTGTATACGACATAAAACTGCATTTTTTGACAGGTTATTTAACATTATGGAACTTCCAGTTTAACCGGAAGTGACATAAACTTTCGATTTTTAAATGGGACACCTGGTATATTTTTCCTTTTGTTGACTCCATATGACATTCTAAATATAACGATGTATCACTTGTCACTTTTTGTCACCAAGAAAATTTTTTTTTTCCAAATTTATTGTTTTATCTAGAGGGCTATGAATACCTTAAAATCACTTATTTCAGTTTTTTAATCTTGGGAAAAATCCAATTTTACTATTTTTGGTTCAGTGCTACGTGCTGTGTAAAATTTAATCTTTAAAGTTGTATAACTCATTTTTTTTAAACGGCAACATGGTGGCTCGTGAGGTTAAGAAAAAAGAGGATTTTATTACGATTATTTTGATACCACACACTATTAGGTTTTAAAAAAGCTGACATTAAAAAAGTTTATAAAGTTAACTGGGAACTTTCCTAAAAAGAATGAGAATAAATTTGGGTTTAAACGCATCAAGTAGCCTGTGACCAGCAAAACTGATTTAAAAAATCATGCCTTGAAGAAAATTGACATGCCATGCCGCCAGCCCAATTTCCAATTTAATTCAATTTTCTTCAAGGCATGATTTTGTTTTATTAGTTTTGCTGGTCACAGGCTACTTGATGCATTTAAATCTAAATTTATTCTCAAAAAATGCTTCATTTTAGGAAAGTTCCAAGTTAACTCTTTAAAGTTTTTTAATGGCAGCTTTTCTAAAATTTTATAGTGTGTGGTATCAAAATAATCGTAATAAAATACTCCTTTTTCTTAACTCGACGAGCCACCATGTTGCCGTTTAAAAAAATTAGTTATACAACTTTAAAGATTAAATTTCACACAGCACATGGTATTGGACCAAAAATAGTAAAATTGTATTTTTCCCAATATTAAAGAACTAAAATAAGTGATTTTAAGGTATTCATAGCCTTCTAGATAAATCAATAAATTTTGAAAAAAAAAATATTTTCTTGGTGGCAAAAAGTGACAAGTGACACATCATTATATTAAGAATGTCATATGGAGTTCAAAAAAGGAAAAATATACGAGGTGTTCCATTTAAAAATCGAAAGTTTATATCACTTCCGGTTAAACCGAAAGTTCCATAATGTTGAGTCACCTGTCAAAAAAATGCAGTTTAATGTCGTATACAAATCCCCCAAATTTTATTCCATTATCTTGAAAAACAAAAAGTTAGGGGGCGAACCCTCCACCTTCCGTGGACACCCGGTATATCTTCGTCGGGTACATGTAAATGAATGGCCATTAATATATGCATCTCTCATTAATGCAACAATTGTCTGAATTTTTTGTATTAGGGACTTTTAAATTAAAGGTTGGCAAATATATTTCACATATAACAACGACGGCCATTACAAACTAACATGATAACTACTGCAACTAACCATTAGGAATTTGTTGTAATATCCTTAAAATAATTTAATTTCCAACTTTTTGGAGCGTTTTTGAAAAACTAACAATTTTCGTATTTATTTTTAGATCGACAGAAAAGTGAAACAACAAGTCAAAATGGCACGAATGGGCATAGGCGAGTGCGGGACTGGATGGCAACTGTTCGCTGAAGACGGAGAAATGAAGATGTACAGGAGAGAAGAGGAAATCGACGGCATGGTGGTCGATCCGCTGAAGGCAGTACACGTGGTTAGAGGCATTACTGGACACGAGGTGTGCCATTACTTTTTCAATCCCAAGTATCGCTATGACTGGGAGAGTAAGTTTTTCTCTATTTCTCACTGCATGAGTCGATCTATGTTGATCGGGACGACTTGAAGACGCTTTAAGATGCTCGCTTACTTGGATGAAGCGTCGCGATGTCAAACTTTACTGTACCCACCTTCAGTTCCAGATTAAGGGGTTCCTGCTCATCCGAAAAAGAGGGATTTTTCAATGGTTATGCATAGGTCAAATAAGTTTAGGACCACGCAGGCCCATTCTACAAAAAACGCATTTTGGTTGGGTAGTACCGTGCGAGCAAACATTATTTGCCTCAAAGAGGGCTTGGATTAAAAAACGTAGGGCTTGGTTTAAGTCACAATGATATGGGGACGATATATCTAACCAAATCTAGGTTAAAATTTTGTCAAATTCATATTATGACATGATATGCCAAACTAATGACTAATAAAATAAGTAGACAAATACAAATTTATTTTTGTTGCTTACAAAATTAACAAAGTAAGAATATACAGAAAAAAAAAGAAAAATAATTACATAAATTGCTGAAATTGGCCACCGCCATGCTCCAAGCATAAATTCACACGTCTCTTCATATTTTCGAAAGTGTTGACCAGCATCTCTGGAGCAATGTTACCACATTCTTGGATAATCCTTTCTTGTAATTGTTCTAAATTTGCAACTGATGTTTTAAAAATAGTGTTCTTCTGTTCTTACAGTTGCTCTTCCTGCTCCTTTTTTGTGTTGTATAGAACCTGTTTCCCTAAACACAGCCATGGTTCTTTTCAGGCAATGATAAAAATCCCCAGCAATAAAAGCAACGTTAGGAAAATGTTCGTGAAAATCGTCCATGCACAAACCCGGATTGTATTGCCACTCACCATTTACTCTAACCCCGTTTCGAAAATACGCTTCAACCATGAATGTTTTGTGCTGTTCCGTAAAGCCCATTGTGTGAATTGTTCAAGAAATTGGAAAAATTAGCGATGAATCAAATTACTTGTAACGACTGTCAAAGATGACGGAATAACTGACTGATTGTTAATTCAGGTAGTTACTGACACCCAACAGGCTTTACGGCTAAGCATTACGTCCTTAGATGCAAGGCATTCTTTGATGCAATTAATTTTTGCTCGCACGGTATCTGGTCCTATGCAATTTCAAAATTCAAAAGGGATATTTTGCAATTTCAGTTTCTGAACAAAGAGTGGGCATTAATTTAGAAAGATTTTGGGAAGTAGAGCATGAGTTTGCAAGTGAAAGAAAACCTTTGTCGTGTGAGGAAAATGAGTGTGAATTAAATTTTGAAAATGCTTTTCGTCGCGAAAATGATGGTCGATTGATAGCCTCGATGCCTTTGAAAGGGTCGCCAAAGTCCTTGGGTGAATCGAAGGAACAAGCTTGACGTCGATTTTTGTCCTTCGAACGTAAATTTGAGAAAAATTTTGAATTTAAACAAAAAAATACTGATTTTATGAATGAGTACGGCGCATTAGGACACATGAGCGAGGTTGTGAAAGAGGATAACAGTGAGATTGCGTAACATATGCCACACTACGGTGTGATGAAACAGGACAGTCTTACAACCAAATTGCGTGTTGTGTTTGATTGTAGTATGCGAACGTCATCGGCAAATTACAACAATTTTTAATACGGTACTTTACATATTAGCAATTTAGCTTGGTTCCAACCCAACAAGGATTCTTATCGGTCATTTCACTAATTTCCAGTAGGTCAACTAATATGCCAAAGCAACAGTTGACCGAGTTGAGAACAAGGTCAAAAATTCATTGAAATGCTGGAATTGATCGTTGGGTTGGAATAAAGCCACAATATTGGTTCATAAGTATCTGCAATTGTGCATGTTTTTGCATATTATGCTTTTTTTACCTACAGTGTATCCACGGATGAAGTTTGGAAGAGAAAAAACTTTTTTACTAGTAGATATAGAAGAAAAAGTCATTCTATGTAAAAAGTCTACGTGTGTTGAAACTACAATTGCAACTTTGGATCTTTTTTTTCAATCCCTTGATTTATTAAATGAATTTTGCTAGTGTTGAAACTACAATTTCCAAAATTTAAATTTGCGATTAGTATACAGGGTTCGTCAGAAACAACAGTTTTTGTTTTTTGTTTTTTTTTTATTCTAATTTTCAATTCATGATTGGCTAAATCATCACTTTGGAACAAATGGGCACGTAGGAGTCCCAATCTCACAATTATCGACTTTCATTTATGGGGATATCTAAAGCCACATGTGTATAAAACCAATTTCAATAATAACTTGGATCTCTTGAAAGAAAAAATAAGAGTAGTTGAAGAGTAGTCAAGCGAAGTGATCTAAGTGCCATAATCGAAAACTACCAGAAAATGTAAAAAACTGTTTTAAAGCTAAGAATAATACAATAGTATATTTTTTTATTGATATTGTGTTAATAAACATACACAAAAACAGTCGTAGGAGAAAAGTTAAATATCAGTTAATCGAAAAAACGTTTGTACATAAATTGAATAAAAAAATATAGAAAAGGTCTAAGGCTATTTTTATACTGGGATTCTGTATGCGAGATACAGTATCTGGGATTCAGATTCTCGCCATCTATGAATGCTTTTTATAACGAATAGGATTAAATTGGCACTTAGATCTTCTAGTAGGACATTGGCATAGGTACATAGATCATATAAATAGAAAAAAAATTTTTTTGAATTTTGGCACATAGATCACTTAGCTTGAACACTCTTCAGTTATTGCAAATATCCCAATACAGCAAGTTAGGAACTGTTATCGGGGATTCAGATGTTGATTTGAACTATGCGCTAACTCGGTGGTACCACGTTTGATTAAAAGTTTTATAACTTATGATTGAATGAATTGAAGAAATATGACATGTAATAATAAAAATACTTTAAAAGTAGGCAAATAAAAAATGGTTTTCTTACAACAAAATCATATTCGAAGTAAGAAAGCAAGAATTGTTTGTTTTTATGTAAATTTAGTTTAAACGAAATCCAAAAAAAAATTTCCTGACGAACCCTATACCGGGTGTTTCTCAAAAGATGTTCACTCCTATAACTTTTTAATATTTATAGATATTCAAATGAAATTTTCAGATTATGCATAAGAGATGAGTCTGCATTTATTGGCATAATTTTCAATTTGTTAGCACTTCCGTTTTGATTGGAAGTTACCTTGACTTTGATATTTTAAATGGGACATCGTGTATATTTTTACTTATTTGGGTTCAGCATAACATTATGAGTGAAATGACACCTCACTTGTCATTTTTTGACATGTTATAACATTTTTATGTTTATTTTTTATTTTCAATCTAGAGTGCTACAAATTAATTAAATCTGTTAATTTATAGTCAACAATTATTATATGAAAATTAAAATTATGTCATAATAATTGACTTTCTAAGTTTCACAAGCGTTTAAAAAATGAAATTTTGTTTTCTTGACGTTTACTCCATTTTTCCAAATGGAACGATGGTAGTTCACTAGGATATTTAAAACGAGTATTTTTTTCCCAACAATTTGATACCATACACTCCTTTGCTATTTTAAAATTGACACTGAAAAAATGTACCTTAAATCCCAATCGCAAATTTAAAAGCGTTATGCATTATTCCCGCCCTCTCTTTTCTAAAGAAATATAAAGGCGGCTTTGAAAAACAATGGAATGGTTTTAAAAAGCAATATGGCTTTAATTTAAAGGTGTAATGTCGTTAGTTTATAAAACATACAATACATACAATCTTGCGGCTTTAGAAGAATTTTTCTGGTCACTCCAAAAATTAGGAGCATATCATTTGTTTATTTCTAGTAAAACTAATCATTTTCATCTGATTTACAATGTAAGTTTAATAAATGAATGACATTACAATTTTAATTTAAAACCATGTTGGTTTTCAAAACCATTCCATTGTTTTTCAAAGCCGCCTTTATATTTCTTTAGAAAAAAACGGAAGTGCTAACAAATTGAAAATTATGCCAATAAATGCAGACTCATCTCTCATGCATAATCTCAAAATTTCATTTTAATATCTATAAATACAGAAAAGTTATAGGGGTGAACGTCTTTTGAGAAACACCCGGTATATGGTAATCGCAAATGTGATATTTGAAATTCTAGTTTGAGCACAAGCAAAATTCGTTTAATAAATCAAGGAATTGAAAAAAAAACTTAAAAAGTAAAAATGTTGTTTTTGACGAATCCTGTATAGTAATCGCAAATCTGATATTTGAAATTGTAGTTTCAGCACAAGCAGACGTTTTTATAAAGAATTACTTTTTCATCTATACCTACTAATAAAGCAAGGTTTTCCTCTTCAAAACTCTATCCGTGGACACACTGTACATTTATTTTTAAATTTACCTTTTTCAGCTACCCTTGAACAAATGACTGTACTGGAGACCATAGCGGACGATACGTTAATTTTTCTACAAACTCACAAAAGGGTGTGGCCGGCTAGTCAGCGGGATGTGGTTTTCTGGTCGCATATGAGGCGATTACCAAACGACCAAGACAGAGACGGGCCTGATATATGGACTGTGGTTAATAATTCGACCGAAAGTCAGGAACACCCGGTAGGAGTAAGCTTAAAAGGCTAAATAAAGTAGAATTTATAATTAAATTAGGTTTTTAACCCATATAACCCTGTAACTATTTTTTTTTTCAAAATGTAAAAATTTTTTCTTAAAATTTATTTAAATGAACCGTTTTAAAGATGGAAAAAATCTTGAAGCATTCCAATGGGGTCAAATATACCGACCTTTTAAAAGGACGGTAGGGTTATATACTACTATTTTAAACTTCTTTCTAAAAATTCTAAAAGAAAACAAGCGATAGTCCGATACATTTTTTATTAAAAAACTAACTGATAACATTTACGAACTAGCAAGTGTGGTAATTAATAAAACATTCTTTTGGGTGTAGACCAACATTGCATTTATTACATACAAAATTATACTTTTTGTGACACACAAAGCAGCGCCTTTGATTTGTAATATATAAAACAAGGTGATCAATTCTATTAAATCGTGAAAACTAGTGGAAATTTTTTGGAGGTTTGGAAGGACCCGTTTTTGTTGCTTTTTTATGTGTTTCCAAAAGGTTTGTGGCTATGGACCTTCTGAATTCTAGCTGATCTAATTTGACATCATTGAATTTATGAAGACGCCAAGCATTTTGAACCGCCATATCCACACAGTGAGCAACTAATGGAAAATACCACTTTTTTCCCCTTATTGCCACCCTATACTCAGTGATGTTCTGATCTGCACGATCAACCCCTCCCATTTCTCATTATAAAATTTTATTAATTTTGGTTGATCGATGTAAATGTATTTTTTTTCAGATTGTGAGAACCGTTGTACTTTATTTAGTGGTAACACTGACAATCCATTTGATGCCACGGTTACAGCATTGTTGTCGTTCCATTTGTCAAAAAATAGTTGAAACGCAGTAACTGGAGGAATGTTGTTTGAAACTGACGTTACAGGCTGCCATATAGAAAAGTCTGGATTTTCTAGATCTTCTTGTTTGTAGTCAAACGAGTTTATAAGTTTCGGTCTTCGCTCGACGAATGTTGAAAGTGGTTTCTCGTCATCACTCTCCCAGTTATCTTCTCAGGTTTGTTCCAGTGGTCCTTGAGCAAATACTTCCGCTCTTAGTTGGGATCCAGGCAGATTATTTATATCCGCCAAAGCTTCATCCCCGGAATCTTCATCCGTGTCACCACTGCTATTATTTGCATTTTCCGGCGGAAATATCGCTATTTGTTCTGGAACATCAACGGTATCATCATTTTCTATTTCTTCCAGTAATTCACATAGCGTCAGCGGTCTTTTCCAATATCTAAACAAGAAAATAATATAATTAGTAATTAGCGAATAGTAGTATACAGGGTGCTGATAAAGTCTGGAATAATCGATTTTTCTTGAAAACGCAAAAGTTTTTCGAAAAACGCTCGGACCCGTCGATTCTATTTTATTCTTTAAAATTTTTTGACGTTCTTCAATATTATACCGGATGCGCCAAAAACGCTAGGCAAGTGTCAACTTCACTTTTTCAAATAGAACACCCCTTTTTTTCTCCAATATTCAGATTCCTCTCTAAACTCTAGACAAGTTTCATATAAAATATTGTATGGCTAAAGTCAACAGGAATTAAAATACAGGGCCCCCAATAAAAATCAAGGTATAATTTTAAAGCTTTTTTCCATGACAAATACTTAGGCTAGGAAAAAAATTCTAACAGAAAATTGGTAATACAGTGAACAATCTAAAATATTATTTGAGTAAGTGTTGAAAATGGTGTCCATTTACGGCTCTACAATGTCCCAATCTCAACAAATTCTAACTGTACATTATGTACAGTTTCTGGGGTAATTTGTCTAACGCGGCGTCCTACGTAAGCGGCACCGCGCGGACGGCGCGATCGGCGCGGTCGACGCGGCAAGAACAACACAATCTCTACGTTGGAGATGTCCTACGTGACAACTTCAACGCGGCAACCGCGGTAGACGCGACTTTGAAGCGGCCTGGGCGGTCAAAAATTTTGATAAATCCGCGGTGCCGCCTGTTCTGTTGCAGTGTTGTTTGTATTAAAGAGCGCGCACACATCACAATGACTGAAAATTTTTATGAAATTCTGATAAGTAGCGTGCAAAATAGTCGGGTCTTGTGAGATATGTCCCATAAGATTGTGATAATGATGAAATTCTCCATACTTCTCTCTCTGTAGGAATACAATGCTTGTTCCACGTCTTCTTCTCCTTTTTGCTTGTAGATTTAGAATTTTTAAGTAAATATTTTCACTTAATAACACCTGTTTCTTCTTTGACCACGCCATGTTTTGAAGTTTTGCGCGCGAATATCGGTCGCGATGCCGCTCACCTAGGACGCAATCACCGCATCGCCGCTTTAATTGCGTCGGCCGCGCCGTTCGCGCGGTGCCACTCACGTAGGACGACGCGTTATGGTTGTTGTTATACGCGTTTTGAGAACATCAATATCTTCTGGTTTATTTTTGTAAACCCTTTCCTTAATATAGCCCCACAGAAAGTCCAATGACGTTAAGTCGGGGGACCTCGCAGGCCACTCTATTTGACCCCGTCGACCTATCCAATGATGATGAAATAACTCATTCAGGTATCTACGGACTTCGGCCGAATAATGGGCTGGTGCACCATCCTGCTGAAACCAGATAGTTGTATCATGTGAATCAGGAATGTTCCGATCGGGAAATAGGGCAATCAACGCTGGAGCGAGGTCTTCTTCAAGAAACTGCAAATATCTTTGGCCAGTCAAATTTTCCTCAAAAAAATAGAGTCCTATAACAGTATCCCGAATTATTCCTGCCCATACATTAATTTTTCTCGGCCGCTGGGTATGAATTTCTCGGAACCAATGGGGATTATCGCTGGACCAGTACCGGCAATTTTGACGATTTACCATGCCATCCAAGAAAAAAGTCGCCTCATCGGGAAAAATTATGTTACTCGGAAATAATGCATTGTTAATCAAGTAATTATCCATGAGAATTTCACAGAACCCATTCCTTCTGTCATGGTTGTCTTCCAAAAGTTCCTGTACTCCTTGACATTTATATGCATGCCATTTTTCCTTTTTCAGGAACTTTGCCACCGTTAAGTCGTGGATATTTTCAAAATTTTAAGAAATGCTTCTTGTGCTCGAATGTGGTCTCTCTTCCAACGAAACTAGAATATCAAGTTTGACATCGTCGGAAATTTTAGGTCGTCCACTTCTAGGCTTATCCCTAACTTAACCAACTTCATTATACTTCTTAACAATTTTGGAAACAGTTGCCTGATTTATGTGTTCTCTATTTGGATATTTATCATTAAAATACTCACAAACTTCTATTTATGTTCTCTTTCGATCTCCACATCCTACTATTATTAATATTTTGATTCTCTCAGCTTCCGTTAGAAACATTTTTATGGGTAAAAGTGACAACTTTGGAGTAAATATTAAATGTTTTGACATTTACGTCACTAAGTTATTATGTAGAAACCGGCATTTCAATTCCTGTTGACTTTAGCCATACAATATGTTATATGAAACTTGTCTAGAGTTTAGAGAGGAATCTGAATATTGGAGAAAATTTCAAGAAAAATCGATTATTCCAGACTTTATCAGTATACCCCTACCGTCCTTTTAAAAGGACACAGTGTAAAGTAATCTCAGGTTATGTTTACTGGATACATTTTAAGATTATAGGTAAACAAAAAATTGTGTAAAAAGTTATTAAATAAATTATTTTTTAACAAAAATCTTACCTCAAATTATTCATTGCAAAGGGATGTAAAACACAGAAATAATATCACCTAAAATAAAACACCTAAAACCGTAATGGCGTGCAAAACAGTGCACTGACAGGTAGTTAATATTAACAAAGGTCGAATCTCGGTGGCGCCATCTTGATTTTCTGTTAGATACTTAGCTGAGATGACTGTTTTCTCCGTCCTTTTAGGACGGTACGTTTATATGGGTTTTAAGATTTTTTTTTTAATTTGGAGTAAAATATCCACATTTTCTTTTTGTAAAACACGCTTATGTATTGGGGAAAACTATTATTTTTATAATTTTCAGTTGATATGAAATAACTGGTTCAAATGCAGCGCTATCTCCCCTACTATTATATTTTATTATAAAAGCACCCGGAATTATACAGGGTGATCCACGACGGGTGGCGAGAGGCTGTATCTCCAAAACCATACATGCTACGACTTTGGGGTAAAAAATTTGTTATGAAATATGACCAAAAAAATCACTGGAAATAATTTTAAGTTCCTAATTTGTGCCGCTAGGGTGCGTAGTCGCTATGCCATGATACAAAGTCCTTAATTTCTCCTAATAACTGCAATAGAATTCAGGTCTATATGCTCTGTAGTACCTATCCTCTATAAATTTTGTAATACATCTTTTTTGTAGTTACCATGGTAACAACGTGGAAAATGGTAACGACTTATAGTACTAAAAAGCCTGTAACAGTCTGCGTTAACCGAATTTAACAAACTCTGACTTATTTTAAAGAACGTTTTATCCTAATTGAAATAAATATTATTAAAACTAATGCGTGAGTTTGATAATAGCACTTTTAAAGAAATATATTTCTAGCTTCGATTTCTTAATAAATTTGAATCCAACCATTTTAACTCTATTCTATAGCTAAGTAGTTAGTAAAGAGAATGACAAAAACCGCTAGTCGTTTCTTCTTCTTTCTTAAAAGTTGTCGCAAAAATAGTTGAAAAGTGTAATTCTATTTTGGCTTTTAGTAAAGTTTTGCAATTACCCTTTTATTAAAGCGTTGAAATCCTACAGGAATAGCTTTTTTAACTATATTTAATAATTTTAGGCTTTTTAAAAAAATTAATTATGATATTTTGTTTGGACGATTTTCACGACATTTTCCTAACGTTGCTTTTATTGCTGGGGATTTTTATCATTGCCTGAAACAGGGAAACAGGTTCTATACAACACAAAAAAGGAGCAGGAAGACCATCTGTGAGAACAAAAGAACTTGTTGCAAACGTTCGTGAAATAATGCAAAATACGCCAACAAATTGTATAAGACGCCTGTCCCAAGAAGTGGAAAGATCTTATGGAACATGCAAGACTATTCTTAAGAAGCAACTAAATTTATTTCCTTATAAAGTGCAAGTATTCCCAGAAATACAAGCCGCAGATTTTGAAAGACGCAGGAATTAATCTCAATGGTTTACCCAAAATTTATTGGAATTAAATGATTTATTAGACCTAACATTTTTTTCCGTATATTCTTACTTTATTAATTTTGTAAACAACAAAAATAAATTTGTATTTGTTTACTTATTTTATTACTCATTAGTTTGGCATATCATGTCATTATATGAATTTGACAAAATTTTAACCTAGATGTTCTTATTAAGTACCTACAGATTTATTTCAGTTTTACGCACGCCCTTGATTTCAAAAAATACAAAAAATGTCGAGGGAACGAGCTCGTTCCGAAATCCGGGCCTTAATGATTAGCTATTTATCTAAAAAAAATGCAATAATAAGCCAAATATTCCATTTATTACCAAGGCTGCCGTGGACAATATGGAACTTGACAAACATTTTAAATGGGGAAAAAATTCTATAAATCATAAGTATATATTGTCATAAAACATATGGCAGCAAAAAAAACAACATATTTCGTCCCAAAAGACCGCTAGCTAGATTTAAAAATGCCCCAAAATTCAAAATATTCCAAGCGGGTAAAAACGGGCCGTGACGTCAAGAAGTATAATTCGTGTGCGACATCCACGAAATAGGTTATAGGTTGGCAATAAATTGAACGATGTTGAGAATTCCACCTCAAAACAACAATACAATAACAAGAACACACGGCAATCCAAATGCCAACTCGGTCGCTCGGCCACCGGTCAGGATGACAGATGACGGAAAGTCATACTTCCTGACGTCATCGGGCTTGGCGCGCTTAAGAGGTCGTTTGAAATGCTTTTGACACGCGCGAAACTTTAAAGAATTTTTACCAAGTTATTACTGATTTTTAAAAAGTAATAATTGGGGAATATTTTTTTAGGCCTAACTAAATCATATTATTGAAAAAAAAATTGGAAAGTTCCCTATTACGAAATAAAACAAAAGAATAACCTTATTGTAACTTGTGTAACCGTATTGTTGAAATTTAAAAAAAGGCCTTTTACGAATAAAGTTCAATTGTTTGAAAACGCAGTTTTGTCTTCAAGAGAATACGCTATGCATGCATTATCCTCATAGAGTTCACCATTCCAGAAAAGTTTTTCAAGATTTTAATTACATACATTATTTATTTATTCCTTTTACTAACTAATGACCTAAAAAATAGAGTAAAAACCAATGAATCATGTTTTATCAACCGGCTGGAACTATGTTCCATTTTGTAATTGTCCACGGCTGCCTTGACAACAAATGTAACATTTGAATTATTACATTTTTTAGATAAATAACTAAAATCAATAACAAAATATCATAATTTTTTTAAAACGCCTAAGATTAATAAATATAGCCAAAAAAGCTATTCCTGTAGGATTTTAACGTTTTTACAAAAGGAAAATTGCAAAACATCCCTTAGAGCCCAAATCGAATTACACTCTTCCACAATTTTTGCGATAACTTTAACTAGACAAGAGGAAACAACTTGCGGTTTTAGCAGTTCTCTTTACTAACTAGTTAGCTACAGAATAGACTTAAAATAGTTGGATGGTTGCATTTATATTTTTTTTTAAATCGAAGCTAGGAATATATTTTTTTAAAAGTGCCCCCGAATTATTTTTAATCATATTTTTACAACAGGACAAAATGTTCTTTAAAATAAGCCATAATTTGTTAATTTCGGTTAACGCAGACCGAAGTTACAGCCTTTTAAGTACTTTTAGTCGTTCACCTTCTCCACACTGTTACCATGGTAACTACAAAATAATTGGTCTTACAAAATTTATAGAGGATATTACAGAGCATATAATAATAATAATATTAATAAGTTTATTTAAAGTTTAATAATATAATAAATATGTTTATGTTGTCTTCTATAAACTTATTCTTTAATCCCCTGAAGCTGAGCTTGTTAGGGGCAAATCTTATTTTTTGTTTTAGTATGTAAAATCATAAATATGCATTAAAAATTAAGTTTTAAAGTAAAAATGTTAATTTATAGTATACCTAAACGCAGTTCTTTTTGAAGAAATATATTACCTATAATAAAATTATTAATTTATAATTTTTAAGTAAAAAATATTGCTTATATAAATTATTCAGAACAATATTAATTAATTATTTATTAAAACCATTTCTAAAAATATTTTCAAATTGTCTGTTTTTAATATCCATGTTTTTATTTCGACTTAAAATTTTTTTAATGAAATAATTTTTTTTTATTTTTGTTGGTAAATAATCGTTTAAATAAAAACATAAATATTTGAAATTTTTTTGTCCTATGGACTTATTTATTTTAGGTTTTATGGTTATTTCATTTTTATTACGTGTAATATGATTATGGTTTTTAAATATTTATATAAAAACTGAATTTCTGACCTACATGGTATTGCAGTTATTAAAAATTCAAATCAAAATAGTAAGTAGAAATTCAGGACTTTGTATCATAGCAGAGCGACTACGCACCCTAGCGGTAAAATTATTAACTTAAATATTATTTTCAATGTTTGTTTTTTTCTCATATTTCATAATAAATTTTTTACTCCGAATACGTAGGTAGCATGTATGGTTTTGGAGATACAGCCCGTCATAGATCACCCTGTATACTATCTATTTAGAATTAATTTTTATAATTATTGTCCATACTGTACCCGAGAAAATGCATTTATGTTGTTATATTGTTTTAGGCCAACCTAGGAAAATGTGTTAGAATATTTTTAACAGTATGCCTTCTATGTCAAACGAGAGTCGATCCACCTAAAGATGGAGCTCCAATCACCAGGGATAACGTGTCTTGTAAAATCACTTATTGTTCTGTAGGTAAGTTAGTAGTACTAGATAAATTTTATGCAATACTTGTACCGCGTGTCCAACTAAAATCTATATCTTGGAAACCGTTTACCGTACGGTTAGCGGAAAAAAGGAAATCGCTGAAAATTACTTTTAAGTTTCTAGGCTGGCCGCTAGGGGGAGTAACTATAGTGATCAATCAATGGGGGATTTTTTCATATCCTCAGATTAAAGGTGTATTAAATGTAGCATTTTTTTTTAATCTAATGAAAATTCTTGATAAATTTTGTATTTAAGTTTTTGCTCTACCATTTTGTTCAAAGGGGTATGAGGGGACAAATATTGCTATGAAAATATCCACAACTTTGGTTTGGCTTATCAGAATTTGACAAATTTGAACTCGCCAAATAGGAATTATTTTGCTTTATCAATTTAATAAAAAAAACTATTATTATTTTTAACTTAAGCAAAAGGAAGCCTAAATAAGAAGAATATCTGTGGAAACCGCAAGTCAATATATTTTTCTCCTCCCTATATTGTAAACAACGCATTCTGACACTGTTTTGAAGGACGTAAGTAACAATTACCAAAAAGATATCGATTGCCCTTGACGACGTGTTGTAAGTCAACTTACCACCCTTGGGTGGTAATAATTTATGCCATATAAAAACAATGATTTATAAAAATTGAGTAATATTAAGTGATATGAATATTAATAGTACAATTATTACAATTATGAACATTATTTACAAAATTTGAATAAATGTTTTCTCGTTTTCTCTCAATTTGTATTAAATGTTCTGACTCCATGATTTCTCCATCTCTAACCAAGTTTTCTGTTACTCTTGAAGTACTGCAGGAGACTTCTGGCTTCGTTATTTTGTTCAAATTTTACTTGCAACTTCCTTTTTATTGTTGACGCTCTCCGCTACTTAACTTTCCGCAATAGTTGCAGATTTCCATCCGCCATGTCGCTTGAAGGCTAACACATCAACTCCAGTATTCGCTAATAATAATAATTTTTTCTTTTTAAAAATGCTCGAAGCTTAGGATACTTGGAAACATCTATGTTTTCCTCTATGAAAAGGGTGGTCTTCACCATGGAATATTCACACCATAAGCTTGATGGGGACTTTAATACAGCAGATTTTTCGTGAAAGTACGCCAAAAGCACGGTTTCTGAAACTGAACAGTCTTTGTTTGGCACCATTTCTTGAAGTATTGATACGTTGCTTCATACCTCTTTCTCGATTTTTCTGGCAGCAGCGACAGAGAAGCAATATTTGCTGATTCTTCTATATCCATTTGGCCGTTATACAAATCAATAAATTCAATTTCTCTCAATTTTTTTTAATAAACTGTCAGCTTGACGTTGTTAAAATAGCAATACTTATGATGCTATAGAAACCGGTCAAAGCTGTCCATAATTTCATACGAAAAGTATCGAATTAAATTACCAAAAATCCAACAATAAATTCTGCGGGGAGGAGAAAAAATGTTATATACTTCACGGGATGTAAGTATATTTATAGTCTCGAACGCTAGTAAATGTTACTTACATTCAGTGGCGGCTCGTGACTAGTAAGTCAGGGGGGGGGGGGGGGGCGCTGGCTTTAAATTAAATAAAATGAACATGTCTATTATTTTCGAAAGTACGTGTCTGTTTTTTCTAACTTTCTCGTTGTGAATTTTAATTTCATCAACATAAGCACTACTTAAACAAGTTAAAATATTACTTTGTCCTAACATCTCCAAACTTACCACATTATAACGATGTTTTGCACTTTTTTCATTTTCTCTGGAAGATGTTTTAAGTCCTGCACCACATTTATAGTCCAATTATCATCCCCGTCAAAAAGAAGACACACGAAACAAAAAAAAAAGAATTTTTGTCCTCACAACCGCATGTCCAGGATTTTTTATTATATATTTATTTGTCAAACTTACGCGTAAACTGTGCCTTACTTTTACATTTTGATTGCACTTGTAGGTACTATAGGTATTCAATATTGGTAGTGGAGTGGCCGCCCTGTATTTTTTAAATCAAGTTTTTCAATTAAGCTCAGAGAACTACTAAACACAAGCTTCTGTAAATTAATGACCTTCATATTAGACGAAATTTTCCAACTTTATAATGTAACTAATAAATAACTCAAAACAAATAAACAAAACGTCAACGGCATCGACAGGTCGCATCGCGATTCGCGAACAGCTGTTGGGCGCGGAAAATTGGAGCTCGTCCGTGGCCGCTCGTTGTGCGATGTGTAGGTGACGTCAGGCCTCCGTAGTCGCGTTGAATCGGGACGGAATAATCGATAGCCCGCGCTTAGTAACCTTGAGAGCGCGCAACTCGCTTGTCTATTAGCGTTTTCGGTTTACAACTCCGAGAGCGCTCTGTGACGTCATCGATCGGCCCGAGATTTGCTCTCGCTTCGAAGGCGGTTGCCCTCGGACGGAGTGTAAATTGAACGTGATTGCGCTTGAAAATTTGACAGATGTCAACATACAAAAATAAACAGTTAATTTTCAAATTTAAATCTACTTGAGCGCGTTTATGACATACAGTATTGCCCGAAATAAACAGTACTGAACGTGTAATCGTATTATATATTTAAAAAATACATATTATTGACACTTTATTATATGTTCTAAATGTGCACCTCCTCGTTCAAGACAGACTTCATAACGATGTTCTAAGTTTCTGGTCATGTTATTGAATAAGGGTTGTCTCAGAGCTGCGAAGAAGACTCTAACGGCATCCTTTAATTCATCGATGGTTTGTGGTGCCTGTTTGAAAACGGCATTTTTAGCCATGCCCCAAATGTATGCGTCTGGAGGTGTGAGGTCTGGAGAATGTGAAGGATAAGGGAAGTCAGTAAATCGTGAAATGAATTTGCTTGGAAAATGTTCTTGAAGAAATTGACGAATTGCGGCAGCAGTATGGCAAGTTGCCCCGTCCTGCTGAAAAAATTGGTTTCGAAATGCCAAGTTACGTGCACGACAGAATTGACGTAGATCAGGGATAAATCGTGTTAAAATGTGTCTGTACCTCTGTTGATTAAGTGTGACTTGCCTACCATTCTCTTCGATGAAGTACGGACCAATGATTCCGTGTCCGGACACAGCACACCAGACACTCACTTTTGCACTATGTAAAGGAACCTCTTGAACCTCATCGGGTCTGGCAAAGCCCAGAAATTGATTTGTGCGACGATTCACATAGCCTGACAAGTGAAAGTGTGCTTCGTCTGAAAACCAAACATTTTTCAAAAATTCAGGATTTTCATACTGTAACGCGAGAATTCTGGCGCAATATTCCACTCTACTGCGATAATCCCGAGGATGTAGTTGTTGATGTACCTGAATCACATACGAAAATGCACCCAGCTCCTTCAGGATTCTTTGAAAGGAAGTTATTTTTAAATCAAGTTGTAACGCTGTCCTTGCCTGGCTGGCTTTCGGATTTTGTAAGATTTGCTCAAAAACACGTTCATGGTTATTGTTGTTGTTAACTGTCCTGGGACGCCCCGAGTTTCCTTTTCGTTGGCACAATACACTACCCGTATTTCTGAACTTTTCAATAACCTTCAAAATTACAGCATTACTTGGAGAACGTTTATTAAACCGTTGTGTGAATTGATCAGACACGTATAGCAAACTTGCACCATTATGTCGGCCCATTCCGTATGAGCGAAAATAATGCTCTACCAGAAACACTTTCTCCTCTGTACTTAACACCATTTTTAACAATTAGGCCCTACTAATTACTTGTTTGAGGTTTACTTGACAGGTCTATACTAGCTAGCTTGAGTGTGACAGCGCACGCATAAAAATACCGCCAACTTAGGTTCAGTACTGTTTATTTCGGGCATATCTGTATTATATACAATATTGTTCGAACTAGACGAAAAACAAACACAGAAAACACAACAAACGAGATTACACATCAACAAAAGAATAGAAAATGGTGGTGGTTTGCGGTTCTGCGCAAGCGCTGCCTCTCTACTCTGTAAAAATTTTTAGATCGAAAAAGAGCACTCTCAAACGGATTCAGAGTAACCAAATTTGTAAATCGAACGTGCTCCTCCGAGTGAGAGCAGTGGATTTTGATAACCGAACACGCAAATCTCGGGGAGAGCACTCTCAGAGTGCGCGAGAGCAGTAAATCGAAAACGCTATTGGAGTATAACCTGCCCGTTGGAATAGGGCTATGTTTGGTTTGAAGTTTTATGCCCGCGCTTAGTATAACCTACCCGCTGGAATAGGGCTATGTTTGGTTTGAATTATTTTAATTGATTGCTTACATACATTGCGTTATTGATTTTTTAAGTAAAGTATTTTTGGATTCTGTTTGAAATAATTGCAGGGAGGGCGGCGCCCCAGAGCCCTTCATTAACCAGCCGCCACTGCTTACATTCCTTGTAGTATAAATACCTATTTTTAAACCGGATGGAAAATTTTATATAAAAATGAGCTCCATAATAACAAATTGACGTTTCAATACGGTATTTGTGGGCAAGAAGTTACAAATATCATATCATTGTATCTTCTACAAAGCCATAATCATAAAACACTAGGTACTTTAAATTAATGTTCTATAAATTTAATTTATTTGCAAAAAAAAATAGAGGATGGTTACATATGTGGGCTGTGAAAAAACAAAAGAAAATGCAAGAAGGCTTTGATTTAAAATATGAAATAGTACGTGTCAAAATTAAATGGTTTAAATTTTGATTAATTTCCTTAAAATTTTGAGCACGTCAAGCGCCTCTTAGTTTGAAGTCAGCATTTTGACGTAGCGCAGTACAGGAAAGAATTTGGTATCACTGGGTAGCTAAAGGTTCAAACGTAATTTGTTTTGTAACAAATTTTTAATTTAGGCATGTTTTTAAGAGAAAATATTTTTTTAAAGTTGACCTAATTATGTAGGTATACTGACACCAATGGGCTTTTTCATTGAATTTTGATTTTTATCCTATCGCATAGAGAAAGGAAAAATACAATTTTCTACGGTTTCAGTTTTTAAAATTTTTAATTATTTACTGAGAAAATAAATAAACAAGATACGCTCTTTAATAAAAACACGGAAATATACTCACTGACGTCACATCTGCCTTGACCCATGGGACCAAGTTATTTAGCTGAAGGTCGAACGCCGCATCTACCTGAATATCGAGCGGGTTGTTTTCTATGTTTAAGCTGTTCTTGTCTATTTAGTTTATCAAAACAAAGAGCAATATAATCCGTCGAGGCTGACGAATAAAAGAATT
This sequence comes from Polydrusus pterygomalis, assembly GCA_963969555.1. Classification (NCBI taxonomy): domain Eukaryota; kingdom Metazoa; phylum Arthropoda; class Insecta; order Coleoptera; family Curculionidae; genus Polydrusus; species Polydrusus pterygomalis. Next base: position 34,767,951 of record OZ018375.1, on the reverse strand, counting down.
GCGTGGATAATGGAATAACTTAATAAGAGTTTCAAACTTTCTGCTTTCTGCGTCTTTTTAATTGTCTCTAGGAAAGGTTTGTGACCCTCTAGGAAAATTTTTATTATTTACAAATCGTTGTAGTAATAATGTTTATTTTGTGTTCTGTATAATTTTCCTTTTATCTAACCATGATTTTATTATATTTCAGTTAATCCTGGTGGTTGGGCTCCAGCGTCAGTATTGAGGGCTGTGTACAAAAGAGAGTACCCTAAATTTTTGAAAAGATTTACGGGGTACGTTATAAATCAAACGAAAAACAAACCTCCTATGTTTTAGGTTAAGATCAGGATATATTTTGTTCTATTTTTATTATTTATACAAGTACTATTAAATGTTATTTTATGTTAAGTAAGGTGTTTTATTTATTTTTTTAAGAATTTATTTATAACAACGGTTACCCCATTTAGAATGGGGTAATGAAAATATTTCCATCTTCCAAAAATAAATTGATTCAGCCTAACCTCTAATCCTAGAAACGTGAAATTTCGAGGATGTCTTCTTCCAGTAATCAACCCCTAAAGGGGTTGAAATTTTTATAGGATTTTCTTTGTCTCAGAAACTAAAACTGGTGGAACCCTAAAAATTGGTAGGTATATAAGTTCCTTATGTGTTTCGTACTTTTTTAAAATATACTTAGGGCTTGAAAAAAGGGATGCAGCCTATTTTGAGGGGGGTACCTTTAACTCTAATTTTAAGCTATATTGATGAACGTGACTTACCGCTGGTAAAGGTTATGATTTTTCTTAGACTGGATCTACATAAAGACGGATGCATGTGAACAAGTAAAATACAAGCTCGTTTTTTTTTAATTTTTAGTTATGCCATGCCATAACCAACCCAGCCAATCCGACACTTTGTTAAAAGCCTTTTTACAAAAGCAAAGCGGCCATCACTACACCGTAGCGCGATCTAAGCGGAATTTCCTCCAATATAAAAGGCAGTCACACTGGTAATAATCGAATTGTAGACAACTAAATAAGCTGGGATGGCGCTACGGTATATTGATGGCCGCTTGCTTTTGTAAAAAGGCTTTTAATACATCACCGCTGTGTCGGAAACAGCCGTTGCATTTGCAACCTGGTTTATACGGCACCATTTTGTCTAGTGTCGTAATAAATACCCAATACCAGGTATTGGGTATTACAATGACCTTAGATAAAATTGTGCCGAATAAACGAGGTTGCAATTTACAATGCAAATTAGAGGTGGGAAGTTCGATTCTTTTGGTGAATCAATTTTTTTGATTCATTCAGTTAAAAATATTCGTTCAGAAAGATTCGTTCTCGAATGATTATTTCCTTTTAAAATTAATCGAAAATGCTGAATCGATCGATATAATAATATGTAAACATCAACGCATGAAGGAACACAATGTAGAAGATCGTACTATGTTAATTAAGTAATTGATGTTTAATCCGTCTCTCCGTCCCTGATCGTACTGTGAAATCATATTTTTTATCCTCTATTCAGTGGTCTCCGAACCACGGCCCCAGTGAGCATTTTATTCCCTAAAGGGAAATGTGTAATTGGCGACGTCGTTGTTTAGTCACACTTCCTTTTTTTGTGTCAAAATGCACGCAAAATATTGAGTGACGTCATAGACTGTTTGCAATTTGACACCAAAAAGGAATTGTGTGTTCTTTTACACCGTGTAGGAATTGTGTTAACACTCAAGGCATTGTTACATATCTAAAATTAAGGAGTACCATGGTGTCGGAATTGTGTTAAAAACATGCCGAAACTGTGTCTGTGTCGATCAAAGACACAAACACGTAATTCTGGAATGAGCGGTGTGCTACAATGTAGGACTTTTGTTGCTGAAACCACATTGTAAACTTCTGTGTAACGCAAAGTGGAAATGTTTACTGATATTTGTCTAAAGACACGCACGCGAAGTTGGTGTGACACAATAAAGCCATTTTCACCACTATTTTTCTATATTAACACAAAATATTTTGATTTAACACATAGTAGGAATTTTTTCATGTAATTTTTTGGTTATGTTTTCATTATTATATTGTCGTACTTGTACTTTGAGGTGTTGCTTTTATAATTTTGTTCAATATGTCTAAACGACCTCGAAATTACAAAACAACTAGCTCATATTATAGAAAAATAAAACGTTTAAATTCTACTCCATTCTTGTCTAAAACTGTTTTGGCTAACGCACATCCGGTTCCGTCAAGTGCTCACAGTGATTCCAATAAAGTAACAAAAAATCAGGATGTGGGAAAGCTCATATTAAAATCACTGACGCTTTATGCGAAATTAAAACAGCAAGTCCCTTGTGACACAGGAATGGCAGAATCCGACCAATCAAATGTACAATTATGTAGTAGTGGTGCTTTGAATAGACCGGCGACCAGTGTAAGCGATGATTGTCTACCATCGTGTTCAAGTGAACCAAGTAAAACAGTTTCTAGTATACTGGATCGTGGTAGAAATTATAGCCATCAAGAAGATGAAAATGAATTTAATACCGATGTTGATGCTGATGGATATTTTTCACCTAAACGTAAACACCATATAATGCCGGCATAAATATCGCGCCGGGGTTGACGCGTTGATACCTGTTACAAATACGGTCAAAATTCGGAAGCGCGTTGTCAATTTTCCGCAATTTATAGTAAACACACATAATGGAGAATTGTGTCAAACGATTCCCTATTTGTGTTATTAATAAAGAACAGTGGGAATTGTGTGACACAATATTCCCTATTTGTGTTATTATTAACAATTAGTAGGAATTATGTGACACCGCGAAGAAAGTGCGTCACGCATTGCCCAACTTTCGTCATTTTACACATATGGGTCACAATTAAGGAATTTTGCGTGTAACCGCCATATTTTCTGTATTATCTTTCGATATATTTTTTTACCCATAAATTAAAACGCCAATTGTGTTAATATTAAAATAATATATGTAATTAGTTTAAAAAAACCTAGTTTCCACATTACTTCTTAAACGTTTTTATTTGTCAAAACTTAAAAGTTTAAAAATTATTATTTTTTTATGTTTTTTTTTCTAAATATTTTTCTTATATATTTACCCGTATATTTATTATGTAAAAGCCCCTTTTACTAGTGTAAGTATATGGAAAAAGTAGACAGAACAGCTGTTGTCGCAAGTAAACAAAATATTTTGTAAGCTTGAAAAAGTCCTATTACTTATATATATATATTTATTATTATTCATCATCTACTGTTTATTTACACATCCACTTGGGCCCATGTAAGGCACAATAAAATATAACATCTATAACGGAATGCTACTCTGAAAGAAGCATTAAATATAAAATAATATAAATAATTCCTAAGTTGTGTAAAGCAGTTCACCTCATAATTTTTAAAATAATTTAGTGGGATTTGTGGCAGACAATTAAGGATTTGTGGCAGTCATATTTTCTCAATTGTGTCGCCTATGTCTCGGCAATGTGTCATTTGACCAATTGACAGACAAGGCACAAGTATCGAAATTATTCCCACATTTGCCCTTAAATGTGTTGTGCCATCGTGCTCCACTTCCTACATATAAAAGTCACACAGAGGTAGTAGTTTCGACACACATGTGTGCTGTCGGGCACAAGATCCTAATGCAATTACGTAATTATTCCTTAAATGAGTCAAAATTGTGCTCACTGGGGGCCCGCCAGTGTCATCAACCCGGCCCGCGACATCTAATGACCAGTGTCCGCAATCCGGCCCGCGAAAAAAACTCAAAATGAAAATAACTCTGTTTTATTTACTTGCTATGACAAGTAAATATATGATTTACTTTATTAATTTCACAACACAGAGATTCGCAGCTGCGCACTATCATCGATATAACGATGTTATATCGGTGGTAGTGATCAGGCTGCGCCGCTCGCTTCTACTCTAACTGCTGTCATTTAGAAGTGGTGGAATACACTATAACTTTCGCGAACCAACGAGGTGCGACGCGATTTGAGCGCTATATTCTGTTAGCGATGGATAGAGGGTCACTAGTCACTACCTATTTTCGCGTGTAACCAACAGATGTCGTGAAGTATCGCGGTCGTAACAATACAGTACAACACTATTATAGTGATTGAACTAGCGAATTTAGCAAGCGTATACAGTGAGGACGTAAAGTATGGAATAAATTCATTATTTAGGGAACGCTGAATGTTTTTAAAAATCGCTCGGACACGTCGATTTTGTTTTTTTAATACGCATTTTTTTCAATATTTTTTATTATACAGGGTGTCTCCGAAAGCACTATGCTTGGACCAACTTTAATTTTTTAAATGAGAACCCACATTTTTTTTTATTTTAGGATTCTGTGCATAATTGTGAACATTTTTTATCTAACATGTCATTATGATTTATCGACAGTTAAAGTTCGAAAATAAATACAACAATTAATTATTTATCATTTTAACAAATGTTGAAAATGTTGCCCAAAGGTTAATTGGCAGTAACCTAGACGATCGAAAAATTCTTTCTGCACATTTCTGACAACTTCCGGACTGATTGTCCGTATTTCTTGAACAATTCGATTCTTTAAGTCCTCCATGTCCATTGGCTTAGTTTGAAAAACTTTACCTTTAAGGTAAACCCACAGAAAAAAGTCAAGGGGGGTTAAGTCGGGAGACCTCCGCGGCCATTCAATAGCTCCCCTCCTTGCAATCTATCTATTTTCAAAAATAGTATTAAGATAAGCGCAAATTGTTTAAGAAATACGGTCAATCAGTCCGGAAGTTGTCAAAAATGTGCAGAAAGAATTTTTCGATCGTCTAGGTTACTGCCAATTAACCTTTGGGCAACATTTTCAACATTTATTAAAATGATAAATAATTAATTGTTTTTTTTATTTTCGAACTTTAACTGTCGATAAATCATAATGACATGTTAGATAAAAAATGTTCACAATTATGCACAGAATCCTAAAATAAAAAAAAATGGGGGTTCCCATTTAAAAAATTAAAGTTGGTCCAAGCAGAGTGCTTTCGGAGACACCCTGTATAATAAAAAATATTGAAAAAAATGCGTATTAAAAAAACAAAATCGACGTGTCCGAGCGATTTTTAAAAACATTCAGCGTTCCCTAAATAATGAATTTATTCCAGACTTTACGTCCTCACTGTATAATGGTATACCACTCGGTGACTGAATGGTCTTGCAAGCATAGGACCAGTATACTTATAAAGTTAGAAAATATAACAAATAGGTTCGCAAGACAAAAACGACAAGTAAACTTTATTGTATTCGTATGTTTTGAAATTTTATATTTCCCCTTCTAGTTTTTTTTCTTTCGTTTTTTGGAAACTCACAATTTCATTTATTTTATTAATAGGTGAATATTAAAAAAAGTTTTTGGTCCGTTAGTTCCATTTTTAATTTATTTTTCCTGCTTGAAAAAAAAAAGTTTCTTCGGTGATATGCCAAAAAAAAATTTGCACGAAGCGCTCTCTACTTGAAACGCAAGCACTATCAATGAAAAAAGGGCGTGGCACCCAAAAAATTATCGCCGCATTCTGGAATTGGCCCTTGGAACTTACTGGAGTAATCAATCAAAAAAAAATTTAAAATGTCTATTTTTTTCGAAAGTACGTGTCTGTTTTTTTTAACTTTCTCGTTGTGAATTTTAATTTCATCAGCAAAAGCACTACTTAAAGAAGTTAAAGTTTGTCCTAACATCTGAAAATTTACCACATTATATGACGATGTTTTGCACTATTTTCATGTTTTTTTTATTTTCTCGAAAGGAAAGTCCTGCACCCCATTTATAGTCCATATTATCATCCTCGTCAAAAAGAAGACACACGATCACACAAAACGAAGAAAAAAATTTTTGTCCTCACAACCGCATATCCAGAATTTTTTATTGTATATTTCTTTGTCAAACTTACGCGTAAACTGTGCCTTACTTTTACATTTTGATTGCACTTGTACTATGTTCAATAGTGGCCGCTCTGCATTTTGTAAATCAAGTTTTTCACTTAAGCTCAGAGAACTAAACACAAGCTTCTCTAAATCACTGACCTTCATATTAGACGAAGTTTTCTAATTTTATAACGTAACTAATAAATCAAATCAAAACAAATCATTAGCGGCATTGACAAGTCGCATCGTCAGAGTACATATAATATATCGATTATTCTACCGTGGCATTGCGATTCGCGAACAGCTGTTGCAGCAGCTCGTTGTGCGATGTGTAGGTGACGTCATGGCAACTCGCGTTGAATCGAGACGAATAATCGGTCGCCCGCGCTTAGTACAACCTTGAGAGGGCGCAACTCGCTTGTCTATGAGTATAGCCTGCCCGTTGGAATAGGGCTACGTTTGGTTTGAATTATTTTAATTGATTGCTTACATACATTGCGTTCTTGGTTTTTTAAGTAAAGTATTCTTGGATTCTGTTTGAAATAATTGCAGGGAGGGCGGCGCCAGAGCCCTTAATTAACGAGCCGCCACTGCTATTTTCCTTCCAAAACTGTACTCTGTGTACCTTTTTTTTGGTAGGTACTCATAGACAATTTACCTTTAGATAAACAAACAATAATCACGAACGTGGCAGTTTTATGGCCTCGCGCATGTAAACAAAACTGGGAACTATTAGACATGCGCACTGCAACATTATTGACGAATGGGAAAATAGACAGGTCCGGGCTTTAAAATTTAAATTCTTGCTCATATGCCAACATAGAGGGTTTATTTTACCCCTATTTGGGCATAATACAATTATACAACGGCTGCAACTAGTACTAGTTATTGTTTATATTACAATCCGAGTCACTAAAAGCACAAACACAATTCACTAACTAAACTACACAAAAACCAGAAATCCATAAATATTAAACACCAGTCCTACAATCCACGATAGCCGATCCGATAGATGAAAACTTTAGAAAACTACAAGGAATCCGCAGAGAAGAGAAACCTTAAAACACAACAACAAAAATGGCGGCCGAGCCGGTTCTGGAGGATATTCTTGAGCGCGTCGATTATTGTCGATAAAGTAGGACGGCCGATAACACGAGGTTTGTGCGCATGCACGAAGGTTCCCCGAATGAAGACAGCTGACCGACGAGTCATGCGCTCGGACGCATTTTTTCACCCATAAAACGTAACTTTTGTTTGCGCAGGAGATAAGCTGTAGGTATCTAAAGGTAAATTGTCTATGTAGCATTGAGGTAGGATTAACCTCAATGCTATGTAGGTACTCCGTGCCTAATTAAACTGATTTACTGAACTGTTTCATACAATATAGACAAAAGCATAAGAACAATGTTTTTACGAAAAGGTATTAACCTTTTATAGCTTAAATGTCTTAATTCAAATATTTTAAATTGGGAATTTTAATTTTTTTGCACTGCTTTCTTTTCCACACTGTATAATATTAAAGTGTGTTGCTTACGGTTTAGGTGTACCATATATACCATATTAATCTGCAACAAACAATCTTTCAAACTGCAAACCGCATTAAAATACGCGATGTCCTTTTCGTACTACAAACCTGTGATAAAGGTGTTAAAAAAACAATTTTGTTTTAGATATATTTTTTAATAAAAATGATGATGAATCTATATTTTTGGTATTATTTTCATGGACAAAGCGGGAAGATAAACGACATTTTTACTGAAAGAGATAGAAAATAATGTAAAAAAGCAGCAAATAAATTTCTTTTTAAAATTAATATGGGTACCAAAAAGGTTCTACTGGGTAGTATGTATGATGGTATCCGCTGTTTTTCTTCCTTAGCTAATTTGTACCCGCTATAATATGTTATTGTATAGGTACCTAGTTAGAGAGCAAGTAATAATTCACTGCAGACCATTTTATTATTACATTATTTAAACGTACTAGGTTATTTAAACATTAAAAAAACTAGGAGTGAGTTTTATTTTCACATTTTTTATTAAAAAAAAACATAAATCAAGTTTGACTAGAGTAGTATAATTATTGCAATTTTGAAATATGTCGGCGACGAGAAAAATTAAATTTGGACAATACCTACTAAGCATATGAATTAGCTCTGCGTAAACATGTTTATTTATTGCGTTTTTCCTAACTATTTATTTACATAAATTATAAAAAGCCTAACTTTATTTTAAAATACAATGAGCCATATTATAAAAATAAAAACGAAGAGAAACCTCGTTACGTCAAAAAAAAACAAACAAAGAGTAACATGAAAAATCGTTGTGCAAGTTGTAGTGTAAAGAAAAATAAGTAATTTTCTTCCAAAACGCAATAACTTTATTATAAATTCACTATTTGCTGCTAAACATTAAATATTTACGGCCTATACCTACAGAGTTATGATAAAGAAACTAATCCGCCTTATTCTATATAGAAATACCGCCCGCTGCCCGCTCGCTTAATCGAGAATCGCGCGAACCCGTCAAATAATTTTTTTAGAAAAAATATATTATTATTTAAAAAGAATTAGCCAAAATTTAAGTTTATTTTCAAGAAAAACAATTTATAACACTATAATTTTACCACATTTTTTTATGTTGTTCAACTATTTTATAAACAGCAAATGATCTGTCAAATTTCACCGATTTTAAAACAAAAAGTTACCAACACCGAAATTTCAAATTTAAAAAAAAACTTAACGTGGACATATCAGGACATTATATATGCGTTAACAAATCATACAGTGAGGACAAAAAGTATGGAATAAATTCATTATCTAAAAAACGATTTATTTTATGAACAATCGCTCGGACACGTCAACTTTCTTTTTATTTTCTACATATTTTGAAAATATTTTTCCTTATACAGGGTTGCCCAAAAAAGTAGGACACAAGTCAACTTATTTTTTTTAAATAGAACACCCAATAAATTATTACATTTTCGAATTCTACGTAAAATTCTAAACAATTTTCGTGCAGCATGTGATATACCTATGTCGAATAGTTTCAGAATTACACAGGTTGAAAATTAATTTGTATTCTTATTTTCTGTGGTGTAGCAGCAAAAAAAAACCGAAGTTATTAATTACTGCAAAATCTTTTCCAACATGACGGAAATTATGAATGTCTGAAAGTTATCTAAATGGATTTCAATATATGTTTTTTTTTTAATAAAACAGAGTCGCTCAAAAAATAGATATTGAGAAACTTTTTTTAATAACAACAATGCTAAATTTCAGAAAAATTAATAGTATTAACCGTAATAGTAAGTAATGCATAATATTGGATACTCTGAAGGTTATTTAATGGTTATGTTCAAAATGTTCACCATTTGCTACTTGGCAATATCCAAGTCTATTTACAAACTTAATTTGATTGTTATGCCCGACATTAGGAGGTATTAGTCGAATTTCATTTCGAATGCGAATTTTCAAGTCGTCAAGATCTATAGGTTTTGTTTTGAACACTTTACTCTTCAAATAACCCCATAGGAAAAAGTCCAAAGGTGTCAAATCAGGCGATCTCGCTGGCCACTCAATAAACCCCCTCCTCCCAATCCACCCCTCTGGAAAAAATTCATCTAAATAGGCTCGCACTTTAGCAGCATAATGAGGCGGAGCCCCATCTTGTTGAAACCAAAGCCTGTTATTTGGTAGGTCCGGATTTTTTGGGTTGGGATTTATTGTCGCTAAAGCTGGAACAAGGTATTCTTTCAGGAATCGCAAATATCTATTACCTGTTAACGGCTGTTCAAAAAAGTAGGGTCCGATTTAACTATGTTATCAACAATACCTGCCCACACGTTTATTTTCTGTTGATATTGGGTATGTCCCTCACGTATCCAATGGGAATTTGTGTCCGACCATGCAGTACCGATAATTTTGTGTATTGACTTTTCCGTTGAGGCAAAACGTAGATTCGTCCGAAAATACAATATTTTTAACTAAATATGGGTCATTATTCCACACATTTTGGAGGCGCTCACAAAACTCTAACCTTCTGTCAAAGTCGCCATCTGAAAGTTCTTGTACAACTTGCATTTTATAAGGGTGATATTGGTTTCTATGATGTAATATATTTATGACGGATACTTTTGCGATATCTAAATTTCCAGCCAAATTATTATTTTCTGCATGGCAGTCTTCTTGGACACTTAGCAGTAAGTCTAATTCCTTGTCTTGATTGATACGGGAACGACCCAGTTTAGGAGCATCCCTAACGTGACCTAGCTGTCTAAATTTTTGTTCGATTTTACTCACAATTGATTGCACAATTGGCACACGATCTGGATATTTTTTATTAAATAAAATAAATGACAAACTTCTTGTTGGGTACGCACTCTATCCCCATAACCAATCATCATTAATATTTCAATTCTTTCTGTTTAGGTTAATTTTATTTTTATTAGATGAAATTAATTCACGCAATTTTTGACTAGAAAAAATTTTGATGTTTCTTTTTTGGCAGTAAACTTTAATGAAATAATTTGCTGACATTACATTTAACGCTTTGTTTCTTTTCGGATTTCCAAAGCCTACTTTATTATCTAATTGGTATTACAAATTCATTTTCAACCTGAGTAATTCTGAAACTATTCGACATAGGTAGGTATATCACATGCTTCACGAAAATTGTTTAGAATTTTACGTAGAATAGAAAAAGTAATAATATACAGGGTGTTCTATTTAAAAAAAATAAGTTGACTTGTGTCCTACTTTTTTGGGAACCCTGTATAAGGAAAAATATGTAGAAAATAAAAAGAAAGTTGACGTGTCCGAGCGATTGTTCATAAAATAAATCGTCTTTTAGATAATGAATTTATTCCATACTTTTTGTCCTCACTGTATAATCAGCTGTTGCAGCCATTATTCAACAATGCATAGTTGCGTATATCGGCCTTACCCAACCTTCGCCGTTTTTTTTTTTTTTAGTATTGTCCGGCAGCCTTATTTTATTCCAAGATATGTAGGTATTTTAGACATTAGCTTTATTACTTAACATTGATAGTACATTTACTTACTTTTCCTTTCTTTCACTTACACTCTATTTTCATTTTGACTTGAGATGTTTATTATTCCTTTATCATAATATGGCCCAATGTTGGCTACTTTCCGGTTACATAAGATGGTATAAACTGTGTGAATGTTGATATTTATACGTCAAGATTGACAATTTGCATTCCTTGAAAAATTACTAAATATACAAGCCGATGAAAAACACGATGTGTAAGTGCCGCTTCACAGAAAAATTGCGAACATTAATTCCAAACATTTAATTAATGAATTCCTTCCAATGGAGTAAACACTTTGTACTGATATAGTTTGTCATCGCCGTAACCATATAGCAGCTTGCCTACACCATTTTCGTCATAGTACGGGTATCTGTATTTTGGCCTAAAAAAAATGATGCTAGTATAAATTCGTTGTTCCACACGACATATAGCTAAAGTACCTATTCGTTTTGGATTAAAAAAAAATTCGGGGTTGTTAATAGTGGCTTGTCGGAGGTACAGGGTTATCCAACCAAGACTATAGACAAGGCGATTTTTTGACTTTTCCTGTACTTTTATAAAAAAACTGAAATAGCCATCTTAAGTCATTTTCTCCCGCGAAATCGAATATCTTCAGCAAAAAACAATTGAACATCAAACAAAAGTACTAGGGGTCACTTTGATATTTTTTTAAATGGAACACCCTGTATATTTTTACATTTTTAAATTCCACATAAAATTATAATTATTTTTTATTAAATGCACTATTAGTCTATACTTCATAGTTTCCGAGATATTGACTCTCGAAAAGCGACATTTTTGAACTTTGACAGCTTATAACTTTCTAACAGTACGTCTTAGAGCAAAACGGCTTACATATCCCTATCTTTAAATTTTATTATCTTCCCAAAAAAATCAACTTCCGGTTAAACAGGATGTAACTCGAAAGAAGGAAATATAGTTGTTCCGGTTTAACTGGAAGTTGATTTTTTTGGGAAGATAATAAAAATTGAAGATAGGGACATGTAAGCCGTTTTGCTCTAAGACGTACTGTTAGAAAGTTATAAGCTGTCAAAGTTCAAAAATGTCACTTTTTGAGAGTCAATATCTCGGAAACTATGAAGTATAGACTAATAGTGCATTTAATAAAAAATAATTATAATTTTATGTGGAATTTAAAAATGTAAAAATATACAGGGTGTTCCATTTTAAAAAATATCAAAGTGACCCCTAGTACCTACTTTTGTTTGATGTTCAATTGTTTTTACAGGAAAAGTCAAAAAATCGCCTTGTCTAGTCTTGGTTGGATAACCCTGTACATTTTAAAATGATTTTCATAATGTACAAATTGTCCCAAAAACACGAAAGGTATTAAAGTTATATTTTTTAAATGGAATACCCTATACCGGGTGTTTCTCAAAATACGTTCACCCCTATAACTTTTCTGTATTTATAGATATTAAAATGAAATTTTGAGATTATGCATAAGAGATGAGTCTGCATTTATTGGCGTTAGTTTCAATTTGTTAGCACTTCCGGTTTGACCGGAATAAGTGACCTTAACTTTGGTATTTTAAATGGAACGTCTTGTATATTTTTACTTATTGGGATTCAGCATAATATTCTGAGTAAAATGACACCTCACTTGTCATTTTTTGAGGCGTTTTAACATTTTTATGTTTATTTTTTATTTTCAATCTAGAGTGTTACAAATTAATTGAATCTGTTAATTTATAGTCAAGTAGTATATGAAAATTAAAATTATGTCAAAATAATTGACTTTCTAAGTTTCACAAGCGTTTAAAAAATGAAATCTGGTTTTCTTGACGTTTACTCCATTTTTCCAAATGGAACGATGGTAGTTTAGTAGGGTATTTAAAACGAGCATTATTTTTCCAATAATTTGATACCATACACTCCTATGCTATTTTAAAATTGACACGAAAAAATTTGCCTTAAGTCCCAATCGCAAATTTAAAAACGTTAAGCATTATTGCCACCATGTATTTTCTAAAGAAATATAAAGGCGGCTTTGAAAAACAATGGAATGGTTTTGAAACCCAATGTGGTTTTAAATTAAAATTGTAATGTCACTCGTTTATTAAACTTGCATTGTAAATCAGATAAAATGTTTAGTTTTACTAGAAATAAACAAATGATATGCTCAGGGGCGGCTCGTCAACAAGTGCGCTCGTGCGCGTGCACTGCCTAAGAAAGTCAAGCACCAAGCAAAAATAAAATTTATATCTATTTAAAAAGATATTTTTAACTGAAATAAAGAACTTGTATAATATAACAATGGCGAAGGCGAAATACTTCAAACGCGACCGCAGCGCGTGGGCAGGCTCACCTCCCGGTCCCGGCTGTGGGCTGTGTCGCTGTGTGTATTCGTTCGGCGCTCTTATAGATGGATTTTCGTGTGATTTTCCCTGTGCGGATTGATCGGGAATATTCGGTTAATCGCCCGATAAGAGGGCGTCGCCGTGCGCTGTCTGAATACACACTTCAATAATTTAATATAATTGTTTTATGAGTTTTTTGATGCGATTAGAGCGATTAGATAAGTTTGGAGTTTATTGACGGTGTTGTGGATGTTTTTGTATTGTTTTTAAATTAATAATGGCTAGTAGTTTGGATTGTGTCACACGAAGTGATATAGTTATGGACCAAAATTCTGTAGAGGACATTATAAATAACTTTTCGACAATCGATTTCTAAAGAAAAATTGAAATAAAAAGGTTAGGAAGGCCTACACCGGATTTAAAATTAAATCAAACTTGTAAAAAGAAAAAGAAAGGTCGATCTTTTATTAGACATTTTAATATTGACATTTACAAAAACAACCCACTATAAAACTATTAAAATTTTTAAAAAATAAAAAATAAATTTGGTGCTAAAACAAAGAAAATATAAATCCCATTTAAAAACTGCGTTTTTTTTTATCTTCTTGGATAAAAAGCACAAAGAAAATCGATACAAAGGTAAAAAGGGGCGTGGCACCTCGAAAATTTTTCACCTGCGGCGCTTTTTTGCCTGCGGCGCACACCCTACGACAAATGTCACGAGCCGCCACTGGATATGCTCCTAATTTTTGGAGTGACCAGAAAAATTCTTCTGAAGCCGCAAGATTGTATGTATTGTTTGTTTTATAAACTAATGACATTACAACTTTAAATTAAAGCCATATTAGTTTTCAAACCCATTCCATTGTTTTTCAAAGCCGCCTTTATATTTCTTGCAATGCATAACGCTTTAAAATTTGCGATTGGGATTAAGGCACATTTTTTTCGTGTCAATTTTAAAATAGCATATGAGTGTATGGTGTCAAATTGTTGGAAAAAAAAAGGCTCGTTTTAAATATCCTAGTGAACTACCATCGTTCCATTTGGAAAAATGGAGTAAACGTCAAGAAAACAAAATTTAATAAAATTAAAACGCTTGTGAAACTTAAAAAGTCAATTATTATGACATAATTTTAATATTCATAATAACATACTACTTGACAATAAATTAACAGATTTAATTAATTTGTAGTACTCTAGATTAAAAATAAACGTAAAAATGTTATAACATGTCAAAAAATTACAAGTGAGGTGTCATTTTACTCAGAATGTTATGCTGAATCCCAATAAGTAAAACTATACCAGACGTCCCATTTAAAATACCAAAGTTAAGGTCACTTCCGGTCAAACCGGAAGTGCTAACAAATTTAAAATTATGCCAATAAATGCTCTTATGCATAATCTCAAAATTTCATTTTAATATCTATAAATATAAAAAATTTATAGGGGTGAACGTCTTTTGAGAAACGCCCGGTATACCTCCTAAAAATAACCTGCAAATAAGTCGTAAATTTCCTTACCCTCGCTTGTAGAGCGATCGAGATAAAGTATAGAGAAAATTTAAATTGCTTTTTTTTTAAATTTTTTATGGAAACCGACCGAAGGTTCGGTTTCGGCTAGTTTCGGCCAAAAAATCTAGTTTCGGTGACAGTTTCGGTTTCAGCCAAAAACCGGCCGAACCCTCGACCATGCCGAAACTCAATGTTCGTGAATTGTCGCGCACCCTTCGGCTAACTTTGGGTGGGTTCGTAGGTAGTGTTGTCTATATAAATAATAGATTTTTTCTCTGTCGACTTTTTTTTTAGTCTGAAGAGCTCAATCCGTTCCCAAGATCGATCTCGTCTTATATAAAATAAATTAAATTTCACAATAAAAATTTTAAGTTTCGGTTTCGGCCGAAACTGAGACCAATGTCGAAGATTCGGTTTCGGTTTCGGCTGAAAATCTTGTTTCGGGTTTGTTCGGGTTTGTTCGGGTTTACAGTGGAAATACCACGTTGCCTAGATAACGTGGTATTTTCACTTGTGACCAATAAATCCTGTTGACGACACAAAATTTGTTTTGTTTGTATTGTACGTAAATGACGCCGAAGTCCGTAGCAACCAAAGTTATCAAAAATATTTTGTTGGTTAAATCTATGTGTTTTATCTTAACATAGTATAAAACAAAGTCGCTATCGCCCGTCCTGTCCCTATATGTGCTTAAATCTTTAAAACTACGCAACGGATTTTGAAGCGGTTTTTTTTAATAGATAGAGTGATTCCAGAGGAAGGTTTTTATGTATAATACATGCATTATATTATAGAGAAGCACTGATAAATTAGAGTAGGGAGAACGAACGACCCAACCTAACCGGTCCCCGGCCCGTTCAACGATCGATCCGAAGCACCGAAGCCGGAATAGACGAAGACAGACTATGTTTTATGCATGGATGTGAATTGTGGACGGGCCGGCAAACGGTTGAGTTTGAGGTTTGTTCGCCTTATTATCTCACGTCGTATAATGCCGGGCTGCAACGCAGGCCGGGTACACGCTAGTTTAATTATATTATTAAATACGTGAAGTAATGAATGTGATTAAATTCATGTTTTGGTATTTTTTTAAATTGCATTATTATAGTTCATATTTTTGATTCGAGAAGTTTTCTCCCTAAATACCGCTCGTGCTTAAAATTTAACCAGATAATTTTAAGCACTTGTGGTATTACCCCCGATAATTTTAAACCACTTGTGGTATTACCCCCGAAAATTTTAGGAATAATTGCCTAAAAGTAAAAAAATTAACTAGTTCTGTATGGGGATCTGTTTGTTTATCAAACAGAAACTATTACAAAAATTGCAAAATAAAGTTTATAGAACGTTTTGAGTAAAGACCAAGTCAAAAGTGCATAGCACAAAAGACAAAAGTCACTCGAAATTGTAGAACTCCGCAGATACCGAACACTGGCACAGCCTTTGTGTCTTTGGTAAATTGAACAAACTTTGTCTTTGGTCTTTACTCAAAACGTTCTGTAGATTCACTTCTAAACAGAAAAATTCCAACTTGTCTCAGGGTATTCCCCCTGACTGAAGATGACTAACCGAAGTCGAAACAAGTATCCAAACTTAACAGGTTTTCGAACCAAAGAATACTTTTGCTTCTTTGAATTCTCAGACTTTTGCTTTTGAACAAAAGGGTCAAACGCGCCACAAAATTCGTGGAGATTTGCGAAATCCCAAAAGTTCTTTTGCTTTTGTCAAATGAATTCGAAGCAGTAAACTGGGATTCGGGTTTCACCTTAACCCAACGATATTTAGGGTGCATTATGGATGCTTTCGACCTTCCGGGTCTCATCAGTTAGGCGAAGAAGCCTAAGAGCTAATTTTGATTATGATAAAGTTTATAAATGCATATACAAATTACCACATTTAGAACCAACTGGTAATCTATACAGGGTGTCCCATAACTTATGGGCCGTAGAGTAACTGGAGATACTAGACATCAAACTAAGCCGATTAAGTCATATACGTTTTTTCGGATTGTTACTCGTTCTAGAGATACAGGGTGTTGAAAGTAAAAGTTTATTCTCGAAAATAAGCCATAATTTTAAAACCATTTAATGAATTGAATTGAAAGTTGGCAGTATTATGTTTTTATGAGCAAGAAATAAGAATTTGTAGAAATTTTTAGGTTTCACACTAGAGGACGCTAGTTGCATACACTGGGCTTCATAAATCTATGATTTTTTTCTTATACCTGTGATATTAGGTGTTTTTCAATTAAAGTTTCTTAAAGAAGGGCATTTTCTGAGTCAAAAAGGTGTACTTGATTGATCTTAATATCTTTAACGGTTTTTGAGATATTTCCCTTTAAACATCCCAAAGCATAAAAAACCATCATGTACATAATTAAATTAATATTTTAATTATCACAACGCAATAAATTCGAAACAGTGGAACAAAAACAAGAAGCTCACTTTAGTAAATGTTGAAAGTGACCACCGTTGACCTCAATACACTTTATTAAACTTTTAACTAAATAAATAATAATATTAATAATAATAATAATAAACTTTTACTTTCAACACCCTGTATCTCTAGAACGAGTAACAATCCGAAAAAACTTTTATGACTTAATCGGCTTAGTTTGATGTCTAGTATCTCCAGTTACTCTACGGCCCATAAGTTATGGGACACCCTGTATAGACCAAAGGGGTATTTACACGTTCAAAACATTTATAAATTAAAAATTTGTATTCTAATTCACTCTATTATTTTAAAAGAAAAAAAAGTTAAACATAACACTTCAGGAGAATAAGACATTACATGATCATACCACCAAACGTTGTATAACTTATCAAACTATACTAGTAAAAAGTAATTTCGGACAAAAAACTCTTTTATATGACGGAATAAGGCTTAAAAAAAAATCAGAAAAATAAAAAAATTGGCAACTTTTCAAAAACAATTAAATTTACTAAATTAAATTATTCATACTATTTTTTAAATTGATTTTATTATTGAATTAAATTGGATTAACTTCCATTTTTTATTGTTATTTTTTTTAATGATTTTTATTTTCTATATTATATTGTCATTTTCCATATATACTTAATGGTCTGTAAAAGATAGTTTGGAATAAAGAAATAAATGATTTACAAAAATGAAAAACTAGTTTAAGTAACTTTTCAAATCACAGTGTTACTTTTAAAAAAAATATTTATGGTCACCTTTTCAAGTACCTAACCAAATTAACTGTATTTTTATACTACCCTGTGCTGTATATATCAAGCAAGATTTGGGAATAGCGTTGAAAGCCCCCTTGTATTATTTAACGGTCCACCAAATTTCAGGGTCTTAATAATTCATCAGAGTTAAAAAACTATCAACATTTTTTAAGTTGACGTTTTCTGTAAAAAAAAATGGAGTTTAATTATTATTTTTTAGAAACGGCAAGACAGGTATAGGATAATGTTAAAGAAAGTTGTTAATAAATTAATAGGGGTTTCGAAAATAAAATAAAATACAGGGTGTTCCATTTAAAATATTGAAGTTGCTACTAATTTTTGGTAGAAATGACAACACTGTATCGTCAAAAATATTTTAGATAAATGGAGCATTTCCGTTCATGTAAATGACCAAATTTTCAGATCAAGTCGTTAGCATGGTACGTCCAACGTACCATACCCACCCCGAAACACCCTGTATACTCACTTAAAATGTTAATACCACGTACCTTTCAAAATATTGGAAATTTGGCGCCTTTGGTTGCACTGCAGCCGATATGATCACACAAAAGGTTGCCAGAAAGAATACCTTAAAAATATAATTTTATTTCTGGGGATTGTAAATCTTACTTTTATGTTATTAATGTCGGTTATTATTTGAAAAACTCCTAACCTAATAATGTAATAGTATAAATAAGTATAGTATATACAGGGTGTCTCACGGTCGATGTTAGGCCTTAGACGTTTCTGACGAACCAGTAAAGAAATCGCTCTGAAAATTTGGTCGCGTACATAAACGGACATGCTCTACCAACCTAAAATATTTTTAACAATACAGCGTTGCCGCCTCCACACAAAAATAATAGTATCTTCGATTTTTTAAATGCAACACCATATATTTTATTTTCGAAACCCTTATTACTTTCCTTACAATTTTTATTAACTCTACTCTATACTTATCTCTTACCGTTTCTAAGATATAAATTAATTTCCTCTAAAACACTGAAACCCTGAAATTTGGTAAATAGTTAACTAATACCATAGGGCTCTTTGCCCTAGTCCCAAATCTTAGTTGCAATATACAGGGTGGTTGAAAAATACACTTATTCTGGTAACTTGAAAAAGTGACCATATAAGTCCTTTTTTTCAAATGTAACACCCTGTATATTATTACGGATTTGAAAAGATGCTAGAATATCACTTTATTCTTGTATATCATACCTGTACCTAACTAACTAGTTTAACCATTTTTTTGACGTATTAAGCATAATTTGTAAAATTTCCTATACAATTCAATTTTTATTCGGCTATTAGTAAGTTAGCCATGACAAAAACTGTTGTTTACGTATGTTACTATGGTTATCGTTTTGACATTCGATTATTAGCTACAAGATAGAAATACACTTTAAAGTCATGGAAGAAAACTATACTTATGAATTTATTTATTTTATTTGGACAATGTGAATTATCGCCAGGACATGTATAAAGTTTAACGAAATGTACTCTAATTTACCGCCAATGAATCTTAGAAAATTTTTAAGGATCCAGGACAATTTTATTAAATGTTAACTAGGTAGTAATAAAAGACTACTAAAATTATAACTAATAAAATGCTATTTTAACAGATGTTCAAAGCGCTGGCCGTTTACATCCAAACACTTTAATATGCGGGTGTTGACTGCATGGATTTTAAGAAAAATTTAGTTTTAATGTTTTTTTGCATGTTAAATTGTCCAAATAAAATAGATAAATTGATAAGAACTGCATTTGTATAGTTTTCCTTCATGACTTTATCTTGTATCTAAACTTAATGAAATGTCAAAACGATAACCATAGTAACATACGTTAACAACAGTTTTTGTCATGGCTAACTTACTAATAACCGAATAAAAATTGAATTGTATAGAAAATTTTACAAATTATGCTTAATACGTCAAAAAATGATTAAACTAGTTAGTTAGGTACAGGTATGATATACAAGAATTAAGTGAAATTTTAGCAGCTTCTCAAATCCGTAATAATATACAGGGTGTTACATTTGAAAAAAAGGACTTATGGTCGGTCACTTTTCAACCACCCTGTATATTGCAACTAAGATTTGGGACTAGGGCAAAGAGCCCTATGGTATTAGTAAACTATTTACCAAATTTCAGGGTTTCAGTGTTTTAGAGTTCAAAATTATCAGCATTTTTAAAAGTGATGTTTTCGGACAAAAAAAAAGGAAATTAATTTATATCTTAGAAACGGTAAGAGATAAGTATAGAGTAGAGTTAATAAAAATTGTAAGGAAAGTAATAGGGGTTTCGAAAATAAAATAAAATATATGGTGTTGCATTTAAAAAATCGAAGTAACTATTATTTTTGTGTGGAAGCGGCAACACTGTATTGTTAAAAATATTTTGGGTTGGTAGAGCATGTCCGTTTATGTACGCGACCAAATTTTTAAAACGATTCCTTTTCTGGTTCGCCAGAAACGTCTAAGGTACCATCGACCATGAGACACCCTGTATATATACAGGGTGTTTCATTAAGGGTGGCCACCGGCCATATCTTGGAAACTACTAGGCATAGAAACTTGAAAAACAAAAATTATGATTAAAGCGATCATGAGAAAATTCTGGAAATTACTTTTAAGTTCCTCATTTCACCGCAAGGGAGTACAATTCAATTTTTTTTTTTAATTCTAAATTTCTCCGAAATTTCCTATATTAAGGTATAACTCTGATTACATCATCGAAAAGCTTAGACAATTCTGCATCATTTTGGTTTAAGGCTCATTGGCGTACCGACCTTGATAAGAGTTGGGGAAGCTATTGAATGTGTAAACATTAAAATCGCTGTAACGTCTAAACGACTTATCCGATTTTACTAAATTTAAGCTTGTTTCGAAGAACCTTCAATTGTTGTATCTAATGGTACACCTTAGTTTCTAATAAAATTGCTAGAGGGCGCAATTTGTATTAAAAATTATTGTTTTGGCAATAACTCTGAAACGAACAAAGATATCGAACTGCGGTCTTCACATCTTTTCTTGCAAATTTCATCTACTTTTCGATTATGATGTCATAGTTATACCGTATGATTTGAATTTTCGGGATAAAATCGAAATAACCGTTATTATTACAAATTGCGCCCTCTAGCAATTTTATTAAACACTATCGTGTACTGTTGGATACGGGATTGAAGATACTTACCTTTCCCTTCCAAACAAGCTTAAATTTAATAAAATCGAATAAGTCGTTTAGAAGTTACAGCGATTTTAATGTTTACACATTCAATAGCTTCCCCCACTCTTATCAAGGTCGGTTCGACAATGAGCCTTAAACCAAAATGATGCAGAATTGTCTAAGCTTTTCAATGATGCAATCAGAGTTATACCTTAATATGGGAATTTTCGGAGAAATTTAGAATTAAAAAAAAATTCAATTGTGCTTCCTTGCGGCGAAATGAGGAACTTAAAAGTAATTTCCAGAATTTTCTCATGACCGCTTTAATCGTAATATTTTTTTCCAAGTTTCTATGCCTAGTAGTTTCCGAGATATGGCCTTGGCCGGTGGCCATCCTTAATGAAATACTCTGTATATAATAAATAAAGTAAAGTCTGCAGCGCATTTCAAAAAATAACACCGGTAACACAGATTGCTTAAGGTTTCGTGAACGACGCCATTTTCTAGCTTTTAACTGTCAATTCGATTTGCCTAACTATTAGTTCGTAGATGGCGCGCAAATGCAGAACGCAAGTACATATTACTTTCTTATTTTAAATGGAATTTATTATCGTCCTTCGATTCTTTGGTCTGTGACTTTTTCTTGAATCACCCTGTATAATTCAAAATAATTTTAAAACGTGCTCCTATTGAACCTATATTGAGGAAGACCTAGAGACTGCACAGGAAAGAACACAATTCAGAGCAGTACTTTTTATTATGAAATCATAACCCTTAACTCTTAATTTTAATAGAAACAAACTTTAACTAGGAATTAACCATTACTGAACTAACAAACCAATTTATAATTTTTGTTTCCGTTTTGATATTGCTATTGTTGAAAGTAGGTTATTAAATAATTAATGTTGAAATTGAAATATTGATAATCTTACTAAGTAGAGATGAGCTTACCAGT
This sequence comes from Polydrusus pterygomalis, assembly GCA_963969555.1. Taxonomy (NCBI): domain Eukaryota; kingdom Metazoa; phylum Arthropoda; class Insecta; order Coleoptera; family Curculionidae; genus Polydrusus; species Polydrusus pterygomalis. The sequence goes on along the minus strand of OZ018375.1, from coordinate 34,745,865 downwards.
AAAACTGTTTTCGACATAACTTCTTACTGCTACAACTTTATTACACAAAAAGTGTTTTAAAACTAATTAACCAAAGAGGAAAAGTTCAAAAGAAGGTTACTTTAAAAATAAACCGTACCACAGAAATGGAAAGTGAAAGTCGCGCGTAAGAAGTGACAAAGAACGGCGCACTTCTTGTATATTCGTTCTTTTCTGGTTTAATTTAATTAAATACAGGGTGTAGCAGTTTCCCTATCAAAAATTATTAGTTTCTATAATACACGGTGCGTGGACTTGGGAGAGAATTGTCAAGCTATTTCAACCTATACCGTTTCTGAGATAATAACAACAGAAGTTTTGCCATGCATTCCCTCTACAGCGTTATGATATTTTACGCAATTAGGGTAATTGTCAATGAGTTGGGTACTGCAATGGGTAGGACAGTTTACTATTCCCTGGTTGAATCGCGCTTGAGATATGGCATCTCGTTCTGGGGCCTATCATGTTGTTATCTGATTAACTCGCTGTTTATCTTGCAAAAGCGAGCTGTAAGATATTTGAGTCGAGCAAAACCTAGGGATTCATGCAGACCAGACCATTGTTCATAAAAGAAAAAATCTTGACAATTTATAGTATATTTATCCTTAAGACTGTATGCCTTGTGTACAAAAACCGTGACAATTTCATTCCACATAATACATATTACAATACCCGGCAAAATTCTGATTTGCCCTTGCCTATTCCAACTCTAACACTAACAAAGAAATCAATAATATATGAAAGCGTTAAGATTTATAATCATCTGCTAAATACCTTAAAACGAATACCCACACTTAGAATTTTTAAAAGAAAGATCAGGGAGATATTGCTTGATAAAAGGCATACTACGATATAACTGAATATTACAATGATACTCTGTAATTTATGTAATTTGTAATTTAATATTAATTGTCGCACAACTTAGTCTGCCCTCATCATTCTGTTTTGTTCTTTCCCTGTGTGAGCATTTAATTTAATTTAATTTAATTTAATTTATTTTAATTTAATTTGATTTATTTTATTTTATTTTATTTACTGTAACTTTCTTGTTAAGTACAAAATTTTCTTTTTTTACTTACTTTTATCATATTTTGTTTTTGTGATTTTAGCATTATGATGTAAGGACCCTATGTTAGTATAACAATGTAAACACACCTTGTGATTGACTTGTGTTTCTTTACTTTCTCTCTCTCTCTTTTGGATATTTTATGTTCTGACGCTTCGGTTATTTATCTTAGTATTGTAACATCATCTTATGTTATGTTTATATTGAAACTGCTTTGTAAATGAGATCTTGTGTCTTTATACAATAAAGCATACTTACTTTGACTTTGACTTTGACTTTGTAGTAATAGTAATAATAATAATATTAATAATAATTTTTTTATTTCAAATCATACACACTGTACAGGGACATTTTTTTAAGTGTCTCACCCGATTAGCGATTTTCCTACTAATTACAATAAAAAAATAATAAGAAGCTAAATTTGATGTCAAAAATTATATACATTCACAAATTTGACAGATAAGACGCCATAGGTACTGATTTTTTTTAAATGTCAACCCTACTTTAATATATGCCCAGTGCATTCCATTTTTTATATAAACTTCAAAAATATATAGTTGTAGATTTATTTTAAATCGTTCCGGAGATACAAGGCTTCGAAGTTTTCGATTTTCGTCTAAAAGTCTTACCCCTTTAAAAATAGATCGTTTATTGGGTGATGGGATTGGAAATCCATTTTTTTTTATAGTTGGATTATTTGTTATGGCTAAACTAACTAGGCTATTGTCAAATACGTCAGATATCAAGAAATTACAGATAATACGCCATTTTGTCTTTCTTTTTAAATGGTAACCATCATCGATGCAGTTTCTAGCCCACATGCAAAATTTCAGCTGCATAAGATAATTTTGATTTTTTACATATATTTTGTAAATTGCACCACTTTTGCAAAATAAGACCCAACGCAACCTACATAAAAATTCTTAGTTTTGACGATGCTTTATTTCAGATACATTTTCTTTAAAGTAGCGCCATATTAAATGTGTGTTTTTCTACAAAATCAAAATTGGGCTATTAAAACCAGGTCGCATGTGATGCAAAGTTTATTTGTTTTTGACCCTGTATAAGGTAACTTCATAAAATAAGTATTTTTGAAAACGTATAGCTTGTGTCTGAAAGTAAAAAAATAAAAAATAAAGTAAAGGGGTTTTAAATTAAATCGTTGAAAATAGATAAACTTTACGTTAAGTTAAACTAAAATTTATTTTCCATTTAATGAACACTTTACTGATGACACTGTGTTCTTTTTGTCTTAATATTAAGGTGTATTACTTTTAGACACAAACGTTTTCAAAAATACTTATTTTAGGACAGAGTGGCGGATTTGCAAATTTGCCGCTAGTAGGCTATTCAATTTTTGCCGCCCCTATACCAGTGACGGCTCGTGAGTTGTGAAACAGGTGAAGTGTTCGGGAAAGAATTTTTTTTTAAGACCACGCCCAAATTTGGTCAATAATTTTTAGTAAATATTTTAAAAATTTATGATTACCTACTTATTTTATTGAAAATGAAATTTGTTTCTGCAAAGCCAGTAAAGTTCCAACTACCTTTTTTTATCCCAATTAACAGACACGGCCAACAATAAAGTTTATTTAAAAAAATACTACCAGTCGACCATGAATAAAGATTGTACCATTTATTTCTGTAAGATAAAAAAAAATTTTGGGCCAAATTTGCCGCCCCCTAAAACTTGCCGCCCTAGGCTCCAGCCTACTTAGCCTAATGGTAAATCCAGCACTGTTTAGGAAGTTACCTTATACAGGGTCAAAAACAAATAAACTTTGCATCATATGCGACCAAATTTTAATAGCCCAATTTTGATTTTGTAGAAAAACACATTTAATATGGCGCTACTTGTTTTAATACTAAGGTGTAAACCATAAGGTTAAACGTGGTAAACCAGGATCATTATCATCTGTAAATAGAGTGGCAAGAGCTGGAATCAAATTATTTTTAAGGAAATTTAAATATCTTTTTCCAACATATATAACCTTTTTATTACACCGGGTGTGATTTTCGATAAACCAGTGATGATTTTCCAGTATCTGTAGTTTTGTCTATTAACCTGACCATTTAAGAAAGACAAAGCTTCATCTGAAAAACAAATTCTTTGCGTGCTTATCTGTGGGCTCAATCATTATTTCACAAAATTGCTCTCGCCTATCAGGATCATCGTCCAATAACTCTTGTACACCAACTGATGGTTTGTAGGGATGAAACATCTTTTCTTTTAAATTTAAATACTGTGCTCGAAGATCCCTAATGCTTATTGGTTGCATAATAGGGTCTAAAATTTAAAAAAAAGCGTGTTAAAAAAATAGGAAAAAATAACAGAGTGACAATAAACAGAAACAACATAATTCAATGAGCGTAACTTGCCCTTTAGAAAAGACATCAGTGTGGTTAGTGTGTAAGTGTATCGTAACCGGTATCAGCAGGCAGTTACCCATAAATTATCGCCATCGGTGCATTTTTTTCACTCGGGACACTCGGACATTCATTTTTCATTTCTTAAAAATCATTTCTTAAAAAACTGTTTAATTGAAATTTTTTTTTGTGATATATCAAATGTTGACGTCACTTAATACATGTTCCCATTTCCATCGGTCTGTGTCTTATCATTCACCATTCAAGGGAATTAATGCCCCTCCCCCGCCCCTTCATGCCCATGTCTTGTTTTCATTAAGAATTGAAGATGTTTTCGTAACACATTTGTTTGTAGATCCATTAAATTATTTTCTCTTATTTGCATAGAAATTGTTCAATTTTATATTTTAAAGATGATGCATTGCTGTTTAGCAAGTTTCCGAAATATGACCTATCGCTTATAGAACATTGCAGTAATAATTTATTACTGAACCGCAAGGTATACCGAGTGTTTCAAGAGAAACGCTCACCCTATACCCTATAACTTTTTTAATGTTTAAATACATTAAACATAAATTTGGTGGGTTTTTATGTGATATTATTTTGCATTTTATGTCATGACGGATGTCATTTTGTTTTTCCGGTTTAACCGGAAATGACCTCAACTTTAGATTTTTAAATGAAACACCCTGTATATTTTTAACAATATCGATTATAAATTCAATGACACCCCATACGTCAGTTTTTTGACACTTAATCACTTTTCTTTTTTCATCTAGATTATTGCTATGAACCCTCTAAAAAATGATTTAAAGTCTGTTCAATGATCGCTGACCGTTACGTCGAGACTAGTGCCACAGAATATATATATAGCTACGCGTAGCTATATATATTATGTGCTAATGCTTATCTTTCTTCACATTCGTGAACTAGGTGAGATAGTAAATTTGCGTCAATAATGAATATCGTATCATTTTACATTTTACCAGTCAAAAAAGTTTTATTGTCATGCTTGACAGTGACATTTTTAACATAATTTTAAAAATGTCACGGTATTGTGAAAAACAACAAGCATTAATTTTAAAATTATTTAATTATTTTCAAAGAAGAAGTCATGCCGGAAAGACTCTATTACCCTTTAACGCAGTTTACGAGGTAAGTAGATATAATAAAGCAGGAATTGTGAAAACAAATAATAAACATGAAAAATATATGGCAATTTTTACCTATACTTAAATCAACAGAATTTCCGTTGCACGTCATCAATCAACTGATAATTGAAAATCGGTCAGGAAACATAAGAAAATTAAATTTGGGCAAAAAATATATAAATTTCATGCGATATTGAATGTAAAAGAAACTTAATGTATTCTTCTTTGATACTAAGCCGCTTGAAGGAGATGTTTTTTTAAATTTAACCTTTTAAAAATTAATATTATTTGAATTTTTTGGGCTGACAGTTGGCAACAGAAGTGTCAACGCATCGGTGATGCCAGTTTATTTCTTGGCGAATTTTGATTGACGTTTATTGTTTTCATTTCGTGTTTTCGTGAGTTTATTTAAGTCGTTTTTAACTAAAACTGCAAATTCTTTTATAAATAGGATTAAAAACTGATCTTTTAAGAACAACAAAGGGAATCATACACATTTCTGTTGATTACGTTGTTTATCTTTATTGAAAAACGCCGAAGCATTTCCTTACTGGGGTATTTTGATTACAAACTGGCAACACTGCTGATACTCGAAGGTATGACGTGCAACGGAAATTCTTTTGATTTAAGTTTATCTGTTTTAGAGAGTTTCTGATGCTTTGGGAGTTTCGTGTTCAACAATCCAACGAATTAAGACAAAGGGACACGTTACCATTCGCTCAATACAACTAAACCTTAAAATCATTGATGGTGTTGAAATGTCCTCTGGTTCATTAGTGAACTGTTTAAAAAAATAAAATTTAAATGTCGTACCTTTTATAATAACCCCATATAATATAGCCCAAAAACTAGTAGAATTTTATATACCTATAAGATGAAAATATTTGAAACAAAATTTATAGACGATGCACTAAACAAAAATTATATGATTCAATTTTAAATTTTATAAATGAGTTTTATTTATTTTTTAGTAAATTTAAATTAATTAAAAATTTCATTCGTCTTTATGTAGATCAAGCCTAAGAAAAATCATAACCTTTACCACCGGTAAACTGACTGGATTAATTTACGACGTACCGCAAATATAGAGAATATGACGTAACGGTCAGAAGGCATTGATCAAATTTTACTTCTAAGCCAAACTCTTGATAAAAATGTAATTTCCATTTTATTGTGTATTAAAGATTTTACAAACCTTTTCACTTTTTAAAAAGGTCTTTTCTCAGAGATTTCAATTTTTCAAATGGAAATAACATATTGGCTCACTTCTGCAAAAAGATAGATCACCTTTTTCCAACAATTTGATATCACACCCTTTTGTGAAGTTAAAAAATTATTAAAAACTAGCGTATATCCGGCATGCGTTGCAACCCGCTGGTATAAATACAAACCCGAACAAACCCGATATATTAGTACCCGGCATGCCACTTTCTGAAATTGCACCCGTGCGAAGCCGGGGGTCGCTAGTTATACATAAAAACCTTTCTCTTGAATCACTCTATCTATTAAAAAAAACCGCTTCAAAATCCGTTGCGTAGTTTTAAAGATTTAAGCATATATAGGTAGGGACGGACAGCAGCGACAGCGACTTTGTTTTATACTATTATAAAGATTTAAGCATATATAGGTAGGGACAGACAGACAGCGACTTTGTTTTATACTATGTTAAGATACCAATTCATGATCAAAAATAGAACAAGAAGTGTAAACGGCTTTGCTAGGTACCCATGACGCCTTAATGCTAACAAACAAATGAACGTAATTGCAATGAAACCCTCAATAAATACCTTGTATAACCAAAATGTAAATAATTATTATAATCTTCAGATTGAAAAGTTCCTAAAATTACTACCGAACTGGACATTAAACCTTTAACGTTTTAAATTTTTTAATAAAGCCGATAACAGAAAAATATGCTCTTAAAATAATAATTTATGAAAAATATGCATTTTATTATAAAGTTGACAAAATATGCAAAAAATGCAAATATCTATATATATGCATTTTGCATATATTTCGCCCTTTACTTAAATGAGTAAACCATTTTAGAGAGTTCACAGCAATCTAGATAAAAAAATGAAAATGGTTTAATGTGTGAAAAAGCTACATAATATGGGATATCGTTGAATTTGGAATGGTGTTCTGAATCCTGAATCTATGTAGCCAAACACAGGGTGTTTAATTTAAAAATCTAAAGTTGAGGTAATTCGTTTTCGGTTGAACCGGAAGTGACAAAATGGCATCCCTCGTGTCATAAAATGCAAAATAATATCACATATAAACCCAACAAAGTTTATTTCTGTGATTTAAACAATAAATAAGTTATAGGGGTGAGCGTTTCTTCTGAAACATCCGGTATGTAATTAAATTCATACAAAAATAGTAATTTTCATCAATATATGAATCGATTAATTTTTATGAAATACCTTTTCCCCTTTTTCGTTAATTGTCCATATACTTAAAATAATCTATTAATAAATTCAAGTAGTGGAAGTCATGGTCGACTGTAACTTTCGCTTTTTGCAAAGTAGTTTAAAGTGATATGTCTTAATACGCGGCCATATTTTTTTATATTCGCGGTACTATTGGTGTTTTATTAAACACAATAATTAGAAAATATGAAAATCAGCATAGTTTTATTGGTAAGTTCATCTAATTCAAAAACATTAAGTTTCCATTTAAATTAGTTGTTGTCTTAGCAGGTATTTTTTAAGTGTTGTTTATCCACTTGTGTTGTATTCCTTGCGTTTATTAAATGAATCCAATCATTATTTCTTCTTCAATTCTGTAAAACACGTTGAAATTAATAGAAAATAAAACGTCTAATAACATATATCCTGCTGTCATAGGTTCGGACTGATACGACTTTTTCAACGTTCACCTATAAAAAACGATTTTCTTTTAATAATTTGCACTTCTTATATTGTTTTTTTTTAGATTGCATCAATAATTACAGCAATCAATACACAACCCTTAACCCTCATCAGGGACTTGGTTCAATTCAATTTAGCTGGACATCCGATCCTTCACAAATCAGTTGAATGGCCCTTCGATCCAGATATAGGGGCCAGAAGATCCAGGCAGTACCAAGAAGTTAACGGTTATTTGGGGGAGAAAGCCATTGAGAGGCTGGGTCTTGGTATCGATGGGTACGATAGAGAGAGGCTCGCTCAACAGAGGATTAGGGATGCAGGCCATTTGAATGGAATTGATTATTTAACACCTTAATTAAATGTTTAGTTTTGTTGATATAATATGAATTATTACTGTGTTAGTTAGTCTATTATTGAAAGGTCTAGTCTAGTAGGTACATTGTCTTGTCCTTTTTGAGTGTATGTTTCTTATGTGTAAAAATTAAAATATTTTTTGATAATTTCTCAAAAACCTATGACAAAAATATAGTTTTAGTTAGTATAAACAAAAAATACTTTGAATTCAATTGGTTAAAGTGTTTTCAAAATCGTAGGTATTTACTGTTTCACCCCTTATTTAGGGCTGATTTTAAAAAAAATACGTTATTTGTTTATTATTTATGTTGTAGAGTATTTCTGCTAAGTTCCTCAAGAAAATATGACAAAACATATTTTTCCAATAGAAACTTTTATACCCCTTTTCAGCCCTATAAGGGCCGACAATCAAAAAAATAAGCAATACGTTTGTATTATACAGTGAGGACGTAAAGTCTGGAATAAATTCATTATTTAGGGAACGCTGAATGTTTTTAAAAATCGCTCGGACACGTCGATTTTGTTTTTTTAATACGAATTTTTTTCAATATTTTTTATTATACAGGGTGTCTCTGAAAGCACTCTGCTTGGACCAACTTTAATTTTTTAAATGGGAACCCACATTTTTTTTTAAATTTTAGGATTCTGTGCATAATTGTGAACATTTTTTATCTAACATGTCATTATGATTTATCGACAGTTAAAGTTCGAAAATAAATACAACAATTAATTATTTATCATTTTAATAAATGTTGAAAATGTTGCCCAAAGGTTAATTGGCAGTAACCTAGACGATCGAAAAATTCTTTCTGCACATTTCTGACAACTTCCGAACTGATTGTCCGTATTTCTTGAACAATTCGATTCTTTAAGTCCTCCATGTCCATTGGCTTAGTTTGAAAAACTTTACCTTTAAGGTAAACCCACAGAAAAAAGTCAAGGGGGGTTAAGTCGGGATGACCTCCGCGGCCATTCAATAGCTCCCCTCCTTGCAATCTATCTATTTTTAAAAATAGTATTAAGATAAGCGCGAACTTTTGAAAATAGATGGATTGGAAGAAGGGGAGCTATTGAATGGCCGCCGAGGTCTCCCGACTTAGCCCCCCTTGACTTTTTTCTGTAGGGTTACCTTAAAGGTAAAGTTTTCCAAACTAAGCCAATGGACATGGAGGACTTAAACAATCGAATTGTTTAAGAAATACGGTCAATCAGTCCGGAAGTTGTCAGAAATGTGCAGAAAGAATTTTTCGATCGTCTAGGTTACTGCCAATATTAACCTTTGGGCAACATTTTCAACATTTATTAAAATGATAAATAATTAATTGTTTTATATATTTTCGAACTTTAACTGTCGATAAATCATAATGACATGTTAGATAAAAAATGTTCACAATTATGCACAGAATCCTAAAATTAAAAAAAAAAATGGGGGTTCCCATTTAAAAAATTAAAGTTGGTCCAAGCAGAGTGCTTTCGGAGACACCCTGTATAATAAAAAATATTGAAAAAAATGCGTATTAAAAAAACAAAATCGACGTGTCCGAGCGATTTTTAAAAACATTCAGCGTTCCCTAAATAATGAATTTATTCCAGACTTTACGTCCTCACTGTATACTTACCTAGTATTTATGCTACGCTTCAAAATTCGACAAATAACACTTTTTAAATAAATAAATAAAATAATAAATAAATTTCACCCCATTAGGGACAGATTTTCAAAAAAAAAAAGAAATACACGTATTTCATTCCATGTGTTAGGCCGGCCGTACACAAACGGAATTAAGAATCTGAATTCAGAACGTATGGAATTGTATATATTTTTATTATACAGCACACACATTTTGATTTTTCAGATTATGAATTTTTCAAATTTTCAATGGGCCTGAATTCAGATTCTGGATTCCGTTTCTGAATTCAGATAAACATTCCGGCTGTGTACGGCCAGCCTTATACTTAACCGTGGCAAGGGGGAGATGAAAATATCGTTGTTGTGCTAAAAAGTTAAGTTCTAGCAGAGATCTAGTGTTGGGATCACTCGAGTGAAAAATAACCTATCACTCGGTTTTTTTAATCACTTGAATTATTCGGTTATCATCGGTAATAATTCGAGTGACGAAAATTCGGTTGTTTTTATTTTCCAACGACCCGCGCATGCCACAATCACTCATTGCAGCGGCAAGACAAACTAGTTTAAGGAACTGGCGACCAGAATTATAGTTGTAGCCGTTTTTTTTTTATTGGCGGTGCCCGAATAGGTTTATGTATATCGGTTTTTTACTAATTCACGGAACTGGCGACCTTTTTTTTTTTTTTTGAATTCAGCAGTGTTGTTCGACGAATTACCGCCCATATTCCCATAATATAGAATTCGAGTGAAAAACCGATTTCCATTCGGTTTTTAAAATCACTTGAATTATCGGTAGTCGTTTATTAAAAGCAAAGCCAACGGCTAAGTTGAGCGTTCCTTTTAAAAAGTTAACTTAGCACAGCAAAAAAAATCCCCCCCCCCCCCCCCCCCTTGCCGCGGTTAAGTATGCCTTTCTCTATTTCCAATACGAACTATATGAAGTTGTTCGCGAAGCGTTCCTTTATCAACTTAGCGAAGCAAAAAATGTTACTTTGCTTTTCTGTTTAAAGAAGCAAATGGCAATTAAGTACCTATATTAGCCGAGTTGCTTTTACGTTACTTTTAAATAACAAAGCAAAACACAACGAAAGATTTTTCCTCTCCCCTTGCCGCGGTTAAGTATGCCCCTTTGTATTTCAATATTTCGCCTGCGATTATACGAAGTTGTTCGCAGAGCGTTCGTTTAACAACTTAGCTAAGCAAAGTTGTTTACTTAGCTTTGCTGTTTAAAAGAAGCAAAAGGAAAGTACCTAGTGATGCTAATAAAATAAGGGGTGACAAAAATTGAAAATTTTTAATTTTACCCGATAGATTATCAACTGTTATGGCTATAAACATTTTGTTTAAAGCTTACAGCATATCTTTCGTTTCTTTGATGATAACATCTTCCTAGTCGCATCGAAAATTGGGACACATTTTTTATTTTTCCTTCATTATGTTCCAGAACAGACAGTCATCTGTACTTTCATAAGAACCAATTTCCACAATTTAAAATTTTTAGCGTATTGCCTTGTTGGGTTCTTAACAGGCTAGGATAACTTAAATGGTGAAGGTCGTCCCCTGTTCGTTTAATTTTGCCCCCGGTCGCTAGTGGCGCTATTGTAGGAATTTTGTTTTATAAGGTTGTTTATCTCCTAACGTTGGTAGGAACAGAATATTCATTTAGAATGAGCATGGCCAACATTCTGTACCTCTCTCTCTCTCTGTATTAAACTGTACCAGCATATGTGCGAGAAAGATAAAAATATGGTTTGTTGTGACAGATCCTCAAGTCTTACCTGGACTCTGGTAAAAGATTGTCATTGTCATTTTATGATTGATTTGAAAATATATAAAAAATAAAGTTATTATTAAATAATTATTCATATATAATTTATAAACTTAACATGGCGCAGTCGGTAGTTTGAGAATCGTAAATAGGTATATATTTAATATGTCGCGACCAAAGAAATCGGGAAGAAAAACCAAGGCAATTAACAAAAGCGTGGAACCTCCTGAAGACTTCATTAATGTCGCCCAACGATTGGAAAGTACAGAGAAAGCTATTAAAGATATAGAAGAAACTTTACTTCACAACTTAATGAACTATACAAGGTACAATAACTAGTTTATTAAATAAAAACTTTGAAAATAACACGGAATTGTTAGAAAAATCTACAGAAAATTATAATGTAAGCTGTTTTTTTATTTAAAACCTATTTATTTAAATATCTAATATTAATAAATCTTGTCGCCATATCAGAAACGTTGTTATAATTTCCTTTCGTTCTCCCAAATTATTTTAACTTGAATCAGATGTTTCGCGCTTCAAACTTTTCCGTTAAGTTAAAAGCGCGAAAATTTGAATTCAAAGTAATAATAAAATTAAAATTTTTATGCTTGGCGCCTACCCCCACCACGACTATATTTAGTTTCGCCCCCGGTCGCATGTGGCGCTATCAGGGAACCAATTTAGTATGTTAAGTTGCCTATCTATCCTTGAGAACGCGCAACTCGCTTTTCTATGGTTCTTAACGTATGCTACGCCACTGGGTCCAACGACAAATTCGACCTTGCATTCCTCTATGTGACTTTCTCGACCACAGAATAAAAAGAGATTTCCGCTGTAGCACAGAGGAATAATAGTTTTCTGTTGTAGCTAAGTTGGTACTGTAGCGAGCCAGCATCATCTGTGTATGGTGTGTTTCATGTTTCTGTAAATTTTCTTTGGTGTGTTTGACCTACTCTAGTTGACGTTTGTGTCGTTTGTGGACAACATGACAAAAAAGTGCAAAACAATTATTTTATAAAAGTTAAAAACATTATGAATTAATTAGATTTATAAAGTTAACACTTGTAGTTATGACTTAATTTTATGAATTTTAAAAATGTATTTTCCGATTGGGTGGCCAAAAGTTGTGCAAGTTCCTGAATCAGGTCAGTTCTCACTAAAACAAATAAAATGCAACAGAGACCGAATATTAGTTGCTATTTTAACTGACGACTCTTTGGCAATATGGTTTTGCAAGGTATGTAAATAATAGATATTTTATAGAACAAAAGTACACCTACAAATTTATGTTTTAGCCTTGTGTGCCTATTGTTTACCATAGGCGAAATGCACAATCTTTAGAAAAATTTGGGACTAATATTACAGCAGAATGGAAACCAGATTCAAGCAAAATTGTCATAGCTGTAAGACATTTTACCATTAATACGTTTTCTTATTTTTCCTAACAAGATTAAAACCTACTATAAGTAGTAAAAGTAGGACAAATTAGATTATCAGTTTGTACATGTTATAATTTATTTATGCCTACCTACCTATTTACATTATGTTTAAGTAGGTTATATTAAATTAAGTAGTTAGGTAGGCTTATGAATATTTATTTGCTTTGAAAGTTTATATATTCTTAAATATTAGGTACAGTAACAGATAAAAACCATAAAAACAATCTCCTTAATCAGACATAATGGTCTTAAGTTCAGTCCTGTAATTAAATAATTAAAGAACCTAATTTGTTTTTAATTTACAAAATCTTTTGTGGTAGGTACCTATAAAAACAGCTTTGTCCTGAATGATCATGAATATCAACATTTTATAATATTGACAAATGTTATCAGTGAATTGTTGCTTTTTTGTTGTATTCAATAAAAATATCCCTTTTAAATTTTAATTAAATTTTTATATTTTTAATACCTAAGTAAGTAGCTGATCATTAGTAGGTACCTATTTAAATTTAATATTTTATCACAGATATGATATAGGTGAGATATCTGAGATTATGTAAATAAATGTAGTACCTACCATAAATAATAATAAATCAGTAAAAACTAAGATTCCTTATTAGAAATTTAAATTTTAGACTTCAGAGGGTCATCTTTTATTCTACAAACTAAATGTCATATCAAATCAAAAAGGACTCTACATCCAGACTGATTCGCCACATGCCAATTTAAGAAGGGATAGTGCTGAATTATTTATTAAAGAAACAATACCACCATTGTCCTTAGAAATAGTAAGTGTTCACCTATATTTTTAGCAAATGTGGTATTTCCATAGATTTATTTGTCGTATGTATACCATAGGTAGACTGTAGACCATAACAAATATAATTTTACTAGATACATTTTGGATTATCAATGAAAGTTTATTGCTTAGCAAATTTTTGAATGCCATTATTAATAAATTCATAAACCAAAGATGAGCAATTTTAAATAAATGTTATGTGTGCAGTTGCTCTTAGAAAACAACAACAAACTTAAGGGTAATTCAATTAATCAGTAAAGTAAAGTCAACTTTTGTCACTGAACATATTTTTAAACTTATATTAGTACCTATAATATAAAATGCTGTATATTTTGAAAATAAACATTAAATCTGAAAGTTGATTACCTACATGAGAAACACAGTCTAAAGATGCATCTTTCAATGTCATTGTGTTCCAATTTAGAGAAATGAGGGGGCAAATAAATGTATATTTGCTGTTATGACTCCTAACAATAATTATACCATGACATACAGTAAAAAAATGTTGCTGCTTAAAAACGATGTAGGTATGTTGTTAAAATCTGTAATAAATACCTGCTATTGTTTTATCAATTAAATACAAATATATACTTTAAAATACCTACGTTGCTGAGTTTGTGTCCTAAAGTCTTAAGGATTTTTAAATTTTAATTGTTCAGTCCTCTAGAGGTTTATGTTTCCATTTTGTTGTTGTGGTTGTTTTTATTTATTTTGTATTGTATTTTATTTTATTTTATTGTACTTTTGACGCCATTTGTTAAATACTTTTAAGTATTTTTTGAAATATAGATTATTTGACTTTGACTTTGACTTGACTAATAGGCTGTAAGAACTTTCAACCATAAAAAACACAATCTTTTTTGCTTATTAATTTTTATTGACTGATCATTTTTAGAGTGAAGAAGCACTAGTATGGGATGGAAAAATAACTGGTATAGTATGTATAACAATGTCGGAAATTATGCTGGCAACTACAGAAAATCATGTGTTAAGATATAGATGGGATGGTACTCAAAATAGAGATTATACTTTAGATTTAAGAAGAATACCTTTTTGTATAAATCAACAGGTTTCAAAAGGTAATTATTTTTAAGCTAGGTATTGATAGTAGGAACGCTACTACAAGAAAATCAATTCAGGGTAGGGCGTTCCTAAATGTAATAAGGATTCCACAAGCACATTTAAAAGAAAAAGTTCATATTAGATCAATCTTCCACCGTTAACAAAGGTAAAGTTTGAAGATGTCATTATCGGGGTCGAAACGTTGATATTTGATTAAAATAGTTTTTCAAGATTATTTTATTAGACACAAGGTCTACGAAACTGTATTAAAAAATACAGGTCCGTGTTTAAAAATACATAGGTACCCTACGGTGTGTGGCAATGAAAATGTAAAATTAAATTTTCGTCATTTCTTCAACTAAAGCTGGGGAAAAAAAATTAAAAATCAAGACGAGAATTCTCGGTTTTCTCTAAATATATCTTTGGAAGTACTCTGAACTTTCCCAATTTTTTGACTGTTTGTGTCATGTTCAAATTGCGCAACTTTACCCCATTTTAAAGTTAGGTATATCTCTTACCGTTTACAACCTTCCAATGGTGAGCGTCAAATTTGTATGTATTTGACATTTTAATGTTGCACATTTTTTTTTTTAAAACGTACATACATTTCTAATTTACCATAATTTATTATTATGGGTCAATTTTTAATTTTTAGCAATACCAATAGTGGAAGAAAACACATACATAATTGATATTGAATATTCTCCATTAGTTGGAGGGTTCTCCATAGTTTTAAATGATGGTAGAGCGGCTTTTCTTACATCTTCATCGTTAAAGTTTGATCCAAATGTAAGTAGAAAAATTTAATTAAATTAAATGCCACATAAAGTTACTACATAAAGGGTTTTCCAATAAGAACGATATAATTTCAAAATGAAATAAAATTAAAATAATTTCAGATACAACAAAACGTTTTATATTATCTTAAAGTATAACATCATCATAACACATCGTTTAAATGTCCTCCGCGACTTCGTGTACACGAGCGAATTCGACGAACCCAATTTTCGATGACTTTATGCAATAAATCGAGCGTGATCTGACGAATGCAGGGTTCAATGTTCAACTTTAATGCATCAAGTGTTTGTGGTCTGTTTTCATAAACCTTAGATTTCAAATAGCCCCACAAGAAGTAATCTAAAGGAGTTAAATCACAGCTTCTTGGAGGCCACTGAACAGTAGCATTCCTTGAAAT
Organism: Polydrusus pterygomalis; assembly: GCA_963969555.1. Taxonomy (NCBI): domain Eukaryota; kingdom Metazoa; phylum Arthropoda; class Insecta; order Coleoptera; family Curculionidae; genus Polydrusus; species Polydrusus pterygomalis. Next base: position 34,730,143 of record OZ018375.1, on the reverse strand, counting down.
TATCCTTTCGTCAAACTTTTCTTGCAGTATATCGATAGTTTCATGAGCAGTGTGACATGTGGCACCGTCTTGCTGGAACCACATATCCTCCAAATCAAGTGCATCTAAATTTGGCCACAAAAAATTTCTTAACATCTGTCGATATCGTTCACCATTCACTGTAACTGCATCTCCTGCCTCATTTTGGAAAAAAATGGTCCGATGATGCCACCATACCATAAACCATACCATACAGTTACCTTTAGCGGATACAAAGGCTTCTCATGAATCTGTTGTGGATTGTTTTCACACCAAAAACGGCAATTTTGCTTGTTAACGTATCCACTTAACCAAAAATGAGCTTCCCCTGAAAAGATAATTTTTTTGGCAAAATTAGGATCCCTTTCAAGTTGTTCTAAACTCCAAGCAGAAAATTCTCTGCGCCGACGATGGTCCAGTGGCTTAAGTTCTTGGGTCAAAACAATCTTATAGGGGTGTAAATTCAAGTCTTCTTTCAAAATACGCCAAGTTGTCGTTTTTTTAATCCTTAACTCTTGAGCACGACGAGGAATTGATAAATTTGGATCCACTGCAACACTAGCTCTTACAGCAGCAATATTTTCAACAGTTCTTGCGTTTCGGTGTCTTCTTGGTGTTTTTACATCGTGAAAAGTAAGTTATTTTCAAATTTCTCAACGATGCGACGAATGGGAAGCAAAGGAGGACGATTCTTTACACCAAAGTTTTCGCGAAGTGCGCGTTATAGTTTACTGACAATAACTGACAACTGGTGACAGGTATAACTTTATTACGATGGTTACCATATCGTTTCAAAATCATATCGTTCTTATTGGAAAACCCTTTAGAATTTTATTTTTCTAGCAAGTGCAAGGAATTTGGGCTCAAAATATTGAAGATGCAACATGTACAACGATAAATCATAAATACAGACTGATTACCTTTGGTAGAGAAAAGTAAGTGATATAAAGTACTAGGGATCAATACTTGAAACCTCCTCATTTGCTCACCTTTCCTGGAATATGTTCTGGAAGGTCATTGGCAAAAATGTTAAGTAATAAGGTACCCAAAACCGATCCTTGTGGGACTCCCATGTAAATGTTTTTTTTTATGGATAAGTTGCATGGTGCACCACCCTTACATATGCTAACAAATGAACGTCTAGATAAACTTAGTATTTCGCATAGACATACCGGGTGTTTCTCAAAAGACGTTCACCCCTATAACTTTTCTGTATTTATAGATATTAAAATGAAATTTTGAGATTATGCATAACAGATGAGTCTGCACTTATTGGCATAATTTTCAATTTATTAGCACTTCCGGTTGGACCGGATGTGTGACGCTTTTAAATTTGCGGTTGGGATTTAAGGCAAATTGTTCAGTGTCAATTTTAAAATAGCATAGGAGTGTATGGTATCAAATTGTTGGAAAAAACATGCTCGTTTTAAATATCCTAGTGAACCACCATCGTTCCATTTGGAAAAATGGAGTAAACGTCAAGAAAACAAAATTTCATTTTTTAAAGGCTTGTGAAACTTAGAAAGTCAATTATTATGACGTAAATTTTAATTTTCATATACTACTTGACTATAAATTAACAGATTTAATTAATTTGTAGCACTCTAGATTAGAAATAAAAAATAAACATAAAAATGTTATAACACGTCAAAAAATTACAAGCGAGGTGTCATTTCACTCATAATTTAATGCTGAACCCAAATAAGTGAAAATATACAAGAGGTCCCATTTAAAATATCAAAATCAAGGTAACGTCCAGTCAAACCGGAAGTGCTAACAAATTAAAAATTATGCCATTATATGCAGACTCATCTCTTATGCATAATATCAAAATTTCATTTAAATATCTAAATATAAAAATGTTATAGGGGTGAACGTCTTGTGAGAAACATCCGGTATACCTTTAGGTCAGCAAACAATAATCAGGAAATGGCAAAATTCAAAATTCTCTTTTAACATATGAGACAGGTCCGGGCTTTCGAATTTAACTTACAATATACCCACAACTCTATAAAATAAAGCTAGGCTCGGTGAGGCCCTTTTTGAAAATAGATATTACTGATATGATTTTTAATTGTGCTGGAATTATATTCTTCTAATTATGTTTTCAGCTCTGAATGTGTTGTTTATTACGTGGACGATAGCACAGGGGGCTTAGAGGTGTCACACAACTGCGTTCTAAGCAGTAAGGATTACCCAGGTTGTCCTGGATCAGTCGGCACCGTCCTGTGGACACCTGATGGATGTGCCTTGGTAGCGTCGTGGTCGCAGGGAGGTATTGCTATGTGGTCGACTTTTGGAGCATTGCTGATGTGCTCTTTGGGTTGGGATTACGGTTTAAATGTCGATATACAGAAGTGGAATCCACTGCAGATTGTGTCAATGGTAAGTGCAGTTTTTAACGAAAAATAAAAAGTGTTTTTGAAATCGGTGACTTCTTATAAAGTAGACCAAACCATTCGTTCATGAATAACCTGTTTGTTTGCATCAAACATTGGTATCTGCGAAACAAAGGCAGAAGAGAGAGAGAGAGTGATAAAATTCCGACTCCGGTCGGTATTGCAATGGCTCAAGGATTCCGAGCGATCAGTCATCACCAGCGGCGTAGGGTGTGGCAAGGATTTTTAATGCAATGAATAAGTAATGATTGAAAAAGTTTTCGTTAAAGTATTAATAAATTTTTACCTAAGTGAAGATTAAAAGAAGCCTTTGAAAGAAGCCTAGGCTGTAAATATATAGTATATTATTAATGAATGGATAATAATGAAGTGTTATGCGAGGGACAATAAGAAATAGAGGATATTTGTATATACTCTTGTATGCTGCACTGCAGTGATAGGTAGAACTACTTTGATTGTTGAGAAATGTTTTGTTGTTGCCATGCCAGGGGGGAAAATGCTTTATAAATAGAAGTATCATTTTTTTGCTTCCTGCTTTTAGGAGGGAGCCCTATGTTATTTTACACTTAATGTTTTATACATAGTTTTTGTAAATAAATGCGTAAGACCCAAATTATTAATGTCCTGTCAGTTCTAATTGCCACATAACTACCAAGACGACAATTATTGTTGTTCCAATAATGGTATTAATATTATTATTAATATATCTTTATTCTCAATCAATACAATATATAAAATCACAAATCGATGACTTAGATTGCAAACCGGAAACCTCCAAAAATGTTATTTGGAGTTATTCGGTTTGGGTATCCAAGATCTAACATTAAGGTTGAATTCTCAACGTCATTTAATCTATTGCCAACCTATAACGTATTTCGCGTTGATTTTTTGAGTTTATTATTTTAATAACTAACATTTAAAGAAAATCAATATCGTCGGTACATTATTTAGGTAGTATCTGATATATTACAAAAATATCAATTTATTTCATTGCTAATTTTGGGAGAATTGTATAGTGAAAGAACAATGAGTGACAATGACATAATAATGTTAAAAAAAATCTTACCCGATATTTTTCGCATTACAATTCTCCTAAAATAAGTTATAAAGTTCCTTGATATTTATTAAATATGTCAATTATTACCTATAGAATATCAAGTCGATACTGGTTTTCTTTAAATTTTGTATAAAAGCTAGAAAACATAAATAAATCTACGCGAAATAGGTTATAGGTTGGCAAGCATGTTGATACTCCCACCTTAAGCTAACTATTTGCACAAAATCGAAATTTTAATAAAAAGTGGAGTTAGACGGTTTGCAATCTAAGCCATCGAAATAATAAAAATAATGTTTAGTAACTATTTATTAAACTCAATCGAAATTATTTATAATAAAATATATATAATAACCATTTACAAAAAAAAATAAAATAATATCTAATACTTTAAAGTTAGTTTAGTTTTAAAAAAATATATTTTTTGGTATATATATGTTGGTCGAAGGAAATATTATATTCGATTGTTTTTCTTTAATAATGATAGAGTATATTAGAATGCGTAGTTTTAATTTATAAAGCTTTTCTAAATTTAAATATTCGTTTAGTTCATACCAATTTATAGTCGGTTCTAAAAAAAGAAGTTTATGTATGCATTTAATTATTTTGTAGTTTTTTTAATGGCTAAATTGTAGTTAAATTCGCTGATCCCCAAATTGAAATCATAATATACTGTAATTTTGAATAAACCAAAGAATAATATATATTTTTTAAATATTTTAATGATATATAATTTTTAGCTTTAAACAAAATGCCAATTATTGGTGAGATGTAACTTCTTAAATATTTAATATGTTTTTTCCAACTTAAATTTTCATCAATATAAACCTAAAAATGTAATTGTATTAGTATATTTAATTATATGATTATTGATTGATAGTGAAGAAATATTATTATTTTTTAATTTTGATTTACTTATAAACATAAAGGATGATTTATTAAAATAAATGATAATTTATTAATTTCAAGCTATTTACATATTATATTTATGTTATTATGAATTTGAGCATAGTCTTCATGAAAATATACAATAGTAGTATCATTAGCAAACAATTTTACCTTTTAAATTTAATTTTGCTATAGAATTAAGGTAGATTTAAAAAAAAAGTAGGTCCTAAGGTTAACTCCTTTATTTAAATAGTCAGTTTTGTAGCTATGAACCAATACTATAATACTTTCCATTTGCATCTATATAATTATTATTTTATGTTTAGGACTTTGCCACCGAAGGCTACCAATTATGGATGATCAGAAAAAACAGTGAAGGTGTCACATCACAAAAACTGGACAATGAAGTCAACGAAAATGGAAATTTTGCAACCAATGATTATACTAAATCAAGTTTAATACAATTGGACTTTGTTAAGAGTGCTTTAACCATTAATCCATGCATGGTAAGAACAATGTTCTTTTTTACTAAATTTTGATTTTTATTCTATCGCACAGAGACAGAAAATATAAATTTTCTACGGTTTCAGTTTTTTAAATTTTGAATTATTTACTGAGAAAATAAATAAACAAGATACGTTCCTTAATAAAAACACGGGAATAAACTCACTGACGTCACATCTGCCTCGATCTATGGGTTCCAGGTCGAACGCCGCGTCTACCTGAATATCGGGCGGGTTCTTATTTTTGGGCTGTTCTCTTTTTAGTTTATCAAAACAATGATAGCAATATAATCCGTTGAGGCTGACAAATAAAAGAATTACGCTGATAATGGGATGTCATAATAAGGTTTTGATCTCACGTTTTTAAACTTTCTGCTTTCGCGGCGTATTTTTAATTGTCTCTAGGAAAGCTGTGACCCTCTAGGAAAATTTTTATTATTGGGATGTATTATCAAGAGTTAAGTGAGGGTAGAAGAAAAGTCCTGTCGTCCTTCTTAAAAATTTATTAAGCTTTCATCGTTGATTGATGACGCACGGGAAAAGATCCACTTTGGCGACTTTACTTACAGAACTTAAGGTCTGTCACAAATGGCATAAAAGAGACGCACTATATCAACACGGTGCACCCGAAGTTTCCGCCGATTTTTGAACGAAACCGATCCTGCCAAAACCGAATCTTCGGTCGGTCTTTAGTTATGGTATTGCTTCCCTTATTAACAAATTTAAAATTAATGACTTTTCCACCAATATTTACACATTTAAAAAAAATTAAATCAAGATCAATAATCACTAGCTAGTATAATAATTATTACAAATACTTTTATATTAATATAAAAAAAGGTTCGTTCGCAACTCACGCTTAATTATCTATTGATATTTTTTTATCTTGTCTCTTTCTTCTCTTCCTTTTCTTCTTTAATAGGTATTCTGAAATATCTTTTTCCTTTGTAATTAATTAGTTTATTTATTATCAAGGTTGGCAGGATATATCCGTGATAAATAATAATATATATATATATATATCTTAATAAATACCATGATATTTATGCGACGATATTTATCCTGATATATATCAATATTTTTTTTCAGTATAAAAATATGGCCCCGCTGCCGTTTTAAGTTGAACCATAGTTAAAAGCAAAAATATATCATGTGTTCATATTCATAAACTTGTAGTTTTTACCTACATTTTACATTCATAACATAGGAGGACTAAAAAACAGAAAGAGATTAAATAATTTTAAAGTAATTAAAAATATAAATAAATATCCAAATTTGGATATATCTGATATAATATATCGATATTTATCGGATATAATATATCGATATACAGGGTGGTCCTTAAGTAATGGGACTCAGAGCAGCAGTAAATTATTCACTTCAAAACATAACGATTTAGCCCAATTTTTATAATCCGAAAATTTATATTAAAACAGATACAGGGTGTCAAAGTTAAAAAAATTATTTCGAGTTTTTTAGATATTTTTAAAAGTTTTTGGAGCATTGGGTTAAAATTTGGTGTAAGGTTTTTTTTGGGACGGGAAATAACAATCTGGGCTCATTTTTCTTCTATCGGATAGAGTGCGCTACGAGCAGCACTTTTCTTACTTTTGAACTGCAATAACTTGTTGTCACTAGGTATAATAAGACTTATCACTCCTAATTAATAATCTTACGACTTTTTTACGTAAAAAAGGTACTCTTGTCAAATAACGCTAAAGTTGATAGTTTTCGAAATATTTGCTATTTTAATACTCAATGACCTTTCCGTTGTTTGAGATCCAGCAGAAAGAATTTTTCAATACAAGTTGTTTTTGAATAATTGACGGGTAAATAAAACACAAAATTTCAAACTTTTGTTTATAATATTTTACCAGAGGAAAACGATTTTTTTGGTTAAACTTTAAAAAAAAACGTTTTACGTTCGGATAAAATAAGAAGTATAACCTTACATGTTACATTAAAATAGCAAATATTTCGAAAACTATCAACTTAAGCGTTATTTGACAAGAGTTCCTTTTTTACGTAAAAAAGTCGTAAGATTATTAATTAGGAGTGATAAGTCTTATTATACCTAGTGACAACAACTTATTGCAGTTCAAAAGTAAGAAAAGTGCTGCTTGTAGCGCCCTCTATCCGATAGAAGAAAAATGAGCCCAGATTGTTATTTCCCGCCCCAAAAAACCCCTGCACCAAATTTTAACCCAATGCTCCGAAAACTTTTGAAAATATCTAAAAAACTCGAAATAATTTTTTTAACTTTGACACCCTGTATCTGTCTTAATATAAATTTTCGGATTATAAAAATTGCGCTAAATCGTTATGTTTTGAAGTGAATAATTTACTGCTGCTCTGTGTCCCATTACTTAAGGACACCCTGTATATATCGGATATTTGGATATTTATATAAATATCATGATATTTGCCAACCCTGTTTATCATATTTTTTGGCCTCAACAGCGCCCATGTTCACATGGGATGCTGCAAATATGGCCTATTCATTCCTATAATATATCGTTTTGTAAATGTAAATATTTATTTGATGTTGTGGAAATAATAAATGTATTATTATTATTTTCTTCACAAGTGTCGTAAATGAATTATTTGATAAATATTTCAAAGCAGAAAATACCAGTTTGTTTCGATTCACTTAAATCGAAAATATATCGCTACAATTTGGGAACGCATGTATCATACATAACTTCACAATTTTTAATTTGACAATTTATAAAGTAAACGATTTGTTTAAACGAGGAATTTTTAATAACTTATTATACGTTTTAATAGTCTGTGTTTTGTGGTTTAAAATAGTAATTTCCATAACACCGTATTTTTTTTATTTCAGAGTCATCAAAGTCATCTTTACTTACAAGCAGAGGACAGATTGTATATAAACTCGGCCGAAAATTTAATCAAAACGTTTTCGGAAAGGTCTACCAGGGACGAAACGTTGTTTGGAGAAAATGCTTCATTAACAACGACCCTAGCCGAAGGCAGGCAGTGGCTTATTATACCAATACCTTCGACTTATTCCGCTACTAACTGGCCCGTACGGGTAAGTAAGTAAAAGAAAAGTTTTAAATAATTTTGATTTTTTTAAATATGTTATTAGTTGTATTAAGTAAATAGTTGTTCCCTGTATACCCAGCCAATATAATTAGCGATGCATTTATTTCAAACTAACTTTTACGGTTCAATACCGGGTGTCCACGGAAGGTGGTTCGCGCCTCTAACTTTTTTGTTTTTCAAGATAATAGAATAAAATTGTATACGATTTGTATACGACATAAAACTGCATTTTTTACAGGTGACTCAACATTATGTAACTTTCGGTTTAACCGGAAGTGACATTAACTTTCGATTTTTAAATGGGACACCTGGTTTATTTTTCCTTTTTTTTACACCATGTGACATTCTAAATGTAACGATGTGTCACTTGTCACTTTTTGTCACCAAGAAAATATTTTTTTCCCAAATTTATTATTTTATCTAGAGGGCTATGAATACCTTAAAATCACTTATTTTAGTTCTTTAATCCTGGGAAAAATACAATGGGCCTTTTCCCTATTCTTAAATTTGATACATTTGGCATTTGAATTGTTTAGTCGGTGCTATAATAAGTGTTTTTCATCAATAAAATTATTGCTAGGTCATAACATTAATTTATTTCAGCACAGTAAAAGCCGGGTAAAATTCAACCAATTTGAAAATCTCAAAACAGGCGCGACCCATGACGTAGATATGTTTAAAGCTTGCTAGACCGCATGCGTTTAACCTCGCACACGCGTAAATGCTGATCTGTTGAACTGTCATCGGCAAATTAAGCCGCTGTTGCCATATGTAGAAAGTTTTATAATCTTAATAATATACTTTCTTCTTAGAACTTTATTTGGATACTTTAAATAAATATAAACATAATACTGGTAAAATAATTTATTCCGCAGCTATTGAATGGAAAACTGGTATATTATAATTACTAATTGCTAGTCAATTACCATTACACTGGTACCATAATATATGATTTTTGAGAGTATCGGCAACACTGTCAAGCTGCTGATTTTGTAAATTCTTCATATTTTAAGCCAGCGACTCGGTTATTCCTATCATTCCTCTGTGCATCAATCTTCCGGCGCGATGACGTAGGTATGTTTAAGTCCGTGTTTTTATTCAAGGAGTTTTTTTATTTATTTATTTTCTCAGTTATGGCTTAAAAGTATAGAAAAGTAAAAACACAGAAAATTTTATTTTTTGTTCCTTTATACACTACTACCAAAATCAAAATTTAGTAAAAAGGCCCATTATACTATTTTTGGTCCAATGCCATGTGCTGTGTAACATTTAATCTTTAAAGTTGTATAACTAATTTTTTTTAAACGGCAACATGGTGGCTCGTCGGGTTAAGAAAAAAGGGGATTTTATTACGATTATTTTGATACCACACACTATTAGATTTTAGAAAAGCTGCCATTAAAAAACTTTAAACAAGTTATCTTGGAACTTTCCCTAAAATGAAGCATCTTTTGAGAACAAATTTAGATTTAAATGCATCAAGTAGCCTGTGATCAGCAAAACTGATAAAACAACATCATGCCTTGAAGGAAATTGACATGCCTACAGCTTATGCCAAAGTAAATTAGTTTGTTGTTTAAAAAACATGGAAAATAATAGTTTTACAAGGAGTGAAAACGTTGATATTTTATTAGTGTTTGGAGAATGTATAAAGAATTCATTTTCAATTTTTGTTTTATTAGTTTTGCTGGTCACAGGCTACTTGATGCATTTAAATCTAAATTTGTTCTCAAAAGATGCTTCATTTTAGGAAAGTTCCAAGTTAACTTTTTAAAGTTTTTTTTTATGGCAGCTTTTCTAAAACCTTATAGTGTGTGGTACCAAAATAATCGTAATAAAATCCTCTTTTTTCTTAACGCGACGAGCCACCAAGTTGCCGTTTAAAAAAAATGAGTTATACAACTTTAAAGATTAAATTTTATACAGCACATGACATTGGACCAAAAATAGTAAAATTGTATTTTTTCCAATATTAAAGAACTAAAATAAGTGATTGTAAGGTATTCATAACCCTCTAGATAAAACAATAAATTTTGAAAAAAAATATTTTCTTGGTGGCAAAAAGTGACAAGTGACAGATCGTTATAATAAAAATGTCATATGAAGTAAAAAAGGAAAAATATACCAGGTGTCCCATTTAAAAATCGAAAGTTAATGTCACTTCCGGTTAAACCGAAAGTTCCATAATGTTGAGTCACCTGTAAAAAAATGCAGTTTTATGTCGTATACAAATCCCCCAAATTTTATTCCATTATCTTGAAAAACAAAAAAGTTAAAGGGGCGAACCACCTTCCGTGGACACCCGGTATATGGAAAATGACAATATAATATTGTCGCGTATCAAAAGGGTAGGCAACTGGGTTGTGTAGCTTAAATGGTTTTGATTTATGTTTTTATTTTCTACTGAGAGTGATTCTTTATTTTTTACTGTGCCTTTATGGTGCGCTATCTAATCACTGAAACACTAAGGGCGTTTAAAAGAAATTTATTTGATGAACAGCAAAGCAATGAAAGAATGAACTATTACAATAAATAAAATACAAATCAAACGGTGAATTTAAATAGTTCTCTACTAAGGAGAGAGATATTGTCCCTTTTTACTCACTTTAGTAAGGTGTTATTCCAGCAAGCTTAAAGAAACAATTTTCACTTAATAGATAACTCTGACCAAAAGAGGAATTATACAATTTTACACAATAAACGATTAAATAAATTACTCAAAGAACACTTACTCAATTGGAGCAAAATATATTGGTTCTGGTGCAGTACTCTTCATGACTTCAAAATTGTTCTCGACTTTAAACTGAGTAGACAAACACTTGAACAATTGTTACAACTCTCTGAGTAGGTAAATGTTTCTTCGAGTTTTTATACAGTTTTGCAACCCTTACCAACTGGAAGAAGCGGTTTTGTTTTGCTATGTCAGCAATAATTTTGCACGTCAATAAAAGAGGGGTTTTCCCTGGATGTACTATTCAAAGAGGAACCCTTTATCCCAACCAATTACAAAGAATTATTTTTCATTAACATTCGTCTACTGACTCCTACGAAACTAGACATGTCCTTGTCCTTGTCCTTGTTCTATACACTATCTTTCCACTACACCTCTTCTTATCAAGGTCAACTCCTACTAAGAGTCTTAGCACCAAGCACGTAAGTTTATTTAATTGAAGCCAAGAAAGAAGTATTTGAATCATTATTAATATCAAAATACATTTCTGCGAGAGTTTTAGCAAAATAAATAATTGTTGTATCATCTTCCCTTTGGGTTTAATGTAGAAACGGAATTAATATAAATTAAGAATAATACTGAACCTAATATTGATCCCTGTGGATCTCCACGTATTATTTCTTTTGCAGAACTTTTTCTTTCCCCAATTTGAACAAATTATTTACGATAGATTAAATAACTTTATGAAGTAAATTGTGTCTATTTCCCCTTAGCCCAATACCTAACCTACTGCATAATGTTCTTAATAAAATATCATGTTTACAGTGTCAAAAGCCTTCCACAAGTCTAAGGATAGTAAACAGCATTTCTATTGCTGTCATTAACTGTTTTGATATCACCTACAGCTATTTCTGTATCCTTAGATCTGCGAAAGCCATACTGATAGTATAGCAAAAAGTTAATTTTGGCTTTCTAGAAAATCGCATAATTTATTATTGTTTCTATAATTTTTAAAAAGATTGGTAAAACAGATATTGGTCGATAATTAATGCATTTATGTCTTTTATCAATAGTGTAATACTACACATACTTAAATTTAGTAAAACGAAATAATATTAGTAAGTAATTTAATTTTATTAAATAGTAGCTACTTGAAATATAAATTACTGATGTTTTTTTTTAGTACTCAGCAATAGACGCGGATGGACAAAACGTCGCAATTGCTGGACGAACTGGCATCGCTCATTACTCAATGCAAAGCAGGAGATGGAAACTTTTCGGCAACGAAACTCAAGAAAAAGACTTTATCGTTGCAGGAGGTCTGCTATGGTGGAGAGATTACATGGTCCTGGGTTGTTACAGTATAATAGACAATTCGGACGAACTTAGATTCTACCCGAGAGAATCAAAATTAGACAATAAGTTTGCCAAAATTGTACCCGTTCAAGCTCCCATCTTGTTAATGAATATATTGCAAGATCAGTTAGTTACTTTTGGGTCGGATGCTCAAGTGTGTATTTGGCAACTTTATCAGAATGATGCAGGTCAGTAACAGTATTTTTTTTTTGTTTTATTATTTGTAAAAAAAAAATCTAGTTTCGGTGACAGTTTCGGTTTCGGCCAAAAACCGGCCATGCCGAAATTCAGTGTTCGAGAATTATCGCGCACCGTTCGGCTAAACTGAGACCAAGACCCCGAAGATTCGGTTTCGGCCGAAACTGAAAATCTTGTTTCGGTCGGACACTAATTATTTGTTTGCATTATACATGAAATTGAGCCTAAAAATTTTCATTCTAAAAAAATATGAAAGATATGAATTTTATACACTGTGGTCCCAAATTCAATGCTCACCATTGGGATAACGGAAACTACAAAATATACAGCAAATGTTAAATTGGGGCAAAGTTGTACTCGAATTATTCAAAAAAAAGCAGTTTTTAATTTGAAACTTTGACGCCCTGTATATCGAACATGAGGGTCAAAGTCATATTGTTTTTTCTCAAGGAATATAGGTTAATGGATGGCCTCCTTTTTCCGGACACCCTGTATATACCGTGCGAGCAAAAATTGTGTGCATCAAAGAGGGCCTTGCATCTAAGGACGTAATGCTTAGCCGTAGAGCTTAATACCTGTTGGGTGTCAGTAACTACCTGAATTAACAATCGATCAGTTATTCCGTCATCTTTGACAGTCGTTACAAGTAATTTGATTCATCGCTAATTTTTCCAATTTCTTGAACAATTCACACAATGGGCTTTACGGAACGGCACAAAACATTCATGGTTGAAGCGTATTTGCAAAACGGGGTTAGAGTAAATGGTGAGTGGCAATACAATCCGGATTTATGAATGGACGATTTTCGCGAACATTTTCCTAACGTTGCTTTTATTGCTGGGGATTTTTATCATTGCCTGAAAAAACCCGTGGCTGTGTTTAGGGAAACAGGTTCTATACCACACAAAAATTAGCAGGAAGACCATCTGTAAGAACAGAAGAACTTGTTGCAAACGTTCGTGAAATAATGCAAAATACGGCAACAAATTGTATAAGACGCCTGTCCCAAGAAGTGGGAAGATCTTATGGAACATGCAGGACTATTCTTAAGAAGCAGCTAAATTTATTTCCTTATAACGTGCAAGTATTCCAAGAAATACAAGCCGCAGATTTTGAAAGACGCAGGAATTACTCTCAATGGTTTACCCAAAATTTATTGGAAAGAAATGACCTGACATTTTTTTCTGATGAAGCCTGGTTCCACCTCTCCGGTTATGTGAATTCTCAGAATACACGCAAGTGGAGTACTGAAAATCCCCTTTTTTTGTAGAGTCCACATTACACCCTCAAAAAATTGGTGTCTGGTTAGCTGTTTCCCGAAGAAGAATTGTTGGTCTTATTTTTTTCCAAGACACAGTTTCAGCACAGCGGTATAGAAACAATATTTTGAATCCATTTGTGAAGCAATTACTTGACGAACTACATTTTGGATATTCAACAGGACGGGGCAACCGCCCATACAGCCGCCGAAACTATTAACAACTTACGCAATTTTTTCGACGACCAATTAATCAGTTTTCGATCAGATTCCCACCTAGATCACCTTGTTTAACGGTTATGGATTACTTCGTTTTTCCTCATTTAAAAAAACACTATTTTTAAAACGCCAGTTGCAAATTTAGAACAATTACAAGAAAGGATTATCCAAGAATGTGGTTACATTTCTCCAGAGATGCTGGTCAACACTTTCGAAAATATGAAGAGACGTGTGAATTTATGATTGGAGCGCGGTGGCCAATTTCAGCAATTTATGTAATTATTTTTCTTTCTGTATATTCTTACTTTGTTAATTTTGTAAACAACAAAAATAAACTTGTATTTGTCTACTTATTTTATTACTCATTAGTTTGGCATATCATGTCATAATATGAATTTGACAAAATTTTAACCTAGATTTGGTTAGATATATCGTCTCCATATCATTGTGATCTAAACCAAGCCCTGCGATTTTTAATCCAAGCCCTCTTTGATGCAAATAATTTTTGCTCGCACGGTATTAGGTAAGGGTATTTGCCGATTTTTTATTAATTAAATTTCATAGTTGGAGACGTCGATCTAGTCAAAGTCCAAGCCATCGACGTGTCGGCATTGGCAGTCCATCCAGCATGTATAGTATCGATTACACTGACAGCTCTACGAACGGAAGCTAGCGGTAAAAACGCAACTCAGAAAACGCCAGAGAGTATGGTACTGAACGTCAGCGGAAGGTTGCTTTTGGTGCAGAGAGAAATGAGGAATGGGGAAAAGTTTGCCTGTTTAATGCCGACTGTTCTGGCTAGTTGTGTGGAAAATGTATGGGTTCCAGCTAAAAGGCACCAAGAGAAGGTAAATTTACCAAAGTAAAATTCCCTGTTGATAGATTTTGAAGTTCAGAAATAAAGGAAAGTATGCATAAAATAAATGTCTTGTTCCCTACGAATAAAACTTTTTTTTTTAATGAAGCCAATTCTATAATTTTTTTTATAATTTATAAAATTTTTATTACTTAAGAAACTTTCATCACGTGACGCATACCTTCTAGCCTTTTCGGATGTTTTGTAGGTATCTATAACTAATATTGTTTAGGCAGACCTAAAATACATTTTAATGGGCTTTTTCAAACTTCATGTGTCAACAAATTGACCAGTCGCAGGAATTCGGACTATGATGAAGATTCAAAATAAACATTATTTAAAAAGAAAAACTATCCAGACAATTACTTGTTTAAAAACGTCTATAAAAACTATAATCGTCTAATTAAAAACTAAATAATGTTGGTGAAAAAAAAATACTTTGAAGAACAGTTTCTTTTGGGAGATCACAATTATTAAACTATATTATTTCCAATTCTACAAATAAAACAAAATCAACAAAAACCTCATTAAAGAAAGTTAAAAAATCGAAGAACCATGTAAAATTTGTGAAGAAAGAAATAACCATTTCACCAACGTTGGAAAAAATGTAGCCAAGAAAATTCCAATGGATCAAAAAGAAAATTATCCAGATGTAGAAATAAATTTAAGTTCTATGTTTTTAAATAACGAAGATATTACATTTGAAGAAATAGGCAAAATAATTGATGAGCCTAATTCGAAGAAAGCAACTGGATTTGATAATATAATATAATCCCTATATTACATCATCTAATCAAATTTTTTTTTAAAACCGGGTTATTTCCAGATAAATTAAAAATAGCAAAAGTATCACCAGTTTTTACAAATGCAGAAAAATATTTTAGTAGTAACTATCGCCCAATTTCTGTTTTATCCACATTTTCAAATATTTAAAAAAAAAATTTAAATAATAGATTAGTAAGTAAAGTTTTTAGAAGAAAAAAAATACTCTCTACATTTCAATATGGTTTTCGTAAATTTAGAGATAAAGATATTTAACAAAAAGGTTAATAGCAACCAAAAATGCTGCTTAGTGTCCCTAGATTTATGTCAAGCATTTGATACAGTCAATCACAATATTTTACTTAAATGCCTATCCTATACAATATTGGATTTCGGGGAAATATTTATTTATTGTTAAAAAATTACTTACATAACAGAAAACAGTTTGTTAAAATGGAAAATGTTAAAAACATAACTTGTGGTGTTCGGCAAGGATCAACAGGACCTACCTTTTTTTTAATCCACAATAATTCTTTAGCAAAACTAAATTTAAAAGGTAAAATAAAATTGTTTGCTAATGATACTACTATTGTATATTTTCATGAAGACTATGCTCAAATTCATAATAACATTAACCACGACCTAAATATAATATTATGTAAATGGCTTGAAATTAATAAGTTATCATTAAATTTTAATAAATCATCTTTTACATTTATAAGTAAATCAAAATTGAAAAATAGTAATGTTTCTTCACTATATTTCAATAATCATATAATTAAATATACTAATACAATTAAATTTTTAGGTTTATGTACTGATGAAAATTTAAGTTGGAAAAAACATGTTGAATATTGAAGAAGTTACATCTCACACATAACTGGCATTTTGTTTAAAGCTAAAAATTATATATCTTTAAAGTATTTAAAAAAATATATATAATTCTTTGGTTTATTCAAAATTACAGTATATTATGATTTCAATTTGGGGATGAGCGAATTTAACTAATTCAGCCATTAAAAAAAATTACAAAACGAAATAAATAAATGCATACATTAACTTCATTTTTTAGAACCAATTATAAATGTGTATGAACCAAACGGATATTTAAATTTGGAAAAGCTTTATCAATTAAAACTATGCATTCTAATACACTCTATTATTATTAAAGAAAACAATCGAATATAATATTTCATCCGACCAACACTATTCACAACACCAGACAAAACCATCATATTTAAACACCTATGGTAAAGAGTACTTTTGGCCGAAGATCAATATTTTATAAAGGAATAACAATTTACAACAGTTTGCCGAAAAAATTAAAGAAATATCAAAATTATGGGCTTTTAAAAAGCACTAAAAAAGTATTTAAAAAAAATTAAATGTTAGTTTGTTACTATTTTTCATAACTAACTTTAACGTATTATATAATATGATTTTTGTATTGTAAATGGTTGTTATGCAGTGACCGGCAAAGAGTTCGCAACATATGGGAAAAAAATTTATTAGCGGAATATTGAAAAATCTTTTTTGGGGGATTGGATGTGCATGTCCCATAACCTTAAAATCGATTTTGACATACGTCACGTGACCAATGGTATGGCGGAAAAGTTGAAAAAACCAATATGAAATTATCATAAATCAGATAAGTTGATGAGATATCGAAAAAATTCCAAGAATAAAAAGTGTTTAGAATTCCATTAGAACCTTCAATAAAATGTTTGGGATATCTACTTAAAAAAATATAAAATCGAATATTTTTGTAAATATTTTTTTACCGAATTAAAAATTTCCATATTTTTCCTTTCTTAAAGCTTCATTAAAGTAAAACTGACATCTGGTGACCACAACTAGAAATATTCTTTTGTTTTTCTGACAATTTGGAGCAATAATTCAAAAAATTCGTTTACACTTGGATACCAGCTGTTGCAATAGTCTATTTCTAATAACCTTATCGATATTTTTTATATCGAAATATTCTATTATGTTAAGAAATCCTTAAATTCATTAATCCAAAGCAAATTTTATTTATAACCGTAAAAAATAATTTTGAATTGTGCAGAAATCTTTAAAAAAATCTAAAAATTAATAAATGCTCAGAAATGTTTCAAAATAAATGGTATCTCGAACAATAATATGTATGGAGCGAAATGGCGGTCATACCGAGTTTTAATACTCGGTTAAATTTTTTAATTTAGGTTATTTTGGTGTTATCAGTACTAAATAAAATTATTTAATTCTTATTACTAATATAGTTTTTTGGCTCAAATTGTTGTTTATTTGGCTCAATAAAATAATTTACATTTTTATTAATGATGAGATGTCAGTTTTACTTTAATGAAGCTTTAAGAAAGGAAAAATATGAAAATTTTTAATTCGGTAAAAAAATATTTACAAAAATATTCGATTTTATGTTTTTTTAAGTAGATATCCAAAACATTGTATTTAAGGTTCTAATGGAATTATAAACACTTTTTATTCTTGAAATTTTTTCGATATCTCATCAACTTATGATGATGATTTCATATTGGTTTTTTCAACTTTCCCGCCATACCATTGGTCACGTGACGTATGTCAAAATTGATTTTAAGGTTATGGGACATGCACATCCAATCCCCCAAAAAAGATTTTTCAATATTCCGCTAATAAAAATTTTTCCCATATGTTGCGAACTCTTTGCCGGTCACTGTATATATTTTAAATAATTTCGAATGCTCAATCCGGATGCTTTAAACTCTCCCTTACAGTCATTATAAAATCAGTCGCAATTTTTTTTGTATTTGTTAACTAGTGTTATTTGTCTTTTTAGGCACACTTAACAGAAGCCCTATGGTTATTTTGTGGTTCCCATGGCATGCGGGTATGGTTGCCCTTATATCCTAGAGATGGCGATAAACCTCACAGTTTCATGTCAAAAAGAATAATGTTACCGTTTCACCTTAGGATATATCCACTGGGTAATAACTATTATTGACTGCTTGTTTTACCAAAGTTTATACAAAATTCTGGCGTTTTTCTTTCGGAGTTTTTATAGACAGAAATGTTTCCATGTTTATCTGTTTCAGCGATATTATTCGAAGACGCAATAATACTAGGAGCAGAAAATGACACCGCCTTATATACGTCGGATTTAAATTCGCCTTTCTCGCTGCCGATCAGCGTACTTCAGAGAACAGTAAGCATTTGTTTTTATCAGTGTTTGTATTTTTCTGTTTATACTTATTTTATTATTTTAGAGTCAAGTTTATCTCCACCAAATTCTGCGGCAACTTATCAGGAGAAATTTGGGATACCACGCCTGGGAAATTGCCAAAAGTTGTATGAGCTTACCTTATTTTCCGCATTCCTTGGAGCTTTTACTTCATGAGGTAACATGCTACTATAGTAAAAATTTTATTTCGTCTCGCAAGATGGATTTCAAGTCACGTGACACTCTGTCAATTCTGGTCTATTGAATTTTTATAAGTTGGTATGATCCAGGACCGGACTGGAAAATGATACATAATATGATACATAATATGATACCTTCTAAATTAATTAATGCAATAATCTCATCGGTTGCACCGCTTTCTATTGCCAACAATGATAATAATAATAATAATAATAATAATAATAATAATAATAATTTATTTTGAAAATATTGTTTTATAAATATTATATTTTCAGGGTAATAATAAACATGAGTTTTTATATGGTTTAAAGATAAAGTGTCAAATAGAGTTAAAAACTATATAGGGTGAGTCGGGAGGAACGGACCAAATTTCAGGAGTGAATTATACACGCGAAAACAATGTAAAAAAAAACCATATGTTCTTATCCGATATTCATTTGTTTTCAAGTGGGTAGGGCTTGGTTTAGATCACAATGATATGGGGACGATATATCTAACCAAATCTAGGTTAAAATTTTGTCAAATTCATATTATGACATGATATGCCAAAGTAATGAGTAATAAAATAAGTAGACAAATACAAATTTATTTTTGTTGTTTACAAAATTAACAAAGTAAGAATATACAGAAAGAAAAAGAAAAATAATTACATAAATTGCTGAAATTGGCCAGCTCCATGCTACAAGCATAAATTCACACGTCTCTTCATATTTTCCAAAGTGTTGACCAGCATCTTTGGAGAAATGTTACCACATTCTTGGATAATCCTTTCTTGTATTATAGTATTATGGGATACAGTAAAACAAAGTTGAACTTGTGAATTTCCACTATATTTCCACTATGTTTCGCTAACCCTGTAGCTTCGTCAGATGACAATGATTTAATAAAGGTGAAAATTAAAAATTGTGGTGCACCCCAGTTACTGTATCACATAATACTATAATTATGGATTTCCACCTAGTATCGGCTGAATCAATTAATTTCCTTTCTTGTAATTGTTCTAAATTTGCAACTGGTGTTTTAAAAATAGTGTTCTTTAAACGAGAAAAAACGAAGTAATCCATAACCATTAAACAAGGTGATCTAGGTGGGAATTCAATGTCTGATCGAAAACTGATCAATCTGTCGTCGAAAAAATTGCGTAAGTAGTTAATAGGTTCGGCGGCTGTATGGGCGGTTGCACCGTCCTGTTAAAAATATCCAAAACGTAGTTCGTCGTCAAGTAATTGCTCCACAAATGGATTCAAAATAACAATTCTTCTTCGGGAGACAGCTAACCAGACACCAATTTTTTCAGGGTGCAATGTGGACTCTACAAAAAAATGGGGATTTTCACTACTCCACATGCGTGTATTCTGAGAATTCACATAACCGGAGAGGTGTAACCAGGCTTCATCGGAAAAAAATGTCAGGTCTAATAAATCATTTCTTTCCAATAAATTTTGGGTAAACCATTGAAAGTAACTCCTGCGTCTTTCAAAATCTGCGGCTTGTATTTCTTAGAATACTTGCACTTTATAGGGAAATACATTTAGCTGCTTCTTAAGAATAGTCCTGCATGTTCCATAAGATTTTCCCACCTCTTGGACAGGCGTCTAATACAATTTGTTGGCGTATTTTGCATTATTTCATGAACGTTTGCAACAAGTTCTTCTGTTCTTACAGGTGGTCTTCCTGTTCCTTTTTTGTGTTGTATAGAACCTGTTTCCCTAAACACAGCCACGGTTCTTTTCAGGCAATGATAAAAATCCCCAGCAATAAAAGCAACGTTAGGAAAATGTTCGTTAAAATCGTCCATGCACAAACCCGGATTGTATTGCCACTCACCATTTACTCTAACCCCGTTTCGAAAATACGCTTCAACCATGAATGTTTTGTGCTGTTTCGTAAAGCCACCATGTGTGAATTGTTCAAGAAATTGGAAAAATTAGCGATGAATCAAATTACTTGTAACGACTGTCACAGATGACGGAATAACTGATTGATTGTTAATTCAGTTAGTTACTGACACCCAACAGATATTAAGCTCTACGGCTAAGCATTACGTCCTTAGATGCAAGGCCCTCTTTGATGCAAATAATTTTTGCTCGCACAGTATTTGCAAATAAATTAAAAATAACTCTTAAAATAACCTGCATATTGGTTAGCCTTTGGTTTTAAAGGGTTTTGTTGAAAACATTTTTTTTCAATTCCAGGTTTTAGAAGAAGAAGCTACAAGCAAAGAACCGATACCAGATGCGCAGTTACCAAGTGTTATTGAATTTATAATGGAATTTCCTGTTTACTTGCAAACGGTGGTGCAGTGCGCGAGAAAAACGGAGATCGCATTATGGCCGTATCTTTTCTCGGCGGCTGGAAAACCGAAAGATCTTTTCCAGGAATGCATGGGGAAGGGACACCTGGATACTGCGGCGTCTTACCTTATAATTTTACAGGTATGGACTATTAAATAATATTATGAAAACGTGTGGGTTATTAATAATGTTTATACACAACACTATCCAGGCGCGGCCCGTGGTTTTTTTTTACAGGATGTATTTATATAAAGAACGTGAAAATTCGCCAATCGAGGTCTGATTTGGGGATCTGGCCAAGGCACAAAATTTCTTATGAGCCAGTAAGGAAGGGAGCTACATTTATTGTGGTTTATTATACAGGGTGATTCACGGTGGATGGAACGTTAGACGTTTCTGACAAACCAGTAAAGGAATCGTTCTGAAAATTTGGTCGCGTACGTAAACGGACATGCTCTACCTATCTAAAATATTTTTAACAATACAGTGTTGCCGCTTCCACACAAAAATAATAGCTACTTCGATATTTTAAATGAAACACCCTATATATTATTAAATTTTTATATTCTACATAAAATTGTAATTATTTTTTAATAAAAGCATTATTAGTCTATGCTTAATGGTTTCCGAGATACTGTCTCTTAAAAAATGACATTTTTGAACTTTGACAGCTTCTAGCTTCTTAACTGTACGTCTGAGAGCAAAACGGCTTACATGTCCCTATCTTCGATTTTTATTATCTTTCCAAAAGTAACAACTTCCGGTCAAACCGGAAGTATTATATTTCCTACATCCGGTTTAACCGAAAATTGACACTTTTGGAAAAAATAATAAAAATCGAAGATAGGGACATGTAAGCCGTTTTGCTCTCAGACGTACAGTTAAAAAGCTAGAAGCTGTCAAAGTTCAAAAATGTTATTTTTTAAGAGACAATATCTCGGAAACCATTAAGCATAGACTAATAATGCTTTTATTAAAAAATAATTATAATTTTATGTAGAATTTAAAAATTTAATAATATATAGGGTGTTTCATTTAAAATATCGAAGTAGCTATTATTTTTGTGTGGAAGCGGCAACACTGTATTGTTAAAAATATTTTAGATAGGTAGAGCATGTCCGTTTATGTACGCGACCAAATTTTCAGAACGATTCCTTTACTGGTTCGTCAGAAACGTCTAACGTTCCATCCACCGTGAATCACCCTGTATAAAGAACGTGAAAATTCGCCAATCGAGGTCTGATTTGGGGATCTGGCCAAGGCACAAAATTTCTTATGAGCCAGTAAGGAAGGGAGCTACATTTATTGTGGTTTATTATACAGTGTGACCAGTAAAGTCCGCATCATATGGGATTTTTTTTTAATTTGTAGCTTTATTCGAAATTTGACTTTGGCATCCAGTTCTGCTTCGATCGAGATGAAAATTAAACAAAAAAATAGTAGTCACGTGATTCGCATTATCTGTCAAATTTTAATTTTTTCCAAAAAATAATTCAAAAGTAGTTATTTCTGAAAATATCGAAAATGTTATTAGAAAAAGTTTTTTTAAATGCATTTTCTAGCCCACAGGCAAAATTTTAGCTGCATAAGATAACTTTGATTTTTTATCCACCACTAAAATTTATTTTTCACTTAATGAACACTTTACTGATGACACTGTGTTCTTTTTTGTCTTAATATTAAGGTGTATTACTTTTAGACACAAACTAATACTTATTTTATGAAGTTAAGTACCTTATACAGGGTCAAAAACAAATAAACTTTGCATCACATGCGACCAAATTTTAATTGCCCAATTTTGATTTTGTAGAAAAACACACATTTAATATGGCGCTACTTTAAAGAAAATGTATCTGAAATAAAGCATTGTCAAAACTAAGAAGTTTTATGTAGGTTGCGTTGAGTCTTATTTTGCAAAAGTGGTGCAATTTACAAAATATGGGTTTGTTCAAAATTATCTTATGCAGCTAAAATTTTGCATGTAGGCTAGAAACTGCATTTAAAAAAACTTTTTTTAATAACTTTTTTCGATACTTTCAGAAATAACCCCACTTTTGAATTATTTTTTGGAAAAAATTAAAATTTGACAGATTATGCGAATCACGTGACTACTATTTTATGCTTAATTTTCATCTCGATCGAAGCAGAACTTGATGCCAAAGTCAAATTTCGAATAAAGTAATTAATAAAAAGAAATCCCATATGATGCGGACTTTACTGGTCACACTGTATATCTCTTTCTCTATTTTATCCGATTAATAGCCTGGCCATCATACAGTGACCGGCGAAGAGTTCGCAACATATGGGAAAAATTTTTATTAGCGGAATATTGAAAAATCTTTTTTGGGGGATTGGATGTGCATGTCCCATAACCTTAAAATCGATTTTGATATACGTCACGTGACCAATGGTATGGCGGGAAAGTTGAAAAACCAATATGAAATCATCATAAATCAGATAAGTTGATGACATATCGAAAAAATTCCAAGAATAAAAAGTGTTTAGAATTCCATTAGAACCTTAAATACAATGTTTGGGATATCTACTTAAAAAAATATAAAATCGAATATTTTTGTAAATATTTTTTTACCGAATTAAAAATTTCCATATTTTTCCTTTCTTAAAGCTTCATTAAAGTAAAACTGACATCTGGTGACCACAACTAGAAATATTCTTTTGTTTTTCTGACAATTTGGAGCAATAATTCAAAAAATTCGTTTACACTTGGATACCAGCTGTTGCAATAGTCTATTAATCCTAATAACCTTATCGATATTTTTTATATCATAATATTCTATTATGTTAAGAAATCCTTAAATTCATTAATCCAAAGCAAATTTTATTTATAACCGTAAAAAATTATTTAAATTTTTATTAATTTTTAGATTTTTTTAAAGATTTCTGCGAAACTCAAAATTATTTTTTACGGTTATAAATAAAATTTTCTTTGGATTAATGAATTTAAGGATTTCTTAACATAATAGAATATTTCGATATAAAAAATATCGATAAGGTTATTAGAAATAGACTATTGCAACAGCTGGTATCGAAGTGTAAACGAATTTTTTGAATTATTGCTCCAAATTGTCAGAAAAACAAAAGAATATTTCTAGTTGTGGTCACCAGATGTCAGTTTTACTTTAATGAAGCTTTAAGAAAGGAAAAATATGGAAATTTTTAATTCGGTAAAAAAATA
Organism: Polydrusus pterygomalis; assembly: GCA_963969555.1. Taxonomy (NCBI): domain Eukaryota; kingdom Metazoa; phylum Arthropoda; class Insecta; order Coleoptera; family Curculionidae; genus Polydrusus; species Polydrusus pterygomalis. The sequence goes on along the minus strand of OZ018375.1, from coordinate 34,706,008 downwards.
TTTACAAAAATATTCGATTTTATGTTTTTTTAAGTAGATATCCCAAACATTGTATTTAAGGTTCTAATGGAATTCTAAACACTTTATATTCTTGGAATTTTTTCGATATCTTATCAACTTATCTGATTTATGATGATTTCATATTGGTTTTTTCAACTTTCCCGCCATACCATTGGTCACGTGACGTATGTCAAAATCGATTTTAAGGTTATGGGACATGCACATCCAATCCCCCAAAAAAGATTTTTCAATATTCCGCTAATAAAAATTTTTCCCATATGTTGCGAACTCTTTGCCGGTCACTGTATATGAAAGTTTTCCGGCACACCGAAGCCTCAGGAAGTTTTTTCGGCGTCAGGGAGTTTTTGCACTGTTAGCCGTCAGGCATCAATATTTTCAATTATAAATTATTCACAGAAAAAATTAAGCGCTGGAGACAAAATAATAATTATGTATGAATAAATAGTTTGGTATGTAGGACCACGGCCCTGTGTCCCTACAGTACGAGCCGCCGCTGGCTGTATAATTTATGATAAATGCTTACACAAGAAAATTTTTATTTTTAGAATTTAGAAACATCACATGTTAGTCGTCAGTATGCTACTTTGTTGTTAAATACTGCCTTGGAACAATCAAAATGGGAGTTGGCAAAAGATCTTGTTCGCTTTCTTAGGGCGATTGGTAAGTTTATCATTGTTAGGTTTGGTGACTAAATAAAGTTTTACAATCTTAAGTTTTATGTTTACATTTTGAAATACTAGTGTTTATTAACTACTTTTACCAACTACCAATAAGTAAAGGAATACAAGTCATTCATTCATAAACTCACTATTTATAGAAGACATTCTAAAATCTGTTCAATGACTCGCTGATCGTTACGTCATAATCTCCATATTTGCGGTACGTCGTTAATTAATTCAGTCAGTTTTACGTCCCAGTTGTAAAGGTTATGATTTTTCGTAGGCTTGATCTACATGAAGACGGATGCATGTGAACACGTAAAATACAAGCGCGTGTTTTAAAATTTTTAATTATTATTTTTATACTGTTAATGAAGTCAATGAACACAAAAAAATACAATTTTTTAATAATAATAAATAAATCATCTCCGCAAGGATCATCATCAGATTCGTCCAATTTAATGATAAGGGGAATAGTATCTGAAGCATCGACAAATCTTTCCCGTTCCTACACATCATTTATAATTTTATTAGTGTGTTTTACATAGTTTTTTCCATTTTTCCACTCTTACATTTTCTATGGCTTCATTCCATATAAGTACCCAAAACTACGTCATTTATTACAGGATGCATAGAACTTATTTTTGCATTATAATAGGGCTTACATTCCTACCAAACCATTTCAATAGGATTAAAGTGGTAATGATATGGAGAAAGTCTTAAAACTCGATGTCCAATCCATGTTGCAATGCTAGTTTGTCCAACCTATTAAAATAAAATAAAAATAACTAAAAAATAAAATAAATAGCGCTTTCCAGATTACCTGTAACGTTTAGGTAGGACATGCTGCTTCACTATTTAGATCTGATCCTTCATTGTATTTGGAATTTTCAATTAGCCCAGAATGATAGGTGGCATTATTTATGATAATAAGCGACGGTTCTTCCAAGTTTGGTAACAATTTTTCTTCAAACCATTTCTCCAACTTTTTACTATTCATCGAAACATGATAATCACCAGATTTTAGGCCAGACTGGAATATCACACTTGTATTATTCACAAATCCATTTTCTTAACTAGCATGTAGAATAATATACCGTACGCCTTCTGACGATTTTTTTAACTGTATGAAGAATATCATAATCTTGCAAACTTCGCCTAAAAGCCCCATTACTGTATATCCATGTTTCATCCAGAAAAACAGATCTTTGGACTATATGGGGTTACTCTATTAAAAAACGCCTGTATGATACAGTACATTTACGCTATTTAAATTTTAATTTTTTTGAACAGTCCGCTAAGGAACCAGTGGATATTCCACCATCAATGTTAAGGTTTAGTTGTATTAAGCGAATGGTAACGTGTTCACCTGCTCTATACATCCCATAGATACGCTCTCTTATGGTATGTTCATGAATTTCGTGAAGTTGTCGACCACCAGATGACAAAATAGCTACATTATGTGATTCTTAAAATCTAGATTCTTCTCTATCCCCTATACCTTAATTGTTGAACACGAAACTCCCAAAGCATCAGAAATTCTCTAAAACAGATGAGAATTAACAACATTATCATATATCTTTCATGTTTATTATTTATGTTTTCACAATTCCTGCTTTATTATATTTACTTACCCCATAAACGGCTTTAAATGGTAAAATAGTCTTTCTGGCATCACTTTCTCTTTAAAAATAATAAAAATACCGTGACATTTTTGAAATATTGTTAATTAAAAATGTCACGGTCAAAATTGACAATAAAACTTTTCTGGCTGGTAAAATTAAACAACATTCATTATTGACGCAAATTTACTATCTCACCTAGTTCACGAATATTAGAAAGATAAGCACTAGTCGTGACGTAACGGTCAGCACTCATTGAACATACTTGACTTATGACATGCCTATGAACACTTATTGGTAAAATGAAAATTCTGGTACCAGATCAGTTACGTTACAGAACTGGTACTGTCTTACAATATTGTTTTATTATACACTCAAAAGCGTTTAAATTTCATCACTATTTTTACAATAACCTAACATTTCTTCGATAGAGTCATTGTATTTTTGGTTGCCTGCTCTAACTAGAAGGCGTTTGTATCGATATTTAAACATTTAAACTTTTATTACATTTTAGATCCTAATGATGTCGAGTCCCCACGGAATTCATTTATCCTGCCGAGTAAGTTAGGTAACAAACAAACACCACCGGTAAGCCCTAACGCAGAAGACATCTCCCTTATTTTGGGGAACGTTCAAGGTCCGAGGGTCCGTTCCTATAGTACAACAGTATCGCCGAAAGTAGTGGAAAAATCGGGGAACGTCGAAAAAATGAACATCCTTCCTGAATCTCCGCAGTCGAATCGCAAAAAATCCGTTCCGAATGCTATTTTGAACTCTAAAAGTGACTCACGGTAAGTAGGGTACTCACAGTTACAGCATACGTAATTACGCCTGTCACAATCAGGGCCTTAGAGAAACATTGTGATTCGAATAAAAGTATCATTGATACCATGTCAAATTTCTCTTGAAAAATATGACAGAAACACATTTTACTCCAAGCACAGTTTACGCAACACAACCTTACGTAACAAACCTCTCCGATAATAAATATTACACATAGCCTTCTCGATTTTAAAGAAGTAATTTGAAGATAGGTTAGTTTTGCTTGTCAAATCTCCATGAACTGTGGCTCATAACTTTACGAAATCACCTGGATTTATTCGATGTTGGTTTTGCATTTGCACGGATTTTCTTTTATGCATATTAAATAATAAATGCATCTCCGTTGTCGTTTTCAAGTTTTATAGTGAAAATGCCATAATATTGTTGTTGTGTTCCTGGATGCAAGTCCAATAATTCAAATATTTATGTTTTAACTTTCAAAAAACAAGTAAATACTTATATAAACTACAGAAAAGTAGGCAGGTATTCTATGAAATCGTGTGGATGTCCGTAAATACATCGTTTATATGGGTGAAGAGGCCTTAAAGAAAAGTTTTTAAACCGTGATTGATTGAATGTGTGACTCATCAGACTAATGACTCTATGATCTTCGCATTTTCTTGCATAGGGTCTTCTTAGGAAAGGGGATAAAAGCAGAGCACAACCATTGTTTAGGGTAGTGACCAGTATCATATATAATATTGAACACTTTATGAAGTGCTGTGATGCCTCTTTTATCCAGAATTCAATATTTTTGAAGGGATTTCGTCTGGGCCAACCGCCTTGTTATTTTTTGAATTACGTATGACATCGTTAGTTATCGATGGTCCAGTTAAATAGTTATTAATTCCAATTAAGGGTCTGTCATCGTCAAAATATCGTCTATATATTTTTCCCAAACATAGCTTTTTTCTTTGCTATCAAGAACTATCTGGTTGTTCTCATTGACTGTTATACCGGGTGGTCCACTGCCGGACTGGCCATGGGAAATCCCATGTAAATTTTACTACCCTCAAATATTGGTTTCCCCATTAAGTACATACATCAAAATTGTATAGGACTTTATTGAAGGTTCTTGTATGACGGACTCTTACACTAAATTTTATTATTTTCTAATGTGGCAATTAAAAGTTATTTAGAAAAACCATTCGTAAAATAACGCACATATTTATAAATAACAGTTTTAATGTGACTGCACAGGAAAAAGTTATTTGGTGAAAGATCAGGAGACCTAGCTAGTCAATTCATGGTGTAATTTATGCCTATATTGTTCTAATTTACGATGGCAATGCCGAATTTGTTAAATTCGATTATAGTGAAAAAGCCCATCACTTACGTTAATTAGCTTTGCTTTTAGCATGAGCAAGCTTTGGTTATTTCGTGATATGCCTGGTCATTATTTTGCTTGATACAACTCATCAATAATATTCGCCCTTTAATCTTTATTATATTTTATCTATCACTGAAAGCTTTATCTGTTCACAATTTTTTGTTACATAGAATTAAAGAAGTTATAACTATTAAGAGGTTAATTAAGAGGTTTTTAAAGAACACGTAGTTGCCATTTACGGCTAAATTCTTCCCTTTCATGTTTTTATCTACTACCATTTAATAATAGGTGCATAATACTTCTGATAATAAGAGCATTATGCTATCCATAATACAACAAGTGTAATTATCATAAAACAACAAGTGTAATTATTATATTTCCCATATGAACTCTACTTTTTTTCTGATAATAAGAGCATTATGCAACAAATACAAGTGTAATTATCATAAAACAACAAGTGTAATTATTATAATTCCCATATGAACTCAACTTTTTTTCAGGCACTGTATAAATGGATGGTTTTAGATAAAGTATAGTATTTGACTCGCGTCTAATGAACCATAATACACTCGGATGATTTACAACACTCGCCTTTGGCTCGTGCCGTAAACTTCATCCTCGTTTTATTATGGCCTACATTATACGCTCGTTAAATAATATACTATTATTTCTATTTAACTTCTTTATCTACAGCCAGTTAACCAGTTAGTCGCATAATAATTGTGATAGTAACAGCAGTATGCTATGCATAATAGAAACAGGACAATTATTATAACTTAAACACCTAGTATAATTATTATGAGTTCGCTATATTTTCGTAACCAAAGTCGCCATAGCGAATCGTGATTTGTATATTTGTCGCAGACTCCCGGACTAATGTCATTGCGTTGGCATTGCCGTTACTATGGAAATGAGATAAGTCAAATACGACGACGCGGGCCGACCTCCGGCCGTTTCAGGTCAATATCGAATGAGACAACCTAAATTGAAATTATTAATATTTGCAATGTCAAAAGAAGACCAACATGGAGTATTTCGCCTTCGGTTTCTAAAGTTATACAGGGTGATCCACGACGAGTGGAGAGCGGCTGTATCTCCAAAACCATACATGCTACGACTTTTCGGTAAAAAATTTAATATGAAATATGTATTACCAAAAAAATGCTGGAAATAATCATTAGGTTCCTACTGCTATCGCTAGGGGCGTAGTCGCTATGCTATAAACAAAGTCCTTAATTTCTACTAATAACAGCAATACAATGTAGGTCAAAAATGAAATTTTTATAATCTTAGTAATATCCTCTATAAATTATGTAATAAGATTTTTTTGTAGGTGGTAACGGTGTGAAGAAGGTTAACAATTAAAAATATTTAAAAAACTGTAACTTTAGTTTGCGTTAACCGAATTTAACAAACTATGTCTTATTTTAAAGGTTTTTGTCGTTCTTTTTACTAACTAGTTAGCTATAGTATAGTTAAAATAATTGAATGGTTGCATTTACGTTTTTTAAGAAATGGAAGCTAGAAATATATTCTTTTATAAGTGTCCTCTATTATTAACGGCACGAATTAATTTTAATATTATTTATATAAACGTTCAATCAGAGTGATGCGTCCTTTAACATAAGTCATAGTTTGTTAAATTCGGTTAACGCAAACCAAGTTACAACCTTTTAAGTGTTTTTTAATGTTTAACCTTCTTCACACCGTTACCATGGTAACTACAAAAAAATTGTTATTACATAATTTATCGAGGATATTACTAAGATTATAAAAACTTAATTTCTGATTTGCATTGTATTAAAGTTATTAGTAGAAATTAAGGAGATTGTATTATAGCATAGCGACTACGCCCCTAGCGGTAGAATTAGGAACATTAAAATTATTTCCAGCATTTTTTAACACGCTTTTATTAGCTTCACCTGTATGTTTGTTTGCATGTAAATTTTGTTACAAGAACCGCTGACAATACAATAATCTACTTATCTAGCTCAATCTACTCTAAAAAAAAATTTCTTAACAATAACTCAAACTAAAAAATTAAAAATAAATATAGTTTAAAAAAACTAAAAAACACGCTTTAATAATTAATCAAACTAAAAAGCGGAAAATAAATATAGTTTAAAATAACTCTTGACATTCTTAATATAGGCAGAAAATAATAATGAACGATAAACATTAGTATTATTGTGAAAAAAGCGTGGGGCGCTTTGTGCTATATTTTTCGTATATCGAGCACCCCACGCTTTTTTCTTTCACAATAATACTAATGTTTATCGTTCATTATTATTTTCTGCCTATATTAAGAATGTCAAGAGTTATTTTAAACTATATTTATTTTTCGCTTTTTAGTTTGATTAATTATTAAGGCGTGTTTTTCAGTTTTTTTAAACTATATCTATTTTGATTTTTTACCCCAAAGTCGTAGCATGTATGGTTTTGGAGATACAGCAGCTCCCCACCCATCGTGGATCATCCTGTATAAACCTTTCAAACGAAAGTTTTGGACGAAATGGGTTAGTTGGGATCTCTAAATTTTAGTTTGATCATAAATAAGAGAAAATGTACGTAATTTATATTCGTATTTTCAATTTTAAACATGGTCTGCAATTTTCGTACCGGTATTAATTTCGGAAAATTTACGTTTTTTTAAGGGCATGCCTTGAAATCACTTAAAACGTTGGCAAATATAAAAAAAAATATTAAGCAAGAAATGGTCTTTTCTTAGGCTCCTTTTATACTGGGATTCTGAATCTCGGCTTTACATTTAACGTAGCTCTTAAGCAAAGCGTTTAGACGAGCGTCTTTTCGGAAACAGAATCGCGATTCTAAATTTCGGAATCGCACTAATTTCAGCCGCCCGACTACGGGATTCGAATCGGCGACAGGTCTAGCATTGGTTTACATGTAAGCATTTTCACTGCGATTCTCGTTCAGTAGCCTCTTGCTAGCTCCGTATTAAGGGTCGTTTCTGTTAGGTTTACGAATAAAGAATGTTTTAAAAACTTTTCGACACTGACAAGTTCATATCGTCAATACAGGCACGTCCAAGCTTATGGGATACTTCGGCAGAAGGGTATTAAAATAAAACAATAAAACAGGCACACTGGGTGGAAGTGGCTGAAGTGGAAATTTTGTCTTTTAAGATATTGTTTGTGTAGCTCGTCAAAAGACCGAATTGACATTCTGAAACAGTTAAAAAATTTCTCAGAGTGTTCTCTTAAATTTTTATACAGTAAAACGTATTCTCTTGCTGTATTACGTTCGCTGATTATTGGATGAACCCACATTCTACGTTTCCTAAGTTCTTCATTTTTTTACACACCATCTGATAATAATATAGCAACAGTGCTTCTTCTACTGCATTCATTTAACACTGAACAGAAGCGTGCGGCCCTGGAATTAATAGCCTCTCCACAAAATTGCCAAAACCGCGCAAGATTAGAAAAGTATGCATTCCGAATCTCGTTAGAATTCACGTGAGATTCTGAATCCCAGATACTGAATCTCGCATTCAGAATCCCAGTATAAAAGGAGCTTTAGTCACAATTTAAAGAGTTTTTATGGTTTAGGCTCCTTTTATACTGGGATTCTGTATGCGAGATACAGTATCTCGCATACCGAATTTCGGAATGCATACTTTTCTTTATCTTGTGTTATTCCGAAGTTTAGAATCGCGATTGTGTATCCGAGAAAGCGCCCGTCTAAACGCTTGGCTTAAGCGGTACGGTAAATGTGAAGCCGAGATTCCGGAATCCGAGATACAGAATCCCAATATAAAAGGAGCCTTAGTGCTTTTTAAGTGGTGATGGTTGTAGATAAAGCATAATATTTTACTCGCGTATGAATCATAATACACTCTGATGCTTTTACACTCGCCGCAAGCGGCTTGTATTTTCATTATTCTCGTTTATAATAGCTAATTATTCAACCCAATAAAACTAATCAGTTTATTGTAGCATTTTAAAACGATTTTTAATTGGCTATATTATATTTTCTAGTATTAGAACACGTTTTAGTAGTCTCAGACCATTTTCAGCCCACTGGTGGAACACATTCAAATTGTGAGTAAACAACTAATGTTTAAAAATGGATACGCTTTAGTTGTTGGGCAAAAGATTATAGGTCATATACAGGGTATCCTAGAAGGTATGGTCAATAATTTGGGATTGAGTAGATTGGTTAAAAATAAAGTAAGAACTTCATATAAAATTGTGTCCACTTACTACGAAGCTACAGCCCTCTGAAGATTTTTTTCTAAATATTTTCGAAACCTTTGTAGATACAAATTTTATATTTAGATATTTTGGTAAACTTTGTACGCTGAATAGAACTGTGGTCTTAAAAATGTCGATATTTATGAAATGTGGCCAAAAAATAGGGGATTGTGGGGTAAAAATACGTATAACTTTTTTTACTCTAATATACTTTTTCATGTCAAATTAGAAAAAACTGAAATATTTTACGAAAAAAAGGTACTATTGGTAAGACATGATTGGATGCGCCATTTTCTAGATAAATTTATTGATCATACCTTTTAGGACACCCTGTAAGTCGATCGTATACAAAGATGTAAAGTCTCAGTGTAGTTGTTTTAGTGTGCAACATATGGGCATTCTTTTTATTACCGATTTCTCAAAAAATTTTATTCTTGATAAAAGTTGGTGCATGTTCGATAATCATACCAGGTGCACTAGGAATGGTTGCAAGTCAAACGGCGTACAGGTTAGGCCAAAAAATATAAAACTTGTACAAAAATAAAGTACCCCTATTTCAGAAAATTCAGCAAAATGTTATTAAGAAAAGTTGTTTAGAATTAAAAGTTATGCATAGATTTAAAAACGTGACCTCCTAAAATAAAAAAATATATTTTCTTAAAAAAGATTAATAATTTCCCAATTTTTTTTTTATATTCACCGTAAAAATCTTCATAAATTAATCAAAAACAAATCAATTTCACATATCTTTGTTCAAACTCAAGCATATTTGTAAAATTTACTTGAATTTTTAATTTATTAAGGAATCACAAACTTCATGGTTGTTGCAACTTTAAAATATCCTAAAAATTCTTTTTACCAAGATAAAACATTAGTAATAATAATATGCTAATTAAAAAACTCTCGTTTAAAGTGCAAAATTTTTATTTTAAATGTTTTAAAAAAACTGTACAAATTAGGCGACAACATGAAATCCCACTTAAATAACATTTAAAATAAAAATGTTTGCACTTTGAATGATAGTTTTTTAATTAGCATATTATCATTACTAATGTTTTATCTTGTTAAGAAGAATTTTTAGGATATTTTAAAGTTGTGTTTAATATCGTTGCAACAAACATGAAGTTTGTGATTCCTTAATAAATTAAAAATGCAAGTAAATTTTACAAATATGCTTGAATTTGAACAAAGATATGTGAAATTGATTTGATTTTGATTAATTTATGAAGATCTTTATGGTGAATATAAAATTTTTTTTGGGAAATTATTAATGTTTTTTAAGAAAATGTAGTTTTTTATTTTAGGTCAGGTTTTTGAATCTATGCATGAGTTTTAATTCTAAATAACTTTTCTTAATAACATTTTACTGACTTTTCTGAAATAGGGGTACTTTATTCTTGTACAAGTTTTATATTTCTTGTCCTACCCTGTACGCCGTTTGAATTGCAACTATTCCAAGTGCACCTAATATGATTATCGAACATGCACCAACTTTTATCAAGAATAAAATTTTCTGAGAAATCGGTAATAAAAAAAAATGCCCATATGTTGCACACTTAAACAACCACACTGTATACTGCGAACATGGGAAGAGCTATAGTAACTACCTACCCTAAATGTTAGGGTAAATAGCATTTGACATATTACTATATCTACAAAAGCACCTTAATCATACCGGGTGGTGCACCGCCAGACTGGCCATGGGATATCCCATGTAAATTTTTCTACCCTTAAATATTGGCACCCCTATTTATTTACATCAAAATTGTATTAGACTTTTTTGAAGGTCCTTGTATGATGGACTCTCACACCAAATTTTATTATTTTCTAATAAGCCAATTAAAAGTTATTTAGAAAAACTATTCGTAAAATTCTTAAAAAATAAATACGGCTATGATACATACCTCAATGAAACCACCAGTAATGATTGAGGTAATGTGAAATGTTACTAGACGTTTAATTTTTTATTAGTTTTAATATGTTTTACAGTATTTACGAAAAAATAATTATTCCTTTCCGTGCATTGTGCGCAGGACAACCGTCCATTGAAAAGCAAATATCTTCAATCTCAGGAGTAACTTCTTTTGGTTGGTTGGTTGGTTGATTGGTTGGTTGGTTAAATGCGGGGGTCGGGTTCAACATGTGACCCAAGCTTCTTACAGTACAGCCTTCTAGCTTATTGTGCGCCCCAGTCTTGTTAGAAAAGGTTTGTTCCTTCTACGAGGTCCAGTAGTTTTCTTCCAAGTTTGTCGTGCGGGAGGTTATCGGCGCATTGAATGTTTCCGAAGATTTTGAATCTTGCACGGTTTAGCGCTTCGCAGCTGTATATGAGAGGCGGTTTCGTCCTCTTCACCGCAAAGTCTACATTCAATGGATCCATTATAGACTCTCATTCGTTGAAGGTGTTTTCTTAAGTGACAATGGCCTGTTAGTAGGCCGGTCACTTGTTTTAAATGGGTGCGCGTCAAGAGCAGCATTCCAGCTGATAGTTTCTTCGAGGGCCTATCGATAAAGGCCCGTGCGTGTGCGTGTGCCTGGCCAGGTGTGCCGTTCCATCTAGATAGATGTTGTTTTTGCGCCCATCTGTCTAATGTTGTTTCGGTTGCCTTTTTTGATATTCCAAGGGCGGGTTCTGGGCCCCTGAAATTTTGAGCAGCGGACCAGCGGTTCTTGCCAGTTCATCTGCTTTTTCGTTGCTTTTTATCCCTGAATGACAAGGAACCCATAGGAATTCAACCTTGTTGTTTTTGACTGCCAGGTCTTTTAGGTCGTTAAGGCACTCTATTGTGATTGTTTTATGTAAATCGGAAGGAGTTCAGAGCCTTCAGGGCAGCTTGGCTGTCTGATAGGATATGTATCTTTGGTCGTGGTAGCCCTTTTCAAGATTCTTTTGTACGCATGCTTGTATCGCATGAACTTCAGCTTGGTATACTGTGGCGTAGTTTCCCAGGGGGATGCTGATTTCCATTCTGGGTCTTTCCCCAAATATACCTGCGCCTACTCCGTTGGCCGTTTCGATCCATTAGTGTACCAAAACTTCTTTTAATGCAGGGCCAATTTGAGTTTAAAAAAATTTATTTTTCCAAATTTTATTCCAAAAAAAAGGTCCAATATGTCCGTCCAATTATGCCCGTCCAAACATTGTTTAATAATGTGAAGGTGCATTCGTCGGTAAAACAAACATTGCTTAAGAATTATCTTTTCTTATTTACCCTTTCCATAACTTTAAAACAAAAGTTTGCTCTTCGTATTTGACCACCTCCCCTCAATTACTGATTTTTTAATATTTATACTTATGTAATTTGCGCAGTACTGTAGAGTGATGCTTTTCTACAGTTCTGCCAAGAAGCCCGGTGACAATTCCATTATTTTCTTCTACATGGAGTAAAAGTTTTAAATCTGCCTTATTTTTTAGTGCTCTTCCATCGAGTACTTCATTATTTTGCTCTAAGCAGTTGCGTTTATTAATGATTACAGTGCCTTTATTCTCAAAATTATCAACAATATTCAGGACTGTTGTTTTGCTTGGAACTGATCTGTCAAGAAACATCGCAGAGAACATTTCGTATACTTACGCTCCTAGAACTATTTTCCACGTAATACCACTTAATCATTATTATTTTTTTCTTGAATACTGTAAAACATATTAAAACTAATAAAAATAAAATGTCTAGCAAAGTATTTTTCACCCTAAATGATATCGACTTATTGACTTCAATAAAACTACCAGTTTAATCCCATTGTTATTATACACAATCAACAAGCAAATACACTACAGGGTAGGACTTTAGAACTTGAACACTTCCTAAGAAACACAAAGACTGAAAGATGTTATCGCAAGCACAAGATAGTTAAATATTATCTGCTATAATTACAAATTATAATCCGACCCTGACCGACAGTTTATTTGCATTTTTATGGCCGAGCTCTTGCAAAACGTCCCAGATAGTTAAACGGAGTCAACCATTTATTGTGAAAAATACTTTACCATCTTTTGATATTATCATAATAATATTACAAGTGGTTTCATTGAGGTATGTATCATATCCGTATTTAATTTTTAAGAATTTAACGAAAAAATTAAATAACTTAATTTTCTTATTAGAAAATAATAAAAATTGGTGGCCAAGTCCGTCAATACGGTGAATACGGTACTGACGTTTAGAGCTTTCCTATATTCGCAATACTTTACACCTAGCTGTTATCGTATCTATAATATCCCTATATCAGTTATTGTTGCTTTAAGTTCTGTCGTCTGCCTTTTCTGATGTAGTTTAAAATCGTCAGTGACTCACTGATTCATCAATGCCCAGCCTAAACCCCTAATCCCAGAATCATGAAATTTCGAGGATGTCGTCTCCATATAACGTAAGCATCCACTACGAAGGAATTTTTCGAAAATCAACCCCTTAGGGGGTAAAAACGAAGGTTCAAATGGTTATAGAAATTTCTGTATCTCGAAAACTAAAACTGACGGAGATCTAAAAATTGGTATATAAGTTATTTTAATAAAATATACATGTTTTCATTCATTTTTTCAAAATTCGCTTAAGGTTGAAAAAAAGGGGTTCCCTCCTATAACTGTCTATAATTTTAAGCTATATTGCTGAAAATTGATACCATGCTTAATCTGTTTAAATAAGCAAGTACGTATTTACACGTTTCGGGAAATTTTGCCCGTAGGGGATAGAAATGGAGGGGTTAAGGTTCCAAAGCAACCGCTAGAAAAAATATAGAAGTAGAAAATTTTAGACAAATTATTCGCTTGGAACAAAAAATATTGAATCATTGGAAGAAATAACTTTTGTCCGAGTTTCTTGAAACTCAGAAAAATACTCTATACACTAGAAATTAAACACTTGTTGAAAATAAAAGTTTAAATTGGAGAAAATATTTGTGACGGACTCTTTGGACGTATTGCAAAATTTTAATAAGTTATGCTCGGCCCTACTCTCGGGTTCGGGTCGGGTCGGGCCACTTAATCAATAAAGGTTCGGGTCGTCGGGCCCTAATAAATGTTTTAGGGCCGACCGGGCTTTTCGGGTCGACCGGGCTTTTCGGGCCGGCTGGGTTTTTACATTTTATACGTTGTTAATACGCAACAGCTGATAGGCCGAAGACAATACATCCTAGATTCTGATAGGTTAGGCTTCATGTTTTATGTTATGGTATGTCACTGTATCAGTTAAACAATAGATAAAACGTCACTTGAAAAACTTGTAACGTTTAGTCTATTGTTTAAATATCGAGGTTAATATATGTTCAATTACCTTTCCAGCCAGCTGGGTTTTTTGGGCCGACCGGATGTTTCGGACGACAGAGCTTTTCGGGCCGGCCGGGCTTTTTTCCTCTTAGTAAATAATTTCGTCGGGCAGCGCGTGTCAATGTCTTGGTTGCCAGGCCGTGCCCGTGCAGGGCTCTAAAGTCTACGGAAAGATTATGTGAGCTTTATTAACGACCTGTATTGAAATACATATATTTTGTGATAATGATGATCAATCTATATTTTTGATATTATTTTATGAACAAAGCTAGATAAGTGACATTTTTATCAAGAAAGAAATAATTCAGTTTTAAAAATAATATAGGTAGGTACCTATTAAAGGTTTCATTGGATAGTATATATGTATGATACCCGCTGCTTTTGTTTCTGTACCCGCTAGTTAATAAATTATAGATTCCTAAGTAAATACAAATATTTTAATATCATAATTTTAGAAACTGAAAAATTCCCTATAAATAAAATAAATGGTTTTTAATATTTCACTGTAAAATTTAGAACCTATAGTACGCCAGTTGTGTTTCGACGGGTATGCTAAAAAAACGCCATGCAATCAAATTATTTGTAAAACAACATACCCGCCTTATTTTTACACTATAAACTAGTTTTTTGGGCTATATGTTCACCCTCACTTTTCAAACAGTTTTCCCTGAACGTTTTTAATGGTGGCGGAAAGTGATTTTTGTTTTATTGTATGTGGGCTTTTGCTTGCTCTATTACTTTATATTTACTTACTTGTTCATGTCCTAGGTAGCAAGAAACATTTATATTAAGCATAAAATTATTATAATCAATCTCCAACAATCGAGTTGTTACTTTTCAGCAAACGTAATATAAGAAAGAGGATCTCTAGTGACAGGTTTAAAAGCCCTGTTGGTGGGCCAGTTAATAAAATTTTTGCTCTCATTTTTTGACTGCAGCTTCAGTCATCTTCCAGATCATTGTTGTTTGCGTACACATAGCCCATCGCTTACCAGTGTTGATACGACGTAATAGCAATAGGAGCAGCATCGAAATTCACAGAACCCGAGCCGGTAATAAGTATATCCCCAGCCAAGACATCACTCAACTGATAAGTGGAGGAGGCACTGGTTGAGCTTACCACACTCAAAGGCATTCATAAACACCATATAAATCAACCGCTAACTTACAAACTGCTGGAGCTCAGTAAGGTCGCACCTTAAATCCCTAGTAGGATTTTATACCGACCACTGCAGATTGCGACACCATATGTACAAAATTGGATTAGCGCAAAGTGAAGAATGCCGGCTCTGCATGAAAGATGCAGGAACAACGGAACACGAATTGTGCGTCTGCCCCGCCGCAGCAAGATTAGATTCACCCTAATCGGCAAAGTGACACTGCTGTTGGAAGACATAAAGAATGCCTCCCCCAATACAATAATTAGTTTCATTAAGAAGCTAGATCTATTGGGAGAAATACAAATGTGGTATAACCCACTCACTCTCAACCTAACCCAATACTAACAGTTAATTACAGAATTTTTATTTAGTTAACACAACCCATATATATTTTAGGACCTCTCCAAATAACACCGCAGAAGAGTTTTTCATCGACGTTATACTACAAAAGCACGCCAGACGGTTACTCTCGAGTCGACAGCTGACAGATCTAGGCTACTTTGCGGCCCACCTCGATTTTCACCTGGTGGCCTGGTTGGGTAAGGAACGGGTTAGGGCGGCGAGGGTCGACGATTTTGTCAAAGCCCTGAAACAGCTTCACGAGGAGTTTAATTGGCCCTACCCGACGCCTTCGACTTTGTCGCCTCGAGAAAGCTTTTCCAGTAAGTATATTACATTTTTTAACCCCTTTTCCACGAGCTAACCTATTAAATAATATTTTACAGAACCCCAATCACCATTGGAAAGTCCCACATCGAACGTTTTAGAGGACCAACTCCAATCGCTTAAAGTAGATGTGTTCACTTACCCCACCACCTCCAGTAGAGTAGGAGACAGCGGATATATGAGTTTCCAAGGTTTACCGGGTCGCGGTTTGGTCACTCCGGTCAATACAATGGAACAGTCTAGTCAGATCGCGGATGAAATTGATTTGGAAGTGGAACCTACCAGTCCTACTCCCCAGACTGGTAGGAGCAAGAATTTGAGTCCAAGAGACAAGATGTCGTACTTTAGCGGGGAGAATGGGGAAGGTTTCAGTGCCAATTTAAATTTAGGTAAGTGTTGTTTAAATTTTCAAAGAATAAGAGACGACATTTTTATTTCGGTTGATTTTAAGGGAAAAATTTGGAGGATTATCGAGCAACCATATTGGCAGCCTAATCGCTTGTGATCGATTTGTTAAAGGTTTGCCCAGTTAGCGGGCGATGTCAATCAAAGTGCAAGCGACATTTCGGTTGCCGAGCGATTATTTAATTCAGTAGACAGATGGTGAATCGGGTTGCGATTGAAAGCAATTTTAACAGTTTGCGAGACGGCTGCTGTGTGAATGGACGTTGTCAACCGGGTCGCTTACCCTCCTTAATATTTTTAGCCTGTGTGTACTTGACTGTTTGTAGTGCAAGGTGCAAGTCAGTAGGTTCCTCGTTATGTTTTAATACTTTTGGTAGTTTTATTTTTGTACATGTCAAATGGAGAATTCCCACAACGAAGATGAAAAAAATAACGCAAATGTACTAATAAGTTTAGGAAACCATATTTTTTAATTAGAAACGAACTTTGACTTTTTTTAAATAAAAACTGATTGCAGGGCGATGCATTGGTTGACAACCAAAGTGCTTGAAAGTCGTAGTCGTAGTAATGAATGGCCAATTGGCCTGAGCAACCAGATTACCAGATTATTTTGAAGAATTTTGATCGCATTTTAATCGCCTTTAGGAATATTTGAATTATTGGGATATATTTTAATTCGGTTAGAATTTAGGTTGTCCTTCTTGCTAGGCCAGAGTGAGTTGACCCAGTCATAAGTTGCTTACTTCCTCAAGACCAGTGGCGTGCAATGCTAGCTACAGTAGGGTAATAATAAAATAAATCACTTACTATGATCCACCAAATATGCTCTCGTTCGGAAATGTGGGTATGACAGTTAATAATAATTGTTTTGACGTTGCACTTAAAACTAAAATGTGTATTTTAAAAACATTGAGTTCTCAAAGCTAGTAACAAACACAAACACGAAACACACATTTTATTAGATTGGGAATATACTAGTATTTTATACGGGATAGCAGATTAACAAATTAATAATAGTATTTTTTAAATATTTCACTTATTTAATGTTACCGAAATCTCAACAATCAAAATAATGCTGTACACCACGACGTTATAATCAAATCAAGACTGATTTTTAAAGAACCCACATCTAAAATATCAAACTTAGTCCATTATACATTCAAGAGTTCCGAGTTCCAAAACCTTTTTAGGGATAGTTTTAAAATATGTAGTTCGGTAATTTTTCTAGGATAGGCAATGCTTTTATGCTTTTATTGTATGCACGCCACAGCTCAAGACTATTGAAGAATGGTTCGCCCAAGGCATTAAACCTTCTTCTTGCTAGGCCAGAGTGAGTCGACTCAGTTGTAAGTTGCTTACTTCCCCAAGATTATTGAAGAATGATTCGTCCAAGGCATTAAACCTTTTTGCTAGGACAGAGTGAGTCGACCCAGTCGTAGTTGCTTCCTTCCTCAAGATTATTGAAGCATGGTTCGTCAAGGCATTAAACCTTCTTGCTAGGCAAGAGTGAGTCGACCCAGTCGTAGTTGCTTACTTCCTCAAGATTATTGAAGCATGGTTCGTCAAGGCATTAAACCTTCTTGCTAGGCAAGAGTGAGTCGACCCAGTCGTAGTTGCTTACTTCCTCAAGATTATTGAAGCATGGTTCGTCAAGGTATCAAACCTTCTTGCTAGGCAAGAGTGTGTCGATCTAGTTGTAAGTTGCTTACTTCCTCCAGATTATTGAAGAATGGTTCACCTTAGGCATTAAACTTTCTTCTTGCTAGGCCAGGACATTTGCACAAGAAATCTTGAACACTTCCTCATCTCTGCAACGTTTGCACAATTCGTTAGCTGGTATTATCATACATTCGGCGTGTCTACCAAAAAGGCATTGTCTGACAACTATAACAGTGATATTTCTTAGGTCTTTCCGATTCTGTTGTTATAACGCTGCGGTTTTCCTGTTATCAAATAGGGACCACAATTGCTTTGAGATGCTACAGGTTGTTAGCTTTGTCCATCTTCTCGATGCAAGTTGTTTGGCTTTGCGATCTATATCCTCCTTGACCGATTCCAGAGATCTGTCTAGCCACAGTATTATTTGCTAGATCGACAGATATGTTTGCGCCTTCTTTCACTTCTTGTCTATAATTTTTACTTCTAATTGGAAGATCTACATATATACTGGGCTACGCGCGAAAACTAGGCTACCGATCATAATCGCTTTAATAAAGCACGACCGACTATATAAATAAATGAAACTTGCTCTTATATTTTTATATATTATCAAAAAACTAAATGAAGAGCAGACTTTGAACAGGTTCGTAATGAGCTGTCAAAATTTGATGCGTTATG
Organism: Polydrusus pterygomalis; assembly: GCA_963969555.1. Lineage (NCBI taxonomy): Eukaryota > Metazoa > Arthropoda > Insecta > Coleoptera > Curculionidae > Polydrusus > Polydrusus pterygomalis. The sequence continues at coordinate 34,687,506 of OZ018375.1, read as the reverse complement.
ATTGGCATAATTGAAATTCTTATCACATCACACGTTAAATCAAAGAAATAACACATTAAACTTTTTTAGGTTTACAAACTACTGCTTTACAAACTAATACAGCGATAGATGAGTCAGTGATGAGTACAGTAAGCTCGGTTTGGGGTGGCGACGACCGTGACTTGGTCAACAGCCCGAGCACCGAAAACTGGGAAGTTCCGTCCACTCAGATCTTAGAACAATTATCGAACACCGACAGTCGGGGTTCACATAGATCTGAAATACAGTTAAGGTACCGGCATAAAAACATAATTACCGGTGATAGGTGGATGCAGTGGCGGCTCGTGCCATTTTAGTGAAGTAGGGCCAGGTAAACCCTTAGCGCCGCAGGCAAAAAATTTTTGGGTGCCACGCCCTTTTTTGTTAATAGTTCTTGCTTTTGAAGTAAGAAAAATAAGCAAAAAGGCACCTAATTTAATTTATGAATTTACAATCATATCTTGAATATAACTAAACACGATAACAAGTTGAAACACACAAGCAATGTCAGTGGTTTCATCTGCGATAACAGCGATAAACGGAGAGTCCTTTATTTCTTTTATGACTTTATCATGATACACATCTAACATACAGTCCAGAAGTTCATTTTGTATGGTTTTTGATATTCCTTTAAATACTTACGATTTTTCAATATGATCTTTAAGAGTTTTGTCTAATTTTGAGCTGAAATTTATTAATTCACGAAATATGCCCCTATTTTCCGACGTCTCTTTTTCGTCATGACCTCTCAAAGCCAACTCAAATGCACCACAAAACCGAACGCAGTTTATAATTTGGTTTAATATGTATCTGTTTTTATCAATTTGTTCGTTTTTCTTCATTATTTCATTGTGATATGCAGAATTTAATTGAGTTTTAATGTTAATTTTACCAAGCATACTGAAATTAAATGTATTGTTTAAATGTACCTTCGATTTTTCATGTGTCTTCATTTTGTCCCAGATATGGACCAAATCATCTACGTTTTTGGGACCAAGTTTGCCTCCCACCAAATAAAACACACATAAAACAAAATAGTCTATTAGATTCATCACAACCGCACACCCAAGTATTTTTTCCATAAATATGTCTATTAAATTAACGCAAACGCACTTTCTGTCCGCCCTGAGTTTTTTCTATATTTAAATCTGGTAACGGTCGTCCTAATTCCTTAATTTCCAATTTCTGTTCTAAGGAAATGGTAGAAAATGGAGTTTCCTTTAAAAATCTAATAGTATTCATTACTTATGTATTTCTAAAATAAAAAGTCCGTTAACCCTACATTAAATCAGCCGGCCGAACGAAAAAATCGGGACGCGACGCGAACATCAGCTGTCTGAAACGTCTAACATCAAACGGTCAAACGAAGAGAGCCTGGCTACCCCGCCGAGATTTTTGCCTGCTTGCATTTAAGGTCATTTTCCAATGTTTTTTTTATTGAGGTGATGGCGTTTCGTCACCTCCCGTGTGCCTCGTCGCGCTTGGCGCGGAAGCTACGTTACCGTTTTACGCATAATCGCTTCCTTTTAGATGGAAATTTGCACCCGACTGTGTTCCATTTTTAAATTATTTTGCTAATTGCTTTAAAAACGAGAATATTAATTTTAATAGGTTTTGGTAATTTGTAAAGGGCAGGACGCTAGACAGGAGGGCAGGTAGTGCCATGGCACTGTGGCTCTACCCCACGAGCCGCCACTGGGTGGATGCTTAGGCCGAACGTAAGCCTATAAGGACATAAGTCGAATATTGTTTTGTGTTGTTATGCAGTGTGGTATATGAGCTGGCGCAACATAGGAAATTGCATTCAAAATTTAAGGTTTAACGGGAATAATTTGATGAAAAACCTTATCTAACCTAGGCTTAACAAAAAATATTAAAGGGGTTAATAGGTCAGTTATAGAAAATTAAATTACTTTTAATGATTATGTTTTTTGCAAATTGTCAATGCCTTAAAGATACATTGAGCTCAAAACGTTGAGAAACATATCAATGGTGCATGCAATAAGTCAGTTTTAGAAAATTAAATTACTTTTAATGATTATGTTGAGCGTCTGAAGACATTTACAGAAAATCATATATCTCAAACGTTGTTTCGGTCAGACCAACACGAGCTTCATACAATTCAACAAGTGAAGATTGGCCTAAGTCTACATGACGATAACAGATGTTTATCTAAAGCTTCTTATGATACTTTCCCTTGGGGGCATCACTGCATTATGAAAGAATAATATGATAACCTGTATTTTTAGCTTTCCTGAGAATATTTAGTGTCACCATTAAAGTCCGCACCATATGGAACTTTTTTTTATTAATGAGGTTAGTTAAAATTAAATATCAGCAATCGTTTTTACTTCAAATTAGACTAAGAATTAAATATTCAATTGTCACCATCTGTCATTCGGTATCTGTCAAAAATGACATTTTTGTCAAAAAATGTTGAAAAATGGCATTGTTTTACCGAATTTCAAAAAATGTAATTGGAAAAAGTTGTTTCTAGTACAATTTTAGGCCTAAATACCAAGTTTCAGATGCCTAGCGCAAAGTTGAATTTTTTGCCATTTTTTCAAAGTAACTTTTTTTATATACCGGGTGACAACGATATTACTGACCAGCTTGTCACGTCCTTATAAAATAAAATATTATTTCGAAATTTTGGTAGGTTCTATGGTTGCACTGTGCGCATATTTTCGGTATTCAAACGCCTGACTGTCACTTCCGGTTGAACCGGAAGTACACTTAACTTTGGTATTTCAAATAGAACACCCTGTATATTTTTAACAATATGCATTCTACAAGGAATTCTAAGCATAAAACATGTATCATATCCTATACCTATCTATGACAGGTTAAGAGAAAATGGCGTTGGAAAATATAAAATTAGCCACAAACTTTATTGTTTTTACAAAAAACAAATGAATATGCACAAAATTTTATATTCTATTTTAACTTCTTTTTATATATTCTGTATGAATAAGTCACAATTATTTCACTTCCGGTTCAACCGGAAGTGCTGCAAAATTTTACTTTCAAACATAGATTTCTCCAATATTTTTAATGGCACGCCCCCTTTTAAATATAATTTTCAAAATTATCTTATTGTTCTAAATATTTTTTATTAATGCTTCCCTAGGTCTAAACTCATTCGTTTTTAAGATATACGGAATTAAAGGTTTAGTTACATTATCCAACAAGCAAAATAGACGTTAATTTATTTATAGTTTCATCTAAGGTAGCTATGGATCCCACAGATTTGTTTACTAATTTCATATGTTTTACGAAGCTATCGCCATGTTATTTTTTAATTTCATCCTTTCATTATCATTACAAGTGACTTATTACTAAGAAAAGTTAAAAATATGCCTTATTTTACGCGTGAACATCAAATTGACATGCTGCTAATCTACGGAGAGACTAGAAAAAACCGCAGAGAGGCAAAATTTCTGTATATGCAAATATTTCCCGAACGCGAGCACCCGAGCGATACGTATTTTCCATGGTTAGAACATCATTTAAATATTTGGCATTAACGTATGGCTAGGCGTTATAGGAACACGTATAATAGGTCCTATATTTTTTGAACAACATTTAACCGCTGTCCAATACCTGGCTTTTCTTCAGAACCACATCGAAAATATTCTAGAAAATTTACCTGTTATATTTTATCCACAAGACGGCGCTCCAGCACATAATGCTAGAATAGTGACAGCTTATTTAAATGCGACTTTTGGAAATCGTTGGATGGGTACTAATGGCCCAGTAAGGTGGCCGGCAAGGTCCCCTGACCTAACACCACTTCATTTTTTTTACTGGGGCCACATAAAGGAGAAGGTGTACAACACCTCAGAACCTCCAAGACCTAAGAGACCGAATAATTCAAGCAGTAAACAATATTACACCAATTCAAATGAACAATGTTATTCGAGAATTCAAAGAAAGAATTAATTTGTGTCGAGAAGAGAACGGCAATCGTTTTGAGAATTTCATTTATGGTTAATTTATTTGTAATTAGTTTGTATTTTTAGATATTATTTTATTAATTATAATTCTAGTTTAAGTTAGTTAAAGTTTTGTAATAAACCTTAATTTTGAAATGCTTATATCTTAAAAACGAATGAGTTTAGACCTAGGGAAGCATTAATAAAAAATATTTAGAACAATAAGATAATTTTGAAAATTATATTTAAAAGGGGGCGTGCCATTAAAATTATTGGAGAAATCTATGTTTGAAAGTCAAATTTTGCAGCACTTCCGGTTGAACCGGAAGTGAAATAATTGTGACTTATTCATACAGAATATATAAAAAGAAGTTAAAAAAGAATATAAAATTTTGTGCATATTCATTTGTTTTTTGTAAAAACAATAAAGTGTGTGGCTAATTTTATATTTTCCAACGCCATTTTCTCTTAACCTGTCATAGATAGGTATAGGATATGATACATGTTTTATGCTTAGAATTCCTTGTAGAATGCATATTGTTAAAAATATACAGGGTGTTCTATTTGAAATACCAAAGTTAAGTGTACTTCCGGTTCAACCGGAAGTGACAGTCAGGCGTTTGAATACCGAAAATGTGCGCACAGTGCAACCATAGAACCTACCAAAATTTCGAAATAATATTTTATTTTATAAGGACGTGACAAGCTGGTCAGTAATATCGTTGTCACCCGGTATAATGCAAGTTGGCTTAATAGATTTTAAACTATTTGTTTATTCCATACTTAATATTTTATTTAGTTTGTATGCTTATTTTTTCACTAGAATACCATTTTTTTTTCGAAATATAAAATTAGAGGCAAAAAAAATTTACACGGGTGGTGCAAAGTTATCATGATTTAAAAATTTTAACAGATAGACGTCATATTATGTTCTATTTTTTTTATAGTACATACACGTAAAACTTATAATTAAATTCCCATATATCAGATTAGTTCACAAATTTCAAATGACAAATTATATTTAGTATAAAATAACAGTTTTATGAAATATTAAATAATATAATTTGTCATTTGAAATTTGTGAACTAATCTGATATCTGGGAATTTAATTATAAGTTTTTTAAACTTTTTACGTGTATGTACTATCAAAAAAATAGAATATATGACCTCTATCTGTTAACATTTTTAAATTAAGATAACTTTGCACCACCCGTGTAAATTTTTTTTGCCTCTAATTTTATATTTTGAAAAAAAATGGTATTCTAGTGAAAAAACAAGCATGCAAACTAAATAAAATATTAAGTAAAAAAGTTACTTTGAAAAAATGGCGAAAAATTCAACTTTGCGCTAGACATCTGAAACTTTGTATTTAGGCCTAAAATTGTACTAGAAACAACTTTTTCTAATAAAATTTTTTGAAATTCGGTAAACGAATGCCATTTTCAGCATTTTTTGACAAAAATATCATTTTTGACAGATACCGAATGACAGATGGTGACAATTGAATATATAATTTTTAGTCTAATTTGAAGCAAAAACGATTGCTGATATTTAATTTTAACTAACCTCATTAATAAAAAAAGTTACATATGGTGCGGACTTTAATGGTGACACTGTATAATTTTATAAGTATCGTGAGATGCTACAATATTTAGCTAATAAAATTTTTGCTTCTAAAATAAAAAAAATTTAATCCTCGCCTTACTTTTTTTAATGAATAAAAGTATTTGTTGGTACACCTAAATAACCTGCTGACTTGTTTAACAGCCGTCTATTGGCAATTTTTATCCGCTCCCATGTCTGCTTTTCATCTCGTTCTTCATTATTCATCAAAAATGTAGATCGAACCTTAGAATTTCTTATGGGAAAATACTCCTTGAACCCGAACTCTTGTTCATGATCTACTAGACTGCATGAAATTACTGTTGCAAGCAAGTTTGGATTATTGAATTCTTTAAAAAACTTACATGCACTTTTGGTCTAAAATAAACAAGGAAGCCATTATTTGGCCATTTTAAATAGCGCATGGGATTTCCTATGTTGCGCCAGCCACCACCGGTATATGAGCAAACTAAATATACATTTATTTAAATATATGAGCAAACGTAGTTACCTAACGCATTGAATATCAAACTATATAAGAATGACGGATGTCCGAGAAAAGTTGACAACCCATTTTTTGACGTACTGGAGCTGGTTTGGCCGCCATTGTGGAGTTGATCGTAACTCTAACCTTAAATCTGTCGCCTGTCTGTCGTTATAATGCAGCGCCTCGGCAACATATGTCTCAAATTCACTGATGTGATGTCGTGGTGTTGCCGCATATCGTATTTTATTGGAATTTTTAAGAATTCAAGCATTTTTAACAGACAATAAAATAGGAGGTTCTCAATTCCAGCCGAATGTATGTTTTTGATAATAATATGTACGCTGATTACTCTGGGGTAATTGGACCGATTTTCACAATGATTTTACCGTTGCATTGGGTGTTAAATGTTAAACAAATAAAAGTAGATAAAAAGCGACAGCAAGTATAACTAAAATAGGTTTTATTTCGTCGAAAAATAGCAAAATACGCAATACACTAATACAAACAAACTGGATGTTTCTTAAGTAAGAAAGTAAAACCTACTTATTTTAACCATTTTGAAAAGTATAGTCTATTACCAAAAATATAGGCAGTGACGTAGCTCTCATAACCATGAAAACGACCAAAATACTGTATGGTCATTGGCGGTTTGCATTGGTTTCCATGGTTTCGAATAATACGTCACTGCCTATAATATTGGGTTTTGAGTATAGTAATAAGTGCAAATAAAAACCAAGTTATACAAACAAACCGCACATCATTCATATTTTACCCAACATATACGTTGTAGCCTAGGTAGGTATTGAATAGTGAGAGTCGTCATTTAATTCTGTTAGAAATAGAATATGTACATGGAGGTCAATATGTTTTCCTGTAATTAACGTTGGGACGTCAAAAGGTTGATAATATTATAAGCTACAAAGCAATTAAAAATGGGGACATTTTTAAGTCTAGACTATACTATAGGTAGGAAAATAAATGTATAAGCTACTTAAATCTAGGATAGGTGTAGGTACTTATGTGAAATCAAGTTTTACGATAAGCTATAAAAATAAATTTAAAAAACTCCTGCAGCAAGTCAAACAGCAACAATGTTTTAATTTAACAGTGAAAAGGCTAGTCGCTTTCTTGTTGGTGAACTCATTGTGTCATCTATGAATTAAACGTAGCAGATTTAGGAAATCGGCTCATATGACCTTCTTATAGTTTGATATTCAATGCCTAAGGTTTACACAACATTTGGAATTTCTTACTCGCGATTATTTTTCGCTTGAGGTGTTAAGGGTCCTTTTTTGTCAGTTGTGACGTGATTTTGATTGAATTTATGCCCTTTAAATCTTCACCTGATTATTTTTAGATACCTCTTGCAACTTTTTATGGAAGCTAGCTGTTTAGAATGGTCACTATTAATATCAGTTCTATTAAGGGACGCAATGGCGGTCTTAAGGACCGTTAATGCAGCCAAATCACAAGACCAATCAATAGAAACTGTATCAAGAATTCGACAGGGTCTTTTAATATTGAATTATTGGACTAATACTGAGTGGTAAGTAAATAATTCCAATTGTAAATAAAAATGTGTCCGTCGTTATCCAGATTTATTAGTTTCAATTTAATTTATTCAATTCAGTGATTCACGTTGAGTGGCCTATTAGAAGATCTCGAAAACGAGTAAAGGTATATTTCTAAAGATTTGGTAGCAGGCATGATTGGCTTTGAACTTTTAAAATATTATATTTTGACGCTTGTATCACTTCCGGTTATACCGGAAGTTATGGTCAACTTTGGTATTTCAAATAGAATACCCTGTATATTTTAGCATTTTTGGATACCTTATTGAAACCTAAGTAACTTTTATTAACAATGATCTATACCTATCTCTAACCGTTTTTGAGATATGAATTATAAAATGCATTTTTTATGTAAAAACCTTACCGACAAGAAAGTTCAGTAATTTTGAAATTAATAAAGCCAAACATTTAAAATTTTGTAGGCTTTTAACTAACACATAGATCTTTTGACTACATTACTTAAGTTTCATGTTTTGCATACAGAGGCTTTTTAAAAGTGTGCCAATGTGGCCATTTAGATAAATGTGCATAAGTCAATTTTTGCAAATGGAACACCATATTTTTTATTTTAGTACCGTCTAGAGAATCAAATTTCCCATCTAAATGTTTAATATGCCAGTATCAATATTTTTTGTCGTTTTGGAATTATGAGCAATTCAAAAAAAAATATCTTAAAATATGTGTTTGTGTTAAGTTCATAAGACATTAATGTTGTAAAAATGGCTTTAATTCCGATTTTGGTTTAACTTTGAGCTTTGTTACCAATTAGTAAAGTAGGCTTTGACTGAAATTGTTTTAAAGTTGACACTCACCTTAGGTCTGTTGTCATATTCTAGTTTACTTGACCTTAACACAAACACATATTTTAAGATATTTTTTTTATATTGCTCATAATTCCAAAACGACTAAAAATATTGGTACTGACATATTAAACATTTAGATAGGAAATTTGATTCTCTACACATTACTAAAATAAAAAATATTGTGTTCCATTTGCAAAAATTGACTTATGCACATTTATATAAATGGCCACATTGGCACACTTTTAAAAATCCCCTGTATGCAAAACATGAAACTTAAGTAATGTAGTCGAAATATCTATGTTTTAGTTAAAAGCCTACAAGATTTTAAATGTTTAGCTTTATTAATTTCAAAATTACTGAAGTTTCATCTCGGTAAGGTTTTTACATAAAAAATGCATTTTATAATTCATATCTCAAAAACGGTTAGAGATAGGTATAGATCATTGTTAATAAAAGTTACTTAGGTTTCAATAAGGTATCCAAAAATGCTAAAATATACAGGGTATTCCATTTGAAATAGCAAATTTGGCCATAACTTCCGGTATAACCGGAAGTGATACAAACGTCAAAATATAAGAAATATTTTAAAAGTTCATAGCCAATCATGCCCGCTACCAAATTTTTAGAAATATAACTTTACTCGTTTCCGACATCTTCTAATAGGCCACTCATCGTAAATCACCCTGTATAAGTACAGGGTTATAATAAAGAAACTGATCAGCCTTTTATATAGAATACCGTCCACTTAATCGAGAATCGCTCGAACCGGTCAAATTTACTTTTTTTGAAGTGCATTTTTTTTAGAAAAAATATGTTATACAGGGTGGATCATAAAAATGCTACGTGTATCAACTTTATTTTTTTTTAATAAAACATACATATCCACGGATGGACTTCAATATACTTTAAAAAAAAATTCTTTTCAGTTTTTTGAAAAAAAGTCTTTGTTCATAATTTCTTTTGCTTGTATAAACACGATTCACGTCGAGAAACTTTGATTTTAATGTGTATAGGGTGCGCAAAAAATGTAAAAATGTAGATTTTCAAAGTTAAAAATTTTTGAATCAATCTTTTTTTTAAAGCATCAAAATGAAAGAGCCTCGGTAAGAGCTTAGAAAAAAAGTCCAGTGGGTTAAGGTCAGGCGATCTGGGTGACCACTCTATTGACCTCCGTCTATCTATCCACCACCCGGGAAAAATTGTATTTAAGTACTCCCTTACATGCAGGGCTGACAAGAGGGCCCACGTCTCTTTTAAGGGCCCGTGCTCGGGCTGCGCAGTTCAAAAAAATATGATAAATTATAAAAAAATATATAAAATCTCTGTTGACAAAAAATTACTTTGTAAACATTACATAGGGTATCTAAACCAAGCACTACGTTTTTTAATCCAAGCCCTCTTTGATGGAAATAATTTTTGATCGCACGGTAGTAAACGAGTAATTATGGGAAAAAAAAGAAATGCTAAAAGTTTTCGTTCACACGTGTATTAGAATAAGGAAATATTTTTTTTAAATGTATCGACATGTTTCGATCGTAAACACGCTCATCATCAGAAGACAAAAAATAAGATATATATGTTGCTGTTGGTATCAGCAATAGAGAAAATGGTCGGTGGTATATAACTGCAATAAAGCTCTGGAGGGTGGATGTTGGAAGAAGGCTTTTTGCTTTACTATTTATTCCCACAGTTACAACACCACTTTAAGCATGACCAGTTCACCGCGAACTTTTCTATACCATTCGATTGTTTTCTTATTTTTTAGTTTGGGTTACAAAGCCTTTATGTTGGCAATACAAAATCAACTTTCCGTCCTCACTCGAATCCTCGAAACCAAAATCCAACACCAACAGATCGTCGAGTACCAACAGGCGGTCTCGGCAAGTTTGAACAAGGTAACTCTGCAGAAACCTCGTTCGCGCAAGTCCAGTCAGAACCAAGACGGCGGCCAACAGACGTCGAATGTCAAAAGTAAGAAGAACGTCACTGCCAACGGTCCCGTCACGAGTAACATGCTCAGTAATAAGAATGAAAATTCTGGTGCTACGGAGAACAGTCCGAATGGTGATAATGCAGACGATTCCGTCATACCTGAGAGTACAGGGTGTATAATTGCATAATGTAAGTTTAAATTGGTTTTGGTAGTCGTCATTTACGTCCTAAGTGAAACTAGTTTGCCGCTGACAGTTATGTTGGTGGTAACAGTAGTTATCGAAGAGATTTTAAATAAAAAGGCAATCAATGTATTTATATAACTGTATAGGACACTACAGTGCTTTAAGTTGGTTCGGCTCGGCGCCATTTCTCTCTGTGGATTTCTTATATTCTTTGCTATTAGATACTTTCCTTTTGCTTCTTTTAAACAGCAAAGTAAACATATTTACTTGTAGGAAAGAAAGAAAACTCAAAGTCTTCCTTCACAAAATTTAATAGAAATAGATTCTTTATGGGTCTCTAATTTATATTGTGCTGATGGTATTAGCAGAAGAGAAAATGGTATAAAACCTTAATGGAGCTTTTATAGCATTGTAAAATTGAAATTTAGAAGTGACTTATATAAAAAAAGGTTGAGGAGAGTTAAAACACGCCGAGCATGTGAAGAGAGTTGGTAAAGGAAGTATAAACAACCAAAATAAAAGAGGAACAAGAAAAAGGCCTTCTGAAGAGAAGGTGTCAAAGATTTTTTAGTCATTTATATAAAAAATTTGTAAAATCATTAATAATATGTCTGTAGGACAGTATAAAAATAAGAATCTCAGGTAGAATTCATAATCTTTAAAAGTAAAACTTTAAATTAAAATCAAAAGTAAAATTTATATCTCTTTTATAAAACTTATAGAATAGTTCAACTATTTTGATGTAAGTACTTTCTTTTTTAACCTAAAAAGTTTTATAAAAGGATATAAATTTTACTTTTGATTTTAATTTCAAGTTTTACTTTTACAGATTATGAATTCTACCTGAGATTCTTATCTTTATACTATCCTACCGACATATTATCAATGATTTTACAAAAAAATTTATATAAATGACTTAAAAATCTTTGACGCCTTCCCTTCAGAATGCCTTTTTCTTCTTCCTCTTTTAGTTTGGTTGTTTATACTTCCTTTACCAACTTTTTTGACATGCTCAGCGTGTTTTAACTCTCCTCAACCTTTTTTTTTATATACGTCACTTCTAAAATTCAATTTTGCAATGCCATAAAAGCTCCATTAAGGTTTTATACCATTTTCTCTTCTGTTAATACCATCAGCACAATATAAATTATTTCTGTCTCCTGAAGATGAACGTTTTTACGTTCGAAACATGTAGAGATCCCTAAAGAATCTATTTCTAATAAATTTTGTGGAGGAAGACTTTGATTTTTTTTTTCTTTCCTACATTTTCAACTTCACTTTAAGTATGGACTATTTCTTCAAATATTTACTTGTTGTTAAAGGAACGCTTGACGAAGAACTTCGTATAATCGTATGAGAATTATAGAGGGGCATACTTAACCGCGGCCAGAGGAAAGGAAACAAGTCTTTGCTGAGCTTAGTTCAATTTTTAAAAGGAACGTTCAAGTTAGCCGTTGGCTTTGCTATTTAAAAGCAACTGAAAGGAACGCGGTTATGGTTGATTGTGGGTGTTTTATATTTCGGATTTCTAGTTTTTGTGTATTGTGTAGTTAAGGGAATTGTGTTTGTGCTATAAACAATGATTGGTGCCGAAAACTTTTTCCAATTTTTGATCAAGGAATTGTTCTTGAAAATGTTGTTTTACACGTACCCAAGTTTTTCGCAAATTGTTAAATCTTACCAACTAATATTTGACTGGAGGTTAGGTACGCGATATCATCGAAGATTGCCGTTTTGAATGTTTTTTTATTTTAAATTTGATAAGGTCAGTTTAATTGCCTTATTTTCTCTTGCTTTTTGAACTAAAAACACGACGGCTAATCATTTTTAAAACAATAAATATTAATAACGATTTTCTAACATCAAAATCTGATAGGTTGGCAGCCACTAAAAACACCAGAAATCACTACCTTTTCCCCCAACTTGGTCGAAAAATTAGAACAAGTTCCAGTTTCTGTACAATAAATTGTGGCAAGACGTTTTAAATTTTAAGGTCCGGACCTGTCTATCTTTCCATTCGTTAAATGATAATTTGAGGAAGGCCATAAATTTGTCCTTTTCGTCATTATTGTTTGCTGATCTAAAAGTATAGGTATGTCTTTGATTTTGACACACGTCACATGACAACTGGTACCTAGTGGCAAATTAAAAAAAACATAATGTGAATTTACAAAAAGTGAGCTAAGGTGACAAGATATCCAAAGAATTGATTGGAAAAAGTTGTTTAGCATTAAATTCTAAGCCCATATGGGGAATTTCGCGATTTTATTTAAAACGATTGAAAACGCAATTTTTTAAAATATTTTGTTTTTTTTTATTTTCGACCTTCAGTACGAGTCCTTACGACTGGTCAATTTGTTATAACGTAGATCGCTAGTTTCGTGAATGGGCCTTTTCACTAAATTTTGATTTTGGTAGTAGTGTATAAACGAACAAAAAATAAAATTTTCTGTGTTTTTACTTTTTTATACTTTTAAGCCATAACTGACAAAATAAATAAATAAAAAAACTCCTTGAATAAAAACACGGACTTAAACATACCTACGTCATCGCGCCGGAAGATTGATGCACAGAGGAATGATAGGAATAGCCGAGTCGCTGGCTTAAAATATCAAGAATTCACAAAATCAGCAGCTTGACAGTGTTGCCGATACTCTCAAAAATCATATATTATAGTACCAGTATAACGGTAATTGACTAGCAATTAGTAATTATAATATACCAGTTTTCCATTCAATAGCTGCGGAATGAATTATTTTACCAGTATTATGTTTATATTTATTTAAAGTATCCAAATAAAGTTCTAAGAAGAAAGTATATTATTAAGATTATAAAACTTTCTACATATGGCAACAGCGGCTTAATTTACCGATGGCAGTTCGACAGATCAGCATTTACGCGTGTGCGAGGTTAAACGCATGCGCTCTACACAAGCTTTAAACATATCTACGTCATGAGTCGCGCCTGTTTTGAGATTTTCAAATTGGTTGAATTTTACCCGGTTTTTACTGTGCTGAAATAAATTAATGTTATGACCTAGCAATAATTTTATTGACGAAAAACACTTATTATAGCACCGACTAAACAATTCAAATGCCAAATGTATCAAATTTAAGAATAGTGAAAAGGCTCATTTCTATTAAAGAGCGTATTTTGTTTAATTATTTTCTCAGTAAATAATTCAAAATTTTAAAAAGTGAAATTGTGGAAAATTTACTGTTTTACACTGCATGATGTTTATAAAAGCCGAGTTCCTTTTAGTTACTATTAAATAGCATAGCAAAGACAGCGGTTAAGTTGAGCGTTTCTTTTAAAAATATAACTCAGCTCAGCAGATAGGTTTTCCTCCCCCCTTGCCGCGGTTAAGTATGCCTCTCTTTATTTCTCATCAGACTATACGAAGTTGTTCCTTTAACAACTTAGCAAGGATTCTTACTTTGCTTTGCTGTTTAAAAGAAGCAAAAGGACATTACCTAATGTAAGTGACAATCGCTATGGCACAATGCTCAGTTATCTGTCTAAAATGACATAACCTAGTGCATCCAAAGGGAGTATATTTTAGTTAAGGTAAAATTGGTGAATGCTGATGTGAAGATCTACAAATTGGTCATTGTCATACTTCCAAATAACAATACATGATTGTAATAATGGGCTTTTTCACTAAATTTTGATTTTTATCCTATTGCATAGAGAAAGAAAAAATACAATTTTTTACGGTTTCAGTTTTTAAAATTTTCAATTATTTACTGAGAAAATAAATAAACAAGATACGCTCTGTCGCTCTTTAATAATAACACGGGAATAAACTCACTGACGTCACATCTGCCATGACCCATGGGACCGAGTTATTCAGCTGAAGGTCGAGCGCCGTATCTACCTGAATATCGAGCGGGTTGTTTTATATTTTTAAACTGTTTTTGTCTATTTAGTTTATCAAAACAAAGATAGCAATATAATCCGTCGAGGCTGATGAATAAAAGAATTGCGCGGATAATGGGATGGCGCAATGAAGGTTTTGATATCATGTTTTTAAACTTTATGCTTTCGCGGCGTCTTTTTGATTGTCTCTAGCATTGAGTATCAAACTATAAGAATAGCGGATCTTCGAGAAAACTTGACAACCCTATTTTAGACTGTATTGGAGACGGTTTGGCCGCCATTGTGGAGTTGATCGTAAATCTAGAGTTATAAATGCAGCGCCTCGGCAACAGATGTCTCAAATTCACTGATGTGGTGTTGCCGCATATCGTATTTTATTGGAATTTTTAAGGATTTAAACATTTTTAACAGACAATAAAATAGGAGGTTCTCAATTCCAGCCGAATGTATGTTTTTGATAATAATATGTACGCTGATTACTCCGGGGGTAATTGGACCGATTTTCACAATGATTTTATTTTATTTTATTTTATTTGTAATATTTACGGTATACACCATTAAATCAAAGGAAAGTAACAATACAGATACAGACTATATATATATATATAATATAAACTAGTAAGCAGTAGCTTAAAGATAAATAATCCACACTTGGTAATATTCTCAGAGAGTTAATCAGTATTGGTCGGTCAGAGTGGTAATACACTACTACGTATTTTTCTCTTAAGATCAAATTTAAACTTAGAATGAGTGGTATGAATATCGAGGTCATGGCTGTTAAAGTTTCGCTGCAGCCTGGTTAACGGACGAAACATGCTATAATTTGTAGAATGGAAAGGTAAACAGAAGAGATTCCCGCTGCGAGTATTGTGTCTGGTATTAAAATACAGCTCAGATAAGAGATAATCACAATCTATGTCACCAGTAATAAGCTTAAATAAAAAACACATATCCAAGAGGAAACGTCTATTTTGTAGAGAGCATAGATTTATGATATTGAAAATAAGTTGATAATCTATATAATAATAATTTTACCGTTGCTTTAGGTGTTAAATGTTAAACAAATAAAAGTAGATAAAAAGCGACAGCAAGTATAACTAAAATAGGTTTTATTTCGTCTAAAAATACCATTATAAAAATCAAACTAAGTCATTTTAGCTATTTGGAGTTGGGTCAAAAACTCACTAAGTCACTTAATGAATGGTGCATCTAATAAATACTAATTTGTAAAAATATATTGAAAAAAGTTTGTACATATGCACATGACAACTTCGTAGGCATATTGCACACTTTAAACTCCGCGATTTCTTAAAACTGGGTTTTACTCAAAACTGTCAATTTTGACTTAATGTTAATAAATTTTTGCACTAAGCCGACGATATATTATGCCAGTGCAAGGCAATCCAGGCACCGCGATGCGCGTGACGGTATGGTTATGGTAGTGGGGAGAGGATCATGCAGCAAGTCAAACAGGCAGGCGGCAACAATGTTTTAATTTAGCAGTGAAAAGGGTTGTCGTTGGTGGCTGCATCAACACGCTTTATTGTTGGTGACTCAACGTAGCAGATTTAGGAAATCTGCTTATATGGCCCTCTTATAATTTGATATTCAATGTCTCTAGGAAAGGTTTGGGTCCCTCTAGGAAGATTTTTATTATTGGGATGTATTTTCAGTAGATTCTAATTCAGGATGTTTATGCTGGATATGATGAATTCGATAATAGTGAAAAGGCCCATTGTCGCGCTACATCTGGATTTAAGGAAATTTCTCTAAAATAACGTTTTAATGATATTTTTTAAATTTTTACATTTTTACTTTATTTTTCTTGTTATTTTTTAAATTTTCCTTAATTCTAGATATCTGACTTAATAATAGCAGCACGTTAAACATCATATTTTTGATCGTCGAGCCTTATCGAATTGTAAGTAGCTGATATGTGATTTAAAACACATTTTTTTAGTATACTGGGTGCGCGTACATGGGGATCTTGAGAACGGTAAGAAATACAAATAATTGACACAAATTTGCTTATTTTGGGGCTTACTAATTTGATAAAAGAAAATCGTAAATATTTCGAATACCTTCGGAAATATCCGAAAAAAACTGATCGAAATGGAACACCCATGTACGCACACGGATTTGTAGAACCACTTAGTGTTTTTCAAAATAAGGCATCACGTGGGAATTTTTTCTTGATTTCACGAACACGTTGTTCATGGTTGGTTATTATTCGAAATATTTATATTTAAATCTTAAAAACTTTGAAAGGAATAAATTTTAAGGTAAGCACCGGAGTTGAACGATATTTTTTAACATTTTTATATTTAACGCGAGAAAATAATATATTGAAAAGCTAATTGTTAATATGTTTATTGTATACAATGATATTTTTTGTAACTAAGTAGGTTATATCGAAATATCTGAATACCTTTGAGTTTCACGGGATACCAATTTTGTAACATTTCCGCTAGGTATACCTGTTAACTGTACGGAAAAGCCGGCAAATTTGGCTTTGCGTGTTTGATCAAGATTGGTTTTCTTGGTATAAAAAAAACTACCTCTTTCTTGCATTGGGGAATTAGGAATGTTTGCATAAACGATTTGGAAATAATAAATAGAAATTAATATATTTTCATTTTCGAATATTTGCCATTTATATACAGTGTGTCCACGGATAGAGTTTGGAAGAGGAAAAACATTTTTATTAGTAGGTATAGAAGAAAAAGTCATTCTTTATAAAAACGCCTGCTCGTGCTGAAACTACAATTTCGAATATCAGATTTACGATTACTATAATGGGTTCGTCAAAAACAACATTTTTACTTTTCGATCAAATCTTCATTAGTAAGTGTAATGTTAGACATATACAGGGTTGGGCAAATGTTCCGGAACGGCTTAATTACAGGCGAACAAAAAGTGATATCGGATCCGGGTTTTGGGCAATCTATAGGACTAAAATTTTACTATTTGACAATTATACCATATGTCAGTAATGTCACCAACTGTCAAGTGTTGACGTTATTTTTTTTTTAATGGAACACCCTGTATATTTTTACATTTTTAAATTCCACATAAAATTATAATTATTTTTTATTCAATGCACTATTAGTCTATACTTCATAGTTTCCGAGATATTGACTCTCGAAAAGTGACATTTTTGAACATTGACAGCTTATAACTTTCTAACAGTACGTCTTAGAGCAAAACGGCTTACATGTCCCTATCTTTAATTTTTATTATCTTCCCATTCCCATTTTTGAACATTGACAGCTTATAACTTTCTAACAGTACGTCTTAGAGCAAAACGGCTTACATGTCCCTATCTTTAATTTTTATTATCTTCCCAAAAAAATTCAATTTCCAGTTAAACCGGAACAACTATATTTCCTGCTTTCGAGTTACATCCGGTTTAACCGGAAGTTGATTTTTCGGGAAGATAATAAAAATTGAAGATAGGGACATGTAAGCCGTTTTGCTCTAAGACGTACTGTTAGAAAGTTATAAGCTGTCAAAGTTCAAAAATGTCACTTTTCGAGAGTCAATATCTCGGAAACTATGAAGTATAGACTAATAGTGCATTTAATAAAAAATAATTATAATTTTATGTGGAATTTAAAAATGTAAAAATATACAGGGTGTTCCATTAAAAAAAAAAAATAACGTCAACACTTGACAGTTGGTGGCATTACTGACTTATGGTATAATATTCAAATAGTAAATTTTTAGTCCTATAGATTGCCCAAAACCCGGATCCGATATCACTTTTCGTTCGCCTGTAATTAAGCCGTTCCGGAACATTTGCCCAACCCTGTATACAGGATGTCCGGAAAAAGGAGGTCAATCCGTTAACCATATTCCTTGATCAAAAACTTTTATAATGACTCTCATGTTCGATATACAGGGTGTATTGATTTTTTTGAATAATTCGAGTATTTAATAAGATATTCCCATATAAAAAAATTGTTTATTTTTGGAGCAATTATTAGGTTTAAACGCTGCGAAATAAAAAAAAAACTGACTAATACTTTAATTAATTTTTATAATTAGGATTTTAAAGTAATTTAAGAAGATCCTGAATATATATCTAACATTACTCTCGCAAATACAAATTTGATCTGAAACGAAAATTAAGATTACTTTACTCTTGAGCACCTTTTTCTGTACTATGCTAATAAAAATGTTTCTCATCTGTTGCAAACTTTTTGCCGGTACAAAAATTATGTTCACTAAAACTGCAAATCGTCCGTAAAGTTGGTTTTGTACATAGACATTTACCTTTAGATAAGCAAACAATAATCACGAAAGTGGCAAATCTATGGCTTCGCGCATGTTAACAAAACCACACAGGGCACTGCAAATTATGATTTAACGCATGTGGAAAATAGACAGGTCCGGGCTTAACCATCTTGTTTCTGTGACCTCGGCCTAGTTATAGATGTGTTTATATATCAATCCACAATAGCACAAAAAACAATAAATCATATGTATGAAGTTAACAACGTTTATCAGCAACGAAATTTGTTTATACGTGTCAATTCCACATGTAGCGGTTGTAAACGAATTTTAATTGTTTCAGTGGCGAAGGTTGAAATTCTACCATTTGGATTTATCGTCATTAGTAAACTACTCTCTAGAGGTAAATTACCTGCTATATACGAATTGACACGTACCCCAAAAAAAAAATTAAGTTGCTGCATAAACATTGCTTACTTCACACATATCAAGAAATCCACAGAGAAAACGTAAAACACCACAACAAAAATTTCGCCGAGCCGGTACTGAACTGTAATTTGAAACAAGGAAAACCTATTAACAAGAGGGTTATGCGCATGCCCATACCTGTAGGACGGCAAGGCGTGGGACTGGCGAGCTATGAGTACAAACGCATTTTTTCACCCATAAAACTTAACTTTTGGCGAATGAGATAAGCTGTACGAGTCTAAAGGTAAATGTGTATGGTTTTGCAACATCGTAGACATGTCGTATACACAGGGTGTTTCATTAAGGTCGAAGAGCGGCCATATCTCGGAAACTACTTGGCATAGAAACTCAGGAAAAGAAAAATGATAATAAAAGTGGCCATGAGAAAATTCTGGAAATAATTTTCAAGTTCCGCATTTTGCCGCAAGAGGGCGTAATTGAAAAGTAAATTTTTAAATTTTACATAATTCCGAAAATTCCACATTAAGGTATATGTTTGATAACACCATTTTAAAGCTTGGACAATTATGCATCATTTTGGTCTTATGCTCATTGGCGTACCGACTTTAATAAGAGTGGGGGAAGCTGTTGAAAGTGTAATCATTTAAATCGCTGTAACTTATAAACGACTTATCCGATTTTAGCAAACTAAAGACTGTTTGGAAGAGAAATGTATGCATTTTGACCAACCGTATTTAGTTTTCCATAATAGTTCTCAAAAAAAATGCTAGAGGGCGCAATTTGCAATAACAATACATTTTTTGATTTTCCTCCGAAAAAATAAATCATACGGTATATTTATGATACCATAATCGAGAAGAAGATGAAATTTGCTAGAAAAAATATTAAAACCCCAGCTCGATATCTCCGTTCGTTTCTGAGTTATTGTCAAAACAATAATTTTTAACACAAATTACGCCCTCTAGCAATTTTATTAGAAACTATCTTGTACCATTAGATACGACAATTGAAGGTTTTTCCAAACAAGCTTAAATTTAGTAAAATCGGATAACTCGTTTAGAAGTTACAGCGATTTTAATGTATAAACTTTCAATAGCTTCTCCCACTCTCTTATCAAGTGAAACTGTAAACATAAAAATCGCTGTAACTTCTAAACGACTTAACCAATTTTACTAAATTTAAGCTTGTTTGGAAGAGAAAGGTAAGTACCTTTAATTGTCGTAGCCAATGTACAAGATAGTTTCTAATAAAATTGCTAGAGGGCGCAATTTGTGTTAAAAATTATTGTTTTGGCAATAACTCAAAAACGAACGGAGATATCGAGCTGCGGTTTTAATATTTTTTTTAGCAAATTTCATCTCCTTTCCGATTATGGTATCATAATTATACCGTATGATTTATTTTTTTGGAGGAAAATCAAAAAATGTATTGTTATTGCAAATTGCGCCCTCTAGCATTTTTTTTTGAGAACTATTATGGACAACTAAATACGATTGGTCAAAGTGCATACATTTCTCTTCCAAACAGTATTTAGTTTGCTAAAATCGGATAAGTCGTTTATAAGTTACAGCGATTTGAATGATTACACTTTCAACAGCTTCCCCCACTCTTATTAAAGTCGGTACGTCAATGAGCATAAGACCAAAATAATGCATAATTGTCCAAGCTTTAAAATGGTGTTATCAAACACATACCTTAATGTGGCATTTTCGGAGTTATGTAAAATTTAAAAATTTACTTTTCAATTACGCCCTCTTGCGGCAAAATGCGGAACTTAAAAATTATTTCCAGAATTTTCTCATGGCCACTTTTATTTTCATTTTTCTTTTCCTGAGTTTCTATGCCCAGTAGTTTCCGAGATATGGCCGCTCTTCGACCTTAATGAAACACCCTGTATAACTACTATTTAACCCAATTCCTGTCATAAAATAATATCTGTCACCGAATAAAGTAATTCAGGACACGCTGATTTATTTTCAAGGCTTTGAGGACTTTTTTAAAGTACCTACTTTATTTAAAAATGTGTGTTTTTTTTACCGCCGCGTTTCCGCCCTGTTTACTTATTGTGAATAAATTACAAAATTGGTCTCCACTTGAGAAAACTTTTTTATAATAATAATATTAATAATAACATAGGAAAAGTATATTTATTTAGGTATAATATTATCGTTTAGTATCTGTTTTAAGTGTACCTGTGATTATTTATTACTGATCTTTAGTATAAGCATTTTAAAACTTTTTTTTGGTGGTTATTTGCAAGTTTTATTTTAGAATATAATAAGGAAGAATGTAATGTATTGTCCGTTTAAAGATTGAAGACAATGATGTTTCTTGAATGATTGACATGACCAGGTTTGGACAAGCATTGTCTCAGCTGGTAAGTATCAGTATTCACCTGAAGACGACTGCAGATACTTACCAGGTGATACGTTGTGATTTAAATATGGAGGACTTGAGGTAGGAGGCCGATCGCAATGCATTGGATTCGGTCCCAAATTAGCATCGGTAATTCAGCTTTACGAGTTGCCATAAGATGGCGCTCGTGTTCGAAGTGGGCTATCAAATAAATGGTTTCTTATGGACGCGATAACTATTTTTATTTAAATTAGTTCTTTAAGAAACAAATAAGGACTTTTATATGAATTTACACTTACTTTGTTATACTTATTAGTAAACTCGGCCTGTATAAAGTTCCAACGATGCTTCGTTTTTAAAATACAGGAACATTCTAGCAAGAGGGTTTTACCTTTGGAGCTAGAAATAGACTTATTTGGCTGCGTTTCATCTCTGAAGAAGATCCTGTCTCACCACTCCGACACAAAGCAAACTCTACTTTTATAAATTGTACCATTATTCATTATAAATATGGAAATTAATTACAATACAACGTTATTTGTCTTGTCTTGCCTTCAAACATGATTTGTTATTTCGAAAAATAAAATGTCAATTGTCAAAAGTAAAAGCACAGAAAAATAAAGGGTTTAAGTAAAAGCTAAAAACTATGGAGGATCTAGTTTTCCACATTAAAAACGAAGAAGAAGAAGACAACATCAGCCCACTTCGGACGCGAGAGCCATCTATCGGCCAATAGCGAACTAACCAAAAAACCGGGACAGAATTTGAAAATGCTGCCATTGTCGATCGGCCTCCTACCCTATAGTTCTCCATAGATTTAAAGCAAGTAAAGACAATTCGACGATTTCGTACCACAACATTCTACGTTAACCCTACTTTATCATAAAGAGTTTCGCATTCGAAACGATAGAATCGGAGACAAACCCGAACAAGGGTTCCATTCAAAAATAATAGTATATTATACAACTAGCATATAATGGTGGCTATTATTCACGCGGATAAAGTTTATGACACGAGCCGTAGGCGAGTTTCATAATTTTATCCAAGTGAATAAAAGCCATTATATGCGAGTAGAATACTATACTTTGTCCACGACTACCCAATAATAATTGTAGCCAGAATTACTATACATCTTTATTTATTTAGAAATATTATTAGTATTTGTATTCACACAATGTGCCAAGTTAATTGTAGGAATCGAATTTAATTCTACATTAACATCTTGGTTATTCGTTGTAGTAGATGTAGATGAAGATGTAGATGAAGATGTAGATACTGCCTCATTGCGTATATACGGCTGACCAAAAGGATTTTTCTGGATCGCGTTCAGTTCAGTTCAAAATATCAGTATTTTTTAGCTTTTTCCATTTTATTTTTTAATGAGTCATCAATATATCCTTCTGCTACCGCCGTGGATTTCCATCCACCGTGTCTTTTCAATGCAGTTATATCCCCGCCTGCGTCTACAAGTATAGTGGCTGAAGATCTGCGAAAACTGTGACCAGAATATTTCTCTGGAGTGGGTAATTGCAGAAATGTTGCTATTTGTCTCCCCATTTGCGTAAATTTATTAATTCCTATCCTTTGTGAGGTACATTTGCCATTTTGATAATTGAAAAAAAAAACGGAAGATGAACGAAGGCTGATATACTTCTTGCAAATTTGGTAATAATCGTCTGATATTGTAAATTTGCGGCTAATTTTTGTTTTAGTATTTGGTACATTTACTAAGAAAGCTGCTCCAAGATCTTGTAAATGTTCAAGTTTCATAGTGTACAGTTCATTTTTATTACCACGGCAAGCACCCATTACTCTCATTATTAATGCCACCTAAAATAAATAATATATGTGAATTTTCATAAGGGACACCATTAAAATGTTGATTTCAAAGCTTCGCGCATGCGTATAATAGAATTATGTTATTAAAAATTTAAAAAAAAAAACTTTCGCAAGAACAAGTGCTAACCCGTTACATTTTATCTTTAATAAAAAGAAAGGTACTTTCGCCCATAAACACTTAGTATATTGTTTCTTACCTTTGTTGCAAGATATCTATCGTCAGAAGCCTCCGTAATAAATTTATGTACACGGTGATCATTTATAATGTCCCCCCCTCTTAACTTTTTTGTTTTTTGCATTAGATAAAAATGTTAAACATAAAATTTGCACAGAATCATGTAAGCTATTTGCAGAATAATAGAAATATATACAGGGTATTGCAGAAATGAGTCATAGGTTAAAAAAAAAATTTTAAATGGTACACCCTATATATTTTTGGCTTTTTAGAATCTCCT
Organism: Polydrusus pterygomalis; assembly: GCA_963969555.1. Lineage (NCBI taxonomy): Eukaryota > Metazoa > Arthropoda > Insecta > Coleoptera > Curculionidae > Polydrusus > Polydrusus pterygomalis. Next base: position 34,663,783 of record OZ018375.1, on the reverse strand, counting down.
AAAACTTCTAAATATTTTTCTTATAACATGTCCTATACCTAAATATAATAGTTTTCGAAATAATCGCATTTTACCTAAGCGACTACATTCAAATATAAATATTCTAGATTTCAGTAAAGTTCTTAGGTGGCCGTGAATTAGGCGGTCACGGAGAAACCAAAACTATGTTTGTTAGTGACAGTTACTGACATATTAAGTAAATATAACATTTTTTTGATAAAGATGCCTTATTCAGAAAGGGAAAAACAAGTAATTTTGCAAACATTTATTAAAGCAAACAATAGCGTTAAATTGGCTCAACGGGAACTGCGTAGATTTAATCCCCGGATGCACGTTCCAGACAAAAAAACATGCCATCGAATCTATGAAAGTTTCAACAAACATCTAGCCTAGCGAGAAAAAAGAGAACAATGAAAATGGACGAAAATAGTGATTTAAATATACTACTAAAAGTTGAAGAAACTCCAAACATTTCTTTAAGAACAGCATCGAAATGTTTAAAGGAAGAGCTTGATGATTTAAAAAATACCTCTTATGGAAGGGTTCAAAACACTCTTAAAAAATATGGATATAAAGCTTTCAAAATTAGGCCTGTAACAAAATTAACGCAAAGACAGCTAGAAAAAAGGGTTGAATTTTGCCAAACTATGATGGAAAAAATTAATGTAAATCCCAGTTATTTCGAAAATGTATTTTGGACCGACTAGTAATCATTTTCAACTAGTGGCATTATAAACAGAAAAAATAGCAGACAATGGGCCACAGTAAATCCCCACTGCTACAGGGAATTTAAATTTCAAGGACGTCAAACTATTAATGTGTGGTGTGCTATTTTAAACAACAAAATAATAGGTCCTCATTTTTTTAACGGTACTTTAAATGGAGAAGGTTATTTGAATTTTCTCCAACACGAGCTAGAGGACTATTTTGATGTGCTTCCGTTGGAACAAGAGCGAAACATCGTCTTCCAACAAGATGGCGCTCCACCTCACAGTGTAGTAGCTGTTACAAATTACCTTAATCAAAGGTTCAATGAATGGATTGGACGGAATGCACCAATACAATGGCCACCTAACAGCCCTGACTTGACGCCGATGGATGCATTTTTATGGGGAACACTAAAGGATCGAGTGAATGCAAATAACATTGAAAGCACTGAACATTTAAAAGAACTTATTAGAGCAGAAATTCGAATTCTGAATGAAGATTATTCTCAATCTATCACCGCCGCATTACGAAGGTTACGAAAAACGTATATCAAATGTATTCAAGAAAACGGTGGCCCAGTTGAGCAATTTGATTTGTAATTACCAAAAGTTCTTCTTTATTGTTAAGACATTAAATTTAAAAATTATTTTTAATTTTGTATTTCATATACTTTTAGTAGTATATTTAAATCACTATTTTCGTCTCTTTTCATTGTTCTCTTTTTTCTCGCTAGGCTAGATGTTTGTTGAAACTTTTCATAGATTTGATGGAATGTTTTTTTGTCTGAAACGTGGACTCGGCGAATAATTCTATGCAGTTCCCGTTCAGCCAATTTACCGCTATTGTTTGCTTTAATAAATGTTTGCAAAATGCCTTGTTTTTCCCTTTCTGAATAAGGCATCTTTATCAAAAAAAAAAAATGTTTTATTTACTTAATATGTCAGTAACTGTCACTAATAAGCATAGTTTTTGTTTCTCCGCGACCACCTAATTCACGGCAACCTAAGAACTTTACTGAAATCTAGAATTTATATTTGAATGTAGCCGCTTAGGTAAAATGCGATTATTTCGAAAACTATTATATTTAGGTATAGGACATATTATAAGAAAAATATTCAGAAGTTTTAGGAGATTCTAAAAAGCTAAAAATATATAGGGTGTACCATTTAAAAAAAAAATTAACCTGTGACTCATTTCTGCAATACCCTGTATATATTTATATTATTCTGCAAATAGCTTACATGATTCTGTACAACTTTTATATTTGACATTTTTATCTAATGCAAAAAACAAAAAAGTTAAGAGGGGGGGACATATATGATCACCGTGTACATCCTCTGTAGAAAAAATACTGGCCTTTTTAGGCTGAAAACCTTTAGATTTTCGTTTTAAAAAGGTTCTTAATTTGCTATAATTGTCAAGGTCAATGCCATGATTTAAATTAATAGTAGTTTTAAGCATCGAGTAGTTTGTCCATAACGTCGATGGTTTATATTTTGCGGACAACTCTGTGAAATACACTAACATATCGTCGCCCATATGTCAAAACCTCGTATCTCAAAAACAAACAATGTTCAGAAAATGAAAAAACTTCTTATATGTTTATCTATTTTTTATTTAATATAGTTTTCTGCCAAGTGATATATTCTAATTTGCATGCAAACAAAACAAGATGCGAGGTTTTGACATGTGAATTTTAGAGGGCGCAAGATACGAGGTATTTTAATTTAACGTTTAGCGTGCGCTTTGCTGGACTCTTGAGTTACAAGGTTTTTAAATCGATAAAATATAAAGTCATTGTCGCAATAAAACACGTAACACAAAACTGGTAAATTTTGAGATACGAGGTTTTGACTTATGGGCGACGATATACGGATTCTGAAAAAGAACTAGTTTTCTTATCAATCCTCCATTGTACAAACGAATCATAAGCAGACACATAAAGTTTTTTTCGATTTTTCTGGTAATAAATTTAAACTTGCTATTTTTGCTGCTTCCTGACTATCTAGTGGGTATAACACATCTCATCTTCACTATCTCTAATCATTTTGTAAGTTCTTTTAATACAATTCTTAACTTTAAAGTTGATAAGTTGAACTATATTTTGACGTTTCAAATTAAAATTACAAAGCGCTTCGACTTGACATTTCATATCATTCTTGAATTTTTCATCATACACACAAAATCGTATTATGGATGGACCTTACAGGCGACCTTACAAACGACCAATGATATTTTTTGATTTCAAATCGCATTACCTGTCGATTTCATTATTCACTAGTGAATTATGAGTTCATTATTCACTAGTGGAATGGGTATTATTATTATTGAGCAAACACATATATAATGAACATATTAAACAATAGTCGTGGACAAATACTATTTTCTGATTAGATCGTTCGAGTCTTTTGATTTTGGATTTCGTCGGCAGAAGATTGTCTACATAAGGGCTCCGCTATAAGTTCCCTTAATTATACTGTTTAAGAAGAATTTTATTCGATCGTATGGAAAAGTGGGGTAAAGTCTCTTGAAACCAGACAAAGTGCGCCGCGCGTTAGTAGGAATACTAATCGATTGGAAAATTCGATTCTTAACCTCGCATCCGGCCAGTTGACTCGCCGCCGCGATTCAACAGCCGTTGAAAAGTAGTTAAAATAGCGATTCTGATGTGACTGGATTATTGTAGCTACCACAGCTAATAAATGGGTTAAATTTTGATTTATTTCCTCGCCAAACGCCTCTTCGTTTGAGGTAGGCATTTTGACGCAGCACATATATTAAGGAAAGAAATCAAAATTGGTCTTATTAAAACTTTGACACGTGCTATTTCATACTTTAAATCAAAGCCTTCATGCATTTTTTTTTTATTTCACAGCCCGTTTACAATTTTACTGCAATTTGTTTCATTAATGCAACCATCCTCTATTATTTTTGATGTAGGTAAATAATGTAAATTTACAGAACATTAAAGAAGTATTGAATCGAAAATCGATCTTAGCTTTGTAGAAGTAGACAATGGTATGGTATTTGTAACTTCTTGCCTACAAATACAGTATTAAAACGTTAGTTTATTCTTAAGCTTCGGTTTCCTACAAAGCGGCACCGCAAAAGAGCGGCCGCAATTTGACGGCGAGCCTCGCCGCGAAAAAACGTATATGTACTTGCAAATGAAAGTATGTTCCTTCAGAGCGTTCAGCGCAAAAAATACGGCACCGTATTTTCTAAAGCGGCCGCTCTGTACGTTGGGAGATAGCGCAAGCACGATTTTTGACGGTGCGCTAGTATTTTATCGAATCGTATGTAATGTTACTTTCCAATAATATTCACCGTCCAAAGCGACCGTACTACTGTTGGCAAAATCGGCTGCCAAATTACGGCCGTTTTTTTGCGGTGACGCTTTGTAGGAAACCGAAGCGGTTTAAAAAGTTTGAATACACGTGACGATAAATGAAATGTTCATTATTGGTAATAACATTTTATTTATTGTCATTTGCTATTATAAATTTACAAAAAACAGCCACAGAAATACTTAACAAACACCAAAATCAGAAGGAAATAATATGATGCAAACGGGCGCGTGAGCTTACTACGGCCCACTACTGAACAGGGAACTTTTTGGGAAGAAACGAGTATCAGCGGTTAATGTCGCATGTAGGTGTCAACTGTCAAAACTTTTTGTTTTAAGAAAAAGTTAACTCTACCTATATACTGTGAAACATACACCGCGCGTGCGTTGTTTTTGTTTGAGTCTAAAATGAACAAGGGAGCCAATGTTTGACCACCTTAAATTTTGCATGCCAATTCGTGTGTTTCGCCTACCGCAGCGCCACCCTGCATAGCCGTCATAAATTATATCACTAACAAGTTGTTTTAGCAATAACTCACTAGTTATATATTGCAAATAGAATTTAATCGATTCGATTCTTAATGTCTTTATTGTTAGATTATATAATTTATTTAATTTTATTGTCTGGAGGAAAAATGTGTAAATGATATCAATCACATATTACAAAAAGGACAGTAACACAATTGGCGAAATACCCATCATCAAAACAACCTGTAAATAATTAAGTGTACCTTTTGTAATATTATGTTATGGAGAGTAGTAACGAGTAAAAAATGGAACTTAATCTAAAAAATACTCTTTTTGTTATGTATTATTATAGTATTTAATTATTTTGTAAAAAACTATACATAAAATAAAAAAGTCGTAAAAGTACGTTGGTTTAATTTATTATTAACACGCTTTTATTAGCTGCACCTGTATGTTTGTATGTTATATCTAGGTATATTTTGTAACCGACTTCTTTGAACCCGATTTTGACCCACTTTAAACGGTCAGATTTAATTTAAATTTTGTAGACTATGGAGAATTAGAGGGTAGGAGGCCGATCGCAATGCATTGGATTCGGTCCCAAATTCGCATCGGTAATTCAGCTTTACTAGTCGCCGTAAGATGGCGCTCGTGTTCTAAATAGGCTATCAAATAAATGGTTTCTTATGGACGCAATAACTATTTTTATTTAAATTAGTTCTTTAAGGAACAAATAAGGACTTTTATATGAATTTACACTTACTTTGTTATACTTATTAGTAAACTCGGCCTGTATAAAGTTCCAACGATGCTTGGTTTTTAAAATACAGGGTATTAAACATTCTAGCTATATTTGGAGCTAGAAAGAGATTTATTTGGCTGCGTTTCCTCTCTGAAAAAGATCCTGTCTTACACCCCGAAACAAAGCAAACTCTACTTTTATAAATTGTACCATTATTCATAAGTTATATCACAAGAGGTGAATATTCTAAATAAAATATTTACCTCGAGTGGTATATGTTGAGATTATATACAAAAAAAAAGAAAAAATACAACGAAATGCAAGATTTTTAAAATGATTTATGTAGCTACTAGAAAAACGGACAAAACGCAACAAAACCTAAACAATTGACAAAGTAATAAAACTAACAGAAAATTAGTTATAAGTATTATTGTTAATCACACAGTTATTATAATAAACAGTAGTGGCTTGCTGGTGTTGCTGGAAACTCTTCGAGCTGCAAGAGACTGGAGCTTCGTGTTGGTCCAACCCATTAGTTGGAGGGTGACCTCTTAAACCTTGAATAGTGTTTTCGTGATGAGTTTTGTCCATCTGCAAGTATGGCTTTATGGATGCAGCACTACTTATGTCCAGTTATTTTTATAAGAGTTTGTTCGCTCACACCTGCTTTTCTTAATGTAGACAGCTGTGGCTCGATTGGAATGGTTTGTGATTTTTTCTTTCTCAGTATCTAGTCCAATTTTTTGTGCTGCTTGTTTTGTCCAATTAGAAAGAGTATTTTTTCCAATGGGACAGTTTTTGTACCAATTTCCCATTTTCCAATTTGGATTTACTGTCAGGAATAGTCTTTGGGTAGTTATATTTTGCCCTCTTTTTGAAATTAGTTTTCTGTAAAGGCGAACTGGACATAAATCGGCATCTTTTGTGTTTGCCACTAACCATTTTGAATTTGAAAGCTGTTTGTCTCCGCCTTGGGATGTTTTTGAAAAGATTGGGTTATATTCCATTCTATTACTTTTTGTACCATCGCTATAATATTCTTCTCTGAAATACGTATTTAGGCATGTCTCGGCTTCTCCTCCTCTCCATGCTAATTCCACAGCCGCTATTTGATAGAACTTTTTCTGTAAATCCTCGGGGTTATTTTCGTCAAAAATGTTTACCATCTTTTTGTACTCGTCGTAGGTTAGTGCTCTTGCACTTTTCCGGTGATTTTTTGGATCAGCCTGAAGCAGTTTTCTTTTAGAATTTCTAGCCATACGTGCTTTTTGGAATTCAGGATCTTTAAAAGGATCAAATTTAATGTTGTATTTATTGAAGTACCTTTCTTAAAGCAGTTGGGCTGTTTGGTTCCACATTGTCTTGATAACCCCTTCCTTGTAGTCAGAATCATCTTTTTTATTCATATTAAAACTCCAGTCTTCCAATATAGCGGCAAGCTGTATTATAGTTGTATTTTTGGTCAATATATTCTGCCGTGTTTCGCAGAATTTCTCGAATTGGGTCCATATATACTTTTTTGTTTTTGTTGTATTTTCTGGGATAGTCTTTTCAGCGTTTTTTCTTATATTTTCGACTGAAACACTACCGAATCGGCAAGATTCCATTTTTAAAAAAATGTGACATGAATCTGACAACATCAAAAACTTGATTTGTTGAAAGGGATTTTTGTTATTATAGAAACGGTCTATAGCAACCATCAAATATTTTAAACTTGTTATGATGTTGTTATGCATTGGCATTGTTGTGGCAGGTGGCCCGGGGTATATCCACTTATGCGGGGTATATTCAGTATAATATGTATCTGATTGGTCGCAAAACAGCGTTTAATTGGTCAGAATCGGATTGAGGTATATAATCATTATAAATATGGAAATCAATTACAATACAACGTTATTTGTCTCGTCTTGTCTTGAAACGTTATTTGTTATTTCGAAAATAAAATGTCAATTTGTCAAAAGTAAAAAACGAAGAAGAAGAAGAAGACGACGACACCAACCCACTTGCGACGCGAGAGCATCTATCAGCCAATAGCGAACTAACCAAAAAACCGGGACAGAATTTGAAAATGCTGCCATTGTTGATCGGCCTCCTACCCTCTACTTTTTCATATTGTAGACTTATCAAGAACCGCTGACAATACAATAATCTACACATAAAAAATTCTCCTGTCAAATTTTGACAGCTGTCAGGTATAAAACGAAGAAGCGATTTTGACGAAACAAATTATGGGGTCGTATAGTATTTGATGCGGAGACTACGGGAAAAATAAGCAAAAAATTCTCCTGTCAAAATTTGACAGCTGTCAATATGTCAAATCGTTTAAAAAAAAATTATATTAGTGAAAAAACTATAAGGTCGTTTGTATATTGACGGTGGAAAGTTAAAAAATACGCAAAAAAATCTCTTGTCAAAATTTGACACAACCTGTCAATACGTCAGAATTATTACAATAACCGATAGTAATAAAACAAACGTGGGGTTGTATAGATATTGTCACTAAGAATAGAGAAAAATTATAAAAAAAATTCTACTCATCAAAATTTTTGTCGTTTTTTATTTCTTGCGAATAACTCCGTTATTGTAAGTTTGGGAGAAAAATGTTATATAACTAAATTTATGGAACGTTCGAAGACGCGTATTTTTATTTTAATTTAAAAATTTTCGTCTAAGTATTATCAGTTTCGAGATATGAGGCAAAATATAGAAATCATATTTTGTCCGATATCTCGAAAACCGTAAGAGATACGAAAAAATAATATAAAGCTGAGATGTAGATTTCTTCGAGATACAACTTTTTAGCTATATAGACTTTTTTCCTAAAGTTTATACTTTCTGAGAAAAATGGCAATTTATGAATATTACGAAATTTTCGTGAAATATGTATGGAAAATGTCGGAAAATTAAAATTTTTAAATATCCTTCTTTTCTTACAATTCGGCATAGACGATCGGGTTTTTTCGGGTTTGTATGCATGTTTGTTTGTAACCGACTTCGTTGAACCCGATTTTGACCCACTTTAAACGATCAGATTTAATTTAAATTAAACATAATAAATTTATGTAAACTCATACTAAAAAATGAAAAATAAAAATAGTTTAAAAAAACTAAAAAACACGCTTTAATAATTAATCAGACTAAAAAGCGGAAAATAAATCTTGATATTCTTAATATAGGCAGAAAATAATAATGAACGATAAACATTAGTATTATTGTGAAAAAAGCGTGGGGCGCTTTGTGCTATATTTTTTGTATATCGAGCACCCCACGCTTTTTCACCATAATAGTCATAATACTAATGTTTATCGTTCATTATTATTTTCTGCCTATATTAAGAATTTCAAGAATTTTTTTAAACTATATTTATTTTCCGCTTTTTAGTTAGATTAATTATTAAAGTGTGTTTTTTAGTTTTTTTAAATTCTTTTTATTTTATACGTATGATTAATACCTAGTGTGCATGAATATTCTCAAAACCTGGCTATACACCGAAATTATTATTTGTATGCAAAATGTTTCATCTAAAAACTTCTGTAAACCTGATTTTTATAATTTTAAAACGTCAGAGTTCCAAATATTTTGTACACAGCGGAAATATGTTTTTTTCTACAACCGTGCGCAAAGTCTTTTTCGAGAAGCGAGAGTTGTTCTTACTTTGTCGCTCGATCTAAAACGCTCGCTTAGTTACCATGGAAACCATAACAAAGAAACGTCTAGTGTATCTGCAACTTTTGACACAAAAGTAGGCGTTGATGGTATTTGACCAGTGGCAGCGATAAGGCCCCCGCAAACCCCGCGACGCGGGGGGTCCCCGGCTTTGTGGGGGACCCACTACGCCTTCCTAGCTGACGTATTTATAAATTTTAGATTACCTAATATAAAAAAAAATGATTAAATTATGTTTTTTATTCTTCATTGTTAAAAATTCTGTCATATATAAAATTTCTCTAAATGTCACCAGTAAAGTCCGCATCATATGGGATTTTTTTTATTATTAGCTTTATTCGAAATTTGACTTTGGTATCAAGTTCTGCTTCGATCGAGATGAAAATTAAGCAAAAAAAATAGTAGTCACGTGATTCGCATTATCTGTCAAATTTTAATTTTTTCCAAAAAATAATTCAAAAGTAGGGTTATTTCTTAACATATCGAAAAAAGTTATTAGAAAAACTTTTTTTTAATGCTGTTTCTAGCCCACATGCAAAATTTCAGCTGCATAAGATAATTTTGATTTTTTACCTATATTGTGTCAGACACAAAATACGTTTTCAAAAATACTTATTTTATGAAGTTACCTTAGAGTCAAAAACAAATAAACTTTGCCTCACACGCGACCAAATTTTAATAGCCCAATTTTGATTTTGTAAAAAAACACACATTTAATATGGCGCTACTTGTATCTGAAATAATGCTTTGTCAAAACTGAGAAGTTTTATGTAGGTTGCGTTGAGTCTTATTTTGCAAAAGTGGTGCAGTTTACAAAATACCTATAGGTAAAAATCAAAATTATCTTATGCAGCTGAAATTTTGCATGTGGGCTAGAAACTGCATTTAAAAAAAACTTTTTCTAATAACTTTTTTCGATATTTTCAGAAATAACCCCACTTTTGAATTATTTTTTGGAAAAAATTATAATTTGACAGATAATGCGAATCACGTGACTACTATTTTTTTTTTAAATCCCATCTGGAGGCGGACTTTACTGGTGACACTGTATATGATTTGGAAAGCAGCACTAGCATATTTTCCATTGCTTAAGTTTTTTTGTCAGTACATTATTTTCTATATTTTTTTGCTTTATTTATAAATTTTAATTTTATGACCCTAATAAAAATTATTATTGATGTATATTATTACATAATTTTGCGAGGGGGCCCCAAATGTTTACCGCCGCCACTGTATTTGACAGAATAATATTAATTTTAAATAGGTACATAACTATATTATTACGTTAAATAAAACAAATTACCCACTTCAGTTATACAAAGTAATGAGAAAGTAGTTATTATTAGTATAAAATCTCATTTTCTGAAATTTTCATTTTTTTAAAGGCGTTAGGAATATAAATATATTTTACGGAAGTAGTCCATTATCTCAAAGTGGAGTTGTTGAGGATTTTTCCCCATATATAAATATATGTTTTCTAGTAAATAATTTGAACAAGAAGCATAAAACGTTCTTGTTGATAGAAAATTTCCCTCGTCTTCGACTCGGGATAATTTTCTATCAACAAAAACATGAGTGAAACCGAGAAAAAAATTATCGGGAATTAATTCTGCTGCGAGGGGGATTCGGTAAGAAAAGTTCATAAACTGGAGTTTTTTCTTATTGTAATTTTTTGCTAAAATGCTACAAAAACATATTTCCGGCGGCTTTAGTTAATTGTAACTAATTAGAGTTTTAGAAATTACGTTCATTTTAGCCGTTAGTAACTTATTTTTATTACTAAAATGAGTAAAATGTGAGAAACACTAGCAGAACCCCGCACTTCTCTTAGGGAAAATGGCCCTTGGCAGTGGCGTAACTAGCCCTCTGACCTGGGGGTGGCCCTGTTATTGTGATTTGAAGTGGCGGCTCGAGTAGAGGCGGAGAGCCCGCCGCAGGGGAATTTTTTTTCTGGACCACGCCCAAATTTTAACAAATTTGGTCAATAATCAACAGTAATATCATAAGACCTCGTTTTTTATCGGTTAGATTTTTCAGCTGTCACGAAAACTTTTTTTGGAAATTTTTCGAGTTGAATTTGGACATGTTTATTCTGATTAGATCCCGAGAGCGTCTTGGCAGGCAGCATTGGATTTCTAACTTTACAGACCTGGCTTGGAGTTCCGATTCCGAGTTTTAGTTGCGCGTATAGGGTATAGACTAGACTAAAAATATAATTGATGAATAAATATAATTAATTTATGTAGGTATTTTGTTTTTAGTTTTTATTGCTTAACAGTTTAACTGATGCCCTACCTCCTAGTCATAGTCAATAGCAAAAAATAAAAATATAAAAAAAGGCATACCTACTCAAAGATAAAAATACAAATAAATATCTTACCTTTAATTAAATTGAGCTTTAAATACTCAGACTCAGAATTTTATCATATAATTAAAGATAATTAAAACAAATAATTTAATAAGGTTAGGTTTAGGTTCACGATTCCTTCCTCCAAAGAACTACATAATATTTTTTTCAGTAAATATAAAGATTAACTTGAAAAATATAATATTTAAAAAAAATTAAATTAATCAATTTGTCGTTTGACTTATCGTTCGCATTTGGGTGGTCTGGCAGAATAAATTTGTTTCTCGCGGATTTTGGGGGGGGGGGGGGCCTTCCTGGTCCCCCCTAGTTACGCCACTGGCCCTTGGTTAAATTTCCTAAATTTTTAGTATGTTGTAGAGAATGTCATTCTGATGGAAAGTATCCATGGTCACAACAAAATCTGCCGACCAGTTTTTTGGATACAGGGTGTCCAAATTGCAAAATATGAATTTTCACTACATTATAATTTCGCAGTTCATATTATTAATTCGTTTTATTTTTCTAGATTTTTGTTGACCCTGTCGTAGAGAGGATAGAATACTACAAAAGTAGTCAAAATTTTCTTATTATATACCGGGTGAGTGACGAAAATTATTTAATATTTTTTGTTAAATCATTATATTTTCGGCACTAAATTTGAAAATTCGCTTAATAGCTCATTAACATGTAGAGAAAAATGGACGTAAATCGTGAGATTGATAAAAGAAAAAGAGACGACACCAAAACGACTTACCCTGTGATCCGTCGGCTTGGGGATGATCTTAGCGGGTCTTCACAAGGTACCTCTGGGGCCGCTGCTCCTCTTTCAACAACCGGCGTAGGCGTTACCCATAAGGGGTAAAATTTGGCGGCTTAACTAGTTAGGATATAAAAATCGCGGGGTTTTGCACCACACCGTTTTACGGTTCTAGAGTGACTCTTTTTTTGGCGGAATTATCGTGGGCAAGACGCGCGCGCTGATAGTCGCTTTAGTGTCGAAATGTTTAGACAATTATTAGAGAGATTTTAAACAAGTTAAAGAGCCATAATCGAACAAAATTTTTGAGCCGTTGGTTTTGGACAAGAAGAGGCTTTCAGATCTTGGGAATATCGATACTTGATTTACTAAATATATTATTATGGGTATTTTGATTCATGATAGCTGCTTCTTTGAATTTTTGTTTTCTCCAGTGCTGTTCCGTGTCCTTTTCTTCTGACCACTGTATACTATGTTGGTTTATCCATACATGTTCCGCTATACCTGACCTCGAAGTTTCACTTCTTTGAGTATGTTTCAGATGTTCTTTAACTCGTACGGGAAGAGGTCTATTTTTCTCCAATGTACGATTCGCCACACTCGCAAGGGATTTGATAGATACAATATTTTGTGTTTTCATTACGGGGGGTTTTTTACTTTTGTAAGAAAGCGTATTTCCGGATTTGAAGGCTGTTTTGATTTTAAAGTTTTTGGTTATCCTTTTAATCTTTTCAGAAATCCCCTTGGCAAAAGGTATTGTGAGAAATGCTTGCTTCTCTTTCGTTTATGTATTAGTTTTTACTTCGCGGTTTTTCAGTTTTGAGATGGCATTAGTTACAAAGGTTTCAGGGTAACCATTATGTTTTAAAATTTTTTTGATGTTTAAAATTTCAATATTAAGGTCTTCCGTATTGTTGCAGACGTTAAATGCTCTGTGATAAAGCGTTTGAATTATGCCCTGTTTTATGGAGTTTGAATGATTCGATCCGTGATTAAGGTATTGCCCCGTGTGAGTGGGTTTCCTGTACACTGAAGCTGTTATACCGTTCGAGCAAAAATTATTCGCATCAAAGAGGGCTTGGATTAAAAAACGTAGGGCTTGGTTTAGATCACAATGATAATGGACGATATCTAACCAAATCTAGGTTAAAATTTTGTCAAATTCATATTATGACATGATATGCCAAACTAATTAGTAATACAATAAGTAGGTAGACAAATACAAATGTATGTTTGTTGTTTACAAAATTAACAAAGTAAGAATATACATTAAGAAAAAGAAATTTATCCTCCTCGGAACCAGGACAACAATTAAAGGTTTTCTTGGGTTAATTTTTGTATGTATGTTACAAATAGGTATACTTAAATTTAAAAAAAATTAAATTTTGAAACCTGATGTTAACTGACTCTTGTTTTAATAGTGGTATCATATATGATACTTTTAGTATTTATTAATGCAAAATAAAACGGGTAACTAGCCATATTATTTAATTATGAAAATCATAAAAACAATTTGTTTCGATACTACAAAATAAAATGATTTTACAGGTCGTGCATTTTGCAAATGTGAGCTTTTTACATCCAGGATTACGACATTTGGACCTACTTTTTTGCTCATTTTTCATAAATTGTGAATAATGCTGACCGGAGATCCTGAATCTTTTGTCTGGTAAAGGTTTATTTTTCTTTTTTTGCTAGGACACTCTTCTTCAGAGCTTTCTTTATCCTTGTTTGAAGAATGATCTTAAATTAATGATTGGGTCACGGATAACTTAAAATCCAGGTAGTCCAAAATGTCTCTTTTTGGAAAATTTGCAGCATTCATATATATTTTTTAATGCGTACAAAATAATATAATCTTGAAAAATACATTATTCTTAAAATAGGCCCATCTAAGACGTTACACATAACAAAAAACTGTGAATAAAAAATATAGATTATTACAAATATTTATATAAACTGTATTGCTAGGGACCCTGTGTATCATGGATGATACCGACATAAAACGGTATGATATGGAAAGAGATTAATTAGATTTGGCTAAACTAAACATATGATACGAATGCCTAATAAAAAACAACTAGTTCTGTAGAAAAAAACATGTTTTTTTAAAATACTTTCGTTTATTTTTGTCTCTAAACATTATTATGTCACAAACCACTTGATTACCGCCTAAATTAACAAGTATTACTAACCTCAAAATATCAGCCGAGGCGCGAAAACGGTTGCCGCGTGTCGACACAATAACTATATCACCTGGGATATAGTTGAGTCTGTAGCACTACGAAACCTATTTAGATATAAAAAAAATTGTAAAAAAGTATCCTATATGATACCGGGGTTCCGAGGAGGATAATTACATAAATAGCTGAAATTGGCCACCGCCATGCTCCAAGCATAAATTCACACGTATTTTCATATTTTCGAGTAATTCCTGCGTCTTTCAAAATATGCGGCTTGTATTTCTTGGAATACTTGCACTTTATAAGGAAATAAATTTACCTGCTTCTTAAGAATAGTCCTGCATGTTCCATAAGATCTTCCCACTCCCACTTCTTGGGACAGGCGTCTTATACAATTTGTTGGCGTATTTTGCATTATTTTACGAACGTTTGCAACAAGTTCTTCTGTTCTTACAGATGGTCTTCCTGATCCTTTTTGTGTTGTATAGAACCTGTTTCCCTAAACACAGCCACGGTTCTTTTCAGGCAATGATAAAAATCCCCAGCAATAAAAGCAACGTTAGGAAAATGTTCGTGAAAATCGTCCATGCACACACCCGGATTGTATTGCCATTCACCATTTACTCTAACCCCGTTTCGAAAATACGCTTCAACCATGAATGTTTTGTGCTGTTCCGTAAAGCGTATCGATCCGTATTAGCGATGAATCAAATTACTTGTAACGACTGTCAAAGATGACGGAATAACTGATTGATTGTTAATTCAGGTAGTTACTGACACCCAACAGGTATTAAGCTCTACGGCTAAGCATTACGTCCTTAGATGCAAGGCCCTCTTTGATACAAATAATTTTTGCTCGCACGGTATTTACACAACACTTCCGGATAACTATAATCAAATCGTTTATTTTTGATAAACATACCAAATGATAACACTGACAAATATTATTTTTTTAAGTGAAAGTCAAATCTTCGTTTTTTTTTCGGAAATAAACTTCTCGGTGACTTTGTTATTAAAATTATCTATGTCCTGAACCATCGCTTTTTCGATTGACAGCATTGCTAAAGCTGCATATTAGACGAAATTTTCCAACTTTATAACATAACTAATAAATTAGTCAAAACAAAATATCAGCGGCATCGACAGGTCGCGAACAGCTGTTGTTGGACGGAAAATTTTGTGCCTCATCCGTGCAGCTCGTTGTGCGATGTGTAGGTGACGTCACGCCTCCGTAGTCATGGCAACCGACTTAATAGTCACGGTAAAGCGGGACGGTAATCGGCCGCCCGCGCTTGCCTTTGCGAATAGAAAATGCTCATTCGGTATAACTTGCCCGTTGGAATATGGCTATGTTTGGTTTGAATTATTTTAATTGATTGCTTATTGCGTTATAGGTTTTTTTAAGTAAAGTATTTTCGGATTCTGTTTAAATTAGTTGCAGGGAGGGCGGCGCCCTAGAGCCCTTCATTACGAGCCGCCACTGGACGGCACTACATAAAATCGCTGAAAAAAAACTATAGTAACGACACTGACAACATAAACCGCTAAACATCGAAAAAGCAAAATATTTATTATTTTTTTAATCAATTTTTCCTGGAAGGTCAGAACAATAAACTTTAATTATTGAAATACAATGACGATAATTTGAAAATCGCTGTTTTACAGGAAATTATTAACATTATTTAAATTGTTTGATACATGCAATAGAATAGGTAATTTTTTGCCATCTTTTATTCATAGTCCACCATATATTCGTTTTAAAAACAATTTTAACGTCTGTATGTAGAAAGGAACAATATACAGGATGTTGAAAAGTTCGTGTGCGTATATAGGTATCTCCAGGGGCGGATGGGCCGGCTGGGAAACGGGGAGATTTCCCGAAGGGCCGGCTGCCTTAGGCCCAAAACGGGCAGGCTATGGACGATGATAGTAAAAAACAACAACCATCTGCAGAGCCCAACGGCATCATATTATAATTAAAATTATGTCATACTTGACTTTCTAAGTTTCACAAGCGTTTAAAAAAGGAAATTTTGTTTTATTGACGTTTACTCCATTTTTCCAAATGGAACGATGGTGGTTCACTAGGATATTTAAAATGACCATTTTTTTTACAACAATTTGATACCATACACTCCTATGCTATTTTAAAATTGACACTGAAAAATTTGCCTTTAATCCCAATCGCAAATTTAAAAGCGTTATGCATTATTGCCGCCCTCTCTTTTCTAGAGAAATATAAAGGCGGCTTTGAAAAACAATGGAATGGTTTTGAAAACCAATATGGCTTTAATTTAAAGGTGTAATGTCGTTAGTTTATAAAACATACAATAAATAGAATATTGCGGCTTCAGAAGAATTTTTCTGGTCACTCCAAAAATTAGGAGCATATCAATTTGTTCATTTATAGTAAAACTAACCATTTTATCTGATTTACAATGTAAGTTTAATAAACGAATGACATTACAATTTTAATTTAAAACCATATTGGTTTTCAAAACCATTCCATTGTTTTTCAAAGCCGCCTTTATATTTCTTTAGAAAAGAGAGGGCGGCAATAATGCATAACGCTTCTAAATTTGCGATTGGGATTTAAGGCAAATTTTGAAAAATGGAGTAAACGTCAAGAAAACAAAATTGTAGTTTTTAAAGGCTTGTGAAACTTAGAAAGTCAATTATTATGACATCATTTTAATTTTCATATACTACTAGTCTATAAATTAACGGATTTAAATAAATTGTAGCACTCTAGATTGAAAATAAAAAATAGACATAAAAATGTTTTAACACGTCAAAAAATGACAAGTAACAATATACAAGATGTCCCATTTAAAATATCAAAATCAAGGTCACTTCCGGTCAAACCGGAAGTGCTAACAAATTGAAAATTATGCCAATAAATGCAGACTCATCTCTTATGCATAATCTCAAAATTTCATTTTAATATCTATAAATACAGAAAAGTTATAGGGGTGAACGTTCTTTGAGAAACACCTGGTATGTATGTATGTATGTACTTACATCTTTTAGAAAGTTACAGTTTTTAAAAATGGCCCGGGCCGGTGCAATTGGTTTCCCGGGCGGGTTTAT
Source organism: Polydrusus pterygomalis (assembly GCA_963969555.1). Taxonomy (NCBI): domain Eukaryota; kingdom Metazoa; phylum Arthropoda; class Insecta; order Coleoptera; family Curculionidae; genus Polydrusus; species Polydrusus pterygomalis. The sequence continues at coordinate 34,646,476 of OZ018375.1, read as the reverse complement.
CCCTCCCCATTCGCCCCTGGGTATCTCAAAAACCGCGAGAGATTAGGTAAAACGGTAAAATGGCGGCAAAATGTCACATTTTGGGGCCTAACATTGCGGTTAATTTTTACGACTTTAATTCTAAATTTTTTTAAGACACATTTAAACATCAATTTTTATGTTCGATATCAGGTTTTTTATTTTATAAATTTTGTAAATACGAACCTGGAAAAACTTATTTGAGCTTAAATTGACTCGATTTGTAACTATTGGGAATATACCAGTGCTATGGCGGCGCATAATGCCGGTTTTAAGAAAAACTGCTGGCTGACAGTCAATCAATAATTTACTTTAGAGTCGGAACAATAGGCATAGGGGAGAGACGGGGAATACCAACCACGCGGGTAAAACCGACCACAGTTTTACATTTAAATAACCCGCCAACATTTAACATTTACCGCGCCATCAATCCAAGACTAATCCTATTATTCAGTTTACCGCTCAAACTGGAGAAATCACAACGCTTTTGGCAGTGACAGAACAATTTGTTATTTGGTGGTTATTATTGCAAGTATTTTCGCTTGAAAAATAGGTAAGTAATCTAAATTGTTGTTACATAAAATGGTGTCCAGTAGTTAACAATATTACGTAGACATATTGCAATCTAATTATGCATCGAATTTTGATTTAACCTTACTTTAAAATGAACGAAACGAACTTTTGTTTGCGAGTGTACTTTCGGGTAATATCGATCAGAATGTAGTTTAGTTGAACGAGATGAAAAAAGGCAAGAAAAATTCATTACGAAGAAAAACGGACAGGAAGTGGCAACCGAGCCTTGTTTCTTATGCGATGAATTCGGCAGGGATGGAGATTAGTGGCTTGTATGTATTACGTGTGGTATACCAGCTCATGCAGAATGTGCAGGCTGCGATATCCGTAGTGATTAGGTACAGGGTTTTTCCGTATATTTTGGAGCACCACTGGAGCTTTTATTTGAAGACCTAGAAAAAATTTTAAATTACCAAAGTTGCATGATTTCTCCTGAACTGCCAGAATTTGTTATCGGACAAAACAAATGAACATCGTAAATTTGTTTAATAATGCCAATGTCGATTTTTTTAAATGGAACACCCTGTATATTAATTTTTTTTTTAACTCCTCACTCTTTTCTGATTCCAAATATGTATATATGTTATATGTTTGTTTCATAAATTATTATCATTATTTATATAAATTATTGTTACTGAATAAGCATTATGTTCTAGCATGTTTTCTTCATACCAATATAGATTTTCTAATCCGCAATATTTTGAAATGAAATTTTGCCTAAACGACTAAAGTAAACATATAACATATATACATATTTGGAATCAGAAAAGAGTGAGGAGTTAAAAAAAAATTAATATACAGGGTGTTCCATTTAAAAAAATCGACATTGGCATTATTAAACAAATTTACGATGTTCATTTGTTTTGTCCGATAACAAATTCTGGCAGTTCAGGAGAAAGCATGCAACTTTGTTAATTTAAAGTTTTTTCTAGGTCTTCAAATAAAAGCTCCAGGGGTGCTCCAAAATATACGGAAAAACCCTGTACATTTGCGATTTCTGTTCCAATAAATAATTTCTACATTTTTTATAGTGATGGGATCACTCGAGTGAAAAATAACCTATCCGTCGGTTTTTTCAATCACTTGAATAATTCGATTATCTTCGGAAATAATTCGAGTGACGAAATGAGTGACGAACATATGGTTTTTATTTTCTAACGCGTCTCCAAAGTTGCTGCCCGCCTGTCAATCACTCACTGCGGCCAGAGCCATCTCCTAGCGAGCGGCTACACCGAGTGGTTTCGGTTATTGGCGATATAATTCAATCAAAAACTGCATTACGGTTTACCTGGTAAGATTTATTATTTTGATTTAAATACTGCATTACGGGTTGCCTGCGTAGGATAATAGAATTTATTATTTTATTTAGATTTAAATCGTCGGCGTCTACTGAAAACTTAATGTTTAGTGGTGAGTATTCAGTATTCATAAATATCATGAGTTATGCAATATCGTGACATCTCGAGGTCAAGTAGTGAAGTTGTTAAATTAAATTGTAAGATCTGGGAACCATGCCAAAAAATCCACAAATACCTCCGCCACATTTAATAATCCGCAAAAAATCAATGGATTAACAACACCGAGTCAGTTATTATTCCCAATACAAATGCTGTATATCAACATGAACGATGAACCGCCAATATTAATAATTAATATTAGCATTTGAGTGAAAAAAAAATCGATTATAATTCGATTTTTTAAATCACTCGAATACTCGGTAGTCGATTATTAAAATAAGTCGATTTTTCCCAACACTAATTTTTTATGTGAACGGTTTTACCCGACAACGTCGGTATCGACCGGTGACGTTTGCTGATTTAATATTGTTTTTACGATGTTGTAACTTCAGAATGATTTTTGGTTTTTAGAATTACTTGGTTAAATATGTCATTAAAACAATGAGACTATTACGTTTATGTTTTCTATTCAATATGATTTTTTTTTAAATCGTTTCAATTTATGTAGTCGATATTCCCCGTCTCTCCCCTATTATTCGGAATATTCCCCGCTTGTGTAAAGTTCGCAAAACGTGGCAACGTCTGCCTCCTAGCGGTAGCAAGTGGAACTAAGAAAATGGAGTGACCATTTTGACTTTCAGAAGAATTTAAAAAAGTTAGGTGATTGTGAAAATAGTACGGATATCAGGTAGTGATGGACCTTTAGAACAGAGTCGGCATGAGGATTTATTGGAAAATATTATTTATTATTATTAAAGAGACTAAAATTTTACAAGCAATAAGTAGGTACCGTAGAATGGGGGATTATGAAACACCCGGGGTTATATGAAACAAACGTACCTATTTCAAATTAGGCGCAAAAATTGACATCTGGCAGTTGTCTGATATTGTCAAAAAAATTTTGCGGTTCAGACAGATAACCACTTGTGCTATTTACGATTAATTGGTTTGTGGTAAGTACTAGTGATGGGATCACTCGAGTGAAAAATAACCGATCACTCGATTTTTTCAATCACTTGAATTATTCGATTATCTTCGGAAATAACTCAAGTGACGAAATGAGTGACGAACATATGGTGTTTATTCTTCAACGCGTCTCCAAAGTTGCTGCCCGCCTGTCAATCACTCACTGCGGCCAGAGCTATCTCGTAGCGAGCAGCTACACCGAGTGGTTTTCGGTTATTATTGGCGATATTATTCATATTAAATACTGCATTACGGGTTGCCTGCGTAAGATAATAGGATTTATTATAGTGGTGAATATTCAGTATTCATAAATATCATGAGTTATGCAATATCGTGACATCTCAAGGTCAAGTAGTCAAGTGGTTAGTTAAATTAAATTGTAAGTTGTAAGATCTGGGAACCATGCCAAAAAATCCACAAATATCTCCGCCACATTTAATAATCCGCAAAAAATCAATCGATTAACAACACCGAGTCAGTTATTCCCAATACAAATGCTGTATATCAACATGAACGATGAACCGCCAATATTAATAATTAAAATTAGAATTTGAGTGAAAAAAAATCGATTATCATTCGATTTTTTAAATCACTCGAATGCTCGGTAGTCGATTATTAAAATAAGTCGATTTTTCCCAACACTAGTAAGTACCTTACAAACACTTTAAATTTATTTAAAAAATCTGATTAAAATATGACTTTTTGTGAATCCCATAGAGTCTCATCAGTACAGAATTTATGATTATAGTTTCAAATAGACTCTAATGAAAAAAAGATGAGTTCATAACCTCAACAAACATCTTATGTAAACAAAATTAGTTTAAATTATAGCAATTTTTGTTGAGGTTGAAAATAACAAAAATAGTCTTTTTTAGAGGTACCTAATATGAAACATGCCTAGAAAATATAAAAGAAAGTTGGGTAAGCAGAGTTTTGTAATTCTACGTTTAAGAAAATGTTCATTGTTCATTCCGATGTTCTTTTTCATTAAAATAAGTTTATAAAACGTTCTTAACCTTTATTTTTCCCCTCGTTTTTCCCCTACAAATCGATCGACAACTATTAATAGAGCTGAAAGCATAGGAAATATTCTTTAAATATATATATGCCTACCTATCTTATCCACAAGGTCCCTACGTTACAAGGATGGTATAACATGTTTCATAAAACCCCAATAGAGTCTAATAAGAAATAAAAATCCAGATATTGTTACCTTTACTACAGAAAAATGCTAGTGTTTCATATAACCCCGAGCATGGGGTTAAACGAAACACCCAAAAAAATATATTTTTTTCGGAAGTGGGTTGACTAAATTTTTTTTTAGTTATGGATATGATTGCTCTAGTCAACCCGCATCCAGACATGTTATTTCCAAAATTATTGGATAATTCTTAAGAAAGTTATAATCATTTTTGTTAAAAATGTGTTTCATATTACCCATTCTATCTTACCACAAAGGGCATAACATCGTTTTCTCCCCTGGGGGGAGCTGCCCCTAACGTAATATCATTATTAAAAAGCGAGATCTCAAAAACCGCCCAGGAAGCTGAAAATGTATAGACACTGGCATTGCACAAAGGTATTTACCGATAAGTAACTACTGGGTGTCCACGGAAGTTGGTTCGCCCCTTTAACTTTTTTGTTTTTCAAGATAATGGAATACAATTTGGGGGATTTGTATACGACATAAAACTGCATTTTTGACTGGTGACTCAACATTATGGAACTTCCGGTTTAACCGAAAGTGACATAAACGTTCGATTTTTAAATGGGACACCTGGTATATTTTCCTTTTTTGGACTCCATATGATATTCTAAATATAACAATGTGTCACTTGTCACTTTTTGTCACCAAGAAAATATTTTTGTTCCGATTTTATTGTTTTATCTAGAGGGCTATCACTTATTTCAGTTCTTTAATCTTGGGAAAAATACAATTTTACTATTTTTGGTCCAATGCCATGTGCTGTGTAAAATTTAATTTTTGAAGTTGTATAACTAATTTTTTTTAAACGGCAACATGGTGGCTCGTCGGGTTAAGAAAAAAGAGGATGAACTTTGACTGTGACATAAAAATAATTAACTTAAAAATTAAAGTGGGTCGGTTTAGCTTTTTAATAATTATTATACGCACTTATACAAGGTTGTAAAAGTTTATACAAAGTTGTATAAGTTTGAACAAGTGTGATCAAGTTTGAAGAAGTTTGTACAAAGTTGTACGCACTGGTACAAGTTTGAACGCACTTTTACACGTTTGTATAAGTTTATACAGATATGTACTAACTTGTACAAACCGATACAAACTTAAAAAAACCTGTACAAACTTATACAAGACTTGTACAGAAGATATTGCATTTGTTGTGAGTAAATTATGTTTGCAAATATCATTACTGTCACAGTCAAAGTTACCCAATATTAGGTAATTATTGTTAAAAACCTTTATGCAATCCAACATACGTGTGTGCCAAATTTCAGCTTCCTGAGAGTTACCGTTTTTGAGATATTGCTTTTTAATATTGGCATTAAATTAGAATCAGCTCCCCCCCTGGGGGATAAAATTTTAGCATCTAATAATAATAATAAATAATACTTTTCAATTAGTCCTCATGCCGACTCTGGTTTCACTACCTAAGATCCGCTCTCGATTTATAAAAAGAAAAACAATGATCAGTAGTGAGAGAAGGGATGTTTTGCCCCAGCTTCCTGAGTTCCTTTCTGCGCATGCGCCGGTAGTGCTAAGCTGTTTTTGAGCCCGTTTTTTTTTGCTGTTTTCTTCGGCTCAAAAACAGCTTAGCAATAAGGGCGCGTGCGCCGAAGAGACTTCAGAAATCTGGCGCGCAAACATCCCTTCTTGCAGTATTCAGGTCTCTAAAGTGTCTGATCGTCGTTAATATCTCTTGAATTTTTTCACCAAATTATTAGGTCCCAGAATATGCAACTTTGCCTCGATTTCGTATCACTTACCGTTTTCAAGATCGCCATATATACGCACACGAATTTTTAGCTGTGTAGCACCCCGCCACCTTGTATACCGGGTACCGGGTGTTTCTCAAAAGACGTTCACCCCTATAACTTTTCTGTATTTATAGATATTAAAATGAAATTTTGCATAAGAGATGAGTCTGCATTTATTGGCATAATTTTCAATTTGTTTGCACTTCCGGTTTAACCGGAAGTGACCTTGAATTTGGTATTTGAAATGGGACATTTTGTATATTTTTAATTATTGGGATTCAGCATAACATTCTGAGTAAAATGACACCTTACTTGAAATTTTTTGACGTGTTATAACATTTTTATGTTTATTTTTTTTTCAATCTAGAGTGCTACAAATTAATTACATCTGGTTATTTATAGTCAAGTAGCACATGAAAATTAAAATTATGTCATAATAATTGACTTCTAAGTTTCACAAGCGTTTAAAAAATGAAATTTTGTTTTCTTGACGTTTACTCCATTTTTCCAAATGGAACGATGGTAGTTTACTAGGATATTTAAAACGAGCATTTTTTTTTTCAACAATTTGATACCATACACTCCTTTGCTATTTTAAAATTGTCACGAAAAAATTTGCCTTAAGGTGGGAGTATCAACATGCTTGCCAACCTATAACCTATTTCGCGTAGATTTATTTATGTTTTCTAGCTTTTATACAAAATTTAAAGAAAATCAGTATCGACTTGATATTCTATAGGTAATAATCGACATATTTAATAAATATCAAGGAATTTTATAACTTATTTTAGGAGAATTGTATAGCGAAAAATATCGGGTAAGATTTTTTTTAACATTACTATGTCATTGTCACTCATTGTTCTTTCACTATACAATTCTCCCAAAATTAGCAATGAACTAAATTGATATTTTTGTAATATATCAGATACTACCTAAATAATGTATCGACGATATTGATTTTCTTTAAATGTTAGTTATTAAAATAATAAACTCAAAAAATCAACGCGAAATAGGTTATAGGTTGGCAATAGATAAAATAACGTTGAGAATTCAACCTTAAGTCCCAATCGCAAATTTAAAAGCGTTATGCATTATTGCCGCCCTCTCTTTTCTAAAGAAATATAAAGGCAGCTTTGAAAAACAATGGAATGGTTTTGAAAAACAATGGAATGGTTTTGAAAACCAATATGGTTTTAAATTAAAATTGTAACGTCATTCGTTTTTTATTAAACTTACATTGTAAATCAGATAAAATGGTTAGTTTTACTAGAAATGAACAAATTGATATTTTTATAATTTTTGGAGTGACCAGAAAAATTCTTCTGAAGCCGCAAGATTGTATGTTTTATAAACTATAATGACAATTTTAAATTAAAGCCATATTGCTTTTCAAAACCATCCCATTGTTTTTCAAGGCCGCCTTTATATTTCTTTAGAAAAGAGAGGGCGGCAATATTGCATACCGCTTTTAAATTTGCGATTGGGATTTAAGGCAAATTTTTCAGTGTCAATTTCAAAATAGCATAGGAGTGTATGGTATCAAATTGTTGGAAAAAAAAATCTCGTTTTAAATATCTGAACCACCATCGTTTCATTTGGAAAAATGGAGTAAACATTAAGAAAACAAAATTTCATTTTTTAAACGCTTGTGAAACTTAGAAAGTCAATTATTATGACATAATTTTAATTTTCATATACTACTTGACTAGGTATAAAAAATTAACAGATTTAGTTAATTTGTAGCACTCTAGATTGAAAATAAAAAGTAAACATAAAAATGTTATAACGCGTTAAAAAATCACAAGTAAAGGTGTCATTTCACTCATAATGTTATGCTGAACCCAAATAAGTAAAAAATACAAGATGTCCTATTAAAATGTCAAGGTCACTTCCGGTCAAACCGGAAGTTCTAACAAATTGAAAAGTATGCCAATAAATGCAGACTCATCTCTTATGCATAATCTTAAAATTTAATTTTAATATCTATAAATATAAAAAAGTTATATGGGTGAACGTCTTTTGAGAAACACCCGGCCGGTAGGTATTTCAAACAAATAATATTGATTTGATGACAATTTTCACTAAATACCTATTATACACCACACATAATTCCAAATACAAGTAGTTTTTAACAATTCGTCTTTTTGTCATACTAGTTTTAGTTCACTGATAATAGTATACACAATTATCCATATCACAAATGTCACTATAATTCCTACAAAGAAATATGTCTTTTTCGTGTTCCAAGGACTGTTGTTGGCTAGATCCGGTGGTTGAAATCGCTGACGCGCTGATCGACAGACCTCCGGCGAACAGGTGGTTGTAGCTTTAGTACCATTTTCTTTTACCTTGTTCAGTTCGGTTCCTATCTCTGTTTCCTTGAAGGATTTGTTTTCCATCTGTAAGAATAACAAATGCATATGAGGAAGATAAAATTAAATTTTAATATGAATTTTATGTCGATACTCGTTGATTCTCGCCCGTTAGGTGTAACAATAATAAAAAGAAAGTGAAAATAATATTGCTTGCAGTCCCAAGTAGGGCTGGGCGATATTGAAATTCGAATATCGATATTTAAAAAATATCGATATATCGATAATATCGATAAAACATAAAAATATCACTACACAGTATAAAACAAAGTCGCTGTCGCTGTCTGTCCATCCCTATATATGCTTAAATCTTTAAAACTACGCAACGGATTTTGAAGCGGCTTTTTTTAATAGATAGAGTGATTCAAGAGGAAGGATATATAAGGTATAATACATGCATAATATTGTAGAGAAACACTAATAAATTTAGAGGTTTCTAATGTGATGTCGTTAATAAACACATTTTAGACCCGCGTGCGAATTTTTAATTTGTTGTTTAATTTTTCGCGAGTTCGCAAATTTAACAATATGAATTCAGATTTTGAATTATCCGACACGGAAAATGAGATTTCAGAAGAAATTTTGGAAGCAGCAAGGAAAGCGACTTACGATATATTGCCAGTAAAATCGAAAGCCCGTTATAGTTAAGGAGCTAGCGTGCAAAAAACGCCATAGTTGGCTGCCCGTCAGTCGAGTTTGAAAAAACGTTGCCATTACTCCACTGAACACCCTGGTGCTTGAAGTTTTGCTTTTACCCATCAACTTTAAGATTTATTGGCAATAATGACATAGGGCGATTGGCCATAGTGAGGAGCCCGTCAGTCAGGTTGAAAATTAGGTTCTGTAGGTTGCCAAGATCTAGTATCTAAAATTTCGTTGCGATCTAACCACTAGATCGTGAATTAGGCCAAATGGAAGATTATAATTTGCTTTTTTGACCGCCATTTTGTTGGCCATAGTAAGGAGCCCCTCCAAAACTTGTTTCTACCTCTTCGTTTGGATAAAATGACAGCAAAAATGCACTTGACTGACAAATCGAATCACGACGTTCTTCCCTGGGTGACCTACAAAATCTCGAAAAATCCAATTTTTCAGTCTTTAGCATGGCTTTTTCAGAAATTCAACCAAAATCATCAGTCAATCATTTTTCCTGATTTTTAGACATCCAATTAAGTAGAAATCACAAACGACTGACATTTTCCTCGAATATTTTCAATTTGGCCATACTTTGAAAATTTTCTGATTTTGGACTTTTTTATAATGGCTCAATAATGCTGTTCCAAATGGACTTAAGAGTAAAACAATGTATGACGATGATGTTTGATGACCTAGTAAACGTTTCAATACATAACAATCACCTATTTACCCCTTCCTCCACCCCTCTGCTACCCTCCACCCCTATTTATTCGTTGAATTTATGTTATATTATATTGGATTCAGTAATCAAAAAATATAGAATTTTCGCCACAAAAAGATACGATAACCAATTTTAGCAGTAAGAAATTAATAATTACTGAAGAAAATCGAAAATTAAATGGTTATTATTTATTGAATGAAATTGTTGGCATATTTGGGTTGAGCAATCTGGGTTGTGTTAGTAACATTTCAATTTCAATATAGAAAAAAACAGATATTTAATTGTTGATTATATTGTAACTATTACTTTTACTTAATATAATCATTATATATTAAATATCTGTTTTTTTCTATATTGAAATTGAAATGTTACTAACACAACCCAGCTTGCTCAACCCAAATATGCCAACAATTTCATTCAATAAATAATAACCATTTAATTTTCGATTTTCTTCAGTAATTATTCATTTCTTACTGCTGAAATTGGTTATCGTATCTTTTTGTGGCAAAAATTCTATATTTTTTGATTACTGAATCCAATATAATATAACATAAATTCAACGAATGAATAGGGGTGGAGGGTAGTAGAGGGGTGGAGGAAGGGGTAAATATGTGATTGTTATGTATTGAAACGTTTTTTAGGTCATCAAACATCATCGTCATACAGTTTTACTTTTAAGTCCATTTGGAACAGCATTATTGAGCCATTATAAAAAAGTCCAAAATCAGAAAATTTTTAAAGTATGGCCAAATTGAAAATATTCGAGGAAAATGTCAGTCGTTTGTAATTTCTACTTAATTGGATGTCTAAAAATCAGGAAAAATGATTGACTGATGATTTTGGTTGAATTTCTGAAAATGCCATGCTAAAGACTGAAAAATTGGATTTTTTGAGATTTTGTAGGTCACCCAGGGAAGAACGTCGTGATTCGATTTGTCAGTCAAGTGCATTTTTGCTGTCATTTTATCCAAACGAAGAGGTAGAAACAAGTTTTGGAGGGGCTCCTTACTATGGCCAACAAAATGGCGGTCAAAAAACAAATTATAATCTCCCATTTGGCCTAATTCACGATCTAGTGGTTAGATCGCAACGAAATTTTAGATACATGATCTTGGCAACCTACAGAACCTAATTTTCAACCTGACTGACGGGCTCCTCACTATGGCCAATCGCCCTATGTCATTATTGTTCAGTGGAGTAATGGCAACGTTTTTTCAAACTCGACTGACGGGCAGCCAACTATGGCGTTTTTTGCACGCTAGCTCCTTAACTATTACGAGAAGTCATGCATATAAAAATAATATAAAATAAAATAATTTAATGTAAGTATATCGAAGTGTCGGTCTTAAAAAAAATATTGTACGTCACGCAACCGAAAATTAGTGTTGTGCAGGTCTCTCCAAGCTTCCAGGACTCGCCTACGACTCGCCCTGGAAATGCTTGTCTCGACGTGAAAACACTACTTTCCGGTCTTGTAACGTAAATTACTATTTCCACTTAATGAACACTTTACTGATGACACTGTGTTCTTTTTTGTCTTAATATTAAGGTGTATTACTTTCAGACACAATCTACGTTTTCAAAAATACTTATTTTATGAAGTTACCTTATACAGGGTCAAAAACAAATAAACTTTGCATCACATATGCGACCAAATTTTAACAGCCCAATTTTGATTTTGTAGAAAAACACACATTTAATATGGCGCTACTTTATAGAAAATGTATCTGAAATAAAGCATTGTCAAAACTAAGAAGTTTTATGTAGGTTGCGTTGAGTTGCAAAAGTGGTGCAATATACAAAATATGGGTAAAAAATCAAAATTATCTTACGCAGCTAAAATTTGGCATGTGAGCTAGAAACTGCATTTAAAAAAAACTTTTTCTTATAACTTTTTTTAATACTTTCAGAAATAACCTCACTTTTGAATTATTTTTTGGAAAAAATTAAAATTTGACAGATAATGCGACTCACGTGACTACTATTTTTTTGCTAAATTTTTATCTTGATCAAAGCAGAACTTGGTGCCAAAGTCAAATTTCGAATAAAGTTATTAATAAAAAAAAATCCCATATGATGCGGACTTTACTGGTCACACTGTATGTATAAAACGTAAAAAGCCCGGCCGGCCCGAAAAACTCGGTTGGCCCGAAAAGCCCGGTCGGCCCGAAAATATTTATTAGGGCCTAACAGTTCAAACCTTTATTGATTAAGTGGCCCGACCCGAATCCGAGAGTCGGGCCAGGCCGCATAGGGGCCCGAGATGAAAACCCGGCCCGTGCAGGGCTCTAGTACCTATAACTATCATAATTTTAGCTATATTGCTGAAAATAGGTAGGTACTATGCTTACTTTTTTAATATAAGCAAGTACCTACGTGTTTTAATGTTTTAAGAAATCTTGCCCCTAGGGGGTAGAAATGGAGGCGGTAAGTTTCTAACGCAACCGCAAAAGAAAATTATATATAAGTTAAAAAATTTCGCCAAATTCTTCGCTTGGAACAATATTAAAATAAAAATCTATTCCTTTATAAACGCAAAATCCATGGAAAGGTTATGTGAGCGTTATTAACGTCGATGTAATGAAATTAGTTATTTTTGTATTAAGTGCGCAAAATAGGTGTTTTTTTAATGGCACATGAGATTGTAAATTTTTACCGAGACCGTTAGGTCGAGGTTAAAAATGCAATCAAATGTGCCATAAAAACACTTTTGCGCGCGAAATAAAAACAACATTTTTTCTACAACTGTTTGTTGTTAACTATTTTTTATCGTGTTTAGAGAAAAAATCTAAAATCATAATTCATTTAAGGTATTATTTCTTACACCTGTTCCCATTACTATGGAAACCTAAAATTGTTTAAATTTGATTGATTGTCAAATCTATCGTTTTTCGTGTCAAAAGTTTATAGTTGTTTGCTCAAGTTTGATACCATTTAAATGTCTGAAAGTGATAGTGAGCCGCCTCACGAAATTACGGATGCGGCAGAAATCGTTATATCAAATCTTTTGCCCGTGAAATCAAGAATCAAATATGAGAAAGTGTACACTCAGTTTCGCGAATGGTGCAATATAAAGAAAGTAAAAACAGTAACAGAAAATGTTTTGCTCTGTTATTTGGAGGAAAAGTGGAAAATTTTAAAGCCACCTACACTATGGAGTATCTATTCGATGCTTACAGTACCCTAAACATAAAGGAAAATATTGATCTGCAGCGGTTTACTAAATTGGTTCCATTTTTAAAGAGCAAATCCATTGGATATAGAGGAAAGAAGTCTAAAGTATTAACAAAGGAGGATGTAGCAAGATTTATAAAGGAATCCGATGATAAAATACATTTTATTTTTAAGATTGTTAATTTAATTCACTTTAATAATAATTTTTTTTATAAAAAATTTTTTGGAAATTAATTTTTGCATTTTTATACGAAAACATCAATCAGCTGAGCTTGCCGTGAAAAAATATCATTTTTTCACGGTGAAAAAATGACATTTTTTACGGTGAAAGAAAGCGACGTTTTGTGCATCCATAGTAACCAAAAAAATTAATCTTTTTTTGACAGTTGTAGAAAAAGATATATAAGTTCGATGAATTTATATTTTTGCTACTATTTTCACGAACAAAGCTACAAATGAAATGACATTGAAAGTGAAAGAAATAATGTAAGAAAGCACAAAAGAAATTTCTTTTTTAGAATAATATGGAATATAATGGGGTTCCATTTAGGGACGTAGCTAGGAATTTTGGCGCCCCTGGCGAATAGTAGTTCTGCGCCCTACCAGACAATCTTAAAACTAAAATTATGCATCTATAAATTTTAGTTTAAAAAAATATATTAACAGCAGTGGCGACTCGTGATTAGTAAACTCGGGGGTGTACTAAAAGCCCGCTGCAGGCGAAATGCGCCACAGGCGAAAAAATTTTTTCAAGACTACGCCCAAATTTGGTCAATAATTTTTAGTAAATATTGATAGTTTATAGTTTGTAGGTAGTGTTGTCTATACCGTGCGAGCAAAAATTATTTGCATCAAAGAGGGCTTGGATTAAAAAACGTGTGGCTTGGTTTAGATCACAATGATATGGGGACGATATATCTAACCAAATCTAGGTTAAAATGCTGTTAAATTCATATTATGACATGATATCCCAAACTAATGAGTAATAAAATAAGTAGACAAATACAAATTTATTTTTGTTGTTTACAAAATTAACAAAGTAAGAATATAGAGAAAGAAAAAGAAAAATAATTACATGTATTCTGAGAATTCACATAACCAAAGAGGTGGAACCAGGCTTCATCCGAAAAAAATGTCAGGTCTAATAAATCATTTCTTTCCAATAAATTTTGGGTAAACCATTTAGAGTAATTCCTGCGTCTTTCAAAATCTGCGGCTTGTATTTCTTGGAATACTTGCACTTTATAAGGAAATAAATTTAGCTGCTTCTTAAGAATAGTCCTGCATGATTCATAAGATTTTTCCACTTCTTGGGACAGGCGTCTTATACAATTTGTTGGCGTATTTTGCATTATTTCCGAACGTTTGCAACAAGTTCTTCTGTTCTTACAGATGGTCTTCCTGCTCCTTTTTTGTATTGTATAGAACCTGTTTCCTTAAACTCACCATTTACTCTAACCCCGTTTCAAAAATACGCTTCAACCATAAATGTTTTGTGCTGTTCCGTAAAGCCCATATTGTGAATTGTTCAAGAAATTGGAAATTTAATTAGCAATGAAGTAAATTACCTACTTGCAACGACTGTCAAAGATGACGTAATAACTGATTGATTGTTATTTTAAGTAGGTAGTTACTGACACCCAACAGGTATTAAGCTCCACGGCTAAGCATTACGTCCTTAGATGCAAGGCCCTCTTTGATAAAAATAATTTTTGCTCGCACGGTATAAATAGATTTTTTCTGTGTCGCGACTTTTTTTTTGTTTTTTTTTAGACGATCGATCTCGTCCTATATAGAATAAATTAAATTTCAGTATACAATAAAATTTTTCAGGTTTCGGTTTCGGCCGAAACTGAGACAAGGCCGAAGATTCGGTTTCGGTTTCGGCTGAAAATCTTGTTTCGGTCGGACACTAATTCATTGAATATCAAACTATATAAGAATGACGGATGTCCGATAAAAGTTGACAACCCATTTTTTGACGTATTGGAGCTGGTTTGGCCGCCATTGTGGAGTTGATCGTAACTCTAACCTTAAATCTGTCGCCTGCCTGTCGTTATAATGCAGCGCCTCGGCAACAGATGTCTCAAATTCACTGATGTGATGTCGTGGTGTTGCCGCATATCGTATTTTATTGGAATTTTTAAGAATTTAAGCATTTTTAACAGACAATAAAATAGGAGGTTTTCAATTCCAGCCGAATGTATGTTTTTGATAATAATATGTAGGTACGCTGATTACTCCGGGGGTAATAATACTCATTTTGAAAAGTAGTAATAATTGCAATTAAAAACCAAGTTATACAAACACACCGCACATCATTCATATTTTACCCAACATATATACGTTGTAGCCTAGGTATGTATTGAATGGTGAGAGACGTCATTTAATTCTGTTAGAAATAGAAAACATGACAGACAATATGTTTTCATGTAATTAACGTTGGGACGTCAAAAGGTTGAAAATATTATAAGCTACAAAGCAATTAAAAATAGGGACATTTTTAAGTCTAGACTATACTATAGGTAGAAAAATAAATGTAAGCTACTTAACTAGGATAGGTGTAGGTACTTATGTGAAATCAAGTTTTACGAGAAGCTATAAAAATAAATTTTAAAAACTCATGCAGCAAGTCAAACAGACAGGCGGCAACAATGTTTCAATTTAGCAGTGAAAAGCATTGTGCCATCTATGAATTTAACGTAGCAGATTTAGGAAATCGGCTCATATGGCCTTCTTATAGTTTGATATTCAATGCTAATTATTATATTCTCCAATTTGCGGTACGTCGTAAATTAATTCAGTCAGTTTGACTTACTGGCGCGGCGGTGAAGGTTATAATTTTTCTTAGGCTTGATCTACATAAAGACGGATGCATGTGAACAAGTAACATACAATCGCGTTTTCTCAAATTTTTAAATATTATATATATAGTGCTGGATTTACCATTAGGCTGAGTAGGCTGGAGTCTAGGGCGGCAGATTTTAGGGGGCGGCAAATTTGGCCCAAAAAATTTTTTTTGTCTTACAGAAATAAATGGTACAATCTTTATTCATGGTCGACGGGTAGTATTTTTTTAAATAAACTTTATTGTTGGCCGTGTCTGTTAATGGGGATAAAAAAAGGTAGTTGGAACTTTACTGGCTTTGCAGAAAGAAATTTCATTTTCAATAAAATAAGTAGGTAATCATAAATTTTTAAAATATTTACTAAAAATTATGCAGCGGGCTTTTTCTTTCCCGAACACTTCACCTGTTTCACAACTCACAAGCCGTCACTGGTATAGGGGCGGCAAAAATTGAATAGCCTATTAGCGGCAAATTTGTAAATCCGCCACTGGGTAAAAGGTATCATGGGATAAAACATTTTGTTTTTGAAAATCAGTATGAAATTTTTAATTAATTTAAATTTACTAAAAAATAAATAAAACGCATTTTTAAATTTAAAATTGAATCATATATATATTTATTTATCTAGTGTTTTGTTTCAAATATTTTTATCTTATTTATAAAATCATAAAGAAAAAAATATAATAAAAATTGACAACACAACAAAATACAGTTTTTTAATAATTAAAATAAATTATATCCGCAAGGATCATCATCATCAGATTCGACCAAGTTAATCATAAGTGGAAGAGTATCTGAAGTATCGATTCCACACATCATTTATAATTTTATTAGTGTGTGTTACATATTTTTTTTCATTTTTCCACTGTTACATTTCTACAGACCCAAAACTACGTAATTTGTAACAGGATTTTTGATCAGGATGCATCATAATAGCGCTTACGTTTCGACCAAACCATTTCAATAGAATTAAAGTGGCAATGATATGGAGGAAGACTTAAAACTCGATGTCCATGTTGCAAATGTTGCAATACTACAGTTCATCCAACCTATTAAAACAAAATTAAAATAATTAGACAATAAAATAAATAGCGCTTTCCAGATTACTTGCAACGTTTGGGTGCGATATGTTGCTTCGCTATTGTCCAGATTGCAAATGGTGATGGGTAATTGAGAGTTGCCGTTATTCTTAAATTCTTTAAAAATTTTACTCGTTTTTGGGCTATATGGGATTGCTCCATTAAAAACGCCTGTTTAATACAGTACATTTACGCCATTTAAATTTAAAAAATTTTTAAACAGTCCGCTAATGAACCAGTGGATATATGTCAACACCATCAATGACTTTAAGGTTTAGTTGTATTGAACGAATGGTAACGTGCTCACCTGCTCTATACATTCCATAAATACGCTCTCTTATGGTATGTTCATGAATTTCGTGAAGTTGTTGACCACGGGATGACAAAATAGCTACATTATTGTGATTCTTAAAATCTACATTCTTCTCTATCCCCTTTGCCTTAATTCGTTGGATTGTTGAACACAAAACTACCAAAGCATCAAAAACTCTCTAAAACAGATACGTATTTATAAAAACATTGCCATATATTTTTTATGTTTATTAAGTACCTACCTATGTATGTTTTCACAATTCCTGCTTTATTATACCTATAGTTACCTCGTAAACTGCGTTAAAGGGTAAAATAGTCCTTCCAGCATCACTTTTTCTTTGAAAATAATCAAACAATTTTAAAATTAATGCTTATTTTTTTTCACAATACCATGACATTTTTGAAATAATGTTGATTAAAAATGTCACTGTCAAAAATGACAATGAAACGTTTTTGACTGGTAAAATTATACGAAATTCATTATTGACGCAAATTTATTATCTTACCTAGTTTACGCATGTAAAGATATACGCACTAGTGCTTGACGTAACGGTCAGCAGTCATTGAACAGACTTTATGTATTTAAACGATTGTGTTGTAACTTTTTCAATCAAGTTACCTGTGCTGGTCAATAATGATTGACAAGGTAGAGAAAAACGATTTCTAAGGTCAATAATGGGTCAAATGGCAGTTTTATAGGTAAGTATAGTAAAAAAACAACACTACAAAATAGTATAGGTACTGTATAGTAATCGCCAATCTAATAGTTAAAATTGTAGTTTCAACACTAGCAAAATTCATTTAATAAACCAAGGAATTGGAAAAAAAAATTCAAAAAATAAAAACTGCTGTATCTGACGAACCCTGTAGTTTCAACACTAGCAGACGTTTTTATAAAGAATAACTTTTTCTTCTATACCTACTAGTAAAAAAGTTTTTCCTCTTCCAAACTCAGTGTTGCCATCTCGGTAAATTTTGTACCAGATCTGGTAAAATCAAAAGGTCATCTGGTAACGTAGTTTTGCAAAGTTTTACCTAGTAAAAGTTCTGGTAAAATCGTTTGACGTTTCTGGTAAAATCGGACCGAAATTTTTACCGTTTTTTAATTATTTGTATGTGTTTATTTTCGTTTCTCTGTTGTATCTGTTGTAGATTTGAATATTTCAAAATAAAAATCTAAAAAGTTTAAATCTAGTATTAGGGAATCCAACGATCTGTCAAAACCAAAATTTCTAGTACGCCCTAGGTGGTGATCTCGGAGTGCCAATATAACCTCTTTTTTGTTATAACACAACAAAAAAGTGATGTTATTGGCACTCCAACCTCCCAGGGCGCAAAAATTTTGATTTTGATAGATTGTTGGATTCCCTATAATAGGTATATTTGTATTATTTACGCCTACGCCCAAAACAAAAGGTTTTTTAAACTATTTATGCTTAAAAAAAAATCAAAAATATGATGATAAAAAAAAATATTTTTTTTATGATTTGGTAAAATTCTGGTAACATTTCAATGTCCTTTTGGTAAAATCCAATGTTCAACAGTTGGCAACACTGTCCAAACTCCATCCGTGGACACACTGTATATTTATACTTTATATACAGGGTGTCCCACTTATAATGGAAACAAGCTTATAATTTCGGTATTTTTAAATTGATTGTTTCGAATTTTGGTATAGTTACGTATGATCCTAGGGCGCACTTTTCTATTGCCTAATATTTTAGGTAACCCATTAGCGTACGGATTTATAGGGGTTTTAAAATAATAATTTAAAGAGTAAAGTACCTTCAGCGATTATTTTATATCAAAACTAATATCAGAAGTCGATTTGGCATCCATCAAAACGACCAAATACAAAGTTTTAATGAATTGAAACAACCATTGGCGTGCGTATGACCAAATTTATTTTTATTTCTTTGCAAAAATATTGACAAGTAAAACAAGAAATAAGGTAATTATCAAAAATGTCGACCATTTAACGGCTTCATCTAAAAAAATTACATACGGTAGAAGCAGTGGCGTACTGTATTTTCTGCTATAAAATTAAATTTTATACATAGGACATCTAATAATTTATTTTTGCAATGTAAAAAATTAAAAAAGAATCAAACAGGCATAAATAAGAAAATTTGAATCAGTTGGCCATGTAAACAAAATATTATTTATGTCAACGGGAAAATCATTGTTAGGTATGTCAAAGTTAAATTATTAATATTTATTTGTGCTGTATGAAAAATAGCAGATATGCGTTTGATAGTTTGGCTGAGAAAGTAGAAATAGTGAGATTAGTAGGAGATAATGCGCGAAATTGTAGAGAGGCCGCCCAAGAATTCAATCGAAGACACCGTTATCGCTTTATATCGCATAGTACAGTTTCTAAAGTGAATCAAATGTTCAATTAACGCGGTTCGGTAGTGCAAGAAAAGGTAAAACGTCCAAGTAATCATCCACAGGATGAAGAATTTTAAATCATTTCAGCGTAAATCCAAAATCAAGCTTAAGAAGCTTTGATATATTGATGTTTAAAGAGAAATGGTATTAAACCATTTAAACCAAGATTTATTCACACGTTGCAACCAGGTGATAACGAAAGAAGAATGGAGTACTGCCTAACAATGCAGGCAAAATTTTATAGGTAATTGTATTTTTGAAAAAATTTTGTTCACCGACGAGGCAACATTTTCCACAAACGGGACCGTGTCATCTCAAAATATTAGATTGTGGAATGAGGAAAATCCAAATTGGGTTATTAATTGTAAAAGTCAATACTCTGCCTGTATAAATGTGTGGTGCGGTGTATTAAAAGATCATATTATTGGACCCTTTTTTTTATACAACTTTAAATGGTGCAACATTTCTGGAGTTCTTGCAACATGATTTTTGGGATGCTATTCACGGTTTGCCGTTAGAATATAGAGAGAATTTGTATGTTCAGTTAGATGACGCTCCAATTCATAATTTTGGACCTGTAAGAGGATGGCTTAATGAAAATTTTGAAAATAAATGGATTGGTCGCAATAGTCCCTTTTTAGCTTGGCCGCCTAGGGCTCCAGACTTGACCCCGCTGGATTTTTATCTATGGGGTACTATAAAAAATAAAGTTTATAAAACTTGTCCAGCGACGTTACAAGCTTTAAAAGACTGTATAAGAAAAGCGTGTGCAGAAATTTCCCGTCAAGAAGTTCGAAAAGTTTGTTTAAGGGTTAGAAAAATCTATGAAAAATGCATTAGAAATTTTTTCGTTGGTCGAAGATATTGACTTTTAATGTATTTACATATTAGTTCAGAATTGTACACTCAATCATGTTTATTTTAGCTTATATTAATTTTATTTTGGTAATTATTACATTGTTATTGTTGTTTTCAAATAATTATTTTGTTTTATTTACATGGCCAACTAAGTTTTTATATTTTTTTGTCACTTGCGTTTTAATGAAGTTATTGGTATTCAATTACCTTCTAATTCGTCACATTACAAATTTAATTTTACAGTACAGAAAATACAGTACGCCACTGCTTTTACCGTATGTAATTTTTTTAAGATGAAGCCGTTAAACGGTCAACATTTTTGGTAATTACCTTGTTTCTTATCCCGCGTATTTTAGATGTCAATATTTTTAAAAGAAGTAAACATAAATTTGGTCATACCTACGCCACTGGTTGTTTCAATTTATTGAAACTTTGTATTTAGTCGTTTTGATGGATGCTAAATCGACTTCTGATATTAGTTTATAAACAAAATAATCGCTAAAGGTACTTTACTCCTTAAATTATTATTTTAAAACCTCTATAAATCCGTACGCTAATAGGTTACCTAAAATTGCAAACAATAGAAAAGTGCGCCCTAGGATTATACGTAACCACACCAACATTCAAAACAATCAATTCAAAAATACCGAAAATATAAGCTTGTTTCCATTGTAAGTGGGACACCCTGTATAATTTCATTAAAAATCACTGCTATGGCGCACGTCTGTAGATACTTAACGACCGAGAAATTGGTGTTTTTTGGCCTTTTGAGGAGGTGAAAGCAGTTAAACATTTTTTTTTTTGACATCATGTTCGGGTTCAGCGAAAACAAAGGGAGCTGAGTCTTGACGGTGCCCGAAATATTTGCATAATTTTTCGACTCGTTGACCCCACTATTCGCACTGACTTCAAATTTGTCAGTGTGATTATGTTGTGCTGCTGTGACAACAAACCCTAATAAAAAGCTATGAAGAAGAAAGTTTATATAGTTGATACGTACCAACGCCTTTTCGACATCGAGCAAAGCTCGATTTTCCCTACCCAAACACGTCATATTTTATTTTTAAAAAGCAAATGGCTAACTTGTTACCATAAAAATAATACCGGTAAAAATATAAATCTTCGCTTTATTCGAACTTTCTGAGATAAAAGTATCATAAAAGGTATATGTATAATCGCTAATCTTTAAAATTATCAGTTATAAATATTTGCTTTATATCGTTATCGATTCATACAAAGTATGATTTTTGAGTGGATAGCTTCTGTAGTATATGTGTCCATTAGACCCTATTATTACCGTAAAATGGGGTGACTGACCGATTTTGTATTTTGACCCTATAAAAATCATATTTTAAATTGTGCTACATTTTTGTGTATGCAAGTATATTATGGGTTTCGCTGTTCACTTTAAGTATGCTACATTAAAATTGCAAAAAAAAATCGTCATAACTTAAAAAAAAAGTTACTTTGGTCAAGTTCACCCCATTTGGGGTGAACTTGACCGTATAAGAGTTTTGCATGTTAAAAGTATTTTCTGTGCAATATGGGTGAATTTGACCAAATAAAACACAGTTCAGTATATGTTAAAAATATATTTGAAATATAATCATGAACAGGGCCGATCCTAGGGTGTCTGCCGCCCGCATGCAAAGACCTATTATGCCGCCCCTCCAAAGAATTTTTCCTATTTTGAGTAATACTTAACGTTGACGTTATAAACTCATCTACATGTACATAAGAGTAAAAAGTTAAACATTTATAAAAATGCAAACTACAAATAAAATTTTACGGGAAATACTTTATTTTTGGGCCAGCTAATATGTTATATTAGCGACAACTTTTTTCTTTTTACTTTAACAAAATAATAAACCAACAAAAATATTACTTTTGAAACAAAAATAGACATTTTATAATTAGAAATGTAAAACAACAGTATTTACCAGAAAGTATAAAATAACAAAAAGTACTAAGCATAAATCTCGCGAAACGAAAAGTATATAAATCAGTCCTTCCTCGAAGACTACCTAATAATTAACTATAAAATAATTTTTCTGGCTTTCTGAGAAGCAAATTTGTCAATAATTGCGGTGAGATAAATTTTTTCAGAGATTTCGGATTCAATAGAGATGATGGCCAAATCTGAAAGTAAGTCTTTCTTGTGTCATATTATTTCTCAAGTAATTTTTAATAATTTTTAATTTACTGAAACTTCTTTCACCTGAAGCCACAGAAACAGGTAAGGTTAAAAAAATCCTTATTGCTAGAGCAAAATTTGGAAATCAGGTAATGAGATCATTTTTGACTAAAATTTCTAATATCTTAATTGGCTGTTTTTTACCTGGAAAAATATGTTTAAATGAAGTTATTTCATTAAAGAGTTGTATACCGTCTATATCTTTCACAATATTTCCTTCCTCCTGTACCTGTAACTTAATATCTAAGTCCATGCAGGCTTTCATGAGGTCATCATTAGAAATGGTGTGAAACTCATACAGAAAGCAGAATATTGAATAGCACTCAGATAATAAGGTAAATCTTTCATTTATCGAAGAGATCGCGTAATCAAGAACTGCAAAATAGAAAGCAATCTTGAATTACAGGAAGGGATTTAAAACTGGTTCATCACTGCCCTCGTAATCAAATAAACTAACTTTTTTTCTGAGCTTCGAGATGGAAAATTCGGGATCAATACCTAAATCTCTAGCAAGTGTTGCTGAATCGACAAATATTTTAAAATTATCGTCACATCTTTGGGAAACTAAATATTTTTTAAGATTATCTAAGCCTTTAATGCATTCCGCGATGTTTAATTTAGGATTTTGAAGCATTTTACTCAATACATCAATTCTTGATAATAAATCATGCCAAATTAAAATTGAACCCAAAAACTTAAATGTTTCAAGACTTTTAATTATTGATTTAGCACCCATTTTTGTTTTCGTGTCTCTGGTGGTATCTTCAAGTAAGGCCTTTAATGCGGTAATAATGTTTTTTAGCTTTAATTTTAGAGGTCTAATAGCATTGATACGACTTTCCCATCTTGTTTCACTTAACGGTTTTAAAGTAAGAGTTTTCACGTGTTTTTTGAGTAAATCCCATCGATATGGGGACGCAGAAAAGTAATTATATACCTCTTGTACCACATCAAAAAAACTAGAAATTTCACCCCGGCGCTGGCTGGTTTGATTGAAAATCTTTAATAAATAAATCCATTTGAAATAATTCACAAAAATATTGTTTTCTTCTTCGACGTTAATTTAAAGGTATCTTTTATAGTTTGATAAATGTCACTTTATTTTTATTTCGAGAAATTCGTAAAAAGTTTTGCTGGATTGACAGAACTACCTGCGGCCTACGGCCGCCCCCTGTTTTGGCCGCCCGCGTGCGGTGCACGCGCTGCACACCTGCTAGGATCGGCCCTGATCATGAACATAAAACATAAAAATACTAAAAATCACCAAAATAAAACAAAAGAAGATGTTTTTAAACCGAAAAAACCTAAGTTCTAGTATTAATTCCAAAATACGTACAGGGCCCAATAAATATTTTTTTATGTTTATGGTCAAATTCACCCCAGCGGTCAAAGTCACCCCATTTTACGGTACAATTATATACAAGATTTCCGGAAAAAGGAGGTCAATTCGTTAACCATATATTTCTTGACCAAAAATATTATGACTTTTATAATGCCATTTTTCATTTTTGACCCTCATATGTTCGATATACAGGGTGAGTTTTTTAAAGTGTTACAAGGCGATATCTCGAAAACGGTTCAAAATATTTTCTTGAAATTTTAGTGAGGGAATGGGGAGATGGGGGGACATATTTATACATATTTTTGATGTCTACCCCCTTTCCCCATTTTGAGGGGTGGGGGGTAACTTTGGAATTTTAAATGAGACAATCTACTTTTTTTTGGTTAATATACGAACCTACGTAAAAAACGACGTACGTATACAAAAACTCTTTTGATTTGCTCCCCTGGTTACGAAATTTGGATTTATTAGGTTATAAAACACAAAAAATACTTTACTCTTTAATTTCAACGTAGGTATTTATCGTCTGTCACGCTTCAGAAGATGTTCAAAATCTCCCTTCAACTTCCAAACACTTTGTCACTTTTTTTCAGAATAAATATCGTACCCGTTGTAACATTTTCTCTCTAATAAGCAAGCAACGCGGATTTGGTATTTCATATCATCTAAAGTTTTAGGTGTAGCTGCCATCACTTTTTTTCAGAATAAATATCGTTCCCGTTGTAACATTTTCAGTCTCACTAATAAGCAAGCAACGCGGATTTGGTATTTCATATCATCTAAAGTTGTAGGTGTCTGTTTTTATAAAATAAAAATAAATAAAGTAAAAAGTCAAGGGGGGTCAAATCAGGGGACCTAGCAGGCCGTTTACCGAACCAGCTCGACTTATTCACCTTTTTTCAAACAATTCGTTCAACTCATTACGGGCCTGTATCACATAATGCGGTGGAGCTTCGTCCTATTCAAACCACATGTCAGAACTTATGTTTTGGTTTAATAATTGGGGTAATTGGTTTTTAAAAGAATTTCGTAACCAGGGGAGCAAATGAAAACATTTTTTTGTATACGTACGTAGTTTTTTACGTAGGTTCGTATTTACCAAAAAAAAGTACATTGTCTCATTTAAAATTCCAACACCACCCCTCAAAATGGGGATGGGGGGTAGACGTCAAAAATATGTTTAAATATGTCCCCCCATCTATTCTTCCACTAAAATTTTAAGAAAATATTTTAAACCGTTTTCGAGATGTCGCCTTGTAACACTTTAAAAAACTCACCCTGTAGGTACAGGGCGTAAAAGTTTGAAAATAAAAACTGATTTTTTTTTAAATGATTCGAGTATTTTATAAGATATTAATTTCAAATTTGGTACATTGCTTCACCATAAAGAGTTGCATCTTTTGAGAAAAACGAAACAAAAACAATTGTGAAATATTCAAAATAGGGGGGGGGGTCCAGTACCCGGCGACCCCACCTATTTTTTAATACGTTCGCCAGTGGCTTCCAAACTATACTTATTTAGGAAATCATTTGTTTTTGATTATTTTTTGACTCCTATAAAATTTCGATAAAATGATGCGTTTTGGAGATAATTGGAAAGGTTTCCTTACTGATCCCAACGCGGCTTACGGTAATCTCATAATTTTCAAATGGTATATCAAGTCACCGTTGTGGATACAAGATATAATTAAGTTAAACTTTGCAAAAGGTGACAATACCGAAAGCAAGGGACTAGCCAAAAATAATGTAAAGACAGTGACGTACAGATAAAAACCTGTAGTTTTAAACCAGTTAAATGATAGTTATTTATTGTACAAGACGATAAAATTGTACTTTATCTTAGAGAGTGTTTTTTAGCGTCGAGACGTCAGTCGAGACGCTAATTGTGCTCGAGAAGATAATGCGATTTTATCGTCGTGTGCAATACAACATTTTTTTCTATAAGACTTCAAATTCAGGTGAAAAATAAAATTTCAAAGAAAATTCGCAACTGTGTTGCTCCGTTACTAGGGATATAAATTACTCTGTCAACAAATGTCAAACAAATTTTACATTCTGGTTTTTGTGGAGTGTTCAGTATTTTTGGGTTTTGAGTACGAAGTGAATACGAAATGTACGGAAAAGAATTAACACAAGAAGAAGAAAGATAGATGTATCTAATAATGTTAATCGTAAAATTACACTTGTTGTTAATCCTTCGAATTAATGTGTTTGAATTTGTAAATTTAATTAAATAAAAAAGGTTATAACATTTTATATACCTTTGCTGTTAAAGTGTTACTTTATCTATCCTTGCGGTTAAAGTGATACTTTATCTACTCAAAAGAGTTGATATAACAACATTTTAACATCAGTTATAGAAAAAAAAATTTTTTATTGCTCTACAAAGAACTTACTATCGCTAATCTTCTATACATACACACATCCTCTAGTGGTAAGACAACATATTTGGTTGAAACTAGACGGTGATACCCCGCATTTAGTAGTTGGGAACTAGTTACACCAAATCTTTCCTAATCGCTGGATTGGTCAGGGCCAAGATGCTCCTGATAAGTGGCCACCCCGTTCCCCAGACCTTACTCCCTTGGAATATTCAGTCTGGGGGTGTGTTCAAGATTTTGTGTATATGGTTCTGATTTTGAGCGAGAATCATTTAATAGAAGAAATCCTTCAAGCTGTAGAGCAGTTCAGGTTGAAACCACATATTTTTCAAAGATTTTTTTTAATAAAGAGAACTGGCAGAAGATGTACAATTGAGTTCCTTACCCCTATGAACTTATTTTTATGGGAATATAGTTTGTTTTTATGAGGTTACAGTTTTAGCACTACAATAGTGTTTTAATTTAGGCTTCCAATTTTCCCCAAAAACCCGTTTTAAAACATTTTTTCAAAAATTTGCTAACATTTCGTACTTAAATCTCATTAATTTTGCCATTGCTAAAAAGCACTTTCGATAAGCTTTTCAGAGAGAGGCATCAAAAGGGAGGTAGGGCCATTTAAGATTTTAAAGTGGATGAGGGTAGTGCTTCAGGGGTGGGTGAAGGTGGTCCGCAAAATACCTTATTTTTATTCCCCTGCATTTTTGTAGAAATGGTTATTTGATATCTTCTTAAGGGTAGAAAATATGGCCCAGACTAGGACCAGGGGATATACCGACACTCTCCCCAGTTGATCTAAACAAACTAGTGCAAGGACCAAGCAACTGGAATTAATGAGTGGGTGTAAGATTAACAAAAGTGAGCACAATGGGCCAATCCTGGCCGACGTCAAATACTATGCTTTATCTACTACCATTGAACCTATTTTATTTTCAATATCTTTAAAATCCGTTATTACTTAGTAAACACACAAAGCGATAATATATCAGAAAAATATATAAATGTAAAATTTTCATCAGAAACCCAACTTTTACGAACGGGCCCTTTAAAAAAGAACATATCAAAAGATAAGCGATTCCGAAAAAAAACGTTTTCAGGTTAGTAATATGCACCTCAAAATTCATCATTACTAAAAAAAATCGCCCCATTACCAAATCAATGTGCGGTAGTACCTCAACTGAGTATTTCAAAATCGGTGGATATACGGAGGCGTGGATCGATGGAATGGCCAGCACGATCCCCTGACCTGACGCCAATAGACTTCTTCTTATGGGGTTATGCGGTTATGTAAAAAATATTGTATACAAAACTAAATCCCTCCACTTAGCTGAGTTAAGAAGACGAATAACGCTTGCGATTAGATCGGTCACGCCTGAGATGTTCAGTACAGTAACATTAGAAGAAATTTCTATTTAAGATTAGGATGTTGCCAAGACGTTCGCGGCAAGCATTTTCAAGATCATCTACATTAATGTTTTTTTTTTTGTTTTTTATATTATCAAGAAATAAACAGTATTACTTATTAGTTGTTGAGTGTGTTGTTAATTTTTGCAATAAATCTGAAAACACTTAATATTTCCGAAACACTTGAAGATAGGTAAAGTCGCCACAGTGGTTCTTTTCCCGTGCGTCATCACTTTTAGGTGATCAAAATCGTATGAATCAAATAAAATTACGAGACGAAAAAAGTCAAAACTTAGTCTAAGTTCATAAAATGGACGTGCCTGCCTACCGTTTGACGTAACTACATAATATCCCGAAAAATTATTATTTATTTTAAGTTTTGCCCGGCATTCTCTATTATCTAAAAGAAATTGACAAACAAATGTTATTACATTTAATACTATTTTTAAAGCTTAAAATCTAGAAAAGTTTGGTGTTTTATTGACTATTAAAATCGCAAAAGTCAAATTTTTGACATCCTTTCATTAAAGGGAATTTAGCCACTGCCGTAAACTTTTCAAAGAACTTTCACGGTTAGAATATTTAAAATAAATAAATTGGGTATTATAAAAATTCATAAATACTTACCGCCAAAACAGATGGTGGGTATAATTAGCTCTAAAAAGAACTATTTTTAGAAAAAGGAACAGTTTTAAGGCACACAAATTTACAAAATACGAATTAGATTGGCCGATCAAAATAAGGTTGACAATGACGTTCTAAAATACAACGGTAGTCAACTAAACAAAAAAAAAGTAATTAATTGACGTTTATAGTTTTATTCTTGTCTAGCACGTTATATTATGCGGAATCTTGGAGACGTTCTTTTATGCTTTTATTTAAACTTGTTACTGTAATAAATAAGGATGCAGAGTTATTAACCACGTTGAGTCCTGATCGTTGATTGATGACGCACGGGAAAAGATCCACTGTGGCGACTTTTATAGGATATTGTATGAAATATGTCTAAAATTTTCTGAAGAATCCAAAAATTGAATAATATAGAGGATGTTGCATTTAAAATAAGAAAGTTGGTATTGCCCACTGTTACATGGCACACCCTGTATAAAAAGTTTTTATTGAAAAAAATGCTCAACTAGAAATACCAATCGACTTGTCCGAGCGTTTTTTCGGACACGCTTCCATGTATTTATTATCGAATTTATTCCATTTGGCTGATACACACTGTATAAATATACACTCCTAGAGACGAGCAATAGTGCACAAGTCTGTATAAGTCTGTACACGTTCGTACAAGTGTGTACAAGTATGTACAAGATTCTACAAGTGTGTACAAGTTTGTACGCACTTTTACACGTTTGTACAAGTTTACACAGATATGTCCAAATGTGTAAAAGTTTGTGAGACCCTGATGTACTTCCTTATACAAACCGGTACAAACTTGAAGAAACCTGCACAAACTTGTACAAGAGCTAACCGAGTCATTTTGATTGTGAGTAAATTATGTTTGTCAATATCATTACTGTCGCAGTCAAAGTCTGAAAGTTACCTGATTAGGTTATTATTGTTAAAAACCCTTGTGTAATTCAACATAAGTGTCTCCAAAATTTCAGCTTCCTGATGAGAGTTACCGTTTTTGAGATACCGCTTTTAATATTGGCATTAAATTAGGAGCCGCTCCCCCCTGGGGAAAGGGGCGGCCGTCAAGGTATGTATCCACTTTGTGGTAAGTACTAAGTATGATTGTCTGTAGAATTAGTGTCTCTAATAATAAAAAAAAAATATTTTAATAGTCCTTATGCCGACTCTGATTTAAAATTCCTTTCACTACCTAATATCCGCTCTCTCTATTCTAAACAAAAAAAAAACTGAACAATCCAATATTACTAAATAATGCCGGAAATCTAACCGAGGATATATTATTCACAACATCCGCTAATATTCGGCGGAAGTTTTAAATTAATAACAAAAGGTGTTTCACAGAAACACACGCAAACAAAACTAAAAGCCTCTTTGCAAAATCAAAGCGGCCATCAATTTTGCAAAGAGGCAGTACATAAAGTACATTTTACCGTTGTTCTTGGAATTGCTTGGGTTGCATTCGAAGTTGCATCCCGAAAAAGGTGTTGTTACCTAGACTAGAAAAGGTCACAACGAAATTGCATCCCAAACAGAAAAGAGTCACCTGTAGTCGAGTGGCCATTATACCATATAAAATCAATGCAATGTTGCCAAACCCCTATAGAAAGTTTATCACGGCAATTTAGTTCTTTTAAATAATTTATCTAATAAGACTGTAATATACAGACTTAGTATAAAATATAAATTGATAGGAAATTCCTAAAGGATTTGACTTTTTTTTGAGCCAGTTCAGTTAAAAAAATATTGTCTGAAAAAAGTAAATTAAAAAAATGCTCTGGGTAACAACGAACAAACCGGTTACCAATACCCCTTTTAGAACCGATTGCACAGTATATCAAGTTCAGTTAAAAAAATATTGGTTGAAAAAGTAACTTAAAAATAAAATGCTCTGGGTAACAACGAACAAACCGGTTACCAATACACCTTTTAGAATCGATTGCAGAGTATGTCAAGTTCAATTAAAAAAATATTGGTTGAAAAAGTAACCTAAAAAAAATGCTCTGGGTAACAACGAACAAACCGGTTACCAATACACCTTTTAGAACCGATTGCACAGTATGTCAAGTTCAGTTTAAAAAATATTGGTTGAAAAAGTAACTTAATAAAAATGCTCTGGGTAACAACGAACAAACCGGTTACCAATACACCTTTTAGAACCGATTGGAGAGTACGTATGCCAAGTTCAGTTAAAAAATATTGGTTGAAAAAGTAACTTAAAAAAATACTCTGGGTAACAACGAACAAACCGGTTGCCAATATACCTTTTAGAACCGATTGGAGAGTATGTCAAGTCCAAGTTGGATTTTCCTTATCGACAATTTCTAGAAATACAATCTTCTAAAGAAAACGGTTCGACAACATTGTCAATATTTAGCTGAATCTAATCTTATTTATAAAATTCACCTTCGGGATGCAATTTCGTTGTACCCGGGATGCAATTTATGTGTTAAAATTACTACCTACCCATTTCGGGATGCAATCTCGAATGGCCGGCCCGTAGAGTCCTAACAAGGACAAAACGGCCGTCGTGGTCTACCAATACCATCTTAAAAACAAGTATTTAAGAGGGTATTGGGTCTACCCGCCCCAGGGTATCCATTGTGCTTGGATCCTTGTATATTCCAATATAAAAAACAGTTACACACTTGTCCGATATGCCACAATATTCTCTTTTAATTATTTTTGCGGACACTATATTATCTTCTAAATATAATAGGTAACTAAGATAAAATTTGAAGCTGTTATTATCGGGGTCGAAACGTTGATATTTGATTAAAGTAGTACTTATAGCATTATTATTTTAAGGTTTACGAAACTGCATAAACAAATACATGTCAGTGTTAAACTTTCTTTAAAATTCTTCACTGATGCGCCACCGCTGTTAACAACACAGTAAAATGTTGCAAAGTTTTTAATTAAATAGATAAAATTAATTTTAAAATGTTGTTTACCTTTTACATGCAGTACTGTAGAGTGTAGACGTAGACGTAACAACATCACAAACACACAACAATACTAGGTATACATTATATTGTATAAAAATTCAACATTGAGGTACATCATGAACGAACCATTAAAAACCTGCCTGTTTTATAGAAGAGGGGGACTAAACTGTTTACATAGGCATTAATTATTTAATTTAATAAAAACCAGAGACGTACTTAAAAACCAATACGAACTGTGTATGGTTGCTGCCTTTTTTTCTCTAGAGTTAGTTGGAGTAAACACCAGTGGCGGCTCGTCGGGGGAGGCAGTGCCTCCCCAACAAAAACGTACAAAATAGCATTTTTTTAAAGATAACTTTATTCATTTTGAAAATGATACTTTTATATTATTATATTCTCAGTGTATCAAAAATCCTGAATTAGATACTTCAAGAAAAACACTTTCTTTCTATAATATTTTTATTATTGCCGCTCAGCTTCAGGACTATTAGGTAGTGTCCGCCCGCATTAGCGAATAGGCGCCTAGACTATTACCAACGGAGGCAAGCCTCCAACGGTGAAATATTTTCTGCACGGATTACATAATTTTCCACTTGTTTCAATGCAAGCGAGGGTAAGTACGATGGTGCGCGTTGTTTTTGTCGCGTAAAACCGAGAGCCGGAGGCAGAAACGCCCACAAATATTTCGCGGGAAGCCCAGAGCTCTGGCGAATTTGGATAGTTCATTAGTTCATTGTACCTTACCTAACCTAATCTGTAATCTGTGTGATTGTTTTCCTCGTTGTTTTCGGACGTTTCGGAAGGAGGAATTTTTTCTGTTAGTGTGTGCCGGATTGTTAATTTGGGTGTGGATTTTCGTTTTTGAGATTTTATTGTGCAAAATATACCTACTTGTCCATGTAAGTTATTATTATTTTATTGTTTATTTAACTTTATTTATTTATTTTATCTCTGTATTATTATAAAAATGGAGGTAACTGAAATTGGCGAATCTAGTAGAAGCTTTAATGCAAATAATGCTGAAATCAATGTTCGAAATTGCAAAGATATCGTCGAATACGTAATAAAATATAGATTTAGTCGACTGTCTTACGACGATAAATTGTTTATAAAAGACACGACCAGACCTAAGCAAAATTTTAATTATTCAGGGTAAACCGCCTCGCAGTTTTGTCAATACTTGGTATGATAATGCATATGGCTAACTGGTAGTATTAGTTTAAAAAATATATTTTGTTGGCCCTGTGTATTATTTTCAAATCGCAAAGAAGTTTGGTCGAAATTTGGATACTAATCTTAAAAATTTATCTCGCGCAATAGAGAGGCATTCAAACAGCGGCGGATTTAGGGGGGGGGGGGGCTGTAAGGGCTGTAGCCCAGGGCGGCATTTACAACATTAAAATTAAAACAAACCAAACACGCAGACCTTCGCAGAAACTTCATTATAAGCAGCTTTTCAATGATATTTTAGATAGGTACTACAAGAGGCCAGATTGAACTAAGATTTTCAGATTTGCATGAATTATAGGTACAATTTTTTGACTTAATGAATAAAAATCTTTTTTAAAGTTTTTCAGAAAATTTCCCAAATAATCTTTTAGATAGTTTATGTTTAAGGTACAACTTTATAAAAAAAGAGTTTTTAGTTTAACTTATTTTTAACAGTTTTTTTATAGTGAATTTTTGGGCGTGGTCCCGAAAAATTTTCTCCCTACGCTATCCTGCTCGTCTCTTTGTAGGTAGGTAGATATTTCAGTTTTTAGTTTAACTTATTTTTAACATTTTTTTTCAGAGTGGATTTTTGATTTTGGGCGTGGTCGCGCAAATTTTTCTTCATTTCTAAAACTTAGCCTCCCCATCTAAATCAGTCACGAGCCGCCACTGGTAAACACCTTGGAGAACGTCGTAAGTAGTCAAAATAGCATAGATTACTATTATAACTACAAACATTTAATAATAGGCGCACAATCAGTGGCGGATCTATAGGAAGGGAAGCTACAGCCCCCCCCCCCCCCCCATGGACCAAATAATAATGATAAATTCCCCCTATGTGTTTTCTGAAATAATAAATAATATTTTAATTTCTCAATCAAATTAATTTTAGGCTATTGAAGCGTAAGAAAATGTAAATTTATCGGTGCTTTTTTAGTTTCCTAGCTATCGGCTGTAAGAGGGGAGGTAATGGGGGTTTTGACCCCCCTCCTCCTGAAATCCAGAAATGGTAACAATTATCTATTTAAAAATTGAAAACTTTAAATAACAAAAACAATGTTGCTGGTTTAATTAATTTATATAATTTTACAAATTTGTCATTATGCTGACCAGCTGACTCGACACTGTGTCATTTAAAGCCGTAGCTAGGGGGGGGGGGGGGATTAATGGGGTTTAACCTTCCCGAAATATTTACTAGTAAACACACGACTGTTTATATATTTAAAAAAAATAATAATGTCTATAAAGAACCTGGTAAATATTCTGTCAGTAACCCCCCATCCTTTCAAATCGCATAAAGAATATACAGGGTGTCCACGAATGAAGTTTAGAAGAGGAAAAACTTTTTTATTATAGTAGGTATTGAAGAAAAAGTAATTCGTTATAAAAACGTCTGCTTGTGCTGAAACTACAATTTCGAATATCAGATTTGCGATTACTATACAGGGTTCGTCAAAAACAACATTTTTACTTCTTAGGATTTTTTTTCAATTTCAATTCCTTGATTTTTATTAAATGAAACAACATTTTTAGTTTTTTGGATCTTTTTTTTCAATTCTTTGATTTATTAATAAATTAATTTTGCTTGTGCTGAAACTACAATTTCGAATATCAAATTTGCGATTACTATACAGGGTTCATCATAAACAACATTTTTAGTTTTTTGGATTTCGTTTAAAATAAATTTACATAAAAATAAACAACTATTAATTGTTGCTTTCTTACTTCGAATTTTATTTTATATTTGGCCGAGTAACGATTTTGTTGTAGAAAACCTTTTTTTATTTGCCTACTTTTGAAGTATTTTCATTATTACGTGTCATATTTCTTCAATTCATTCAATCATAAATTATAAAACATTTATTCAAATGCGCATAGTTCAACTCGACATCTAAATTCCCGATAACAGTTCCTAACTTGCTGTATAGGGCTATTTTCAATAACTACTCTTATGTTTTCTTTCAAGAGATCAAAGTTATTATTGAAATTGGTTTTATACACATTTGGCTTCAGACATCCCCATAAATAAAAATCAATAATTATTAATTATTTGTGAGATCGGGACTTCTACGAGCCAACTGATTTGGACCATGGGTACCTTTAATCCATTTGTTCCTAAAGTGATGAGTTAGCCAATCATCAAAAAGGAATTGAAAAAAAATCCAAAAAACTAACAATGTTGTTTGTGACGAACTCTGTATAGTAATCGCAAATCTGATATTCGAAATTGTAGTTTCAGCACAAGCAGCTTTGCCTTAATTTAAGCAACTCTCTATTTTTGATAGTTACCGAGATAGCAATGCTAATGCATCGAATTTGTAACACCCTGTGTATAACTATAAAAAATATAAAAATAGTGAAATACGGTGACTTTTTAAAAACTTACAATGTCAATAATTTCTACACTAAAGGTGATACCAAAAATTCCATTTCTATAAGAAAGCGGGGGAATAAAAATGGGGTAAGATCAGGTGATCTTGACGGCCACTCAATTGTACCTCTTCTGGCAATCCACTGGTTTGGAGAATTT
The DNA here is from genome assembly GCA_963969555.1 of Polydrusus pterygomalis. Lineage (NCBI taxonomy): Eukaryota > Metazoa > Arthropoda > Insecta > Coleoptera > Curculionidae > Polydrusus > Polydrusus pterygomalis. The sequence continues at coordinate 34,611,468 of OZ018375.1, read as the reverse complement.
TGGTCCAACCACTCTCTCGCTACAGTAACATCATGGGTGATGCACCAGCTTACTGGAAGTGGAGAAGTTCTTCGTTCAAATGCAGATAGTCAAAGTCTCTTTGAATTTCAAATTTATGAACAATCGGGGGCTCTATGGTTTGGTTGATTATTTCAACATAAACTTGGCCTGTTAAATTTCCTTCAATAAAAGAAGGACCCACGATATTGTCTCCCAGTATTCCCGACCAAGTGCTCCTTTGTAAACAGATGTAGTTTAACGTCACGCCAGTATAGCGACAGTACGAAGCAAATGTTTTTTTTTTAATTCGGGTATTGCAGTAGATAATTAGCCCTGTCATGGTTTTACAAAACTGAATTCTTCTGTCCGGATCATTGTCGCCAAGTTGCTGCAAAATTTATGCGTTTATACATTTGCAGAATTTCTGGAAATGCCGATAATTGTTGCTCAACGACACCTTTGGATTTATAAATAAATCTCGCCCAATAACCTCAAACTGCCTATCCGTATCCAAAACTCTAGGTTATTGTCTATTATATTTCCAACGGATCCATGTTCTTAAAATTTTTAAACCAAATGTTTTATGTGGAGGTGGTTGACGTTTTTGTCCGAATGACCTTTCATTAAACGTTATGGCAGTTCTCAAAATAAATAGCATACAGGGTGTGTCAACAAGGTGTTCGCCTTCAATAGTGCCTAAACTATAAAAGATTTACGAAAAAGTGTTGTATACAAGTTATAGGATTAACAATGGAGCATAACGTTAAAATATTTTATGATATAGAGTGGCTCAAAAAAGCGGAACAAGAAAAAATGTACTTTTTTCAAATGGAACACCCTGTATATTTTTACTTTTTTAAATTCCACATAAAATTATAATTATTTTTTATTAAATGCATTATTACTCTATACTTCATAGTTTCCGAGATATTGACTGTCGAAAAGTTACATTTTTGAACTTTGACAGCTTCTAACTTTCTAACAGTACGTCTTAGAGCAAAACGGCTTACATATCCCTATCTTCAATTTTTATTATCTTCCCAAAAAATCAAGTTACGGTTAAACCGGATGTAACTCGAAAGCAGGAAATATAGTTGTTCCGGTTTAACTGGAAGTTGATTTTTTTGGGAAGATAATAAAAATTGAATATAGGGACATTTAAGCCGTTTTGCTCTAAGACGCACTGTTAGAAAGTTAGAAGCTGTCAAAGTTCAAAAATTTCACTTTTCGAGAGTCAATATCTCGGAAACTATGAAGTATAAACTAATAATGCATTTAATAAAAAATAATTATAATTTTATGTGAAATTTAAAAATGTAAAAATATACAGGGTGTTCCATTTGAAAAAGTACATTTTTTCTTGTTCCGCTTTTTTGAGCCACCCTGTATATCATAAAATATTTTAACGTTATGCTCCATTGTCAATCCTATAACTTTTATATAACACTTTTTTGTAAATCTCTTATAGTTTAGGCGCTATCGAAGGCGAACACCTTGTTGACACACCCTGTATACCCTGAGCATCATAATAATAAATCATTTCTACTCATTCTTCTAGAAAACACCATTTTAAAATTACTTAGAAAAAATACAGAGACAGAGATGGCAAAAGCAAGCACGTTACTCAAATGATGCAAATGCTATTGAAAATTACATAAATATATTTTCAACCAATTAGAAGGCTCCTTTTTGTTTACGTTGCTTATAGTAACGGGAGATTATCGCGATAATTTTGTTAGTTCCTATTAACTTAATGAAATTAATAAGTGATAATTTTTCTGTTAAAAATGAAGTGCTTTATATCGATTGGCAAAAGTCACTTCAGAATTAAATCAAAATACATTTTGTTGCTAACTTATGATTTTTATTGATACTAACCAATTTGCTTTAAATATCGAACACCGGGGCTAAAAGAGACACATCAAAAATTTAAGTAAACTCATCGGAATTTTTTTTTTAAGTTTCATTTGAAACTATGTAGACATGTAATTTCAGATGTTATGGTTGAAAACGAATTAATGTTCCTGAAATTTTAGTAATAAACCTTATAGTTACTAACAAGTAAAATCAACTTCTATTGTAAAAATACAGTGCGCCATATTAAACTAAACTCATCGGACATATGTTTTTTAAAGTTTTATTTGAATTTAAAACTATAAAGACATTGGATTTCAGATAACAAATTTGTTATTTAATGTTTCTCACATTTTAGTAATAAAAATGAGTTGCTAAAATGAACTTCATTTCTAAAACTCTAATTAGTTACAATTAACTAATGCCGCCAGAAATATGCTTTTGTAGCATTTTAACAAAAAAATTCAATTTATAAAATTTTCTTACCGAATCTCCCACGCAGCAGAATTAATTCCCGCTAATTTTTCTGCTAGGGAGAATATAAGTGAAAATTTTACATAGTTAAAAAAGTATTTGCGTTATTGAGAAAAAAATTAAAGTTTTTAGTACTACAATACTGTTTTAATGTAGGCTTGGGATCGTTTTTCATCATTTACGGATATTTCCTAATTTTTCCAATAGCCAGTTTCAAAAGGTTTTCTCAAAATTTCGTACTTGAATCTCATTAATTTTCCCATAGCTAAAAAGCATTTTCTATAAGCTTTCCAGACAGCGGCATCACAAGTGGGGTAGTGGCATTTAAGATTTTTAAGTGGATGAGGGTAGTGCTTCAGGGGGTGGGTAAAGGTGGTCCGCCAAATACCTCATTTTTGTTCCCCCGGTTTGGTTTTTTGATATCTTCTTTAGAGTAGAAAATATAGCCATTGTACATTTTTAAAAAGTCACGCCGCAAGCGACTCGCGTTATCATCATCCTCGCTTATTATAGGCTATTATACGCTCAATAATATAGTATATTAAACTATGGATTCTACAGGTTGGCTCAAAAAAATGGGAAAAAATTACATATTTTACAATTTGACAGGCTTCAGAGGTTATTTTATGTTACAACTTGGAGGGGATTATTCAATTATGAAAATTAAAAAAACTGATTAGGTAATCGATTGTTTTGATTATTCCGGAGTAATGAGTCCTTTCGAACAATAGATTATAAAATTTCATAGTCGCCTAGCCTGATGTGCTATATTATACATACATAACACCTATTATGCTTTCTTTGCCTTGAACAAACAATAATACCGGATGTTTAATCTGCGGTGGACAATATTTAGTTTATTTTTCGTTTTCTCCAAAGTGCGACCAAACACCCATGCTTGGGTAGTAATTACCAATGATTTGGTACCTATAGATGGCACATATGTCATTTATAAACGCTATTAAAATGTTTTGGCAACATCGTTTGTAGAAGAGAGGAGGTGAAAAGGTGGGTGGTGCAGATAGTGGGGATGACGCCGGAGTTACCTTTGAATGTACCTTGTACCGTAGAAGAAACCTAACCTACAAATAACCCAATTATCTATTTACGCACCCAGAATTATTGTTTTTCGAATTCTCGCATACTTGGTACTTGCGATTCATCTTAATTAGCCTTCAGAAAATATCACAAAACACTAATAACACAACAATTATTACACAAAACCGATAAACTGAAAAAAAAATTTAAATCGCTGTCAGAGAAACCACAAAGAAACGCCAAACGTAAATAAGAATAGAAAAAAGAAAAGCACAAAGTCTTTCTCCACAATTTTTTTTTAAAATAACAAGGCGAACCTAGTCATCATCATAATAATTCAGAGAGTGTAGAAACACTCATCATCAGGAAAACAAAGTGAAAGGTAAAATGCTGATGTTGTTGGCAAAAGAGAAAATAATAGTGGGACTGAGTCGTAATTAGCGTCGTACTGGCACCCTGAGGGCCTACCGGGCAACAGTGTTACCAATGGTTTCACTTAAAATTACTGGCAGAATGAGAGCAAAACGCTGACAATTACTGGTAAAGGAAGGCGAAAAATTTTCGCGACCACGCCCAAAATCAAAAATTCACGCTGAAAAAAAATTCCTGGGAGGGGTAATTACCGCCCCTGAACCTATAGCATCTGTATATTTTTTTTGTTTTTCCAAATACTTTGGGGGGAGGGTGATTACCCCCCATTACCCCCCCCCCCCCGTGTATGCGCGCCTGTGCTCACCAGTTGGCGCCACTGGCATTTAAGGTGAAACTGTCACTATGTTTTATTTAATCATTTTTGACACTTGGACCTCATTTTACAGTAGTGCCATCTAAAGGTCAAGTAGTCAAGTTGTTAAATTGTAAGATCTGGGAACCATGCCAAAGAATCCACAAATATCTCCGCCACATTTAATAATCCGCAAAAAAATCAATCGATTAACAACACCGAGTCAGTTATTCCCAATACAAATGCTGTATATCACCATGAACGATAAACCGCCAATGCCAATATTACTCTCAATGGTTTACCCAAAATGTATTGGAAAGAAATGATTTATTAGATCTGACATTTTTTCGGATGAAGCCTAGTTCCACCTCTCCGGTTATGTGAATTCTCAGCATACATGCATGTGAAGTAATGAAAATCCCCATTTTTTGTAGACTCCACATTGCACCCTCAAAAAATTGGTGTCTGGTTAGCTGTTTCCCGAAGAAGAATTATTGTTGTTCCTATTTTTTTCCATGACACAGTTACAGCACAGCGGTATAGAGACAATATTTTGAATCCATTTGTGGAGCAATTACTTGACGACGAACTACGTTTTGGATATTTTCAACAGGGGCGGTGCAATCGCCCATATACAGCCGCCGAAACTATTAACTACTTATGCAATTTTCTCGACGACAGATTGATCAGTTTTCGATCAGACATTGAATTCCCACCTACTCACCTTGTTTAACGGTTATGGATTACTTCGTTTTTCCTCATTTAAATAATACTATTTTTAAAACACCAGTTGCAAATTTAGAACAATTATTACAAGAAAGGATTATCCAAGAATGTGGTAACATTTCCCCAGAGATGCTGGTCAACACTTTCGAGTCAACACTAAAGAGACGTGTGAATTTATGCTTGGAGCATGGCGGTGGCCAATTTCAGCAATTTATGTTATTACTTTTCTTTTTCTTTCTGTATATTCTTACTTTGTAAATTTTGTAAACAACAAAATACATTTGTATTTGTCTACTTATTTTAATACTCATTGGTTTGGCATATCATGTCATAATATGAATTTGACAAAATTTTAACCTAGATTTGGTTAGATAGATATATCGTCTCCATATCATTGTGATCTAAACCAAGCCCTACGTTTTTTAATTCAAACCCTCTTTGATGCAAATAATTTTTGCCCCCACGGTAATTATCCATTACATAAATACCATAAACAAATGTTTATTAAAGCTAACATAATTACGTACCCTATCAAACATTTTGCAAATTCTAAGGTCCTTTTCGAAAAACACAAACACTTCGGCCTTTGAAAACCTCTCGCCCGCGAATATACTGTTTTAAAGATAACGGGACAATTCAATCCGAACCATGCATTGATACTAATAATACAAAACATCAACACATTTAAATTTACCATCAATATTGATAATTTAGTGGTTATTCACAACTTCTTATCTTTTTGGAAGTTGTTTGTTTATCCCGTTTTTTTCCCTGAGTTCCCATCATATGAGGTAGGTTGTATATGAAGAATCACTAACATTTTTTCTGTAAATAACTCGGCGTGTTGTTAATGATTGTTTTTGGTAAGGGGAACGTTGGGTAAATCGTATTTGTAGGTGATCCAAAATTAAATTGATTGGTGTCCGCAAATTCCGCTCAGAAATTTCAAGGAGAGATCCTACATAAGAAAACATGAACATGAACACATAAAGTAATACTAATGAGTAATGCTAATTTTTGATATTGAGCACACACATTACTATCACCTCACGTGAGTTCACATCCTATCACCCCAGAAATAAAATGCATGAGTTTCAAGCAAAATCACATTATTATTTCACGTGAAGTCATATCATCTTAACATAGTATAAAACAAAGTCGCTGTCGCCCGTCTGTCCCCTTTCATATGTGCTTAAATCTTTAAAACTACGCAACGGATTTTGCAGCGTTTTTTTTAATAGATAGAGTGATTCAAGAGGAAGGTTTTTATGTATAATACATGCATAACATTGTAGAGAAACACTGATAAATTTAGAGGTTTGTTCGGGTTTGTATTTATAAATCTTGACGTGATGGTGAACTCGCCTTATTATCTCAGAGAAAGCGCTGCAACGCAGGCCGGGTACACGCTAGTTCATTTTATAAAAACAAGCTGTGGGGTGCTTGGTGCTTAGCTAATCGTAACCAGAAAATGTGGAAACTAAATCAGTTCATCTTGATCTTCAGAGTTTGAAGAATATTTAGAAAGAGCGTGTGTGCAGTCATAGCGACTGAAAAACCTGAAACTAGGCAATGGATACATGACATTAATTTAAAAAGAAGGGAGAAAAGTGAATTTCACACTTTATTCCAAGAGTTATTGCAAGGTGATGAAGATCGTTTTAAGATGTAGGTACAGTCGTTAAAACTTGCCAAACTTATACGCTGTTAAAAGTATTAAAATGATGTGGAAAATTTAAATCTTTGTCTAAAACCTTATAAAAAGTCTGCAGTATGGCAACGCAGCAGTAGGAGATCCGCCCCACAAAGAAGTGACCGCCACAACAATGGTCAGAGGCCATGATGACGTTGTTTCATTCATTTTCGTTTAGGGATGTACACAGAAAATGTATCGCGGAAAAACATCGATGTTTGAGATGCAAATGCGTAATTTAGATTTGCTGTGTTTTTAAGGCTTTGTGATATTTTTTGGAGGTTAATTAAGATCAATCGCAAGTATCAAGTGTGCCAGAATTCGAAAAAATATTAATTCGGTAGTTACTTTTCATGGGTGAGTAAATAGAAAGATGGGTTATTTGTAGGTTAGGTTTGTTCTATAGTAGCAAGCTCACATTCAAAGGTAAATCCACCGTAATCTCTGCTCCCGGCCTCTCTCTCTCTCTCTCTCTCTCTCTCTCTCTCTCTCTCTCTCTTACAAACGATGTTGTCAACACATTTTAATAGCGTTTATGAATGACATGTGCCATCTTATATAGATCCCAGATCATTGTAAAAACCCTCCAACGCAATTGTTTCTTATTCAAAGACATGTTCAATAGTCTATCTACCGTGCGAGCAAAAATTATTTGCATCAAAGAGGGCCTTGCATCTAAGGACGTAATGCTTAGCCGTAAAGCTTAATACCTCTTGGGTGTCAGTAACTACCTGAATTAACAATCAATCAGTTATTCCGTAATCTTTGACAGTCGTTACAAGTAATTTGGTTCATCGCTAATTTTTCCAATTTCTTGAACAATTCACACAATGGGCTTTACGGAACAGCACAAAACATTCATGGTTGAAGCGTATTTTCGAAACGGGGTTAGAGTAAATGGTGAGTGGCAATACAATCCGGGTTTGTGCATGGACGATTTTTAGACATTTTCCTAACGTTGCTGGGGATTTTTATTAATGCCTGAAAAAAACCGTGGCTGTGTTTAGGGGAACAGGTTCTATACAACACAAAAAAGGAGCAGGAAAACCATCTGTAAGAACAGAAGAACTTGTTGCAAACATTCGTGAAATAATGCAAAATACGCCAACAAATTGTATAAGATGCCTGTCCCAAGAAGTGGGAGTGGGAAGATCTTATGAAACATGCAGGACTATTTTTAAGAAATACAAGCCGCAGATTTTGAAAGACGCAGGAATTACTCTCAATGGTTCACCCAAAATTTATTGGAAATAAATGATTTATTAGACCTGACATTTTATTTTTCTTTCTGTATATTCTTACTTTGTTAATTTTGTGAACAATAAAAATAAATTTGTATTTGTCTACTTATTTTATTAATACTCATTAGTTTGACATATCATGTCATAATATGAATTTGACAAAATTTTAACCTAGATTTGGTTAGATATATCGTCCCCATATCATTGTGATCTAAACCAAGCCCTACGTTTTTTAATCCAAGCCCTTTTTGATGCAAATAATTTTTGCTCGCACGGTATAAAGAGACATTGACATTGACATTTGAAAAATATATTTTACACTCTTTTTTCAAATTGCATTTTTTTAAGTAAAATTAATTAGGTTCGTTCAAATTTGTTCGACTCTCTCCTATGTATGTGCATTAAAAAATCGTCATTCTTTGCAAATCATTGTGATTTGTGTTATCGATTTTTATCGAATTAATATGGCATGCCAACCTATATGGTCATTGGAATTCATTATTAGAGTTTGTTGGGTATATGCAGCAGTAATGTAATAATTTGAAATGAGTTTTTTGCCATACCTTCGGGCAGACATAAATACAGAGGCGTCTCTACAAGGGGAGACCCTCCCTCCCTTCAATACCCTTGTTTAGACAAAGATTTAAATTTTCCACACCATCTTACTACTTTTAACATCGTAAGTTTGGCAAACAAAGAGGGGCGAAATTTGTATGTTGATTTACAGGGGCGGATGGGACACCTCGGACCGGCGCGGGAAGTCAATTGAAACGGCGCCGCGTCGTGTCGATCCAATAAAAAAATTAAAAGACATACCTAAATACAGTGTGTGTATAAAGTCTGGAAACGACTTAATAACATCACAATTTACTGGCCGATTTAAACCAAATTTGCTACAGTTGTGTAAGAGGATCTAACGCACCGAATGACGATATTGGCGTTGTTGCCAGCTTTTTAGTTTGTCTGGAATTCGAACGAATTTTATATTTTTAAATATAACACCCAGTATATTTTTACATTTTTAAATTCCACATAAAATTATACTTATTTTTTATTAAATGCATTATTAGTCTATACTTCATAGTTTCCGAGATATTGACTCTCGAAAAGTGACATTTTTGAACTTTGACAGCTTATAACTTTCTAACAGTACGTCTTAGAGCAAAACGGCTTACATGTCCCTATCTTCAATTTTTATTATCTTCCCAAAAAAAGCAACTTCCGGTTAAACCGGATGTAACTCGAAAGCAGGAAATATAGTTGTTCCGGTTTAACTGGAAGTTGATTTTTTGGGAAGATAATAAAAATTGAAGATAGGGACATGTAAGCCGTTTTGCTCTAAGACGTACTGTTAGAAAGTTATAAGCTGTCAAAGTTCAAAAATGCCACTTTTCGAGAGTCAATATCTCGGAAACTATGAAGTATAGACTAATAATGCATTTAATAAAAAATAATTATAATTTTATGTGGAATTTAAAAATGTAAAAATATACTGGGTGTTATATTTAAAAATACAAAATTCGTTCGAATTCCAGACAAACTAAAAAGCTGGCAACAACGCCAATATCATCATTCGGTGCGTTAGATCCTCTTACACAACTGTACCAAATTTGGTTTAAATCGGCCAGTAAATTGTGATGTTATTAAGCCGTTTCCAGACTTTATACACACACTGTATGTATTTCTTCATCAACTTACGACATATTTTTTATAATAACTCATAAATAAAAAATCAAACTTCATTTTTTACATTTAAAACACATTTAGGTGAAAAAAATATTTAATATTAATATAAAAATTAATTAAATTCTGATTTTTTCTTTTTTGATTATTTTCAAAATTAATTCAAATTAGAAAAAGAAAAGCACAAAGTCTTTCTCCACAATTCTTATTAGAATAACTAGGCGAACCTAGAATAATTCATAATAATTCAAATCGACATGTTTCGAGTGTAAAAACACTCATCATCATGAAAAAAAGTTAAAGGTACAATGCTGATGTTGTTAGCAATAGAGAAAATAATAGTGGGATTGAGCCGTAATTGAGCTTTTAATGGTGTACAAAAGGTGTAAAATTGATTAGTCAAAAGACCGACAATCAAGACTTCAGCATACTGAAAAGTCAATGGGTAGTGCAAAGGTACTGTCCTGAGCAGAAAAATGAATAGAACCAGTGGCGTAGATATGGGGGGGGTCCAGGGGGTCTGGACCCCCCCCAGAGATAGTAAGACAATATCACGATACGTAAGTTAAACAATTAACAATCAACATATTCAAAGCCACAAAGAAAAAGGATTGTTGAAAAAAAGAAAATTATCTCCTTTTAATTCCATTAGTGCTTATGAAAATAAAAACGCCAAAACGCTCGCGTTACGTTATACAGTGTCCGCAAGAAAGTTCGAATCAAATGGGATTTTTTTTTATTATTAGGTATAGGTAAAAATTGAAAAAGCAGTTAGTTTTTGCTTACCTAAAAACCAAAAATGACGTATACTGAAGCAGCTGCACGACTTGCGTTACCTGTCAAATATGACATTTTTAATAAAATAGGTTCAAAAATGCCATTATTTATCAAAATGTCGAAAAACTTTATTTGAGAAAGTTGTTTATTTAGGCATTTTTAGTCTCTGTACAAAATTTTGACAGTCTAATACAATTTTTATTTTTTGTCAGTTTCTTGAAAATTTTGATCAACCCTCGTAGATTAACTTTTATACATCGAAGTAAAACCATTTGCCTTTACTTAATTTGTAATCTTAATGCAATTTTGTGTAAAGTTTTTGTTTCCTATTATTTGTTTTGCTTCAAAAACTGAAATTGTTATTGATTAGTATGTAATGTTTGCTTGATGCAAAGTTTATCTAATTACATCAGTTTTGCCAAAACAGACGTTTCTCATTTTTCTTAAGTTAGTAAACAGATGTACAAAAAGAAAATATTGGAAGCTTTCGTTGAAATTTTACTTAATGCCTAAATAATCAACTTTTTCGAATAAAGTTTTTCGATATTTTGTTAAATCAGGGCATTTTGAACCTATTTTATTAAAAATGTAAAATTTGACAGGTAACGCAAGTCGTGCAGCTGCTTCAGTATACGTCATTTTTGGTTTTTAGGTAAGCAAAAACGAACTGCCTTTTCAATTTTTACCTATACCTAATAATAAAAAAAAATCCCATTTGATGCGGACTTTCTTGCGGACACTGTATAAGAAATGGGTATATTTTTTAAAAAATCTATCCATTTCAAAATAACAGGGAAAACTTTGTTGAATTGATACTTTAAAGCTACATTTTTGAGAGCTCAAAACAAAATTTTAGGGCGTGGCACCCCAAAAATTTTTCGCCTCCGGCGGTGCGCCTCCGGCGGTGCGCCTCCAGCGGGCAAATAGCCCGAGACCCCCCCCAGAATGAAAAGCTATCTACGCCACTGAATAGAACAAAAGAAAAATTAGGGAGTTTTAAAAAGTCTTGTGAAAATCATTATTAAGTAGTGAAAAATCTTGAGTTTTATTCAGCTTTGTCAGAGACATGTGAAAGCATTGAAGTAAGATGGAAAGAAGAAGAAAAAAAGTTGTTTTTCATAAAAGCGAAGCATCGTTTAGCTTAAAGTAAAATACTGTTGGGGTAACTGGGCCGTAAAAAGCCTGGTACCACAACAGTATTTTACTTTAAGCTAAATGATGCTTCGACTTTTATGAAAAACAACTTTTTTTTTCTTTTTCTTTCCATCTTACTTCAATACTTTCACATGTCTCTGACAAAGCTGAATAAAACTCAAGATTTTTCACTACTTAATAATGATTTTCACAAATAAGTTTTTTAAAACTCCCTAATTTTTCTTTTGTTCTCCTCATTTTTCTGCTCAGGACAGTGCCTTTGCACTAACCCTTGACTTTTCAGTATACTGAAGTCTTAATTGCCGGTCTTTTGACTATTCAATTTTACACCTCTTGTACACCATTAAAAGTTCCATTACGGCTCAATCCCACTATTATTTTCTCTATTGCTAACAACATCAGCATTATACCTTTAACTTTTTTTCCTGATGATGAGTGTTTCTACACTCGAAACATGTTGATTTGAATTATTATGAATTATTCTAGGTTCGCCTAGTTATTCTAATAAGAATTGTGGAGAAAGACTTTGTGCTTTTCTTTTTTCTATATCATTTAACTTCACTTTGAACTTTGAGTATGGACTACTTCTTCAAAATTAATCCAAATTGTTAAAAAAGAAAAGAAAAAGTTCGGAAACAGTGGCGGCGCCTGAGGGACCGGCGCACCGGGAAATCTCCCGGTGTCCCGGTGGGCCCATCCGCCCCTGTTGATTTACTTCAGAACCAAAACGGAATACGATTTTGTCAATAGGTTCATTTGTTATTGTTTTATCTATAAGCACATTTATAAGTTATAGGGCTTGGCGTAAGACCTCATAGGGAAAATCTTGATTGTAACCTTAAAATATTTCACTCAAATTTTATACATTGCTCATAAGATTCTTCCTTATCTGTGTTTCTATCTATGGTTCTATAATAAATATGGTTATCACATGTTTGCTTCTATAATAGGCAAAATGTTTTATTGTAAAACCCATACACTGTAGCTGGTGTAGCAGAATAAAGAGAATTTCCGTCGCTATATAAAGCCTAGGGCTGGGCGATATTGAAATTCCAATATCGAATATCGATATTAAAAAAAATATCGATATAGTCGATGTATCTATAATATCGATAATATCGATATATCGATATTTTATTTTTTAAATATCGTTATTCGATATATCGATAATATCGATAAAACATAAAAATATTATATTATAAATACAGTGTCACCAGTAAAGTCCACATCATATGGGATTTTTTTTATTAATAGCTTTATTCAAAATTTGACTTTGGCATCAAGTTCTGCTTCGATTGAGATGAAAATTAAGCAAATAAATAGTAGTCACGTGATTCGCATTATTTGTCAAATTTTAATTTTTTCCAAAAAATAATTCAAATGTTTATTATATTTCTGAAAAAATCGAAAAAAGTGATTAGAAAAAGTTTCTCTAAATGCAGTTTCTAGCCCACATGCAAAATTTCAGCTGAATAAGATAATTTTGATTTTTTACCTATATTTTGTAAATTGCACCACTTTTGCAAAATAAGACTCAACGCAACCTACATAAAACTTCTCAGTTTTGACAAGGCAACATTACGTTGTTTAACTAAAATTTATTTTCCACTTAAAAAACACTTTACTGAAGACACTGTGTTCTTTTTTGTCCTAATATTAAGGTGTATTACTTTCAAACACAAACTACGTTTTCAAAAATACTTATTTTATGAAGTTACCTTCAGAGCTGTCGGTAATTGAATTAAAATAATTGAAAAATCGAGTTCAATTACTTTTTAGTAATTGAATTACTTTTTAAAAATAGTAATTGTAATTGATTTTCCAATTATTTTGATAAAGTAATTGTAATTGGTAATTGGTTTTAAGAAATCTGAGGTAATTGAATTACTTAAAAGTAATTTAAATTACTTAAAAGTAATTCAATTATTTTAAAAAGTACCGTGAAACGGGGCTACTTGATACACTTTTTCAACTTTTAGGTCCTACCTCGTTGCAACAAAGCTAACGTTCATCGAAACTAAAATTATTTTAGATTACTTTGGGGTAAGGGCTATCAGGTGTAACACTGAAAAAAAATTTAGCCCTCGCCATACTGGAGAAAAAAATTTTGAAACACATTTTTTCAAGTAGCCCCGTGATGGGGCTAAATGAAATTTGTTTGAAAATCGCATCTAAAATGCAAGTATTCTTACAATTGAGGCTACTTGAAACGCAAATTGTATTTTAATAAAACCCGCAGTTAGTAATTTAATTTAAAAAATATTGGATTTATGGCAAAAAATAGTTTTATTTACGTTTTAAAAAAATACATATTGCAAAAACAACAAAACATTGAAAAATCAACCACTTGTTAAAAACTATAAGAGAAAACTATAAAAAAAACGATTTTGTGTGCAAGCCCTTAATTTTTCGATATAAAATTATATAGGGAATCGAATTGTTCACTTAAATCTCTTAAGTTGCCACCCTGTCTATATAATTGTACCGCACGCTGGAGTGATTCTTCATCGTAGTCTCGATATTTTCAATTTCCTGGCTTTCTTTTGTAAAATCGCACTATTTTCAAGTAGCCCCTGAAATGACAATAAAAAATAAAATGTTACACCACTGGCTAGTAAAACACGAAATATATGTTTTGAGGTTAGGGTGTCAAAGGAAATACCAGTCTCTTTCGAAAAATATGGCTGTGTTATATAACTCATATTTGTCTTTGTGTAATAGGATGTATACAGGTATATAAAAAATATATAAAACTTACTTTTTTTTAACGCTACAAAATCACTACTAACCAGCACAAAAAACTTCCCGCGTATAATCCAACCTACCAACTAACAGGTCTCGACACGCTCGCCTTACATGCGCATTTTATATTTCACACCAGCTGTCGGTGGCACGTGACTTAAACAGTAGCGGCTGAAATTATCAAGTTACCTCCGCGTTTTCAAGTAGCCTCGTTTTACGGTAATTGAATTACTTCCAAATAATTCAATTACATAAAAAGTAATTTAATTACTTACCAAAGTGTAATTAAATTACTGAGGGTAATTTATTTGTCAAAAAAGTGCCTATAATTTATAGATTCAGAGTAATTCAATTACTTACCAACATGTAATTAAATTACTCAGAGTAATTTCTTTGCCAAAAAAGTGCCTATAATTTATAGATTCAGAGTAATTCAATTACTTTTAGGGTAGTTCCATTACTATAAAGTAATTGAATTAGTATAAATGTAATTGAATTAAACTCAGTAATTCGAATGTGGTAATTGATCAAGGAATCAATTACTTTTAGTGGGTAATTGGTAATTTAAATATTTTTATCATACTGTTAGTAATTGGTAATTGTAATTGATGCCTTTTTCGGAGGGTAATGGGTAATTGTAATTGAATTACTTTTTAGGAGTAATTGCGACAGCTCTGGTTACCTTATACAGGGTCAAAAACAAATAAACTTTGCATCATATGCGACCAAATTTTAATAGCCCAATTTTGATTTTGTAGAAAAACACACATTTAATATGGCGTGGTGTGCGATTTCTTATTATGGCATTATTGGCCCATACTTTTTCGAAAACACGTGTAACCGTAGGAGTTACCTTGAAATGTTGGAAACATTTCTTTCTGACAACCTAGAAGAATTGCCTCTCCAATTTAGGAACGAAATGGACTTTCAACAAGATGGATATGCCCTACGCATTTCGCAATTGAAGTGAGGGAATGGCTTAATAATACATTTGGCCACAAATGGATTGGTCGGAATGGTCCGATTCTGTGGCCCCCAAGAAGTCCCGATGTCCCGATTTACCTATATCAGATGCCTATCTTTGGGGGCGCCTCAAACAATTAGTGTACCTACTCCCGTCCATTGAGAACGACGTACAGCTTCTAAAAAAGCGAATTGTTAAAGCTGTTCAAACAATTGGAAACATGTGTTGAATATGGAGGGGGGAGTGTTTGAATAGCAAATTATGAAATTATTATTTGTTGTTATTTTAAGATTTTTTTGTGTTATTTCCGGGGTCATTTCATTTGTGAAATTAAAAATACATATTTCTGGTAACACCAAAAATCAGTTTTTGAAACTTTTTGATACCTCTCTGTCATTGATAATGTATGTATTTCGACCGATAATGCTGCTATCCAAAAAAAAAAATTGTTTTGCCTCTAAAAATTAAAAAAAAACTAAAAAAATCGAAGATTTATTTTAAATCTCGGATTTAAATTACAAACATTATTCTAAATAAGTTTTCTAAGTGGCATTTTGGTCAAAAATGAAAAATAAAGGTAGTTTACTCTCGGAGAAAAATCATGTTTTTGAAGTTCTTGCGAACCCTGTATAAAAAATCAAAATTTTCTCTTCGTGAATTGCATTTTTTTTACAAGCAAAACTTTTTATCAAAAATTATTTTTTCCCGAAAAATAATATTTTTCATCCATTTGTGCTATTGTAAACCCTATCCGCGGACAGTCTGTATGTATATAAGTTATAAAACGCCACGAAAAGGGTTTCAATCCGACCGTGTATTTTTTATTATAAATTACCTTATAAATTTATTATTACCAATAATTCTAATGATTGGGATGAGTACAAAAAATTAATTGTGTCAGTGTCCTAAGAAAAAAAAAGAAACATATTATGATGAACAAATAGCTAGAAACAAAGATGATCCGAAAAAAATATGAAAAACTTTAAAGAATTTTTTCTATTTCACGTTCATAATAAGCTCAGTACGATACGCATTTGCGTATCGTAATGAAGCTATTTCGATACGCGTTTTTTTCTTTATTTGATGTTGGTAATATTTAAATGTATTATTTCATTGACTTGCGCGGCCTTTGTGATTTACGAGAAAACCCATTTTTCGCAGAGGAAAAATAGCTTGATAACTTACTTTTTTATTCTGTGTGGATCACAGTCATGTATGTTGGTTGCATAAATCTATAAATCAATCTTTTGTAGATACTTCAAGCTATCATTTTCTGCCAAATCCTATTCAAAATTCAATCTAACTAACCTTCCAATGTCGATTTTAACTTCAACTTTATTTGAATTTTCCATCTTCCCTATACTAAAATGCAATGCCGTGACGTAAAATCACGTCTTTTGAAATTCGAAAAAAGTAGCAAAATCTCCCGAATTTCCGAACGCTCTGTATATGTACCGAATGTACAAGGATCACACAACGTATTCCGTCCAGTTTCAAATCTCATATCGCTAAAATAACTTTAGAATCTCGTGGTGAAAATGGGTCAATAAATCAAAAAATGACAGTTTGCAAAATAATTTTTGTTGTCCAGAGGCTACTATGATAAAAAATAGTATTACCAACATAAAATTTAGACATAAAAATTTAGAAAATTTGAAGGATTTATTTTCTTTTTAAAATGTATTTTTCTTGATTATAAAAGATGAAATAGAAAAAAATGTATAAAGCACATGTTTCATAAGGCGTTTTAGCGCACGTGTCAATAAAAAAACTCGCCACTTTGTGGCTCGTTTTTTAAAATAGACGCGTGCGCTAAAACCGCTTCTTATGAAACGTGTACTTTAATATATATACTATTGTAAAGCCAATTACAAAAAGTGAAACAAAAGAAATGATATTTAACGGCAGGAAAGAAACTAATCCGATTTGTATTGCTGAAAATATGAGTAATTATTACGTTAATATTATTAAACAAATAGTTGATGATATCGAGGTTGGAAATGAAATATTATTATGTCCTAAAATTGCGACATGTTTCAATATAATTGAAGAATTCCGAGAAGTTTTATCAAGAGAAATACAATTTAAAATTAACAAACTCAAATCAAACAATAATAAAAGTGAAAATTTATCAAAAAAAAAAAAAAATAAGGAAAGAAACTTTTACAAGCACAGGTGAAATTATATTAAGATTAATCCATAACTGCCTACAATATGGAGAAAGACCTGAAGATCCAAAAGGTTATTTTGTAACACCAGTTCCAAAAATTAAAAATATAAAAAAAAAGCTGTAAAATGAGGCCAACAAATATGTTATGGGATATTGAAAAATTATTAGAAATGACAGTTTTGAACAGATTCTTGGATTTATTGAAGAAAACAAAATTTTAGTAAATATGCAAGCTGGTTTTAGAAAAATATATTCAGCAGAAACAGCAGTCCAATATGTAATTGAAAATTGGAAACGAAGCGTTGACAAAATAAAGTTGCATCGTGCATTCGAAACAATTGATAGGGATAAATTATTAAAAAGATTATATCAGTATGGATTAAGAGGAGTTGTTTATAAATGGTTTCAAAATTATTTAAGTAATAAGCAACAAAAAACAAAAATTGATATCTAATATTTGATATGTTTTCTAAAAAGGAATTTAATAATATTGGGGTACCACAAGGTAGCATTTTAGGTCAATTATTATTTATTCTTTATATAAATGACATGCCAAATGTTTTGAAACATAGTTTTATTTAATTGTTTGCTGATGATACTTTATTATACAGGGTGTCTCACGGTCGATGGTACCTTTAGACGTTTCTGGCGAACCAGTAAAGGAATCATTCTGAAAATTTGGTCGCGTACATAAACGGACATGCTCTACCAACCTAAAATATTTTTAACAATACCGTGTTGCCGCTTCCACACAAAAATAATAGTAATTTCGATTTTTTAAACCCAACACCATATATTTTATTTTATTTTCGAAACTCCCATTACTTTCCTTACAATTTTTATTAACTCTACTCTATACTTATCTCTTACCGTTTCTAAGATATAAATTAATTTCCGTTTTTTCTTGTCCGAAAACGTCACTTTTAAAAATGCTGAAAATTTTGAACTCTAAAACACTGAAACCCTGAAATTTGGTAATTAGTTAACTAATACCATAGCGCTCTTTGCCCTAGTCCCAAATCTTAGTTGCAACATACAGGGTGGTTGAAAAATACACTTATTCTGGTAACTTGAAAAAGTGACCATAAGTCCTTTTTTTTTAAATGTAATACCCTGATTACGGATTTGAAAAGCTGCTAAAATTTCACTTAATTCTTGTATATCATACCTGTACCTAACTAACTAGTAATTAGTTTAACCATGTTTTTGACGTATTAAGCATAATTTGTAAAATTTTCTATACAATTCAATTTTCATTCGGTTATTAGTAAGTTAGCCATGACAAAAACTGATGTTTACGTATGTTACTATGGTTATCGTTTTGACATTTCATTAAGTTTAGATACAAGATAGAAATAGACTTTAAAGTCATAGAAGAAAACTATACAATTACAAATGCAGTTCTTATGAATTTATTAATTTTATTTGGACAATGTGTGTTTGCATTAACATGCAAAAAACATTAAAACTAAATTTTTCTTGAAATCCATGCAGTCAACACCCGCATATTAAAGTGTTTGGATGTAAACGGCCAGCGTTTTGAACATCTGTTAAAATAGCATTTTATTAGTTATAATTTTAGTAGTCTTTTATTATTTGACTACCTAGTTAACATTTAATAAAATTGCCCTGGATCCTTATGAATTTTCTAAGATTGATTGGCGGTAAATAAGAGTATATTTCGTTAAACTTTATACATGTCCTGGCGATAATTCTATCACATTGTCCAAATAAAATAAATAAATTCATAAGAACTGCATTTGTATAGTTTTCTTCCATGACTTTAAAGTGTATTTCTATCTTGTATCTAAACTTAATGAAATGTCAAAACGATAACCATAGTAACATACGTAAACATCAGTTTTTGTCATGGCTAACTTACTAATAACCGAATAAAAATTGAATTGTATAGAAAATTTTACAAATTATGCTTAATACGTCAAAATAATGGTTAAACTAGTTAGTTGGGTACAGGTATGATATACAAGAATTAAGTGAAATTTTAGCAGCTTTTCAAATCCGTAATAATATACAGGGTGTTACATTTGAAAAAAAGGACTTATGGTCACTTTTTCAAGTTACCAGAATAAGTGTATTTTTCAACCACCCTGTATATTGCAACTAAGATTTAGGACTAGGGCAAAGAGCCCTATGGTATTAGTTAACTATTTACCAACTTTCAGGGTTTCAGTGTTTTAGAGTTCAAAATTATCAGCATTTTTAAAAGTCACGTTTTCGGATAAAAAAAACGGAAATTAATTTATATCTTAGAAACGGTAAGAGATAAGTATAGAGTAGAGTTAATAAAAATTGTAAGGAAAGCAATGGGGGTTTCGAAAATAAAATAAAATATATAATGTTGCATTTAAAAAATCGAAGTTACTATTATTTTTGTGTGGAAGCGGCAACACTGTATTGTTAAAAATATTATAGGTTGGTAGAGCATGTTCGTTTATGTACGCGACCAAATTTTCAGAACAATTCCTTTACTGGTTCGTCAGAAACGTCTAAGGTACCATCGACCGTGAGACACCCTGTATATGAAGGGTAAAAATATTGTTGATTGTATAGAAATTTTAAATTTTGAATTATAATTTTTATCAAACTGGTTAAAGATAAATAAATTAAAATTAAATATCTCTAAAACAAAATTTATGGTTATTGAAAATAATGTGAATAATACAGATATAAATATTTTTGTTGATGATGAAAAATTAAAAATATACACTCTATTAAATATTTAGGAGTAATTTTAGATTCTAAATTAAAATTTGAATTACATTTTGAAATGTTTTTATTTAAAACTGGAAAAAAAATTAATTATTTAAAAATAATTAGTCAAAATTTAAGTTTATTTTCACGAAAAACAATCTTTAACAGAATATTTTTACCTCATTTTTTATATTGTTCAACTATTTTATACACAGCAAATGATTGGGTATTTAATAGACCCCAAGTTTTGGAAAATAAAGCGATTCGTATAATTTTAAATGTGGATAAATATACGAAAATAAATTTTATGTTAGAGAAACTTTAGTGGCTAAATGTTAAAAATTTAATATTTCATTTGATTGGTCCTCTTATTTTTGAAATACAAATAACTTACTGCCTTCTCATTTGAAAATTTTATAAGTAACTCAAAATTTTGAAAATAAAAACTATTCAACTAGGTATAACAAAGATTTTTGTCTAGGTAGGGCATCAAAACATTTAACAATTACCTATAAATGGGGTTTCTTTAAAGCACTAAGTGAATATTTACAACTTGAATATTTTAATTAAATCTGAGAGCTTTTTGAAAAACTTTGAAAAATTATTAAAGAATTATTTATTTAAAAAACAGAATAAAGACTGAGAAAACTTTTTTAATACTTCAAAGCTGATATTATTAAGTTTGTTTTAATCTTCTTAACATAGTATAAAACAAAGTCGCTGTCGCGTCTGTCCCCAGCTATATGTGCCCTAATTTTTAAAACTACGCAACGGATTTTGAAGCTTTTTTTTTAATAGGGTGATTTAAGAGAAAGGTTTTTATGTATAATACATGCATAATATTGTAGAGAAACACTGATAAATTTAGAGGTTTGTTCGGGTTTGTATTTATAAATCTTGACGTGATGGTGAACTCGCCTTATTATTATCTCAGAGGCGTATAATGCCTGGCATTGCAACGCAGGCCGGGTACACGCTAGTATTTTATAAAATTTGTTAAATTGTAGCATATCTTGTTACTATATACTACTACATTTTCGTAAAATTAAAATTAGAAAATTTTATAATTTGTGATTAATTTTTCTAGACACACTGTTAGTATGTACCTACATTGTACAAAAGGTACAGTGTGAGTTTGTAATTTGGAATAAATTCAGTAAAGCCAGTACAGTTTCTTGTTGAAAAAATGCTTGGATTTGGTATAATATACCATGCGAGCAAAAATTATTTGCATCAAAGAAGGCTTTGCATCTAAGGACGTAATACTTGGCCGTAGAGCTTAATACATGTTGGGTGTCAGTAACTACCTGAATTAACAATCAATCAGTCATCTTTGACAGTCGTTACAAGTAATTTGATTCATCGCTAATTTTTCCAATTTCTTGAACAATTCACACAATGGGCTTTACGGAACAGCACAAAACATTCATGGTTGAAGCGTATTTTCGAAACGGGGTTAGAGTAAATGGTGAGCGGCAATACAATCCGGGTTTGTGCATGGACGATTTTTTTTTATAAAAAAAGACCACAAATATTAATACCCGTGTCCAAGCATTTTCCCAAAAAAAAACTGTACAGGGTCTTCCATGCAATGAGGACTGAACAGGGGCTCGTTTTTGAGCTTGCTTGTATTTAAAGAAAAATCCAAAATAGCCAATCGATGTACTTTTTCCTGCAGAATTCAAAAATGAA
Source organism: Polydrusus pterygomalis (assembly GCA_963969555.1). Taxonomy (NCBI): domain Eukaryota; kingdom Metazoa; phylum Arthropoda; class Insecta; order Coleoptera; family Curculionidae; genus Polydrusus; species Polydrusus pterygomalis. The sequence goes on along the minus strand of OZ018375.1, from coordinate 34,589,823 downwards.
ACCAAAAATTTATTTGAATCAGAAACAAAAGAGTTACGATATGGATAAGGTGTTTTTTAAATGGAACATAGCTTTTTTTATACGATTTTTGGAACGAGTGATTTTTTTTTTGTCCCTTCTGATTAAAATATTTAATATTGTGACAGCTATTTTTATTAAATTGTAATGTTTTATCCAGTATAATTTAACTTTAACCTGTTTGAAACATACACTAGGTAATAAAGGTATAATCACCTTTGAATCCTTCAAAGTCATTTCGGCAATATTATAGTAAATTTGTCAAATTTTTTGACTTTGAAGGATTCAAAGGTGATTATACCTTTATTACCTAACCTAGTGTATGTTTCAAACAGGTTAAAGTTAAATTATACTGGATAAAACATTAAAATTTAATAAAAATAGCTGTAACAATATTAAATATTTTAATCAGAACGGACAAAAAAAAAATCACTCGTTCCAAAAATCGTATAAAAAAAGCTATGTTCCATTTAAAAAACACCTTATTCATAGCGTAACTCTTTTGTTTCTGGTTCAAATAAATTTTTGGTTTTATTTTTGAATTCTGCAGGAAAAAGTACATCGATTGGCTATTTTGGATTTTTCTTTAAAAACAAGGAAGCTCAAAAATGAGCCCCTGTTCAGTCCTCGTTGGAAGACCCTGTACCTACTGATTTTACTAAATTTATTTCAATTTATAAACTCACACTGTATATAATAGATTAATGCTTACACTGTTATTATTTCTTTCGGCCATTACTTTTACTTATCAATCCTAATTATCATTGTTTCTGTCACTAGAATCACAAAACAACTAAATAATAGAAGTCCGACCACGTAACACAGATAAGTGATGTAATAGTTCCTTTATTCTTTTTGTTATTATTTACAGACGTTTTGCAAAGCAATGGTAGGTAAGGTAGGTTGTGCAGGGATCTGCAATAGTTGTGGTCTAGCGAATTAGTTCCCACTTGCTGGTTCGCGTGCACAAATTCGACTTTCACAGAAAGTCACTTTATTTTAATTTATTTGATTATTACCGGCTGTATTTGGGTCAAATTTGGATTACTGATGAGATGATTATTTAGCAACTTTAGTATATACCTACCTATGTAAACAAATATACACGGCAAAAACCTACTAGTTTGGCTATTATCTCCATCACAGATACTGGATAACTATGCATTCATCTGGACTAACAAAACTTCTCATTTTGTTGTCTCTAGAAAGCTTATCAAAAATACTTCTTAGCGATACCAAAATTAATGAGATTTAATTACGAAATGCTAGCAGAATTTTGAGAAAATGTTTTAGAGGCTTTTGTAAAATTTGACGGGAAAAATTAGAAAATAAATGTTTCTGTGGCGGGATAGTGGTTGGACCAAAATTATCCAACCCAGTGGATTGGCAAAAGAAGTACAATTGAGTTGCCCTGAAGATCACCTGATCTTACTTCTATGGACTTCTTTTTATGGGGTTATATTAAATCACTAGTTTATAAAACCCAGCCGGCTTTTCTGGAAGAATTGCATCAGAGGATTATTGAGGCTGGCCTTCTTAATCAAGATGCTAGGTATAAAAATCATTTTATGGCTGACATTATTTTCTTTGTGAAAAAATAGGGTTATTTTAAATAACTCGAAAACGAGTAATAATGATATCCAAACTCGGTTTTCGCCAAAATGTACTTAGTTATTTTTATGATTTTCAAACTATTGTACAAAAAGTATAAGTAGGTACCGTTCCATTAATTTTTTTAAGAAAATGAATAAAAACTGAAACTTTTATACATATAGCGCCCTCTGTACAGCAAAATACAAATTAGCCACCGTCAACAAAGTTGCCCTTTATTAAGCATGAAATTCTCTTTCAAACGAGCCGAAATTTATTAAAATTGCATAAAGGATGTGAAAGATACAGTACTCTTAGAACTTATTTACCAACTTCCCCCACCTTAATTATTGGAAATACGAAAAAATTCTTAAAATCAAACTACCGCAATAATGAATAGGCTTATTTCCACACTACACATTCCCGATATTAAAACAGTAACCGCGCCGACGTTGCTAAAAATTTTGGGTAGAAGTGGCAAGCAACGCTGTATTGCCAAAAATATTTTTCATAAAGTGAGCATGTCGGTTCGATAGATTCATTAGATGGTTCGTCATATTTATACGTATAACGTACCATCCACCGTGAATCGCCCTGTATACCCCCGTAAATCTACCTTTGAGTTTTACAATAATCATTTTGTCTAGAAAAGGACCTAACTAACCTTACAACGATAGAATCAAAATATGTGATAACTATTTATTTATTATAGAACTATATAATAGATAGCAACATAGATAAGGAAGATGCATATACCTATACAGTGTCACCAGTAAAGTCCGCATCATATGGGATTTTTTTTTATTAATAGCTTTATACAAAATTTGACTTTGGCATCAAGTTCTGCTTTGATTAAGATGAAAATGAAGCAAAAAAATAGTAGTCACGTGATTCGCATTATCTGTCAAATTTTAATTTTTTCCAAAAAATAATTCAAAAGTGGGGTTATTTCTAAAAATATCGAAAACAGTTATTAGAAAAAGTTTTTTTAAATGCAGTTTCTAGCCCACATGCAAAATTTCAGTTGCATAAGATAATTTTGATTTTTTACCTATATTTTGTAAATTGCACCACTTTTGCAAAATAAGACTCAACGCAACCTACATAAAACTTCTTAGTTTTGACAATGCTTTATTTCAGATACATTTTCTTTAAAGTAGCGCCATATTAAATGTGTGTTTTTCTACAAAATCAAAATTGGGTTATTAAAATTTGGTCGCATGTGATGCAAAGTTTATTTGTTTTTGACGTTGTATAAGGTAACTTCATAAAATAAGTATTTTTGAAAACGCAGAACTTGATGCCAAAGTCAAATATTGAATAAAGCTATTAATAAAAAAAAATCCCATATGATGCGGACTTTACTGGTGACACTGTATATAATTGCAATGTATAAACGGTGAGTGATATATTTAAGGTTATTTAACATTTATTTCCGACCACACAGCCCCCAGAAAGTAACATTTCAATTAGAACTTTCAAACAAAAATATTTTACAATATCGTAGAATTTTTTCGAATGAAAATAAGTTAGTAGGTATTTATATGAGTTATTTAAAAGAGCAAGACTGGCTTCAAACATACGAAGCTGATTCTGAGTTTAAATATTAATACACAATGGTTGGTTGGTTGGTTAAAGGCGGGGGTCGGGTTCGACGTGTGGCCCAAGCTTCTTACACTGCAGCCTTATGGCTTATTGTGCGCCCCAGTCTTGTTGGAAAAGATTTGTTCCTTCTACGAGGTCCAGTAGTTTCCTTCCAAGTTTGTCGTGCGGGAGGTTGTCGCCACGTCGAATGTTTCCGAAGATTTTGAATCTTTTACGGTTTAGCGCTTCGCAGCTGTAAATTATATGGGAGGCGGTTTCGTCCTCTTCGCCGCAAAGTCTGCATTCTATGGGTCCATTATAGACTCCCATTCTTTGAAGGTGCCTTCTTAAGTGACAGTGGCCTGTTAGTAGGCCGGTCACTTGTTTTAACTGGGGGCGCGTCAAGAGCAGCATTCCAGCTGATAGCATCTTCGAGGGCCTATTAATAACGGCCCGTGCGTGTGCCTGGCCAGGTATACCATTCCATCGAGATAGATATTGCTTTTGCGCCCATCTGTCTAATGTTGTTTTGGTTACCTTTTTTGATATTCCAAGGGCGGGTTCTGGGCCCCTGAAATTTTGAGCAGATCCGGTTCTTGCCAGTTCATCTGCTTTTTCGTTGCCTTTTATCCCTGAATGACCAGGAACCCATAGGAGTTCAACCCTGTTGTTTCTGGCTGCCAGGTCTTTTAGGTCGTTAAGGCACTCCATTGTGATTTTTGATGTAAATCGGAAGGAGTTCAGAGCCTTCAGAGCAGCTTGGCTGTCCGACAGGATATGTATCTTTTGGTCGTGATAGCCCTTTTCAAGATTCTTTTGTATGCATGCTTGTATCGCATGAACTTCTGCTTGGTATACTGTGGCGTAGTTTCCCAGGGGGATGCTGATTTCCATTCTGGGTCTTTCCCCAAATATACCTGCGCCTACTCCGTTGGCCGTTTTCGACCCATCAGTGTACCAGACTAGGCCATTGTCTAGTGACGGAGATTTTCCTTTGGACCACATATCAGGGTCACACCTGACATTAAATGGTTTTGTAAAGTTGTATTTCGCTTTCATGCGATCGGTTTGCATCTCCAGGAGCTCGTCGTTGATAAGGTCCGTGGCTCTTGTGTGCCTTATTTTCTCGGGGCGTTGTTTCCATTCCCCGTTTGCTTTCATCCTGGAGGCGCTGCCGTTAGCCTCCATTTTGATGTGTATATCTAGTGGTGTTAGTCCTAGTATGACTTCCATTGCTGCAGTGGGGGTGCTTCTCATTGCACCGGTGATACACAAGCAGGCCAGCCTCTGTACACTGTTGAGTTTTGTGGCTGTCGTGATTTGCTGTGTTTTTGTCCACCAAACTACAGACCCATATGTCATCAGGGGTCTGATGACTGTGACGTATAACCACAGCACCATCTGCGGTTTAAGTCCCCAGGTTTTCCCAAACAATCTTCTGCATCTCATAAGACACATTTTTGCCTTGTTTAGGTTGTTGTTGATATGCCGAATACACAATGGAATATATTTATGAATAATTTTAGCAACATCTTCAATCATTGCTTTCCTTAAATTTAAATAAAAAACATAATATACCTAACTAACAATCCCAAAATTGTAGAGTGCAAAGACAGATTAGATCTATTTTTAACCTTATCCAGACATGATAGTAATTTTAAAGAGCAACATAAGAAAACAAAAAAAGAATATGAGGATCTGTTAAGAGCAGAGATGTCGGAGGAATACCAAAAACGAATACGATCGGCAGATAACAAAACTAAGTGTATGTGGACCATTTGTAAAAAGATAACCGGACCTAATTTTAAGGGTGGTCGTGGTGATATTGGTATTAAGGGCAATGTTGAAGAAATACCGGATCAGTATAACACATATTTGTTACCTATAGTTAGTTCCTAAATTACTAAAAGAATTAGAAGCATTCGTCCTTCAAATTGTAAGACCACGGAAAACAATAAATCATTGTTTTTAAGACCAGTATCCACCGACGAAATTTGTGAATTCGCAAAAAAAATTAAAAATAAACATAGTAGTGGTGTAGATGAAATACCATGTAGCATTATAAAGTTAGCCATCCCTGTAATCCATCAAGATGTTCTTTGCTACCTTATAAATAAATCATTCTATTTAAAAAAGGCGATACCGAACTAATAGAAATATGTGATCTTTTTAATGGTAACCAACATGGCTATATACAGGGAAGATCGACACAAACTGCCATTTTTCAATTTACGAAAAATTTTTTAGAACTTGTTGAAAAAGGTAACTTGGCACTTGGCATGTGTTTGGATTTATCGATTGCATCGATCCAATGTTATTATTTAGAAAATTGGAATTATATGGTGTCAGAGGTAATGCAATGCTCTCAAATTATTTGAATCATATTTAACTAATAGGCAAGAAAAGGTTAAGGTAACAAAGAACGGACAAACTTACTTCTCTAACTTAATAAGTAATAGTTTAGGAATTGCTCAGGGCAGCATTGCAGGACCAATTTTATTTGTGATTTTTCTCAACGACCTGAATTCCATAGAATCTTCGCAGAGCGAGAAAGTAACGTGCTTTGCTGATGATGCAAATCTTATTGCTAGTGGGGAAAATATTTTTGAATTGATGACAATGGGAACATCACTATTTAATAAAGCCAACTCTTGGTTTTTAGAAAATAAATTAATTTTGAACAAGGATAAAACCAATGCTCTTCTATTTAGAACCAAACTGTCAAAAGTTGTGAAACCACAAAACATATATTTAGGAAATTCCCATGTAGAACAAACTAAGTTTTTGGGTGTTCACTTATTGGATGAATTTTTAAGTTGGTCACATTACATTAATTTACTAATAAATAGGCTAATAAACTCCGTCTGCTATGGAATTGGGGTTGTTGCAAGAAAGGTACATGAATGAAAAAAGCTTGAAAATAATATATTATGCAAACTTTGAATCGATCATGAAGTATGGAATTATTTTTTGGGGTAGCAATAGTTTAATAGAAAAAATATTTGTAGCACAAAAGCCATCACTAAGAATAATAAAACAAATAGCGTTTTCTGAAAGTTGCAGAAATGTATTTAAAACATGTGTGGCATTTTAACAGTAGTATTTGGTTTGTACATCTACGAGTGTTTGATGTTCTTCTTTAAAAACAGATGCGATTTTGAGTTGCAAGCTTTTCACAATTACAATACTAGAACTCCTAATGTACCTACCCTATTCATCGGCTAACATTGACAGAAAAACATCCAGGTTATATATGTGTTTAAAATTCTTTAACAAATTGCCAAATGATATCAAAAGTATTAATAGTTTTAAAGTTAAGGTCAAGAAAATGTTAATTGACTTAGAACCTTACTCAACGCAGGATTATTTCAGATAATTTATAGAAGATAAGAAGAAATCATTTCTTTTTTCATGACGCCGCGCCGTTTTCTTTTGTGTTTAATATGTTTTGTGTGTTGTGCAGGAAATGTATGAGACATAATTTGAAATATAGATGTTTATTATTATTATTATTATTAATGTCTAATGTCCTATACCGTATACCTACCTATATAATATATTACTGAATCTAAATTTATGTTATAGATGGCGTCCCGTCGTATAAATATATCGTAAAACGAATGGAAAACCACCACTACTCCATGTTTTATCTCTTTTTATCTTATTGTCTGGTTTGTATTTTATAACCTGGAAGGTTGCATGCCTTCAGGTAACAAAACAGTGTTGTTTTAAAATGAGTTTAATCTTTCCTATGATGTTTAATCCGAGGTTCATTCGTGAATAATATGATCACTGTAATATATCCTTTCATAAATAATATTATATTTTTACAGATACCAAGTTTATACTTACAGGTCTCTGGGTTCTGGACATGGCGGCGGTTATAATAGATATTTTCTCTTTTAAAAATAATATTTAATTTTATGACAGGTAACGATATGTCTGTCAAATTAAATCGATTACCTCTACCATATGATGAAAAAAACAGGTAAAGGATGAAATTATTTTAAATTACTTTTAAAAAAGCAAAAATTATTGACTAGGGCAATAGTTCTTCGAAATGTTTATTTTGATTTGATAGAATTCCTTTATTTTGAGATATAGAATTTATTTCTGGAAAAATTCATTTTTATATACTATTTAACTTTTATTTTGCAAAAACGAGCTATCAAGCAACGACACACAGAACAAGATTTAAACATTTTATTCTCTTTATCATATGTAACAGGCCGACAAGACGTCAAATGCAAAGGCCCACCAGGATCCTTATTACGAGCTCCACAAAAAAAAACACGTTAAAATATAGGTAGGTAGGGTAAAGTCGGGTAATGGCGGACAAGCGGCTAAATCCGGACACGTTATATTTTGGTTGTAGTAACTCTCTAATGTTCGAGTTGCCGCGGTGAGTGGGGCAACACGCGAGCTCAGTCGTCTGACAGCTTTCGAGTAGAGTAGTGTAACCCTCATAAATTTTATAAGGTAAAAGTGGTTTAGTGAGTGTTCGTTATAACAAACTGTGTTTTTTAAAGGTTTGTGCAAATTTTGTAATAATGAAATATTTATCTCTTCGGTTCAGGTATTTAAGTTTGATCCCTTAGTAACCAATTGAACACAAATGTTTTCATTAATTCCTTGTGAAATCGCCATTATTACCTAACATTTTTAACCATGCGTTTCGGCTAATGCCGGACACGTGATGTCGGTTAATGGCGGACAAGTGGGTAATGGCAGATTGGCCCCTTGAAATTCATTTATCTCGTGCTATCAATCACTTATTTCGTAGTTTTATGAATTATATGTTTGTTTTCTAGATGGGAAAATACAAACGTAAAACAAACAAAGCTTCATAAAGTGAACTATGCGGAAGAAAAAGACCAGGAAGAAAATTCCTCGGACAGTGAACCAAGACAAAGAAGTTAATGATGATATTCGCTTGGTTTGCGGAGAACTCGGCAAGAATAGAGAGGTGTGGATTAGATGCACATTATGTGCTCTTTGGCATGTGTTGACTCTACAAAAAAAATTTGGGTGCGACTTTTGCCAATAAAACTAGGGTGCAGCTAATACCGGCCACCTGACTCCATTACCCGGCAGGTACGCCAAAACCTGACATTAGAGCATTTTTTTAAATTTGTAATATGTTGATTTTGTTCTTTTTATATCATATATTTTCTTAATAAAGTATTATTAAGCAGCCTTTTTCGTTTAATTTGTACATGTTTTAAAAATATAGAGTGATAATTGACATTTTTATAATTAAAAAACCTTAAGCGTCCGCCATTACCCGACTTTACCCTACACCAATTTTCACTCTAGAATAATACGCTGTTACCGAAGAAACCAAATATACAGGGTGTTCGGAAAATGCGTTAGGAAACTTTAAGGGATGATTCTACATGCAAAAATAATGCTAGTAGATCATTTGGCAAAATGTCGAAATCTCCATGGTTACCAAGATACAGGGGTTTAAGTTTGATCTTTTAGTTCTAGTTTTGCGTCATACTACATTTATTTTCGAGCCAAATCATTTGATATTCGGCACACATACTAATCTCGAGCGACTATACAATTTGAAGATAAGAGTGTTTTTTTTTAACCGCTAGAGGACACTTTACCTGAAACATAAATATTATTTCCGTCATAACTTTTTTCTTTTGGTAGCTGGAGCAAAACCAAAGCTGCCATTTTAGTGGCAATTAAGAACACAAAAAATAAGTTACTCTTGATCAAGGTCGATAAACCCCACCGTTTAGCCACTAATCGATATCAAAGCTTTCATTGCTCTCAAACAAATGCCTACGTACATAAATGGAATCGCGTCAAATCAAGTGGCCTGGTTTCAAATTATACGAAATTTGACAACTGAATAATTTGATTACTGTCAAGTTTAGATAGGGAGAGTTTTTTGGTAAAGCATGTTTCACGAAAAATGGATACGACTTAATGACTGCAGTAAAAGTACCTGGGGCGATCCCATTATTTATGACCGTTTGGTATAATTATTTAAAAGGACCGGATTGTAAGAATTATAATTATTGTAAATATAGGCACATCAGGTAGGTTGGGTTGCTTAATTTATATTTAAACTAGCGTGTACCCGGCGTGCGTTGCAACCCGCTGGTATAAATACAAACCCGAACAAACCCGATATATTAGTACCCGGCACTTTCTGAAATTGCACCCGTGCGAAGCCGGGGCGGGTCGCTAGTTATACATAAAAACCTTCCCCTTGAATCACTCTATCTATTTTAAAAAAACGCTTCAAAATCCGTTGCGTAGTTTTAAAGATTTAAGCACATATGAATAGGGACAGACAGGCGACAGCGACTTTGTTTTATACTATGTTAAGATACCTTTTTGTGGTAAAATTTGTTAGTTTTTATTTCTTGCTGGAGGAGTTTAGTTGTATTACCGATATCATTTTACCAAACGTATAAAAAAACAGTATGTGGCGTCCGTGGAAAAACATTGATGGTGCTTCTTCTATAGTGTTGCAGCGAAGAAAATGCATTTATCTGTCGATGCTAGGGAAATTGTAAAAAGAGTATATACTTCTTTACTCAACAGAGGACTTAATGCTAGTGCTGCTGCGACTGAAACGTCTGATTTGACTAAGATACCTCTGACTACAGTGAAAAGAATCGCGTCAAATCCCATTAAATCTAGAAAGAAGCGTAGATGCCGGTTTCACCAAATGTTTCGACGAAAGCGACAAGGACTTTTGATAAGACGAAAAATCTACACCATATAAGTACGAAGAGCAACGCGTACCTACATTAGATTCCATGAAGCAACGGCTTACCAATGATGAAACCCAAATAAGTTGTAGCCGCATAAATCGCCATCCAAAGGCTGGTCTGATTCTTCCGATAAGTGTAAAACAAAAGCTCCGTCAAATAAAGGAAAAAGAATAACCATTTTACATGCTGGGTCAGAAAACGGTTCGGTTCCAAATGCCTTGTGGCTTTCTGCAAAAAATATTAAAGACTCTAGTGTAGACTACCATGAAGATACAACGGCCGAACTTTTTGAGGAATGGTTCAAGAATTGTCTTTAACCAAACATTCCTCAGAATAGCGTGATAGTAATGGACAATGCGAGCTATCACAGTCGCCAATTACGTCATTAAGTCGTATCCATTTTTCGTGAAACATGCTTTACTCAACATTTGAATATTCTCGTTCCATTTTAACTTTTCCTTTTTATGACAAAAAACTCTCCCTATCTAAACTTGACAGTAATCAAATTATTTAGTTGTCAAATTTCGCATAATTTGAAACCAGGCCACTTGATTTGACGCGATTCCATTTATGTACGTAGGCATTTGTTTGAGAGCAATGAAAGCTTTGTTGATATCGATTAGTGGCTAAACGGTGGGGAATATCGACCTTGATAAAGAGTAACTTATTTTTTGTGTTCTTAGTTGCCACTAAAATGGCACCTTCGGTTTTGCTCCAGCTACCAAAAGAAAAAAGTTATGACGGAAATAATATTTATGTTTCAGGTAAAGTGCCCTCTAGCGGTTTAAAAAAAACACTCTTATCTTCAAATTGTATAGTCGCTCGATATTAGTATGTGTGCCGAATATCAAATGATTTGGTTCGAAAATAAATGTAGTATGACGAAAAACTAAAACTAAAAGATCAAATTTAAACCCCTATATCTTGGTAACCATGGAGATTTCGACATTTTGCCAAATGATCTACTAGTATTGTTTTGGCATGTAGAATCATCCCTTAAAATTTCCTAACGCATTTTCCGAACACCCTGTACCTCTCTTGGTTTTATTTCCATAATGCCGGTTTCAATAAATAAGTTGAATGGCAACCAATTAAAAATTTGACTTTATGATATATTAATCAGTCAGCCTCCTAGCGGCAACAAGTGAAAATAATAAAATTAATTATGTATAGAAATTTTCGTAATCATGTAAATAAACAAATACTAAAGATAAATATTATAAAGATAAAGTTTTAGAAACACAAGGTAACATAAAAGAAGTTTGGAATATAATTAATGAAGCTATACAGGTAAAAAAAGAAAACAAAACAAAATTTTTAAAGTATTCGAAAAAAATAAAAATCAGTAAGTAAATAGATAATAAAAAAGACATTTCTGAAATTTTTATAGATCATTTTACTTATATTGCTCCTGAATTAGCAAAAAAAAATTACAATCCCTAAAAATTGTATTAATATAAAAAAAGTAATTCTCCTCATAGTCTATTTTTTATTCCTATGAATATCTTATATATTTAATTAATAAACTTAAATTAAAAACGTCCCCAGGACCTGATGATATAAATTTTAAAAGCCACATCCCCAGGGGCGGATGGGCCCACCGGGACACCGGGAGATTTCCCGGTGCGCCGGTCCCTCAGGCGCCGATAGGCGCCGCCGCTGTTAGCCAACTTTTTTCTTTTATTTTTTAACAATTTGAATTTTTATGTTATCTTTATGTTAAATATTTTTTATTTAAGTTTTATATATTAATAATAAATATTGAGCCTAATGAATAAAAATTAAGCAATTACTTTTTAGTAAAAGCAATTGCTCGACTAGCAAAAATGCTATAAGTAAAAGCGATTGCTAGATCTGGATATAAATAAAATTTTGAAGCAATTGCTGTTTTTCTTACACCTCTGTAGCAAATGCTTATTCAACACAAGTTCAGACGTGGCTTATCCACTTGTTCAGATAATAAATTTCATGTTCAGTTTGCTGCCTAATTTGCAAAAGAGTTGACGTAAATACAACAACGTTGGTTTATTTATTTAGTACAATAGTAATCTGTGACGTTTTTGTGGAAAATGGGCTTATAGTATTTGTGATATGGCAGATTTAAGTGAAAATGAGGAAAGTGATAGTAGTGATAAAGAAATTAAAGACAAGCAATGGATATTCGTTCACAAATTGAAGGAACATAAATAAATCTCTCTGACCCACAACCGTTTAGCTTCCACAACAGCTTCAGCACTTGTAGGAAATTTAATAAAAATATTGGCCTTCGCCAAAACTGCATCAATTACAGAAGTGTATATGTCTTACAGACAGTAATTTGGTAAACACCGAGTTCTTCACCTACCGAATTTTGAAAGCCCGGATCTATTGCTAGGACGACCTAAAAAATAACAAAAAGTATACAACAACACAAAACATAAGATATCATTTCTTTGCCAAAACTTTATACTTTCGAATCATGCTTGCCAATTAAAAAATCTCAGAAGCCTTAGCCGATTAGAAATAAAATGAACAGCGAAGATAACATTTTGACTATTAAGAAATTTTCGTAGGATATTCTATCCCAACTGACGATGCAAAACACCCAGTATATTAACTTTTATAGGTAACAAAAGCTGATTAAAATTCAAGTACTAACTTAATTCATCATTAATTGCCTGATCTTAATGGCACTGGCACATATTCCATTATAAATAAAAACAGCAAAATGTATTTTGTGGAAAAGAAAGTAATTAATGTAATGTGATGTTGTGTAAATAAGTAAGACTTTCTTAGCAAGAAATATAAAGCTCTTGGACACTCTTGGTAGCAAACTGTAAAAGTTGAGGTTAGAATACTTTTTTCGGGGATCTTTATTCGCTCCGCCCATTAACTGTCACTTTCGTGCGCTTTTATTGGCTCTTCTTATGCCCATAACGGAACTGTGGGGTAAATCAACTATTTAACGTCAATGTTATACAAACCTGCCGTAACATAGTTTCCATATAATTAAAGTAAAATGTTTTATGTAAAATTTATATTTTTTTTATATAAAGGCTACATCTACCATTTTACGTAAAAAGTATATTCTTCGGCCACATGTTTTTAGCTTTATATAAAATTTACATAAATATTACATTAAACTAATAGAAGTATATTCTTTTAAATGTACGTAAAATTTATGTCAATGTCACAGATGTGTTTACTGGGTAACGACATTTGACCTTAACAGCTGATCTGGTTTCGTCGTTAAAGTTGCCAGATCAGCAGTGGGCCGTAGCAAGCTCACGCGTCAGGTCGTGTCATATTATTTTCTCACGATTTTGGTGTTTTTTAAGTGTTTCTGTGGCTGTTTTTTTATGTAGTGTGTGTTTTAAACATTTTACTTTGGATTTTATATATTTCAGAGACAATATTTTCTTGGTGTTTATTATTTAAGTTTAATAGTGAGTACAAACACCATTTTGGTTAACTCATCTATTATCAAATCAATAAAGTGCCTAGTTAAACCATTTACTTATCAATATATCCAGATATATGCCTCGTAACTAAGGGGCAAATACAGCAACAGGAGATAGTAACTTGAAAACATGTAATTTATGCTTAGGAACGAACGGTTAATTTTCAATAAATATGTTTCGTTAAGAAATGTGTTTATTTAAAGGTTTCTTGCCATCTAGCATTTAAGCGCAATTATCTCAAAAACTAATTGAAATATCGAGGTTAATGAAGTAAAACTTTTTTACATATAAAAGATCCCTCTTTCATAATTTGATATAAAACGGTCAGAAATGTGAGAGACAAAAATATATACGAAAATTAATCAAACTCATATTGTGTCTAGCGTTCTCTAGAAGGTATCTTAACCTCATTATAAAATCCTCCTTCTCGCCCTCAAAAACTACACCAAATTTGATTCATTTCCGATTAACATCAAATCATCGCCAATTTTATAAAGTAAATATTTACTTTATCTCTTTAACCCTATAAGAAATGAAATGAAATGACATATTTTCAAGTAACCTATTTCGTAGATGTCATCATGACAAATAATACTTCGTGACGTCACGCCCCGTTTTTACCCGCTTGGGATAATTTGAATTTTGGGGCAGTTTTAAATCTTTCTAGCGGTCTTTTGGAACGAAATATGTTGTTTTTTTTTGCTGCCATATGTGTTATATGACAATATATAGGGGAAGGTGGGGCAATAGCGTTAGGTATTTTTTGATGTACTATATCTAAGTAAATATTAAATTATTTTACTTCAAATTCGGTACAGTTATAGAATAATATTTGATCTTTTATGTTCCTCGTAGAAAATAACTTTATTTAAAAAATTGTTTTTTTTATTTTATTTTTTTTCAAACTATGCAATCGCGCTGTTGCCCCAAGAGGTTTGGGTAATAGCGGGAAGTTTTCACGCTATTACCTACTAATTTAAAAAATGGGTTAAATGAATAAAAAATGTAAATAAATTTTAAATTTATTTTTTATTTATTATTGGTTTAGCGAACATCAAACCTATCAAAGGAAATGCCAAATTCTAAAAATGAATTTTGTCTTTTTGTTGTTCCGTGAAACTTCGGAGTAGGAAGTAGATTTTAATCCTATCTGCATTAAGCATAGATATATCAGGTGCATTTGGAGAAACAAATGCGTTAGCCACTTTCAAGCTTTTACGGAAAAATAATATTTCGTAGTCCTGATTTTCGTCAATTTCAGATAATATCTTGCCAACGTAATAAACAGGCTGTTTTGATTTGGGAATTTCGAATTGTACAAGAACATGGTCATGTTGCTTTGGTTCTTCTGTCAACGATGGAAATTCCTGTAACAAATCAGAGAACGATTCTGTATCATCGTCACTGGATGTTAAACTTGGGGCCTCGCTCTCTGAAGAAGTGGTGAACTCATTTTGCTTCTTTTTACGATGATTCTTTCTTTCTATCACTTTTTCGTCTGGTTTCCCAACAAAAACCTTTCTTATGTGAGTTGCTTTTACTTTATTCAAGGCTTTATTCTTCTTTACATCAATTTTTCTTTGCTTTTCCTCAAGAACGTTTTTCATCGGTGTAGATGTTAATATTACAGATGATTTCCTCTTGATATTTCTTTTTTGAGTGACGTTGATTAACAGCATTTAATGCATTTTGAAGAGTTTCCTCAGACCATTTGGCTCTTAAATTCTTTTTTTCGTAGTTTCGTACCATCTGAAAAAATTAGGTTTGTTCAAAATTAGGTAGCCTATAAGCTTTTGTACGATCAATGAAGGTTAAGTAAGGAAATAAATACATCTAATTTAATTGTTGCATTTATGCACAACCAATTATCAAGAATTTACATAAAGTAAAGTAAAGAAGATGGTTGTATGTATCATGCTATTACCCAACACAGATTGGGGTAACAGCATGATCCCGCTATTGCCCAAAACAAATTTCACGCTTTTGCCCCTCTAACAGACACCTAGAAATCCAAACAAAATGTCAGGTTAAAATTTTGTTTAAAAACTATTTACTGCAAACAAGCCAAAAAGACACACCCCAATATAGTATAATTACATAAAACTACATATACTTACATTTCTAAAGGAATTACGAGTTTTCCTTTTCCCGTATCCGAGTTCTACGAACGTAAAAATAAAAACAAATTCTTAATTATTCTAAAGCGCACGTGAATACACCCACAGACTATAACACACTAAAGAAAGGAACTTATTAGCCACCCGCTACCAGCGACACAATACTGCCATCTATGGTATGTTCTCTAAAAACGATAATCACGCTATTCCCCGATTCGCGCTAATAGCCAGCCCATTCTCCCCTACTTATGATTTATAGAATTTTTTCACCATTTAAAATTTTTGTCAAGTTCCCTATTACATAGAAACGTGTCTTTATTAAAAAAACAGCTAACAAAAATAAAGAAACCATTCTGAGGTACAAAAAACTCAAAAATGACAAATAAATATTATGTATAATATTAATCTAACAATACTAAGTTACTAATGAAGTAATGAGTGAGTGACTGATTGATGATGAAATGAGAGACTGCTGGCAGTACTAGCCTTGGTTGATAGCTTAGATCAAGGTGCATCATCTTCGTCACTGAACTCACCCCCGGCGTTGCCTTTATGTTCTTCAGAATCTGAATCACTCGTTTCATCCTTACTACTGAAATTTAGCGCTGGTTCCTCCGAATTTCCATTTTTTTAATTTCCACTGCCACTTAACAGCTTTAAGTTGTACTTTATATAAACAAGCGTTCCTGAGCGAGTGGTTTTCAATCGGTTGCGAAGCTTGCTATGGACATGCCCCATGAGGACCAATTTATCTCACAAAAGGCTGCAAAAGTTTTTGACCGAATTTGACCCGGTCAAAATCTCGGTTTGACCAGGCACACAACCCTATATCCATATAAAATTCCCACAAAAGTAACAATACTTTCCAATATGGTGTTTTAATTAGACGTCCACCACAAAGCTTACACCTCGCAAAATTGTATTACTTTTTCCTTGTATAATAAATACCTATTTTTTCTTTATTTTTGTTTTCACATACTTACTTTGTTAGGTACGGGTCTGTCAATATTTTATTTTATAAAAATAAAATTAGTTCAAATTCAAATTCAAATTCAAAAATTGCTATATTTCAAATAAAGTTTTTACAATAAGTATCACAAAAACCTGAAATGAAATGGCGTCCCCATTGATACTGGTATATTACATGTTAAGATAATCACTTAGGCAATACGGTTCTAAGTTTACTAACAATTGTTTGGTTTTTCTCTTAAATAGCTTAATATTTTGAATATTTTTTACACTGTGTGGCAACTTATTAAATATTTTTATACACATATATGCCGGACTTTTTTCTGTCATTGTAAGTCTGTGAATGGGGTAGTTAATGTCTAGTGTTCTAGTATTGTATGCTAGATTTGTGTTATTTGTCATAAAAATATCTCTGTTCTTAAATAAATACATTAAACACTCATGTAAGTACAATCCATATAGAGTTAGTATACCCTTCGTCGCAAACACACCTCTACAGCTTTGTCTAAATTTCATTTTAAATATTAATCGTACAACCCTTTTCTGAATCTTGAATACTGCTTCTGCAGCTGAACTGATTCCCCAAAAAATAATCCCATATCTAATTAATGACTCAAAATTGGCATAGTATATTACTTTAAGGACATTTTCCTCCAAGTAATTGCTTGTAATTCTAATGGCAAAACATATTCTGTTCAGTTTTTTCAATAATTGATCAATATGTGGAGACCACTTCAAGAACTCGTCGATAATAACGCCTAGAAATTTTGTATGTGCTACCGGTTTCACCTCTTGATCATTAATGGACATTTTAGATGGCTTTACTTTTGTCGTTCTGTCAGTACTAAAGGTGACAATGCTAGTTTTATCACTATTCACCGCCAATCGATTTGAGTCAAACCACTTTTTTGCTTTTAAGTAAAGATTATTGCTATCCTCGACCAGCTCTTGAATGTCTCTTTTACCTATTAATAGGTTTGTATCATCTACAAAACATGTTAAAGCATTGTCTGGATTATCAATTATATAATTAAGATCATTAATATATATTAAGAACAAAATTGGACCTATAATACTGCCTTGTGGTATACCTACTTCATTTTCTATTGACCTGGATTTAAAATTTTTACCTTCTTTATGTATTAGTACCTTTTGATGGCGATCTGAGAGATAAGATCTAATCCACTCCAAGGCACTTCCTCGCACTCCGTAGCAATGAAGTTTCTCGAGAAGACACTCCCGATTTATGCAATCATACGCCTTGGACAAGTCTATAAATAGACCAGTGGCAAGTTTGTCGTCCTCTAGAAACCGAAGTATAGTTTGCGTAAATTGAAAAATTGCTGTCTGAGTGGACCTACCTCTCAGATATCCATGTTGGGCAGGATTAAATAAATTACATTCCTCAAAAAAATTTAACAGCCTATCACACATTGCCATTTCAAAAATTTTTGAGAAACTAGGTAGCAAGCTTATTGGTCTGTAATTTTCTAACAACTCTGGATCGCCACTTTTGTAAATAGGTTTAATTATTGATAGTTTGAGTTGTTGTGGAAAAATGCCAAATTTAAGGGAATTATTCAATATATAACATAATACAGTTTTAACTTTATTTATGCTTAGTTTTATAATGCTTGTGGGAATTTCATCTTCTCCACTACTTAATTTATTTTTTAGTTTTTTTGATATTTCCAGTAATTCCTCAATCGAAAAGGGTTTGATACTAAGAGAACTAATATTATCTGTGATATTACAATGAAATTTATTGTGTTTTATGTTTTTCATTAAATTAGGTACTACCTCAATAAGAAAGTTATTATAGTTTACTGCTATCTCCTGTGGTTTCCCTTTAATTTGACAGTCTTTCTTATTTGAAGTTTTCCCTTGCAATTCGTTACATATTGACCACATTGTTTTGTTCTTGTTGTCCGACGAAATTATTTTGTTTTTATAGAATTCTGATCTTGCTTCATGTAATGCAGAATCATAGTCTCGCTTTGCTAATTTATATTGTTCTTTGTATAAATTGTTATTTTTACTTAACACTTGTAGTAAATCTAAATTATTTTTACAAATCTTGATTTTCTGATTGTTATACATATTTTTTTTTTGCTTATATCCTCACTGTTAATTAAACGTTTTCTTGGAAAGTGTTCATTAAAAATGTTTAAATAATTGTTTATAAAAGATTCCCATTGTTTATTTACATCAGCAGTCTTTACAGAATATACATTTGCCCAATCCTGCTCACTTAACCTAGTTAAAAAATTGTTTTTCGCTTGTTCGCTGAAAAACCTGACTTCTTTATAACGTTTTTCCTGTTCTGTAGTACCTAAGTCAAATGAGATTTTCTGTGCGGTATGGTCAGAGACGTGATTCTCGAAAATCTGACTTTCCACCTCTTGGTCATCTAAATTAACAAAAATGTTATCTATACAGCTTTTGCAATTATCTGTAATTCTCGTGTAGTCATGGATACACTCTTGAAGCTGAAATGAATGCAGTATAGAAAATAATTCTGTTTTTTGCGGGTTATTTTGCTTCATTTCTATATTAAAATCTCCTGCCAATAAAATTATTTTATTTTTATCTTTAGCCAAAATGTCGTTAAGTAATTGTTCTAGTCTTTGAAAAAATTCTTCTATGTTTCCATTGGGTGGTCTATATATTGTGATTATAATAATAGATTCTTTATTAATAATGCACTCAGCTACTGCACACTCAAACTCACCAGTTACTGAAAGATCAGCTAATTTTTTTCTGGTTGTAAATTTAATGCTGTTGTGTATGTAGATAGCTGCCCCTCCATGCTTACCCTCTGGACGACAAAATGCTGACGCTAATGTAAAGTTTTGTATACTCATTACTTTTAACTGTTCTTCTGATTTCCAATGCTCAGTAATGCATATAAATTTGCATGTTTTTTGTTCTTCTATGAAGTATTGTAATTTATCTATTGAGTTGCCAATAGATTGTACATTTTGATGTACCAAGGACACCTTCCCTTTTATTCTACTAATATATTTTTTTATGACTTTTCGGTTGTTGTTATCTATAAAAAATTTCCTGTTGGCTGATTTTTTCTATATAAGTCAAAATTGAAACGTCGTATTCCAACATTCGGTGGCCAAAATTCAGGTTGATATAATTCATCTTTTCTTACTAATGGTGCAGTAACTGCAAAGCTTTTTGAGCCGCTGCTGTTTTTTGTGGGAATCTCTTTAACGCTAATAGCTTCATTTTCAAAGTTCGGTTGTTTTTTTATATGTGCCTCCACCATCTGAGTTGTTACATGTGGTTTGACTCTATATATGTATAACCAAGCTTTCCGGTCGGCTCCTATGAAACCATTTTCCTGTTCTGTGTTGTTTACCTGTCCGGTACCCAACCTCTTTTTGATGCTTGTTCTTTTCTTTCTGTTTTGTACTATTGTAAACTCACCGTCACTTTCGATGTGTGGATGTTTATCAGGTTCTGACGCATATCCAGGGGCCCGCCCTAAATCTATTATGTCATTCATTTTTTTTCTTTGTGCACTTTCAATTTCCTCGTACCCATGTTATTTTGTTATTCTTTCGTTCCCCCCTGTAGCTAGTATCTACCCTATATCTTTACAAAATTTAACAGATGGCGAAGGCGAAGGTAAAATAACTTAGTCCGGTTCTGTTGCCAACCGCTTAACGTAAAATATACCAGACTTCAACAGGGTGCCATTAATGACAGGTGATGCGGCGAGATCTTACATTAATTTGACAAAAATAGTTTAAATCAACTTACCGTCACGTTAAACGCTCACCGCCATCACAAATTATGATAAGCTACTAGCAGTGTTGCCACTACAACCAACAGGCATACTTTAGAAGAAAAAGCGAGATGTTTGAGTATAGAGTTAAGGCTGTTTTCATTTACCCCTAGTTTACATTTCACCCGATTGACCCTATTTGATTTAATGATCCTTGTAAATATTTGCTTTCAACAAAGCTCCAAAAAATAATTAACTAACTAATATGCCCTTTCATAAAAAATAAGTGCAATTATTCTTTTAAATATATATTTTATTGTTCTAAAATATGGAACCATCGCTGATGTTAATCAAAACTATAAAAGTTACAATTAGGTATTCAATTAGTATTAAAAATTAAAATAAGATATTTATTATATAAACTCTTAGAAAATTGCCTAGTATTAACTTTTCTTATAAATTTGTAAAGTTGTGAGAAATCCTTGTCTAATCCTCTTTGTCGGTGTTGCCTCCGTCTTCACCATTTTCTTTGCCTTCTTCGCCTTCACTGTAGACCTACAAAAAATAAGTTTGTTAACAAAATAGCATTAAAAAAGCCTGTTGTACCGGGTGAGTCAACGATTGCGCGGAGTAATTTTAGGCCTTGAAGATAAGATTTGTCGATAATGAGCTTTTGTATGAAGGTGTGGTTGGATATCTGGCACATTTTAAAAATATTTTGAATTATACAGGGTGCGCCCAAAAAGGAGGGTGTCATAAAGTTACATTTTTTTAAATGAGGCACCCTATATTTGAATACATTTATTTATTAATTCTACGTGTTATTTCATACATTTTTATTAATGGTTTAATATACGAAAAAGTTAGTTTTTAAGATAATTCGACTTATAATGAAAATTTTGCATTTGCAAACATCTCGTTGTTGTGAAAATGCTACTTAAATTTTGACACTAAGCGATTCATAATTTTTATACTTACTAAGTAAAGTCAAAAATAATAATGTCTCATTTACAGGGTGTTTACTTTCTAGGACCAAAGTCAGAAAACTTCTAATTGAAAAATATCACTTTTATTAAATGGAACACCCTATATATTTTTCTGTCCTCTTATAGCTCGCCATAAACTCTTCAACTTTCCTAAAGAACGTCCTATCTTTATCTCTAATAGTTTTTGAAATATTTTGATATTTCGAGATTTAATGTCCTCGTTATAGCATTTTTTGTCAATGGATCACGCCTGTTAAATCAAACATTTCCATTAAATTTTGAAAACTCCGGGGATGGGTGTTCGCCGCTCGGGATATTTCAACCTGTATGGTTGTTCAGCAAAAATATACTTTTTATCCGCCTCGCCCAAAACATAAATCATATCGATTAATTCATTTTTTGGAAAATTCATTTTGAGTACCAACTTATAAAATGACTAGACAATAAACTTTGTAGAAAAAAGGCTTAATTTTTTCATTGATCTGATTCCTAATGTGTCATCCACCATCCACTGCCATTATTTTCATTTATTTTCCATGGCTATTGTGATCCATTGACAAAAAATGCTATAACGAGGACATTAAATCTCGAAATATCAAAATATTTCAAAAACTATTAGAGATAGGGATAGGACGTTCTTTACAAAAGTTGAAGAGTTTATGGCGAGTTATAAGATGACAGAAAAATATGTAGGGTGTTCCATTTAATAAAAGTGATATTTTTCAATTGGAATTTTTCTGACTTTGGTCCTAGAAAGTAAACACCCTGTAAATGAGACGTCAAATGTTTCATAGTGAATACGTATTTTTGACTTTACTTAGTAAGTATAAAAATTATGAATCGCTTAGTGTCAAAATTAAAGTAGCATTTTCACAACAACGAGATGCTTGCAAATGCAAAATTTTCATTATAAGTCGAATTATATTAAAAACTATAACTTTTTCGTATATTAAACCATTAATAAAAATGTATGAAATAACACGTAGAATTAATAAATGTATTCAAATATAGGGTGTCCCATTTAAAAAAATGTAACTTTATGACACCCTACTTTTTGGGCGCACCCTGTATAATTCAAAATATTTTTAAAATGTGCCAGATATCCAAGCATACCTTCATTAAAAAAGCTCATTATCGACAAATCTTATCTTCAAGGCCCAAAATTACTCCGCGCAATCGTTGACTCACCCGGTACTCTTATTAGAAATAGTTTTACAAACTATAGGATGATTACCTGGCCTTCCTCATCTTCCTCATCGTCATCATCTCCAGCGACTTCAGTGTTCTCAAGTTCAGCTCTCTCCATCTGTTTCGCCAGATCCGCTTCATCTGTGGCCGTCACGACCTTCGGGGCCATCTGAACGTTAAACACACCTCCCAGCTCACCAATCTTAATTTTAATAACATCAATCGCCTCATTTAATACTTTTAACCCATCTTGCTTCTCAGGAGTCGACGTGGTCATTACGTACAGAGGCGGAGCGATCAGATTTATTTTAATGGGCAATTCCTCGGTGGATAAAGCAAGGCCACTTTTTAAAGCTGCCTTGACGGCATCAATTCCTTCGTAACCATAACAGGCACATTCGATGTCAGCGCGGATTTTGACAGCTTGTGACGTCAATTTCCGTTTGATGTTGCTAAGCAGTACTTCTTTTGTTTCATCGTCGAGTTCGCATTCTGCCAGAATACTTGGGTCCCTAAAATGTATTTATTAACAAGAGGCAATATTTTATTGGTATATTTTATATCACTATAGTATACGAAGATAGAATACGTTATGTACCGTGCGTGCCAAAATTATTTGCATGAAAGAGGGCTTGAATTAAAAAACGTAGGGCTTGGTTTAGATCACAATGATATGGGGACGATATATCTAACCAAATCTAGGTTAAAATTTTGTCAAATTCATTGTGACATGATATGCCAAACTAATGAGTAATAAAAGAAGTAGACAAATACAAATTTATTTTTGTTGTTTACAAAATTAACAAAGTAAGAATGTACAGAAAGAAAAAGAAAAATAATTACATAAATTGCTGATATTGGCCACAGCCATGCTCCAAGTCGAAAGTCTTGACCAGCATCTCTGGAGAAATGTTACCACATTCTTGGATAATCCTTTCTTGTAATTGTTCTAAATTTGCAACTGGTGTTTTAAAAATAGTGTTCTTTAAATGAGGAAAAACGAAGTAATCCATTACCGTTAAACAAGGTGATCTTCTAGGTGGGAATTCAATGTCTGATCGAAAACTGATCAATCTGTCGTCGAAAAAATTGCGTAGGTAGTTAATAGTTTCGGCGGCTGTATGCATGGACGGTTGCACCGTCCTGTTGAAAATATCCAAAACGTAGTTCGTCGTCAAGTAATTGCTCCACAAATGGATTCAAAATATTGTCCCTATACCGCTATGCTGTAACTGTGTCATGGAAAAAAAATAGGACCAACAATTCTTCTTCGGGAAACAGCTAACCAGACACCAATTTTGTGAGCAATGTGGACTCCACAAAAAAATGGGGATTTTTACTACTCCACATGCGTGTATTCTGAGAATTCACATAACCGTAGAGGTGGAACCAGGCTTCATCCGAAAAAAATGTCAGGTATAATAAATCATTTCTTTCCCATAAATTTTGGGCAAACCATTGAGAGTAATTCCTGCGTCTTTTAAAATCTGCGGCTGGTATTTCTTGGAATACTTGCACTTTATAAGGAAATAAATTTAGCTGCCTCTTAAGAATAGTCCTGCATGTTCCATAAGATCTTCCCACTTCTTGGGACAGGCGTCTTATACAATTTGTTGGCGTATTTTGCATTATTGCACGAACGTTTGCAGCAAGTTCTTCTGTTCTTACAGATGGTCTTTCTGCTCCTTTTTTGTGTTGTATATAACCTGTTTCCCTAAACACAACCACGGTTCTTTTCAGGCAATGATAAAAATCTCTAGCAATAAAAGCAATGTTAGGAAAATGTTCGTGAAAATCGTCCATGCACAAACCCGGATTGTATTGCCACTCACCATTTACTCGAACCCCGTTTCGAAAATACGCTTCAACCATGAATGTTTTGTGCTGTTCCGTAAAGCCCATTGTGTGAATTGTTCAAGAAATTGGAAAAAATAGCGATGAATCAAATTACTTGTAACGACTGTCAAAGATGACGGAATAATTATCTTATCCAGCTGAAATTTTGCATGTGGTCTAGAAAACTGCATTTAAAAAACTTTTCCCTATAACTTTTTTTTGATATTTTCAGAAATAACCCCACTTTTGAATTATTTTTTGAAAAAAATTAAAATTTGACAGATATAATGCGAATCACGTTACTACTATTTTTTGCTTAATTTTCATCTCGATCGAAGCAGAACTTGATGCCAAAGTCAAATTTCGAATAAAGCTATTAATAAAAAAAATCCCATATGATGCGGACTTTACTGGTGACACTGTATATAAAAAGTATTGTTTAAGTTTTTGCCCCCCCCCCTGAAAAACGCTCTATGGACGCCCTTGGTGGTAATACTCATTGTTAGTATTTACATCACTATCTGGTAACATTTATGGGTGTTAATTGGTCCATGGGCGTAGGTACTAGAATGGGTCATTTTCTATGGTTACTTTAAACGTTCTTGGCTTAATTGAATCTGGTCATCGTTACTTCTTATATAAATCACATCCTTTGTCATCAAAATTATCTTATGCAGCTGAAATTTTGCACGTGGGCTAGAAACTGCATTTAAAAAACTTTTTCTCATAAATTTTTTCGATACTTCCAGAACTAACCCCACTTTTGAATTATTTTTTGGAAAAAATTAAAATTTGACAGATAATGCGAATCACGTGACTACTATTTTTTTGCTTAATTTTCATCTCGATTGAAGCAGAACTTGATGCCAAAGTCAAATTTCGAATAAAGTTATTAGGTAATAGAAAAAAATCCCATATTATGATGCGGACTTTACTGGTCACACTGTACTTATATCAATTTTTTTTTCTAAAATTCTATTCATCAGTATAAAAATATGGCCCCGCTGCCGCTAAAGCTTCGGTTGCCTACAAAGCGGCACCGTAAAAGAGCGGCCGTAATTTTACGGCGAGCCTCGCCGCAAAACACGTGTATGTACTTGCAAATCGAAGTGTTCCTCCAGAGTGTTCGGCGCAAAAAATACGGCACCGTATTTTCTAAAGCGGCCGCTCTGTACGTTGGGATAGTGCAAGCACGATTTTTGACGGTGCGCCAGTGTAGCGTGTGCAGTTGGTCTAGCGAACAAGATGAAATTTTAATTGACTTTGCTCGAACTCATGAGTTAATTTTTAACGTAAAATCATCAGAGTACGATTCTTCGTCCTTAAGAACTATTAGAATAGCCAAACTTAGGTCGTCCATCTTGTAAACACCACACACAATTTTTGAAATTGTACTGTCAACTGGCTCTTGCCGCCGTATTTTATCAAACCGTATTTAATGTTACTTTCCAATAATATTCGCCGTCCAAAGCGACCGTACTACTGTTGGCAAAAACGGCCGCCAAATTACGGCCGCTCTTTTGCGGTACCGCTTTGTAGGAAACCGAAGCTTTAGGCGGCAACAGCGTATTATGATGCTTACGATGCGGTGATTCCCCATCTTTCCGAGACGTTGACCACTTGTTATTCTTTGCCGCGTGGCATTTTTATTTAGTTCCGATTTCTGATTGAACGGAACAATAATTTGCTGTTTGTTTTATGAAATAAGAATTTTACAATGCCAAAAATAAAAAATTCAGTTTGAGTTCATTTTGATTTAATTACCAAGCCCGGTAATTCTGGGTTTTAAGTTGATCCATAGTTAAAAGCAAAAATATGATGGTTCATATTCATAAACTTATATTTTTTACCTACATTTTACATTCCTAACATAGGAGTACTTACTAAAAAAACTTGTTATTGTGATAGCAACTATCATTGAATAGAATTGAAATACAAATTTACAGGTTTATAACATGTTTATATTAAATTAAGTAATTTTGAATTTTTAAAATATTTCACAGAAAACAGATGAAATAATTTAAAAATAATTAAAAATATAAATAAATATCCAAATTTGGATATATATCGGATATTTGGATATTAATAGAAATATCATGATATTTGCCAACCCTGATTTTTATATTTTTTATGGATAAGTACGATATTTAAAACAATAAAGATTTGACATACCATCAAAAAATTGTTTTGGCGCCTCTTAAATTGGACATCATAAAGAGAAAAATCTAATTTTCTATTTGATCATGTCGGTACATGCCGTAGAGGTCATCTCACGACCTTGAACATAATTTTGTGTTATTGTTTCTTAATGAAGGATTACTCTAATTTTTATTGTTTTTATGTTTAGCAATAATAAGATGATATTTTAAAAAATTGGGATTCACTACTAGTATCGTTTTTATAGATCTAGTCAAGGCTTTTGATTCTAAAATCATCAATTACTACTTGCAAAACTTAAATTGAATATTTTTTTTTTTTTTAAATCTATTTATTTCAGACCTCAAAACAGTTACAATAACTGGCACCGAGGCCTTAACGAATAAAAATTATAAACAGATAACAATATAAAGAACTTTATACAAATTAACAACTTAAACAATATCGATATTTAAAGCTTAAATATATAGGATTCAGTAAACACTTGTGGATGGTTTGCAAATTATGCATCAAATAGATCTCAAATTACAAGAATTTCAAACAAATTTCATTGTTCGATGTATCAAGTGCATCAAAAGTATTAAAAGGAGTTCCTCAAGGATCTGTGTACCTACTGGGTCCTTTATTATTTATAAATACCAAAAACATCAATAATAATAATAATAATAATATCGTTTATTTCTCCAATTGAAAGGTTATACAGTATACAGGGCACTATAATAATTGGAAAAACGTCAAACAAATGAAGTAACTACAAGAAAAATTCACTAAGACTATAACAGTTTTTTTGAAACAGCAGCTTTTTAAGTCTACTTTTAAAAACATTAATATTAGGTGCCACTTTTATGCTATCATCTAGGACATTATAAAATCTAAAACAGTTAAAATAAAAAAAGTAGCTGTGCGATGAGGTGGTGGCATTAATCTTAAGTGACCTCTAGTATTATAATTATGATTAAATCGGCCACCCTCAAACATGTGCCTATCTCTATAAACATATGAATGAGCAAACCTCAAGTATATACAGTGTGTCCACGGATGGACCTAACTATACTTGTAAAAACCATTATTTTCAATTTTTCGAAAAAAAGTCATTCTTCATAATTTCTTTTGCTTATTAAATAAATATAATTCACATAACAAAATTCTAATTTTTTTATACAGGGTGCATGAAAAATGTGAAAATGTAGATTTGCAAAATTAAAAATTTTTGATCCAACTTTTTTGAATGATCAGAATCAAAGAGGTTGGAAAGAGAATTTGAGAAGCCGAATAAAGTTTTTAGATATGACCTGTGGTAACTACGATATTTTATATTAAAGTTAAATAAATTATTGATATTTTCCTACAGATTAAAGTTTTAATATAAAATATCGTAGTTACCACAGGTCATATCTTAAAACTTTATTCGGCTTCTCGAATTATCTTTCCAATCTCTTTTATTCTGATCATTCAAAAAAGTTGGATCAAAAATTTTTAATTTTGCAAATCTACATTTTCACATTTTGTATGCACCCTGTATAAAAAAATGAGAATTTTCTTACGTGAATTATATTCATTTAATAAGCAAAAGAAATGATGAAGAATGACTTTTTTTTCGAAAAATTGAAAATAATGTTTTTTACAAGTATAGTTAGGTCCATCCGTGGACACACTGTATATGTCGAAAAAGATAAACCCCAGTATTATAGTAATACATATTTATTGTATATTCTGCCAATGACACTTCTGCTGTTAAATTGAAAAAGTTTACATTACAAGTACATTCTATTTGACAACTTCTCTTATTTAGATGTCAGACTTGAAAATGAAAACATAATCATGCATATTGTACCTTGTGTACTAAAGATTGACATTCTTTATTAGGGTTATATATTTAAGCTCTACTTACGTCACAGCTTGTTTGAAGAAATCATATGCTGAGGCCTTGTTTTTCTTATATTTCTCTTCAAAATACCAGGCAGTCTTTTCATACAGTTCTTCTAACTGCTCATCATTTTCATATTTAAGTAACTCTGCCACGTGCCTAAGAATTGAGTTTACCGCTTTAGCTTTTGAATAGCGTTCTGTGCATTTCTCTACATCTTCTCCACTAACTCTTCTCTTGGACAAGTCTGCAAAAAAATATTAATCATTTAAGGTTATGGATTCAGAGTAGATGACAGAGCCTATCAAGAACAAATACTTACCAATGTATCCTTTTTCCTTGTCCACTCTTATAACTACAACAGGTTCCGTTTTACCAACCCTAATAAGTTTGTTTATGGAACGGATACGTCTCCTTGACAATTCAGAGAGCAATATCATACCCTCGATGTTATTGTATTCGAGCAAATGGACATAAGCCCCCATTTCAGCGATGGCCCTTACGTTTACCATTACTACATCTTCAATTTCCGGGTATTTTTCCTTATAGAAACGACATGAGAGAGGCATTTTGACCTAAAATATGTAAAAGTAAGGTTAAGACATATTAACATAGTAATACTGAGGTAAAAATAAATTTAAAAGAAATTACATACCTTTTTGTGTGTCCCCTATAATCTTGATTCTCTAATTTTCGACGGGATTTCTAAAAACCACCCAAAAAGGGGTTATTCATTAAACCAGCGGTTTTTGAAAGAAATGTCAACGTGAAAGAAATCGAATGGGTCTAGGGATATTTTACAAACTCGTCATGTAGATTGGCTCTACTGAGTAAGAAATTTTATTGTAAACTTTTGGCAATAGTGCTTCAATGCCAATAGTAAAATAGTAAAATTACTGTTACTCTGTTACTTTATTCCGTGACATTTTTTAAAATGTTGCCAATAAAAAAAAACCTCGAGACCCTTTACACGGGAAAGTAGTTTTGATAAATAGCAAAATATAAGGGCCGTACGCCGTACCGTAATTTGAAAAATATCTGTGTTAATTCGTTATTGTATTATTCATGCAATTTCCATTTGTAACTTTGTCCAAAATTACCCTGGAAAAACCCATAATAATATCAATCAACCTACTGATTATTCAAAAGCACTTCGCTTGAAACCTTTTCTTTATGTTTAAAAATGTAGACCTAGACTATAGAGATATAAAGGTAATAAAAGGAAACCACCCACAATCAGATCGGCATAGAAAATGTTTTAATTTATATAATTATATACCTACTCAAATTTAAATTTGATGCTATGCAAATAATGCCCGGCATTGCGCTGCTATAAAGATAAAGCATCATTACTTGCTGAAAATAATTAAATAACTATTGTTTTTGGGATAATTTGAGAGGTTAATATTATCTAAATTTCTAAAATTATCAAAAAATAAATAGAAAATGGTAAATAAAACTTTTAACAATCAACAAAAATGAAAACCATTTGCAATCCCTGTGCTGCAACCCAGTAGACCAACCATTTTTTACTAACATATGAACAACTTTTATATTGGAAATTAAGTTGGCCAACTATACCTGCGTATCATTTCTCATTGGTCCGCCATTATTTTATTTTCTAGACGCGGTCCGGTGGATGACATTTGCGATGTCTACTGAAGGTGATTCCGTAAAAAGTGCTTTGTCAGAGGTATGTTGTTCGATTTTTGTGTATAATTTTATAAAAACCAAAAGGCCGGGTTCTAATGTGTATTTTCCGCTTTTTATTTCGTGAAAATTGATGATATATTGGCCTACAAAACGCCGTGTTTGTTTGGATCGAATTCAATATGGCGTGTTGATGCTTGAAAAAGCGGGAAAATGTTTTTCTGGTAAAACTACACCATTTTCCTAAAAAATAACGTGTTTTTCTTTTTCAGCAAGTTTTATTTTATATGTTAATACACAATTTTTAGCGGTATGCATGTTTTTTGTAAGGGTTATTGTCCGGTTTGTATTGGTATAAATAGCGTTCGAAAGGGGACCACTCTGGTCCTAGAGTAGGTTCTATCGAGCCTTTAAATTTGGAATGCTTGCTTTTTTAGATATTACCTGCACTAATTTATTAGGTAGAGCAAGTGTTTTATGGATACCTACATTTAATTTTTTTATCGGGAAGATTATCCCCATTTCAAATTTACTACTCAAGAACCAATTTTAATAAATTAATTATACTGGCGCTATACCACCCACATCCGCTTTGATTATCAGAAGCGTTAGGTTATATAAAAGGTTTTTTACATTACCTACGTATGTATATTTAAATAATTATTTTTTCATACAGGCTAATGACAAGCATGCCACTGACAACCATACAGATTCTTCTCAGGACTCCGCTGATGCCAAGAAGGTGCCAGTGGAAAAACCAACAGAAAACAACATAGGAGGTGCAGAGAAAGAGGTGGAAAAGCCTATTAAAGAAGATACCACTGAAGGCGAAGAAGGTGAATCAGATCAGGAATCTGAGGCATCTGAGAAAAAAGGTGACGGAGATGCAAAGAAAAAAGAGGAAAAGCCAAAAGTATGTATAAATCTGGCTAATTATTATATGAATACTCACAAATTGCTTATTTTTTCAAGTACAATGTACCATAATGAATTTTGGTGTTAATAGTACGATTCTGAACGCCGTTTTTGACATTCCTACTTAAATTCCATGTTTGTGAAGGTTAGGGTTCTATTGAATAATTTGACATTTATTTATCTTTTTTTTTATTAACTACCTACTTAAATTTGTTGATTATTTTTTGTATGAAATTCAGAACTTTGCCCTACATTTCAAAAACATTAAAATAACATCAGTGTACCTATCAAATCTTAGCTTTCTTTCTTTTAAAATATTTTTTAATAAAATACCTACCATACCTACAAATGTTTTTTAATGCAGGACACACATTTAATCCTGCAGTAGAAAAGTAACAAAGCGATTAGGCTTTTCCTTGAGGTAGTGCCCAGTGGATGTAAGTGCTTTTATATTCAGGCTTGTTTTTCTGCAAGTGTTTTGTCATCTTCATCACACAACCAGAAATAGGCTTAAAAATCGGCACATATTGAGTTTTTACCCCCAGATCCTTCATATCATAGTTCAAATTTTCAAACTGCGGAAATTTTAAAAGTCTAAACTTGTTTAGGTAAGTTATGAAGAATAAAAAGAAACGCACTTTTCGTGAAATTCGCCGTATAACTATTTCATTTTATGAGAGTTTTCCTTCCCCGATTTTGTTGTAATTGATCCTTAAAATTTGAAACTGTTTTTCGGCAAAGTCTTATCCTGTCGCCTTCGCCATTTTCCGACCACGCCTATCATCATCATCATCATCAAAAAATAGATAGTTTGTGAATCTTCTTGCAGTTGCGGCAAAATTTTGCGCTATTTTTAGTTTTAAAACTCATGTACAGAATGTTTAATAAATTATGAATTTCGGGGATGCCTTCTTATAACGTAAGCATCCACTGGGGGGAAGTTTCCAACGCAACCGCTACGGAAAAAGATATAAGTAAACGACGCTTGGAAGAAATAAACATGTGTTTAGGCATTTACAAAAATTTTGCTCCAAATTTCTTGCAACTCAGCATTATTACTCTGTACTCTAATATACAATAAAAGATTATAAAAGTTTATTGGAAAAATATGTTTTTTCATATTTTCTTGAAATTTAGCAGAAAAACACAAAACACATATTTCTTATTTTTTTAATTGGCTTTTTTGAAGTATTTCAATAAATTCGACCCCTAAGGTGATAATGACCGCAAAGTCCATGGAAACGTTCTGTGAGCGTTATTAACGATTTGTAATGAAATAAATCTATATTTTTGGCAAGGTTGGCAGGATATATATCCGTGATATATATCTTGATAAATATCCTGATATATATCTTGATAAATATCATAATATTTATGCAACGATATTTATCCTGATATATATCAATATTTTTTTTTTATTCTATTCATTAGTATAAAAATATGGCCCCGCTGCCGCTGAGATGGCAACAGCGTATTATGCTGCTTACGATGCGGTGATTCCCCATCTTTCCTTTCCAAGACGTTAACCACATGTTGTTCTTTGCCGCGTGGAATTTTTATTTAGTTCATTAGTTCCGATTTCTTATTGAACGGAGCAATATTTTGCTGTTTGTTTTATGAAATAAAAATTTTACAATGCCAAAAATATAAAATCTACTTTGGATTCACTTTGATTTCATTAACAAGCCCGTAATTCTGGGTTTTAAGTTGAACCATAGTTAAAATCAAAAATGTATGATGTGTTCATATTCATAAACTTGTATTTTTTACCTACATTTTACATTCCTAACATAGGAGTACTAAAAAAACTTGTTATTATGATAGCAACTATCATTGAATAGAATTGAAATACAAATTTACAGGTTTATAACATGTTTATATTAAATTAAGTGATTTTGAATTTTTAAATATATCTTTACAGAAAACAGATGAAATAATTTAAACATAATTAAAAATATAAATAAATATCCAAATTTGGATATACAGGGTGATTCACGGTGGATGAAACGTTAGACGTTTCTGACGAACCAGTAAAGGAATCGTTCTGAAAATTTGGTCGCGTACATAAACGGACATGCTCTACCAACCTAAAATATTTTTAACAATACAGTGTTGCCGCTTCCACACAAAAATAATAGTAACTTCGATTTTTTATATGCAACACCATATATTTTATTTTATTTTCGAAACCCCCATTACTTTCCTTACAATTTTTATTAACTTTACTCTGTACTTATCTCCTACCGTTTCTAAGATATAAATTACTTTCAGTTTTTTTTGTCCGAAAACGTCACTTTTAAAAATGCAGATAATTTTGAATTCTAAAACACTGAAACCCTGAAATTTGCTAAATAGTTAACTAATACCATAGGGCTCTTTGCCCTAGTCCCAAATCTTAGTTGCAATATACAGGGTGGTTGAAAAATACACTTATTCTGGTAACTTGAAAAAGTGACCATAAGTCCTTTTTTTCAAATGTAACAAATATTGCCAACCTATAACCTATTTCGCGTTGATTTTTTGAGTTTATTATTTTAATAACTAACATTTAAAGAAAATCAATATCGTCGGTACATTATTTAGGTAGTATCTGATATATTACAAAAATATCAATTTATTTCATTGCTAATTTTGGGAGAATTGTATAGTGAAAGAACAATGAGTGACAATGACATAATAATGTTAAAAAAATCTTACCCGATATTTTTCGCTACACAATTCTCCTAAAATATGTTATGAAATTCCTTGATATTTATTAAATATGTCAATTATTACCTATAGAATATCAAGTCGATACTGATTTTCTTTAAATTTTGTATAAAAGCTAGAAAACATAAATAAATCTACGCGAAATAGGTTATACGTTGGCAAGCATGTTGATACTCCCACCTTAACCTAAATAAATCGCAGTTAGAAAAATAACAGTTATAATTATGTAACAACCTGGTGATAAATGCGTTTTGACCATAGTTAGTCCTATGTGTTCTTTCAAAAAACAGTAGCTCCTGCCTCGTGCGTCTAATGGGAACCAGAAACAGAACAGACTCGAGTGAAGCATCACAGCAGATTGTCCCATTAACCAGTTTAAATAAAAACAACAAAGATTTTCTGCGTCTGCACTCCAGGCTCTGCATACCACAGAGAAGAAGTCTCGTTTCGTAGGAGACTGTTTGATACGGAAACCTTAGTTTGAATAGGAGATATTTTGCAAATTTGTTTTGGACACGTTCGATTCTTTTAATGTGGCGTTGATAACTGGGACTCCATATGACGGAACAATAAATAAATAATAAATAAATAAATAATCTCTTTATTTCAAATCATCATACAAACATGTACCTGAAATGAAATGACGTCACAAACGAAATCACATTATTACTATAGATCTGGACAGAAATCGCGTAGACAATATGGCTCTAAATTTATCAATAATTTCCTAATCTCTACCTTAAATTTCTTTTCTGATGTAGTACGTTTTAACTCTTTTGGTATATTATTAAATAGCTTGACACACATGTAATGTGGTGATTTTTCAGTTAAAGCTAGCCTATGTGGTAAATATTTAAAATCAAGTGTTCTTGTGTTATAGCTATTTTCTGATTTTGTGTTAAACATGTTTTTGTTGCGGAAAAAGAACATTAGGCATTCATAAATGTATATGGCATATACTGTCATAACTCCCATATTCCTAAAAACTGATCTGCAGCTTTGAAGGTACCCCATTTTTTTAATTATTCTTACTATCCTTTTTTGTACAACAAAAACATTCTGCAACATTCTGTCCCTTCCCCAGAATATAATCCCATATTTGAGGACAGATTCAAAGTTAGCAAAATATAATATTCTTAGGGAGCTCTCGTTCATATATTTACTCACTACACGAATTCCAAAGCAAATGGAGTTAAGTTTTTTAATAAGTTGTTCTATATGATG
This sequence comes from Polydrusus pterygomalis, assembly GCA_963969555.1. Classification (NCBI taxonomy): domain Eukaryota; kingdom Metazoa; phylum Arthropoda; class Insecta; order Coleoptera; family Curculionidae; genus Polydrusus; species Polydrusus pterygomalis. The sequence continues at coordinate 34,555,091 of OZ018375.1, read as the reverse complement.
TGACCAATCCAAGTGTTCATTTATATGGATTCCTAGGAATTTTGCAGTTTCATTAAAATTTAGTTGGTTATCCCTTAATTGCATTCCCAGTGGAATCTGTGTTTTAGATTGTTTAGTTCGAAATAACAACATATTAGTTTTTGATTTGTTCATAATTAACCTATTCATGTTAAACCAGTCTGTTACCATGTCAAAAAACTCCTCAGCTTTGGCTTTTAGTGTCTCTAAACTCTTACTTCCAATAAGAAGATTTGTATCATCTGCATATTTTACAATGTGCTGATTGGAGGATTTTATTAACAAGCACAGATCATTTATAAATATTATGAACAGAACTGGGCCCAGTATACTGCCTTGCGCAATTCCTATATCATTACTAGCTATTTTGGATTGGCTAGTTTTTCCGTTCTTTGTCACTGCAACCGTTTGTCTTCTGTTATTGATATATGACATAAACCATTTCTTTACATTACCCCTTATCCCATATTTTTCCATTTTACTTAAGAGTAACTTTCTGTCCAGACAATCATAGGCCTTGGATAAGTCCAATAACAAACCAAGTGCTATTTCATTATTTTCAAAATGGTCCAATATTTCTGTTAAAAAGGCAAAAATAGCTGTTTGTGTTGACCTTCCCCTCAAAAATCCATGCTGTGCTGTACTGAATAGGTTACAATGGTTAAAAAAGTTTACTAATCCAGTACTCATTGCTTTTTCAAAGATCTTTGAAAAACTCGGCAGTAAGCTTATGGGTCTATAATTGTCTAGACTTTCTGGATCTCCTTTTTTGTAGTATGGTTTAATTAACGCTATTTTTAGGTTTTCCGGAAAAATTCCATATTTAAAGGAATTATTTATGATATAGCACATTACACTTTTTAATATCGGAGTTATAAGTTTTACTATACTGGTAGGAATTTCATCTATTCCACTACTATTTTTATTTTTTAGGTTCCGCGCTATATCACAAACTTCCTCTTCTGTAATCGGCCTTAAAAACATTGAACACTTATTTTCCCTTATGTCGCTGGTAAAAGGAATGTTAATTAGGTTATTTAACAAATTTGGTATTATAGAAAGCAGATACTTGTTGTAATTATTAGCAATATTTTCTGACTCTCCCTCTAATTTTATTTCTGTGTTACTTACCCTACCATTGATTTCTTTGCATATGGACCACATGCACTTTGATTTATTATCGGACTTTTTTATTCGATTTTCATATTGTTTAGTTCGAGCTTTAACCAACAAACTATCATATTCTTTTTTTTCCCTAATATACCTTTGTTTATATATGTTGCTTTGATTTGCTAGTAATAACAAATTATCTAACCTACGCTTACATTCTATTATATTTACATCTTTATACAAATCAGGTTTTTGTTTTTTCCCTACTAATTTTAATGGGAAACTTTTATTAAACAATATTTTGATGATGTTCATGAACGTATTCCATTGCTTGTTAACATCATGTTTTCCGACGTTGTATACTTCCATCCAGTTCTGCTCCCGCACGGACTGTAGGAACTCACTTTTGCTCTCTGCTGTAAAACATCGTCTATACTGAATTGGGTTTTCTTTATTGTTTAATAGCTCAAAAGTGATTTCCTGGCCCGTGTGGTCAGAAATAAAATTCTCGAACACAACCGAATGTATGTCCCTAACATTTGTAAAAATATTGTCAACACAACTAGCTGAGTGTCTTGTTACCCTTGTGTTTTCGTATATAGTTTGATTTATATTAAATGAGTTGAGTAGAGACAATAAAGTTTTGCTATTCTCGTTTTTATTTAATAGTTCGATATTAAAGTCACCTAATATAAATATTTGTTTATTTCTCGCCGATACACTAGTCAACAATTGTTCCATTTGTATCATAAATATATTTATATTTCCTGATGGTGGTCTATATATTGAAATAACTGTTATACTATTTCCTTTCGCATATGAACATTCTATAGCCGCGCACTCAAATTCCCCACTTATCGATAGTTTGTTTAGTTTTGACAGTGCTTTGCACTGAAGCCCCTTCTTACAGTAAATTGCTGTTCCTCCATGTTTGTTCTCTTCCCTACAAAACATTGACACCAAGTTGAAATTATCTATTGCTATATTTTTTAACTGATCCTCAGTCTTCCAGTGTTCAGTTATACATAATATTTGACAATTGTTATGTGTACTAAGCGAAGCGTTTATACGGTCGACTGCGTTTCCTATAGATTGAACATTTTGGTGTATAATGCTTTGTACCCCTTTGTTTGTTACTGTTTTGTTTTTTATAAAAAACCTTCTTGTTGATCGGACGTGTAATTAATATTAGTTTGATATTGTGCCAATCTTCGTTGGTATATCGGACATTTGATATCTCTTGCCGAATGCAGACACTCCTCAGGTTTTATTTTCATTTTAGTACAATTTGGGCATTTTAATATTTCACTGGTGCAATTTTTGGTTAAATGTTTTTCTCCACAGTTTTGGCAGCACTGATTCTCTCTACAGTATTTTGCCACATGTCCAAATCCTGAGCAGTTAAAGCATAATGCCAGGTTAATATGTTCTTGTATATGTACTAACAATAAGTCGACGACTATTGTTTGTTTTTTGAGAAACCATTTCGCTGTTTCTGGAGGTGCCTGAAGTATCCAATTTTCTTTAGTTGGGTTTCTGCATGCCCGTTTAGCAATAATTTTTATTTTCTCTGCCACTGATTCGCCAAGTTCAATTTTTATTTCTTCATTTAGATTAATTATGTCTTCTATTAGCTCCTCGTCTCTTAGTCCTTTTCTCAATCCCGTTAACATGAACATAGGGTCTATATTCTGTGTTTCTTTAATTTTCATATCATTTTTATTTATTAGTGCCAATTTTAGCTTTTCTTGCTGTTCCTTATTTTGGCTCTCAATCACTACAGCTCCGTTTTTTAGATAGCGTATATTTTTGAATCCGCCTCCCATGGTTTTCAAACTTATATTATTTTTAATCTGTCGCATTGTTGTTTCCGCATTCGTTATTTGATCTATTGAAATCATAGTTTCATGTTTTTTCTGTATCTTTGGCGTGTGCCAGGTCGTTTCCGTGTTTTTGGGTTTGTCTTGTGGTGTAGCATATGTTTTTTTGAGTGCACTGACCTCAGCAAACGTTTTTGTATTTGCTGCCATGTTTTCTCCCTTTTGCATACTTGCGTCACTAACATGACTTTTGAGTTGTGCTTGATTGTCACTACTTTCTTCCGTGTGTATTCTTGTTCTCTGAAACTTTAGTAATAAATTATCTTTTTCTAAGGTTCCTATTTTATATGTTAACCTGGTGATTATTCGGTGGATATGTAGACTTGCGGTTACTAGGCAATCTTGATCTACTTTAGGAAGAGCATTTTTATTTGCTACGTCTGATATCTTATCCAGAAATGAGAAAACGTTATTAATTTCTTTACCTACATCTAGTGTGTCGTCGTTTTTATTTTGTTCCTGATATTCTGGGGTATTCCTCTCACAAGGTCTTTTATTTTCTTCTTCTGGATCTGGTGAGAAAACTGATCTGGTTCTTTTATTGCCATATACATTTTCTTCAGAATCCGTATCTGGTTGTGAGTTTTCTATATCCGCAGGCGGAGTATGCATTATTGATTTTCTAGGTGTAAAAATTTGTTTTGGGTCATTGAATAAATTCGAGTTTGTGGTATCGCTCTTATTGTCCGACCTCGGTGTTTGTATATTTTCCTTATCTCTTAAATTGTTTACCTTATCATTGACTGATAATTTCTTATCTTCACTACATGGAAACCCAATGATTTTATCTATTTGTTCCTTTGTAAAATCCTGTTTTGATCCCCATGAGAAAGCCCTTGTTTTTGTTCCTTTTTGCGAAAGTTTTTGCTTATTCCCTTCACTACCTCCACTGCTATCTCCCATGCTAAATTTATATTTTTACACTTTTAAATTACCGACTTAAAACTCGAAACTATGCAGAGCATTCGAAACTACGTGTACTCCGTCCGATTATACTCAAGCAGCGATCAGACTAGTCCATTATAGAGGGCCAAAAGTGTCTTTGTGTCGTGGATATGTCCTGTGTTACGCTTTATAAAGCCAAGCATTCTAAAACTTTTCAGGATGACGTTGTCCATATGCAGGTTGAATGTAAGATCTTTGTCGAAGATGACGCCCAGATCGTTAAAGTGTGATACAACATCCAATCTAACATGCTCCACCACATAGGCATGATTTTAGTAGTAGTAGTAGATTAGTAAGTTAGCCATGACAAAAACTGATGTTTACGTATGTTACTATGGTTATCGTTTTGACATTTCATTAAGTTTAGATACAAGATAGAAATACACTTTAAAGTCATCGGAGAAAACTATACTAATGCAGTTCTTATGAATTTATTTATTTTATTTGGACAATGTGTGTTTGCATTAACATGCAAAAAACATTAAAACTAAATTTTTCTTGAAATCCATGCAGTCAACACTCGCATATTAAAGTGTTTGGATGTAAACGGCCAGGGTTGTGAACATCTGTTAAAATAGCATTTTATTAATTATAATTTTAGTAGTCTTTTATTATTTGACTAGTTAACATTTAAAATTGTTGTGGATCCTTATGAATTTTCTAAGATTCATTGGCGGTAATTTGGAGTACATTTCGTTAACCTTTATACATGTCCTGGCGATAATTCGATCACATTGTCCACATAAAATAAATAAATTCATAAAAACTGCATTTGTATAGTTTTCTTCCATGACTTTAAACTGTATTTTTATCTTATATCTAAAGTTAATGAAATGTCAAAACGATAACCATAGTAACATACGTAAACATTAGTTTTTGTCATTGCTAACTTACTAATAACCAAATAAAAATTGAATTTTATAGAAAATTTTACAAATCATGCTTAATACGACAAATAAATGGTTAAACTAGTTAGTTAGGTACAGGTATTATATACAAGAATTAAGTGAAATTTCAGCAGCTTTTCAAATCCGTAATAATATACAGGGTGTTACATTTGAAAAAAAGGACTTAAGGAGTACATGCATTGAATCGGCTCGGACCGGTCGACTCGGAAAAGAGCAGTCGGCAGTGTTTGATATTCATGAAATTAAATTAGACCCCGCGCACTGCGTCGGGCCGGTCGACTCAAACCCATGATGTTTCATATTCCGACTGCTCTTTTCCGAGTCGACCGGTCCGAGTCGATTCAATGCGTGCACTCCTTTATGGTTACTTTTTCAAGTTACCAGAATAAGTGTATTTTTTAACCACCCTGTATATTGCAACTAAGATTTGGGACTAGGGCAAAGAGCCCTATGGTATTAGTTAACTATTTACCAAATTTTAGGGTTTCAGTGTTTTAGAGTTCAGAATTATCAGCATTTTTAAAAGTGACGTTTTCGGACAAAAAAAAAGGAAATTAATTTATATCTTAGAAACGGTAAGAGATAAGTATAGAGTAGAGTCAATAAAAATTGTAAGGAAAGTAACGGGGGTTTCGAAAATAAAATATAATATATGGTGTTGCATTTAAAAAATCGAAGTTACTATTATTTTTGTGTGGAAGCGGCAACACTGTATGGTTAAAAATATTTTAGGTTGGTAGAGCATGTCCGTTTATGTACTCGACCAAATTTTCAGAACGATTCCTTTACTGGTTCGTCGGAAACGTCTAACGTTCCATCCACCGTGAATCACCCTGTATATTGTGTATATCGGATATATATCGATATATATCGAATATTTGGATATTTATATAAATATCATGATATTTGCATTTACCAACCCTGTTTTGGTATTATTTTCATGATTAAAGCTAGGATATAATTTATTGAAAGAGAAACGAACAATGTAAGAAAGCACCGAAGAAATTTCTTTTTTAAAATAATATGTGTACCTAATAAAAGTTCCATTGTGTAGTATGTATGGTACCCACTGCTTTATTTCAATAGCGAATTTATAACCATTTAATTGCGCGATAATTATTAGTCACAGTTAAAAAAATTTCCAAGAAAATGTTCCTACAAGTATCTCGAGGCCCGAGACCAAATATACCCCTTAAAAACTTTTTTTGGAGGACGAACACCCAACCAAAATCCATTTAGTTACTCCAAAAGATATTCCCATATGCATAAAACCAGTGTCACAATCTACATTCAGAGATAATACTCACAGGGCAAAAGCAAATCCAGCCAGGCTCTGAGTCAAAGGACAATAATATGAATAGTGGTCGGCCGATACCGATATAATTATCGGTGCATCGGTATCGTACCGGGATATCGGCATAATTAAATATTAACTATTTTATTTATTTGTACGTAGAAACCTATTTTTTACATTTTTTTCAAAAAACTGCCATAAAGGACTTTTTTTTCCCTTTCGTTTTAATGAAATCTCCAGGGTTTTTGGGAATAACTCCTTCGTCCCGTAATTGTGAACTATTTTGTTCTGTTGGTTTAAAAAATGCAGATATTTTGCTTTGACTATCACTGTTTTTTTCCATCATATTTTTACTGAAGTAGCAATGTACTTACTGCACAATGTCATAATTCGATTTAAGAACATAAGAACTGAGCATCGCGATTGCAGCAGCCCCTGATACTTTCCGTAAAACGGGTAATTACCACGACGTCCGCGTCGATGCCAGTATTTAACTTGAATCTGTGCTTGAAGAATAAAGGTGCTTTACGGCGTTGCCACTATTAACAGTTTTTACTTAATTAAGCTTTTGTTATAGCTATTGCCCTTTTTGAATACCTATAGATGAACTTTTAAAAATGTGGTGCCGATACCGATATGCAATTAAAATATCGGTATCGGCCGATTAAGGCAAAAAAAACCGTATCGGCCGATCACTAAATATGATTCCAGTCCAGTCTGCTATCTAACTGAAAAAAAATACATCTTCCGCGACGATGATAGCTCACTCAGCTTGTAGATAATTTTAATAGTTTCTGATTGTTGGCCAAATAATATAATTTATGTTTTGTCAACATTCAATGTAAGATTATTTTTTATAAACCAGTTTTCAAGCACATTCAATGAACCTTGCATTCACTCTCTTAAACCCCACTGCATACCTTGGAAGTGTCATCGCATACAAAACCAAATCGCTGCTGAACAGAATGTTCGTAAGCTCATTCCCATATAAGATACATAGCAGCGGCCCAACAATCGATCCCTGTGGTACTCCTCTCGAAACTAACCCCAAATCAGACATTAGCGACCCCCTCTCATCATACTCCACCGCACTTTGCTGTCTATCCCATAGGTGCAGGGTCTTCCAACGAGGACTGAACAGGAGCAACATTTTGGAGCTTCCTTGTACTTAAAGAAAAATCCAAAATAGCCAATCGATGTACTTTTTCCTGCAGAATTCAAAAATGAAACCAAAAATTTATTTGAACCAGAAACAAAAGAGTTACGCTATGGATAAGGTGTTTTTTTAATGGAACATAGCTTTTTTTATACGATTTTTGGAACGAGTGATTTTTTTTTTGTCCGTTCTGATTAAAATATTTAATATTGTGACAGCTATTTTTATTAAATTTTAATGTTTTACCAGTATAATTTAACTTTAACCTGTTTGAAACATACACTAGGTAATAAAGGTATAATCACCTTTGAATCCTTCAAAGTCAAAAAATTTGACAAATTTACTATAATATCAAATATATTATGTTTGACTACTGAGAGTTTTTTATTCTCTTTATTTTTTGTCTCTTTATATTTTTTGATAAAATGCATAGTTATCGAGTTAAAATTCTTTGTTTGCAAAAAGTACCAATTTTCAAGATGGCGGCATGTTGGGACTTTTAGTATGTTAATAGGGAACACTAATACTAATTATTTTTGATGGTCTGAGCTTTATGTTATTTTTTGCAATTTCAACATGACAGTCTTCGTAATTGCACTGAGCTAATTACGCGTTAGTTAAAACTCATTTAAATTACGGAATTTTAGGTTGGGGAGGAATAAATAGAACTTTAGTTAAAAAATTAGAAATATTACAAAAAAGGTTTCTAAACATTATATACAATAAAGATTATCTTTATCCTATAAAAGAATTATATTCAGAAACAAAAAAGTGGAACATAAGACAACTTTACATTTATAACATCTTAATATATACAGGGTATTCCCTACTCGATGGTACATTAGAAGTATCTGGAGAACGAAAAGAAAAATAATTTTGAAATTTTCACTACGGCCATAGGAGACTGCGCTCTAGCTTTTAAAAATAATTTCGCGGTTGCAGTGTTGCCAGATCTATTGATTACTGACATCAACTTTGGAATTTTAAATGAGACACCCTGTATATTTTTACATTTTTAAATTCCACATAAAATTATAATTATTTTTTATTAAATGCACTATTAGTCTATACTTCATAGTTTCCGAGATATTGACTCTCGAAAAGTGACATTTTTGAACTTTGACAGCTTATAACTTTCTAACAGTACGTCTTAGAGCAAAACGGCTTACATGTCCCTATCTTCAATTTTTATTATCTTCCCAAAAAAATCAACTTCCGGTTAAACCGGATGTAACTCGAAAGAAGGAAATATAGTTTTTTTTTTTTTTTTTTTTTTTTTTTTATGATAGAGCACAAGCACTATAGGAAAAATCCTTTAAGGCGCTCTGGGAGCGGTGCGTGTGCGAAGAAAGCGATTCACGTTTTTCTTGAATCGTTGGAGGTTATATTCGGTTGGAAACACGGTCTCAGAAAGGCCGTTCCACAAAGATGACGTCCTCCAAATAAAAGAGTTCTGAAACAATGATGTTCGGGGTGTACTAAGTTGAACCACATAGGGATGGGCGGCAGTGGTTCGTCGTGTGTTTCTGCTATGCATTACTCTAGGTGGAATCGAGCGGGCAATATCTGTCGAACACTTGCCATGAAAATATCTGTAGAAGAGAGTCAAATCACCAACCTGTCTTCGATGTTCTAAGCTGTCGAGGTTCTTAGTCAGCTCGTGGTCGCCGATTAGACGAACGGCTCTCCTTTGGATGGAATCCAACAACCGAAGGGTATGCTTCGGTGCAGAACTCCAGATATGAGAGCAGTATTCCAGTGATGGTCGAATCTGGGCTTTATAGAGTGTCAAAAGTTGTTGAGGTGTATACAACTTTTTGGTACGGAAAAGTATACCGAGCTTCTGAGAAGCTGCCCTGGCGATTGCCACTACGTGATTATGCCAAGACATATTTCCTCCCAGGTTGACACCCAGCAAATTAATAGACGAAGTCAGTGGAATTGCGTGTCCTGCCATAACGATATCGGGTTCTGCAATGTTGACCTTCTTAGAGAAAACTGCAGCCTGGGTTTTTTGAGCGTTAAATTCGACTTGGTTACTGTCACCCCAAGACAAAATTTCTTCCAGGTCTTTATTGAGGCGTGATACCTCATGTTGTCTGCGAAGATGTGCGTCAGTAGCCGATGTTTGAGGTTTCAAAGTAAAAGATGAGATAAGTGTGCTGTCGTCAGCAAAGCAAAATAATGGATTTTCTGTTTTCGCTAGAAGGTCGTTAATGTACAGTAAGAAGAGAGTGGGAGATAATATGGACCCTTGAGGAACACCAGCATTGATGGTGAAGGTGTCTGAGAGAAACCCGTCAATCGCCACTTGCAGAGAGCGGTCCTTGAGGAAGCTAGACAACCATGAACAAAATCGACCGGGCATACCATAAGAACGCAGTTTGCTTAGAAGCCCCTCGTGCCAGACACGGTCAAAGGCTTTAGAGATGTCCAGTGCAATAGCCCGGGACTCCCCATGATGTTCGATTGCGTTGCTCCAAAGATGAGTGACATAGGCTAGCAGGTCTCCTGTTGATCTGGACTTACGAAAACCATACTGATGGTCGCTGATAATTTTAAGGCCTTCCAGGTATTTTATAAGTTGTTGGTTAATAGCTTTCTCCATCACCTTTGATATAACTGAAAGCAATGCGACTGGTCGATAGTTGTTTGGCAGGGTTTTCTTGCCTTTCTTTGGTATAGGCTGGACTCGCGCCTTTTTCCAGCAAGATGGAAATATTCCTTTTTTGTAGGATAAGTTAAAAAGTCTACAAAATACTGGTGTGAGTTCATCGGCGCATTTCTTGAGCACTATAATAGGAATTTCATCTGGACCAGAAGCTTTTTTGGCATCGAGCCCCTTCAGAATTCGTTTGACAGGACGCTGACGGAATACGATATCAGTCATTTCCGATCCAACTGCTGGAATGTTCGGGGGTGTTTTTCCCTGAAAGTCTACCGTGGAGTGTGAAGCAAAGAGTTCTGCGAGTACGTTCGCTTTATCTTCAGCCGTGGTTGCTATTGTGCCGTCAGAACGTGTTAGCGGTGGAATATTTGATTTGGTAAAATTTTGACTGACGGCCTTAGCGACTGACCAAAAGGACCTAGATCCGTTAGGACTGGCGAGAAGTTTATTTTTGATCCTCATGTTGTGAGCCTCTTTGTTTTGATCTATCGTTTGCTTGCACTGGTTTCGAGCGGTAACAAAGATGGTGCGATTCACATCGGTAGGATTTTTACGCCATTGTCGGTAAGCTAGATTTTTAGCTCTGACAGCACGCTCGCAGTTCTTGCTAAACCAGGGCTTGCCATTAGAAGGGCGCTTCTTGGAGAAAGGAATAAATGCTTCCATGCCAGTAAGAATGACATCGGAGACCTCTTGAGCACAAGCGGATGGATCATCTGAAGAGAAGCATACTTCCAGCCAAGGAAAAGTGCGAAAATGGTCCCTTAGGTCTTCCCAACTAGCTGATGTGTAGTGCCAAATTTTACGAGGTTTAGGAGGTTGTTCAGAACAAATTGGCAGCTCGCTTAGAGTTGAAATAAGTTTGTGATCGGAAGATCCTAATGGAGGATGAACGGTGACTGTGTATAGGTCAGGGTTGGATGTCAAAAAGAGATCTAAAAGACTAGCAAAATCTCCATCTCGGTCTGGAATTCGCGTTGGTTCTTCCACGAGTTGAGTTAGACCAGAACTGATCGCAAAAGATTCCGCCTCACGACCCTGTTCATCGTTGGTATTTGAGTATTTGAGCCAGTTGATATTGTGGACGTTAAAGTCACCAAAGATAGCGACTTCGGCATTAGGATGGTTGGTTTGCAAGAAGTCAATTGTGTTTGCTAGTGACGAGAAAAGTGCTCTGTAATGGGTGTCACTTGGAGGACGGTAAAGGCAGCAGATAAACTTGGTGATTTTCTGCGTTGATATTTTAAACCACATTACATCAAACTCTGCTGGTTCAAGTGTGTCCTCTCGTTGGCAGCAAAGATCATCTCGGATAAAGAGACAGACCCCAAAGTTGCGTCTAAATCGGAAATGAAAATCGTATCCAGGATATAAATAGCTGACGGTGTTCGTTGATGATCTGACCTTTGTCTCGGTCAGTGCGAGCACATGGGGCTTGGATGATTGTAAGTGCTGGTGGACTGAATTGATGTTGGTATTAAGCCCTCTGATATTGCAGAAATCAATTTTGAAGCTGCTGTTTTTGGGTGTGTCAGCAACTGTAGGTGCCACACTATTTCTCCGTTGAGTGTTGTTAGGGGAACCCAATATATTGTCGGAGACGGTGGATGTTTGGTTAATATCGCTTGATGAGGCCACAGGATCAGCCCCCACCCGGAGATCCGATCGGGGGGCGAGTTTACCTCCGGAGTATTTTGGTCCTGGAGCTTCCATCATGCTTTTTCTTCCCACCCTGGAAACCGGGAACATCGGCACAGCGACGAAACGTTGACTCAAAGAATAACTCAAGAGCAACTTCACGCCGCCTAAGCCGATGCAATGGTATCTCACCGGGCGATGCCGGGTGGGCCAGCATCTACCATTTTGTTGTTGTTCCGGTTTAACCGGAAGTTGATTTTTTTGGGAAGATAATAAAAATTGAAGATAGGGACATGTAAGCCGTTCTGCTCTAAGACGTACTGTTAGAAAGTTATAAGCTGTCAAAGTTCAAAAATGTCACTTTTCGAGAGTCAATATCTCGGAAACTATGAAGTATAGACTAATAGTGCATTTAATAAAAAATAATTATAATTTTATGTGGAATTTAAAAATGTAAAAATATACAGGGTGTCTCATTTAAAATTCCAAAGTTGATGTCAGTAATCAATAGATCTGGCAACACTGTAACCGCGAAATTATTTTTAAAAGCTAGAGCGCAGTCTCCTATGGCCGTAGTGAAAATTTCAAAATTATTTTTCTTTTCGTTCTCCAGATATTTCTAATGTACCATCGAGTAGGGAATACCCTGTATATACACCAGTCAGACTGGAAAATGTTAGGAAAAAATTGATATCCAAAATTTTATTTCTGGAAACTGTTTATGGGGTAAGTATAAACTTAAAAAACCAAAAATAGACAACTGGATCGGTCGTCCCTCCCCGTGGGGGGTCGAAAGGGGGTGAAAAATGGTGTTTCGTGATTTATGGTAAAAGGAGACGGACGAAGGACGACTAGAAAAAAATGTTTCATACAAAACTTGTAGATCATGTAAAAATCTACTACTTTTGTGAAAAGCACTTTTTCACATAACCTCAAATTTTTTTAGATAAGTGCGAAAAACCGGTTTTTGTGTTTTTTAATTTTCATTTGAAAACGTGTCAACTAATATTTATGAAATTTTAGGGAGAAATAGCTTTCCTTATGACAAATAAGGAAACAATTTTTTGTTTTTATTTCATGGGCTGTTTTGAAGATATTTGCTTTTTTTTTTGTATTTTTTTCAAATAAAATTTGTCCTTCGAAAAATCAATTTAAAAACTTTTGGTTGTGCTCATTTTTTTCGTTTTTAGTTGCACATTAACATGAAAAAAAAAATAAGTCAGGGCGCAAAAACATCCTTTAAAATGCAAGAAGCCAAAAGTGAGTTTTACGAAAACGAATATTTCAGTATAAGTTCATAATTCGTTTAAAATTACGAACATTTTTTAAAAATCAAGTACTTATTTGTATTCTATGGGAAAAAATATTTAAAAAATTATTAAGAAATTTAGGTTAATTAAAATTTAAATTAGCAAGAATTTTAAAATACGAATTTTTGTAATTGATCGAGAAAAGTATAATTGCGTAAGCGAGTCACAAAAAAAATAATTTTAGGTAATTTTGAAGTACTCTGGTTCTTTTTAACCAATAAAAATAAACTTAAACTAGATTCAAATAACAAGTATATATTTTAACGAAATATAAATTATTAATTCAAAAAATTTCTTCATGTTAACATAAAGCATGGTAATGATGGTAACATTGAAAAAAAGTGGTATACAAAACCTGTTTGGTCTAGTAGATACTTAACCTATAACTTACGAAAAACTCAAGAATTGCAAAATGATTACATTATTATATTTTAAATAAATATTTAATATAAGTACTAAACCAATCTACGTTTTTTTGGTACACTTACATCATTTAAATTATATGATTCTGATTTAGAATTTATTTTTTCCGCTGAAACGTTTTCTTTAACTTTATTGCCGTCTTCATCCTCACTACTAATGTGAAAAATATCTTCAAATATTTGTTTTTCAGCATTTAAGCAAAGGGTTGGTTCTTCGTTTGCAGCTAAAATATCTTCTACATCAATAAAGCCATCCAAATTTTTTCGCTCTTCAAAATTAGTACAATTACCAGCACTCTGACATTTTGCACATAAGTCAGTGCATTGCAGACCATGCTTTCGGCATCCGCACTTAGTCCCACAGCCTTTTTCACAGCTACAAGTAATGTGTCCCGAATAACTGGATCGTCTGTGAAATGAGGTAACAGCACGTCTTTCTTATTAGCTGTTATTTTATTCCAGCCCCATTTAGTAGCAAGTAAAGTATTGTTTCCAAGCCACTTTTAAACCTGGAAATAGCATCTGTAAGAGTGTTGCGTAGCTGCCCCAACAGTTGGTGGTATTTTTTCTAATTGGAAACCTTTTCTAGTCGATAGTTTTTTATACTGGCTGAACCTCAATTCATCAAGTGATTCTTTGGATTTTTCACATTTGTAAATTGATTTTATTAAAGTACAGCCTTTAGCAGAAATGATCGTGGGGTCTACATTTTCTTTATAAAAAGGTTCAACCAAAGTAGTCAAGTTTGAAGTTTTTAATAACGAATGAAAACTTGTTTTTTTTCCTTTGCCAGCAAATCCAGAGCTTGTATCGCAACCAGTGAAACAGTGAAGAAAGGCGACGATTGATCGTAAATTTTGGTGTTAAAAACTTTTTGAAGAGTAGACTGCATTTAAAATATAATAATGTAATAATTTTGCAATTCTTGGGTTTTTCGTGAGTTATAGGTTAAGTATCTACTAGACCAAACAGGTTTTGTATACCACTTTTTTCAATGTTACCATCATTACCATGCTTTATGTTAACATAAAGAAATTTTTTGAATTAATAATTTATATTTCGTTAAAATATATACTTGTTATTTGAATCTAGTTTAAGTTTATTTTTATTAGTTAAAAAGAACCAGACTACTTCAAAATTACCTAAAATTATTTTTTTTGTGACTCGCTTACGCAATTATACTTTTCTCGATCAATTACAAAAATTCGTATTTTAAAATTCTTGCTAATTTAAATTTTAATTAACCTAAATTTCTTAATAATTTTTTTAGTATTTTTTCCCATAGAATACAAATAAGTACTTGATTTTAAAAAATGTTCGTAATTTTAAACGAATTATGAACTTATACTGAAATATTCGTTTTCGTAAAACTCACTTTTGGCTTCTTGTGCATTTTAAAGGATGTTTTTGCGCCCTGACTTATTTTTTTTTTTCATGTTAAAGTGCAACTAAAAACGAAAAAAATGAGCACAACCAAAAGTTTTTAAATTGATTTTTCGAAGGACAAATTTTATTTGAAAAAAATACAAAAAAAAAAAGCAAATATCTTCAAAACAGCCCATAAAATAAAAACAAAAAAATTTTTCCTTATTTGTCATAAGAAAAGCTATTTCTCCCTAAAATTTCATAAATATTAGTTGACACGTTTTCAAATGAAAATTAAAAAACACAAAAAACGGTTTTTCGCACTTATCTAAAAAAATTTGAGGTTATGTGAAAAAGTGCTTTTCACAAAAGTAGTAGATTTTTACATGATCTACAAGTTTTGTATAAAACATTTTTTTCTAGGACGTCTCCTTTTACCATAGATCACGAAACTCCATTTTTCACCCCCTTTCGACCCCCCACGGGGAGGGATGACCGATCCAGTTGTCTATTTTTAGTTTTTTACGTTTATACTTACCCCATAAACAGTTTCCAGCAATAAAATTTTGGATATCAATTTTTTCCATTTTGCACTAAAATTTTGATAACTTGACTGGTGTAATATATTTGAAAATAAAAACCTTATACAATTTAAAAACGATAATCATAATACACGTCATAAAAATGAAATAACCATAAAACCTAAAATAAATAAGTCACACAAAAATTTCAAATATTTATGTTTTTATTTAAACGATTATTTACCAACAAAAATTAAAAAATTAATTTCATTGAAAAAATTTAAAGTCGAAATAAAAACATGGATATTAAAAACAGACAATTTGAAAATATTTTTAGAAATGCTTTATTATTATTATTATTCGATAGGAGAGTCGGTAGTTTTTTATTCTTATAATTTTGTCCCTATTTGTCAGTGAAAATCTAAAAATAATCGTTATTTTTCCTAATGAGTGAATAGTCTATCTCCCCCTTAATGATTTTTTTTTTTATAAACTTCATTTGTTCCATTTGTTGTTACAACTTACGAACTTGTCAAGAACTTATAATTAATATCACAGTTTGCATTATTAAAATATTAACAATTACATGTCATAAAACCACAAAAAGTAAAATAATAATTAACCTCAACTAGTTAAGAATAAGACAAACAACATAAAAATCGGAATAGAAAAGATAAAATATCAAAAAACCAATCAGGCAACATAAGTGAAATTAAATGTAATATATGGATATTTAAAATGTGTTTTCAGTGATATAAATGTGGTTTTATAGGAAAACGAAAAAAAGCCAGAAAATGATAAGGCGGCAGTAGATAAGGTAGAAAAAGATGCAAAATCAGAAGAGGACGAGGGGGAAGAGGAAGAAGAGGAGGAGGAGGAGGAAGAGGTAGCCAAGAAGGAAGAAAAGGAAACTAAAGAAAAGAAAGAAGTTAAAGAACCCAAAGAGAAGGAAGAGAAGGCCAGTACAGCTAGTGAAAAGGATGAGGAGGAGGACGAAGAGGCTGAAGGTAATATATTTGAGTTGGAATTTTTTCAAATAGAAAATTTATTGTTGAACATGGCATAAAGCTTTAGTAAAAATTTGCTTATAAAAATATCCTTTGTTAATAAGATAATGAATTTTATCACATATTTTTAATATTATTTTTGGTCCAAGTGATCCTAATATCCTAATGCAGTCGGTTGTTATGATGGGCAATGAACCAGGGTTGGGCAAAATTTGATTTTTATCAAAAAAATCAAAAATCATTGATTTTTTTGATTTTATTAAAAATTGTAACATTTTTCTCTCTTTTCAAATTAATACAAATTGTATTTTGATGTTGATTGTTCAAGGGAGTGGAAGTAAATAGTTTTTTTCTTTAGTAATTTATTTTAGTAATTTTTTCTTGGATATTTATTAAGTGTCTAAGTAAAAATAAACTAATGGCTGAAAGAAAAGAAGACAGCATATGGCAGTTTTATGTTAAAACAAACGAACCAAATAAATCAGGGTGTAGAGCGATTCGTAAAAACTGCAAAAAAGAAATTCAAGGGATAGTTCAAAGACTTAAAAATAAATAGTTTCATTAAATCATGATTTTTTTTTAATATAGTGATAAGTGATTTAAATCAGCCCAACCCTGTAATGAACCATGGCCAAAGAGCTAACCACGCATTGATCATTTCATTTTTTTATTAATATCTCGTTGCTTTATTTGTTTTATCCAAAAATCGGCGAAATTTTGGACAGACAGTTTGATTATCCACCATATTTTTAATTGGTTTATTGTTTCTGTACGAAGTGCGTTCAAGATATATACAAATCTGTTTGTTAAAAAGTTTCTTCTTTCTTAGGTGAGGAGGAAGAAGATGCAAGTGAAGAGGACACAAAGCCCAAGAAAAAAGGGGTTCCTTTACTCGATCAGCCTCTACAGACCTCGGGAAAACGGGAACGTAAGAATGTCCAAAGGTTTGAAGAAGATGTCGCAGCTAAAGACCCGGTAAGTAATTTCTAACATTTTTATTAAAATTCTTAATTTAAGAATAGAAAACATGTAAATTACAAGATTTCTAAGGCTGAAGACGCGTCAAAACTTTATATAACATTCCAGTTTCGTTTTTAAAAAAATTGACCATTGTTTTATAGACGACAAAAAATCTGCTATAAAGCAGTCTTTACAAATGTGAAGTTCTTCGTGAATTTATTCATGAAGTCATTTCAAGGCTAACTTGGACATTTTTCTTTATTTTACTTTACTTCCAACCAACTTTACAAGTTTATTACAGGGATGAATAAGTATTTAAAAATAACTAACAATTTATTATTACTATTACTCTAACTTAGTAGGTATATACAGAGTGTCCGGGAAAATGTGGGAAATCTCCCGGATATAAAAAAAACGTGAAAAGAATACTACAAGTTTATATAAACTTCTTTCGTATCGGCCTCCTCTCGGAGATATGAGCTCCCAAAGAGCTTCCATGGATTTGACACATAATTATTAAACCAGCAAATATATTTCAATTTTTTTTTTCATATGATGTATACCAGGTAAGACCCTTCAAATTACTATCCCAGAAAGTGTTGCGAATTACTCACAGCTGCAGGGACGGACTAGCTGTGACACTAATGTGCCCATTTTTTTTACGCCCTGTATGATAAAAACTTTGAGCAACGTTTTTAACATACCTTTAACTATTGACTAAAAATTAAGTACTCTTCATTCATGTCGCTAATCCTAACCGTTTTTGGAAAAACGTCATTTTATTTACATTATGTATTTAGCGTATTTCGATAAAAGATACATTTGTCAAAAAATAAAAATTTAAACTTTTAGTTAAAAACTTCATCAGACTTCACGGAGCCCATGCTGAACCCAGGTAAATAAAATGACGTTTTTCCAAAAACTGTTAGGATTAGCGACATGAATGAAGAGTACTTAATTTTTAGTCAATAGTTAAAGGTATGTTAAAAACGTTGCTCAAAGTTTTTATCATACAGGGCGTAAAAAAAATGGGCACATTAGTGTCACAGCTAGTCCGTCCCTGCAGCTGTGAGTAATTCGCAACACTTTCTGGGATAGTAATTTGAAGGGTCTTACCTGGTATACATCATATGAAAAAAAAATTGAAATATATTTGCTGGTTTAATAATTATGTGTCAAATCCATGGAAGCTCTTTGGGAGCCCATATCTCCGAAGAGGAGGCCAATACGAAAGAAGTTTATATGAACTTGTAGTATTCTTTTCACGTTTTTTTTTTAATATCCGGGAGATTTCCCACATTTTCCCGGACACTCTGTATATAAAAAGACAGTTTAAAAAAAATTGTTTTGAATAAACGTTTGATTAACTCGTTAAGAAAGAAAATTATACTAGGAAATATTTTTTTAAGTGAACTTTAAATAAGGGTAGTTTTTTTAATGTTTTAATATTTTCGGGTAAAATATTATATAATATTAATCCATTATATTATAACAATGACCGTTTCCCAAAGTTACTGTTTATTTTAATAGTTTGTTAAAAATGAGTTTGTCTAGTAAGTATCATGTCTGTGAAGATCATGAACTTTTGTAAACGTTATGTTAGAAATTTTTTGTTTTAAAAGTAAAGAATTAATAAATATGCAAATTTTTAAATTATTTATATCTAGGGATTTATTCGGTTTCTATAAATTTGTTGTTATTTTTAAGTGCGAAAATCTATGAATACATTTAATAATTTTATTTTGTAATTTCTTTAAAGGTTTTAGTACTATTGAATTGCCTGAACCCCAAATAGAAATAAGATACTGAATTTTTGAATGTACTAATTCATGATAAATATATTTTTTAAATGATATACAATGACGAATTTTAAAGAATATCCCAATTAACGGAGAAATGTAAGTTAGAATATGTTCTACGTGTTTTCTCCAGCCTAAATTTTGATCAATCCTAAAAATTGTATGTTATAGTCAGCTTCCAGTTAACTAGGCGCACGTGACCTCCTGAATCAAATCAGTTGAATCAGAGGTTCAAAAATGTTTCAAAATATAAAAACCAATATGGCGGCATATGGACAGCTGATTTTCCATAAAATTGAATGTTAATAGGTTAACAATTAATTTAAAATTATCAGTCATAATAAAAATGACATAATAACAGTGACGGGTCTCGTTCCAAAATTAATTTCCCAGGGGTGCGTTCGTGTTGTTACACACGGTTGACAAAATAGTTTTATATTTCAGAAATTTAATAACTAAATTCATGGAAAATTAGATAAACAATATACCTACAGTAAAACCTCTGACTATAGCGACCACCCTTGGGAATCAAATGTTGGTCCGTAAATAGGGGTGATTGTTTAATAAATAAAAATTAGAACATCATAATTTGTCTGCATTTTACATTGTATATAATTTTGAATGTTTTTGTGTACATTTATTTAAAGTACCCAAGTTTCATCTAAAAAAAGTGGTATTTTTAGACGAAACGCGGATATTTTCGAATGGAAGTGGTTCAAAATCTTGGCAAGATGAGTCTGTAAAAAGTGTTAAAAGGAAAAAGGGGTGCGGTACGGGAAAGAGTTTTATTATTTTGCATGCCGGTTCTGCAACAGGATATGTTGCAGGTGCGAGTTTAATTTTTTCTTCAACATCAAAAAGTGCTGACTATCATGATAATATGAATTGCGAAATGTTTGAAAAATGGTTAAAAGTTCAATTAATACCAAATTTTGATGCTCCGTCTTTAATTGTATTAGATAATGCATCATATCATTCAAGAATTTTAAATAAACAGCCTACTTCATCTTGGAGGAAAAGTGATATTTATGAGTGGCTGGAAAAACACAACCAAAATCCTTTACCAAATATGCTTAAATCGGAACTCCTATCAATAGCAAAGTCTCTTAAAAAACCCAAAATATACGCGGTAGATGAAATACTGCGTGAATATGATCATGAGGTTCTACGACTGCCGCCATATCATTGCCAGTTTAACGCAATAGAATTAATATGGGCTGGTGCAAAGTCTTATTATGAAAAACATGTAGGTGATCGTCTTAAATCCGACCAAGTACAAATAGTTTGGCAAGATTCGTTAGATCATATTACACAAGAGTACTGGAAGAAATCAGTGGAACATACAGAAATATTAATAAGGGATTGGTGGGATCGAGAACAAGTACTAGATGTCGAAGTAGCGCCAATGATAATTGCTCCATTCGAAGACGACGAGGACTTTTCAGATTCAGATCATTATTCCGCATAGTCCTTAAAGTAATTCCCAGTGTTTTCATTCATTACGGTTTGCTGCATATTGGTTTGCGAATTTCCACTTTTTCTTTCATTATCGAAATAGTTTATCAGACTAAATGCCATTGTATTTTTAGGTTTTAGTAGTAAAATTGTTAAAATAAATTGCACTGTTTATTATTGTCGTTTTTAATTAAAGGGTACAGTAGGTATATAATTAACGATTATATAATTTTTTTGTAACTTTTTCAACTCCCCTGTACATAATTTTTACAAAACTAATAATATTAGGTATATGTGGCTATCTTCGCGATAGCTAAAATAATGAAACTATTTTTCCTTTCTTCGGTATATTTGTAAATAATCTCACAACATTTTGATAGCCTCTGTGTTGTCTGATTTGACGCATATGATCAGTGACCTTTGGACCCGCACATTAAGACCAGATCTGACTATATCGACTTGTGATGCATATAAGTCGTATATAACATTCCTTACATCCATTTTTTTACCTTCCTGTAAAGTTTCAATCTTCGTTTTCCTTCATCGTCGTTGCGTTTTCTTCATTGGTATATTTCTACTACTTTCATGAACAATCCTCTGTATTGATCTTAAACTTAGGTTTAGTGCTTCCGATACTTTCTCTTTAATAGACTTGGGATTTAATAACTCATCGGTTTCAGTAGCCTTTTCTTCTTCATTTTTAAAATAATTATTAAATTGAGAACCATTTCTTTTGCCTGGGGATGCAGACAACCTGCAAACCGATTTGTACTCGACATTTTATGTCACAATATTTTTAATAATGACACATTTGTCAAAACTAGGGAGCTTATTCACGACATTATATAATACGGTAGTGTTCTTCGAAACATTTTGATAATTACTGAAAATTAGATGTTCTCTCTCAGATTCATAAATAACCAATAGGTTTATCGCGTTTATATTACGGATATCTTTATAATGCCGTTTTAACCTTGGTTTGAGCAAGACAACACTATATAAGTTTCGCTATGATAAGTTCATAACGCGCCTAGTTAAGTGGAAGCCGACTATATCTTTGTAATAAATACATTTCTCGTCAAAATTAGCGAATACTCTAAAATCTAGCAAAAGTTTGTTCTCAACTATCTGATGAACTGCTCATCCGATTTTGACCAACTAATTTTTTCAGTGTAACCTAAGGTGTTACAAACCTTTTTAAGTTCCTAACGTTAATCTGTAAAACGATTTTACTGATATACAGGGTGTTATTAGTAGAGGCGATTTTGTGCCTTAAATTTGAAACATTCTGTAGAGTAAACTGGTAAAGTTAGAAATTCCCGGTAGGTGCCGTTAGTAAGATGACATCAATATCTCCAGACCTTTTTGCCAGTTTTTTGATAAGTGTCTTTTGGCAATAGATATTAAACAAAAAATGTGTCAAATTTTGGTAGAAAATCTTTACAATGCTGTATCTTGGCAATGGTTGAACAGATTTCGACCAGTATTCAAGATTTTGAAAGCTCTTTTCCTATAGATTTTCCGTGATATAATAGTGATTTTTAAAGATGGCCATTTTCTTATTATATAGGGGTCGAGAAAATCATAAATGTAAATATGCTAAAATTATGGTAACTGGGTTTATTAAAGCAATGCCAACCGGGCTACATGCTTTTGTTTTGTTTCAAAATTAGTCATTTGACACTTTGAGTCAATATTTCGGGACGTTCGTTTTTCCTATTTGATTAAGAGCTATTTGGCAAAAGATACACTATTAAACAAAAAATGTGTCAAATTATTCGTAGGAAATTATCTAGAAGGTGTAAAATATCAAAATAATCACTTATCTAACATGCTGTGTACGAAAAAACATGTGTCATTTGTGTGTCATTTAGTATGTAGCAGATTTGCGTCAAACGAGCTAGCAGTGAGTTTAAATGGAATTTGGCATCAAATCGATCAAGGGGAGATTCAACGGCTATTTTGAGCATGCCACGACGTTGTCATGCTGTTATTGCAGCAAGAGGTGGAAACGCCCATTACTAATTATTATAAGGTTTTTTATGTTGCAATGTTTTTGTGATTTATTTAATAAAATTTGGCTTTAAACATGACGTTTTTATTTTTTTGTCCCTCTAAAACATGTAAGTATACCAGAGTATACCTATATACATTAAATTTAGTTATTATTATTTAAATTTTAAAATCTATAATACTGGTTGAAATCTATTTAACCGATGTCAAGGTACAGCTTTTTAGAGATTTCCCCGAAGAATTGACACATTTTTTGTTTAATAGTGTATCTTTTGCCAAATAGCTCTCAATCAAATAGGGAAAAAACGTCCCGAAATATTGACCCAAAGTGTCGAATGACTAATTTTGAAACAAAACAAAAGCATATAGCCCGGTTGGCATAGCTTTAATAAATCCAGTTACCATAATTTTAGCATTTTTATATTTATGATTTTCTCGACCCCTGTATAATAAGAAAATGGCCATCTTTAAAAATCACTATTATATCACGGAAAATCTATAGGAAAAGAGCTTTTTTTTTTGTTTAATAGTGTATCTATTGCCAAAATACACTTATCAAAAAACTGGCAAAAAGGTCTGGAGATATTGATGTCATCTTACTAACTGCATATAACGGGAATTTCTAACTTTACCAGTTTACTCTACAGAATGTTTCAAATTTACGGCACAAAATCGCCTCTACTAATAACACCCTGTATATCAGTAAAATCGTTTTACAGATTAACGTTAGGAACTTAAAAAGGTTTGTAACACCTTAGGTTACACTGAAAAAATTAGTTGGACAAAATCGGATGAGCGGTTCATAAGATAGTTAAGAACAAACTTTTGCTAGATTTTAGAGTATTCGCTAATTTTGACGAGAAGTGTATTTTCCCCATTAAATATTATTGGTTGCTTCTCCATCTCGTCTTTGTTGACAATGTACAGGGTTATCCAACCAAGACTAGACAAGGCGATTTTTTGACTTTTCCTGTACTTTTATAAAAAAAACTGAAATAGCCATCTTAAGTCATTTTCTCCCGCGAATTCGAATATCTTCAGCAAAAAACAATTGAACATCAAACAAAAGTACTAGGGGTCACTTTGATATTTTTTTAAATGGAACACCCTGTATATTTTTACATTTTTAAATTCCACATAAAATTATAATTATTTTTTATTAAATGCACTATTAGTCTATACTTCATAGTTTCCGAGATATTGACTCTCGAAAACGGCTTACATGTCCCTATCTTTAAATGTTATTATCTTCCCAAAAAAATCAACTTCCGGTTAAACCGGATGTAACTCGAAAGAAGGAAATATAGTTGTTCCGGTTTAACTGGAAGTTGATTTTTTTGGGAAGATAATAAAAATTGAAGATAGGGACATGTAAGCCGTTTTGCTCTAAGACGTACTGTTAGAAAGTTATAAGCTGTCAAAGTTCAAAAATGTCACTTTTCGAGAGTCAATATCTCGGAAACTATGAAGTATAGACTAATAGTGCATTTAATAAAAAATAATTATAATTTTATGTGGAATTTAAAAATGTAAAAATATACAGGGTAAATATCAAAGTGACCCCTAGTACTTTTGTTTGATGTTCAATTGTTTTTTGCTGAAGACATTCGAATTCGCGGGAGAAAATGACTTAAGATGGCTATTTCAGTTTTTTTATAAAAGTACAGGAAAAGTCAAAAAATCGCCTTGTCTAGTCTTGGTTGGATAACCCTGTACATAAATGAAGATTTATTAAAATTGTTAATTTATAAGATTGCAACCAGTCAAATAAAATTTTTAAATCTTTTGATATTTAATTGGATGTCCGTAATATTTTTATCATAATAAATAATTGTTGTGACGTCGGCAAAAAGTTTAATTTGTCCATTTAATTTTAATTTTGAAATAGAATTTATATAAATAAGAAACAATGTGGATCCTAAAATGGAACCTTGTGGTACTCCACATCTAATTGAATAAATATAAATTAACTATCAAATTTTACAATTCCTTGTTTATACTCCAGCCAATTCTGTTTGAAAGTTTTTGACAAACAAAATTAATCAGCTGATGCACTATGATTACACTGTGTAAATAATGCTACCGACTTTGTAGCATCTCGATTGGTTAAAAAGATACTATTTTTTGTTTCAGACCAAACTTGAAGTTGAAGAGGGATCTGGTACTCCTTTGGGTGAAATACCTAGAGTCGAAGCATCCATTACACGCTTTAAGACCGACGACTTGAAGGTGCTTTACAAACTCTTATTCAAGACTACAGGCAAGACCAACATTTTAAAGAAGAACATCAAAAAATTCAGCGGTTTTCCTTTCAAAAAGGATTCCGAGGACTATAAGAAAAGAGTGGAGTCATGTTCTAAGTTGGAGGTAAGCTAATAAGCAGGGTTCTCTACTTGTTCATTTGGTGATTTTATTCGTTTGTATGCAACCAGTTTTTCTAGCTGGTCCTATTGAACATATCTTTTAACCTATGTTAAAGATGAAAATAATATTTTTTTCTAGCGTTATTTGTAGAGATGACGAAAAATTTATTTTACTTTTACATTTCCATTTTTTATTTTCTATAACGTGTCGCTATTAGATATTGATTCTGACGTTTCGTCTTTCGGGTACCATCATCCAGTATATATTTTGAAATAGGGACTTCTATTTTTTAATGTAGTTTCATAGACCTGGTGTCTAATAAATAATAATGCAATACTTTGGTCGATATCAGCATTTCGACCCCAATAATAACATCTCAAACTTTATGTTCGTTAATAGTGGGGGTTAATCATTATTTATTTATTTATTTTTTTAAACTTTGAATCATTGAGGCCTTTACTTGATGAAAATTCATTATAACTCAATGAAAGACGATTTATTTTGTCAAATTTTCACTTTTATTTGAAAAACTTTTTCTTTACATATAAATCAAAAAGCAACAAGGATTATAAATCGGGGGTTTACCAATTAAATTGTGGCTCTTGTCCCAAAACTTATATAGGCCAAACAGGTCTATCATTTAAAACTAAAATTTCGGAACATAGAAGAAGTTTTCTCAGTCATAAAACCGACTCAACTTATTCTAATCATCTTTTACAGGAACAACATAATTTTGATAACAAATTTAAAATTTTACATGTTAAAAACAAATGTCAAAAAACTTAATCTTTTGGAAAGTTTAGAAAAAAATCGATTGAAAAATTCCGGTGCATTATTAAACGACCAATTAGAACTAAATAGTTCCCCTTTGCTAAATCTATGTCAATAATCTAAATAGGGTTCTTTGGATTTCCCATAAGATTAAGATATATTATACCGACAATTAGGGCTGCACCGAGCCCTGTTTTTTAACTTGACCGAGTACTCGGCTGAAGGTATTGATCGAGTACCTAGTACTCGGCGGCCGAGTAATGATATTTTTCAAAAGGTCAACATCTCGGAAACCCCCTGAACTCTCTCATTGCACGGAGTAAAAAAAAGATGAAGTCAGACATTTCTATTTGGGACATGTTTTCTTCTATTGCCTCAGCCTCAACTTCAAATTCTTCAAGTAAGATCTTATCAAAAAGAGAAATACTACAAACTGAAATTGATACTTGCTTGAAATTACCTTCAATTGATAGAACGCTATCACCATTTGACTGGTGGCGAGCCAATCAAAAGAGCTTTCCCCATTTACTCAAGGCAATGAAACAGTACTTGTCTGCTCCAATTTCCACCATTTTCAGTGAAAGGTTATTTTCAGAGGCGGGAAACGTCTTCGAAACAAAAAGAAATGCGTTGAAACCGGAAAATGGAGAGATACTTATATATTTACATCATAATCTTCCTCTTCTAAATTATAAGTATTAAATTTATTAATGCCACTGTACTTTGCATAAGTATGTTATTGAAAATTAAAATTATGAATTATATGTCTCGTTTCTTACTGTTTTTGACATGCCGAAAAGGATTGCTTCTAATATTTTACTATACTGGGCCGAGTAATGAATATATTCCAATTTAATTTATTGTCAAAAATAATTCCTAAATATTTTATTTTATTAACTTTAAAAATTTGAAATTATATGTTTAGTTTTCTAATCTTGAAATGTCTCCTTTTTTGTGTATTATAAAATTTAAAATTCAGTCGAAGCGGGAGGAGTGACACCAGGAGACGAGAACGATCAGTGGGGAAACTTAACATCTACCCATTTTTGTTTTCTTCGCGATAGTTAATGTTGGTACTCTTCTACGCATTTCCATACCTGAATAAACATGCTAAACGAAATTACCTAAGTCTTATTTTTGTCCATAGATAAAATATTTGAAGAGTGTATGTGAGATGCTGGACCTACAAAAAAACGGAGTTAAAGGTGAACTGGTCGACAGAATTATGGATTTCTTGTTGGAGCCTAAGGATTCTGGTAAGCCTGTTGGTGGCGGCAGACCGAAGAGAGCTTCAGCTGTGCGAGCTAATAATAGAGGTAAAAAATGTTCTATTTTGTTTTTTTGAAGTCAATGACACTGAAATGTATGTTTTTTTTGCGTGTTCTTCTACAACATACAATTTTATGACATGTCTATGAAACTTAGTTTTAAAATGGAAAATCCTGGCACTAAATCACCTTTTTGGGGGGTTGTCATTTACAGATACATCAATCTAAACTAATAAAACCCTTACAAGTAATGTGAGCTAAAATATATCCTGAATCTGGTCTTGTAGTTTAGTTTTTAAAAATTCTGTGAATATACTTAGTATTGTGGTACTTACATTAATATCACTTGCCAACCTATTAAATATACTATACATACTATATAATGTAGAATTTTTGTAAAGGTTGGTTCTAGAAAAATCTAAATAGAATGTCTTTTTATGTCTATTATTTATGCTATTGACCGAAAAAGGTAACTGAGAAAACAATTCTGGATTATCTACACTTTGAGACGAAACTTTATACAGATACACCAGACATTTCATAGTTCTTCTATTCTCTAAAGACATTCTATTAAATATATTTAGTAATACTTCATTTTAGCCTTTTTCGGGGTAAAATCCAAATTTTTTTGTACGACACACATACTTTAAAAACTTCCGATGTTCCCCTTTCAAGGACTACTCCAAATAATATATTTAGGTGACCAAATAATACTACAATATTCTAGCTTAGGTAATATCAGTGCATCAAACCAATCGAAGATAAATATACATCAGTATGTAAATGTCTTACATCTTAATCCCGTCATTTCACCCAATTCAGTCCCTCTGTTCAAATCTTACTGCAACTGATCACAGTTATCCTCAATAATTACCTCTATAAACATGAATAGCATCGACGAATATAAGTGATTTTGAACGATTTACTACCCCAGCTGTCCCATTAATCGCAATTACAAAAAGAAAAGACCCTAAGTTTGAGCACTGAGGAACCCCAGAATTACTATTATATAAGCTTGATTTAGCTCCCCTGACTTCTACATATTGCTCCCGGTTTGTAAGGTAAGATTGAATTAATGGAACTAAATTGATATTCAAATTTACATTCGATTCATTTCTTTGAGCCTAACTCAAATATGCT
The DNA here is from genome assembly GCA_963969555.1 of Polydrusus pterygomalis. Lineage (NCBI taxonomy): Eukaryota > Metazoa > Arthropoda > Insecta > Coleoptera > Curculionidae > Polydrusus > Polydrusus pterygomalis. The sequence continues at coordinate 34,527,079 of OZ018375.1, read as the reverse complement.
TTGATTGTTTTATATATGTTTTTGGTTACGAGCGTTGCCACGTTTTGCAGAATTTCAAGGGATATGTGCAGTATGATCATATTTATAGTTTTTCGAACTTTACATTCCCGGATCGGACAATCGCATTCGATATGATATGTGCTGTTCAATGGTTTTATCATAAGATTTTTTTTCCATCACAACTCACATGTCATGTTCATACTCCTATGGTATCATAGAGAAAATAATAAATGTCCACGTTAGCTGATCAAGATTACCCAGCTTTAGCTTTGACGAGTCGACCACTGGTTTCTCGTCGATTTAGTTAACTCCCTTAAAACGCGGGTAAATAAGCGAGACAGTTAATATTGGTAAACAATTTTAGCTTTATATTTTAGGTTTAATACAATCTTTGTCTCTAGGGTATTCGTCGCACGATGATTACTCCAGCGACGACAAGCACTCGTCTCGAGCTAGACGAGATAAAGGTACAGATATTTTACAACTTTTGGTTTGCCATTGCATCAGTTTGTTTCATTAGCTCACGCTTGGTTACGATAAGTGTATGAGGATGAATCATTAGTTATTGTTACAAGACTAACCATAAAAGTTAGTGGTATGTTCTTACCTATAACTTAACTATAACTTTTGTTCTGTTGTTTGACCAGGACACTGCTACCGATAATTTTAAGAGGGGTAGAATTTCTTTTCTTCATTACGTTCAGTTAGTGGTAAGGAAACTGAAGCACATATAGCGGTATTTAAGCCCGAACCAATACGTTAATATATATTTCTTGTACTTGAGTGGTCAACTAATAATGGCCGACGACTATATCTCAGAAATCGTTTGCCGTACGGCTTGCGGAAATAATATTTATTGCAAAAGTGACTTAGAGAAATGGCTGAAAATTATTTTTAAGTTTCTAGGTTGACCGCTAGGGGGCTTACTCTAGTTACCAATCAAAAAACGGGGTTTACTCAAAAGTCCTCGTATATCAAAGGTAGCATTTTTTCAATCTTAAGAAAAGTCTGGATGCTGCTTTCTAGTTTTTTCTCTATCTTTTTGTTTGAAGGGGCTGTCAAAATTTGACAGCTGTCAATATGTCAAATCATTAAAAAAAATTATATTAATAAAAAAATTATAAGGTCGTATGTATATTGACGGGTGAAAAGTTGAAAAAAATACACAAAAAATTCCCTTGTCAAAATTTGACACCTATCAATATGTCAGAATTATTACAATAACCAATAGTAATGAAACAAACGTGGGGTCGTATAGATATTGTCGCTAAGAATAGAGAAAAATTTTAAAAAAAATTCTACCCGTAAAAATAAAATTTTGACAATTTTTTTTTTAATTTTTGTTGTTTGTTCGGGTTTGTTTGTAACCGACTTCTTTGATCCCGATTTTGACCCACTTTAAATGGTCAGATTTAGTTTAAATTTTGTAGACTTATTAAGAACCGCTGACAATACAATAATCTACTAATCTAGCTCTATCTACTCAAAAAAATTTTTTTTTCTTACCGATAACTCAAACTAAACAATGAAAAATAAATATAGTTTAAAAAAACTAAAAAACACGCTTTAAAAATTAATCAAACTAAAAAGCGGAAAATAAATATAGTTTAAAATAATTCTTGAAGTTCTTAATATAGGCAGAAAATAATAATGAACGATAAACATTAGTATTTTCTGCCTATATTAATCAAGAATTATTTTAAACTTATTTATTTTCCGCTTTTTAGTTTGTTTAATATTTAAACCCGGAGATGGAAATTATAATATAAAAATCGACTCCACAAGAATAAACTGATATTTTTATAAGGTATTTATAGGCAAGAAGTTATAAATAATATCCTACCATTGTGTCTTCAACCAAGTCATAATCGCAACAGTTCTTTAACTAAATGTTCTGTAAATTTAAATTATTTATAACAAAAATAACGGAGGATTTGCATTAAAATTTTGAGTAGGCTGTGAAATAAAAAAATGATGCAAGAATGCTTGGATTTAAAGTAGGGAATAGTACGTGTCAAGAATGGATTAAATTTTATTTTATTTCTTTAAAATTCTAAGCACGTTAAACGGTTTTTCAATCAAAGAAAATAAAGCAAAATTTAACTTATTAATAATAATAATAATTAGTTTATTTAAAATTTAATAATATAATAAATATGTTTATGTTGTCTTCGATAAACTTATTCTTCAATACCCTGAAGCTGAGCTTGTTAGGGGCAAATCTTATTTTTTGTTTTAGTATATAAAATCATAAATATGTATTAAAAATCAAGTTTTTTAAAGTAAAAATGTTAATTTATAGTATAAACGCAGCTTTTTTGAAGAAATATATTACCTATAATAAAATTAATAATTTGTAATTTTTAAGTAAAAAATATTACTTATATAAATTTTATTAAAACTTGACCTTTTTCCTTTTTTTGTATAGCAATATTAGTACCCTCCTTTCAAACAAAAGGGTAGAGCAAAAACTTAAATACAAAAGTTATGCAGAATTTTCGTTCATTTACTACGCGGATTTTTGAGAAAATTCCTCTTTCATTGTTTACTATAGTTACATGTCCTAGCGGCCAACCGAGAGAAACCTAAAAATAATTTCCAGCAATTTGTGTGTCACTTTTGTAATAAATATTTTTTTCCGCAAGCCGTAAGGCAAATGGTTTCTAAGATATAGCCGGCGGCCATTCATTCTTACCACCCGGTACTTTTGATGACATTGCTTATAACTGTTTACTTTTTCACGTGTGGGTTTTGGGTTTTGATTAATCACACTCTGTTATCAAGAAACTCGAAGTTGACACTGCCGAAAAATGCCACCTTGTTTACTCCTATCGGCTTTCTGTAGTTTTTGATTGTTTCATTCTTTTATCTGATTTTTTTACGCTATTCGTATGAAAGTATTCGATAAACTTTTGTTTTAAACACGTTCGTTATTTCATGTAAAGAAAACTAGAGTATATTTCGTATGACTTACATGTAATAGGCCGAGAAGTTACCGTCGAAACGCTAGGCTCATTTATGATAGGATGACGCTTTTAGCACACAGTACACTTATCGTAACAATGAGCAAGCACCAGGGTTACCTTGTCAAAACCAGTATTAACTACCTATCCATTTCCTACAGATTATTATTCTACAATCTGTTTTTCCTGATCGTAATTCGTAATGTGTTTTATCGTTTTAGTGATGTAGGTACGGAAGTTTCTAATTTTAGGGTTTGCTATGTTAGGCATTGGTTTTTGGCAAGGCAACCTTAGTGCGTGTGAACTACAAGTGTACTGTGTGTTAAAAGTTTCATTCTGTCAGAAGTAAGCCTAGTGTCTTGACGGTCGCTTGGTGGTCTGCAACAGAACTTGTTTGTCTAATAAAAATAAAGTATGAAAGTGTATGTATGTAAAAAGTATCTATCATTAATGTATTAAAATTTAGGCAATTCGTTGAAAGTGTAGCAGTGGCCTAAAAATTCAAAATAAGTTTCTATAGCAATCCTATTGAGAGAGTTGACGACAGTAATTAATGAAGTTTCCCAGTACACTTTCATAATGTATAATTTGTTGATTGCATAGTTGGTTTCGCAATATTAATTAATATTTTGGTTTGCTTTTTGCATATAACAATTATAATTATAGTTTAGTTGATCTAGTTGCTAGTACCTATAGTTTTAATAAATTACTTAAAGTAGTTTTAGTGCTGGTACTTTCGTCACATTAACCAATTTGATATTGATTAACTTTGATTAATATTTTGATTGTTATAAGTGACAGGAGAATAAATAACTACTGACACATTCCAAATGTCTGATCAAATGTGTTGATCAAGACCGAAAGTACTAGTCCTTAATCAGTCATTTGACGGTAGTTTTAGGTAGAACCATATATAATTCTTTCATACTGTATTTTATCAGTTATCAACTACATTTGAAAGAGTCTTTAATCTGTTATAAATGACTCTGACTACGGCATCATCCCATCGTTTTCGAGAACCTGGGGCTTTTACAAATTCATATTTTAACCCATAATTTATGCATGCTGCACATTCAAATTACCGTTTTTTTTTTATAAGAGAATGGGATTTTATTAAATTATCATTGGGGTCATTTTCTCGTAAAAAAATTGCCAAAATATAACGCCTCTGTTGTGCAATTTCGAACGCCCAAAAACCCCAATCCATCGGGAGCATTAAGGCCGATTCTTATATACGCTTCAACGCGCTTTACTACGCTTGACTTCGCGTCGCGACAAGGCATTAAATGAAAAAGACTATTCACATTAGCGCTTGACCAGGCGGCAAGGCGCGTCAGTTCAACGAAAACAGTGGTTAAAGTAGGTTATATTGTGGGTTAAAAAATCATGTCTTCAGGAAGCGATAGCATATCATCACATGAGGAGATTGTTTTAGCGCTTGTATGCGACGAGTATAAAAAACGAAAAAAGCGAAGCGTCGAGAGTACTGGGTACATAGCATTTTTCGAGCTAGATTGGAAGAGGGAGAGTTTCATACGTTTTTCAAACATCTATACGGGCCATTTTTACCCACAATAAAATTTAAACGCAACAAGCAACCTTGCTAAACTGGTTTAAAAATCTATAGTAATTGCGGCGGCCACGTGCACATTGCTGCTTTGGTGATTCCCACTTGTACTTGATCGAGCGTCGCTGCGCTTCACCACGCGACATTAAGCCTAGAAAAGCCCAGCGACAATTGGAGGCGTCAAGCGCATTCAAGCCAAGTGAGGCGCGGCGTAACTGAGAACGAGTACATAAGGAAGCATGAGAATAATTGAAAGATACATTTTGTCGCTCCATGAAGTCAAGCGTAGTAAAGCGCGTTGAAGCGTGTATGAGAACCGGCCTTTATCGTAGAATGCTTAATTACTTTTTTGTCAATCAATATATTATTCTTTGTCGGTCAAATCTCGAATGTGGCAAGGATGGAGATAAATCTAATTCCTCCAGTGTGACTTGTGTAAGTAAAAGAAATGGTTAATTCTCCACATATGTCACAGTGTAATTTGATCAGTAGATTGACCAATGTGATGAATTTTTATTCGGTTGTTTTTCATCTTTCTCAACAGAAAATGTAGACTAATAACACTAGTCAATAAATGCAAAAAGAAAATTGCTATTGATTTTGCAATGACTGTACGGGAGTGTTTAAAGCATCCGGATTAAGCGTTCAACAACCAAAATTTTCCGACACGTATATATTTTGAGTTATAGAATATAATAGATATTTTCATTTTATACAGGGTGTCCGAAAATGATGAGCAAAAAATTTAGAGAATAATCCTAGACCGAAAATAAATCTTAAAACATGTTTTCGAAAATTAATTATTAACGTAGTTACAGGGTGTTAAAGTTAAGTTTTATTTGCCGTCTTTTTTGCAATACCTTTTGCCACGCTCATAATATTATGACGAAATCTCGTATACAGTGTGGTTTTTTAAGTATGCAACATATGGGAATTTTTTTTATTAACGATTTCTCAGAAAATTTTATTCTTGATAAAAGTTGGTGCATGTTCGATAATCATATTTGGTGCACTTGGAATGGTTGCAAGTCAAACGGCGTACAGGGTAAGCCAAAAAATAGAAAACTAGTACAAGAATAAAGTACCCCTATTTCAAAAAATTCAGCAAAATGTTATTAAAAAAAGTAGTTTAGAATTAAAAGTTATGCATCGATTCAAAAACGTGACCTAAAATAAAAAAATACATTTTTTTAAAAAACATTAATAGTTTCCCAAAATTTTTTTTTTTAATATTCACCATAAAGACCTTTATAAATTAATCAAAATCAAATTAATTTCACATATTTTTCTTCAAGTTCAAGCATATTTGTAAAAGTTACTTGAATTTTTAATTTATTAAGGAATCACAAACTTCATGTTTGTTGCAAACTTCATGTTTGTTGCAACGATTTTAAACACAACTTTAAAATATCCTAAAAATTATTTTTAACAAGATAAAGCATTAGTAATGATAATATGCTAATTAAAAAACCATCATTTAAAGTGCAAAATTTTTATTTTAAATGTTTATTAAAAAAATTTATTCTTGTAAAAGTTTTATATTTTTTGGCCTACCCTGTACGCAGTTTGACTTGCAACCATTCCAAGTGCACCTAATATGATTTTCGAACATGCACCAACTTTTATCAAGAATAAAATTTTCTGAGAAATCGTTAATAAAAAAAATTCCCATATGTTGCACACTTAAACAACCACACTGTATATGGGGTTTTTTCGGGATGAGGAATACAAGTTTGCCCACCGTTTTGTAGAGGGTGCCACATAGGAGCCTATACTTTAATTTGAATTGTTCCAACTGGTTTGTCCTACACTTTATGCACATTTTGACTGAATATTTTTATTCTCCTAACCTTTTGACATAAAAAAGGTATAAGGTGCAGTGGGGTAAGTAGGGATCTGGGGCAAGTGGGTTTTTTGAAAATATTTTTGAATTCAATTACGAAAAAATTCCAATATTATAATAAAATAGTTTTCACAGCTGTATAGGCCCCAATATACTGTTAAAAATCATAGATATTTATTTCTTCAGGTTACACTGCTTTATTTAAAATGTGTCCAATCTTTATCGATTATGTTAAGTTACGGAATAAAATTTTAAAAAACCGTATCTCTACTAATTAACAACCTAAAATTAAAATTTTTACCTTCTTAAAGATGTAATCACTTATGTTGTCCCTTATATTTTTTCAACAGTTTTATTTTTCACGGTTTTCGTTTTAGGTCCATAGTGCCCACTTGCCCCGCTTTTCCTACTAGCGGGGTAAGTGGGCACTACTGTTTCAGGGAAAGTGGGGATTAGTTCCTAACTATAACCTAAGCTAGATCAAGCTTATATTTGCGTTCTTTTTGATACCTATATGTAAACCTAACTTTTTCTTGTTTAAGACTCCACTTTAAATTGTTCTTATGTTTAACAATAACATAAATAATAACACTTTTTTCAGGTTTGTTGTGTATTTTTTTTTTAATTCCTTAAAAAGTTCGTAACTTCTGTATTTTAAGACTTTTTTTTATATCTCAAAAAGTTTCCTGTGGATGACGACGTATAGGTCGACCCACTTGCCCCAGTTTAATAAAACGCTGCTCAAACGTGATTTGAAAATCAAAAAACCCACTTGCCCCAGTACCTGGGGCAAGTGAGTACTATGGGTAGAGTTTAACGAAAAATTTTTTTCTTTAATGTTTTTTTCGTAAATAGGTTAACAATATTAGGATATATTGTAAACATAACTAACTAATTCCTGTCTAAAGCGCACCTCTGTATCTCGATTTTTCGTAAAGATATATGATTTCAAAGTCGATCTTTCATATTTGTAGTACCCACCTACCCCACTGCACCTTACTACTTTTGTTTCGATAAATCTAACCGCTAAAATACCATTGCTTGCATGTGATTAATACGAAATCATTTTAATTTATTTTCAACCTCAAACATAGCATAGCAAAGGAAATAATATTCCATTGAGTTCGTCGGAATTTTTTCAAAAGAATTAATTTATTTCAAATTTCATATTTATTCAAATAAAAAAAAATTATGCATTAAAGAGGTAGAACGTCAGTTTGAACCTTTGATTTGAATGTTTACTTTATTGTTCTAGTAATTTATGTATTTTAAAACTGCAAATAACTTTAACACCCTGTAACTCCGTTACCTAATAATCAATTTTCGAAAAAATGTTATAGGAAGAGATAGCATTTATTTTCGGTCTAGAATTATCCCCAAATTTTTGGCTCATCAGTTCCGGACACACTGTATAAACTTTTTATATAATATTTATACAACAGTTTAAAACAAGGAAAGAATACAAGATATTTTAAGGATATCGGGATTTATTTACAAAAATACATGTGAAAATGCAATTATCGTAAGTCTTTTGTACCAGGTGAGTCAACGATTGCGCGGAGTAATTTTAGGCCTTGAAGATAAGATTTGTCGATAATGAGCTTTTGTATGAAGGTATGGTTGGATATCTGGCACATTTTAAAAATATTTTGAATTATACAGGGTGCGCCCAAAAAGTAGGGTGTCATAAAGTTTTTTTTTTTTAAATGGGACACCCTATATTTGAATACATTTATTAATTCTACGTGTTATTTCATACATTTTTATTAATGGTTTAATATACGAAAAAGTTATAGTTTTTAAGATAATTCTCTCGTTGTTGTGAAAATGCTACTTAAATTTTGACACTAAGCGATTCATAATTTTTATAATTACTAAGTAAAGTTAATAATACATATTCACTATGAAATATTTGACGTCCCATTTACAGGGTGTTTACTTTCTAGGACCAAAGTAAGAAAACTTCTAATTGAAAAATATCACTTTTATTAAATGGAACACCCTATATATTTTTGTCATCTTATAGCTCGTCATAAATCTTTAACTTTCGTAAAGAACGTCCCATCCCTATCTCTAATAGTTTTTGAAATATTTTGATATTTCGAGATTTAATGTCCTCGTTATAGCATTTTTTGCACTGTTTTCAGTCTTAAATTAAACAAATCGTCCATCATATAAATCACCATAGAACATAAAATCATGTTACTCCGACATAGTGATGTAAAATTCTCGGTAATAATCTTTTGGCGAATATTCTCGAGAATATTCTCAAGTTAGAGAATTTTCTGAGAATGGTAAGAAAACCGTTAGAAATAGCAATAAAAAGAAATTAAAAATTACCTATTCTGCTTATTTTCGGCAAATGTCAACCGGCGTTAATCAAACAAAACGTAAAGAAATAAAATTTTTATTTAAAAAACATAACATACCTTCCCAAGAATAACTAAAAACTAAACAAAAAAACCGTCAAATAAAGAAAGATCACATTTAACTATTAAAAACATACGAGTGTACGTTCGCGCTTCTAGGGGATTTCCCTGAATCACTGTTGCCAGACGTAAAACACTGTTGCCAGACGTAAAACACTGTTGCCAGAGTTATAGAAAAGGTTAGGGAAACTGAAAATTTTAAAAATCATTGCAAAATTTTTCAGTGTAAATCGAGGCGGTGTAAATTATGTAGAAAAACTTTTCTAGAGAATATTCTCGGGAGAATTTTCTTACAGAGAATATTCTCGAGAATATTCCCGTTCTCGAGAATATTCTCCTCTCACATCACTACTCCGACACTGGCAGACAGGCGACCCGAGATTTATCGGTATGTTCCCATCAACGTGACATATATTAGTGATAATAAAAGAGACATAATAGTAACCGGGAGAACTAATCACACGATATGGACAAGCCCGATACCGTGAATAAAGCTGGGTTGCCAGATTTAACAAAATCATCGGTTTTATCAAGATTTCTTTATATTTAACAAAAATGTATATTTTTTGCCCGCATTCCTTCCGCTGCTCAAAATCGGGCCGCGGACTTTTCTAAGTCAAAAGTCCCTGTTTATATATACACACATCTACAGTGTGACCAGTAAAGTCCGCATCATATGGGATTTTTTTTATTAATAACTTTATTCGAAATTTGACTTTGGCATCAAGTTCTGCTTCGATCGAGATAAAAAATTAAGCAAAAAAATAGTAGTCACGTGATTCGCATTATCTGTCAAATTTTAATTATTTCCAAAAAATAATTCAAAATTGGGGTTATTTCTGAAAGTATCGAAAAAAGTTTTTTTTTTATTTTTAAATGCAGTTTCTAGCCCACTGCAAAATTTTAGCTGCATAAGATAATTTTGATTTTTTACCCATATTTTGTAAATTGCACCACTTTGCAAAATAAGACTCAACGCAACCTACATAAAACTTCTTAGTTTTGACAATGCTTTATTTCAGATACATTTTCTTTAAAGTAGCGCCATAGTAAATGTGTGTTTTCCTACAAAATCAAAATTGGGCTATTAAAATTTGGTCGCATGTGATGCAAAGTGTATTTGTTTTTGACCCTGTATAAGGTAACTTCATAAAATAAGTATTTTTGAAAACGTAGTTCGTGTCTGAAAGTAATACACCCTAATATTAAGACAAAAAGAACACTGTGTCATCGGTAAAGTGTTCATTAAGTGGAAAATACATTTTTTCTACGAGCCTGTGAAAAGTTAGACTTTTAACACCCATTTCAGTGTGAAAAGTTTTACTTTAACGCACTAGTGTGAAAAGTAAATCACTTTTCACACGCCGGGTGAAAAGTCTAACTTTTCACACGCTCGTAGAAAAAATCTTGTATGATATACGTAAGAAAATATCTCGTTTAAGGCACTCATATGAATTGCGAAACTCGCTTCGCTCGTTCCGCAAATTCTCATATGCGTGCCTTAATCGAGTTATTTTCACACTTATATCATAAATAGCTATTAGTGGTGGGTAAAAAATCAAAATTATCTTATGCAGTTGAAATTTTGCATGTGGGCTAGAAACTGCATTTAAAAAAACTTTTTCTAATAACTTTTTTCGATACTTTCCGAAATAATCCCACTTTTGAATTATTTTTTTGGAAAAAATTAAAATTTGACAGATAATGCGAATCACGTGACTACTATTTTTTTGCTTAATTTTTATCTCGATCAAATCAGAACTTGATGCCAAAGTCAAATTTCGAATAAAGCTATTAATAAAAAAAAATCCCGTATGATGCAGACTTTACTGGCCACACTGTATAGTAGTCACGATGGATGTTTACCGTAGACAATTTACCTTAAATATCTATGATTTTTACCCGTGCATCATAACTTATACGTGTTGTAATAAAAGGCATTTATTATTATTATTATTATTAAAATCGTATAAATCAAATCAAATATGCGTGGAATTTTTTTCCACTTTACAATAAACGTATTGCGAAAAATGAATAATTCCCGGGTTATGTTTTTATTCACCTTTATGTGTATGACAAATAAAGATGGGGAATTGTAAATCACGTTGCCGCTTCATCGTGAAACGATGACGCTCGGGTAAACATCCACCTGGACTACTGTATGTTTCACCACGTAACCATTTTTCTACTTATACTAGTTCTACTTTATAAGAAATTATTTTATCGTCCAACGCCCTTTAACGCTTCTAATGGTTTTGGGAAACCATCATTGTTCAGCTCACCCTCGGGGTTTGTTTAACGTATTTTTTAAACTTCTTTTAAAAGGTGACGTATCTTTAGGTAAGCGTCCCAACCTCAAGGACGACAGTTCTAGCGACGAAGAGTTCAAACCCGGCGACGCCTCGGATGCCAGCGACGAGAAGCCGCGCACCGTCAACAAACGCAAACGGGGTCGCGCAAAGAAAGGTTCCTCGGAAGAGGACGAGGCTAGTTTGAGCGCGGCATCCTCTGATGAAAGTGATGTAAGTTGATTTTATTATTAAAATTAGTGATTACTAAAGGGCGGATTATATGCACTTAAATTTTTAAAGAGAATTTTTAAAAAGAAGTTAAAAAAATTCTTACTTATGGAATTGGAACCTTACAGTGTTGATGACTACTTGAACATGTAATTTTTTGCCGTGTATATGTATTTTTGACGTCATTTCATTTTATGTTTGTATTTATATGTATGTAGGCATATACAGGGTGTTCATTTGAAAACTTCCCACCTTGATTTTCCTGCTTTAAAATGAAAATGTGGAAAATCGCTCGGACCCGTCGATTTTTATTTCGAGGGGGACATCTTTTGCGTATATTGTCAATCTTGTTACTTCAAGCCCCTAGGAGGGAGGGGGGGGGGTTAATATCTAAATCTTAAATGGATACCCCTATTTTATATAATTTTTTTTTATTCTGCATAAAATTCTAAACATTTTTTAATAAAAGCATTATTAGTCTATACTTAACAGTTTCCGAGATATTGACTCTTGAAAAATGACATTTTTGAACTTTGACAGCGTCTAGCTTTCTAACTGTACGTCTTAGAGCAAAACGGCTTACATGTCCCTATCTTCGATTTTTATTATCTTTCCAAAGGACATGTAAGCCGTTTTGCTCTAAGACGTACAGTTGAAGAGTGGTCAAGCTAAGTGATCTATGTGCCAAAATTCAATTTTTTTTTTCTATTTATATGATCTATATACCTATGCCAATGTCCTACTAGAAGATCTAAGTGCCAATTTCATCCTATTCGTTATAAAAAGCATTCATAGATGGCGAGAATCTGAATCCCAGATACTGTATCTCACATACAGAATCCCAGTATAAAAGGAGCCTTAGACCTTTTCTATATTTTTTTGTTCAATTTATGTACAAACGTTTTTTCGATTAACTGATATTAAACTTTTCTCCTACGAATGTTTTTGTGTATGTTTATTAACACAATATCAATAAAAAAATATACTATTGTATTATTCTTAGCTTTAAAACATTTTTTTACATTTTCTGGTAGTTTTCGATTATGGCACTTAGATCACTTCGCTTGACCACTCTTCAGTTAGAAAGCTAGACGCTGTCAAAGTTCAAAAATGTAATTTTTCAAGAGTAGATATCTCGCAAACTGTTAAGTATAGACTAATAATGCTTTTATTAAAAAATGTTCGGAATTTTATTCAGAATCCAAAAAAATTATATAAAATAGGGGTATCCATTTAAGATTTAGATCTTACCCCCCTCCCTCCTAGGGGCTTGAAGTAACAAGATTGACAATATACGCAAAAGATGTCCCCCTCGAAATAAAAATCGACGGGTCCGAGCGATTTTTTACATTTTCATTTTAAAGCAGGAAAATCGAGGTGGGAAGTTTTCAAATGAACACCCTGTATGTATCTATGAATGTAATTTGAAATTCAGCCAAAATATGCGCATATATATGCCTTGTTTGCCTTTAAAATATGCAGTTATTTGCATTTTTTTACCAAATATGCATACTGGTATGCAATATTTCTTAATTTATTATAGTAAAATGAGGTAAAAACACATGTTCGTTATACATCGATATTTTCAATGCGATGTATCGTTTTTAAGCGATGCATCGATATAATAGGCCTTAATTTTATTCGTAAAATAATTATTTTGCCTCGTTGCCTCTATATCTTGATTTTACCTTTGGATTCAGTTAATGCGTGGGCTTAGAATATTTAGATTTGTGATTCGTTTTTTATAGAGTTGTATCCTTTAATCTTAAAACAATGAACAGATTCTTTGTACAACTTTTTAGAACAAAATTGATGCTTTATGTAAACGACTACTAAACGTTGTAATCTAATTATTGGCATTTAAATATTACCGCCAATTTATTATACCTAATATTTTTACGTTCGTTACAGGATGTTCCCAAGTCAAAACGCAGAAAGTCTATCACAAAAGCGACGCCAAAAGCCAAATCCAAAACAACCGCACGAGGCAGGGGGCGACCGGCCAGGGGAACCCCGTCAGCGGCCGCAACGACAACGCCGAGGAAGTCAGGAAGGTAAGGCAATGGAAAATATTGGCAGATATTTCAGTAACACATAAATAATATGAGTTGTGGATGAGTCTTTGCAAAGAACTCTGTTATTAATCCTTGAAATTTTTAACATAATTACGAAACGTTGAGATATAATATACAATATGAGTTATTTCGTTGCTTGACCCTCATTCCCACTATATTTATGCCAGTTATATAATCACTTACTTAATTAGAAATAATTCAAATTAAACTGTAATATAAAAATTTAACTGTAAAGGACCTCTCACATCGCTTATGGAAAATTGGCTTTCAACTAATTTTTCTGAATTTCTCTCTCGACGTCCTGAGTAAAGGTGCTCATGGCCATAATCCAATCTTATGATTAGTTTTAAGTTATGGCCTTTTAAAGGTGGCAATTTCTTACTTTGATATTTTCTGCACTTGTTTCTTAAAAACCAGCTACATATTATTAATTTTTTTTGTCTTTATTGATAGACAATTAGAACTTAAGTTTTCTTTTACTTATAAGGACATAACATACGTACAGGTTGTTGAATAATTTATAGGCGGATCGAATAATTAATAATATTTAAAAATTATGAAAATCCCAAAAAAAAATAATTACAAACTTTTTATATTTTGAAAACAAACGGCTAGATTTTATTCATATTTTAATATCTTGTAGTGCCAAGGTATAGAGGAAAAAAGTGGGTAGGTATAGGTTGTAAAGTGTAATCTTTAACTTGCTAATCAGGCGCTTTCGCCTGCCAATGTTACTTATATGAAATATATAATAATAATTTTACTATTTTCTGCAGTCGGAATAACATAGTAGTTCTACTTGAAAATCCAGTATTTTTCTGTCAGTCCATGATAATTATTTCCGTATGGTCTGCTGTTTTCCTCCAGTAGTCGCCGGTAATATGTGCTAGGCGATTTATTCCAAACTTCTACCTGATGTGAACTCAGACCATGAACGTCTTAAAGAAAGCTGGACTAATAATGCATATTATGACCGTCTTGCGAGAAATTGACTCCCCTATGCGTCTGAAGAAACCGTGACCAAAGTGGTTGGCAACATTGAATTCCATAGGGTTTTGGGAGTGTTTGCAACAGTGAAGTGTGAACTTCCGTCAATGTCAAGTCAATGTTGGATGTTGGATGATTAGCTGTTTAAAATCGAGAGGTGTTAGCGTTAGTATTTTTTGCGCAATAATACCAAACTGGATAATAAAAGCACCTAATAGGTGTTGCCGCGCTCTGTATACATTTGCCCCACTGGTGTGTCAGGTCGCGACAAGCAACGGTTCTTAAAAATACTGCATTGGTGCATTATGTTGCCGATATTATTATGTTCCCAACGTACTTTAATTTTGGAACGATTTCACCGGCAACAGAAAATATATTGCAAATTTAAAAACATAAGGCTTGCTAGGCGCCAGTTATAACACAGGAATAAACAATTTCAACTACAACAAACTCTAATTTGGTAAAAAGCCAAGCGAAAAGAAATCCAAAGAAAACAAAAACATTGAACATAACAAAAATGTTTGGTTAGGATCACGAACTTCTGTAGTTAGGATCAAAATTTTTTTAACTCATTGTTGCAAATAGAAGCAAAACTGAAAAAATTCAATGTTGCCAAACTTATCGGTCACAGTCATAAATGATCGCTATACTGGGTCAAAAAGTTATCTAGTAATTATTCGTCCATCTTTCTTTGAGATGTTCGTGACTCAGACCATCACCAAGATTTTTTTCATATAACGATTTTGCCCCTTTATTTTTTCTTATTTAAATTAAAATTGAAAGGGAAAATTAGATTGTTTCCTGACGATACAACTATTTTATACATCGCTGATTGATGATGATAATAATAATAATAATAATAATAATAATAAAAAGTTTATTCAAAAATTTTTTTACATTTAATGTTAATATATATTTTTTTTGTATAAACTTAATTCCGAAACTCATATAAAATTATACAAAATTTTAGAAATCATGATATGAAAATCATTGAATTATGGATGTGGTCATAAATTAACATTAAATTTGGAAAAATCCTCTTTTATGAATAGGAAAGAAACTCAATTTATACAGAAGTGATTTAAAATTAAAAGTCGAGCATTTAAAACAATCAAATAAAATTAAATTTTTGGGGTTGATAATAGATGAAGCTATTAATTGGAGTGAACACATTGAATATGAGTGCCCTAGATGCAAAACTCGCTAATCGACAAAAGTTTAAAAAATGAGATATGTGCAGGATATGTTTCGCTATCATAATATTAATAACATAGGTAAATATTTTGATGCAAAAGTAGCTTATAAGCATAGCAATTCACATCTGAATTTCACAGTTCGATGCAAAACTCGCCTTATGTTGAGCTGTGCGAGATGCAAAACTAGCTTTTTACAACGCATCCAATCAGCATCGCGCTATTATTTTGGGCGACGAATCGCAAGTGGCGCGAAAGATGTAGGCTTAATCCAGCTGTTTATAATATTTTCAGTTGAAATGTCTAACGGATGCGAATAGTTTAAATTAGTTTTGTTTTGTTAATTGTGTTAATGTTATCAGAATCTACTCATTATCATGGAAATAATAGAGAATGATTTAAGTGTTACCTTACCCTGTTTTATTTATTTTAAATTATGCAAAACTCTCTTTGTGAAAATATTTGGTGCAAAACTCGCCAAATGTATTTATTTTGCTCAGATATCTCCAAAGTCCTTAGTAATATTTTAAAACCACTTGGATACCTAAAACTAGATATTTTTATGAATAAAATAAAATAATAATAATGTGGCAATTGCCAAAATATAGTTTAAAATATGTTTTTCGTGGTTTTCTCAAATTGACGTTTAATGCATTAGGCGAGTTTTGCATCTAGGGCACTCATATATTAAACAGAAAATTGTTGCACCAGTAGGGATTTAAAAAAAACTCAGTTTTTTTACTCCAAATTATATGTTACGTCCTAATATTTAACTTTAATATGGGGATCAACTTTTCAAAATTTGCTTAACCCTCTACAAGTTTTACAAAATAAAGCAATTAAAAATATATATTGCTTGAATAGACAATATTCAACAACTAAACTTTTATATAAAAATTTTAATATTATGTCAATTAAGGATATTCACTTATTGCAAAATATTGTTTTTGTTCACCAAATTACATATATCAAAAAACAAACATTCAAATATGAAGGTCAATTACAGACGTGACGTACATGATCATTTAACTAGAACTGTTTTCAATATTGATTTACCTTTAATACACACTAGGGCGGGTCAGAACTCCATTTATTATCAAGGTATGAAATTTTACAACGAAATACCCCAAGAATTAAAATTTTTAAATATCAAACGTTTTAAAATGATAACTAAGAAAATACTTAAAAAAGGGGAAGCTAAATTATTTTAAACTAAAAAATATATTTAAACGTGTACCTACTTATTTTATGATTAATTATTCTTTTCAAAATTATTTATAAATTATATCTAAACGATATTATTAGTTATATTATTTTATTAAAAAGGATAATAATTAAATAATTTTATACGTATTTATATATTTTTTTTATTGAATATTAACATTTTAAGTATTATTTTGACTTACTTTGTATTTTAATTAGTTATATTTAACAATGTTGTTATTAGTAGAGAATCCCTCATGAACAGTTGTTTTTGGGATTTTATTTGGAATAAATAAATTTTAGATAGTCTTATATCGCCCGTTCGAATTTCATATTATTATGTTTTAAAAGCAGTATCGTTCCATATTATTTTAAAATATGGCCAAGGCGTCCTTCAACGACTTTGCATACCATACCTGTCTATCTTCCAATTCGTTAAATGAGAATTTTGCGGTGCACCCATGTATATGTATACTCTACTTTATTTACATGCACAAATTCATATATTTTCCACGTTCGTGATCGTTTGCTTATTTAAAGGTATACCTATATGTCTATGGAATAAACCTATTATGCTACAATTATTATTCTTTTTACAGGGAGCGTAAGCCAGTTCGGAAGCACGAATCATCAGACGAGGACGAAAAGGCCGACGACGGCACTTCCTCCGAAGATGAACCTTTGGTTAAGAAAAAGGCAAAAACCCGTGTACCACCTACCGTACGTATAGTTTTGAGGTTCACAGTACAAATAAAACGCGGGGGACCGATTATCCGATTTTCGAACTTGCTTTTGAATTTCTTTATTGGTTCGTCTGCGGTTGGTAATAAAATATTAAAAAAGTTCCAAAAATTGCACAAAACTCGAAAAATAAAACAAAACAATCGCATCAACTTCAATGTAAAAACGCTTTGTTTGTCCCTCCATCGAAAGTGAGGTTATGTGTGTGACGTGACGAGCTAAGGCATAACAATTATTGTTTCTCTGGGACACCTATTTTATTATAATAAGTAATTTTTATATAAGGCGTCATTTCGGCAATATTATAGTAAATTTGTCAAATTTTTTGATTTTGAAGGATTCAAAGGTGATTATACCTTTATTACCTAGTGTATGTTTCAAACAGGTTAAAGTTAAATTATACTGAATAAAACATTAAAATTTAATAAAAATAGCTGTCACAATATTAAATATTTTAATCAGAACGGACAAAAAAAAATCACTCGTTCCAAAAATCGTATAAAAATAGCTATGTTCCATTTAAAAAACACCTTATCCATAGCGTAACTCTTTTGTTTCTGGTTCAAATAAATTTTTGGTTTCATTTTTGAATTCTGCAGGAAAAAGTACATCGATTGGCTATTTTGGATTTTTCTTTAGATACAAGGAAGCTCAAAAATGAGCCCCTGTTCAGTCCTCCTTGGAAGACCCTGTACCTACAGTGTGACCAGTAAAGTCCGCATCATATGAGATTTTTTTTTTTATTAATAGCAATATTCGAAATTTGTCTTTGGCATCAAGTTCTGCTTCAATCGACATGAAAATTAAGCAAAAAAAAAATAGTAGTCACGTGGTTCGCATTATCTGTCAAATATTATTATTATTATTATTATTATTATTTTTTAAATCATTCAAAAGTGGGATTATTTCTGAAAATATCGAAAAAAGTTATTAAAAAAAGTTTTTTTTAATGCAGTTTCTAGCCCATATGCAAAATTTTAGCTGCATAAGATATTTTTGATTTTTTTACACATATTTTGTAAATTGCACCACTTTTGCAAAATAAGACTCAACGCAACCTACATAAAACTTCTTAGTTTTTACAATGCTTTATTTCCGATACATTTTCTTTAAAGTAGCGCCATATTAAATGTGTGTTTTTCTACAAAATCAAAATTGGGCTATTAAAATTTGGTCGCATGTGATGCAAAGTTTATTTGTTTTTGACACTGTATAAGGTAACTTCATAAAATAAGTATTTTTGAAAACGTAGTTTATGTCTGAAAGTACTACACCTTAATATTAAGACAAAAAAGAACACAGTGTCATCAGTAAAGTGTTCATTAAGTGGAAAATACATTTTAGTGGTGGGTAAAAAATCAAAATTATCTTATGCCGCTGAAATTTTGCATGTGGGCTAGAAACTGCATAAAAAAAAGAGCTTTCTTGTATTTTTTTTTTGATATTTTCACAAATAACCTCACTGTTGAATTATTTTTTGGAAAAAATTACAATTTGACAGATAATGCGAATCACGTGACTACTATTTTTTAATCGATCGAAGCAGAACTTGATGCCAAAGACAAATTTCGAATAAAGGTATTAATAAAAAAAATCCCATATGATCCGGACTTTACTGGTCACACAGTATATGTGTTAAGGTTTTGCTGGGTTTAGTTTAATTAACTGTGTTTTGACAGGATGATGAGATCAAGACTTACATCAAAAGCATATTGGAAGGAGCAAATTTGGAAGAAATAACTATGAAGACTGTTTGTCAGCGGGTGTACGACAATTACCCTGATTTTGATCTTACTGCTAGGAAAAACTTTATTAAATCAACTGTAAAATCTGTAAGTATGAAATTTTTAAAGTTTAATATCGTTTGATATTTTTAACGCATTTATAAAATTTCGATCTGTATTATTCAGTAGTGATACTAACTAAACTGAACTAGGTATAGTCTTGCTAAAGTTAATTAAATAAACAAGTCACACACAACGCCGCGTCGTCTTATTGCAAGATCTTTAAACTGATTAGGTTGCCTCATAAAGCAGCATTGGGGTGAGGGGTCCGCGCTACTTTGGCTGTCGATTAGCTCGTAGAAAATAGATCGACGATACCAAAGACCTCTTATACTTAGACCAGAATATTTACATTTTAAGGCAATGAAATATTCCAGGGTTCACAATTTGTCTGATTATCTGTATGGTCCAATATGCATGCATCAAAAAAAATAACTGTTGGCAAACTTACTGTGAAGTCACATATTATTAGATTCGTGAAATTAATAAAATACATGTTTGAAGGTTGGAGACAATGATGTTTCTTGAATGATGTTTTGGACTTCCATTGTCTTTTTTCGTTTTAAATCACAACGTTTCAACTGATAAGTATCTCCAGTCGTCTTCAGAGGTGAATACTGTATTCACCTGAAGACGACTGGAGATACTTACCAGTTGAAACGTTGTGATTTAAAACAAATAAAGACAATGGAAGTCCAAAACTCTTTCATCATTCAATAAAATACATGTTTTACAAGTATAATTGCAAATAAACTACAAAAGTTAATAGGATTCTATGGGTAGAAGAAGTTTTTGTTTTGTTGACAAATAAAATAAATATGTAGTAATTAGTAACAGGTCTTTGTATTTAGTAAAGGGTAGTGAAGGCTGTCTACACCTTTTAGGGGATGAATGTCGAAAAAATAGTCTTATGTAAAAAAAATAATTTTAGAAGCAGAACGCTTTCGCCCAACGTCTCAGTATTTATTACCCACTTATTTTGTTTTTCATGGTGACAATAATAGCGGCAACGTCGCTTTCCTTTTTCACGAGTCTGCCATTCTTAGGTAGCAACAGAAACCGATGTAGTGAGAGTAGTAAAGTCGCCACAGTGGATCTTTTCCCGTGCGTCATCAATCAACGATCAGGACTCAACGTGGTTAATAACTCTGCATCCTTGTTTATTACAGTAACAAGTTTTAATAAAAGCATAAAAGAACGTCTCCAAGATTCCGCAACAATATAACGTGCTAGACAAGAATAAAACTATAAACGTCAACTAATTACTTTTTTAATTTGTTTAGTTGACTACCGTTGTATTTTAGAACGTCATTGTCAACCTTATTTTGATTTGCCAATCTAATTCGTATTTTGTAAATTTGTGTGCCTTAAAACTGTTGCTTTTTCTAAAAATAGTTCTTTTTAGAGATAAAAATACCCACCATCTGTTTTGGCGGTAAGTATTTATGGATTTTTATAATACCCAATTTATTTATTTTAAATATTCTAACCGTGAAAGTTCTTTGAAAAGTTTACAGCAGTGGCTAAATTCCCTTTAATGAAAAAGTCAAAAATTTGACTTTTGCGATTTTAATAGTCAATAAAACACCAAACTTTTCTAGATTTTAAGCTGTATTGAAATTCATTTTTAGCTGGGAATTAGTGGGTTAGACTGCGTTAGAGTACGAATAAACCCCGAGAGAAACTCGGAATTAAAAATAATTTTTCGGGATATTATGTAGGTACGTCCAACGGTAGGCAGGCACGTCCATTTTATGAACTTAGACTTAGTTTTGACTTTTTTCGTCTCGTAATTTTGATTTGATTCATACGATTTTGATGACGTGAAAGTGATGACGCACGGGAAAAGAACCACTGTGGCGACTTTAGTTGTTTTTTGCGACAGTCTGGTGTGGTCGAAATACTGGAAATTTCTTATTTGTAGGTGTTTTGTGATTTTTTTTTAGTTTGATTGATATACTTAAGAAAATGGTGCGTCAGTATCAAGTTTGTGGAACATTAAATTCTTTTATTCCGGAATTATTTTTTCACAAGTAAGGTTATAATCAGTAGAATTTATATTTTTATATAATAAAGAAGGCGAAGGACGCATTTTTCTTCTATTCAGTTTATAATCTCTATTGCTTGCCCATTCAGTGGCTTTGAAATTAGTAAGAAGAATAAATAAACATAATTGAAAATTACTAAGGCCCAAATCAATAATAAGTATCTTGTTAACATTAACTGTGATGTAACTTCTAAGGACACCATTATTGGGATAACAATTGTTGTCATGGCAGTTAGTACTAACGGGACATTAGCAATTTGGGCCTTATGCTATTATTTTCTCATTTAATTACATACCTTTATCAAGATATTTTTATCAGCAACGGGAAACAGTTTGTTTCCAAACTTTTTTACCACTCGATGCAGGTAGGTAAATATTTTCACACCGAAAAATGTTTGATTTTCCTTTTTTCTTAAAAGTTACCTACAAAAATATAAATACACTAAAACTACAGAAACTAGTATGTTCAGTAATTTTCTCTGGAATTTGAAACATTCGAGTATAAAATAACAAATAAATATGACTCTCTCCTAAAAGCAGGAAGTAAAAAAATTATACTTCCATTTAAAAGCATTTTCCCTCATGGCATTTCCCTTTCAACAATTAAAGTAGTTTTACCTATTATTGCATTGCAGCACACAGCATACCAGAGTATAATATACAAATATCCTCTAGGTGTGGTTATACAGGTCATGCTTAAATAAAAAAAATACAATATTTTCACTTGAGTAAAAATGTACCGTGCGACGCCCATGGGTCGGACAGTAGTTCTTAGGTTTATTTTACCTAGAAGACTTAGGTGTCCAATTCACACCTCCTGTCCAATTCAATATCATAATATCCTCCTCCAAAGTTTCCAGTGTTTCCACATTGTACTTACTCATTGTGTAATTTGTTCTTTGCGGATTGAAAATTCGGTTGTTCAACGGACTTCGAGCTACAACAAACAACAAAATAAAAACTTACTAATGTAGAATGTATTATTTAACTTACCGGTAAAGACTAATATCACTAAAAAATGTTTTTTTTCTTTTTAATAAAACCAGCAAGTGAACCATCTTTTATATGGCTGACGTCCAAGGCACAGTATGACCAACATTTCGACGGTGTTAAAAATTTGTTTACAATATTAAAAATATGTAATAATATATAAATATACAGGGTGTTCCGATGATCATGTTACAAAATTCTAGGGTAGATAAAACACACGAAAATAAGAAAAAAAGTTCATGTGAACATGGGTCCGGAAACGCTTCTTCAGGGAGCTAGGGCCCTTCGAAGATGACCTTCAAAAACTACTTTTCGTTTTATAGCTTCGGTACTACTGCAGCTATCGCAACCAATTTTGGGACATGAAATCTAGTTCGTAGGTTCATCAATTTGAGCCTTCCGGATTTTGTCACCTTTAACCAGGGGCGTACAAACCAATGGGGTATTTGAGTAAATTTGACCCTACTCCTCTTAGGCTTTAATTTCTTACCATTTTTATATCTGATTATGATTCTCCAATGCCTTTTACATAAAAAAGGTACTCTTAGTAAAAATCGCTATCTGTCACAGTTTCCTCCGAAAATGGCTAAATCCAATCAATAATAAATTATTGGTCTTAAACCAATTATTACGTTGAAATATGAAAATGAGGTTCAGTACAGATAGTGAGCATTATAAGTTAGTCAAATATTTTTCTTTAATGAAAATAAATTAGATTAGAGAGATTTATTGCCTTTTCGAAATTGGGGGTATAAAAAGTAAAAGGGAACGTATACAAAATATTTCAAAAAAAAAATTAAACAGGTTTAACGAGTGAGTCAAGGATAAGGCAGAGTAAATTTTTGTCTTGAAGATGAATTTACTAACGCTGTCGTTGACTGACCCTGTACGTACCAAAATAAATTCAAAATAACAATTGTTGAAAATGCCTGCCACCACGTTCAATACATGTATTACACCTACGTAGCATATTTAAATTGACGTCAGTAAAAACATCAGGCATGGTTTGGATCATTTCAGCCGCAACAGAAATCCTAGCCACCAAATCTTCCTCCGACTGAACTGGAGTTTCATATACAAGGCTTTTCATATGTCCCCAAAGAAAGAAATCCATAGGAGTTAAATCTGGGGACCGGGCTGGCCAGTTGACATCGCTTCCACGTCCAATCCAACGTCCTCTAAAACGATCATCGAGGTGCTCACGTACGACATGTGCAAAATGAGCGGGTGCTCCATCATGCTGGAACCATAGATTCCGACGTATGTCGAGGGACAGCTCATCCAATAACTCAGGTAAGGTGTATCTTAAAAAATTGAGGTACACCGTCCCAGTTAGTCGAGGAGGCAACATGATTGGTCCAATTAGACGTTCTCCAACAATTCCAGCCCACATGTTCACCGAGAATCGATGTTGGTACCCTCTTATTTGAAGAGCATGAGGGTTTTCCTCCGCCCACACATGGCTATTCCGTGAATTAAAAATACCTTCTCTCGTAAAAACAGCCTCATCAGAGAAAAGCACAAATTTCGGAAATTGGGGTTCTTGTGTACACTGTTGAAGAAACCACTCGCAAAACTCTACGCGGGGTGCATAATCATTTGGTCTCAATTCCTGTACTTTTTGGCGATGGTAAGGATGAAGAAGTTGTTCGTTAACAATCTCCCATACACGTACATGACTTACATTCATGGATTCTGCAACAGCTCGGGTACTAACACTAGGATTTTCCTCGAATTGTCGGAGTACCTCTTCCTCAAATTCTGGAGTTCGTACAGTTCTTTGAGCGCCATTATCTGGCCTCGTTATTTTCACGGAGCCAGTTTCCCTTATGCGCTGATTTACCCTCTCGAATAGCGTGTGAGCAGGTACACGCCTCTCAGGAAACCGCTCCTGATACAATCTTGAAGCGGCTCTTCCATTGCAATGAACTTCGCCATAAATTAATAGCATATCGGCATATTCGGCGAAAGTATAATCCATGATTCACTGGCGACACAATATTTTATTGACAGATTTTTGACAACTATCTGTACTGAACCTCATTTTCATATTTCAACGTAATAATTGGTTTAAGACCAATAATTTATTATTGATTGTATTTAGCCATTTTCGGAGGAAACTGTGACAGATAGCGATTTTTACTAAGAGTACCTTTTTTATGTAAAAGACATTGGAGAATCATAATCAGGTATAAAAATGGTAAGAAATTAAAGCCTAAGAGGAGTAGGGTCAAATTTACTCAAATACCCCCTTGGTTTGTACGCCCCTGGTTAAAGGTGACAAAATCCGGAAGGCTCAAATTGATTAACCTACGAACTAGATTTCATGTCCCAAAATTGGTTGCGATAGCTGCAGTAGTACCGAAGCTATAAAACGAAAAGTAGTTTTTGAAGGTCATCTTCGAAGGGCCCTAGCTCCCTGAAGAAGCGTTTCCGGACCCATGTTCACATGAACTTTTTTTCTTATTTTCGTGTGTTTTATCTACCCTAGAATTTTGTAACATGATCATCGGAACACCCTGTATATATAACTTAATAAAGTAAAAGTTTTGTTGTTATTGCTATAAAATAATAAAAGTTAAAGAAATTTGTATAATTAAACCAAATTAAAAATATGAAACAAAATCTCCTAGTACCCAGAAACGTGGCCGATGCATGGAAACCGATAAAATATCGAAAAGTAATAAATAAATAAGAATTCCCGCCAATGTTGCCAATTCTTGACACATCAGAGATATGTAGTAAGGAGGGCAATTTTTATTTTTGAGAATTAAATTAAAATAATATAGGTACTTTTTATGAAATCAAACTAAAATATCATAGAAAAATAAACAAGGCGTTCAGACTCAAATAAAAAATTACTCTTTTGGCTGTTAATAACATGCCGATGTGTTATATCTATGGAGGACTTGAGGTAGGAGGCCGAACGCAATGCATTGGATTCGGTCCCAAATTAGCATCGGTAATTCAGCTTTACGAGTTGCCATAAGATGACGCTCGTGTTCGAAGTGGGCTATCAAATAAATGGTTTCTTATGGAAGCGATAACTATTTTTATTTAAATTAGTTCTTTAAGGAACAAATAAGGACTTTTATATGAATTTACACTTACTTTGCTATACTTATTAGTAAACTCGACCTGTATAAAGTTCCAACGATGCTTCGTTTTTAAAATACAGGAACATTCTAGCTAGAGGGTTTTACCTTTGGAGCTAGAAAGAGACTTTATTTGGCTGCGTTTTATCTCTGAAGAAGATCCTGTCTTACACCTCGACACAAAGCAAACTCTACTTTTATAAATTGTACCATTATTCATTATAAATATGAAAATTAATTACAATACAACGTTATTTGTCTTGTCTTGCCTTCAAACGTTATTTGTTATTTCGAAAAATAAAATGTCAAAAGTAAAAGTTAAAAACTATGGAGGATCTAGTTTTTCATATTAAAAACGAAGAAGAAGAAGACAACATCAGCCCACTTCGGACGCGAGAGCCATCTATCGGCCAATAGCGAACTAACCAAAAAACCGGGACAGAATTTGAAAATGCTGCCATTGTCGATCGGCCTCCTACCCTATAGTTCTCCATAGTTATATCTAACCAAATGTAGGTTTTATATACGGTGATTATATGCTTATAAGTTCTGTAACGTCGATGACAGAATCGTACCAGTATACTTTTTCCAAATAAAGAAAAATATTTATTTTGTAATAACACAAAAAAAAATTGAAAGGGAAAGAAAAACTCTTAAGTCTTCCTCCACTAATATATTCAAAATAACTCTATTTAAAGATATCTCTACATGTTTCGAACATAGAAATGTTCATCTTCAGGAGAAATAAGATGTTATAAAAGAAAAATAACTAGTGCTAACGTTCTAAGCTAGGCTTTAAGATAGTGAGAAGGGCACATTAACATTCTACGCCATAAAAGCACCAAAGAACAAAGTACCGAAGTGTTAAATTTGCCAGGTATAGGGTAATAAAAGTAAACGAAGCAAGGCCCATATGTGAAGCGAAATGATTAGTATAGCCGTAGAAAAAAGTAAAATTTGGGTTTAAACATGCTGAAGAAAAGGAAAGAAAAAGTGATCAAGTGTGAGGAAGAAGTAATGAATGAACAGTAAAATTAAGAGAAAAGATAGCGTTGATTCAAAATTGGGTCGTTACTTTCCTTTTCTTCAGCATGTTTAAACCCAAATTTTACTTTTTTCTACGGCTGTACTAATCATTTCGCTTCACATATGGGCCTTGCTTCCTTTACTTTTATTACCCTATACCTGGCAAATTTAACACTTCGGTACTTTGTTCTTTGGTGCTTTTATGGCGTAGAATGTTAATGTGCCCTTCTCACTATCTTAAAGCCTAGCTTAGAACGTTAGCACTAGTTATTTTTCTTTTATAACATCTTATTTCTCCTGAAGATGAACATTTCTTTGTTCGAAACATGTAGAGATATCTTTAAATAGAGTTATTTTGAATATATTAGTGGAGGAAGACTTAGAGTTTTTCTTTCAATTTTTCACTCCTCTTTAAGTATGGACTATTTTTTCAATACAAAAAAAATGTTATCGAAGTATTTTTGAGAATTTTTTACAACTTGCCGCTTTTATAATTCTATATAATCTGGTTGTTCTCGGAAGCTCGACGATTTTACACATGAAATTAATGTTTTACGCTAAAAATAATATATCCATCAAATCGAATTGACAGTTAAACGCTAGAAAATGGCGTCGATAATGAAACCTTACAGCGGGCCGGCCGCCGCCGCCGTGTTGATGTAGGTCAACATCGAATAATAATAAATGTTTATATTTCTAAAGACATTTTACAATGTATAGATTTCGTCAGTTGAGTGGCGTTTAAAATGATATAAAAAATAAAAACTATTAAACGATTAAAAAATCAGATATTCAAAAATTTATCCAAGCTATAAGGCTTACTGACTAAATCCTTTCTTAGGCACCTTTTAAAACTTAATAAATTAGTAGAATTCTTCAAATGTTCAGGAAGCATATTAAATAAGTTAGGTCCTAGAACATTTGGAGAGTATCTGGCAATTTTTAGATTACAATGCTTTATATAAAAGCCTGACTTATGTCTCGTGTTAAAATTATGTAAACAAATTTTTTTTTAACTTAGCCCTATTTAAAAATACATAAACACACATTTCAACAATAAACATAGATATGACCGTTAATATATTATAAGTTCTAAAAAGGGTTCTACAGGAATGCTTAGAAAGAACATTTACAATATTTCTTAAGATTTTCTTCTGACACAAAATAACATCATAATATGTGACCTATCCCAGAAACAGACGCCATAAGAAATTTTGCTACCCACTTAAGCATGATAGAGTGTCAAAAGTTGTTGTGTAGTAAGTACCGGGTGTAACATTTTGAACTGATATGCTATTGAATTCAGTTTGGCACAAATAGCCCTGCAATGTGGTTTCCACGAAAGAAACCTATCCATGTTTAAACCCAAAAAATTTGCACTTTCGGTAAATAAGATCGGACTTTCACCAATCTTTAAAACTGGGGGCGTTTGCGCAGGTCTTTGACGGGACTGGAAGAGCAATGCCTGAGCCTTGTCGGCATTAACATAAAGGTCGATGCCACTAAACCATTCATGCAAAGATTGCAAAGCCACCAAACTACTCTCACATCTTGCCTGTAAAACATCCAAGGATTCCTCGGATACAACCATGGAAGTATCGTCCGCGTAAATGGTTAAATCAATATCTGGATCGACAGTGACTGTGACTATGTCGTTGACATATAGTATAAAAAGTATTGGACCCAATATGGAGCCTTGTGGTATGCCAGTATCCACACTACGGGTATCTGAATCAAACTCATTACAATTGCCACCTGTTTTATGCTTGATACTGACTACGATTTTTTAAAAATGACTATCCATGACAAAGTAGAGCCCTTGATGCCGTACTTGTAAAGTTTCTCACATAATTTTGAATGGTTGACGCAGTCGAATGCCCTACTCAGATCAAGAAAGATTCCAACAGGACACTCGCCAACATCAGTCCTTTCCACAACTTTCTCATAAAAGGAGTTAACGGCAGAACTTGTAGATCTTCCGCACAAAAAGCCATGTTGCTTATCTGAAATAATACCGTTTCTTGACAAGAAAGGCTCTCCAAAAAAGCGTACTCGAAAATCTTCGAAAAAGAGGAGGACATACTGGCCTATAATTCTCCATTGATTGAGGGTCCCCCTTTTTAAAAATTGGGTCGACTTTGCCTATCTTTAGATCACTAGGAAACCTACCAGACAAAAAACTTAAGTTTGTTAAATGAACAAGTGGCTCGAATATCGCCGGACCAATTTTTTTCAACAGACAAACCGGAACATTGTCATTGCCTGCAGACCACTTGTTTTTTTAGTTTAGAGTTAATAATGCCAAGAATATCCATATTATTCAACGGCTTAAGAAAACGTGAAAACTTATTTTCGAAAATTTTACATTTAGAACTTTTTGTAGCACTATTTATTTTATTAAGAATATCTTTCGGAGTGTTGAAAAAAAAATTGTTAAACAAATTATACTATAACTAGGTCCTGCGGATTTAAGGAAAATATTAATATTTATTAATATTAACGCAGTAGGTAATCTTGAAATGTTTGTCAGTAAACAATTTTTTTTTAAGTATTTTTTATCAATATTTAATTTTTCAAAGCGAATGCAGTTAATTAAGGTTGATAATTTAATACATTTATATATTTTTTGCCAAAAATGTCCCTGGTTTATTAAAGTCTTCGTTGAATATGCTCGTTAAATATATTAAGAAATTGAACTTATGTTGCAGATTACTTTAATTATTTATTCAATCGCATTTAATTTTAAAATATTAAGGAATTAATAGAGAGATTTTAGAACACTTAAAATAACAACAGTAAAACAGTGTTATGGTTAATTTTATTAACGATAACGATTACGGTGACAATTACAAGAATATATTTTGAACGTCTTAAAAATAAATAATTTGACAGATGCAAACATAACCTTTTTTTATTTCATGACATGAGTCAATCAACAATGGAAAAGGACGAAAAGGTACAAAAATGTAAGGTTATTTTGGATTCCTGAGTTATGTTGCCAAGTGGTTTACAAAAAAATATAATTACATTTCTTACCGCAGCGTTATTTTATGATTTACATAAAGTAAAATTTTGAATTATGTATAAAAAACCCTTTTCTGTTCGGTTTTATCTAAACTACAGTTATAAAGTTATTTCAATTTTTTTAAGTGTTTTCCGAAAAATGATCGTGTCCGAAATATATTCTTATTAAATTATATAGGTAAGTATTGGCAACATGGCAAATTAAGCAAAATAAGAATAACCATAACGATAGCCTTCCTTATATATCCGTAATTAACGAAGCACGTTATCGTTAATAAAGGAATCGCTGCCTCGTTTTAGTACTGCGCATGCTCAGAATAAGGATAACGCTAACGACAGGCTAAAATAAATCTCTCTATTGTCATTATCATGTTTTATGTTAAAATTAGATCCTTTTTTTGTTTTTGACCTGCCCGAAAGATCTGAAATAACTTTCCAAGCCATCTTGCCCGGATTATCGGTGTAAAATATTTTTGACTGATAATTGTCTTTTTACCAAGGCAAGAATGAGGCAACCTAGTTAGTTTAAAGATTGGTCTTATTAAGCGATTTATTTATTATATAACAATCTGTCGACCTGTGTTTGTTCTAACATTATTATTTTTTTTCAGCTAATATCAACGTGAACTAACAAAACATTAGCATTTAAGTAACATTGTTGATCAACATCGTCACCGTATATTTTAGTACAAAATTATGGTTTTATTTGTCATTTCAAAACTTGTTTGGTTACTTAAACCCTATATTTAACGTGAAAGATTTACTTTTAGTGCATTACTATTGTAAAAATTTAGGTTAAAAGTTAGTTTTTTTCCATATTTTATGTTATGATGACCGAGCTGAGCTTGTATTTCATATAAGTTTTTATGTAAAAATATTAAAAGTTTGTAACCATATTATTGTCTTCATATTTAGTATGTGAAAATGTTAAATGGAACAAATATCTTTAAATCTAGCACATATTTTTTGTTGATCACTTATGAGTTTATAGACAAAATAGTATATTAATTTATGATTTGTTTAATATTTTGCGAGTTTAAAAAGTAAATTTGTTGTTTTTAGAGAGATTTTAGGGTGCAGAGAAGAATCTATCTGGTGAATATATTATTATTAATAGAAAAAGGTTGTGATTTCGTCTGTGAGAAGCAATATCGGAGACCATTTAACCAATTTTTCATTTCAAAACCTTTTACTATCTAATTTAAACTCTCTAGTTTGTAACCTAAAATTTCTCAAGTTTTTTAAAGGTGATTCCCAAACCTCTGCTTTTATTAGTTGTATTTGCTTTTAATTACTAAATCAAGTCCGTTTAGGCCCAGAGGCGAGAGAACCGTTTCTTTTAAATTATATTTTAAGTGGTTTTATAAAGAACGCTTCGCCTTGCATCACCGTGGCGATAGTGCCCGACAGGCCTACGTCACTGAGCAGCAACGGTAAGGCTAGAGATCAATATATTGTCAATTTGTGTTTATATGTCAATTTAGGATTGTTTTAAATTTAAACCCATTGAGTAAATACGGCTGTTAATGTCTTGTTAGTACTATCAGCAATCGCCATATAACTTCCATGACAACAATTCTTCCAATAATGGGATCCTTAGAAGTTATCTTACAGGTGGTGTTAACAGGATATTAATAATTTGATCCCAAAGGGGTCTAAATTTAAACCGTCCTAAATTGAGAGTGCTAGGTTTAAAGTGACAGGTGTCAGAATAAGGCAACTAAAAATATTCACCTAAAAATGACTGGAGATACTTACCAGTTGAAACGTTGTTGATACAGATAAAAACTATACAAGTCCAAAACTCAAGTAAACCAATTTCTAAAACTTTGATTTTAACTTCATAAAACGGAATGTGACGGCTCTGCGAATTTCCGAATGAAAAAAAATAGACAGATGGGTCGCCTATCTTCACGGTATTCTATCTGAGGCGCAGCACATCTATTGCCGTTTTCCGGCTAAAAAAGTTAGATGTAGGTATCTTTGTCGTGAACACGTAAATAATTTTTACAACCATCTCTCGTCAATGCAACGGTTGTCAACGAGGTTATGTCTGAATTAATGAGTTTTAAATTAAAGGCCGCAAATGTGTTTGACATAATATGACAACGACGGCCATTATATTCTTAAAATACTATCATCTTAACATAGTATAAAACAAAGTCGCTATCGCCCGTCCTGTCCCCATATGTGCTTAAATCTTTAAAACTACGCAACGGATTTTGAAGCGGTTTTTTTAATAGGAGTGATTCAAGAGGAAGGTTTTTATGTATAATACATGCATAATATTATAGAGAAACACTGATAAATTAGAGTAGGGAGAACGAACGACCCAATCTAACCGGTCCCCGGCCCGTTCAACGATCGATCCGAATCACCGAAGTCGGAATAGACGAAGACAGACTATGTTTTATGCATGGATGTAAATTGTGGACGGGCCGGCAAACGGTTGAGTTTGAGGTTTGTTCGCCTTATCTCACGTCGTATAATGCCGGGCTGGAACGCAGGCCGGGTACACGCTAGTAAGCGATAAAATTCATTTGTTTTTTTCTGGTATTGTCACGGCCGCTATTGGAGGCAGAGATTAATGGTGGGAGAAAACAGAAATATAGTGAAAATAGTGAATTGAAATACAGTGACAGACATAAAGTTGGCCACAAGATTTTATTTATAGGGATATATTTTTAATAGGTTTTAATTCGGGATGTTTGTGCTGTATTATTATAAATTCGGTTATAGTGAAAATGCGAAAAAATGACAATAGTCACCCCGGGCAGCGCTAAACTGACTAAAGACTGAAGAAACATTTCATTTAGTCAGATCCATCCTTAGGCTTGTTTCGCCAAATTATGGCTCGTCAGTAAAGCTGTAATGGTAACTTCCTCTAAACATTTGTACTTATTTTAATCGGTTCATGTTAGAGGTGCTAGTTTGCTTTGGAGTTGTACTAAATGTCATTGGTTGGCATCCAACTAGCTTATAAAAAAAGACTGTTAATGTTGACGTTAGTTAAAAAAAAACAATTTTACTTCATATTGGTAGCAAATAATGGTTTGGATATCACCTTTTGCACGCATGTATAGTGTATATTGTGTTAGATTTTAAAGATTGATATTTTATCGAAATGATTGTGGTCTAGTTTCATTTTATTACCGTATCGTGTATATTTTTGATAAACCGTCAACAGCAAAAAGTAATCATAGTCTATTTTAATATTTCGGAAAAATAAAGTTTTAAGAGTTTTTCATTTTTGTTTTTGAGAGAGTTTATTTGGTACATGGTAAGTTTTACTTAAAATAGAGCTTTGATGTCTCAACCTTCTATGCGCTGTAGTCTTAGACTCACTGTAACAGAATTGTATTAGTTTTAAAATACAATTTTTATTATGTGGCTCGTGTTTTTTTTCTAACCCGTTTTTTTTCGAACTCTTAATGTTTGTATGTGCAAAGAAAAAGTTGGAACCCAACGAACTTTTCTGACACTTTTTATCGGCAGAATAGGATAGCTCAAAAACGGCTGTAACTACTAAGTAAAACTGATCTCCCTAGGAACCTGTGATTCCTGTAATGGTTCTCGATGTTAAAAGGCAATACTTTCTTCAGGTCAGCGACTAATTTATTTATTGATAGTATCAACAACTTAACAAGTTAATTATAGATACATAACCTATTTCTAAAAACTTATACCTAAGCTCTAATAATAATTCAATTAGCATTACAATTACAGTGATTGCCTAAGCAGTTCATTCCTTAATTTTAATTTGAGTTTTTCACAGTTTACATTATATATGTCAATGTCTCCACAATATTTATTAAAATAAGAGCACAGTCTTATAAGTGGTGAGTTTTTGAATAATTTATTACACCCTCACACAGGCCTGTAGCCAGAGTTATATTTTAAGGGCACAGATGCAGAAGAAGCCTTTAGGGGGGCTAAAAATTAAGATACACCTATCTTTAGTAGAACTATAAAAAATACTTCGTGTATAAATCTTCACTAATTTTTTATAGTTCTTATAATGGATCTTCATCAAGTAACGGCTACCTCTATACAACTATCTTTAGTATTATAAAAAATTGTAAACTGATTCTTCAACGCATAGCCTAAACCCATTATGGAATTTCCACTAAAAGGGGATTTTTCGAAAATCAACCCCTCAGTGGGTAAAAATGGGGATTGAATTTTTTATAGGAGTTTCTGTATCTCGGAAACTAAAACTGGTGAAGGTCTTAAAATTGGTAATTCGTCATTTTTTTTAAATTCACTTAGGTTTTGAAAAAAGGGTGTAACCTATTTTGAGGGGGTACTCTCCATAACCTAAGATCCACATATTGCTGAAAATTGGTACTATGCTTAATGTTAAAATAATAAAGTAGGGGAAAGTGGGGCAAAGTGAAATACTTAGACCCCCATATACGGGGCAAAGTAGAAAAATTCGTTTAATACTAAAACATGTTTAGAACAAATTAGGAAAATCTTATTTTTCCGTGCCTAAGCATAAGTTTGAAGTATGCCAATAACTTCCTGCAAGTAGATAAAACTTTCATGTCGTGTATCTTGAAACACATAGATGTTGCACATATTATGTCGGTATTCACGCATGATAAGATACCAGAATTTCATCGCCTTCAACCTGCGCTACAAACTTCTTCGTGGAACCTTTTTTATTTTGAAGTCAAACAAGTAGAAACTCATTTTTATTCAGTTTTTCTAAAGTTACTTTTTCAGTTGACAGCAACAACTGTTGTTCTATCGAAGAAATACTTAATGACACCTTCTTTAAAGTGGAAATGTTTTTCACTTTGCCCCAAATATTGTATTCCACTATGCCCCATGTTTACATTAGTCAAAACAATTTATACCAAAATTCTTTTTCCATACTGGTCATTCTTATAGTTTAGAATTATGGTTATCCTATCAGCTAACCATAAAAGAAATACATTTATTCGTTTTATAAGTTAAATGGAGCACATTTGCTTACCTTAAAAGGTTATAATTTCCGTTAACGTAACTTATTTTCACATACCAACCACAACGTTCGCCGTTCTCAAGAAACTAACGGTATCCTATAAGAGTGTGGCAACGATGGTATCTGTTGAATGCATATAATTCGGGATGGCGCTAGTGTTACTGTAAAAAAATAATAAATTCCACTTTGCGCCGCTATTCCACTATGCCCAACGCTCCCCTACATGTTTAGGGAAATTTGCCCCAGGGGGTAGAAATGGAGGGGGTAAGTTTCCAACGCAACCGCAAGATAGAAGTGAAAAAATTGGTCAAATTCTTTGCTTGGAAAAAATAAACATGTGTTTAGGAAGACGCAAGATGTCGCACCGGGTTCTATAATTCCCGTCGATAATCGATCCTGACAAGTGATTCGTCTTTGAGCCCTGTTTCCTTCTGCCAAACTGAGCCTCACTGATGAGCCGTAATAACGGCAAATAATGAAAGATAGTATGAATGGAAACTTAAACCTTAACGGCAAAACAAAAACCTGATATTATCATTAAACAACAACAGTTTTCCTAGAACTTAAAGCTGGTTTTTTCAGTATATTTTTCCAGCGAAACACAATTCTTAAAATCACCCCAAATAAGAAAATGCACAAGAACTTAGTATACCTGGCGGAATTAGATCTATAATAACCTTCCAAGAGCACCTGCTCGAAAGAGGTTTCTCCGAAATAAACTTAAACACGGCACGGGCCCTGCCTGGCCGCGTTTCCCCAGAAAGGTGCCCAAAACACCATTCACTGGGCGAGCATATTTTACATATTTATATTATGTACATTATATATTATTTAAGTTTAGATAAGTATAAGTGTAATTCGAATGTAAAAATATCAATAAACGTTTAAAATGAAATGAATGTAATAACGGCGAAACGCGTCTGGGGATGGGTTTGGCAGAAGGAAACAGACAAAACTCTTTTGAATTAATATCTGTGGTCCGCCACTTGTACCGGTTTTGAGAGCACTCTTGCAAAATTTTCTGTTTTTACAGAATAACCCCTTTACGACTGACCTTTTCTAAGGTACCGTACTGGGACGCAAGATGTCGCACCGGGTTCTATAATTCCCGTCGATTTACAAAAATGTTGCCGCTAGGGGGTGAAAAAGGAGCATAATGGTTTATACTGAAAAAAAAAATTTTTTGTTCCAAATTTCTTGAAATCTTGCATGCATAAATACTCTAATTTACAATTAATAAAACACATTTAATTTTTGAGCTTTGAAGCTCATATAAAAAATGCTTATTATTATAAACTTAACTTTTATATAATTGTACTTAAACACTGATAGAAAATTAAAGCTTGTAAATGCTATTATTTTAATTGGTTGAGACTGGCGATGTATGACAATTTGGCAAATGCCCCTCCCTAACTACGCCGGTGAAAACTACCGAAGAATTTTTTTAAATGCAAAAGCAAGTTAAATTATTGACAACAAAATAAAGGGTAAAAACACAGTCCGTATATTTGTCAGTATAGGGCCGCTTAACAATACACTGTTTACTT
Source organism: Polydrusus pterygomalis (assembly GCA_963969555.1). NCBI lineage: Eukaryota > Metazoa > Arthropoda > Insecta > Coleoptera > Curculionidae > Polydrusus > Polydrusus pterygomalis. The sequence goes on along the minus strand of OZ018375.1, from coordinate 34,491,077 downwards.
GATACAAATGCTTTATTTGTAAATAAACATTAAAACTTAAAGTATGTAAAAAAAAAGGATCACTACGCGTCGGCGATGGTGACCTCAACTTCTACACCCGGTTCAATGTTGATGGAGGTGATTTGCTTTACAATCTCCGAGGGGGAATGTAAATCAATAACTCTCTTATGGATTCTCATTTGAAACCTAAAACAAGATAAAACATTTAAGTTGGTAAGTAATTTTATTTATTTATTTCAGCAATTATAAAATAATACAACTTAAAACTTATTCTAATTATTATAAACTACCTCACAATTGCTAAAAAAAAAATTTAGATGCACAATGGTATTTAAAATAGTGTGTGTGCATCTTCTTCCTTATTATATAATTTAACATTTTTGAGGTTTTAGGTTAATCTCTCATTAATAAGAAAAGTAAAAAACAACTCTCCAACGTAAGATAATTCAACAGAAATAAATAATACGAGACATAATAATACCAAAAAGAAAAATAAATACACAACAATACAACACTACCCAAAGACATCCAGCTTGACAAATCCTGTTGACAAGCCAGACATGTCCACAATCACATGTGTTATAAAACAGAACAATAATGAGATAAACCTGATTAAATGATATAGTTAATTGTAAATTTACTGTCAATAATCCACTTTGTCATATCCCTCTTTATCCTATGATATGGCTTTTCTTTAAATATATAATATTATATTTTAAGGTGGAATTCTCAACCTCATTCAATCTATTGCCAACCTATAATATATTTCAAATTGTTTTTTCTAGTTTTATTTTATTACCTAACATTTAAATAAAATCTATTTATTTTACAATGTATTTAGGATATATCTGACAAATTACAAAAACATCAATTTATTTCATTGCTAATTTTGGAACAATCGTATAGTGAAAGAACAATGACATAATAATGTTTAAAAAATCTTACTCAATATTTTTCGCTATACAATTCTCCTTCACATTAATTTAATAATAATATGTCAATTACTTATTACATACAAAATATGAAAACGATAATGATTTTATTTAAATTTTGTGTAAAAGCTAGAAAAAATAAATAAATCTATGTTTCACATAGATACGAGCCCTGATAGGTTGACAAGCATGTTGATACTCCTACCTTAAGATACTAGTTATATTCACTACCCTACATTTGTAGACCTGAAAAGTACAGGCCAATTTCGGAAAGAATAAAACTAGTCACTATTCTTTGATAAAGCAACAGGGTTACTATATCTAAAACTGCATAGACGTCAAGGAAAAAGCCTTTTAGATCACTGCATGGATAATTGTATTTCTTTACTTCCTATACGCTTTATAGTTTTTGAATAATGATGCCTTAGAGAAAAAACTAATTTTACATAGACTTAGTTCATAATTTCCTATCTATAAGCATAAAATATTCAGGTTTAACTGTTAAGAATTAAAACAAGATAGCAATTGACAAAATCTATAATTTACCTGTCCCAAGTTTTTGAACCTTCACCACAAGGTGTTTTTCTAGTAGTGATTCTTAAGATTTTGTTGGGCATACGAACAGGTCCCTTCACCCTCAATTTCTGCTTCTTCGCAGCATCGATTAAGTCTGAGCATACTTTCTCCAAAGACCTTACATTGCGAGAAGTCAGAGTTATCCTGATTCTATGGATTGGGGCAGTTTCCTGACCGGGTTTTTCGGGATTTATTTCTTTGGTGGCCTAAAAGGAAATCATAGATAAAGGTATCCATTCCATCCTATCCCTAGTAACGAAGGCGAACATAACCGACGTGTGATCTAGGCATTGTTAGCAGTGCTTTTACAATTCTAGCTGTATCTTGGGTTTTATTACATACTAAATAAAATTTTAAGATAAGCAGTGACTTACCATTCTAATTTCTGGTCGAGATATTCAATATTTTGAATAGACGCTGAACCAGAAGGAAAACAGATGTGCTTCCACCTGCCTCTCAAGCAAAAAAGAACGTGTGTTTAAAATTACTTATAAAGTGAGGTTAAAGAAAAATGTCTAGGAACTTTTATCAGTTTCAATTATCCGTTGGTAACAATCAGGGAATCAGGCAATCGTTGTTGCCAATAGTAGAAGTAAAACTTTCTACTAGCCACAGAAGAATAGTGGGTTGACGCTTGTCGCTGCCAAACAGAATCATGGTGCTCTAGAATGTTTAAAAGTACACAGACCGCACGGTTCGGCCAAAGTAAAATGTCGTTTTGACGAATCCTCAGATCGCGAACTGAAGAGCAGCGCGCCTCTCAGGGCTCGCTTGTGAAACTAACAATTTATTTATAAAAGCAGAGTTCCAGTTCAAAAGCAAAACCAACGGTAAGTTGAGCGTTCCTTTTAAATATTTAATTTACCACAGCAAATATTTCTTCCTCCCCCCACTTGCCGCGGTTAACTATGCTCGTCCCTATTTCGTAAATAATTTGCTTTGTTTGCTACTTAAAAGAAACAAATGGAAAGTACCTAATAAGACATTCCAATAGTCACAGAAGAATAATAAGTCGCTGCATAGAACAGAACCATGACTCTCTAGAATGTTTAAGAGTAGACAAAGACCGAAATCTTGCCACGGCAAAACGGCGTTGCGTATCACGGGAACCCGGGGAACATAAGGTTGAGGGGCTGAGTCTGAACTAGAAACCGATGTCAACGTCTTGTCAATCCACGTACATCGTAAAATGTCTTAAACGAACAGACAGACGCACAGAATTTTCAGGCCTATTCAAATGGATATTTGCGGTAAGGTTAGGAGGGGGATTAATTAATCAAAGTCTAATTGCCGGTTATCTTTCTTGTCTTTAAAGATCCTAAGCCATGGTTTGTTGAATTATAAAATGAGAAATGACGTCTAGAAGCAGTTGCAGTTGCATTTTCATTCACGCAGAAAAAATACTGTAAAAGTAATTGTTGAACGAGCCATAGGCGAATCAAAACCTACCAATGCGGATGGTCTTTATGTAAATAAATGACAGAGTGATGCCTGATGCTGCATGGTGCAGTATGGGACGCCTTAAAATATTTCCTTGGTCTATCCTTCAAGACTTGATTAGGCTTATTTATACAAGACCATAAAGTCCATAAATCAGGGAACCATTTAGGGCGTTCATGAGCATACCTACACTTACCCTACCACCTTTAGCGTGAGTACCAACATTTTAATCTGCGATTTTAATTTTAATATTATTGAATACTTTTTACTTGATTTTTTTTCACCCATCCCATTACTTTTCCCAATGGTTGCATAGGTACATTACTCAACTAAGGGATTATGGTGTAAGTATTATGTATACCAAATTTTAGTTCTCTAGGTCAAAAGGTTGTGAACATAACGGAACGTCTATAAAATATATATTTAATATGAATATATAGGTAGACCGAGTCGATTTAGTAAGAATTTTTAAATAATACTTTTACATTATAGATTTTATATCCAAATAAAAAAAGAATCTATTGAAAACCATTCAAATTTAGTACGAATTAATTTGATCTTATCTTTAACTTCACTCGTTGAAGTCAAAATTTATGAGTTTTTTGAGATAAAAAAAAGGCGTGACGACATTCCTATCAATATCCATGACGTAATTCCTTTAAATAACCCATGAGTCCGCCACTGGAACGTCCATCTTGTACTTATATTTATACGCGGCGCGTCCCTGAACCAAAAAGTAGTACCACTTTATTTAAATTATTTCTTAGATATAAAATCAGTGATAAAATTTTGATCTATAATAATCTATAGAAATTTGCATAATCTATTAGTTGGGGGTGGCCAACATTTCAAAAAGTTAGGAAAGGCTAGAAAAATTAAATTCAAAAAAGTAAGGTTAGGTAAAGCGGTGTTGTGTGTAGAAAAGTTTTACGTTTGTCGATTTGTCGTCGCTCAGTCAGTCTTCGCAAGAGTTGTTTATGGTGTGTGGCCCATCCCAGTTCGTCTGTGAATGTGTGTGCCGTGTCCATAATCAATTTATCACTTAAGTTATTTCATGGATTACTTCTGCTGCTGATAAGGTAAGTAATAAACTTATTCCGAGTAAATTAAACCGTTTTTAAGATGGGCTACTATTCATTTTTTACGGCAGGTAGAAACGAAAGGTGCGTAAAACCTGACTCACACAGCCGAAAATAATCAAAACAATTAAAGGTAATCTTTGTTTTGGGGATGGTTTTACTGTTTTTTTAATGATTTCTGGTTAGAAAATTCATTATTTGTTTTTATTTTACTGATCAAAACAATTTTTATGCATGACATTTGGACTGATAAAAGTGGTAAACAAAATCATCTACCGTAAAAAAAAAGTAGGTTACCAAAAGTAGCATCGTTTTCAATGTTTTGATTCCCGTTGGTAGTAGATTAAAATCTCTTTGTTTTATTAATAAGATTATAGTTTTCAGTTTTTCTTATTGCTGACCTAGTTTTTTTTTTGGGAGAACTCAGCTGTGTTGTAGTGTCCTTTATTGTTTATTGATTTCCTTTAGTTTTATTGATGCTGCAATTTGTGGACCTACTTACTGCAGGAGTACTTATGGGTATTTTGATATTAATTTTTAGCTAGATTTCATTGAGGGTAGTTGAGGTTGGACGGAAATGAAACCACTGCCATTTTTGAATAAAAATAAAAATTAAAAATCTTAATATCTGAAAAGGTTCTTACTAATTGTCAATTACTTACCTATATGAATACAAAATTGCTGATTTTTCAGGATTGGTTTATTTTGGCGCATCCCATAAAAATCTAATAATAAGCCATGCCATAAAAGCTCCATTAAGGTTTTAAGCCTACCACTTATCATTTTTTCTTTTGCTACAACCATCAGCAACATACCTTTTCTGTCTCCTGATGATGAACGTTTCTACGTTCGAAACATGTAGAGACCTTTTAAACTAAGAATTTTTTATTCTATTAAATTTTGTGGAGGAAGACTTTGTGTTTTTCTTTCCTTTTCATAATAATTGATGATTTTTCACAAATAATAAATCTGGGGTCTTGGGTTTCTAATCTGAAAACGATTTTCGGAGAAACGCTTAGATTTGGAAGTATTCCTGCTGTTTTTCTTGTCACCGCTACAGAATTTTGTAATTTTCCTTTTTTATTACTAGTTTTTATGTTGCTGAAAAGAGCATATTATTTCATTGTGATTGATTAAAATATTTATTTTAAGGAAGGGTAGTCACTTCTATTAGAGTAATTTACTTCCTTTTCTTGCATACGTAGAAAGGGTCTGGTGTCTGGTGTCATATAAGGTCGGTCGAATTTTGATAGTTTTAAAATTTTAACATAAATAGCCTAAGCTGTATAGAACAGGTTAAAAGCAAAAAAAAATGCGGATTATACACTTTTGACGCGAAAAATTAATAATAAACTATTTATAAATTGACATTTTTAATGAAAATGTCGATGGGAGAAGTCTCATTATTTGACATAATACTTACTGTGTTGCCACGTTGGACCAATTTTCATGATTTGAAGTCATTAACGCTGCGGTTGGGTATTTCAAAAAGTCTTATACCTAATTGAGTTTATTTATAATAAAATATATTTTAAAAAAAATAAGGATATTTATTATTTTATTTTATTTATAAACATCCTTGGGCTACGCAATAGAACGCCGGATATGCGACTAAGTTGCACCTTTCATACTAACACCTTTACGAGGTAATGTCATCATATGTTAGCGTTGCGGGCTTTGCCCGCCCCGCAACTATTATAAACATCCTTAAGGATTGCGCAAACCTGCGCGATGAGTGTGACAGCGGGAGCGGGAACGGGAACGGCGCGACTGCTGCTCAACGCGAAATCCCGCTGCGTACACAGACTTGCGCGACCGCGACGCGCCATTCTTACAATTCACGGGCAGAAACACAGCAGCCTTTTTCTACCAACTACTTTACAGTAATGTGATATTCTTCGGATTCAGACGAAGAAGAAATACTTCTGATATAGGCTCTCGCCGAGGAAACCTGGAGGTACCTAAGTAATTATTTTAATTAATTAAATTAATAGCATATTCAATATTTAGTTTTATTTACCTATATATACCTATTATTATATTAACAAAACTAAATTTAAAGGTATAGTATGACAAAAAGTATACTTATTATTTATTCAAAGGAAGAAGAGAATATGGGTTCATGAAATAAATAAAGAACGGACTCGTTAAATTCAAATATTTAGTCATTTCGCAGTTGGACGCGTGAAAAAACAGTGCATGCAGCGAAAAATCTACTACTCGCGGTCGTCCCGCACTACCGTCACCAGTTTGTCGCGCAGGTATGTACAGTACCATAAGAAAGTATGTGCAGCGTCAGTCGTACGGGAGACGCTTCACTGACGCTCCCGCACTATTCGCGTAGGTCTGACTGATCCTTAAGGCTACGCCATAGAACGACGGCCGCTGCCGCGGCCCAGTGCTGGATTTACCATTAGGCTGAATAGGCTGGAGCCTAGGGCGGCAGATTTTAGGGAGCGGCAAATTTGGCCCAAAATTTTTTTTTTATCTTACAGAAATAAATGGTACAATCTTTATTCATGGTCGACGGGTAGTATTTTTTTTAAATAAACCTTATTGTTGGCCGTGTCTGTTAATGCGGATAAAAAAAGGTAGTTGGAACTTTACTGGCTTTGCAGAAATAAATTTCATTTTCAATAAAATAAGTAGGTAGGTAATCATAAATTTTTAAAATATTTACTAAAAATTATTGACCAAATTTGGGCGTGGTCTCAAAAAATTTTCGCCTGCGGCGCATTTCGCCTGCAGGGGGCTTTTTCTGTCCCAAACACTTCACCTGTTTCACAACTCACGAGCCGTCACTGGTATATGGGCGGCAAAAATTGAATAGCCTACTAGCGGCAAATTTGTAAATCCGCCACTGCCGCGGCCTCAGTTACACCTTTATGCGGTAATGGCATAAAGTTTATTTTCATTTTTAATATATTACTCTACTTTACCTGAAAATATCAACAAATAACATGGCAACATTGGTAAAGAAAATAAAATAGCAACAGATATTGGCGGATCCGCGCTTGTCCGCTCAAATTATAAGAATATATTCGATTAAACAAACACGGGTAATATCGTCATATTGCTATCTTCGTCTAACCCTCTTAATGACAATGACAACACTATTAGCGGGCACAGCTTGTTTTTGTATCCAGATAGTCGACCGAAACCCTAAACTAATTAAATATTAAAAATGGCTTTAATTTGAAAAAATGGCTTTATTCGCATTTTTTTTTGCATCAAATTGTTTCATTTAATGTTAACTTTCTAATAAACCCAAAAACCGGAAGAAATTCGACCGACCTTATATGACCAGAACCCCTAGAAGGCTGATTCATTTATTTTTACTTTGTCATAATAACATGCAATGCAAAATAATTTTGTTGTGTTGGAGGAACCAAATTATACTCGGAATTATATTTAAAAAAAAAAGAGTCTCAAACAATGAAAAATAGTGGAAAAGTGCATGGAAAATGACCTGTTTTAGTCATTTAAAAAATCCTTAATCGGAAACCTAATAAGTATAGGTAGGTAATGCGAATTTTGCATCAGAAACTCAACCCCACCTAACAGAGACTTTAAGAAGGAATATCAAACTAAGGGTTTCTGCCGAAAATCGTTTTCAGATTTGTAATGAAGGCCTCAAAATTTATGGTTCCTGAAAAAAAATCAATATTACCTAATAGGTAGGTAAGGTAAAACACCCACTTATTGACATGCAACCAATAATTGACATATTTTGTAACTACCCATAATTTAAGGAATCTTTTTATCTCACCTACAATATGAATGCACCAACCCTTTGGGACCACCATCTGGCAACCTCCTGCCAGTTCATATTTTTTAACAATAGGGCGTAATGACTGTAGAAGGCTTGTTTCTCATTGTGTGGTAGTAAGTGTTACTGGCCGCCTTGGTTACTGCTAATTGTGGATATAAAGGTACCTAATATTTTAAAAGGTATGAAATCAATTATCTATTCACTTTTTTAAATATTTATGGTATCAGTTAAGCTAAATAACTCTGGAGGTAACTTTTGTAAAATACCTAAAGCAATTATACAAGAATGATTACCAAAAGGAAAGGGGGGATGTCAATTATTGGCTATATAAATACACATGTTTTTCAATGATTGACACCCCTGTCAATCTTTGGAAATTTGAATTTTTTACCGGTTTTATTATGGGTTAAAAGCCCGCATTTTTACAATGTTGCCCATATTTGTTTTTTATTGAAATACATCCGCTATCCAATTATTGACAAACCTTGTCAGTATATGGTACGTGGGGTGTCAATCATTGGAGTAAATATTTTAACTACAGAACATGATATTCAAGATGTGGAAGATAGGTCTCTTTATAGTTTGTGTAGAGATGTGAAACTTGAAGTAAATAAACAAATCGTTAATACAGACATTACGCATGAAAAAAGTATTGAGGGAGATAAAACGGAAGAAGCTGTCAATCAAAGTATGAACTTAAATAATGATACTAGCTAAAAGCTAAAAGAGTTAAAAGAGCACTTCTTCGAGAAAAAAATAAAGTTGAAAAGAACAAGAAAGTTTTCATTGATTTCGAATTAGAAGGACCTGACTGGACTGATAGTGACGACAGTCTGGATGATGTGAACATATATGATGATTCCAATAAAGATTATTTTTGCCCTTTAGGATCTATAAATACCTTTGCGGTCGGAGATTACGTTTTGGTTAAATTTTTAGGTGGTAAAAGAAAGGCTACACACACTTTCGATATATTTGCGTGGTACAAGGTGTTTTTGATAAAGAAAATGAGTTTGAAGTAATGTGCTTAAAACATAGACAATTTACCTTTAGATAAAAAAACAATAATCACGAAAGTGGCAGTTTTATGGCCTCGCGCATGTAAACAAAACTGGGAACTATTAGATATGCGCACTGCAACATTATCGTTTGACGAATGGGAAAATAGACAGGTCCGGGCTTTAAAACTTAAATTCTTGCTCATATGCCACCATAGAGGGTTTATTTTACCCCTATTTGGGCATAATACAATTATACAACGGCTGCAACTAGTACTAGTCATTGTTTATATTACAATCCGAGTCACTAAAAGCACAAACACAATTCACTAACTAAACTACACACAAACCAGAAATCCATAAATATTAAACACCAGTCCCACAATCCACGATAGCCGATCCGATAGCTGAAAACTTTAGAAAACTACCAGGAATCCGCAGAGAAAAGAAACCTTAAAACACAACAACAAAAATGGCGGCCGAGCCGGTTCTGGAGAGTATCCTTGAGCGCGTCGATTATTGTCGATAAAGTAGGACGGCCGATAACACGAGGTTTGTGCGCATGCACGAAGGTTCCCCGAATGAAGACAGCTGACCGACGAGTCATGCGCTCGGACGTATTTTTTCACCCATAAAACGTAACTTTTGTTTGCGCAGGAGATAAGCTGTACGTATCTAAAGGTAAATTGTCTATGGCTTAAAATCAGTAAATGAGGAGAAAAGTGATTTTAAGATTGACGAAAATGATTTTTCGGTTATTTCAAAAGAAACTATTTTGGGAAAGTTACCAACCCCAAAGATGCTTATTTCTAGAGACAATAAAATATAATTTTGAAAAAAAGGTGGCGTTTATGAAACTTAGTTTATTTATGTAAGTACTAATTTTACTATTGATGATGTTCTAAATCGTTCTAAATAATATAATCTAATAATATCCACCTTTTTTTTTTGTTTCTTTAGCCTTAGTATTTTAGTTCTACATATTCTGTAAGTTGTCAATCAACTAGTAAAAAAAGCAAGCACTTGTGTCAATTATTGGGGTGTCAAAATATGGGAAAACCATTTTTTCGGTCTGTCAATTTAAGGATTTTTCAAAGCGGCAAATATATATTTTTTTTAATTAAAAAGTTTTTAGAATATTGGCGTTTTTTCAAAACTCGACGATTTTAATACCTTTTACGATTTGCATAGAGTTGTTAAATATTTTATAAAACAATAAACTTTCCCGGAGTGGTCAATTTGTCAATACATGTCTCTAGAACCTGTCGATCATTGGGTGTTTTACCTTATTTACCAATATTTTAAATTCTCTTCTTTATTTTTAACCAAAAATATATGTCAAAAAAGGAGAACCAGGGGGAATGCACGGAACATAATCCGTTTTATAAGATCCTTAGTGTAAAAAAAGTGATTTTTACATAAAAGAGATTTTAATTTCTATTACCCCGGCACCACACATATACGAATGTTCGGCAATTCTACCAATATTTCGTATCAAAAAATTATTTACGAATGTTTGTTTTTAAGACCATCCACACATTTACACTTATTGAACCGAATATTTGCATTTATTAATTGGGTCCTTTGATCTGTGCTATTTTACCGACTTAAAACGGCAAACGTTCGTGTTCGGCTCAATCTCCGAATATTCGTTAACAAACACGAATTCGAAGTAGGGCTCCAAGGTTAGAATAAAGAAAAATTAAGTAGGTACCTATACAGGATAAGCCAGTCCTAAAAAAAACAAAGCTTTTTTTTATTATTATTCAATGTGTTTATTTATGTTATTTTTTTGATTTAGGTAGTTACCCCTCGAGTTACCCTTATCCTCGCCCTTATCCTAAAATTATTAAATAATCGCCATTAGGTTTATAAACCTCAAGGGAAACTATGTACCTACCTAGTTTTTTTAGATTTTGAAAAGAACTTAAGGTGGAATTCTCAACGTCATTCTATCTATTGCCAATTTATACCCTATTTCGCGTTGTTTTTTCAAGTTTATTGTTTTATAAACTAACATTTAAATAAAATCAGTATCGTCGGCACATCACTTAGGTAATATCTGATATATTACAAAAATATCAATTTATTTCATTGCTAATTTTGGGAGAATTGTATAGTGAAAGAATAATGACATAATAATGTTTAAAAAAATCTTACCCGGTGTTCTTTGCTATACAATTCTCCTAAAATAAGTTATGAAATTCCGTGATATTTATTAATATGGCAATTAGGTATTAGCTATAGAATATGAAGACAATATTAATTTTATTTAAATTATTAAATTTTGCGTAAAAGCTCGTGTAAAAGCGAGTGTAAAAGCTAGAAGAAATAAATTAATTTACGCGAAATGGGTTACCTATATGTTGGCAAGCATGTTGATACTCCCACCTTAAGCATAGAATAATACCTATACCTAAATTTCCATTTAAAAAAAGTAACTTTGTTTTTTTACGACTTGTTGATTTATGCTGTATACCTACCTACCTACTTAATTTTTCTTTATTCTAGAGAGCAAACACTGGTGACTCATTCGCCATTTAATTTTTTGATCAATATTTCGTTACTTCTTGGTTTTTTCCAAAAATCAGCCAAATATCCGTTGTACAATTACTACAGTTTAACGTTAAAGAAAGTGTGATTTATAAATTGATAAAAGCAGAAAAATAAATATGCTTAAATTTGACGAAATTATACGTTTTTTTGCTTTTATTAATTATTTCTCAATAAAAATTTCTTTAACCTAAAACTGTAGGTTATTCCTATCCAAAGACGGGTATCTGACCGCTTTTTGGAGAAAAGGAAAAATAAACGAAATATTGATAAGAAAACGAAGTGGCGAACGCGCCACTAGTATGCCCCCCCTCGGCTGCCCCTAACGATTTTGCGTTTAAAATTTTTCGCTAACCATCTTACTTTAAAAAATAGTCGACCTTTTCGATACTTATCAGCGACCCTGTATCTATTCATTTATAATTATCGAGAAACACACAAAACTCGACAAACCCTTATCAATTATATTATGATAATAGGGAATACCTACTAATATCTTTTATATGTATAAATAAAATACCAAAAGTTTAGAAAGTCAGGGAGTAAAAAACTTTAAATAGGCAGTAAGAAAACTGTGTCATTTTATTATCAATTATATTTTCGTGGTTTCCAAATCAGAAAAGCAAAAAAGGTAAAATAATAAACATTTGCCAACAATTTTATTGTTTTTTCAAGTTACCTAAATGACTTATAATTTGATTTCTAAATTTAAAAAATAACTTAATATATTAACTACCAGATTAACTATAAGTAAGTATAATCCTGGAATATTTTTTTAACAAACTTAAGACAACATAGGTACGTAAGTTAGAATTGGACTATGCACTTTAAAAACTAATAATTTAGTTGAATACCTACTCGGTTAACTTTTAAAGAAAGCAATATTTTTTCTTAATAAACATATTTTATTTGTAACAATTTGAATGTTAACTAATAATTTTAAATCTGTCAAAAAAATAAACTAGGTAGGTATATATACCTATCATTACTTACTTAATTTTTACTGGGCAATTTTAAAATAAATTGTTCTTCATGTTATAATGCTGGGATCAAGAGGTCATGAGTATTATGTAGAATGTAGACTGATTGTTCTGTCCTTATTTCTAAAATGATTGAGATTAATTTAGGTGTTATTTAAGAATGTATTTTTAGCAATTGCAAAAGTATGTCCTTCTGAATTGTCTCAAATTTACACATATTAAAATCATTTAGAAATATTCCCCAAACCGTAGCCTAAGGTGTAGCCACCACGCTGCGGCTTTGTTGGCAGCCTTCGGCTCGTCAAACAATGCAGTCCACAAAAAGGACTCAGTGTTTTATAGTACCTATAGGGAGCTATATCGAACTTCTTTAAAATTGAGAAGGCTATGTTGTGTACATGCACAGAATATATTATACCTTAGCCAGTTTTCTAAAATATCCCTAGTAAACCTTAACAGATATATAAATCGTTACATCTAGAAAAATTTACATTAACCGAGTACCTTCTAGTAACTTTTAAATAGCAAAGCAAAGCTCAGCAAAGATTTTTTCCACCCCCTTGTCGCGGTTAGGTATGCCCCTCCATATTTCTCATATGATTTTACGAAGTTGTTGCGTTCCTTTAACAACTTAGCTAAGCAAAGATGTTTACTTTGCTTTGCTGTTTAAAAGAAGCTAAAGGAAAGTACCTATCGCGCCAGTGAATTGCTCCGTCATTAGATAAAGTAACAAATGTGACGGTCTTATCGAAGTCTTATTTAATGAAGCATTAAATGATCATTTCTATTTTTTATTTGTTTACATTATAAATAAGTAATTTAATAAATTATTAAAATAAATTGGGAATTCTAATTTTAGAACATTATAACACACACTACTAGTACCAGCTAGTACTTGAAAATATGACACAATCAGAGTTTTTTTTTGTTAAAATGACAACTTAATAGGTAGGTATGTTTTTTATGAATAAGTGCAAGTAGGTAGGTACTTAAGTAACCAACATAAAGAAATGCATTTTTTTGCTAACTTACCTGGTACTTAACTTACCTAAAAAATTGCGTATTTTGGTGCTTAATAATTTGGTGAAAAATTGTCAATATTCTGAATACCTTCGAATCGAAAATAACTAAAAAATTCAGTTTTCGTTTTTTAATTTTTTGCACCTTAATTTTTGACTTGAAAAAAAATTAGGTATAAACTCGACATAAAAAATTTATGGATGAACCCTTTTTTACAAAGTTTTTAAAAATCATGTAAGATGTAAGATACAAGGGAGTGTATGTGATGCTTTTTACAGCAAGCGTACTTTATTATGGAATATTTCTTACCCATTTACATCCATAGGGATTACAAAATTATATATGTAATATGCAAAACAAAAATTAAATAAAAAAGGGCTGATTATTTTCACTCTTCTACACCCTCTGGGGTTTGCTTTTGTAAAAAAAAGATGAGCAAATAAATATACATTCATTCATTCATTATTATTATTTAAAAAATCGGTTTTAATTATAATATAAAATTACGACCTTGGTATTAATTTATCATATCAAAACTACTTTCTTTTAACCACAAAATATCGAAACTGTTTTCGATAGCTTGTCGGTTGTCATGTTTAAGAAGCAACGTTGTTAAATGCATTCTCAATTTATACATATTATTATAAAGGGACTTACTCTTTAATCAGTTCTGAAAGGTGTATTAGCAACCAGTTTGTTCGTTATTACCCAGTGCATTTTTTAATTTAATTTTTTTTTAACTAAATTGGCCCAAAAAAAGTTGAATCCTTTATGAATTTCCTATCAACTTATATTTTATACCAAGTCTGGCAACATTGTTAGGAATGACTAACGTAACGGGGAGTTTTCGCATAAAAATAGCTGTCAAATAACTTCTGTATCCTTTTTTCTAGGCAAGAACAGTCTCGTCCATAATTTCTTTGCCTTTAATGTATTCTATACAAACAGGTATTTCCATTGGACTTTCAATAATTGTGAAATTCCGAGGGTCCTAAAGTGCACCAGACCCGTAGGCACCGAATGTATAGTAGCTATATATTCTGTGCTTGGTCTTCTACATCTTGTAAGGTCAGTTTAACTAACTCGTCCATTCTACAAGGTCCAGAAATACCACATATTACAGAAACGACAACAATAAAATAAGTAAATAATTCGCATAAAAATTGAAGTTTTGTGACGTACCTTAATCAATTAATATTATTTAACTGAAGCTTCCTGAATAAATTTCTTGATCTGTTCTTTAGTTAAAATCTTGTATTTTTTGGCCTATAACCTTCTGCCGCCTTTTCAATAATGAACGAAGTTTTGAATATTTAGATATATCCGCATCATGTCTAATTGAATAGTTCGCCTACAAAGTTGAAGATTTAAATTTGGAACCAAGCTTCAATCACAACATATTTTGAGAAGGAACTTGCATTTTTATTCTTACGATATTCCATGAAAAGATTGTATGCATAGGTATATTTTTCTCTGGATTTTGTTGGCAACAAATTCAATGAGGCAGTATTTACTGCCTTTACTAGTTTTGGGGGTGCCAGAAATAACCTCATAATTTTACACTTTACTTTTACTTTTTAGAACGTTCTAAAACGCGGGAGAGACTACTTTTTCTACAAGCGAACGCAAAGTACAAATTTGTGCTTCCAAGATAAAATGCAAAGTTGCACTTTTTCGAGGAACGAGCGTTTTTTACTTTTTCTATTTCACGTTCATAATAAGATCAGTACGATACGCATTTGCGTATCGTAATGAAGCTATTTCGATACGCGTTTTTTCTTTATTTGATGTTGGTAACATTTAAATGTTTTATTTCATTGACTTGCGCGGCCTTTGTGATTTACGAGAAATCCCATTTTTCGCAGAGGAAAAATAGCTTGATAACTTAATTTTTTATTCTGTGTGGATAACAGTCATGTATGTTGGTTGCATAAATCTATAAATCAATCTTTTGTAGATGCTTCAAGCTATCATTTTCTGCCAAATCCTATCCAAAATTCAATCTACTAACCTTCCATTGTCGATTTTAACTTCAACTTTATTTGAATTTTCCATCTTCCCTATACTAAATTGCAATGCCGTGACGTAAAATCACGTCTTTTGAAATTCGAAAAAAGTAGCAAAATCTCCCGAATTTCCGAACGCTCTGTATGTGTACCGAATGTACAAGGATCACACAACGTATTCCGTCCAATTTCAAATCTCATATCGCTAAAATAACTTTAGAATCTCGTGGTGAAAATGGGTCAATAAATCAAAAAATGACAGTTTGCAAAATAATTTTTGTTGTCCAGAGGCTACTATGATAAAAAATAGTATTACCAACATAAAATTTAGACATAAAAATTTACAAAATTTGAAGGATTTATTTTTTTTTAAATGTATTTTTCTTGATTATAAAAGGTGAAATAGAAAAAAATGTATAAAGCACATGTTTCATAAGGCGTTTTAGCGTACGTGTCAATAAAAAAACTTGCCACTTTATGGCTCGTTTTTTAAAATAGACGCGTGCGCTAAAACCGCTTCCTATGAAACGTGTACTTTAATATACTATTGTCACTCGCCGGGCGAAAAAGTAACCAAAACGCTCAGTTAGTTACCATGGAAACCATAACAAAGAAACGTCTAGTGTATCTGCGACTTTTGACACAAAAGTAGGTGTTGATGATATTTGACAGATGTCGACAATTGTGTGACCAACGCGTGATTTAAAATCGTTCTCGTAAAATTAAATTTGAAGTTATCAATAAGTAGTATTAATTTTTACCAAACATTTCTATAAAAACACCGGTTGTAGAAAAAATCCTGTGTGTAATTCGGGCGCAAAGTGACATTCTAGCTCTCGCGAAATGGCAACGCTCCGCTATGCGTCGCGCCTCAAACTTCTCGCTCAAAACGACAATATACCGGGTGTCCACGGAAGGTGGAACTTTTTTGTTTTTCAAGATAATGGAATAAAATTTGGGGGATTTGTATACGACATAAAACTGCATTTTTTGACAGGTGACTCAACATTATGGAACTTCCGGTTTAATCGGAAGTGACATATACTTTCGATTTTTAAATGGGACCCCTGAGATATTTTTCCTTTTTTGTTTTCCTGGTCACAGGCTACTTGATACATTTAAATCTAAATGTATTCTCAAAGGATGTTTTATTTTAGGAAAGTTCCAAGTTAACCTTTTAAAGTTTTTTAATTGCAGCTTTGCTAAAACCTAATAGTGTATGGTATCAAAATAATCATAATAAAATCCTCTTTTTTCTTAATCCGACGAGCCACCATGTTGCCTTAAAAAAAAAAGTTATACAACTTAAAAGATTAAATTTTACATAGCACATAGCATTGGACCAAAAATAGTAAAATTGTATTTTTCCCAAGATTAAAGAACTGAAATAAGTGATTTTAAGGTATTCATAGCCCTCTAGATAAAACAATAAATTTGGAAAAAAAATATTTTCTTGGTGACAAAAAGTGACAAGTGAGACATCGTTGTATTTAGAATGTCATATGGAGTCAAAAAAATGAAAATATACCAGGTGTCCCATTTAAAAATCGAAAATGTATGTCACTTCCGGTTCAACCGGAAGTTCCATAATGTTGAATCACCTATCAAAAATGCCGTTTTATGTCGTATACAAATCCCCCAAATTTTATTGCATTATCTTAAAAAACAAAAAAGTTAGAGGGGCGAACTACCTTCCGTGGACACCCGGTATAGCGTTCGAATCCCAGCGGAGGTGTAAAACTGTTTTCACTCATACTTTATTTGTGAATAAAATTAATATATTCAAAATTCTAGCAAGTTGGAAAAATAGTATCTACCTTCCGTGGACACCCGGTATAACGTTCGAATCCCAGCGGAGGTGTAAAATTTTTTTACTCATCCTTTATTTGTGAATAAAATTAATAAATTATTCAAAATTCTAGCGAGTTGGAAAAATAGTATGTATTCACCGTAGGAAAAGTCACATTCCCGGACTCCCTATTGCCAGTCTCGACTTGCGCCTGGACAGGCACTCTTTACGGTCGTCCGTTCTTCAGTTTTTCCTATTAGGTATAGAGTTGGGCATGGTCAATTGACCATGGTTCCAAGATACAAAATAAGAAATTTGGCAAGTATAGTTAGGTTCATCCACTGCATTTTTAAATTTAAATTTATTTCAGTCAATTGACCGGTCAATTGACCAAAAACACATTGACCGGTCAAATCCACAACCCTAATTAGGTATACAATGCACTATTGTTGCGTCAAAACACGCGAGAAGATTTCAGTTTGGAAATTGGAAATGTATATATGTATGGAAATGTATGTAGCAATGACATCACATTTTCACTAAAGCAACAAAATAGTCATTTTTTTTTTGTTTCATTGTTACAAAACCTCTTTAGTGATCCTGTGGGTGTTTTTTTATCAATATAAAAAATTCTAAGTCTGAAAAACGACAGTATTTATAAATACGAGATAGTAGGCACCTGGCAGAATAGAGCAGCTATTCGGGATATCCCAGCTAAGTCTAGTAGATTTTTCATATAAACTAAAAAGTAGGTAAAAATAGATTTTCTTGACCATCGGTTTTGTTTATAAAAATTGGCGTTGGTTTAATTTTATAATCGGCATTCTCGGACTCCAGTTTGTTTGTATAATGTTTATTTTTAGAATTTGTACAGTATTATGCATAGATACCTTTTATTTTATTTATTTACTCAACTTTTACATATATCGTCACAACTTGAACAGTGAAATGTCAACCAGTGGCGGTAAATTGAAATGAATTATAAGAATAATATTAGTAGCGAGTCGAAAATTCGATTCCGCTTTAGTACAACCTACAGCGTTATGATAAAGAAACTGATCAGACTTTTATATCGAATACCGCTCACTTAATTAAGAATCCCTCGGACATGTCAAATTTAAAAAAATATATATTTTACAGGGTGCACCATAAAATGTTACGTGTATTAATTTTATTTATTTTTTAAGAAAAACATTGAATATTTTTACATTTCTACATTCTACAATCAATTCTAGATATTTTTAATAAATCATGCCCTATACCAATCTTCAACCTTTTATGAAATATTAACACTTTAATGCTGGTTTGCATCATGTTTCTCGACTTAGCGGCGTTCTGAATTTCAGCGATGGCATTGAGCCTAATGAATAAAAATTAGCGATTGCCTTTTCTTATAAAATCGAAGTCATTTCTTGAAAGCCAATGAATAAAAACTAAAGTAATTTTTGCTTTTGCGTCCAGCAATTGCTTAAAAGTGCAGGAATTGCTTCTAGTCAATGCTCTTTTTCTTAAAAAATAGAAGCAATTGCTATCGTTTGCTTAAAATGTGATGAATAAATTAAGGAATTGCTTTTTCTAGTGTAGCAATTGCTTTCAACTTTTTAAGGTAGGTCGACCCCTGCAATTTGCTTGGTAGCTAGCAGTTAACTTTAGTTCTCTGCAGCATCTACGTGTGTTGCTCTTAATTTGTGTCTGAATATATTGAACGTCCGTAAAAGAAAAATCTACAGTGTACGTAAAAATTGCAGATATGATTTCAGAAAGTTATATCGATTTGACTGCGAAAATGTTGAGTGGTTGGCAAATTATTTTTTGACTGATGGCGAGGGGGTGCACTGTCGCCTTTAAATAAGATTAAAGTCTTTCTGCGGAAATTGTCGGATCCGGACTTTCAAAATTCTGTAGGTGAAGAACTCGGTGTTCACCAAACTACTGTCTGTAAGACATACACTTCTCTAATGGATGCAGTTTTGGAGAAGGCCAATAATAAATTTCCTACAAGTGCTAAAGCTGTTGTGGAAGCTAAACGGTTGTGGTCAGAGAGATTTATTTATGTTCCTTCAATTTGTGAACGAATATCAATTTCTTGTCTTTAATTTCTTCATCACTACTATCACTTTCCTCATTTTCACTGAAATCTGCCATATCACAAATATAAGTTTTCTATTTTCCACAAAAACGTAACAGATTACTATTATTATACTAAATAAATAGACCAACGTTATTGTTTTTACGTCAACTCTTTTGCAAATTAGGCACCAAACTGAACATGAAATCTATAATCTGAACAAGTGGATAAGCCACGCTTAAACTTGTGTTGAATAAACATTTGCTACAGAGAGGTGTAAGAAAAACAGCAATTGCTTCAAAATTTTATTCATATCCAGATCTAACAATTGCTTTTACTTATAGCATTTACTAGCCAAGCAATTGCCTTTACTAAAAAGTAATTGCTTCGAGTAATTGCTTAATTTTCATTCAATGCGCCTTGCTGAAGAAGAACGTATTGAAATTTTGATTATGTTGGGTTGTGGAGATAAAATTAGAAGTCATAGCGAAGGCCGTGATATGTTCAATGAAAAATACCCAAATCGCCCACCTATAAGCTAATCGACAGTGTCTCGGGTAGCAAGTAAGTGGAGAACTTCCCATACTGTTAAAGAGAGTGTTAAAAGTGTTCGTCCTGGTATACCTAAGGAGAAAAAAATAAACATTATTATCTCTACAGGATGTTCTCATACTCACTCACTACTCACCAAACCACTTTACCTAAATTTTAAAAAGAGACCTTTTATCCCTACAAACCTGTTAATTGTACAAGAGTTATTGGAGGATGATCCTGATAAGCGAGAGCAACTTTGCGAAATAATGATTGAGCCAACAGATAATCACGCATGAATTGTCCAAAGAATTTGTTTGTCAGATGAAGCTATAGCTTACGTTTTCTTTAAATGGACAGGTTAATAGACAATACTGCAGATACTGGGCGCAGGAAAATTCTGACTGGTTCATAGAAAATCACACCCAGTATAATGAGAAGGTTAATGTCTGGGCGCGCATTGTTGAAAATAGGGTATCACAGTCCTTTCTCCTGCTGTTATAGTCAAATTTCTCTTAGGACAGGCCGCTTCGTGGCTAAGTCACCTGTCATTTATGGCACTCTGTTGATGTCAGGTCTATTTTACGTTAAGATGTTGGCGACAAGAATAGGCTAAGTTCTTTTACCATCGGCATTCACCATCTTCTAAACTTGTTCGGGGATCATGGTTTATTAGCATAATGGCTTGCAAAAATACAGCGTTAATTTTATTTACAATTGAAATTTATGGCGTAATTCATTAGTAAAACGTAGCAAACATTTGACACGCACTAAGCTTACCAATGGAAAACGCTATGAACAACCCTGACAACATATAGTAAAAATCTTGAATACTCTCGCAAGATGGGGGCAAAGTCACGTGACACTCTGTCAATTTTGGTCTATTAAATTTTTATAAGTTGGCATGAATTACAGGACTGGACTTGAAAATTATAAAACAATTTATGCAATAGCCTTTTCGGTTCTACCGCTTTAATATTGCCAAATAATAAGTAATAGGTAATAATTTCTTTTGAAAGTTATGTTTTATAAATATTATAATTTAAGGTAGGTAATAGGTAATAAGCATTCATTTCTATATGGTTTAAAGATAAAGTGTCAAAATAGATTTAAAAAGTTTATAATATTATAAATATCCAAACCTTAAAAATACTAAACTAACTGAAACACAACTTAAATTAGGATCTGTCACTCATATTTAGAATAGATTTTTTTTTGTTTTATTTGTTCAGATTATACCTATAGGTAAAATACCTACAGTTCAACATAAACTAATTGAAATCAAGTTATTATACATTCACTGTCAAGAAAATCCCCATATATGACTTACGTAAGGTACGTAGACCCAAATATGGTATTTATAGAATTTGTTGGCTATGGTACGGTTACATTTCTAAACTTGTATGTGGGCTAACATAAAGTTAAAAGCTTCAATATAGCTAGGGATTTAATTTTTCTGTCAATGGAAACCCTAATTTAACAGTTTTTGACTTAACGTAAGGTACGAAGACCCAAATACGGTTTTTATAGAATTTGTTGGTTATAATACAGTTGCATTCCTAAACTTGTATGTAGGCTAACATAAAGTTAAAAGCTTTAGTTTAGCCAGGGATTAAATTTTTCTATCAGTGGAAACCCTACTTTAACAGTTTTTGACTTACGTAAGGTACGTAGACCCAAAAGTGGTTTTTATGGAATTTGTTTATTAAAATGCAATTTATTGATACAGTTACATTTCTAAACTTGTATGTAGGCTAACTTTATGTTAAAAACTTTATTTTATTGTCATACAAACAATAATAATAGAAATATCAAATAATAATTTCACTTATGTAAGGTACGTAGACACAGAAAATAGAATTATATATTTGTTCGCTATCCTATTACATACTAATATGGTTGGCTATTTTAACTACTATAGTAACATAATGTTACTTACTATTACCTTACTATTGCCAAACAATAATAATATTTACTAATAACAATAATAAAAAGAATTCCTTCAAAATCAAATAGCTGCTTTTTAAAGGTTAATAATATGGAAAGCTGTTTTGGCATATGGTAACTAGGCGATACCCGGTTTTATCAACCTACCCGGTTTTGTCTAACTCTCTTCTACCTACCTAAGTCAGGGAAATACTTAATTTTCTTGAAACAGAAAAGGATACCTAGATAATGTAAAATGCGAAAATTATACATTAGAAACCTAACCTTAACGAACAAACATTTTAAGAACAAAAATTTTACAAACTAACTTTTCGACAAAAACGGCGTTCAGATGAAATAAAACATTACTTATCGATGAAATCAACTTAACAAGCAAGGCACACATTAATAATTATGATCCCTAATGAAAAATAATTAAAAAATTTTAACCTGTACCTATCTAAATTTTTGGTCAAATGAATAATAAATTGTAGGTACTTACACAAAAGTAATTAAATTAAAATTTTTAAAATGTAATTAAATGTAACAAAAACGCAATTCATAACTCGGTGTTTGTGCTCATTACGGTCCGCTACAAATCTAGGTATATTATTATGTCCCAATATCAGCTGATCAATGACAAATTTCTGCTGTCATCTGTTTTAAAACTAGACTATTCGTGATATTTAGTATACAAGTGTTTTGGCGCCCAAGTATTGTAGAAGAGCCAAACACCTAGCGGTGCGCCTACGCATGTTTCATGTTGCCATAATTTAAACTAAGCCGCCAAGATGCCATGCGTTTTTAAATACAAATAGCTGGATTAGTTCTTAGGGAGCGCAAGGTTTGGCAACCTGTTATACAGTAATTAAAGTAGATGAACTAACAATATTATATTTCTAATAGTAAATGAAATGTTCGTTATTGGAGAAATAGGAGAGTTAATTAACCTAAACTGGGTTATTCTACTCACCGTTCAACTTTAATCATAAACACCTAGAATCTTTAGTTTCTGAAACCTGACGCTACGGCCCACTATTGAACTGGGAACTTTTAGGAAGAAACCACCATTATCAGCTGTTAATGTCACATGTGGGTGTCAACTGTCAAAACGCTTTGTTTTTGGAAAAAGTTGACATTATTGGCCAAGGCGTGTTCACCCCAGC
The DNA here is from genome assembly GCA_963969555.1 of Polydrusus pterygomalis. Taxonomy (NCBI): domain Eukaryota; kingdom Metazoa; phylum Arthropoda; class Insecta; order Coleoptera; family Curculionidae; genus Polydrusus; species Polydrusus pterygomalis. Next base: position 34,468,241 of record OZ018375.1, on the reverse strand, counting down.
GTCAATGAAATCTGAATATAGTATAGCTTCAGCAGCAGCGGTGACCTTCTCAGATGGTTTGAGTCCTACCTATTCAATAGATCAATGTTTGTAGCCCTTGCAGGATTCTGCTCTGAAAGATTTTCTCCGTCTTTGGGGGTCCCTCAGGGTTCCCATCTTGGCCCTCTACTGTTTATCATTTATATCAATAATATAAGGCTATGCTTTAGCTTTAGATTGTGCCTCTTTCTTTGTTATGCTGATGATCTAAAAATATTTCTTAAAGTTAACTCAATAGAGGACTGTGAGGCCCTTCAAACCAGTATAAATAACTTAGTGCAATTCTGTAATGAAAATCAATTATTCTTGAATTTGGACAAATGCTCAATATTAACTTTCTCTCGCGGAACCATCAAGTTTAATTACAATTACAAATTGGGAAATACTTCTTTGAAAAGGGTTACTCACATCAAGAACCTGGAAGTTCTGTTTGACTCTAAAATGACATTCAACCTGCACATTGATAAATTAGTCAATGATTGTAATAGGATTATTGGATTTATCAAGAGACAGTGTGCTGATTTTCACTATCCTAAAACAATTATTACGCTTTACTACTCATATGTTTTTAGCAAACTACAATTCGCGTCAGTGGTATCGAGCCCCAGATATAAAAATTCAATCGACAGATTGGAGAAAGTCCAAAACAAATTTTTAAGATTCCTATGCTTCAAAACCCAATTTCGCTTTGCGGACCATAACTACTCAATCCCTCGATTACACTTCAAAGTTTTTGAACTGGAAAAAAGAATAACTATAGCTGACATCTTAACAATATTCAAGATTGTCAACAATATGTCCAATTCCCCCAACATTCTCTCTAAAATTAATTTTAATGTACCTGCTCGAGCACTCCGAAACCATGACCTATTTCTTATTCCATACTGCAGAACTAACTACTATCAGAACGCCCCTTTAATTAGGATGGTAAGGGCTGTCAATTTATATTGTGACAGTGATTTGGACAACTAATCTGTTAACACTAAAAAAAAAACTTAAAGTTAAATTCCTAAACGGACCAGACGCGTAGTGTTTTGTTTTGTTTGCAGTATCTGCTATTAGAATCCTTAACTAATAGATTTAGTTTAGATTAGGTTATACTTAAGTTATGTTTACTTGTATTATTTTCGTAATTTTATCTACATATTGATATCAGGATACTATTTTTGGAATTTATTCTGTTTGTATCCTAAAGACCTAAATAAATAAATAAAAAACATTGTGAATGTAGGTAATAGTTTTTGTTTCAACGGACGTGTTTTAGTACCTAGTTTTTGTTAGCATCAGAATTTAGTTTAATTTATTAATAAGTAATTGAAAATAATTATTACAACTTTAACAAAGTATTGTTGTCCGTTACAGCACAGTGCACTCGGTTATCTAACTTCGCTCTTTTTGTTATTATCCCGCACATGGTATTTCAACCCAGATTGTGTACTTTTACGTTTTTAATTAATTTGCGACTAGGCTTCGCATACAAATGATGATAATGAGCGGAAATGGACCCGCAAACATAGAAAAAAGGAAATGCCAACGAGCCCATGCGATATGCGATCACATTGTGTAGCGTATAAGGTTTTGTGATAATTGACAGCAATTTTTCGTCCTATTATCAGTACAAAAATATGAAATATAGTCACGGTGTTGGTTCGGCGTTGTCGTAGTAGTTGTTAATGATGTCATGTCTGTCAACGATCAAGAACAAAAACTACTCTTTGTAGTAAATTGCTCAATTCTCATAGGGTGATATTTGATATCTTCAGTATAAATATATTTTTCTATTTCACGTTCATAATAAGCTCAGTACGATACGCATTTGCGTATCGTAATGAAGCTATTTGCTCAGTACGATACGCATTTGCGTATCGTAATGAAGCTATTTCGATACGCGTTTTTTCTTTATTTGATGTTGGTAACATTTAAATGTTTTATTTCATTGACTTGCGCGGCCTTTGTGATTTACGAGAAATCCCATTTTTCGCAGAGGAAAACTAGCTTGATAACTTACTTTTTTATTCTGTGTGGATAACAGTCATGTATGTTGGTTGCATAAATCTATAAATCAACCTTTTGTAGATGCTTCAAGCTATCATGTTCTGCCAAATCCTATCCAAAATTCAATCTACTAACCTTCCAATGTCGATTTTAACTTCAACTTTATTTGAATTTTCCATCTTCCCTATACTAAATTGCAATGCCGTGACGTAAAATCACGTCTTTTGAAATTCGAAAGAAAGTAGCAAAATCTCCCGAATTTCCGAACGCTCTGTATATGTACCGAATGTACAAGGATCACACAACGTATTCCGTCCAATTTCAAATCTCATGGCTAAAATAACTTTTAGAATCTCGTGGTGAAAATGGTTCAATAAATCAAAAAAATGACAGTCTGCAACATAATTTTTGTTGTCCAGAGGCTACTATGATAAAAAATAGTATTACCAACATAAAATTTAGACATAGGAATAAAAAAATTTGAAGGATTTATTTATTTTTTTAAATGTATTTTTCTTGATTATAAAAGGTGAAATAGAAAAAAATGTATAAAGCACATGTTTCATAAGGCGTTTTAGCGCACGTGTCAATAAAAAAACTCGCCACTTTGTGGCTCGTTTTTTAAAATAGACGCGTGCGCTAAAACCGCTTCTTATGAAACGTGTACTTCAATATACTATTATAGCGTGCGAGCAAAAATTATTTGCATCAAAGAGGGCCTTGCATCTAAGGGCGTAATGCTTAGCCGTAGAGCCTAATACCTGTTGGGGGTCAGTAACTACCTGAATTAACAATCAATCAGTTATTCCGTCATCGTTGACAGTCGTTACAAGTAATTTGATTCATCGCTAATTTTTCCAATTTCTTGAACAATTCACACAATGGGCTTTACGGAACAGCACAAAACATTCATGGTTGAAGCGTATTTTCGAATCGGGGATAGAGTAAATGTTGAGTGGCAATACAATCCTGGTTTGTGCATGGACGATTTTCACGAACATTTTCCTAACGTTGCTTTTATTGCTGGGGATTTTTATCATTGCTTGAAAAGAACCGTGGCTGTGTTTAGGGAAACAGGTTCTATACACACACACAAAAAAACACCAGTTGCAAATTTAGAACAATTACAAGAAAGGATTATCCAAGAATGTGGTAACATTTCTCCAGAGATGATGGTCAACACTTTCGAAAATATGAAGAGACGTGTGAATTAATGCTGGGAGCATGGCGGTGGCTAATTTCAGCAATTTATGTAATTATTTTTCGTTTTCTTTCTGTATATTCTTACTTTGTTAATTTTGTAAACAACAAAACTAAATTTGTATTTGTCTACTTATTTTATTACTCATTATTTTTTCATATCATGTCACAATATGAATTTGACAAAATTTTAACCTAGATTTGGTTAGATATATCGTCCCCATATCATTGTGATCTAAACCAAGCCCTACGTTTTTTAATCCTTTGATGCAAATAATTTTTGCTCGCACGGTATTTCAGAGTCGTAAATTCAAAGGAGCACAAATACAATTCATTTAACTACACAAAAAGTAGAAATCCTTAAATACTAAACACGTACAATCCACAATAATAAAGAAATCTCTAAAGGTATATATCTACGGGCCAACCTTTATGCATAAACCAAATCTTGACTGCTTCTTTTACATTATTCTAAGCCTCGTTCTGAGCAGACCTAGATTATAGATTCAACTTGCTTTGAAGTATTAGCTTAATTTTCTGAAACAATAACGATGTGACCGATTTTTGTGTTATATTGCTAATATTTTTATATTTATTTTAATATTAAACAAATTTTCGTTGTAGTTAAATTGCAACAGATTAAAAATGTAACTAATTATGTCCCTATCTGGTCAAACACCATTTAAATAACATTAGCATATAACTATAAATAAATTATGGTTAATAGCCCGAAAAGAAACTTTCCACTAATGGCGATAGAAATAAAATTTATTTATCATAAGACAAGAATGGCATTTTATAGGTTGTTGGTACCATGTTAGTTAAAGTACATCTCAGAGTAAATCGTCTTGGCTTTTGCTACCTGTAATTTATTTTAATAAAACGTCATTGTTGTATACCTGAAAGGTCCACATGGTGATATATTTGAAATTTTAATAATGTCACTTGGTTCACATTATTTTCCATAGAAATGTTGTCCTTGTTATCAAGAGCAGGTAGGTCCACTGTCCACCTCGTATAAGCGCCGCATAAATCGGTGTTTAGCATTAAGGTAACATTTAGCGACAATCACAATTTATTGATTACCATTTTTAAACATATTTTAATTCCCGTTAGGGATAGCTTGTTTGTTCTTTTACGGGGGGGAAATTACTGGATCCAAATTAAAATCACAGCCGTTTATACCTTGTTCATTTTATTTTGAGAAAGATGATAGCATGGTACAGTATTGTACCATGATATAGAAATCCATTTTAAGCGTCCTTTTATGACATTAGAAAAAGAGAGGTTATGTATGGTACGACAGAAAAAAAATGGTTTCTTGCAGTTGCACAGAGAAATAATAAGTAAAAGATTGAATTATTTTTGAGAAATTTTAGCACGAATGTGATCGTTTTTAAAAACTCACCACTTTGGATGTATCAATCGCAATTATTAATGAAAATTCAAAAGTTTTTTTTTATTATTTTAACCGATTCGTTTAACCTCATTGTTCTTCATCAGCAGACAACGCACAATACATTTGCATTAACAAAACATCAACTTGCCTACGTTTGAAACACGATATTGTTCCTTTTTTGTCAATAAATATAATATATAATATATACAGGGTGATTTATTAAGGGTGGCGACCGGCCATATCCAATACCCTCTGAAATACTATTGCCATATCTCGGAAACTACTAGGCATAGAAACTTGGAGAAAAAAAAAATATGATTAAAGCGGTCATGAGAAAATTCTGGAAATTACTTTTAAGTTCCTCATTTCGCCGCAAGGGGCACAATTCAATTTTTTTTTTAAATTCTAAATTTCTCCGAAATTTCCCATATTAAGGTATAACTCTGATTACATCATCGAAAAGCTTAGACAATTCTGCATCATTTTGGTTTAAGGCTCATTGGCGTACCGGCCTTGATAAGAGTGGGGGAAGCTATTCATAATCATATCATAATCATAAATTTTATTTGACTACGTTTTGTACATGTTAAAAATACAATTGTAGCAGGTCAGTGCATTAATAATCAAAGTCTATATGGTACTAGATTATAAATATCACAATACAATAAGGTAATAGCAACAATACTTCTCATGAACAAACAATTTTTAAAAAACAATTAATTTAAAAAAAAAAAACAGCAATGTTTCAACGTACTATGTCAATATTTTCGCATGATGAATTTATATTTTCCAAATATTCCTTGATAGAATAAAAAGCAGATTTACTAAGAATGTTTTTCATGGTATATTTAAATTTTTTTGGCTGAAGGCCTTTGATTGAATCTGGCAGAGCATTAAAGAGATCAATTTTTGGTGAGTTCTTTATTGATTTTTCTAGTCTATATTTGGGTTTTCTAATCAGGACTGCCGATCTAGTGCTGTAGTTATGAAAGTTAGAATTTAGCTTGAAGTAATCTATGTTACTGTGTATTTCAATCAGCTGATGCAAGATAAATAGAGACGGTAATGTCAATATTCCCAGACGTATAAAATGAGGTTTGCAGTGGTCTCGATGCCCTGCACCCACAATTGCTCGAACAGCCCTCTTTTGCAATTTAAACACAATATGCGAATCCGCAGAGTTACCCCACAGTTGTATTCCATATGTAACGTGGGCATGAAAAAGTGAGTAATAAACAGCCATAACAGAATCCAGTCCAATTAATGGTTTAAGCTTTCTTATTACGAAAATAGAAGAGGATAGCCTGCCCCGCAATGATCGAATGTGGGGCCCCCAATTTAAATCACTATCCAATGTAACACCAAGCATTTTAGCCTCTGAACCATTCACCACACTACGACTTGTCGAGAAAACGACTTCCTGGGTCTTATCTATATTCAGTTTCAGATTATTCTGAGAAAACCATTCATTTGCTTTTTGTTTTAGATCACTACATTTGTTTTTTAGTTCATTAATGTTGTCACAGCTGCACAGCAGTGATGTGTCGTCCGCAAAACAAATGCACCCGTACGGGGACAGATGTAAGAATAAGTCATTCATATAAATTATAAAGAGGAGCGGACCTAGAACTGATCCTTGGGGTACCCCACTCTCTACCAGTACACGGCGCGACACTCCATCCTGAAGAGAGACATACTGTATTCGGGAAGTCAAGTAAGAGATTAACAAGCTCAGAGGCAGACCCCGAATTCCATATCGAGAAAGCTTTTCGATCAGAAGCTCGTGAGAAACGCAGTCAAAGGCCTTGCTAAGGTCACAAAGAGTAAGACTCACATGCTCTCCCCTCTCAAGGCTCTCCACTACGCCACTCACAATCCTCGACACTGCCTGACAATGCCCTATTGAATGTGCAAACATTAAAATCGCTGTAACTTGTAAACGACTTATCCGATTTTACTAAATTTAAGCTTGTTTGGAAGGGAAAGGTAAGTATCTTCAATCGCCGTATCCAATAGTATACGATAGTGTTTAATAAAATTGCTAGAGGGCGCAATTTGTAATAATAACAGTTTTTTCGATTTTATCCCGGAAATTCAAATTATACGGTATAACTATGACATCATAATCGAAAAGTAGATGAAATTTGCAAGAAAAGATGTGAAGACCACAGTTCGATATCTTTGTTCGTTTGAGAGTTATTGCCAAAACAATAATTTTTAATACAAATTGCGCCCTCTAGCAATTTTATTAGAAATTATCTTATACCATTGGATACGACAAATCAAGTGACTTACCTTTCTCTTCCAAACAAGCTTACATTTAGTAAAATCGGTTAAGTCGTTTAGAAGTTACAGCGATTTTAATGTTTACAGTTTCACTTGATAAGAGTGGGAGAAACTATTGAAAGTGTAAACATTAAAATCGCTGTAACTTCTAAACGACTTATCCGATTTTACTAAATTTAAGCTTGTTTGGAAGAACCTTCAATTGTCGTATCTAATGGTACAAGATAGTTTCTAATAAAATTGCTAGAGGGCGCAATTTGTATTAAAAATTATTGTTTTGGCAATAACTCTGAAACGAACAAAGATATCGAACTGCGGTCTTTACATCTTTTCTTGCAAATTTCATCTACTTTTCGATTATGATGTCATAGTTATACCGTATGATTTGAATTTCCGGGATAAAATCGAAAAAACTGTTATTATTACAAATTGCGCCCTCTAGCAATTTTATTAAACACTATCGTGTACTGTTGGATACGGCGATTGAAAATACTTACTTTTCCCTTCCAAACAAGCTTAAATTTAGTAAAATCGGATTAGTCGTTTAGAAGTTACAGCGATTTTAATGTTTACACATTTAATATCTTCCCCCACTCTTATCAAGGTTGGTACGCCAATGAGTCTTAAACCAAAATGATGCAGAATTGTCTAAGCTTTTCGATGATGTAATGAGAGTTATACCTTAATATGGGAAACTTCGGAGAAATTTAGAATTAAAAAAAAAATTTTAATTGTGCCCCCTTGCGGCGAAATGAGGAACTTAAAAGTAATTTCCAGAATTTTCTCATGACCGCTTTAATCATAATTTTTTTTTCTCCAAGTTTCTATGCCTAGTAGTTTCCGAGATATGGCCGGTCGCCACCCTTAATGAATCACCCTGTATATATATATATATACCTATAATATAATATATTTGTCGGTCAAACGTTACAAGGTTTAATGTCCAGTTCGGTACTTATTTCAGGGACTTTCCAATCTGAAGATTATAATAATTATATTTACATTTTGGTTATACACAAGGTATTTATTGGGGGTTTCCGGGATTTGCAGGTATATTGTTAGGGGTTATTTATTCTTACCTAATAATGCGTTATTATTACTTGCTTAACAAACTGTATTTATATCGATTTGTAATACATACTTCTGTTTTGGTTTGTCGAAAGATTTTAATATTTTCACTGTGAAACTAGTAATTTCAAATTTATGTTCAGAATGTCTAAGGTGGCGAAAACGTCTTCGTGGATTAAAAATTCCCCAGAGTTAGAGTTTAGTGGAGAAAAAGTATTCTGTAAAGCTTGTAAAAAAATTATTGCTTGTGAAAAGAAGTTCCAAATCGATCAACATTTGAAAACACCGCTGCATAAGTCAAAATTACAAAAAATGAAATCTGAGCCACTTCAGCTGGGTGTAACAAACGCATTTCAAGATGTTGGAGAAAAATCAAAATTGAAAAGGAAATTTTTCAAGAAGACTTATGCAAGGCTTTGGTCGCAGCAAACATATCTTTAAAAAAATTGCAAAATCCGCCAGCAGTATGCATATTTGGCTAAGAAAATGCAAATAACTGCATATTTTAAAGGCAAGCAAGGCATATATATGCGCATATTTTTGCTAAATATAAATGCATTTAATCCGCCCTTTAGTGATAAATAATGAAATTGTCTTGAAGTGATTGGTCGTCTAAAGTTATGTAATGTACCTATACTTAGGCCAACTAAGTCGCAAGATAATATTGGCACGGTAAAAAATGTATTGGGTAATACTTTAATAAGTCTCCTTACCAAACCAAAATGGTTTAAAATGTTAAAATTTCGTTTGACAGACACACAAGTGGTCCTGCTGTTGTGATCAGTGATGATAACTCTAACAAACAAGATGCCTTATTGTAAAACGTTTCTATTGACCTACGTATTAGGTATATGGGGTGTTTAGCCTTTTTTGCTCCGTTACAGCATCTGCTAATATTGTCGAATTGTATAAACAGGTTTTCTAAACATAACATAACAATAAACAACCTCATCCAATCTCATGGATTAATTTAAAAATGAACGATTTCAAAGAATTTGTACAATTAAAAATAAACGAGACTAAAAATAACTTGCTTAAAAGCTTGTAATTTTTAGGTAAAATTAATAAATACAAGCAATCGAAAGAAATTAGAAAATACATAAATCACAGACTGATTGCCAAGGTAAGGTCGGCGACCTTCGCCACGCCTACTTGGGCACGTATGTTTGTACAACAGGTGGGAAATCGATATAAAAATATAACTGATGCGCTCTGTGTGTGTATATGTATAAAATAACAGAAAATACAGTGTGTATCAGCCAAATGGAGTAAATTTGATAATAAATACATGGATGGGGGCGTGTTCGAAATAACGCTCGGACACGTCGATTGGTATTTCTAGTTGCGCATTTAACAGTGGTCAATACCAACTTTCTTATTTTAAATGCAACACCCTGTATATTATTTAATTTTTTGATTTTTCAGAAAATTTTAGACATATTTCATGTACAATATCCTATACCTATCTTCAACTATTTCGGGAATATTAAGTGTTTTCAGATTTATTGCAAAAATTAACAACACTCAAAAACTAATAAGTAATACTGTTTATTTCTTGATAATGTAAAAAACCAAAAAAAAAACAGTAATGTAGATGTTGAAAATGCTCGCCGCGAACGTCTTGGCAACATCCTAATCTTAAATAGAAATTTCTTCTAATGTTACTGAACATCTCAGGCGTGACCGATCTAATCGCAAGCGTTATTCATCTTCTTAAGTCAGCTAAGTCGAGGGGTTTAGTTTTGTATACAATATTTTTGATATAACCCAATAAGAAACAAGTCTAATGGCGTCAGATCAGGGGATCGTGCTGGACATTCCATCGATACACGCCTCCCTATCCACCGATTTGGAAATACTCGGTTGAGGTTAGGGCTGCACCGAGTACCGAGTAGTTCGGTGCTCGGCCAGAATTTTCACCGAGTAATGAGTACTCGGTGCTCGGTCTTATATTCATTACTCGGCCCAGTATAGTAGAATATTAGAAGCAATCCTTTTCGGCATGTCAAAAACAGTAAGAAATCCTGCTGTACCATTAAAGAAAAAGGGTTAAGAGATGCTGCTTTTAAAATTAATTCCATCTATACTATACAGGGTGCTCCAAAAAACCGGAACGGTAAAAATTTTCCATTTTTTAAATAGAACACCCTGTGTTTTTTAAAATTTTCAGATTCTACATAAAATTATAATTATTTTTTATTAAATGCATTATTAGTCCATACTTAATAGTTTCTGAGATGTTCACCTTTTGAAAAATATCATTACTCGGCAGCCGAGTACTAGGTACTCGGTCAATACCTTCAGCCGAGTACTCGGTATTCGGTCAAGTTAAAAAACAGAGCTCGGCGCAGCCCTAGTTGAGGTACTGCCGGACATTGATTTGGTTATGGGGCGGTGCTCCATCTTGCTGAAACCATATCATATTCGCTGGAAGTTGTGGGTTTGCTGCATCAGGATATAAGTTTGTCAAAGTTGGCAAGACATTATTTTGGAGCAATGCTAAATAATTATCGCCATTTAAATTGCCATTAATGAAAAAGGGACCTATGATATGATGATAGAATATTGCATATGTTCTTCTCTAATCCAGTGAGGATTTTCCCTAGACCAATAGGGGCAATTCTGACGATTAGCATGACCGTGAAGTGTAAAGGTGCACTCATCAGAAAACAAAACATGTTCTAATTGGATCACATTATTATCTAAGATTGCCATAATTCGTTCACAAAAATACGTTCTCCTATATCAAAATCGTCTTCCATGAGCTCATGAGCTGCTCATTTTATAGGGATATATTTTATTTTCTTGTAATGTTTGAATAATCGATGAATGGCAGAATGGCTAACATCGAACATTGGGGCTGTTTTTCGACTAGAAGTATGTGGGTTTTCCTCAAACTCAAGCATATTATTTAATTTGGTATCATCACTTATTGCATTGGCAGCTACTTTTTTTTATCTGTTTTACATGTCCAAGCTGGCGAAACTGCTTTTCTATTTTACTAATTTTCCCTGGAGTTATAGGCGGCAAATTTAGAAATTTTTCATGAAATAAGCGAGCAACTTCCATTAGTGTCCGTGTTTTATCTCCATCCATAACCAATCATCTGTAGAATTGTTATTTTGTGCATTTCTGTTAAATAAACCATTTTTCTGATATGCAGTTAACGAAATTCAAACGACTATAACACTGACAACTACTGTCATGAACGAAATTCAAACGACTATAACACTGACAACTACTGTCATGCAGACGGACAACAATTTTGAAACAAAAGTAAACAAAACTATTTATACTTTTTTTAAAATTTAAGTCAGTAAAAAGAATCGCTGAAATGCAATAAATCTGAAAACACTTCTTAATATTTCCGAAACAGTTAAAGATGGGTATAGGCAAGTAAAAACAAGGGAAAGAAACTGGAAAATGCTTTCACGGAGTTATTTTTAAAACTTTTATCGATGTTAATTTTCTAGAAGAAGGGCAACTGTTATCCATGACCCACATATTTTACGTCCCTCAATAGTATTACAAGAATAGTGCATGATTGCGCCAAGTAAAAGGTTATAAATCTGATATCAGAGGTGATATCATATTCTTAGAAAATTTTAATTTGCAATTATCATTAGAATGATGTCACTTATGAGAGTATATCTGTGAAAGAATATGTTACTGTTACACCAAAAAAAATATTATTGTACCGAAAATGCCCATGCAATTTTTATATTTAGATTTAATGTCTGCAGAAGGTTCGCAATGTTTTATTTTAACTTTTATTGTACACTTAACAGGTAGAGTCAACTTGTTTTAAAATCAAAGCGTTTCGACAGTTAACAACCACATGTGACATGAACAGCTGATACCGGTTTATTCCCAAAAGTTCCCAGTTCAGTAGTAGGCCGTAGCAAGCTCACGCGTCAGGTGTCACATTATATTCTTATGATTTTGGTGTTTCTTAAGTGCTTCTGGGGCTATTTTCTTGAATTGTGTGTATGTTTTAAACATTTTACATTTGGACTTTCAATATTATCAGTTTATCTATTTTAATTACGGTATACTAGGTTGCCAAACCTTGTACTCACTGAGAACTCACCAGCAAAAATGCATAGCTTTTTGGCGACTTCGTACTACACCCATAGACAATTTACCTTTAGATAAGCAAACAATAATCACAAAAGTGGCAGATTTATCGCCTCGCACATGTAAACAAAGCTAGACACTATTAGACATGCGCACTGCAACCTTATCGTTTGACGAATGGGAAAATAGACAGGTACGGGCTTTAAAATTTAAATTCTAGCCAAAAATTGGACTTTCTTTTCAATTATTGTTGATCAAGTTGGGAAAAAAAGTAGTGATCTGGCATTTTTAGTAGTAGCAAACCTATCAGATTTTAAGGATAGAAAATTGTTTTTAATGTTTTGTTCTTAAAATTTGTTTTAAAATGATTCTTTGTCGTGTTTTTAGTTTGAAAAGAAAGAACAAGTGAATTAAACTAGTCTTATAAAATCGAATATAAAAACAAATAAAACCAGCAAAATAACCAATGTACGGTGTTATCGCGTGCCTAACCTCAAGTCAAATATTAGTTGGTATATAACTTGTATTGATTTTTACAATTTGGCATAAACTTGGGTACGTGTAAAACATTTTCAAGCAAAATTTCTTGTTCAAGAATTTTAAAAGTGTTTGCCCGAGAACTTGACCCGTGGAATACTGGCTTTATTAAAAGCTTAATGTCGGGGTGTACAGAGTTTAACCAAAAAATTAAACAACCAGCAACTTTGACAGAATTAATTTTCTCACAATCAGACACAATTCACTAAACTACACAAAAACTAGAAATCCGTAAATATTAAACACCCACAATCTACAATAGCTAAGAAAACTACAAGGAATCCCCAGAGAAACCTTAAAATACAACAACAAAAATGGTGGCCGGGTTCTGGAGTGTATTTTGAGCATGTCGCTAAAGAAGGACAGGCCGATAACACGAGGTTTGTGCGCATGCCCGAAGGTGCCCAGAGGGAAGGCAGCTGATCGGCGAATCATGCGCTCTGACGTATTTTTGCACCCATAAAACGTAACTTTTGTTTGCGCAGGAGATAAGCTGTACGTATATCAAGGTAAATTGTCTATGACTACACCGCGAACGTAAATTATAATATGGCAACGCAGCATTGAACGCGGAACATTCGCAGGTACACCGCGTGCGGCTTGATTGGCTCGTAGCTAAAATATTTAGGCGGCGAAATTCTGTATGCTGTCAGGGTTATTCATAGCGTTTTCCATTTGTAAGTTTAGTGCATGTCAAATGCATTTCTATGTTTTACCCATTAATAACGCCACAACTTTTAATCTAACGCACGTTGAATTCAATGTTTCAAATTTTTTTTTTGAAACAAATATGTAGGTACATTGTGACCAGTAAAGTACGCATCATATGGGATTTTTTTTATTAATAACTTTTGCAAAATAAGACTCAACGCAACCTACATAAAACTTCTTAGTTTTGACAATTTCAGATACATTTTTCAGCAATAAAAGCAACGTTCTTTTCAGGCAATGATAAAAATTCCCAAATTTGTTGGCGTATGTTGCATTATTTCATGAACGTTTGCAACAAGTTCTTCTGTTCTTACAGATGATCTTCCTGCTCCTTTTTTGTGTTGTATAGAACCTGTATCCCTAAACACAGCCACATTACATGTGTGTTTTTCTACAAAATCAAAATTGGGCTATTAAAATTTGATCGCATGTGATGCAAAGTTTATTTGTTTTTGACCCTGTATAAGGTAACTTCATAAAATAAGAATTTTTAAAAACGTAGTTTGTGTCTGAAAGTAATACACCTTAATATTAAGACAAAAAAGAACACAGTGTTATCAGTAAAGTGTTCATTAAGTGGAAATAAATTTTAGTGGTGAGTAAAAAAATTAAAATTATCTTATGCAGCTGAAATTTTGCACGTGGGCTAAAAACTGCTTTAAAAAAACTTTTTCTAATAACTTTTTTCGATATTTGAAATAACCCCACTTTTCAATTATTTTTTGGAAAAAATTAAAATTTGACAGATAATGCGAATCACATGACTACTATTTTTTTGCTTAATTTTCATCTCGATCGAAGCAGAACTTGATGCCAAAGTTAAATTTTTAATAAAGCTAAGTATTAAGAAAAAAAAATCCCATATGAAGCGGACTTTACTGGTCACACTGTATATATTAGTAGGTACAGTAAATTTAATTTTTTTATTTACGCTGTATTTTTGCAAGCCATAATGTTAATAAAACATTAAGACCCCCCTCACAAGTTTAAAATATGGCGAATGCGAAGGTAAAAAAAGCTCTGTCCTGTCTCTGTCGCCAACGTAAAATAGACAGACTTATGACAAGTGACCTAGCCCACGATGCGGCGTGTTCTTAGCGAAAAAAAAAATACGCACTTTTAATAAAAGCTCGCGAAACCAGCGATCTACGTCATAACATATTGACCAGTCGCAGGGACTTGGCTGAATTTTTCAGGTAAGCATAGACACGGTGAAATTCTGCTGGTATTTAAAAATGGTTTATTGGCAAGAATAAGAACTTAAAATTATTTTATGTAACGCGAAGGCTGAGAGTGCAGAGATAGTTGGGTGTTTTGCATTTTTGTAACCCGACCAACCTGTCCCAACACGCAAAACTATCTTAAATATTGTTGATAGATTTAAGAAGCCGAGGTGAGAATTCGAGGTGTTTCTCTATAACTATAACTTTTCTGTATTTATAGATATTAAAATGAAATTTTGAGATTATATATAAGATGAGGGCATTTATCGACATAATTTTCAATTTGTTAGCACTTCCGGTTTGATCGAAAGTGACCTTGACTTTGATATTTTAAATGGGACATCTTTTATATTTTTACTTATTTGGTTTTAGCATAACATTATAAGTGAAATGACACTTCACTTGTCATTTTTTGACGTTTTATAACATTTTTATGTTTTTTTTTAAACTTTTAATCTAGAATGCTACAAATTAATTAAGTCTGTTAATTTATAGTCAAGTAGTATATACCTACAAATTTAAATTAAGTCATAAAAATTGACTTTCTAAGTTTCACAAGCGTTTAAAATATGAAATTTTCTTTTCTTGACGTTTACTCCATTTTTCCAAATGGAACCCAACAATATGATACCATACACTCCTATGTTATTTTAAAATTGACACGAAAAAATTTGGCCTTAAGTCCTAATCGCAAATTTAAAAGCGTTATGCATTATTGCCGCCCTGTCTTCTAAAGAAATATAAAGGCGGTTTTGAAAAACAATGGAATGGTTTTGAAAACCAATATGGTTTTAAATTAAAATTGTAATGTCGTTCGTTTATTAAACTTACATTGTAAATCAGATAAAAAGGTTAGTTTTACTAGAAATGAACAAATTGATATGCTCCTAATTTTTGGAGTGACCAGAAAAATTCTTCTGAAGCCGCAAGATTGTATGTTTTATAAACTAATGACATTACAACTTTAAATTAAAGCCATATTGCTTTTTAAAACCATTCCATTGTTTTCCAAAGCCGCCTTTATATTTCTTTAGAAAAGATAGGGCGGCAATAATGCATAATATATTATATAACGCTTTTAAATTTGCGATTGGTATTCCAGGCAAATTTTTCAGTGTCAATTTTAAAAGAGCATAGGAGTGTATGGTATCAAATTATATTGTAGTGAACTACCATCGTTCCATTTGGAAAAATAAAGTAAACGTCAAGAAAACAAAATATCATTTTTGAAACGCTTGTGAAACTTAGAAAGTCAATTATTATGACATAATTTTAATTTTCATATACTACTTGACTATAAATTAACAGATTTAATTAATTTGTAGCACTCTAGATTGAAAATAAAAAATTAACATAAAAATGTTATAACACGTCATAAAATGACAAGTGAGGTGTCATTTCACTTCTAATGTTATGCTGAACCAAAATATTATATGTATATGTATATATAAACGTTTATAGTCTTATAGGTTTTTAGTTTTGCACCTAGAGAACTAAATCCCTGTATGTGCAAAATTTTATTCAAAATAATAATACAGTAATCTTAATGTTATTAAATAAGTAATATAAAGGTTTAATTAAAAGCTGGTAGGTATAAACTATTCAATCTTAAATATAAGTGTTTCCTAAGGTATGTATAATAATATTAGAATTGGAGTAATGTAAAGTAGTATATTATATGCACTTGGGTGCCTTATTATAAAAATACGCTAGACGGTTTAATTTTTAAAACAATACACTAAATTTATTAAAATTGCTACTTATAAAAATCCTACATTTTTTTCTAAACTTTTTGTTGTTTGAAATATTTCTTATTTCTAGTGGAAGAGCATTATAAATTTTTGGAGCTAAGTAATGAATAAATTTTAAATTAACATTTTTACTACTGTTAGGAATTATCAACTGTCCGTTTATATGATTGCGAGTCTGATATGGATGATTAATATAGTTTCTTAATTTGGAGGTTTTATGTGTTAATATAGCAGTTGACAATATATACAGTGATCGAACATTTAGGATTTCTGAATTGTAGAGTAAATGTGTGGAGTAGCGTTTGTTTTTTTTATAGATTATTTTGAGGATATAATTTTGAACGACATTTAGAGGTTTTAATGAGTTTTTGTAGATCCCACCCCACGCAATTATACCGTATCTTATTAGAGATTCTACTAAAGCCTTATATATAGAGAGTACTAGTTTTCTGCCAATAATTTCCCTTAAAATATAGAATTTATGAATTAATTTTCTAATATTGTTTGTCAAATAACTGATATGTGCTCCCCACTTAAGATGTTTATCAATAGTAATTCCTAAATATTTTGTTGAGGATACCTCACAGATAACTTCTTCAAGATTTTCAATTTGTATGTTGTTAAAATTGGGACGATTGGAAGAAGTAAGAGAGAATGCTATGAAATTAGTTTTGGAAGTATTCAATGTTAACTTAAAGAAATTCAGCCAGATCTTAATTTTTTTCATACCATCCATAGCTGACTCTTTTACTTGAGTCCAAGTTTCACCTTCGAATACCACAACTGTGTCGTCTGCATATGAAATGACTATTCCGTTATTAATACTTAGATTAGCTAAGGAGTTTATATAGGTAATGAATAAAATTGGTCCTAAGACGGTCCCCTGAGGTATTCCAATTTTTACGGTTAGCGGATCACTGTGTATATTATCGATTTTCACTACTTGTTGACGATCCTTAAGGTAGCTCTCAAAGACATTTAACACGGTGCCCCTTATACCATATGAATGTAACACATTTAAGAGCAGATCATGTGGCACCGTATCAAATGCCTTTGCTAGATCAAGGAATACGGCAATGCTCTTTTTATTATTATCTAATTGTTTGGTTATTTGGCTAGTCAATTCATATATGGCATTTTCAGTACTTAACCCACTTGTAAACCCATATTGATTACAAGAAAGAATGTTGTTGTTTTGAAGAAAATTAATCAGTCTTTCTTTAAGACATTTTTCAAAAATTTTTGAAAAGTTATTTATTACACTTATTGGCCGATAATTATTTATATTAGCTTTATCGCCGGCTTTATAGATAGGTGTAACAACAGATGTCTTAAAATGTTCTGGTACTTTGCCAGTTTTAAAAATTAAGTTTATGATATGGGTTAAGGGTTCCAATAAATATTGATGAAATGACTTTATTAGCCGGACACCAATAAAATCTATACCTGAAGCACAATTATTCTTAAGAGAGTTAATCTGTTTAATAATTTCGTTTTTATGAACAGGTCTTAGAAACATGGATGAAACGGTGTTTATGTTAACATCTGGTTCAATAGATGGTGCAGTAACTTTATTGTGCATTTTAAAGCCTATATTTACATAAAAATCATTGCAAAAGTTAGCCGCAGCTTTGTCATTAGAAAATTCTGTGTCATTGTTCTTAATTTGTATTTTCGCATTTGATTTTGATATATTTTGATCAGTTGCTTCAGATATAATTTTATATATTTTTTTAATATTGTTTTTATTGCTTTCTATTTCTTGTTTATAATAATCATATTTACATTTTTCGATTATTTTATTAAGGTTGTTTCTGTATTCTTTATACATATTGATATCTAAAATATTATTATTTAAAAGTAAACGTTTTTTTAGTTTATCTCTGTGTTTAATAGAATTAATAATGCCATATGTAATCCATGGTTTAATTCGTTTATTTTGTTTTATTTTAGTGACTTGTTTAATCTTAGATTCATTTAGAATATACAGAAAAGCCTCATAAAATTTTCGACATGCAATATCAGAATCATTCGACTCCGTAACAATCGACCAGTTTTGTTTTTGAATTAAATTTTCGAATCTGTCATAATCAGTTTTGTAGCTTATGTGAGTCAAATATTCTGTAGCCGAATTTGTCTTAAGGTTTTCTTTATCAATATTAAGCATTATAGGATAGTGATCTGTTATAGCAGAGTTAAGTATAAATGATGAAAATTTCAAAGAACTATTTTTGAGTTTCTTTCTTATAAAAATATGGTCTAAGCATGAAGAAGACTCGTTTGTTACACGTGTAGGATTATTAATTGCTGATAAATATCCAAAATGATTTAATATTGATATATAAGAGTTGACTATATTATCCTGAAGATTACAAATATTTATGTTTATATCACCTATGAAAATATCGATATGGTTAGTGGGTTTGTTTAAACAATAAGTCTCTAAATCTTCTAAAAAGGATTGCATATGTGTAGATGGAGGCCTATATAAGCAGTTTACCCCAATTTGAATATTTTCGATATTAAATTTAATTTCACTAACACTTACACTAGTTTTATTAAGTTTAAAATTTGTGACATTGGCATTTAAGTCAGACCTTATAAAAATCATAACTCCATCACTTCTATTGAGGCAGGCATTATCGTAGAAAGTTTTGTATCCTGGTATACTATACTGACCGTCATTGTACCAACATTCACTAAGCACAATTATATTACAGAAATTTAGTTTATAGGCTTCGAGAAAAGTTAAAAACTCATTGAAGTTTTTTCGTACACTCCGTATATTAAGATGTAGGATATTAAGCAGTTTTCTGTTAAGATTCAGTTTATTAACAACCTGATCACAGTCTATAGTTTCTTGTAGAATATCAGATTGTGATATGTCCAATTCTTGCAGTAAGTTAATTTCTGGATAATCAGTGGCCATATCCGTAGTCTATTTTACTTTTTAATATTTTCAAAAGATATTGGTATGAGGGACATTGTAGATCATTTACCTCATGTTCAACGTTATAGGTAAGTTTATATTTGATATTTGCTTGAACACAATTATTGCAATTTTTTTTAATTTTTGGGCATTCATTTATTTTGTGTTCCTCTGCGCAGTATGCACAAGAAGTTTTATTGGTACAGGAACTACCTTTGTGATAATGTTCTTGACAATTAAAACATCTTTGAATTGTTAAGTCTTCATATATAGGACATCTTTCCCAGCCTATGTATATTTTTTTAACATCCATGAATTTGTGAAATAAATTTGGCGAGCATTCACCAAATATTGTGGAGGGTTTCTGATTTCCCATTTTTGCTTCTTTTATATATGTGATTTTCAATTCATCACTTTCAGAAATAAACTTATTTTGTTCTCTAATACATATTTCAACTTCTTCTTTGTTTAGGCCACCTTCATAGCCTGTAAAAATATACAAGATGTCCCATTTAAAATATCAAAGTCAAGGTCACTTCCGGTCAAACCGGAAGTGCTAACAAATTGAAAAGTATGCCAATAAATGCAGACTCATCTCTTTTGCATAATCTCAAAATTTCATTTTAATATCTATAAATATAAAAAAGTTATAGGGGTGAACGTCTTTTGAGAAACACCCGGTATACCAGCATTTTTATTAATTAGTTAACGACATAAAATGAAAAATATGTAGGTAAAACAACTTACAACCCAAACGAAATTCCAAATATAACTAACTGAATACCTCCTGCATTTCTGTAGCAGAAAATATAATGTAATATAATGTCGGCACTATGTTTTCATAAACAGTTTCCATATAAAAATGATTAAATATCTAAATTAAAAATGATACAATAGATGACAACTCGGTTTAACGATGGGAGTTGCTCATCGACACGCGAAATTCTCGTTTCCTAATTTATGTTATTCGTTATTTTCCTTGAAATTGTCATAAAAATCCGACCCAAATTCTAAATTTGCCATGTCGGAAAGGTTTTTAATTCGATCGAAACGCAGACATTCAGTCGCCTGCACTTCGAAATTACATACCTAATTTTTAAAGCAGTAAAAACGTAATTTACATTGTAAAATACGTTTTTACTGCTGGCTGATCGATACCCTACTCGATCAGTATCAACTGTACCTATCGTATCGGTATTGTTACTGTCAGCAGGGTTCGAAAAATCATGATATTTTCGAAAGTATCATATCCGACATATAAATCATTTTAAGATATTTCTTTTTAATGAAACGGCAACTATTTCGATCAAAAACATACTACTTACCTTGAAAACTAAATACTACTACTCAATGTTCTTTATTAAACTGTAAGTTAAAATACACAATTCAAAACATACAGCTTAAATGGCCATCGACCGGGGTCCTTCAGCCTTGGAAACTAAATATTTTTGTAGGATACTTATTAAAGTAAACCGACTTTAAAAAACATGACCTAAACTAATGAGTACCTAATGACTAAACAGATAAATCACAAAGGTTAATAATAATTATAAGACATCCAATAAAAAAAAAGGTGAACATATTTTCAAAACGGACCCACCCTTAATATTAGTTAAAAACATAAAAACTTTTTTGTTTGATTTGTCGATTGATATATTCTGAATAATCGAAATTTAAAAAAAATTAATTACTGAATATATCGTGATATAATATATCAAACTATAAGTATCATGGTATATATATCATGATAATAAAGAAAAGTTAGTGTACTTAAATACATAATTTATATTTGTGAAAAAAGTAATCCTCGAGCCGGGATCAAACCGACAACCTCTGTATTATATCATAATATATATCACTATACGGTGGTCCAACGAAAACTTAACACCTCGATTTTCCTGCTTTAAAATGAAAATCTGGAAAATCGTTCGATTTTTATTTCGAGGGGGACATCTTTTGCGTATATTGTCAATCTTGTTACTTCAAGCCCCTAGGAGGGAGGGGGGTAAGATCTAAATCTTAAATGGATACCCCTATTTTATATAATTTTTTTGGATTCTGCATAAAATTCTGAACATTTTTTAATAAAAGCATTATTAGTCTATACTTAACAGTTTCCGAGATATTGACTCTTGAAAAATGACATTTTTGAATATGACAGCGTCTAGCTTTTTAACTGTACGTCTAAGAGCAAAACGGCTTACATGTCCCTATCTTCGATTTTTATTATCTTTCCAATAGTGTCGACTTCCGGTTAAACCGGAAGTACTATATTTCTTACATCCGGTTTAACCAAAAGTTGACACTATTGGAAAGATAATAAAAATCGAAGATAGGGACATGAAAGCCGTTTTGCTTTAAGACGTACAGTTAGAAAGCTAGACGCTGTCAAAGTTCAAAAATGTAATTTTTCAAGAGTCAATATCTCGGAAACTGTTAAATATAGACTAATAATGCTTTTATTAAAAAATGTTCATAATTTTATGCAGAATCCAAAAAAATTATATAAAATAGGGGTATCCATTTAAGATTTAGATCTTACCCCCCTCCCTCCTAGGGGCTTGAAGTACCAAGATTGATAATATACGCAAAAGATGACCCCGTCGAAATAAAAATCGACGGGCCCGAGCGATTTTCCACATTTTCATTTTAAAGCAGGAAAATCGAGGGGTTAAGTTTTCGTTGGACCACCCTGTATATATCGCTTGATATAATATATCCTCCGAAATCTGACTGTCAGGACTAACAAAATAACAATATTATTCTAATGCATTTAGTAATGAATAGTATTGGATTTAGGAATTGGATTAGCCATTGTATGATTGACATCAGTAGTATTGATAGAGTATGCATTCGCGTTTTGAGAGGGGGGAGGGGCGTTCCCACCCCAGACTGTTCCAGTCAACGACGAAAGAGCAATATAGATATATCATTCTCTTTATCATATCAAGACGAGAGTCAAATGCTTGTAATGTCCCCAGTATACATGAAATCTAAATTTAGTTGTAATAATCATAGGATCTGTGTGAATCATGAGAACAAGAAACAAGTTATAGGTCAATTATTATGTAACAAAGACGTCGAAAGTGATGGATGACACGAATGGTTTAATTAAAACATTTTTAACAAATACTTTTTCTAGAATAAAAATGGAGAGTATATTATTATGACAAGTATTTTTTTTAAATGTAATTTTTTGGTGTTTTACTTATACCGTGCGAGCAAAAATTATTTGCATTAAAGAGGGCTTGGTTTAGATCACAATCATATGGGGACGATATATCTAACCAAATCTAGGTTAAAATGTTGTCAAATTCATATTATGACATGATATGCCAAACTAATGAGTAATAAAATAAGTAGACAAATACAAATTTATTTGTGTTGTTTACAAAATTAACAAAGTAAGAATATACCGAAAGAAAAAGAAAAATAATTACATAAATTGCTAAAATTGGCCACCGCCATGCTCCACGCATAAATTCACACGTCTCTTCATATTTTCGAAAGTGTTGACCAGCATCTCTGGAGAAATTTTACCACATTCTTGGATAATCCTTTCTTGTAATTGTTCTAAATTTGCAACTGGTGTTTTAAAAATAGTGTTCTTTAAATGAGGAAAAATGAAGTATGCGTTGTATTTCTTGGAATACTTGCACTTTATAAGGCAATAAATTTAGCTGCTTCTTAAGAATAGTCCTGCATGTTCCATAAGATCTTCCCACTTCTTGGGACAGGACAGGTCCAATGCAAAATGCGGAATGTGATAAGGATGAAGATAAATCTAATTCCTTCAATGTGACCTGTAAATAACCGTTAACCAAGGTGATCTAGGTGGGAATTCAATATCTAATCGAAAACTGACCAATCTATCATGGAAAAAATTGCGTAAGTAGTTAATAGTTTCGGCGGCTGTATGGGCGGTTGCACCGTCCTGTTGAAAATATCCAAAACGTAGTTCGTCGTCAAGTAATTGCTCCACAAATGGATTCAAAATATTGTCTATACCGCTGTGCTGTAACTGTGTCATGGAAAAAAATAGGACCAACAATTCTTCTTCGGGAAACAGCTAACCAGACACCAATTTTTTGAGGGTGCAATACTCTACAAACAAATGGGGATTTTCACTACTCCACATGCGTGTATTCTGAGAATTCACATAACCGGAGAGGTGGAACCAGGCTTCATCCGAAAAAAATATCAGGTATAATAAATCATTTCTTTCCAATAAATTTTGGGTAAACCATTGAGAGTAATTCCTGCGTCTTTCAAAATCTGCGGCTTGTATTTCTTGGAATACTTGCACTTTATAAAGAAATAAATTTAACTGCTTCTTAAGAATAGTCCTGCATGTTCCATAAGATCTTCCCACTTCTTGGGACAGGCGTGTTATACAATTTGTTGGCGTATTTTGCATTATTTCATGAACGTTTGCAACAAGTCCTTCTGTTCTTACAGATGGTCTTCCTGCTCCTTTTTTGTGTTGTATAGAACCTGCTTCCCTAAACACAGCCACGGTTCTTTTCGAGCAATAATAAAAATCCCCAGCAATAAAAGCAACGTTAGGAATTGAACGGATTGTATTGCCACTCACCATTTACTCTAATCCCGTTTCGAAAATACGCGTCAACCATGAATGTTTTGTGCTGTTCCGTAAGGCCCATTGTGTGAATTGTTCAGGAAATTGGAAAAATTAGCGATGAATCAAATTACTTGTAACGACTGTTAAAGACGACGGAATAACTGATTGATTGTTAATTCAGGTAGTTACTGACACCCAACAAGTATTTAGCTCTACGGCTAAGCATTACGTCCTTAGATGCAAGGCCCTCTTTGATGCAAATAATTTTTGCTCGCACGGTATTAAAACGTTGAAATCCTACAGGAAGAGCTTTTTTGGCCATCTTTAATAATTTTAGGCATTTTTTAAGAACAACAGTTAAAATTATTAAATGGTTGCATTTACATTTTTTAAGAAATCCAAGCAAGAATCTTTTTTCTAAAAACTGCCTTCCATTATTAACCGCAAGGATTACTTTTAATATTATTTATATAAACTTTCCATCAGGGTGAGGCGTCCTTTAAAATAAGCCATAGTTTTTAAATTCGGTTAACGCAAACCAAAGTTAAAACTTTTTAAGTATTTTTAATTGTTAACCTTCAGCATTAGGAACTTAAATGTTATTTCCAGTAATTTTTTAGGTCATATTTCACAATACATTTTTTACCCCAAAGTCGTAGCATGTATGGTTTTGGAGATACAGCCGCTCTCCACTCGTCGTGGAGCACCCTGCATGTGGCGACATCACATCCTATAAATATGAAGTCAGAAGCAGCAAATTGATGCCTGCAACTATTTTTGATATACCTATTTATCATAGCGAATTAATAGCACAAAAGTCTAATAGACAAAAATATATATCTACGTTATAAAGACTAGGCCCGAGTGCCCGAAAATACTCAACACTTAATGCTTCTTGTAAACATACTATGATTGAACATTTAAACTGTGATACATCATGTTCACGACGTGCTTTAATTCAGTTTAATGTCAACTCCTTGTCAATTTTTGACGAGAAACACATGGAATATTATACACGTCCAGCAGCGTTTCAAGGGGCCGACTTTGTATAAAAATAAATATTTCGTCAGTGTTAAATGGCTGGTTTAATTTTATTAATATAATTGTTTAATATCACTTTGCGTTGGCGTTTAAGGTTGTTTTTCCTAGCGGTTTGTTTACTATAATGTTCTGGAATTTCGAGTTTATTTTGATTTAAATGGGCGCTGTAGTTGGTTAATTATTGCAAATAACTCTAAAAATATAGTTTTATTGGGAATGGGTTGTTTTACTATGTTGTCGTGTCGCACATAGTCATAGGTTGTCGTTTTAACTGGACATTTTTCAAATAGTTCATACTGTGAACTCCGGTAATATAAGGTCCCCTTTAGGGACCAAAAAATTGGTACTATAACCGGAGGTACACTATAAAAAACACAATAATCAAGAGGTTCTAGGTTTACTTAATTTATGCTCAAAATACAATAATTCACCAGGTCTATGTGTGAGGAGGTTTTTTAATTGCCGAGGCAAAGCCGAGGTGATTTAATACCTCCGACCACCAAAAAAGGCTTTCGAATCGTGTAATGTATTAAATTTTTTCTACTACTGTTCTCTGATCAATATATTATTAAGTAATAAACTTTGATTTTATTCAAATTAAAATGATAAAATAAAAAAAAAAAATTTTACCTATAAAATAATCCATGACAACTAGTTATTTGAGTATTGTTGACAACTAGTTATTTGAGTACTGTCAGAGTCTGTCAGTTCATTTTTTTTTGTCCTGGCACCGAAAGTATTACTTTCGTAGCTAGCAACCTACTTTCGTAGCTAGCAACGGATAATATTCAGGTAACTGTAACATTTACTTTCGTTTTCTTTCGTGTTGCTAGGGCCCGAAAGTTAATTTATTTATACAGTTTAGTAGAAATAGTTATTTATGTACCAAGGCAGTAAAGTGATTCTTTATCGGACGAGTCTGAAATTATGAGATGAGCGAGCGAGGCGAATAACAGGCGAGTCGATAAAGACACTTTACTGACGTGGTGCATACAACATTTTATCGCCAACCGTTTAGAATTTATAATATAAAAAATTGAGGTATAACTCATCGAATTTTATTATAAAGGGAGAGGCGTGACAGTGACAGACGATTTTTGATTAATAAATGTCAAAGTCACAGAAGTCACTAATTTGCGGCAGATAAAACTATTTTTCTCCAAATGACATTAAAAGCGGTCTTTTAATGACACCTGACAGGCTCAAAAGGTGTATTTTTTCTGCCTAGTCAGAAAAAGTGGACTTTTTATGCCTAGGCAGAAAAATACACCTTTTGAGCCAGAGGTGTCATATAAAATATGATAACATTTCGATGTATTGTCGAGTGACAGTTCGTTGATTTTTAATTTGTTGTTTATGTCAAAATTCTTTCGCGAGTGTGCAAATTTAAAAATATGAATTCAGATTTTGAATTATCCGACACGGAAAATGCGATTCCAGAAGAAAGTTTGGAAGCAGCAAGACTTACGATATATTTCCAGTAAAATCAAAAGCCCGTTACGAGAAGTCATACGACGCATTTAAAAATTGGTGTCGAAAAAAAAAAGTGAAAAATGTAAAAGTAGAAGTTCTTTTGGCATATTTTGCTGAAAAGTCCCAAAAACTGGCTTCTTCAACATTATGGAGCTTTACTCTTTTATCTGGTTTTAGTATTGTTAATCACTTTGTAATATAAAATAAAATAAAGAATTAAATGTATGTATATCGAAGTGTCGGTCTTAAAAAAAACATTGTACGTCACGCAACCGAAAATTAGTGTTTTGCAGGTCTCTCCAAGCTTGTCTCGACCGGAGAAACACTACTTTCCGGTCTTGTAACGTAAATTACAACTTTCGAAACGATTTCTTTACTTTCGGGACGGGTTTGGGTTTGTTCGGGTTTGTTCATCGGGCATGTAATCACATCGTAGATTATTTGTTTATTATAAAAACGGAAAATGTACTATACAACCTATTGGTATTCACACTTTTGGAAACATCGCCTGCACAATTGGTGAATTACCTAAATTATCGAATCCCAAAGAATACACCGGGCACTGTTTACGCAGGAGCCCTTTACTCGCTGAAAGTGGTGGTAATATATAACCAACTTGAAGAGACATGGAGGATGGAAATGAACCAATGTAGTAGAGGGATACGTAGAAAATTCTTTAAGAAACAAAATTCACATAGCTTCACAGATTGAAAGGGGCCGTAACGAAATTAATATCTCGAAAACTCGTACTGATGCGTCTAATTTTAATTTCAACTCTGCTACTGTTAATTTCCCTAATAATATTAATATAAGTAGTAGGTGGGGGTAAAGCCCCGCAATTTCTAGTTATAAGAGGATTGCCTCAAGTGGGAAGTGTATTTTTTGGTTATTTTAGGTGGAAGTGTTAGGTATGGATCTTATCGCTAACATCGCTACAACACTTGTGGTGTCTGACTATTAGATGCCTAAACATTACACGTTTTCAAAAAGTAATTTTTGCAGGGCTTTGCCCCACCAAATGGGTCAAGTCCCCGCAGTGCGGGGCTTTTCCCCAATAGTGCTCAAAGTGGTAAGGTGAATAAGAAAACATCATAAAAACACAAAAACACACTTTCTAAAAATATTTATTAATATTCTATTCTCAGAGAAAGAGAGAAAAGCTAACGTTTTTTCTTGAAAACTCTAAAATTGACGAGCTAAGTAAATTCTAAAGCAGAAAAAGAAATACAATCGAAAAACAAAGTTGAAAAGTAGGAACGTAATAGAAAGTTTACTAATGAACATTGAAACATTGCAAAATTAGTCAAGTCCTCTGTGAAAGTGATCACGTTGTGAAACCTAGCAGAGTTCATCTCAGTAGATGCGGGACTTTGCCTCTAGAAGGCTGCGGGACTTTACCCCATTTCTGTTGTGTGAAGTAAATCATTCCTAAAACCCACTGTAAACTAAGTGAAGCAAAATTAAAGCACACAAAAATAAAGCTTAAGAGTCATACTATCAACTGAGGATTCGATTTTTAAAGAAACTGTAACCACATGCACATAGTTTTAAAGTAAATTAATATAATTTTTACATCAAAATTACAAAAAATGAATTTACCTCATTTTATCGGTTTACAAACTGTCTATCGCTCTAAATTTTCATGGCGCACTAGACGTTATCAAGACCGAACTGCCGCCTGGCGTCCGATTCTGTGATTATTCGCGGGCTACCTAAAAAGACTTGCTTTGCCCCATGCGGGGCTTTACCCCCACCTACCCTAATTGTCATAATTGTGTAATTAATATGCATAAGTAATGTTATTCATAAGAGTGATTGTTATATTATTATGTAATTGTCTATATAAAGTTCATACATCATCGATATACTTTTTAACATACAAAACTGCTACAGAAAAAATATTGTACGTGACTCGCAGGATTCCCGAGAAGTCAGAAGTAAAATAATTCCGTAAAATACCGTGCGAGCAAAAATTATTTGCATCAAAGAGGGCTTGGATTAAAAAACGTAGGGCTTGGTTTAGATCACAATGATATGGGGACGATATATCTAACCAAATCTAGGTTAAAATTTTGTCAAATTCATATTATGACATGATATCGTCGCTCGCATTACGTAGGGGCCTATCTCGATTTTTGGCAAAAATGAGTTATACCCATATAAAGTCAGGGAAAGACTGCCTTAACGTTATGACAAACTGGCATATCTCAATACTACATGGTTTTTGTTTTATAGTATTATTATAGTCAGGCCTATCTTAAATTATCGATAAAAATACTTTTACGTAAAGACCAAACTTAAGATTGGCCCCAATGCTATATTTTTTGTATGGGTCTTACTGGGCGAATCTCAACATATTCCTTTACGTTATAAAATATTTTTAAAGGATAAACAGTACTTTGCAGATAGGCCTTATTAATTTATTATTTATTGCAATTTTATTTAACACATAAAAGACAATTCGTAAAAAATAAAATAAATACCAATCCCATTTTTAATTTGTTATACCTCTAGAGAATAAATAATTAAATATTACACTAGCTGTTTTTAATTCTTTTGAAATTATATGTTTAGAATTTTTTTTACCGTTTTTATAAAATAAAGATGTTTAAAGTTTAAAAATTTCGCTCCCCTTTCTTTGAAAACAAAATGTTTTATTAATATCACAGGGGCCTATCTTATTTCATGTACAAATCAGAATTTGTTATTGTTTTTACGAAGGGGCATATCTTGATTATTATTTATTTTTTACAAAACCCGTAAAACTTCATTAAAAATTATTATGTCTCATCATTCTAGATTGATTTATCTAGGAAACTGTAAAAAAATAAACCTAAATAAAAAATTGCTGTCAATGCTGTATCCAAAATAAGCACCATTGATTTCTTTAAATCGCTCTACTGAAAAACTACAAAAACCGAGTTAGGCCCCTACGTAATGCGAGCGACGATATGCCAAACTAATGAGTAGTAAAATAAGTATGTAGACAAATACAAATTTATTTTTGTTTACAAAATTAACAACGTAAGAATATACAGAAAGAAAAAGAAAAATAATTACATAAATTGCTGAAATTGGCCACCGCCATGCTCCAAGCATAAATTCACACGTCTCTTCATACTTTCGAAAGTGTTGACCAGTATTTCTGGAAAAATGTTACCACATTCTTGGATAATCCTTTCTTGTAATTGTTCTAAATTTGCAACTGGTGTTTTAAAAATAGTGTTCTTTAAATGAGGAAAAACGAAGTAATCCAATTTGTTGGCATATTTTGCATTATTTCACAAACGTTTGCAACAAGTTCTTCTGTTCTTACAGATGGTATTCCTGCTCCTTTTTTGTGTTGTATAAAACCTGTTTCCCTAAACACAGCCACGGTTCTTTTCAGGCATGGATAAAAATCCCCAGTAATAAAATCAACGTTAGGAAAATGTTCGTACAAATCGTCCATGCACAAACCCGGATTGTATTGCCACTCACCATTTACTCTAACCCCGTTTCAAAAATACGCTTGAACCATGAATGTTTTGTGCTGTTCCGTAAAGCCCATCGTGTGAATTGTTCAAGAAATTGGAAAAATTAGCGATGAATCAAATTACTTGTAACGACTGTCAAATATGACGGAATAATTGATTGATTGTTAATTCAGGTAGTTACTGACACCCAACAGGTATTAAGCTCTACGGCTAAGCATTACGTCCTTAGATGCAAGGCCCTCTTTGATGCAAATAATTTTTGCTCGCACGGTATCACTTTCAGAACTTGTTACGTAAATTACTATTATTTATAACAACAGCTATCGAAAACACAATGGTTAAATGTAAAATATTCGATATGTGTTCCCTCCAGCAAACATGCTCGACCTGACAAGGTCAGGTGTTCTAGAATGATCAATTAAATATTTTGAGATACGTTTGGTTTGACAGGAAGTTGACGTCGGTGTATTTTCAGGTTAGTTTTTCAACTGTCATGTTGATTTGCTTCTCGGCTATGCATACAGTTGGTTTTCTTTTAATTTCACTCCCCGAGTAGCAGTAAGCTGTGACCTACATCATCTAGGGGTACTAGTCCAATTTTCACTTGGTTTTTTATGAACTCTGTTTCACTCACTCCTCCAGTTCCTCCTCTAACCCCAGAAGGCCTTGGTTTATTTATAATTTGTTTTTAAAACTACCCGAGAAACTACCTATTATAAACTTTTCTGACTATTTAACGATGAATGTCATATCAAGGTGCAACTAATAAATAAAATCAAGTGGCATGAAAATATCTATTACGTATGGGTACATCATAATGGAATGTGAAATTAAATGATTCTGCATGCCTGTTGTTAGGGGTCAAGCTCAGGAACGCATTCGCCATTTCATTTTTATTAACATTTTGTCACGTAGTTAAAAAATGCATGTAAATTTGTTTTTCTACTACACATGGGAAACTATTCATTATCATGCCATTTGTGAGCATTGGGTCGTGCCTGTAAGTAATAAATTCGTTACTCACGTTTTTTTTATTTCATTTTCTTAACAACTGTCAAAAATAGGTATAGGAAGTAGTAATACATGTTTTGTATTGAACATTTTACGTAGAATCAAAATTTAAAAAAAAAACAGGGTGTTTCATTAAAAATAGCGAAGGTGATGGCGCTTCCGGTTAAACCGGAAACGACTTTCATTTGTTCGAACATTCAAAATGTACATCAAACTTAATCATAACAATTTTCTATGTTTGAAATTGATGAGTTTCTTCATGAGGATACCACTTACTTGATAGTAATTTAGTTGACACCCGGTATATATCAAGAAAGTCCTTCAAAAAATATTTTTTCAATGTATACACTTTTATAAATCCTCTTCATTCCTTTAGGGGCATACGTTAAAAAAATAAGACAAGTGTTTTATTAATTATATATTGAGAGTATATTTATGCTTAGTTTCACGAAATTCGGACTAAAAATATTATTTTCAATACAAACTTTTATACCCCTCACTTTCAAAATAATAAGAAATATACGTTTTTTCTTGATTTGTGTTGTAGAGTAGGTACCTAGTTTCAAGAAATTCGGACTAAAAATATTATTTTCAATACAAACTTTTATACCCCTCACCTCCAAAATAATAAGAAATATACGTTTTTTCTTGATTTGTGTTGTAGAGTAGGTACCTAGTTTCAAGAAATTCGGACTAAAAATATTATTTTCAATACAAACTTTAATACCCCTCACCTCCAAAATAATAAGAAATATACGTTTTTTCTTGATTTGTGTTGTAGAGTAGGTACCTAGTTTCAAGAAATTCGGACTAAAAATATTATTTTCAATACAAACTTTTATACCCCTCACCTCCAAAATAATAAGAAATATACGTTTTTTCTTGATTTGTGTTGTAGAGTAGGTACCTAATTTCAAGAAATTCGGACTAAAAATATTATTTTCAATACAAACTTTAATACCCCTCACCTCCAAAATAATAAGAAATATACGTTTTTTCTTGATTTGTGTTGTAGAGTAGGTACCTAGTTTCAAGAAATTCGGACTAAAAATATTATTTTCAATACAAACTTTTATACCCCTCACCTCCAAAATAATAAGAAATATACGTTTTTTCTTGATTTGTGTTGTAGAGTAGGTACCTAGTTTCAAGAAATTCGGACTAAAAATATTATTTTCAATACAAACTTTTATACCCCTCACCTCCAAAATAATAAGAAATATACGTTTTTTCTTGATTTGTGTTGTAGAATACCTATTTCTGCTGAGTTTCAAGAAAATAAGACAAAAAATATTTTTCCAAAGAGACTCTTATAGGTACCCCCTTTTTCACCCCTTTAAGGGTCGATTTTTTAAAAAATAAGAAATACATGTTTCATTAATTGTATATTAGAGTTTCAAGAAATTCGGGAAAGAAATTTTTTTTTTTCAATATGAACTCTTATAGGTACTCCTTTTTTTCCACCCTCTAGGGGCAAAATTTTTGTAAAAGCCTAAACACATGTTTATTTGCAAATAATACACAGAGAAATGTCCGATTTCACTCCATATATATAAAGTATGGAAACACTTTTCTCTAGCGGTTGCGTTAGGATCCAACCTCCTTAATTTCTACCCCCTATAGGCGCAAAATTTCCTAAAACATCAAAATCGTACTTACTTGTTTTAACAGAGTTAGCGTAGTACCAATTTTCAGCAATATAGCTTAGATTATAGTAGTTATTATAGGTACCCCGTCAAAATAGGCTACACCCCCTTTTTCAACCCCTAAGTGAATTTTGAAAAAATGACGAAACACAATATTTATTTACGAATTTTACCAGGTTTAGTTTTTGAGATACAGAAATTGGTATACAAATTTGAACCTCCGGTTTTACCCCCTTATGGGTAGATTTGTAGTGCGGATGTCTAGAAAGAAGACGACATCGGCGAAATTTCACGATTCTAGGATTAGGGGTCACTTAACAATTTTATTTAATAGTATCGAAAATAATATTTTCATTATAAATTAAAGCGTACAAAGAAAAAAGTGTTCACATTCAATTTTTTGCCTGCTCGCGTATCATCGATGTTGTGAATCAGTGTCTCACTCAGTGCTTATATCTCTAATAAAACCTCACTTGATCCGCTGAAGATTGTTCTATTTTAATTTAAAAAAAGGTATAATTTATTAAAATGAGACAGCAGGACAGGATGCATTACGTGACATTAATGTATTTTCATCGTCAGTACAAAGCACGTTTTGTGCAATTTTTATAATTATGTTGCATTCTTGTGCATGTGTTTGTATTTTTAGACCTACATAACTACGTTGAGAAAATGATCTTTCCTGACTTTTTTTTTATAATTTATGGGAATGCTTTGAATGAATGAAAAACTCATTAAAAGATATTTCAAATATGTATGACAGAAGTGATGTTTAAAATAGTCACTTAAGAGTCCACCATTGCTTTTACCCGCGATATTTATTTATATCATTTACTCGAAACCCTCTAAACATATCGGATTTATTTTAGGAGATATTTGTTTATTTAGAAATTACAAAGTATTTTTTCTAAGTAAAATGTAATTAATCGGGTATAAGTTTGGTATCACTGGGTAACTAAAGGTTCAAGCGTTGTTTTGTCACATACTTATAATATAGGTTTTTATTTGGGAGGAAATAATTTTGAATGTTATTTAAAATAACACAAATTATAGAATATTTTGAAAACGAAAAGGTAATCGAAAAATCGGCTACAAGAGAAATAGAATTTAAGGATGGGTATTCCAATATTTTTAAAATGAAGTAGGTGTAAGCAAATCATAAATTAGGTATTAAGTTAAGGTCGAATTTAGCTTTTTGGCATGACGAGTAACATGTCAGAAAAAAGTAAAGGGGTAGGAGAGGTATACCGAATGTGGTAAGTTAGGTTAGAGTGGCAGACTTTTGGCACTGTCTAAACAGTCTCATGTAGTCTTATAAGGACAGTTGTGGTACCACACGTGTTCCGCGGAATCTATCCGCATTAGCTTCCTGATGCTTAAGAGGAAGTAACCCCTTTTCCACAATAAAAATTGCCGAACGTTTTGCTGGTCAAACGAAACGAAAAAATAAAAATTGGTATTAAGAAAATAAATTCTACTTTAAATACCTCATCCAGAAAAGTAAATGACGATCGAAAATATTCCCAAAATTTTTTTTAGAAATTTTTTTTATTTTTAGTAATTTTGTAATATCTTAAACAATTCTTTATTGGTCAAAAGCAAAATGACTTTCCCGGGTGTAGAATGTTGTACCAAACAATTTTTCTTAAAGCCATTTTTAAATATCGGCCTTACTTTTTTCTCAAAAACGTTGGGCTCGTAAATCCACTTTACACGCTTAACTTTTTAAAAATTTTGGGAATATTTTCGATCGTCATTTACTTTTCTGGATGGGGTATTTAAATTTATGTTCTAAATACCAATTTTTATTTTTTCTTTTCGTTTGACCAGCAAAACGTTCGGCAATTTTCATTGTGGTAAAAGGGGTTACTGCTCTTAACGCGACGTAGACCGTAGAAGAATATTGGCAACTCATTCAAACCAGCTACTGCTCTGAATAAACTTAGTGAGTCGACCCAGTTGTAAGCTGCTCATTTCCTTCAGACCATTAATGAATGGTTCGCCCATAATACTTTCCTCGTCTTCTTTATCTCTGCAACGTTTGCAGAAGTTGTTAGCCGAATGTATGGTATCGACTTTCGATCGAAAAAATAGCGATGTCAAAAAATCTGTTCAAGAAAATTTAAGAAATTGAGGAATTGATTGAAAAGCTATAGCATTTTTCTATATATCGAAATGCACAACCAATATTATGTCAACTCTGGCGTAGTCTTTTAGCATGAGATGGATTTTTCTAGGAGAGAAGAGATTTTGATGCCTTAATCCGCCACTGGTTTGTTATGTAAAGTCATTGCAAAAACGAGCTTTTGGCGAAAACTTATTTTTTCGATTTTGTCGTGACAATTGTAGAAAAAACTACTATAGTCAGATCTGGTCTTAACGTGCGGGTCCAAAGGTCACTGATCATATGCGTCAAATCAGACAACACAGAGGCTATCAAAATGTTGTGAGATTATTTACAAATATACCGAAGGAAGGAAAAATAGTTTCATTATTTTAGCTATCGCGAAGATAGCCACATATACCTAATATTATTAGTTTTGAAAAAATTATGTACAGGGGAGTTGAAAAAGTTACAAAAAAATTATATAATCGTTAATTATATACCTACTATACCCTTTAATTAAAAACGACAATAATAAACAGTGCAATTTATTTTAACAATTTTACTACTAAAACCTAAAAATACAATGGCATTTAGTCTGATAAACTATTTCGATAATGAAAGAAAAAGTGGAAATTCGCAAACCAATATGCAGGAAACCGTAATGAAAACACTGGGAATTAGTTTAAGGACTATGCAGAATAATGTGGATGAAAAAAAAGCATAATATAATACCCAAGAATACTAAAAAATGTAAACGAAAAACACCGTTTTTATTATAGCCTAAAAACTCTCATCGTCACTTATAAAATCTGAAAAGTCCTCGTCGTCTTCGAATGGAGCAATTATCATTGGCGCTACTTCGACATCTAGTACTTGTTCTCGATCCCACCAATCCCTTATTAATATTTCTGTATGTTCCACCGATTTCTTCCAGTACTCTTGTGTAATATGATCTAACGAATCTTGCCAAACTATTTGTACTTGGTCGGATTTAAGACCATCACCTACATGTTTTTCATAATAAGACTTTGCACCAGCCCATATTAATTCTATTGCGTTAAACTGGCAATGATATGGCGGCAGTTGCAGAACCTTATGACCCTATTCACGCAGTATTTCACCTACCGCGTATATTTTGGGTTGTTTAAGAGACTTTGCTATTGATAGGAGTTCCGATTTAAGCATATTTGGTAAAGGATTTTGGTTGTGTTTTTCCAGCCACTCATAAATATCACTTTTCCTCCAAGATGAAGTAGGCTGTTTATTTAAAATTCTTGAATGATATGATGCATTATCTAATACAATTAAAGACGGAGTATCCAAATTTGGTATCAATTGAACTTTTAACCATTTTTCAAATATTTCGCAATTCATATTATGATAGTCAGCACTTTTTGATGTTGAAGAAAAAATTAAACTCGCACCTGCAACATATCCTGTTGCAGAACCGGCATGCAAAATAATAAAACGCTTTCCCGTACCGCACCCCTTTTTCCTTTTAACACTTTTTACAGACTCATCTTGCCAAGATTTTGAACCACTTCCATTCGAAAATATCCACGTTTCGTCTAAAAATACCACTTCTAAATTTCGATTTGTAATTGTCCGTATACTTTTTTAAAAAGCTGAACACGCTGACTCACTATCTGTGGCTGCTCACATAAAAATCTTCGGTTACAGTCTTTTTTATAGCGAAAACCTAATTTTTTTATTAATTTTGATAACGCTTCAAGTCCAATTTCCAAAACACCCCGAATTTTTAATCTTTTTTGTAAAACTGGAAGAGTTACATTGGGTTTTGATTTGTATAAATCGTAAATCACATTTCGAACTCCCATTTTAATATTTTCGCTTAAATTCTCAGTCTTTGGCTTACTTCGTTTACACTTTTTATTATTATTGGGTATTATGTTATGTTTTGTTTCATGCACAATTTTCTGCACAGTCCTTAAACTAACTCCCAGTGCTTTGGCTACTGTTTCCTGAATATTGGTTGGCGAATTTCCACTTTTTCTTTCATTTTCGAAATAGTTTATCAAGTACCATTTTTTTTGATTGGGGATGCAAAAACCCAGAAAATTGTTTCATTTTGTCACAAACTGTCAAAGTCACAAAACTGGCATATTTAAAATAAAACGTAGCTGGTGCTATTATAAGCTTTTTTAGAATCGCTGGAAAGTAAATACATATCCTTTTTTTTTCATGTCAAAATGGAGTAAGTCTGTCTCATTTATCTTACGTATTTTATTTAGAGGGTAAAATTAAACGCAAGTAAAGAAAACAAAAACTGAGAGTATGTCTTTCTTGAATCGTATGACCCGCACGATAAGATCAGATCCGACTATACTTTCGTTTATTTTTATCCATTTACACCCACATGTGACATTAACAGCTGATACTAGTTTCTTCTTAATAGTTCCCAGTCCAGTAGTAGGCCGTAGCAAGCTCACGCGTCATGTTTCAGACACTAAACTTTCTTGGTGTTTATTATTTAAGTTGAACGGTGAGTAGATTAAACCAGTTTAGGTTAATTAACTCTCCTGTTTCCAATAACAAACATTTCATTTATCATCATCGGCTATTATAAATTCAACATTATGAATTTATCTATTTTAATTACGGTACAATAGGTTGTCAAACCTTGCGCTCACTGAGAACCAATCCAGCTGCTATTTATTTATTATGGTATTTTAGAGGATTTGTACTACGCAGCGAACGTAAATCCTAATGTGGCAACGCAGCATTGAACGCGAAACGTGCGGGCGCATCGCTTGCTGCTTGATTGGCTCTTCTACAATATTTGAGCGGCGATACTCTTGTATGTTGTCAGGGTTGTTCATAGCGTTTTTCATTGGTAAGTTTACTGCATGTCAAATGCATTTCTATGTTTTACCAATGAATAACACCATAACTTTTAATCTATCGCACGTTGAGTTCGATGATTAAATTATAAATAAAATGAACGCTGTATTTTTGCAAGCCATTATGCTAAACCATTAGGCCCCCGTACACGTTTAAAATATGGTGAATGCGACGGTATAGTTATTTTCTTAACAATTGCGGAAAGTGATACTTTCCCGCACGCGACTGCAGTTTACCCGAACGACCCGAAGCGGAGTTCGGGCAAGCGGTCAAGGGCGGGATGACACTTTACGCATGAGTTAGGAACATTATTTTTTCTACGACCGTATAGATATACTTACAAAAAAACATACCTACTTATTTTCCAAAAATTATT
The DNA here is from genome assembly GCA_963969555.1 of Polydrusus pterygomalis. Taxonomy (NCBI): domain Eukaryota; kingdom Metazoa; phylum Arthropoda; class Insecta; order Coleoptera; family Curculionidae; genus Polydrusus; species Polydrusus pterygomalis. The sequence continues at coordinate 34,430,452 of OZ018375.1, read as the reverse complement.
TTATTTCAACATATTATAATATATACAATTTTAACTAAAAAGCTACTAATTATTACGAATGTTAATATTAAAAACACAATTTCTGTAAATTATTTAAAATTGCCGGTCTAGTGGAGTTATTTGGTGTTAACTGGTAAGTGCATAAAGACGACGTCAATTGGGATGACATCGGTTGCAAATCGCATAAAGATGACGATGACGGTGACGGCATGACGGGTTGTAAGTCATTTGTAGATGAAAATTTTATTCGATATGTTTAAATTATTAAAAATAATTTAATTAAATTATTTAAAATACAATAAAAGGCTAGAAAAGAGGTAGATTTTATTCGATGGACTATTTCGGATTTCGTAAATACTTATTTACCTATTGTAACAATAGTTATAACTTCCAAGGTAAAAAACTATCTAATAAGGTCAAAATTTGCATAATTTTAATTTCCCGCACTAGTGCGGGAAAAGGTGACACTTTCAAAACTAACATGCGTGCTGGAAAATGGGTTAAAAACGCACGGTCGTAGAAAGAAATTATTTAGCCCAGTCCTGTCTCTGTCGCCAACATCTTACCGTAAAATAGACTAGACTTCAACAGGGTGCCATAAATGACAGGTAACTTAGCCACGATGTGGCGTGTTCTTAGAGAAATTTGATTATAGCAATTACCTACCGATAGTACATTGGACATTGACAAGACAATGCGAATGCATCACTAGTGTTTTTAACTGCAATAATTGACTGTAACTGTATCAATCAAGCATTATTCATCAACCATGCCTATTAAATGAGCAAATTAATACCTGTATTTTATCAGTGAAAGGGGCCTAAGCTTGATGCTCCGCGCGCGCGAGGGAATGCGATTTTGCGTTACGCCACTGACTGATATAATCGTCTTTGTCCTATCTCGTCTTACAACTTACGAGGATGTGGGATGCTTCAAAGCATTAAATATTAAATTCCTATCCTAATGCAGGAATTTATTAAACTAATTAAGGGTAATTGAAGTAAAAAATAAACTGATTTATTTTGAGCCTCTTTCTTTCGGGCGTCGCGCATTAGTGATTGACACAATTTCACGGATCGGATCACTTTATCGATGACAAAGTAATCATTTGTACGTGACCCATTTTTTTATTTTTATACGCCCCAGTAAAAACTGTATGTAAATGGAATTTTGGCGTGACAAAAATAAAAATTACATTAATTAAACAGTTAGAAGAACTGGAGTATCTAGGATTGATTTTTCTTCTATCGAAAGTCGAATCTTTACCAATAACATTGCTGAAGGATTCTTGCCGCTAGAAGAAATAGAAGAATGAAACGAAACTCCGAAATTCGAAAGAATCTTAAGAATTTCCTGTCCAATATTATCAACAGTAATTGACCCATTGAGAATAAGACTTATCAGTATTATCAACAATTTCCTGCAAATTTAACGAAATTATATTTTATTTATTATATTATGACGCCCAGACTTGCAGCTGAAGGTGCCTTGTTTTTGGTTATAATTCGCCGATTTATTATCGATAAGATTGCAACAAGCTGTCTGGCTCTAATGTAAAAAGACAAGAAATTGTGCATATAAACAATAAAATAATCTCGATAAATAAAAACTAGTTCGGGTGGTATGGTATTAGTAGAGTAGTAAGATGTTTTATTTAAAGCTTCAATTAAATATTTTTTAAGACATTTTTTTAACAAATTTTTGTAGATTTATTTTTAAATTTTAAAACGCAACCTTCTTTTAACAAAAACAGACAAGAAGTTAAACATTTTTGCAAATTGTATCAAATATCACGTAGGTATCATTTTGTTTTTTAATTAAACGTAATTTTAAAGGTTTTTTAAATAGTTTTAATGATATTAGAGATTTAATAGAATTTTCCAAATTATTATATTCTATCAAACCTTTATGAAAAATATACTTATACGCTAATGTTTTAGACACTCTATCCACATCCACATAAAAATGTTAATTAGTTCTTGTTTTATAATTATAATGGTCATAATTAAAAGACCAAAAATTTTTTGAAACAATCAGGCAATAAATTATTTTTAATTTTATGTATAAAGATACATATTAAATAAAAAATTAAATTTCTGACATTCAACCAATCTAAATTTTTTAACATTCGTTGTCACAATTCGCATTGTCTTATTTTGTAAAATTTGTAATTTATCAAATATTTCCTCATTAGCACAATATAAAATAGAAGAACAATAAAGGACATGTAATATAATAGTATTAAATACAATTTTTTTAGAAAACAAACTTAAATTAGAACTGATTCTTTTAAAATAGGTAACGTACTTTTCTGGTAATCTTCGATATGGTACTTTCAAAATAATTAAAAAATTTAGGTATGTCATTTTCAGAATCAATTTTTTATTATGTGCTTATATTATTTTACTAGCTTATAATGTAGGCCCTAATAAGCGAGTGTTATACAGCGTATGATAAAGAAACTTATAGTCAAAATTCTCTAAGAACACCACACCGAGGCTAAAGTCCAACAGAAACAGTCACAGAAATACTTAGAAAAACACCAAAATTAGAAGAAATTAATATGACTCAAGCTAACTCATGAGCTTGCTACGCCCCACTACTGAACTAGGAACTTTTAGGAAGAAACAAGTATCAGCTGTTAATGTTATATGTGGCTGTCAATTGTCAAATACATTCTACAATTAATTCTATACATTTTTCATAAATCATTCCCTATATCTATATTCAACCGTTTACGAAATATTAACACTTAGCAACGTTCTAAACTCAAGTCACAATCTTTAAGGCATTAACAATGATTATTTCCTTCCTATCAATTTTGACCAATCACTGACAAGAATTCGTATGTCATATTTAATTTTCAAGTGGAACAAGTGCATGACAGCTCCTGTCAGTAATTTTTCCGGAAAAATGTTTGATAGGTACTGTCAAAATAAATTGTTACTTTAGTAATAGTATCCAGTAAAATGCTTTGCGTTGCTTTGATTGATTAAATTATCATATTACTAGTAAACAAATAGGCTTTTTGTGTTCAGTTAGGAAATAATCTTGCCAAACATTATTCGTGCATCTAATTTTTCCTATGAAAAAAATTTAAATAACTCGTGACAAGTAATTTGTCAACTCGTTTTTCCAAAATTTTTCGGAAAAATTAGATGCACGAATGATATTGCCCACGACAATTTGCTATTTAAGTTTGCGACCTAAAAAAAAGTCAGTGAATGTTGATCAAATTTGAATATTGCTCTGCTGATATTACATCCAAAATGCGCCTCGCTAAAGATGAACGCATAGAAATTTTGATTATGTTGGGATGTGGAGGTAAAAGTAGAAGTCATATGCTCAATGAAAAATACCCAAATCGCCAATTAGCGAATCTACAATGTCTAGGGTAGCAATTAAGTGATGAACTTCCCATACTGTTAAAGACAGTGTTAGTTAAATGTGGTCGTTCTGGTATACCTGAGTAGAACGGAATGATCATATATTATAGGTATAGCATTTTTATAATCCACCCGGTATAATATCTGATCAGTTTCCTTATCATAACGCTGTAGGAAAAAAAAATCACAGTATCCGGTGAAAATTATATTTTTTAAAGGAACTATTCTACATTAAGGAAATAGTCGCTCGATATAACGGTGGTTACTTTGCAAAGGAGCGTCATTTTTATTTACAGTAACCTTTATGTCATCAACTGCAGGTAGAACGAAGACATTATTGAAATGGAAGTTTGGATTACTTTGATTGTCGTCACCATTCTTGGTCGCGTCTCGCATACTTTCACATGTTTACTATAGTTTATAATGCCAGGCCAACCATAATGGAATAGTAACGTAGATGGGCACACGGAGTACAAACGAAGTGACACAATTTACTTCAAATTATTTAATAATTATAATTTAGACTAACTCATATCGGCATCTCACTTCTTTCTTGCGTATTTCTGATATATACAGGGTGATTCAGGGGAAAATGTCAATATTTTAGGTACGTATTCGGGGATCCAAAATAAACATAAAAGTTCCTATAAGTCCTATTTCCGGCAATTATAATTAAAATAAAAAAAATATATTTATAACAAGTAGGTTAAGTTTTCAAAAATTATGTTCTGTTGCCTTTGCACTTTTGCTTAGCAATAGTAAGAATAAGATTTGTCACTGTCAAATCATGTTTAGCATTTGTATTTTCTGCCAATTCAAACATTAGAATCATTTCATTATGCCTGCGACATTCTCTATCGTGACTATGTTGATATGATATTCGTTTATGGCTTTTGCAACGGGAGCTCAAATCTTGCAGTCGCCGGGTACGACCGTCGATTTCCGAATCGGAGAGTACCAGATAGAGGCGGGTTTTCAACAAGTTTTTACTACCGCTGGAGAATCTGGTATATATTTCCAAGTGCGAGAATGGTATCTGAACGGGAATCGGGACTTGATGGTAAACTAGAAGAGACTATTCGTCAAAAATGATCCAAACATAAGTACCGTGCTAGCAAAAAATATTTGCATCAAAGAGGGCCTTGCATCTAAGGACGTAATGCTTAGCCGTAGAGCTTAATACCTATTAGGGGTCAGTAACTACCTGAATTAACAATCAATCAGTTATTCCGTCATCGTTGACAGTCGTTACAAGTTATTTGATTCATCGCTAATTTTTCCAATTTCTTGGAACAATTCACACAATGGGCTTTACGGAACAGCACAAAACATTCATGATTGAAGCGTATTTTCGAGACGGGGTTAGAGTAAATGGTGAGTGGCAATACAATCCTGGTTTGTGCATGAACGATTTTTACGAACATTTTCCTAACGTTGCTTTTATTGCTGGGGATTTTTTTCATTGCCTGAAAAGAACCGTGGCTGTGTTTAGGGAAACAGGTTCTATACAACACAAAAAAGGAGCAGGAAAACCATCTGTAAGAACAGAAGAACTTGTTGCAAACGTTCGTGAAATAATGCAAAATACGCCAACAAATTGTATAAGACGCCTGTCCCAAGAAGTGGGAAGATCTTATGGAACATGCAGGACTATTCTTAAGAAGCAGCTAAATTTATTTCCTTATAAAGTGCAGGTATTCCAAGAAATACAAGCCGCAGATTTTGAAAGACGCAGGAATTACTCTCAATGGTTTACCCAAAATTTATTGGAAAGAAATGACTTATTAGACCTGACATTTTTTTCGGATGAAGCCTGGTTCCACCTCTCCGGTTATGTGAATTCTCAGAATACATGTAATTATTTTTCTTTTTCTTTCTGTATATTCTTACTTTGTTAATTTTGTAAACAACAAAAATAAATTTGTATTTGTCTACTTATTTTATTACTCATTAGTTTGGCATATGATGTCATAATATGAATTTGACAAAATTTTAACCTAGATTTGGTTACATATTATATCGTCCCCATATCACTGTGATCTAAACCAAGCCCTACGTTTTTTAATCCAAGCCCTCCTTGATGCAAATAATTTTTGCTCGCACGGTAAGAAGTAGGAACTTTTATGTTTATTTTGGGTCTCCAAATACCTACGTACCTAAAATATTGACATTTCCTCCTGAATCACCCTGTATACCATTATTTACTAGTAGTTTAAGTTAAATTTGTAATGTTTTCTTCTCGTATAGTTACCTATGTCGGTGAATGTGAGTGTATCCAATATCTCGTACTACATACTCATACACATACATGGGTAGGGCATTTATAAATAATGATGTGTCTGTACTACACATACAAAACGCCGTTCCCTGTTAATTAACTGATTAAATAGGAAATTTTGCTGTAGTTAATTGTTTTGTGGATGTGGGAAACGATACAAAATACTTATTTAGGACACATTTTAGTTGATAATATGTACACGGTGATCATTTATAATGTCCCCCCCTCTTAACTTTTTTGTTTTTGCATTAGATAAAAATGTTAAATATAAAAGTTGTACAGAATCATGTAAGCTATTTGCAGAACAATATAAATATATACAGGGTATTGCAGAAATGAGTCACAGGTTAAATTTTTTTTTAAATGGTACACCCTATATATTTTTAGCTTTTTAGAATCTCCTAAAACTTCTGAATATTTTTCTTATAACATGTCCTATACCTAAATATAACAGTTTTCGAAATAATCGCATTTTACCTAAGCGGCTACATTCAAATATAAGTATTCTAGATTTCAGTAAAGTTCTTAGGTGGCCGTGAATTAGGCAGTCGCGGAGAAACAAAACCTATGTTTATTAGTGACAGTTACTGATATATTAAGTAAATATAACATTTTTTTTGATAAAGATGCCTTATTCAGAAAGGGAAAAACAAGTAATTTTGCAAACATTTATTAAAGCAAACAATAGCGTTAAATTGGCTCAACGGGAACTGCATAGCATTATTCGCCGGGTCCACGTTTCAGACAAAAAAACATTCCATCGATTCTATAAAAAGTTTCAACAAACATCTAGCCTAGCGAGAAAAGAGAACAATGAAAAGAGACGAAAATAGTGATTTAAATATACTACTAAAAGTATATGAAATATGAAATACAAAATTAAAAATAATTTTTCAATTTAATGTCTTAACAATAAAGAAGAACTTTTGGTAATTACAAATCAAATTGCTCAACTGGGCCACCGTTTTCTTGAATACATTTGATATACGTTTTTCGTAACCTTCGTAATGCGGCGGTGATAGATTGAGAATAATCTTCATTCAGAATTCGAATTTCTGCTCTAATACCTAAGTTCTTTTAAATGTTCAGTGCTTTCAATGTTATTTGCATTCACTCGATCCTTTAGTGTTTCCCATAAAAATGCATCCATCGGCGTCAAGTCAGGGCTGTTAGGTGGCCATTGTATTGGTGTATTCCGTCCAATCCATTCATTGAACCTTTGATTAAGGTAATTTGTAACAGCTACTACACTGTGAGGTGGAGCGCCATCTTGTTGGAAGACGATGTTTCGCTCTTGTTCCAACGGAAGCACATCAAAATAGTCCTCTAGCTCGTGTTGGAGAAAATTCAAATAACCTTCTCCATTTAAAGTACCGTTAAAAAAATGGGGACCTATTATTTTGTTGTTTAAAATAGCACACCACACATTAATAGTTTGACGTCCTTGAAATTTAAATTCCCTGTAGCAGTGGGGATTTACTGTGGCCCATTGCCTGCTATTTTTTCTGTTTATCATGTATTTATTTATTATTTTATTTTTGTTTATTAATTTTGTTACAGGCCTAATTTTAAAAGCTTTTTATACATATTTTTTAAGAGTGTTTTGAACTCTTCCATAAGAGGTATTTTTTAAATCATCAAGCTCCTCCATTAAACATTTTGATGCTGTTCTTAAAGAAATGTTTGGAGTTTCTTCAACTTTTAGTAGTATATTTAAATCACTATTTTCGTCTCTTTTCATTGTTCTCTTTTTTCTCGCTAGGCTAGATGTTTGTTGAAACTTTTCATAGATTCGATGGAATGTTTTTTTGTCTGGAACGTGCATCCGGGGATTAAATCTACGCAGTTCCCGTTGAGCCAATTTAACGCTATTGTTTGCTTTAATAAATGTTGGCAAAATTACTTGTTTTTCCCTTTCTGAATAAGGCATCTTTATCAAAAAAATGTTATATTTACTTAATATGTCAGTAACTGTCACTAATAAACATAGTTTTTGTTTCTCCGCGACCGCCTAATTCACGGCCACCTAAGAACTTTACTGAAATCTAGAATATTTATATTTGAATGTAGCCGCTTAGGTAAAATGCGATTATTTCGAAAACTATTACATTTAGGTATAGGACATGTTATAAGAAATATATTCAGAAGTTTTAGGAGATTCTAAAAAGCTAAAAATATATAGGGTATACCATTAAAAAAAAAAAAATTACCTGTGACTCATTTCTGCAATACCCTGTATATATTTATATTATTCTGCAAATAGCTTACATGATTCTGTACAACTTTTATATTTAACATTTTTATCTAATGCAAAAAACAAAAAAGTTAAGAGGGGGGACATTATAAATGATCACCGTGTACAAGGTGTTACAAATTTGATGCTCAGCATTGGGATCTCGTAACCGGTAAAAGATACGACGATGGTTGAATTGGGGCAACGTTACGCAATTTAAACATCACTTGATAGATATTCGGATGAAATTGAATATTATCCTATTTTTCCTGAGTTTATTTACAGAGATGGCGAAAAACTACTTTTACATTTTCATTGCATTTTTTCTTTTCTATATAGTGATGTAAAAAAAACGAAATATTTGAAAAAAAAAACGTTTTTTTTCCTGAAAAAAAACAAAGCATTATTTTTCTTCAAATAAAAAAAAAATTCATATTAATTAAAAAAGAAATTATTTTTTTGTTTTTTAAGAAAAAAATAAATAAATATATTTATTGGTTGTGCGTTGTGCCCGGTTGGACCAAAATTCTTGAAAATACACAAGAAAAATGGGAGATTTTATATTTCTAATAAAATTATTAAAAATCATCATACGGCAGCGACAGCTACTGTTAAGGTTAAGTATTCCAGCATTTTAAATAGGTAATAAAATAAATATGTACCTTTATTAATAAATAGAGAATAGAATAGAGATTACTTTATTATATTTTATAAAATTATTACATTAAAAAAAAGTTTACTCTTTTCTATAAAGCAAATAAAACAATGATTCTGAAAAAAACAACATTTTTGAAAAAAACAAACCGCATTGTTTTTTTTTTCTAAAAAAAAACATGTTTTTTTAAACAAAAACAGAACGTTTTTTTTTTAAATTTACATCACTATTTCTATAACATGTAACTATCAGACATTAATTCTGACGTTTCGTCTTTCGGGTACCATCATCAGGTATGCATTTTTAAATATGGACATGTAATTTTAATGCGGCTTCGTAGATCTTGCGTGTAATAAAATAATAATGCAATACTGCTTTAAAAAACAAATATCAACATTTCGACCCCGATAATAACATCTTCAAACTTTGTCTTCGTTAACGATTGGCGACACATCTAATATTAAATGGCGGCAAAGTTACACAAATCGAGGAGTCGACTAACATGACTTGAAAAAAATTTAAAAATTCCTAGTATTTCCGAAGATATTCGTAAAGGTCGAAATTAACCTGTGATATTTTTTGTGACTTATTTACAAAGATGATCCAAAGCAAGTTTTACACTAATCTCTATCTCTAAAAAATGTTCAAAAAATTTTCTACTTCACTCTTTTATTTTAATTTCAATTTTTATTTTTACAGATTGTGATATCTTCGTAATACAAGGACTGGTCTTATCCTTATAATGTCTTACAGACATACTTTAAAAAAATGTTTTATTAAAATTTTAAATAACCCTCGACTTGGCTGGTTTAGACCCCTTTTACTGACTTTTTCACATACTCTGTATGTTTTAACTTTTCACAATTTTCTTCATATTATGTCACTTCTGCACATCAATTTTTTAATTCCATAAAAGCTCCATTAAGGTTCTACAACATTTTTTCTTCTGCTAAAACCATCAGCATTAAATAAATTTTCTGTCTCATGTAGAGACCCATAAATAAAGAATTTTTTATTCTATTAAATTTTGTGGAGGAAGACTTTAAGTTTTTCTTTCTTTCCCATACTTTTAACTCCACTTTAAGCATGGACTATTTCTTCTATTATATTTTCTATGTGAATTCCTTGCTATGTGTGAAGTTAGCAATGTTTATCAGAAACGTTTATGCAGCAACGAAATTTATTTACGGTACGTCACTCCGCCTGTAGCGTTGGTAAACGAATTTTAATTTTTTTAGTGGCGAAGATTAAAATTCTACCATTTGGATTTATCATCTGCATTACCTGGTATATACGAATTTCAAAACTTCGAAAAGTAGCGCTTGTAAACGATTTTAGTGGCGAAGATTGAAATTCTACCCCTATGGGGTAGCCACGATGCAGCGAGTTTTTGACTATAACCTCAATGTCGAGTTAATAGATCTTTTGAGATAAACCTAATAACATACCTTTTTAATTGCAGGAAACTAGGCAAGAATGCCTGAAGAAAAGAAAATGGCTGTAGATAGCGAAGCGTCCCCAGCCAAAAAGGCAGCTGTTTCAAAAGACGTACAACAAAGCAGCAAGAATGGACTTTTCGAGTGGACGGAGGTTACTATGCTCGACGGATCAGTGTTGACTCTAAATATCGATGTAAGATTTTTTCAATGCTTTACACTTTTTCATTTTTGTCTATAAGATTGCTTATATAATTTTTAAGCCAGACCTATTGAAACAGGTGGATTCCACAAAAAGGCATAGAGTAGAAACTTCTTTGTTAAGAAAAAATGTGCTAATTTAACTATTTATTTCCATAATAATCTGATTTATCTTTTTTAGATCAAATCGAAAGGACGAGATTTACTAGCAAGAGTATGTGAAGCTATAAACTTAATCGAGAAAGACTATTTCGGTCTAGTCTATGCAGACCGATACGATCGCAGAAATTGGCTGGAACTTGATAAGAGAATATCCAAGTTTATGAAAAGTAAGTTATTTACATCTTAAATACCTTTGAAAAGGAAAGAAAATACAAATTCTTCCTCCACAATATTTAATAGAATAAAAACTCTTAGTTTAAAGGTATCTACATGTTTCGAACGTAGAAACGTTCATCATCAGGAGACAGAAACCTTTCTAAAAAGGTGTCGAAGATTATTTCAATTTTAAAAAACTTATCAAACAAATGTCTGTAAGACATTATGAGGATAAAATTGTAGTATCACAATAATGTTACCTGGTAAAAAGCGTTTTTTGGGGTACTGAGGATTAAACCTCAGTAACCCCAGTATTTTTTGGGGTACTGAGGATTAAACCACGTAATATTATTGTGATACTACAATTTTATCCTCATAATGTTTTACAGACATTTTTAGTATTGAAAATACTATTGGGAACGTTTTTATGCAAACTTTGCATTGGTGTCGCGGTGTCGATCTGTCGCGACCCAACACCGCAATATCTCGAGCGGTCTTGTAACATAATAATATGTACTCTGATAATACTTGGTAAATATAAATATGAATAACAGCGTAAAGTCGGCAAGTAAATAATGTTTAGTTTTATTTTGTGTTTTAAAGAATGCCATAATAATTTTGTTAAAAAGTGTTTTATTGAGATAAGTTATATAATAATTATGTATATTTGTATTTTGAAGACTGCCATAATAATTTTGTTAAATAAGGTAAGTTTACGTTATTTAAATCGGAATATTATATCGAAAAAAAAAAGAGTGGGAGGCAAAAAGTGGGAGCACAATAATTGCATATACAGGATCCGCCCAAATTTGGTTAACAAATGGGATAACTTTTTTATTATTGATTTCTCAGAAAATGTTATTGTACATAAAAGTTTTGCATCTTGAGTAAATCATTTTGACGTATTCAAATCTTCTGTGGCATATACAGGGTGAATATAAAATAGAAAAATATGACGTCAGTAACTCAAAATTTTTTAAAAAATTTAAAAACTGAAACAGCTATATTAAAGAACTAATAAATCCTAGATAAAAAGTTAAATAAAGTTTTTTTCTAGTGCTAATAGTTTTCAAGAAAAGTCAAGTTAAAAATCCAATTTTTGCTCTTATTGAATTTTTACACTTTTCATATTAACTTTACATATTAACTGTTAATATGGCTGTTTCAGTTTTTAAATTTTTAAAAATTTTTGAGTCACTGACGTCATATTTTTCTATTTTATATTCACCCTGTATATGTCACAGAAGATTTGAATACGTCAAAATGGTTTACTCAAGATGCAAAACTTTTATGTAGAATAAAATTTTCTGAGAAATCAATAATAAAAAATTATCCCATTTGTTAACCAAATTTGGGCGGACCCTGTAGAATTAAAGAACATTTTTTAAACCTTTACAAAATACAAATTAAAATGTGGGCTTTAATTATTTTTAAAAAAATTTGAGTCACTGACGTAATATTTTTCTATTTTATATTTACCCTGTATATGCCACAGAAGATTTGAATACGTCAAAATGATTTACTCAAGATGCAAAACTTTTTTGTAGAATAAAATTTTCTGAGAAATCAATAATAAAAAATTATCCCATTCGTTAACCAAATTTGGGCGGACCCTGTAGAATTAAAGAACATTTTTTAAACTTTTACAAAATACAAATTAGAATGTGGGCTTTAATTACATCACATAGGACATTAAAATTTTAAAGCTGTGTCAGGTATTTTCAATACATAGGATGCTTGCGTAGATCTGTGAATTTTTGTTTGATAAGTTTTTTAAAATTTAAATAATCTTCGACACCTTCTTAGAGAGGTTTTTTCTTCTTCCTGATTTTATTTGGTTGGTTTAGACCCCCTTTAATAACGTTTTCAAATACTCAGTATGGTTTAACCATTATCAATTTTCTTCATATCATGTGAAGAAAATTGATAACACTTCAATTTTTTAGGTCGATAAAAGCTCCATTAAGGTTCTAATTTTCTCTTTTGCTAACACCATCAGCATAAAATAATTTTTTCTGTCTCCTGATGATGAACGTATCTACGTTCGAAACATGTAGAGACCTTTAAACTAAGAGTTTTTTATTCTATTAAATTTTGTGGAGGAAGACTTGGTGTTTTTCTTTCCTTTTCATACTTTCAACTCCAATTTAAGTATGGACTATTTCTTCATTTAAAAATGTATTTTTCTTGCCTGTTATAGTTATTTACCTAACAAGTGCGGAAAATGAATTTTTCCGCACGAGTCTGCCGTTCACCGAACGACGCGTAGCGGAGTTCGGTGAAGCAGCCGAGTGCAGGGAAAACATTTTCCGCACGTGTCAGGTACAATAGTTTTTCGACAGACGTGTGGAAATAAGTAACAAATATTTCAAAGAAATTTAATAATTTTTAATTAACTATAACAATTACATACGTATGTAACAGTAGCTAATTCTGAGAAAAAAAGTAATAACTACCAGTTATAATTGATATATTATTGATTTAGACATAATCGTTCCGAAAAATGTTTCCGCACTAGTGTGGAAAACCCAATTTTCCGCACGGATATCAGTGCGGAAAATTTATTTTTCCACACGTCTGTAGGAATATCTTGGTTCGTTTTCGAGAAATAAAAATAAAAATAATTTTATTGCATATCTCTGGAAAACAAAAATCATTAAATAATTAATACGTTGTATTAATATTAATTTTCTCCACGACCATATTACTGAATGCAATAATTCCAAAATCATTTTTGATAATAGAATGTAAAAATTCTAGCTCTTGAGTTGGGATATTTATTCTGGAACACTTGCTTCTTATGCGTTTTGCGTGTATTTTCATTCCATAACAAGATACGGAATGAATATTCTGTAATTGATATATACGACATAGGTTGCCATGAATTTCGAAACTGTCAGTGTCAGATAAAAATGGCCACGTTGTAATAATTATTTTCAGACAAATTTTAGTGCAAGTCAAAAAATGAGTGAAAAATCGGATGAATCAGATATGGAACTGGATGGTCGTGGAGAAAATTTAGTCTGCTACTCGGTGAGAATGAAAATTCGATACTCGTGGTTCCTCACGCTCGCTACGCTCGCGTTCGGAATCTTGCACTCGGATCGAATTTTTATTCCAACCTCGTTACAGAATTTACTATACTGACACTGACACTGAGTGTTAAAAATGTTAATTATTTAATGATTTTTGTTTTCCAGAGATATGCAATAAAATTGTTTTTATTTTTATTTCTGGAAAATGAAGCAAGATATGAAATAGTATATTACTTGAAAGTGGTACTTTTCAAACGAGGAGGTATTTCGCACGAGGCATTAGCCGAGTGCGGAAATTCTCCGAGTGTGAGAAAATCACTTTCACACGAGTAATGTACACAATTTTTCCTACGACCATACAATATACCTAATCAAAAAGAGTTTGATTTGTTTTTAATAGTTTGTAGGTATCACCATTGTGTTAATCAAATTTTTTCAACACTAGAGTTGAAAAATTCATTTCAACTCTAGAGTTGAAAAAAATAAAAACAATGCCCACTTACACATTTTTACTTACCTAGATTTAAATAAAAATACTAACTTTTTCTCCTATTTGCTTACGCACATCATACCTACTATCTATAAACAGTGAATAAATTTCGTTTCTGATCTTTTAGTTCCTTGCATTCTTTTAATAAAACAATTATATAGGTACCTACGAAAACAACATAACACAAAACTACAACATAACCTCAACATTTGCTCAACATTATAGAAAGATAGAGATGGAGTTAAATATCGATAGCTTGTTAATTATAAAAGTTATATCTTATTCGATTTGTTTTAAATACAGCTAAAATAAATTTACTTACATAAAGCACATTCACTTGTCCCATATCCTTAAACATTGTATGGATATTTTTATCCGAGATAATGGCAAAATTTTAAATCGGTATTTCCTAGGGTATTCTATTTCTGCTCTATAGCTGCTCCTTTTTTTTCTGTGGTTCAACTCAGTTGACATGTAAACATGACAGTTGTTGGGTTGCCTGACATATTTTCCCTTTTTGATAATATTATTTTTATCATAAATACTCTAAGGTTCCCAAAAATAACAAAAAAAAAAAGGATTTTTTTTATTTGCAGTAATGCCCTCGTGTACTTTACCCCCACCCAGCACCCCAATTCACTCCACGTGTCCCGTAAGTTTGTTATTTTTAATAAATAGTTTTGTTGTCAAATTGACACCTGTTTAAATTAAATATAGTGTGCTTTGTATTTCCACACTCGTGTTGAAATATTTTTTTTCAACACGCGTGTGATATTTAGCACTTTCTAGCCAAGTTAACCGTGCTGTTATTGTCATTTTCGTAGGTGGTCGTAGGAAAACAATTTAACAGACAAGAAAAGGATATTTTTAGTTGCTTAATCCGAAAAAAATATAAAAATTACGAAAAACTTGAGACGTCACTGGACGTAATAATTTAACGCTACACGAGCGTTTTATCACTAAAATTATCATTACCAAAATTAAATTAAAATCTGCTAACGGATATTAAAAATATTTATAATTAAAATACTCGTTAAAACTACCCCAAATATCTTCTTTCATGTTGGATTTATCAAAAAATTTTATGGGACATAATTGGACCAAAAATTAATTATCTTTAAGAACGATAACATTTAAAAGTTCCTGTCATCGAAAAATTTCTTTGCACCGTGGCGCCACCTACATCTTGTATTATTTAAACACATTTTTTACACAGTTGTGAAGCCAATCATAGAGGCTAAAAACTGGCGTTTACAGAATTTACATGTCGCTTTTAGTTTTCGAAAGAATTGGCCTGGGAGTTTTTATTGAAACACCCTGTATGTATAATAATAACAAATTTCCCATGGGCGGACACCTCTATTAGGCGGCCACATTTAGACAGTCCCGTAGGTGTCCGCCTAAGAGAGGTTTCACTGTATTATGTAACCAGTATATTGCCAATGATATGCAACCAGGTTATTGAAAAGTGGGGCTACTATAGACCAGGGTCGATAATTTTTGAAACAAAAAAAAAATAATAGTAGGATGAAACCCATTGGAAAAGGAAGAGAATATAACAAAAATTAAAGGAAAAATAAATTACGGGCGATCCGAGGTCGGGAAGGGTGAGTTTTTAAGGGTAGAAAACGATTTATCTCGATTTCCGGCAAAACTACAAGTCCTATGGAAAAACTTTAAATGGCAAAGTTGTAGGTAATAAAAAGATCTACAACTTTTGTATTTACACTTTTTTCACATAACCTCAAAATTTATGTGAAAAATTCAAATAACCAAGTTTTTGGTTTTTTATTTTTATCTTTTACAAAAAAAAAATTTTATACACGAAATTTGGTGAAAACTTTTCTTTTTATGCCCCAAACACACTGTAATTTTTTTGATTTAAAATATTTTTTTTTTAACCTTATTTTGACTTAATATCGAAAAAGCAACCTAATTTTCAATCGAAAATTCTCACGTCAAAATATCTGCTTTTTTAAAAAAGTCGGTAGGCATTTAGTTCGTTGAAATCTCTACTTTCAGATGGTGTAAAAAAAAATATACATTACTATGGTAAATGTTCTCAAAAAATGCAAAAAAACTCGAATCCGAAATTTTTTTTTAAATAATTATGTACAATTTTGAGCTATTTATTAAAATTTACTTTACTTAAAATTATACTATTACTTAAAATTACTCGAAAAACGTAAAATTCCATATTACATTGATAAGCAAAAAAATTACAAATCCATAAAACATAAAGATCGCAAAAAACATGCGTAAATAGTTGATCTAAATATAATTAAAGGTAGGATTTAAAGGGGAATTGAATTGAATTGAGAAAATTTACCATGGTAATGTATATATTTTTTTACACCATCAGAAAGTGGAGATTTTAACGAACAAAAAGCCCACCGACTTTTTTAAAAAAGCAGATATTTTGACGTGAGAATTTTCGATTGAAAATTAGGTTGCTTTTTCGATATTAAGTCAAAATAAGGTTAAAAAATAAATATTTTAAATCAAAAAAATTACAGTGTATTTGGGACATAAAAAGGAAAGTTTTTACCAAATTTCGTGTATAAAAAAATTTTTTTGTAAAAGATAAAAATACAAAACCAAAAACTTGGTTATTTGAATTTTTCACATAAATTTTGAGGTTATGTGAAAAAAGTGCAAATACAAAAGTTGTAAATCTTTTTATTACCTACAACTTTGTCATTTCATGTTTTTTCATAGGACTTGTAGTTTTGTCGGAAATCGAGATAAATCGTTTTCTACCCTTAAAAACTCCCCTCACAAAAGTGGTCCCTGTGTTAATAAATAGAAACAAATTTTTGATGTTATTCTTCTTATTGAAGTCAATTTTTTTGTTAGAATATCTAGATACTCTTCAAGTATATATACTACCCCTATATTGAAACATTCTCACATTTGTCTCTCAGTATCGACCGATCGTCTGCAATTATTAGGATGTTAGTATCGGCAGACATCTCTAACTTTGTCTGTGGTGATATAAGAACTTAAATCATTCGCATAGGCAATAGAGAAAAAAGGTCCCAAAATTGATCCTTGGGGAACACCCCGTGAAATCAGCTTAGTAGCTCCTTTAGCCTCATTAACTTTCACAAATTGGTACCGGTTATTCAAGTAAGATTTTATTAGATTAAGGGGAACACCCCCAATACCATAACAATGCAATTTATCTAATAATAGAGCATGGTTAACACAATCAAAAGCCCGCGAAGAATCCACAAACAAACCTGACACAAACAAGCCCTGATCCAGGTTATCCACAATGGACTGGACATAAAAAGAAAGGGCTGTTTCGGTACTGAGATTTTTAGTGAATCCGTGCTGACACGGTGAAAGCAGATTGTGTCCATTAAAAAAATCTGTCAGTTGTTCAAGTATCGCAAGCTCGAAAACATTGAAACTGACGATTCATGAATTTAGCACCAAAAAATAGTTAAATATATTTTAAGTCGGCCCTGTTCAGCGTTTACATAATCCACAAAACGATGTGGACTGCGCAAACTCGGTATCCCGCTTTAGTCCTCCATAGGGGTCACAATCTTGTAACATGCCATTAGCAATATACTGGTTATATACAGGATGTCTGGTAAGTTTATGGCATACTCTCGGGAGCGTATAGGGGAGGTCAAAATAACTACTTTGTCTTGTGTAAAAAACCAAAAGTGTCCCCTTAAAGGAGAGACAGGGCCCCAAAGAGGTACCCAGCGACTTACCTTTTCGGCTCTAACTTTTGAACCGACGCGTATAATTTAATGAAATTTTAGTATTTTGAGAGGCCATAGAGACTCATATTTTATATGCCCTATTTGGGCAAAATGAAATTATACAACTTTCGATACCATAGTCATATATAGGTCCAAAGGTATATGTCAAATTTTTGTTTTAAATTTTTAACGATATTTTAATATTAAATTTTTTGACTTTTAGATGAACCTTGGAAATTCAATTTTGAGGTAAAGTTTTATCCGCCCGACCCAGCTCAACTCCAAGAGGATATCACGAGGTAGGTTTGTACCCCTGTCCATCGGTCATAAAATAACGATATACATAGTTTGATCTAAATATCTATTTAGCAGCTTTTTTATGGTACTATCGCACAAACAAAACTATAGAAGGCATATTTGGCACACCAACTACTCTAACCGGATGTTGTCATACTTAAAATAGCAAATCTAATTGCAAAGTGCTTATAACACCACTTAGTTGTTGCAAGCATACATCCATCTGGTTTTAGCAGTTTAATAGGAACTATTTTAGTTTTGTTTACACCCCAAATGACGTATGACTTTGGCGATGGCATATTGACCATATTATTATAGAGTGATTGACTACTCACGAAATAGCCAAAAAAAATTATCCTATTTTTCAATTCTACAATTTTTTATGGCCTTTTTTATGTTTGGTTACGCCACGCATTGTTCCTGGCTTGAAACTCAAAACCAGAGAACAAAACTCATTAGAATAAAATTGTTAAGTTATTAATTTTTTTACTTTGCCATAATTGCGACGGCTGTTTCTAATTAAATATTTCCTAGGATGAAAAATAGGCACTATACAGGGTGTCCGGCAAAAGTAACCTTACGTTAACCATATATTCCTTGAGCAAAAATAGTCTTACTTTTATAATGCCATTTTTTATTTTTGACCCTCATGTTCGATATACATAGTATATCATGTCAAAGTGTAAAATTAAAAACTGATTTTTTGAATAATTCGAGTATTTCATAATATATTACTTAATTTCAAATTGCATATATTGCTTGACCATAAAGAGTATACAGGGTGTCTCTAAAGAATGGAATATCGCAAATATCTCTTTAATCAATGGATTGTCATAAAAACGCTCGGACACGTCGATTTTATTTTTATTTTTTACACATTTCAAAAATATTTGTTTCTATACAGGTTGTCCCACAAAAGCTTGGGACACGACAACTTCGTTTTTTCAAATGAAACACTACAATTTTTTTAACATTTTTGTGTTTTACGGGAAATTCTACACAGATTCCATGTAACATAGTATGTTGGCCTTGTTGGCAAATATAATACAAGGTGTAAAAAATTACTTTAAACAAAATTCAAAAAATAAGTTGGAAAATTATATTTAAACTATAATGAAACAAAGCATTCGGCTTTAGCAGATGTTCGAAATGGCCCCCGTGGACTATTTGGCAATATCCTAATCTCTCATAGAAATGTTGTACGGTATGTTGTACGATTTCTGGCGATATGTTCCTCGTTACTTGGCGAATTCGTTTAGATCGTCGATATTCTGCGGTTGGTGTTGATATACCCTTTCTTTTAAGTATCCCCAAGCAAAATAGTCTAGTGGGGTAAGGTCGGGTGACCTAGGCGGCCACTCCACCGCGCCCCGCTCCTTCCAATCTACCTGTTTGGAAAGATTGTGTTCAGATACTCCCGAACTGCATGCCCATAATGAGGCGGGGCACCGTCTTGCTGTTGCCATATCTGTTGTCCAGGAATATCTGGATCGTGATCATTTGGGAAAATAACTGCCAGAGAAATAATTAATTCAAATGTTAGAAAATCCAAATATCTCTCGGCCGTTAGTGTTTGATAAAAAAAAAAAGTCCCAACATCCTGTTGTTAATGATCCCCATCCAAACATTTACTTTCTGCCGATATTGTGTATTGTTTTCTAAGATCCAATGTGGATTAGTCTGAGTCCAATAACGATAATTTTGCTTATTAACCTTTTCATTAAGACAAAAAGTTGCTTCATCGGTAAATTTTGATCACACAATTCTATCATGCGCTCACAAAAATTCAGGCGCCGCACTGGATCATTATCGAAAAGCTTTTGCACGTAATTCACTTTATACAGGTGAAATTTTTCTCTTTTATAAAATCTGTGGATTGAACTTCTATGCGATTCATTGTTTCTTGATAATAAATTAAGTGAGGAGTTTCATAGATGGATAAAGACAAATCTAGTTTTTTATCATCAGTTAAGGAATTTCTTCGCCCGGATTTTGGTAGATTCTTAACATTTCCATATGTTGAAAATTTTTGTACAATTTTGCTTACCGTCGACTGAGTAATCTGCCGGTTCGGATATTTTTCATTAAACAAATAACAAACTTCTTGTTGACTTCGTTCTCGGTCGCCGCTGCCTCTCAATATTAATATTTCGGTTCGCTCATTATCGGTTAAATAACCCATAATGTGCAGTAATATCACTACTTTTTGTAAATATTACATTTCAAACTTCTGTCAATTGATTGACAAGCGTGAGACACGAAAATAGAAATAATTAAAACTCATCTTGATTTACTGGTACTTGAACAGGTGTAACTTTTAACGAGGAATTGGCTAAAAATACGAGGAATTGGCAAAAAAACGTTCAATTTTGTTTAAAGTAATTTTTTACACCTTGTATTATATTTGCCATCATACTATGTTACATGGCATCTGTGTAGAATTTCCCGTAAAACACAAAAATGTTAAAAAAATTGTGGTGTTTCATTTGAAAAAACGAAGTTGTCGTGTCCCAAGCTTTTGTGGGACAACCTGTATAGAAACAAATATTTTTGAAATGTGTAAAAAATAAAAAAAAAATCGTCGTGTCCGAGCGTTTTTATGGCAATGCATTGATTAAGGAGATATTTGCGATATTCCATTCTTTTGAGACACCCTGTATATATCTTTTGAGAAAAACAAAACAAAAAAAATTGTCAAATATTCTAAATAAGGGGAGTCCATTACCCGCTGATCCCCCTATTTTTTAGTATGTGCGCCAGTTGCTTCCAAACTATTTTTTCAGGTAGGTAATCATTTGGTTTTGATTATTTTTTTACTCCTATAGAAATAGAAAGCACTGTCCTTACATTGTTTTTGGCTAGTCCTTTGCTTTCGGTATTGTCATATTATTATATTGCATAGTTTTACTTAATTATATCTTGTATCCACGGTAATGCAGCAACTACTGACTTGATTTAGCATTCAATTTAATTTACTGTCAAAAATAATTCCTAAATATTTTAATTTAAGAAAAATAAAATAATTAGGAATTTATTTTTGAGAGTAAATTAAATTGGAATTTTCACATAGAATACTTAAGAAGTTTATTACCGATTTTTAAAAACGTTAAAAAATTTTTAAATGTAAGACATAATATGGAAATATTATATTACGCGTTAGTTAAAACTCATTTAAATTACGGAATTTTAGGTTGGGGAGGAATAAATAGAACTTTAGTTAAAAAATTAGAAATATTACAAAAAAGGTTTCTAAAAATTATATTCAATAAAGATTATCTTTATCCTTCAAAAGTATTATATTCAGAAACAAAAAAGTTAAACATAAGACAACTTTACATTTATAACATCCTAATATATATATTTAAAAATAAAAACCTTATAAAATTTAAAAACCATAATCATAATACACAGTCATAAAAATGAAATAACCATAAAACCTAAAATAAATAAGTCCATAGGACAAAAAAATTTCAAATATTTATGTTTTTATTTAAACGATTATTTAGCAACAAAATTTAAAAAATTGATTTCATTAAAAAAATTTAAAGTCGAAATGAAAACATGGATATTAAAAACACAATTTGAAAATATTTTTAGAAATGCTTAAATTAATTAATATTGTTCTGAATAATTTATATAAGTAATATTTTTCACTTAAAAAATTATAAATTAATGATTTTATTATAGGTAATATATATTTCTTCAAAAAAGGTGCGTTTATACTATAAATTTACATTTTTACTTTAAAACTTGATTTTTAATACATATTTATGATTTTACATACTAAAACAAAAAATAAGATTTGCCCCTAACAAGCTCAGCGTCAGGGGATTGAAGAATAAGTTTATCGAAGACAACATAAACATATTTTGTTTGAAGGTTGTAGACAATGATGTATCTTGAGTAATAGATGTGTTTTGGACTTCCATTGCCTTTAGTTTTTCATATCACAACGTTTTAACTGGTAAGTATCTCCAGTCGTCTTTAGGTGAATACTAAACAAGTTACAAAGCTATTACTCAATAAACATACTTATTATTATATATTTGAAAATTATGAGATTACCGCAAGCCGCGTTGGCATCAGGACCCATAATTTTCAAATTATTTCCAAAACGCATCATTTTATCGAACTTCTATAGGAGTGAAAAAATAATCAAAAACAAATGATAACCCGAAAAAATATAGTTTGGAAGTCACTGGACTCTATTTATTTAGAATATTTGACTATTATTTTTTGTTTTGTTTTCCTCATAAGATGTAACTCTTTATGGTGTAGCAAATTTGAAATTTATATCTTATTAAATACTCTAATAATCTAATTAATCAAAAAAATCCGTTTTTAATTTTAATCGTTGACGACGTATATCGAACATGAGGGGAAAAAATGGAATTATAAAAGTCGTATTATTTTTGCACAGGAAATATTGACCTCCTTTTTCCGGACACCCTATATAACACAATTTACCCTTTAGATACCAGCTGTGTCTTCAAATCCGTAATGACATCCTCAACGGTCGTCTCCCTTGCTCCTTCGTAACTCACGCTCTCTTAGGCTCCTACTTGGCTCAGTCGGAATTAGGCGACTATGATCCCGAGGCGATGTCGAGGACTTACCTTAAAGAGTTTAAGATTGCACCGAACCAAAACCAAGACTTGGAAGATAAAGTGTGTGAATTGCATAAAACACACAAGTAAGTGAATCTTTTAAAGGTAATTTTTTTTGGGATACGGTTATTGTATTCGAGAATTTAATGCTAGATAAATGACTTATACCGTGCGAGCAAAAATTATTTGCATCAAAGAGGGCTTGGATTAAAAAACGTAGGGCTTGGTTTAGATCACAATGAAATGGGGACGATATATCTAACCAAATCTAGGTTAAAATTTTGTCAAATTCATATTATGACATGATATGCCAAACTAATGAGTAATAAAATAAGTAGACAAATACAAATTTATTTTTGTTGTTTACAAAATTATAATACTTGCCCTTTATCAGGAAATAAATTTAGCTTCTTAAGAATAGTCCTGCACGTTCCATAAGATCAATTTGCTGGCGTATTTTGCATTATTTCACGAACGTTTGCAACAAGTTCTTCTGTTCTTACAGATGGTCTTCCTGCTCTTTTTTTTTGTATTGTATAGAACCTGTTTCCCTAAACACAGCCACGGTTCTTTTCAGGCAATAATAAAAATCCGCAGCAATAAAAGCAACGTTAGGAAAATGTTCGTGAAAATCGTCCATGCACAAACCCGGATTGTATTGCCACTCACCATTTACTCTAACCCCGTTTCGAAAATACGCTTCAATCATGAATGTTTTGTGCTGTTCCGTAAAGCCCATTGTGTGAATTGTTCAAGAAATTGGAAAAATTAGCGATGAATCAAATTACTTGTAATGACTGTCAAAGATGACGGAATAACTGATTGATTGTTAATTCAGGTAGTTACTGACACCCAACAGGTATTAAGCTCTACGGCTAAGCATTACGTCCTTAGATGCAAGGCCCTCTTTGATGCAAATAATTTTTCTGATCGGTGGAACTATTTATTGTTGCTTAATTTTACAATAAATGTTAATATCAATAATAAAGTTGAAAAAATCCTTGCATTTATTTTTAACACTAGTGTCATAAAATGACATTGTAAGCACTGACAACAAGCGTTAAAAAGTCTACTTTTAATAATAGTGTTTGCAGATAAAAAATATCTTTCTGCAAATGTGGTGGGTGGTCCCATTCCAAATAATTAAAAATAAATTGAAGAATAAGAAGGGCCTGTTCCGACGATTATTAGGAGTTACTGAGGTCAAAAGACTCAGTTTGCGCCAATAATGGGGTGGGGGAACGGGTGGCAAAAATAACAGTATTATTAAGAATGTCTAGCGATATTATGTCGTTTTTAGGGTTATTGAAGTTGGAGAAACCAATTTCGATCAATATACATAATATGTCTAGAGTTAACGGGGTGGGGTAGAAAGAATAAAATATATCATTTTCATCTACTTTTGCACAGTTGAACATTTAGTTTCCTGTTTCTGGATTTTTTAAATTTTTTTCAGGGGACAAACACCAGCCGAAGCAGAACTTCATTATTTAGAGAATGCCAAAAAATTAGCTATGTATGGAGTAGATCTTCATCCTGCCAAAGACTCGGAGGGTGTCGATATTATGCTAGGTAAGTATTTTTTTTTATATTTAACGAATTTTTTAAAGCGTTTTGTAATTTTCTTTTTGCGATGGTAGCAAAAAAACGGAACGGTGTATCGAAAGTGTAACAGTAGAGGTAAAGAACAGCAAGTGCTAATGAGAGAATATCATTTATATTGTATTCTCACGAAATAGAATATAAAAAAATAAAAACAATTTTTAAAAGTCTCTAAAATAATAGGGAACTTTCCAATTTTTTTTTTTAATAATATGATTTAGTTAGGCCTAAAAAAAATATTCTCCAATTATTACTCCTTAAAAATCAGTAATAACTTGGTAAAAATACTTTAAAGTTTCGCGCGTGTCAAAAGCATTTCAAACGACCTTTTAAGCGCGCCAAGCCCGATGACGTCAGGAAGTATGACTTTTCCGTCATCCTGACCGGTGGCCGAGCTACCGAGTTTGCATTTGAATTGCCGTGTGTTATTGTTATTGTATTGTTGTTTTAAGGTGGAATTCTCAACGTCGTTCAATTTATTGCCAACCTATAACCTATTTCGTGGATGTCACATACGAATTATACTTCTTGACGTCACGACCCGTTTTACCCGCTTGGGATAATTTGAATTTTTGGGCATTTTTAAATCTTGCTAGCGGTCTTTTGGGACGAAATATGTAGTTTTTTTTTGCTGCCATATGTTTTATGATAATATATACTTATGATTTATAGAATTTTTCCCCATTTAAAATTTTTGTTAAGCCCTATTGAATATATAAAACATCTTCGTATTCTATATGGTTTTAAATATCCCTGTTAAGTGTATTTTTGCTCGATACAACATCCTGCCTACCGGAGGTGCGTTCGGGATTGTCGAAAGATCACACTCTTTTCACTCCACAAGCACCTAAGCGCACTCCGTCCGTTTGGGTATTGAAATTGGTGCAAACAGAGTAAATCGTTATGCGTTCGGGTATCGAATTAATAGTGAAAAGAGCACACTCTACAAGTTCCATATCGTCGATGAGGGTTTTAGGAGCGGGCATGCGTATTGTCATTTTCTTTTTTATCTTTGATTTGAATTTGAAAGTTCTAGGTTATATTTATTTACAAAATTTGTTTAACGTTAAATTTATGATATTTATTGCGAATATGGAAACAATTTCTAAAATAACCCATGCTCCTGTGACAAGTGAAGATGGAAATATGATTCTATGCGACAAAATGACACAAATACTTCTGTTGTAAGGTTATGTATGTTCAAGGTTCGGTTCAACCTGACACCTTAGCGTTCGGGTTTGACGGATTCACTCCGTTAGTTCTAACGTCACGTGATGGTAATCCACTCGCACTCTACTCCAAAAGTTCCAACAATCCCGAACGCACCTCGGGTGTTTCAGGAGGAACACCCACCCCTATAACTTTTTATTGTTTAAATTACAAAATAATATCACATATGAACCCACCAAATTTTATTTCTGTAATTTAAACAATAAAAAAGTTATAGGGGTGAGCTTTCTTCCTGGAACATCCGGTATGTACTACAAGATTTTATCTCAGACTTTAAAATTTTATCTGTTTCAGGGGTGTGTGCTTCCGGTTTACTAGTTTACCGAGACCGTCTCAGGATAAACCGCTTCGCCTGGCCGAAAATCCTGAAAATTAGCTACAAGCGTCACAATTTCTACATCAAGATACGTCCGGGCGAATTCGAACAGTTCGAGTCGACCATCGGTTTTAAATTGGCCAATCACAGGGCCGCCAAGAAGCTATGGAAGACATGTGTCGAACACCACACGTTCTTCAGGTTGATGTCTCCCGAAGTGAATCAGAAGAGTTCGATGTTTCCGAGATTAGGGTCCAAATTTAGGTAAGGGTAAGAAAA
This sequence comes from Polydrusus pterygomalis, assembly GCA_963969555.1. Lineage (NCBI taxonomy): Eukaryota > Metazoa > Arthropoda > Insecta > Coleoptera > Curculionidae > Polydrusus > Polydrusus pterygomalis. The sequence continues at coordinate 34,404,370 of OZ018375.1, read as the reverse complement.
TATGCTTTTTTAAATAGATTTCAATCGCTTGTTAATTAAATATGGCATTGACAAGTGTCAAATCTGGCAGAATTTTTTACGTATTTTTCGCGAAATCGCGGCGTAAATGTCTATGCGACCCTGTAGCTTATTTTATTATTATCGGTTATTCTTAATAAATTTGACATGTGTCTGATGAGAACTGAGCCTTGCAAAAAAAAATGGGAAGTGCATAATTCAGGTATTTTTTTTTAATAATAACTAAGCCGTATGCGTTTATATGGCACAACATATTACCAAGAAATATAAGCCCGGTCAAAAATGTGAGGCTGGCTACGGCCCTGGTGCCCGTCGTGGTCCTAATGTAAAGAACTAAAAAAAAATATGGAAAAATAATTTGTTACAAAAGTTAAGTCGTTTTTTCCGTTCCTAAGGTTAAAATGGCCTATTTTGAGCAATAACCTAAAAAAAGGAGTAGGGGTATGGGGGCATAAAATAATATTTTTAATAACATACAGTGTTATGTCGTTTTTAGAGTTAGTAACGTAGCCTAAATAAGACAATACTTCTTGTTTTTAACATATCCCGAAAATTCAATTATACGGTATAACTATGACATCATAATCGGAAAGTAGATTAAATTTGCAAGAAAAATATGTGATGACTGCAGTTCGATATCTTTGTTGGTTTCAAAACAATAATTTTTAACACTTTTATCGAAGAAATTATTGTTTTTATAGCTTCGTGGCCAGGACAAAAAAATATTTTTAAACTTTCTAATTCTGTTATGTGTAGGTTTGTTACTCATTATTCCAATGGTCCAAAAACTACTTTAAAATTAATGACATATTCATGGAAAACTTCCTAATTTAGGCATAATATGATGTTTTAAAAAATAAATCTAGATAGCCGTGAAACAAAATCGGCAGATTTAATTTTGATAGGTGTTGACAAAAGTTTCTCCTTGATTCTTTTTGAATTACTTCTTACCTAATCAAAACTATAGGCTTGCCGTATGTTTTGAATGTGAATGAAACCAACAAAGATATCAAACTGCAGTCTTCACATTTTTTTCTTGCAAATTTAATCTACTTTCCGATTATGATGTCATAGTTATACCGTATAATTGAATTTTCTGGATAAAATCGAAAAAACTGTTATTATTACAAATTGCGCTCTGTAGCAATTTTATTAGAAACTATCGTGTATCGTTGGATACGGCAATTAAAATTACTTACCTTTCTCTTCCAAACAAGCTTAAATTTAGTAAAATCGGATAAGTCATTTAGAAGTTATAGCGATTTTAATGATTACACTTTCAATAGCTTCCCCCACTCTTATTAAGGTAGGTACGCCAATGAGCCTTAAACCAAAATGATGCAGAATTATCTATTCTTTTTAATGATATAACCAGAGGTATACCATAATATAGGATTTTTCGGAGAAATTTAGAATTTTAAAAATTAATTTTCAATTGTGGCGAAACCTAACCTAAAAATAATTTCCAGAATTTTCTCATGACCACTTTAATCCTAAAAAGTTTTTCCCCAAGTTTCAATGCTTAGTAGTTTCCGAGATATGGCCGGTGGCCACTCTTACTGAAACAGCCTGTACAGAATTTTGGATTTTGTTTTAAACCATTCGTAAATATCTTAAAATTACTTTACTCCATTATCGGCCTTTCTAACAATCTTTAATGGAGATGCACCGTGCTGAATGAAAAATATATTATGTTTTGTTAAAGTTAAATTAGGTATATTCTGACATAAACGTTATAAATATCTTTTTTTTCTAGATATTCAGGTAGAACTCATTACGAAACTAAGAAAACACCAATTGATAGACCTGCTCCGCAATTCGAAAGATCACTGACTGGCAAGAGGCTGCTCTCCTCTAGAAGTATGGATCGTAAGTTATAACATTTTATTTTTAAGCATTTCGTTATCATAATTTTAATATACAGTGTCACAGTGTCACCAGTAAAGTCCGCATCATATGGGATTTTTTTTTATTAATAGCTTTATTCATAATTTGACTTTGGCATCAAGTTCTGCTTCGATCGAGATGAAAATTAAGCAAAAAAATATTAGTCACGTGATTCGCATTATCTGTCAAATTTTAATTTTTTCCAAAAAATAATTAAAAAGTGGGGTTATTTCTGAAAATATCCAAAAAAGTTATTAAAAAAAGTTTTTTTGAATGCAGTTTTTAGCCCACATGCAAAATTTCAGCTGCATAATATAATTTTGATTTTTTACCTATATTTTGTAAATTGCACCACTTTTGCAAAATAAGACTCAACGCAACCTACATAAAGCTTCTTAGTTTTGACAATGCTTTATTTCAGATACATTTTCTTTATAGTAGCGCCATATTAAATGTGTGTTTTTCTACAAAATCAAAATTGGGCTATTAAAATTTGGTCGCATGTGATGCAAAGTTTATTGGTTTTTGACCATGTACCTATAATAAACTTCATAAATTATGTATTTTTGAAAACGTAGCTTGTGTCTGAAAGTAATACACATTAACGTTATTATGACATAGCTTAATAATAAATTATAATATAGGGGTTTTAAATCGTTGAAAATAGATAAACTTTACGTTGTTAAACTAACATTTATTTTCCACTTAAAAACACTTTACTGAAGACACTGTGTTCTTTTTTGTCTTAATATTAAGGTAACAGACACAAGCTACGTTTTCAAAAATACTTATTTTATGAAGTTACCTTATCCAGGGTCAAAAACAAATAAACTTTGCATCACATGCGACCAAATTTTAATAGCCCAATTTTGATTTTGTAGAAAAACACACATTTAATATGGCGCTACTTTAAAGAAAATGTATCTGCAATAAAGCATTGTCAAAACTAAGAAGTTTTATGTAGGTTGCGTTGAGTCTTATTTTGCAAAATATAGGTAAAAAATCAAAATTATCTTATGCTGCTGAAATTTTTGCATGTGGGCTAAAAACTGCATTCAAAAAAACTTTTTCTAATAACTTTTTTCGATATTTTCAGAAATAACCCCACTTTTGAATTATTTTTTGGAAAAAATTAAAATTTGACAGATAATGCGAATCACGTGACTACTATTTTTTTGCTTAATTTTCATCTCGATCGAAGCAGAACTTGATGCCAAAGTCAAATTTTGAATAAAACTATTAATAAAAAAAAATCCCATATGATGCTGACTTTGCTGGTGACACTGTATAATTAAACTTATTATATCTTACAACAAAGTTGTAAATTATTAAAAACAGCATAATACCTATACATACTTTATTATTCTCTAAAGAACTTCCAACACTATTTATTAAAAAACTGCTAACAATAGATTTTTTTAAAATAAAATCAAAATCAAAAATGTCTTTATTTCATAATTCAAATAAATAATTATATTGGGTGGCGGTATCCAATATGGCTGCCCATGTAAGACCACCAAAAAAAAATGATGTTTTAAATTTAAACATGCATAGTTAGCAGTATCTGTAGTTTTGTCTATTAACCTGACCATTGAAAGAAAACGTAGCTTCATCTGAAAAACAAATTTTTTGGACAATAGGGAACTTGACAAAATTTTTAAATGGGGAAAAAATTCTATAAATCATAAGTATATATTGTCATATAACATAAATGGCAGCAAAAAAAAACAACATATTTCGTCCCAAAAGACCGCTAGCAAGATTTAAAAATGCCCCAAAATTCAAATTATCCCAAGCGGGTAAAAACGGGTCGTGACGTCAAGAAGTATAATTCGTGTGTAACATCCACGAAATAGGTTATAGGTTGGCAATAAATTGAACGACGTTGAGAATTCCACCTTAAAACAACAATACAATAACACACGGCAATCCAAATGCAAACTCGGTAGCTCGGCCACGGTCAGAATGACGGATGACGGAAAAGTCATACTTCCTGACGTCATCGGGATTGGCGCGCTTAAAAGGTCGTTTGAAATGCTTTTGACACGCGCGAAACTTTAAAGAATTTTTACCTTATTATTACTAATTTTTAAGGAGTAATATTTGGGGAATATTTTTTTTAGGCCTAACTAAATTATATTATTGAAAAAAAAAATTGGAAAGTTCCCTATTGGTGCGTGATTACCTGTTAGCTCAATCATTATTTCACAAAATTGCTCTTGCCCATTGGGATCAGAATCATCGTCCAATAACTCTTGCACAATTACTGGTTTATAGGGATGAAACTTGCCTTTTTTAAAATTTAGATACGGTGGTTTGATGAGTATTGTAGTCACGCCCAAGTTTGTCCTGTAGTGATAATAATATGTTAATTATTTTTTCTCGTCGGATATACCAGGACGACCACTTTTACCACTATCTTTAACGGAACGGGAAGTTTTCCACTTAATTGCTACCCTAGACACTAAAACCCAATACCTATAAACTAACTGGATAGCCTCATTTGATGCTGACCTAACTCAACACGGCGGCCGGCCTTCATCGTCGTTATCTCTTTCACGGGTTAACGGCCGCCCAAAAGGTCGCCAGGCAACGTCACGTGTTCCGCCCTTCTCGCCTATACCCGTCAACCGAATGCTGCTCTATGAGGCAACCTAGTTACTTTATAGATATTGACTAAAACCAACATAATATTAACTTTAAAATATTCACTTTATTGTTTTTGACAAATCAAATAATAAGCAAAAATTCAATTTTTTAAAGGAGTTTGCATTACTTAAGATCTTTTTTTTAATGAACAAATTTAGCTTAGGTTGTTATACTTTGAGAGTACATTTTCGTGAAATATACAGTGTGTCCACGGATAGAGTTTGGCAGAGGAAAAACTTTTTTATTAATAGGTATAGAAGAAAAGTCGTTCTTTATAAAAACGTCTGCTTGTGCTAAAACTACAATTTCCAATGTCAGATTACTATACAGGGTTCGTCACAAACCACATTTTTAATTTTGGATCTGTTTTTCAATTCCTTGATTTAAGAAATTAATTTTGCTGGTGTTAAAACTACAATAAAATTTCAACTATTAGATTTGCGATTACTATACAAGGTTCGTCAGGAACAACAAATTTTAGTTTTTTGATTTATTTTCAATTTTAATTTTTAATTACTTTTGATGATTGGCTAAATAATTACTTTGGGAACAAATGGATTGGAAGGTATCTATGGTCTAAATCAGTTGGCACGTAGGAGTCCCAATCTCACAATTATCGACTTTCATTTATGGCGATATCTGAAGCCACATGTGTATAAAACCAATTTCAATAATAACATATCTCTTGAAAGAAAAAATAAGGATAGTTATTGCAAATATTCCAATACAGCAAGTTAGGAACTGTTATCGGGAATTCAGATGTCGAGTTGAACTATGCGCTAACTCGGTGTTACTACGTTTGAATAAAAGTTTCATAATTTATGATTGAATGAATTATATAATATGACATGTAATAATAAAAATACTTTAAAAGTAAGCAAATAAAAAATGGTTTTCTTACAAAAAAAATCGTTACTCGGCCAGATATAAAATTATATTAGAAGTAAGAAAACAACAATAGTTGTTTGTTTTTACGTAAATTTATTTTAAACGAAATCCAAAAAACTAAAAATGTTGTTTTTGACGAACCCTATTTAGTAATCGTAAATGTAATATTTGAAATTGTAGTTTCAGCACAAGCAAAATTCACTTAATAAATCAAGGAATTGAAAAAAAACTCCTAAAAAGTAAAAATGTTGTTTTTGACGAACACTGTATAGTAATTCTGATTTTCGAAATTGTAGTATCAGCACAAGTAGACTTTTTATAAAGAATTACTTTTTCTTCTATACCTACTAATAAAAAGTAGTTCCTCTTCCAAACTTTATCCGTGGACACACTGTTTAAGACAAATTGTTTATTTTGCTTTGATAGAATCCCTTTTGAGATATGAAATTTGTTCCTGGGGAAATTCATGTCTAATTCTTCTTCATTCTATGGTTATTTTGCTTTGTTCCTGGGGAAATTCATGTCTAATTCTTCTTCATTCTATGGTTATTTTGCAACAGAAGCTATCAGATTTATGTATAAAGCAAGATCTACAGATTCTTGTAAACCTTTGTTTGGTTCGCACAAAATGTCAACAATAATCGTTGTTTTTATATTAAAAACTGCTTGTTTAATACATAAAAAATATAATATTAATTTGCCTACTCATTATACAAGACAAGATTTTTTATGTAATGTTAACCTATTCTTTATTCAAGTCTTCGAAATAAATCTATAGTTTATGATTCTAAAATTATTACAATCGTCCACAAATGTTTTTTCTCCTTTTTTCAGCTCTTAGTGTAAGGCCAGAAGACGAATACAATGATTCAAACAAACGACATACCATGTCCCATCCCCCAGAACATATTCCCGACGTTGACAATCAAAGTCCAGCCAAGATTAAGTCTCCCAAAGAAAAGAAAGAGAAGGAAAAGGTAAGCTAAAAATACTTGCACTGCTTTTGTTTTCGCATTATTAACAATATTAATAATAGCATTATTAGATAGGCACAAGCTAAGACTAATTATTACTGATAAGTTTTTTGTAATTGTTTTTTCTTCAATTTAATTATTTAAGCATTATCATAACTTTCTCCAATGCGATTATAAAATAAAACTTTTTATGTACCTTCTATATTCTTTAGGTTATATTATTATAATCTCTAAGAATTTTTTAGATCTACTACTAATACTATCTTTTTACCTCCTAATTTCGAAGCGTTGTTTGTCTTAGCACAAAATAAATTGTTCTTATGTCTGATGACATTTACTGCCTTATAATCATTACTATTTTTATATCGTATATTTACAATAAGTAACAAATTAACATTTTTAGGCAAAACATTAGCCTTACATACAAAGCCTGGACATCTCGTAAAAACAGAATTAAAATAATTACCTTCAAATATAATAGCCAATAATTATTGTAGGATTTCCTATTTTTATTGCATTTAAATTATACCGGTGTAGCACGCGCATGACTGAGTCACGTTTTAAAAGATTGTGCTTCCCCCTTTATCGACGCGTGTAGACACACTTGTATTACGTAACCAGTAACTAAAAAAAATAACAGCTAACCAAATTGACTAATTTGTTTATCTTATCTGTCTTATTTAGTAATATAGGGCGATCCATTAAAACTATTAATATTTTATAGAAAAAGTATAAGGTACATTTTATAAATAAGTTTAAACGATTGCATAAAAAGTTTTATTTGAAATTAGAGGTATATTCTTTCCAAATTTTCAACTGTATAGGTTGTTTTTCAACTACTTATGTAGTCTGATGTTTAATTCAGATGGAGAAAAAAACTTTATGTCTATAATAAACTGTAGACTATTGAATACGTCCAAAATTAAGGGGTAGAAAGGAACAATTACGTTGGAGGATTTTTATGGTTTTAGATGCACCTAAAAATAATAAAATCACAAGGTGCTACTTAATAGCGGTTCGTTATTGAGAGTCGACCGAAAATGACCCTTTTTTAGTTTTTTCAAAATAACTCGAAAACAAGGAGATTTGTAGAGAAATCTGATGTTTTGGCAACACTATGTTTCACTATTTATATCTTTAAAACAAAAAACACGTTTCCATTGTTATCTAACTTTCAAAATGCCTTTATTTAAAACTAACTTTTACAGTTCATTACGTGGAAAATGACAATATAATATAGAAAATAATAACCATTAAAAAAAATGGAAGTTAATCCAATTTAACTCATTAATAAAATCAATAAAAAAAATAGTATAAATAATTAAATTTAGTAAATATCTCTTTACCGAATTGTTTTTTAAAAGTGGGAATTTTAAAAAATTTTCTAATTATTGCAAGATTGTTATATTTTATTAATCCGTCATATAAAAGAGATTTTTTTCCGAAATTACTTTTTACTGGTATAGTTTGATAATTTATACAATGTCTGGTGTTATGATCATGTAATGTCTTATTCTCCTGAAGTGTTATGTTTGATTTTTTTTTTAAATACTAGAGTGAATTAGGATGCAAATTTTTAATTTATAAATGTTTTGAATGTGTAAATACCACTTCGGTCTATATAGATTAACGGTTGGTTCTAAATGTGGTAATTTGTGTATACATTTAATAACTTTGTTTTGCAATTTTTGTAATGGTTTGATAAACAAGCAGATCCCCATGCTAAGTATGTATTGTAATTTTGAATATATTAATGAAAAATATATATTTTTTAAGTACCTATTTCAAAGGAATGTAATATCTAGCTCTGTTCAAAACTGATACCAAAGGTGATATCGAATTGATAATATACTGGATACGGCCTTTCCAATTTAAATGTTCGCCTAAAACTAATCCTAAAATTTTGTCGTTTTTGAATATTGAATATTTTTATTATTAAATGTTAAAGGTTTAATGATAGAATTTATTTTATTTTTAGTTATAAACATAAAAGAAGGTTTTGTAAAATTTACCGTAAGTTTATTTGATTGAAGCCAAGAAAGAAGTATTTTTAAATCATTATTTATCAAAATATATTTCAGCAAAATAAATAATTGTTGTATCATCTGCAAATAGCTTTATATATATATATATATATTATATCTCAAGGTTAAGTGAGTAACACTGGGTGGGAGGTGTGCTCATAAATGATGTACAGGGTTTTTCTGTATATTTTGGAGCACCACTGGAGCTTTTATTTAAAGACCTAAAAAAAACTTTAAATTACCAAAGTTGCATGATTTCTCCTGAACTGCCAGAATTTGTTATCGGACAAAACAAATGAACATCGTAAATTTGTTTAATAATGCTAATGTCAATTTTTTAAAATGGAACACCCTGTATATTAATTTTTTTTTTAACTCCTCACTCTTTTCTGATTCCAAATATGTATATATGTTATATGTTTGTTTCATAAATTATTATCATTATTTATATTAATTATTGCTACTGAATAAGCATGTTTTCCTCATACCAATATAGATACCGATATAGATTTTCTAATCCGCAATATTTTGAAATGAAATTTTGCCTAAACGACTAAAGTAAACATATAACATATGTACATATTTGGAATCAGAAAAGAGTGAGGAATTAAAAAAAAAATTAATATACAGGGTGTTCCATTTAAAAAAATCGACATTGGCATTATTAAACAAATTTATGATGTTCATTTGTTTTGTCCGATAACAAATTCTGGCAGTTCAGGAGAAATCATGCAACTTTGGTAATTTAAAGTTTTTTCTAGGTCTTCAAATAAAAGCTCCAGTGGTGCTCCAAAATATACGGAAAAACCCTGTACCAAATTTGAGCGGAAAATTGTAAGGCTGCCTTGCTGAAAGTTAAAAGAAAGAATGTATGAGAGATGAGAGGCGATATCTGGCTATCCTAGGTCACGTTGTATAAATCTCATTCTGCTTTGTTTTCGAGTTATTTTGAAAAAACTAATAAAGGGCCATTTTCGGTCGGCTTTTAAAAACGTACCCCCAAATTTAGTAGCACTTTGTTATTTAATCATCGCTTCGTGCCCAACTAACATATTAAACTATAAAAACCCTGCAACGCAATTGGTCTTTTGGACCTATTTCGATAGCCTACTATTGACGGTGAAAAATCTAAATTGAAAAGAATATGCCTAATCGTGTTACATTTTTTAACCCTATCACCTAACCATCCATTGTGTATGTGTTTTATTCACCACAGCATGGCAGAAAACTTAGTTCCGGCTCAGTTAGATCCGGCAGCACTGCAAGCTCGTTGGAAGGAGAATACGATGCTGATAAATCTCAGAAGGTGTTTAAAAGGATTTTATTACATAAGTCCGGCGGCGGCTACATAACACTTACATTATTGGCTACAATTAAATGTACAATACAATACAGGATGCTACAAATTCGTTTGCGTATATTGTGATTTCAAAAATTAGAGTGATATGAAGACGGTTTAGTCGGGGCGAAGTTGACCATTTTAAGGGTTAATACTTGGGTGAAAAGAATTGCGCAAATATTTATAATACTGATTTTAGTTTTAATTTAGTATGGTATTATTCAATGGTCTGTTACCGATAGATGGCACATGTCAATCATAAACGCTATTAATGAAGAGTGAAGAGCTGGGTGGGGCCGGGAGGCATTTTTGTATCGAGCGTCCAGTACACCGCATTCGGGTAATTTCGCCTTAACCGAGGTATGTCTATCGTCGATTGTCAAGCTACCATACGACAGCTGTCAACTTTTGACTGATAAGCGTAAATTTTTTTTAGTTTTTTTCTTATAACTAGAGGATTATAAGGAGGCGATAACTAGAGGAACAAATTCCATCTAAAAGGTATATTGGCAACCGGTTTGTTCGTTGTTACCCAGAGCATTTTTTTTTAATTCAATTTTTTCAACTAATAAGTATTGTGTTATAAAAATAAAATTTAAATTAAATTTTAAAAAAATGCCCTGGGTAACAACGAACAAACCGCCAATATACCTTTTAGACGGAATTTGTTCCTCTAGTTATCGCCTCCTGGATTATAGCTGTAAGAATCCTTAATTTAAAATATTATCGTATATTCTGCGATACCAGTTCTGCGAAATTTTCTATGAGTATTATATAGTATACCAATAATTCCACAAGTCATTGGACCAAGATTTCAGCCTAATCGAGCGTACGGTAGTCCGACTGTTGTAGTACCAAACGCTCGATACGTGCCGAGGTCGAGCATCACGAATGCGGCTTACTGGACGCTCGATACAAAAATGCGGCCGGGAGTGGGAATCCGGCTGGATTTACTTTTGAATGTGACCTTGAATAAAGCTCATGGTTTCTCACCAGTGAACTTTTTTTTAACGTTTTTGAAAAAGGGTCAGTAGAGCAGTAAAGTTTAATGTATGATTGAAAATTTTTTTATTTTTCACAGAAAAGGCATGGATGGCATGACGATGGGGGGAATTTGAAAATTGAAATCGTCTTAGATAAATCATTTAAAACTTCAGTTCCTGAAAAGGTTTGCATGCATTCATTCAAAATTGTTTGATAATTTTTTACATTTATAGTACAATTTTTAGCCACCTACCCATGCCTATGAATAATTAAACCTAACCTACAAATAATTCAACTTTCTATTTACTTACCTATGAAAAGTAACCCCAGAATTATTATATTCCGAATTCTCGCGTACTTAACACTTGCGACAAGAAAATATCAAAAACTAAAAACACAGCAATTATTACATAAAACTGGGTACTCTGAAAAAAATTTCAGCACGCTGTCAAAGACACCAAACGGAAATGGGGATGTTCGATATATATACATCAAAGCATCGAAAACATCGATATTTTCAATGCGATGCATTGAGGCCATTTGATATTTATCGATGTATTAGGCCTTAGTTTTACTCATAAGTAGAATAGTTATTTTGCCGTTGCCTCTCGATCTTGATTATACATTTTTTTCTTTGGTTTCAGTTAAGCCGTGAGCTTAGAATAATTAAATTTGTGATTTGTTTTGTAATTCTAATTCTATTAAAATGTTTTTTCAATGCATCACATTTCCGCGATACATTTTCTGTGGACATCCCCAAACAAAAATGAAGAAAACAACATTATCGTGGCCTCATACCAATGTCGTGGAGGTCACATCTTTGAGGGCGGATTACTCGTTTCCGAAATCTTTTAATAGGCCACCAATATGAATCACCCTATATACTAACGAATTGATAGCACCATGTATACCAGATAGTTTTGCTCATTTTTGTTTACAATAGTTTTTCGGATTCAGAAACTCATTTTACATAAATATATTATAATTCTTCATGCAAGAAGAAAATACGGAAAGAAACTAATTACAATTATTTTATTTTAATAAATAAATTTACCCAGGTCAATTTCAAAACGATATATTTCTGTTTATCTTTAAAAAAACGAGGTAATTTCTGTAGTTGGTGACGTAAGTAAACCTGCAATCGCCGCTCGGACTTATATTTAGGTTCTATACTGCTGTAATATTGCTATCTTCTTTGTGATATTGCTGAGTATTGGCTTATTTGACTGCTTAGTTTCTTTTGAAAATAACAGAAATTCAGAGTTATAATATTAGCTTCATTGTTTAATACTAATTTGACAGGGTTTGATGAGGCATAAGTATTTTGTTACACAAAACGCACGTTGTAAACCTGCTCATAAATGAATTACGAGCTTTTGAAAAACTTCGTTACGAAATGGTCTTTACAAATAACTCATTATAGAAAAAAGAAAAGCACAAAGTCTTTCTCCACCATTTTTATTAGAATAACTAAGCAAACCTAGAATAATTCATAATAATTCAAATTGACATGTTTTGAGTGTAGAAACACTATTCATCAGGAAAACAAAGTGAAAGGTAAAATGCTGATGTTGTTAGCAATAGAGAAAATAATAGTGGGATTGAGCCGTAATGGAGCTTTTAGTCCTGCCGGGGTAACTGGGCCGTAAAAAGCCTGGTACCCCAACAGTATTTTACTTTAAGCCAAATGATGCTTCGACTTTTATGAAAAACAACTTTTTTTTTCTTTTTCTTTCCATCTCTCTTCAATACTTTCACATGTCTCTGATAAAGCTGAATAAAACTCAAGATTTTTCACTACTTAATAATGATTTTCACAAATAAGTTTTTTAAAACTCCCTAACTTTTCTTTTGCTCTTCTCATTTTTCTGCCCAGGACAGTGCCTTTGCACTAACCATTGACTTTTCAGTATGCTGAAGTCTTGATTGTCGGTCTTTTGACTATTCAATTTTACACCTCTTGTACACCATTAAAAGCTCCATTACGGCTCAATCCCAATATTATTTTCTCTATTGCTAACAACATCAGCATTGTACCTTTCACTTTGTTTTCCTGATGATGAGTGTTTCTACACTCGAAACATGTCGATTTGAATTATTCTAGGTTCGCCTAGTTATTCTATTAAAAATTGTGGAGAAAGACTTTGTGCTTTTCTTTTTTCTATATCATTTAATCTACGTTTTATTCAGTCAATTTAAAATGAAATATAAATAAATCTATTCTATATCATTTATAATAAATCCACTTAAAAACGGTTAATGCAAAAAAAAAACACTGGTTTTGACAGTAATTATTAAGTAAAATTCTAGTGGTCCTATTTTGTACAACGCCATTTTGTGGCGAAGCCTGCAGAAACGATGACGACCGAGCAAAGATAGACTTCGCATTTTCTTTATCACAACAAGCCGACAAGACCTAAAACGCTAACGTCCATCCCTGCAAGTTCATGAATGAAACCACGTGGAAATACCGGGTGTCCACGGAAGGTGGTTCGCCCCTCTAACTTTTTTGTTTTTCAAGATAATGAAATAAAATTTGGGGAATTTGTATACGACATAAAACTGCATTTTTTGACAGGTGACTCAACATTAAAGGAACTTCCGGTTTAACCGGAAGTGGCATAAACTTTCGATTTTGAAATGGGACACCTGGTATATTTTTCCTTTTTTTTTTACTCCATATGACATTCTAAATATAACGATGTGTCACTTTTTGTCACCAAGAAAATATTTTTTCCCAAATTTATTGTTTTATCTATGAATACCTTGTGTGTGTGTGTGTGTGTGTGTTAGTTTCAATGGCACTGGAAAAGATCCCAACAGGCCAGACTTCTTAAAATCACTTATTTCAGTTCTTTATCTTGGGAAAAATACTATTTTACTATTTTTGGTCCAATGCCATGTGCTGTGTAAAATTTAATTTTTAAAGTTGTATAACTCATTTTTTTAAACGGCAACGTGGTGGCTCGTCGGGTTAAGAAAAAAGAGGATTTTATTACGATTATTTTGATACCACACACTATTAGGTTTTATAAAAGCTGCCCTTAAAAAACTTTAAAACGTTAACTTGGAACTTTCCTAAAATGAAGCATCTTTTGAGAATAAATTTAGATTTAAATGCATCAAGTAGCCTGGGATCTAGCAAAACTGATAAAACAAAATCATGCCTTGAAGAACATTGACATGCCAACAGCTTCTGCCAAAGTAAATTAGGTTGTTGTTTAAAGCATGGAAAATAATAGTTTTACAAGGAGTGAAAAAGTTGATATGGTATTAGTGTTTGGAGAATGTAGAAAGAATTCATTTTCAATTTTTGTTTTATCGATTTTGCTGGTCACAGGCTACTTGATGCGTTTAAATTAAAATTTATTCTCAAAAGATGCTTCATTTTAGGAAAGTTCCAGGTTAACTTTTTAAAGTTTTTTATTGGCAGCTTTTTTAAAACCTAATAGTGTATGGTATCAAAATAATCGTAATAAAATCCTCTTTTTTCTTAACTCGACGAGCCACCATGTTGCCGTTTAAAAAGAATGAGTTATACGGCTTTAAAGATTAAATTTTACACAGCACCATGGCATTGGACCAAAAATAGTAAAATTGTATTTTTCCCAAGATTAAAGAACTGAAATAAGTGATTTTAAGGTATTCATAGCCCTCTAGATCAAACAATAAATTTGGAAAAAAATATTTTCTTGTTGACAAAAAGTGACAAGTGGCGCCATCGTTATATTTAGAATGTCATATGGAGTCGAAAAAAGGAAAAATATACCAGGTGTCCCATTTAAAAATCGAAAGTTTATGTCACTTCCGGTTAAACCAGAAGTTCCATAATGTTGAGTCACCTGTCAAAAAATGCAGTTTTATGTCGTATACGAATTCCCCAAATTTTATTTCATTATCTTGAAAAACAAAAAAATTAGAGAACCCCCTTCCGTGGACACCCGGTATACACCAATTTTTACTCTAGAATAATACGCTGTTGTTGAAGACTCCAAATACTCACCCCTGTTGGGTTTTTTGAGCTTAAACTGTAATACCTATTAAGAATTTACCAGTGCTATGAAGGCGCATTTTGCCGGTTTCAAGAAAAGCTGTTGGCTTTCAGTCAATCAAAAATTTAACTCTACAGTTATAACAGTAGGTATATTATTCGAAATACTCTACACTGGTGTACAGTCCGCAAGACGTGGCAACGTCTAGCGGAAGCAAGGGAAAATAAGAAAACGAAATATGACAATTTTCGAATTTTGACATTAAAATGATAAAAAAAAAATGGTAGGTTATTGTGAAAATAGTAATGAAATTTAAGTGGTTTTCCGTGCTGCCTGAACATCATAAAGCAATTGATTTAGTGCCAGGATTTTAGCTACTCCTCACTTGATTATAAATAAACTTTTTGCAACATCTAACATTCCAATTTAAATATTCTTCTCTCCTCACACTTATGGTGATGTCTCACTAATATGACACTTAGCTTGCTGCTATGTTAACTTTATAACTTATTTTCTGCCAATATTTCACGAATGGCCTCTCGTTAGATCTATCATTACGTTGGAAGTTTTCCAAATACTTTGCTTGTTTTTCCCATTATCTCGTAGCTCCGTTAGGACTGTTTGCACCTATTGTATTTCTATATTCCTTATTCTATTCTCCTGATGATGAATGTATATACATTCGAAACATGTAGAGAATTTACCCTTTAATAAACCTTAAAACCTATTTTAATATACCAGTGGAGGAAGACTTAATGTGTCTTTATTTCTTTTCCTTTTATTTTATAAGATGTTAGAAATATCCTTCGTCAACTGTTCTGCAGTAGACCAATCGATCTTAAAGTTCGTGTACTACATTTTGTAGTACTTGTGGAGAAATTTCTCGTCGAATGGACTCCTTAAGCGTATCTATTGAGTTGGGTTTAGATTTATAAACTAAATTTATGATGTAGTCCCACAAAAAAAGAGTCCAGTGGGTTAACCCCCAGTCTACCTATCCACCGCCCGCGTACTCTCTTACATGAGCAGCATAATGCAGGCAGCATCAACCTGTTTAAACCATAAGGTTAAACTTAGTAAATCAGGATCATTATCATCTGGAAATAGAGTGGCAAGAGCTAGAATCAGGTCATTTCGAAGGGAATTTAGATATCTTTCTCCGGAGAGGCCTTCATCAAAGAAAAATGGTCCAATTGTCCTATTTTCAACAATGTCCGCCCATACATTAACCTTCATTATGCTGGGTGTGATTTTTTTAAACCAGTAAGCGAGGCGCAAACTTAACTAGCAAATTGGTATTGTCAGTGCCTTAAAGATTGTGACTCGAGTTCAGAACGTTGCTAAGTCAAGAAACATACAGGGTGGTCCAACGAAAACTTAACACCTCGATTTTCCTCCTTTAAAATGAAAATGTGGTAAATCGCTCGGACCCGTCGATTTTTATTTCGAGGGGAACATATTTTGCGTATATAGTCAATCTTGTTACTTCAAGCCCCTAGGAGGGAGGGGGGGGGAAGATCTAAATCTTAAATGGATACCCCTATTTTATATAATTTTTTTGGATTGTGCATAAAATTCTGAACATTTTTTAATAAAAGCATTATTAGTCTATACTTAACAGTTTCCGAGATATTGACTCTAGAAAAATTACATTTTTGAACTTTTACAGCGGCTAGCTTTCTAACTGTACGTCTTAGAGCAAAACGGCTTACATGTCCACATCTTCGATTTTTATTATCTTTCCAATAGTGTCAACTTCCGGTTAAACCGGAAGTACCTACAATATTTCTTACATCCGGTTTAATTAAAAGTTGACACTATTGGAAAGATAATAAAAATCGAAGATAGGGACATGTAAGCCGTTTTGCTCTAAGACGTACAGTTAGAAAGCTAGACGCTGTCAAAGTTCAAAAATGTCATTTTTCAAGAGTCAATATCTCGGAAACTTTTAAGTATAGACTAATAATGCTTTTATTAAAAAATGTTAGGAATTTTATGCAGAATCCAAAAAAATTATATAAAATAGGGGTATCCATTTAAGATTTAGATCTTACCCCCCCCCCCTCCCTCCTAGGGCTTGAAGTAACAACATTGACAATATACGCAAAAGATGTCCCCCTCGAAATAAAAATCCACGGGTCCGAGCGATTTTCCACATTTTTACTTTAAAGCAGGAAAATCGAGGTGTTAAGTTTTCGTTGGACCACCCTGTATGTGCACACCAGCATTAAAGTGTTAATATTTGGTAAACGGTTGAAGATACATGTACAATAAATTTTTTCAGAAAAAATTACATTTGAAGAAAATAAATTTGACGGATCCGAATGATTAAGTCAGCGGTATTCTATATAGAGGCTGTTCCGTTTCTTTATCATAACGGTGTATATTTTCTTTTCTTGTATCGGTAGTTTTTGGCCGCAATGGTACGTTTATGAGTGAAATTATTCGTCTATCTTTGCTCGACCGTCGTTAGGCAGAAACATAATGGACCATATTCTGGTAAATTAAAATGTTCGTAATGTCAAAAAAATACTTATTTCAAATTTAAAAATTCATTCAATGCAGGCTCTGTTTTTGATGTAAGCTTCTTTTTAACTTTGACGATAGAATATACTTTTTCATTAGAATATGGCCCATTGGTTTTGGTCGTTATTATTTTTGAATAAATTTAGTTATTAAACGAGCAGTTGACATTGTAGTTAGTTGGGTTTGGAGTGTGACTTTTTGTAATATGTATTTTTTCTTAATTATCTATGAATACGTATAATATAAATTATCTATGAATACGTATAATATCTATCAATTATCCATAAATACGTTATGTGTATGTACAAATGTACATTCGTACGTATAACTAAAAATCAGTCAAACTAGCCGTTAATGTCTGAAATATTTTTACATGCTATCTAAAAAGAAGCTCTACAGGGTGGTTGTTTAGTGCGGTAGTACAACAGCTCCGTGTTGTTATTGTAGATACACAAATAATGTCCATACAAAAGTTCGGAGGCCGGAAGGGTTCTACTGCAAAATAATTTTAATTCTACGACAAATGGGGACAAGAAAAATACTAGGTTATAATATTTCCTATACCTAAAACTGACCTTGTCTGAGGTATTGACACTTGAAAAATTATATTCATGCTTTAACGGTTTACAACTTGAAAATAATTGGTAGAATTTTCTTTTTTTTACACACGATCTGATAATAGTATAGCAACAGCGCTTCTTCTACTGCATTAATTTTAACACTGAACAGAAGCGTGCGGCCCTGGAATTAATCGCCTCTCCACAAAATTGCCGAAACCACGCAAGATTAGAAAAGTATGCATTCCGAATATTGTTAGAATTCATGTGAGATTCTGAATCTCGTATTTAGAATCCCAGTATAAATTATTTCGTATTTTCTAGTATTGTATTAATGCAATGCGTGAATGGAAAATATATAAAAGCGCTAAACGGTCCCTCTGTATGTAAGAGTTTATGTTCTACTAATTAAAATTAATTTTATAAACAACCATCTTCTTTTAAAAGTTCTATCCACTTTTCTTTTTAATTAAAAATACCTGTACATTTTAATCTCTCTGCTCCAGAATATCTATCTAGTTATACATAATTAAGCATAGCATTACAGCAGTTTTTCGTCATTTTTGTTATAGTAGTGTTGTGTGTGCCTCTAAACGAGAATCATCATATTCTACGTCTACGCCTTCCTTATCTTTTCAGTATATTACTTTGCTGCTTCAATATTTTGATTTATTCATTGTATAGCTCCATATTTTTTAAAATCGAAATTTAAGAAAAATATTTTTTCTTCATAGAAACCTATTGGAGGGATAGCTGTACTGCCAGCTGGCGGTCTTTTCGGTAAAAAGAAGGAGAAGGACGACAAGGACAAGGAAAACCAGAGCAACAACTTACAAAATGGCGGTGACGTGGACCAATTAAATTCCAGCAACGAAGGTGAAAAGACTCCGAAGGATAAGCGATCCAAGGTGAGTTTTTAAACAGTTAATGCGGCTGCCATTTTTGCTCGTCGAAGCTTACCTAGTGTAAGTTTTTAAATGTGAAAAAATACTTCAGGGTGATTTACGTTGCTGCAAAGTGTTTTCAATTATGTTTGTTCCTTAATTTATATATTTCTGTTCTCTTTTTCAATTCGTTTACAACATTTAATGGGTTTGGCGCCATTTTTACCTTGTGATTTATGCACATTTAAAAACTGGTTATAGGATAATTATATTATTTGTACACAAAATAATGTCTCATACCACATCTATACACGGAAGTTCTTACCAAATGGGAAACTTTTTTATTATTAATTTTACGAAAAAAAATTATACTTTATAGAAAGCTCTGCATGGTCTAAAACCTAAAACGCAACCATCAAATATCGAAATTTTCCAGTCATATACGAGGTTTGTCAAAAAATGTGAATTTTTCCCAAGAATGTGAATTTTTTCCAAGAGTAAAGTACCTTTATTTTTGACATTATCAAAAATTGTTATTAAAAAAAGTTTATCAGAACTAAAAACTACGGCTAAATGTGCAATTATACGCATTTATGTTGAAAAATTATTTTATTGATTTATTATTAATTTATTTAATTAATTTAATGCCGTGATATTGCATATTTAGACGTGGTTTTTAGTTCTGATCAACTTTTTTTAATAACAATTTTTGATAATGTCAAAAATAAAGGTACTTTACTCTTGGGAAAAATTCACATTCTTGGGCAAAATTCACATTTTTTGACAAACCTCGTACATGACTGGAAAATTTCGATATTTGATGGTTGCATTTTAGGTTTTAGACCATGCAGAGCTTTTTATAAAGAATATTTTTTTTTCGTAAAATTAATAATAAAAAAGTTTCCCATTTGGTAAGAACTTCCGAATACACGCTGTATAGGGTGATGATAAAGAAACGGATCAACCTTTTATACAGGGTGATTCATGGTGGATGGACGTTTCTGACAAACCAGTAAAGGAATCGTTCTGAAAATTTGGTCGTTTACATAAACGGACATGCTCTACCAACCTAAAATATTTTTGACAATACAGTGATGCCGCTTCCACACAAAAATAATAGTAACTTCGATTTTCTAAATGCAACACCATATATTTTATTTTATTTTCAAAACCCCCATTACTTTCCTTACAATTTTTATTAACTCTACTCGATACTTATCTCTTACCGTTTCTAATTACGTATTAATTTCCGTTTTTTTTTGTCCGAAAACGTCACTTTTAAAAATGCTGATAATTTTGATATCTAAAACACTGAAACCTGAAATTTGGTAAATAGTTAACTAATACCATAGGGCTCTTTGCCCTAGTCCCAAATTGTAGTTGCAATATACAGGGTGGATGAAAAATACACTTATTCTGGTAACTTCAAAAGGTGACCATAAGTCCTTTTTTTCAAATGTAACACCCTGTATATTATTACGGATTTGAAAAGCTGCTAAAATTTCTCTTAATTCTTGTATATCATACCTGTACCTAACTTACTAGTTTAACCATTTTTTTGACGTATTAAGCATGATTTGTAAAATTTTCTATACAATTCAATTTTCATTCAGTTATTAGTAAAATAGCCATGACAAAAACTCATGTTAACGTATGTTACTATGGTTATCATCTCGGACATTTCATTAAGTTTAGATACAAGATAGTTACAGTAGAAGACAGTTTAAAATCATGGAAAAAAAACTATACAAATGTAGTTCTTATGAACTTATTTATTTTATTTGGACAATGTGACTTGGACTTATGGTCAATTTTTCAAGTTACCAGAATAAGTGTATTTTTCAACCACCCTGTATATTGCAACTAAGATTTGGGACTAGGGCAAAGAGCCCTATGGTATTAGTTAACTATTTACCAAATTTCAGGGTTTCAGTGTTTTAGAGTTCAAAATTATCAGCATTTTTAAAAGTGACGTTTTTGGACAAAAAAAACGGAAATTAATTTATATCTTAGAAACGGTAAGAGATACGTATAGAGTAGAGTTAATAAAAATTGTAAGGAAAGAAATGGGGGTTTCGAAAATAAAATATATGGTGTTCCGTTAAAAAAATCGAAGTTACTATTATTTTTGTGTGGAAGCGGCATCACTGTATTGTCAAAAATATTTTATGTTGGTAGAGCATGTCCGTTTATGTACGCGACCAAATTTTCAGAACGATTCCTTTACTGGTTCGTCAGAAACGTCTAACGTTCCATCCACCGTAAATCACCCTGTATAGAATACCGCCCACTTGAGAGCAAACACTAGTGACGCATTCGCCATTTCATGTTCTTATCAATATTTCGGTTTATTTTTCGTTTTATCCAAAAAGCGCCTAATACCCGTCTTTAAGTAGCAGTTACCTACAGTTTTAAGTTTAAAAAAAATTAGTGAAAAATTTTAATCGGCGGAATGCAGACAAGTTTTTTAAAATTAATAAAAGCTTTACACCTCCGCCGGGATTCGAACCGAGTACCTCTCGATTACCAGTCGGAACGCTCCAACCAATTGGGCTTCGAGACACTGAAATTCTTTCACCAACTTCGGCAAAATAACTTAATGCAATTTTAATGTTAGTAATTAAGTTATATTGCAGAAATGTATTTTGATATTAATAATGATTTAAAAATACTTCTTTCTTGGCTTCAGTCAAATAAACTTACGTTAAATTTTACAAAATCTTCTTTTATGTTTATAACTTAAAATAAAATAAATTCCATCATTAACCCCTTAACATTTAATAATGAAAATATTCACTATTCAAAAACGACAAAATTTTTAGGATTAGTTTTAGACGAAAATTTAAATTGGAAATGCCATATCCAGTATATTATCAACTCGATATCTCCTTTGGTATCTGTTTTGTACAGAGCTAGATATTTCATTCCTTTGAAATACTTATAAAATATATATTTTTTATTAGTATATTCAAAATTACAATACTTAGTTACTGCATGGGGATCTGCTTGTTTATCAAACTTAAAACCATTACAAAAATTGCAAAATAAAATTATTAAATGTATACACAAATTACCACATTTAAAACCAACTGTTAATCTATATAGACCGAAAGGTAACACGTTCAAAACATTTATAAATTAAAAATTTGTATTCTAATTCACTCTATCATTTTAAAAGAAAAGAAATCAAACATAACACTTCAGGAGAAAAAGACATTAGACATGATCATAACACCAGACATTGTATAAATTATCAAACTATGCCAGTAAAAAGTAATTTCGGAAAAAAATTGCTTTTATATGACGGAATAATAAAATATAACAATTTTCCAAAAAATATCAGAAAAATTAAAAAATTGGCAACTTTTAAAAACCAATTAAAGAGATATTTACTAAATTAAATTATTTATACTATTTTTTTTGATTTGTCCATATTTCTTTTTCTGCTTTTATTAATTTATAAATTCAAGCTTTATAACGCAAAACTGTAGACAATTGTACTCCAAAGATGTTGTAAAACGAATGCAAAAAATGTCTTCACATACAAAAAGTTATGTTAAAATTTTAAACGCCCCACTATCTTTGTTTCAAACAACTCATCAATGAGGATAAACGCATAAATGAGGAAGAAAGAATAGAAGGGTCGGCTTTGTTAGGCGTAAACGGAATATTTTTATGGGGTGAATCCGATATTCTTAATTTAAAATATTTGATATAAATGATTTATTTTAATGTATTTCCAAATTGCATATAGTTTTTCTAAAAATTAAAACTAAAAAAATTTCAGAATTGTTTCTTGTGTGATATGAAACAAATTTTGTGTACAA
Source organism: Polydrusus pterygomalis (assembly GCA_963969555.1). Classification (NCBI taxonomy): domain Eukaryota; kingdom Metazoa; phylum Arthropoda; class Insecta; order Coleoptera; family Curculionidae; genus Polydrusus; species Polydrusus pterygomalis. The sequence goes on along the minus strand of OZ018375.1, from coordinate 34,381,821 downwards.
ATTAGAGCCCTGCACGGGCCGGAATTGCCCGATCCGGCCCGGCAACCAAGACAGTGACGCGGCCCGAAGAAGTTATTAACTAAGAGCAAAAAAGCTCAGCCGGCCGGAAAGGTAATTGAACAAACTTACCTTGACATTTATGAAATTTATAGACTAAACATGACAAGTTTTTCAGATTACGTTTAATCTATTGTTCAACTGATAATGTGACATACCATAACATGAAACTTGAAGCTTAAACTATCAGAATCTATGATGTTTTGTCTTCGGCCTATCAGCGGTTGCGTACTACCTACGTATAAAACGTAAAAAGCCCAGCCTACCCGAAAAGCCCGGTCGGCCCGAAAACATTTGTTAGGGCCCGACGCGACGGCCCGAACCTTTATTGATTAAGTGACCCGACCCGAACCCGAGAGCGGGCCGCGTAGATCCCCGAGATGAAAACCCGGCCCGTGCAAGGCTCTAGTACAAATACACATTTTCGGACAAATGTGTAATAAAGTCAACAGGCATAAATCTCATACCTATACAAAAGCTGCACCAAACCCCTTAGAATTATTTACAATACTATGAACTGTACCAAAAAGGCCAGGCACATCAAACATACTTTTTAAAATGGAACATCTTTTTATAGTGTAGTTTTATTTTAATTCTGTTTAAAATTTTGTTGGTTGGTTTGAGTTAGCACATTCTAAGCCATAATGTAATTATTTTATGTCAATATTTCAAAAAAACGCAATTTCAGGACAAGTTTAATTATACCTACCCTTAACTAAACCAAATTTTATATGGCTATAATGACCTTTTTTTCTCTCTCCCCACACTTATGGTGGTGGCTCACCATTGTGTGCTTTCAACATTTTATCCGACTTTATCTTTTGGTTTAATATAACTGACCCTTTCTTTTTTATTCTAGTTCATTTCGGATCCTCCTTCACTACAATTAGTTTCTTTCTCTTTAATAACAATATATTTTTACATTGATGCACAGCCTGGCTTCAATGTTAATTTTCTGACTTGGCTTCCTGTTGGACTGCGGACTGCTTATGCTTTACGCTTATTAAGTTTTCATTGTAATTTTTTACAGTTACGTTTGAAGTTTTTTAGCTCGTAACCTAGATTTTTCTATCATCTTGGAGCTCCTTTAGGACTGTTTGCTCCTTTCGAATTTATTTTTTTTCCTTCTCCATTCTCCTGAAGATGAATGTATATGCATTCGAAACCTATAGAGAATTTACCCTTTGTTAAAACTTTTTACCTTAATATACCAGTGGAGAAAGACTTAAAGTGTCGTATTTATTTCCTTCCAAATTTACACTCCACTTAAATTATGGACTATTTCTTTAAATTTCTAAATATTTCGGGAGAAATTAACCTACATAATGTCCTGTTCGTGCATTCGCCGGTTTCGTACAAGGAATGAAAATTTGGTCTTATGTATAACTTAATATGCACTTTAAAAATAGTCAATAAGAACTAGGGTTGTCATTTAAAAAATTGGAACAGACTGTATCAATATTTGAAAAAAAATATCACAATATAAAATGTTAATACCCCTGTCCAAGCATTTTTCAAAAAAAAACTGCACTGGATTGGTTCCAAGTTACAAACTAAAGTGTATGGCATTCATAATTATTATAAGATTATATTGGTCGACGACAATAATTATATTCTGAAAACGGGCCGATATTGAGTAGGTATCGGTATTCTTTAAAAAAATTGTTCGGTGTGGCTTGTCTTTTTGGCCAACTGTAAAATTGTAAATCATTGTTTTTGAAAAAAAAAACAGAATATTTCAAGAACCTCAATTCTATTAACACTTGCTGCGAGAGTGAGCCACCCTATTGTATGTACGCCCAACGATAGTACCTAAGTATCAATGAACCTTAAATTTTACAGTTTAAGTAAGTCTGTATCATAATACTGTATAAAATCATTAGGAACTTGTTTTGTCTTGTAATTTGTGTGATTAGTTACAGATATAGTTTTTAGAGTAAAGTATAACTCGATTTTCTTAGATGTTTATAAATTTATTGCATCTTCATAGACGGATTATTATCTTTTGAGTAATGCTGTGCACTTTCTCAAAATGTGTCGTACATGTTTTTGAATTATCTAATGACTGAAATGATTTTTGTTTTAAATTATAAACTAATTTTTCTCACAAAAATATATCAGATAATTTGAATAGCCGGTACGTTAATATTTTGTAGGATTTGTATAAAACTTAGCCTATATACCTAAGTAGTGTTGTGCATGTATTAAGCATGTTCCTTTGCTTTCTTTCAACCCTTAGAGCCCCGGCTTCCTGTTTGGCAAAAAAGATAAGGACAAGTCGCCCAAGGACAAGAAAGAGAAAGAAAAAGTTGCCGCCGCCATAAACGATAGACCGACAGGTTCACCACAACTCCCTGGTTATACTAAAGAATATGACTATGAGGAACCAGAAGATCAAGTTACCCCTCGAAAACCTTACACGCAAGGCTTTACTTACGAAAACCAAGGGTCGCCATCAAGTCCTAAGAGCGATCCTGAAGGTCAACAGTCTCCTTCTACTAAACGAGCTACGGCAACAGCGTTTAACTACGCTCCCGGTGAAATTGATAAGCTTAAGAAACAAGAGCCTGGTTTTAAAAACCCGAAAGTCGATACCGCAGCCTTTTTGGCTGGAGAGCAATATGAGCAAGAACCCAAGAAAGGAAAAATTATTGGTTCAGGCGCCCCTGTGGTTCTTGGAGGGGGAAAGAAACGGCCTATAAAGTTATTTGTCGTTACTGGTCCTAGAGATCCTAAAACAGGTCGTATTGATTTGGAACATGCTACTGCTGACAGTACTACAGGACAACAAAATGTCGACACTGGGCTTATCGACTGCAAATACGGCTTAATTGATCCATCTAATGGCACAGTCATTATAACCGATCCTGCCAACGGCCAAAAGGAAGTTGTTCAAGGATACATTGATCCTGTTACTAAGCAAATAGTTATCACTTCCGGTTCAGTTATTGATCCAAAAACGGGCAAGAAATCATCGACGCTTAGTCAATTAATCGCAATTTGTGATCCTAATCAAAAACGAACAAGTCGACTTAGCGCGGTACCTAAGAAACGTATTATTAAAGTTACCGTTACAACCGCGAAGAAAGATCCAAAAACTGGACGGATTGAAGCTGAGAAAGGTCAGGTTGAAACAATCGATGCCGTTTTAGATCCTGCTACAGGCCAAATAGAAACGAAATATGGCAGTCTTGATCTTAACCACAACAAAATTTTGCACAAAGATACCAGAACTGGAAAAACTGATTCTTATCCAATTAAAGTTGACGATCACTTAAACCAAGTTGTTATCGAGGAAGGAGCCATTGACCCTAAAACGGGAAAGGTCGACAATAGCTTAGGACAACTGTTTAAGATCGGTGACCATGGTGACTCTGTTGTACCTATAACAGCAGTAACTGCTAAACGTGATCCTAGAAGTGGACAGCTAGACCCAACTCAAGCCCACAAGGAAACTACTAATGGTAAAATTGATTCCAAGAACGGAGTTATTGTCACCAAGTACGGTACTGTCAATGTTAAAAAACAGAAAATAAGTAATAAAGATCCTAAAACGGGTAAATTTGAAGAGCATCCAGTTCAATTTGATACAAATGAAAATGTAATAGTTCTCTCAGGTGTTATAGACCCACGAACTGGAGTCAGAGATAATAATTTAAGTCAAATCTTGCAGATCGACTCGGAATTAGAACCCGAAGTGGTTGTTACGTCAGTTTCTGGCAAGGTTGACAAGAAGGGACTGGACCCCAAGACTGTATCTCCGGCGGAACAATCTGCTGGCCTGTATGATCCTGCTACCAACAAAGTGTATACCAAATATGGTGTATTTGATCCTGTTCATGATACATTAAGCGTAACCGATCCTAAAACTGGCAAAACTGATATTAAATCTGGTCAACGAGATCCCACTACTGGAGAAGTGTTGTTTAAGGGTCTTGTTAATCCCAAGAGCAATAAAATTGACAATTCCTATGGAAGAACCATTAAGGTATCTTTGAAAGAACCACAAGTCGATCCTAGTTTGGCATCTACTGCAGCTCCAGTACATAAGAAACCCGTGCCAGTATCTCCTGTAAGGGTGCCAACTGTTGCTCCACCAGTAGGAGCTGTGTCACCTAAAGATAAGAATAAAGTAATAAAGCTTCTTGTTATAACTGCTAAAAGGGATCCCAAATCTGGACTTCTGGATCTGGAAAACGGGCATGTTGACCAATCGGCTGGTATTCAGCATCCGACAGGCGAAATTGATTCGAAGTACGGTTTGATAGATCCCAAAAGAGGAACAATTATCATTACTGATCCAGCTACAGGCAAACAAGAGACTGTTCAAGGACAAATTGATCCAGTTTCTGGACAGATTCAGTTGGTTGATGGTCCTGTAATCGATCCAAGAACGGGCAAACGGGATCCTAATTTAGGACAAGTTATTACAATTGCTGGTGACTACGGTACCAGCGCAGACGCCAAAACTCCTGTTAAATATGCGTTGCCAAGTCATCCAATACCTAAGAAACGGGTTATTAAGATTCTGGTCATTACTAGTAAAAAAGATCCAAAAACGGGGAAGATCGATACCGAAAAAGGTACAGTAGAAAAGTTGACTGCCACTGTCGATCCTGTAAGCGGTATCATCGAATCGAAATATGGTAAAATTGATCCACAAAATAATAAAGTTATTCAGAAGGATAAGAACGGCAAAACAACTGTTACACCCATCAAAGTTGACGAAAACACTGGACAAATATTTATTAACGATAACATAGTCGATCCTAAGACAGGAAGAGTTGATCCCAACTTATCGCAAGTCATCAATGTTGTTGATCCACAACATCCCGCTGTTGTTATTACCACTATCACAGCTAAAAAGACTCCAACAGGCAAAGTGGATCTTGCCAATGGAAGAACTGAAATCACCAATGGAAAAGTTATTCCAGAAACTGGAGAAATTGTCACGAAGCAAGGCACTATTAACTTGAAACTTATGAGAATCTTTACCCGTGATCCTAAGAGTAATATAGTACAAGAAAGACCAATAAGTGTGGACAATGATGATAATATCGTAGTGACTTCGGGAATTGTTGATCCCAAAACTCACAAAGTTGATCCAAATATGGTGCAGTTGATCCAAGTCGGCCCAGAGGTAGATCCCGAAATTGAAATTAGAACTTACGTTGGTAAAGTGGACAACAAAAGGAATACTATTGATTCAAAGAATGCTACTCCCGATACATCTCCTGGTTTGTATGATCCAGACAGAAACAAAATTTACACAAAATATGGTCATTTGGACCCTGTTAATGAGACGCTTACGATTATTGACCCGAAAACTGGAAAGGCTGATACTAGGCCAGGGCATATTGAACCTAATACAGGAGAACTTGTCTTTAAAGGAGGTTTTGTTAATCCCAAGACAGGTAAAGTTGATAAAGACCTTGGAAGAGCCGTATCGGTTCACATTACCGAGCCGTCCATCGATCCCGTTGCTTCTCAACAGCCATCTGAAAAGGAACTTCAAAAGTCAACTACCGCTGAATTAAAACCCATATCTCCCCCCAAAGTTGTTACTACTCCACAGAAAGCCGATATTGGCACACCTATTAAAGAAGTTATCACTGGAGTTTTACACCCGATTGCCAAGCATCGTCGGGTCAAACTTATGGTTATTACCGCCAAGAAAGATCCAAAGACTCTTAACGTGGATATTGAAAACGGTACTGTAGAGCACATTACTGGAATTGTAGACCCCGCTACAGGATTTATAGAAACCAAGTATGGTCAAATTGATCCTACAACTGGTTCACTTATTGCTAACGATCCTACAACAGGACAAAGAGGTATTATTCCTGGCAAAATTGATCAAGCCACTGGTCATATCATAATTAATGGAGGCCCTGTTGTAGATCCTAAGACTGGAAAAGTCGATCCTACTCTCGGACAAGTGTTTGCTGTTGTGGGTCTTAAACATGCTCAGGACCCACATGCTGCGCCAACGCCTAAGAAACGAATGATTAGAATAACTGTTATTACAACCAAAATTGACCCTAAAACTGGTAAAGCTGATATTGAAAAAGGACAAGTTGAACAATCTACTGCTCTTCTTAATCCAGAAACTGGGCTTATTGAATCCAAGTATGGTCTAATTGATCCTAAGAATGGAAAAGTCATTATTAATGACCAAAAAACAGGAAAGGTTGATGCAAGATCAGCACAGGTTAATGATGCAAATGGACAGATTATTGTTGCTTCTGGAGTTATTGATCCAAAAACGGGCAAAATCGATAATTCGCTTGGACAGATCATTAGTATCGCTGGTCAGAATGATCCGGTTATTGAAATTACAACAATAACTGTAAAAGGAGATCCAAGAACAGGGGCGTTAGATCTTAACAGTGGTCAAATTGAAAACTCTAAGGCTAAAAAGAATTCTGCAACTGGTGAAATTGAAACCAAATACGGTATTATTAACCTGAAACTTTTAAGAATTACGACTAAAGATCCTAAAACTGGCAAAGTTGAATCTAGACCAATCCAAGTTGATGCTGACGGTCGTATAATAATTCCTACAGGTGTAAAAGATCCCAAAACAGATACAGTTAATTCGGAATTATGTCAAGTCATTATGCTAGGTCCTGAGGTAGATCCAGAAGTACAAGTTTTAACGTTCGTGGGCAAAGTGGATCCAAAGAAAAACCTAATTGATTCAAAGAATGTAGTTCCAGAAGTATCCAATGGTCTCTATAACCCTTCGACCCATAGAATTGACACTAAGTACGGTCAGATTGATCCAGTTAAAGCTACTCTTACACATATAGATCCTAAGAGTGGCCGTCATGAGATCAAACAGGGTGTTGTTGATCCCGCAACAGGTCAAATCCTCTTTAAGGGGGGTTATAACAACCCCAAAACGGGTAAACCTGACCCCAATTATGGAAGGCTTGTTGGCATTCTTATAACGGACCCTAAAGTTAACGAAAAAGGCGAGATTGTTAAACGTGAGCCTAAATCTGTCAGAATTGACACGAAATCGAATCAGCTATGGGTGTTTGACTACAATGATCCTGTAAGTAAAGACGATGTGTACACTACTGGCAATGTTGATCCAACTACAGGCTATGTAACTGCAGTGTATGGTTACATCGATCCCAAGACTGGAAACATAACTAGAATGTCCAAAGTCGACAGTAATACCGCTAAAGTGGATCCCGAGTCGAACCAAGTGTTTACAAGAACGAGTCAAGTTGACGAAACCGGTGCTCCTATTTATTCAGCGTCAGAAATTGATCCCGCTTCAGGACAAATCTACACTAAATACGGCAAAATCGATCCTAAGACTGGTAAACTTGTGATTGTGAGAATCTATTTGATTACACAGAATGATCCTACTGGCAAAGTAAAAGAAATCGATCCTAAGGACTGTCAATTTGATGAGAAAACTGGACGAATCGTCAACGTTACCACGCAAACTGTTTACATTTATAGCATGGTGGATCCTAAGACAGGAAAAGTCGTGCAGGTGGACCCTAACGACCCTCTTGTTAAGAGTGCCAATACTAAAGTAACGCAGGTACTAACGTTATCGGGAGAAATTGATCCTGTTACCGGAAAGATTCACACAGAATGGGGTCATATTGATCCCCAAACTGGAGACATTGACCCAAGCACAGCTCGTAGGGATCCTATTACTGGCGAACTAATTCTGAACTACGCTCAAATTGATCCCAGTCACTTTTCTGACCTTAAGGACACAAAGGTACGAGTCAAAACGTATCTTAAAGATGGCGACGAAGAATCCAGTGACGACGACCTCAATGAATATGCATCGGAGAACCTTAAAGAGTTACCTAATCTTAATGTTTCAAAGGGTGCTAAGGGGGTTGTGAGTAGCACCACCACTCCGGTTATCGTTAAAACAACGACCAAACAGATTATAACTAAAGATAAAGATGGCGTTACGCAGAACGTGGAGGAGAGAGTCGAAGACGGACGTACTGGAGAAATTAAAGTGTCGACACAACTGAATAAGGTAAATGATCTTATTTCTATTACATTACAATCGGTTGTTTATTTTGTTTACAATTTTAATTTATATTTTTTTATAAAATAATTTTTATTTTCTACTTTCCTTCAATGCTCTTTTATTTGGACATGTTTTTTTTAAAGTCTTACATTAGACTACATTACAACAAACACCTTACATTACAGTGTTACATTTTAGTAAAAAAAAGTTTTTTCACTTTTCCAGTTTAATATCTTTAAATTTGTGTTTTTTTAAATTTTCTTTGGTTACTTTCTTATTTACACTATTTTTTACACACGTTTTATTTTTATTACCAAGGTGTAAAATACGTAAAGGCAATGTCCAGAGGAATATACAGAGTCGCCATTAAAGTCCGCACAATTTAGAACTTTCTTTTATTGATAAGATTTGTTCAAATTAAATAACGGCGATCGATTTTGCTTCAAATTAGACTAAAAGTTTTGTATTCAATTATTGTCAGTATACGGTCAACGCGGTAATATATTTTAACAACTTTAATAATTACTTCACTTGTTTGTCTGATGTTTCGTAAGAGGGCTAGTTTCTATGATTTTCATTTTCATTGACAGTTCCAATTCTAGAGCTGCTGTTCTTTGCTAGAACGTTCTGTAGTGCCCATTATGTATGCCAACTATGTATATTTATTTATTACTATTACATTACGGCTCATTATTTATTACTATTTTATAATTTATGGCTCACTATTTACTATATCGCTGCTCCAGAACATTATCGACGAAACAGCATTTTTTTTAAACAAGTTAGGTACACCAAGACGTAAATTAAACTCCATTTTAGTTGGTTAAAAATTGCCACAACTGTAGTACAAATTTTGACCGCTACATGTTGTGTCGTTATTGCATTATTCTCCTTTGTGCTAACTTTCTGGAACAAAACCTACGCATCACTTGTGCAGAATATTTGCTGTAAGAGCCGTTTTCGACTGTCTGAGTGTAAATCAGTGGACTTTTTTTCCTTTCTCTCTTTTCTTAGGAGGAATAACGTTTTACGTCTTTCTTGACTTGATAACCATGTGTTGAGACAATTGAGATTTATCGTGTTTCATTTTGGAGGTATAACGACGTAATTACAAAATTCACCATTAATTTTAATAACTATATTTTTAATTAGTGACCCTTAAAGTGGTAAAAAAATACTGTTAAATCGTTTTTATGTTAAAACGACAGGTACCGAATGACAGATGGTTACAGTTGAATACATAATTTTTCGTTTAATTTGAAGCAAAACCGATTGCCTTTATTTAATCTTATTTTCTTTAGTTTTCACTTTAGTTTAACAGGTTTTTAGTTCATTTTAAATTAATTTTCCTTAATCGTTTATTTTTTTATTTACCTTTATTTTTATTTTTATTTCTTCCCTTTCCCCTATTCCATACCAAAAAAAAGGCGGACGTTCCTTTAACCGAAGACGGCAAATCACCGTACATAACTGCCCGAGCGGTCACGACGCGTACAGCGACCACGCACGAAGACTTGGGAACCAATGCCAAAACTCAGCAACTTGAAGAGAAGACGGTGGCGCACTCTATGACTAGTAGCGCCACCAGGCAGGAACAAAGGACGGTCACGCAGGAGGTTAAGACTACCAGTACGGTTGTTGGAGGAGATCAGGTTATTTTTTTTTGTTTTTATTTTTTTTTGGGTTTGATTTTTTTTAACGTGAAATCAAGAGATTTATACCTTTGGTTATGTTATTGTGCCACTAACATCATACTGTTTGGCTATGCATATAATTAATAAAAGGGGGCCACTTTATTGACGTACTTTTTTTTAATGATCCATATTTCAAATTAATATCAATAGATGGGTTGGATCACAGGGTGCCGATGAAATATTTTTTATAGATGGTCATCCGTAGCAAAATATAAAATCTTCAGTAGCGCAGCCAGATTTTAAGGGCTGAGGAGGCAAATAGGCGCTACAGTGGCTACAGCAAAGGGTAATTGCTATAAATTTAAAGCTGCGCTATGAAAGCGAAGACACTTTTTCTTAATTGACCTGTAAAAATATTGAAAAGCTTTATTTAATAGTTAACTTGACGTTTTGATGTCTATTCCATCTTGTCGACGTAAACGAAGTTTATTATCTATTTTTAGGACGATGCGGTCCAATTCTTCTATAAATTTCAAACCACGTAAGACTGGATAGCTTTAGTATGGCAATTCTATTCTATTCTATTAAGATTTGATATTTTGTAGGATAACTAACAATTTTTATTGCTAATTTTGCCAGGTGCTACTTTAAGCATTGTTTAATAAATTAAACTTTTCCATACAAAGTTTTGTTACATAATATTTACGTTCTCACTGTATGTACCATTGCGGCCAGAAAATACTGGGACAAAAAAATTTGCCTTAATTTCCTAGACTAATATAAGTAATATAATATGTCAATTTGCAGGTAAGTTTTGATTTGTGGTCATCAACAACAAATAATATTGTCATCAATTTTTGCTAGATTTGCTATATAAAAAAATATAATGCCAGCCTGAACTGTAGAACTGAAAGCTATAATTTACATCAGATGGAGGGACCGGTACCTGTCAGAGATATTGCTGCGGAATTGGGAGTAAGTAAGAATACAGTGATACCATGCAAGAAAAAAATTAAGAATGCGGGGAAATTAAGGAAAAACCAGGTTACGGTATGAGGAAGATCTCGACGGAGGATGAAGATACTTTTTTTTTACTGATGAAACCAAACAGAGAAGTTTGGGAATTTGTAGGGAATACCTACACCAGAATAATTTATGGGAAAGAATAATATTTTCTGACGATAAAAACATTCCAATAGCACAATAATGGCAAAATTCGAAAAAAAATCGTTTATATTATATAGACCATAGATATTTACCGTTAGACAAGCAAACAATAATCACGAATGTGGCAAATTTATGGCATTGCGCATGTAAACAAAGCTTCACACATGCGCACTGTAACATCATTTGACGAATGGGAAAATAGACAGGTCCGGGCTTTAAAATTTAAGTTCTTATGGGGAAAAACCCACAGTCGTCTCCACAAATACTTATATTAAAAGAGTTAGATTAATATAAGTATTTGTGGAGACGACTGTGGGTTTTTTCCCTATATATCTACAGCTCCACTTTGAGATAATGGACTACTTCCGCAAAATTTAAGTTCTTGCTCAAGAAATTATAAAAGTTAACCTTCAATTTACTTTTTCCTGTAAACAGCTAAAATTTGCCTCAAATTCTTGGCAAAAAATGTCTTTTCAATTTTTAATCAAGCTATTAGGTAGTGATTTCTGGAATCTTTAGTAGTTGCAAACTATCAGATTTTGAAGACAGAAAATTGTTTTTAAGGGATTGTTTCTAAAATTTGTTTAAAAATGATTTGTCGTCGTGTTTTTAGTTCAAAAAGGAAGAGAACAAGTTAATAAACTATAAAACTTATAAAATCGAATATAAAAAACAAATAAAACCAGCAAAATAACCAATCTTCGATGTTATCACGTACGTAACCTTAAGTCAAATAGTAGTTGGTATAAACTTGGGTACGTGTAAAACATTTTCAAGCAAAATTTTTTTGTTCAAGAGTTTGAAAAAGTTTTTGCCCGAGAACTTGACCCGTGGAATACTTTCACCCTTGGGTTAATATAAACATACCTAGGTATTTACTTTTTTCTTTTATAAAGTATAGAAAAAAGTGTTTGTGTAAACTTACTTAAAATAGGTTTAGGTACCTAATTAGTTGCAGGGCTGCCAATAAAATATACCAAAACATGCATCGGGATCATATGTCTTGGTGTGTGTTTCTCTTTATTTTCATACCTCGTTTGTGTAGTCTAGCCCTAGTTTGTTGTGTTTAAATTGATCATAATAAAACAAAGTTATATATCAAGGTACATCACTACTCCATACTTACTGAAAATACAAAATACCAGGTATTTTACCCCTATTTGGGCAGACTAAAATCATAATACGGTTGTTACTAGTCATTGTTTATATTCCAATCCGGGTCACTAAAAGCACAAATACAATTCACTACAACAAACTAGACAACTACACAAAAACTTTTTGCGGATTTGTGTGTATTTAATATCCGTTAATATTAAATACACACAATAAACAACAAGGAATCCACAGAGAAACTTTAAAACACGACAACAAAAATGACGCCGCGCCGGTTCTGGAGTGTATTTTGAGCATGTCGCTAAAGAAGGACAGGCCGATAACAAGAGGTCTATGCGCATGCTCGATGCTGCTGGGAGGGAGCTGACCGGCGAGTCGCGCGCTCGGACGTATTTATTCACCCATAAAACGTAACTTTTGTTTGCGCAGGAGATAAGCTGTACGTATCTAAAGGTAAATGTCTATGGCGCGGAGTAGTCCAACAATTCGCTTATAGACACCACTTATTTTTTCGAAAGACTTTCATAATAGTCTAGGAGCAATACATTTGTACCAGTATTTTTTGGCCGCAATAGTTATTACGTTGGTCAACCAAGGTTCTCTATTTTTTTTATATAAAAAACCATGGTCATAATTCATAGTTATCATTATTTTTATGCACTTTTATTTTGGTTTCAACGTTTCAGTTTTTAACTCCTCTTTGGTAAAACCTCATCTCGTATCAGTTATAATAAATTTACATGGTATCTAACTGGGCACGAACTCATAATAATATCTGCTGTACAAATCCGAAAACGTTATATAAGTGCATTGGAATTCCCATCGAGAATAATGCCAACCATGTATGTAAAGCACTGTGATAGCGGCTCTAAATGAGATTTAGTGACTTTGTAGCCGCTTCGTATACTGCGCCGATACCGATGCTATGAAATGAAGATGCTACTTGGTCGCAGCATTTTCTTATGAAGAATTCCAATTTGGTTATTGAGTTTTACGATGGGTACAGTGGATATATCGAATCCTATTTTTTTTTGCGTCAAAGCACCTCCATTACTCATATCCTTATCTAACTCGCATGGCTTATAGCTGGGCAGACGAGACAGCATTAGCTCGACTAGTTCAGGCGATTCAGGCACGCCCATCGATCCACCAGACGATCCGAATCATCCGTATTACAACAGCGAAATTTATAGGGTACGTATAAAGATATTAGGAAAGATATCGCCTTACTTTGTTTTTCTATGTTGATGGTGGTATGAAAAAAATTGCGAAAAATATAATCTTCCTTTTTTTATAACAGCAAAAACTTATTTATTTGGAAGGTTTTTTTAAATTGCATAGTTCTTTCTACTTTTTACAGTTCTTTGTGACATTAAATTTCCGAAATTATCTACAGCGCGTTATAATAAGAAACGGATCAGCCTTTTATATAGAATACCGCCGACTTAATCTAGAATCGCTAGGACCCGTCAAATTAATTTTTTTTAAATAATTTTTTTTTTGGAAAAATATATGGTACGATCTCTAACTTTAATTATTTGAGTATTGTAGTCACGCCCAAGTTGTGTGCTTGAGCTAAGAGAATCTTCCTGTACTGATAATAAGTTTTTTTTCATTTCATTTTTTTTTTTTCATTTTCAGTACGACCACTTTTAACACTATCTTTAACATTACAGAAAGTTTTTCACTTAATTGTTCCCCTAGACTACTGTCGATTGGCTACTAGGTGGCAGATTTAAGTATTTTTCATTGAAAATATCACGGACTTTCCTATGTTTCCTAACTTTTATCTCGGCGACAAACCAAAATTTCTATGCGTTCAGCGAGGCTCATTTTGGATGTAATATCAGCAGATATGATTAATAGTCGCTGACATTTTTTGACATCTTAAACTTAATAGTACATTGTTATTGTCAATGCCATAAAGATTGTGACTTGAGTCGAAAAACATATTATCAATGGTGCATACCAGCATTAAAGTGTTAATATTTCGTAAATTGCTAAAAATAGGTATAGGACATGATTTATGAAAAATGTCTAGAATTGATTGTAGAATGTAAATATACACTAGAGAGTTTTCGTTGTATTGGCAAATTCAAACGGTTAACCATAACGAATACGAAGCCTCTATTTGACAGATCGTAAAAATAGTTTTCGTTCAATTCGCTTAACGTTAAGTCGAATTCGAGAGTAAACATAACAAATATAACATAACCTATATTTAATGGTTTGTGTTCATATTTTCATATACGTTTTGTGCTATCTTTTTTGCTTGGTTTTAATTTCCTAGTACCCAAAATTCTAAAACATCACGATAGACGAAAGGTTGCTTTTATTGGACTCATCCAGTGATTCGGATTTGGAGGTGCTTGATCGCCAGGACATTCAGTATCGAGCACAGTTGTATGGAAATTTCAATTTAGAAAACTATAACAATGCTGACTGCAAATTGAATTTCCGATTTGGTCATTGAAAATGGTCATTACGTAGGCGTTCCGTTTTCGCTATGGCTTTGTCTTCCGTCCGTTAGCTCCCGCCACTTATCCGTAACGATAACGATAAATGACAGCTCAAATGTCAAAGTTGTCAAATAGCGGCTATCGGAATCGCTTTTAAAAGACAACGAAGACTGTCTAATATGTTTCATTAAATAATTTAAGCTGTTACACGTAGCACACTCTTAAAATATTTTCCCCTTCTGACACGTGCTGCTTGCAGTTGAACTTCTTTAACAAAGAAAAGGTTAGTTTTCTAAGATGTTCTAGTAAAACAATTTTTTTTAAATCTATTAATTTTGCACACAATGTGTATGTTTTGACTCCTGCCGGGGTAACTGGGCGGTAACAAGCCTGGTACCCCAACAACATTTTACTTTAAGCTAAATGATGCTTTGACTTTTACGAAAACCATTTTTTTTTCCTCTCATTTCACTACTTTTACATGTCTCCGACAAAGTTTAATGAAACTAATATTTTTCACTAGTTATACCTAAATGATTTTCACAAAGTCTGTTAAAACTCTCTAATTTTTCTTTTGCTCTCTTCATTTTTCTGCCGAAGACAGGGCCTTTGCACTAGCCCTTGACTTTCCAGTTTGCTGAAGTCTTGTCGGTCTTCTGACTATTCATATTTTACACCTCGTGTACACCATTGAAAGCTCCATTACGGCTCAATCCCACTTATTATTTTCTCTATTGCTAAAAACATCAGCATTGTACTATTTAGTTTGTTTTCCTGATGATGAGTGTTTCTACACTCGAAACATGTCGAATTATTATGAATTATTCTAGGTTCGAATAGTAATTTCTAATAAACTTGTGGAGAAAGACTTTGGGCTTTTTTTTATATATATAATAGCTTTATAATTATAACTTTGTTTATACCAATTTGTTGACTTTACATATCAAACTGACAATGACAACCGCCAGTCTAGGTAAAACGGATCTCTCTCACAACTCCCTCTTATGATTCCTTCCTTCTTCCCCGTTCGGAACTGCTTGTCGAAGAAATCGTCTATTTCTTGGCAGGCTTCTAATGTGTTTTTTTTATGTCGCTGTTTATTCCAGGCCACAGAAATTGTTGGTCGTGCTCTGCGTTTTGTTCATTCTATTCCTTGATGTGAATCGTGTAACTGTTCTAGCACCAATTTTCTAGCATTCTAGGGGATCAATATCTGGCACTCTTTAACAACTAGATCATCTTATTTTTTTCTAAGAAAAATGCATTTGAAAGAAATTAATTTGACGGGTCCGAGTTTAAGTGGGCGGTATTATATACAGTGTGTATTAGTAG
The DNA here is from genome assembly GCA_963969555.1 of Polydrusus pterygomalis. NCBI lineage: Eukaryota > Metazoa > Arthropoda > Insecta > Coleoptera > Curculionidae > Polydrusus > Polydrusus pterygomalis. The sequence goes on along the minus strand of OZ018375.1, from coordinate 34,366,042 downwards.
GTGTAGAAGAAAAAGTAATTCTTTATAAAAACATCTGCTTGTGTTGAAACTACAATTTCGAATATCAGATTTGCGATTACTAATAGTATTCGTCGCAAACAACATTTTTAGTTTTTTTGGATCTTTTTTTTTCAATTCCTTGATTTATTAAATGAATTTTTCTAGTGTTGAAACTACAATTTTAACTATTAGATTAGCGATTACTAACAACAGTTTTTGTTTTTCTGGATTTTTTTTTCAATTCCTTTTGATGATTGGCTAACCCATCACTTCGGGAACAAATGAATTGGAAGGTAGGGCAAATCAGTTGGCACGTAGTAGGAGTCCCGATCTCACAATTATCGACTTTCATTTATGGGGATACCTGGAGCCACATATGTATAAAATCAATTTCAATAATAACTTAGATCTCTTGAAGAAAAAAATAAGAGTAGTTATTGCAAATATCCCAATACAGCAAGTAAGGAACGGAACGGTTATTGGGAATTCTGACGTCGAGTTGAACTATGCGCGGCGGTACCATGTTTGGTTAAAAGTTTTATAATTTATGATTGAATGAATAGCAGTAATATGACATATAATAATAAAAATACTTCAAAAGTAGGCAAATAAAAAATGGTTTTCTTACAACAAAATCGTTACTCGGCCAGATATAAAATCATATTCGAAGTTGTTTGTTTTTACGTAAATTTATTTTAAACGAAATCCAAAAAACTAAAAATGTTGCTCGTGACGAACTCTGTATAGTAAGCGCAAATCTAATAGTTGAAATTGTAGTTTCAGCACAAGCAAAATTCATTTAATAAATCAAGGAATTTAAAATTAGAATTGGAAAAAAAACCTAAAAATTAAAAAATGGTTTTGATGAACCCTATATAATAATCGCAAATCTGATATTCGAAATTGTAGGATCAGCACAAGCAGACGTCATTATAAAGAATTCTATACCTACTAATAAAAAAGTTTTTTCTCTTCCAAACTCTATCCGTGTCATACGCTGTATTCATTCTGTATATTTATTGAACATATTTCGTTAATAAATAATTTTCTGATAACCATTTTTTGAAAATATTCCTAATAATAGCTGCTAAAAGGCATAAATCTGATACACAGTCCCTTAAGTTTTTTAAAAAAAAATTTAAATTATTTCCTTCCCTATACAGGGTGTTATTTAAGTATGTGGCCAAACTCCACGGGGTGCTTCTTTAGGTGATTTTAAGAAGAAAAGTTCATATAAACATGGGTCCGAAAATGCATAGTTTTTACGATACAGGGTGTCAAACTTTTTAAAAAAAATCGAATGTTCGTATATATCTTAATACTCTTTTATTCGATTTAGTTGAAATTTGGCAATTCTGTTTTATTAAGTTCAATGGCGTTCCGAAAGACAGTCCAACTAATATTTTTGGCAAAAAAACTGCGCGCCAATGACTTTTTTAAAAATTATGTTTTTTTTTTCGATTTAAGCAACTACAAATACAACGCTTTTTTTTGAGTTTTGTCATAATATCTTGCTTGGTTTTCGAGAAAAAAAAATAAAAACCACTTTATTGCATGTCCCCGGGACAATAATAAGAGCTAGAGTTGTTACTTTTAAAACATTGCAGTAATAAATTATTACGTTATGCGATTATTTTATGTTAATTTCTTTTATCGATAACAGTTTTAATCTGTGCGAAAAAATTCAAATGAGGACTTTCGTGTAATTTTAATTGCTTGATAGTTTGGTAAGTAGTTTAAATTTTTTACTCTTATTGTCCCGGGGACATGCAATAAAGTGGTTTTTTTTTCTCGAAAACAAAGCAAGATATGAAAAAAACTCAAAAGATAAAATAGTTGTATTTGTAGTTGCTTAATTCGAAAAAAATGCATAATTTTAAAAAAGTCATTGGCGCGCAATTTTTTTGCCAAAAATATTAGTTGGACTGTCTTCCGCTCGGTCTTCCGGGACGCCACTGGAATTAATAATTTTAATTTAATTGAGGTTAAATTATCCTCTTGTTATTACAAATAGAATTGCCAAATTTCAACAAAATCGAATAAAAGAGTATTGAGATATTTACGAACATACGATTTTTTTTTTAAAGTTTGACACCCTGTATCGTGAAAACTATGCATTTTCGGACCCATGCTTATATGAACTTTTCTTCTTAAAATCACTTAAAGAAGCACCCCTTGGAGTTTGGCCAGATACTTTAATAACCCCCTATACAATATTTCAAATATCCTACAGAGGCGTTAAAATAGTCCTAATTACAAGACACAAATTATTTCTTGGTTTACGTCAGACTCTACCTCATTAATCTAAATATTAGTAGCGACAAATACGTGTCTCTTTGTTTTTAATGTTCTACTCTATACCAATTTGCTTCTTAAATTGGTAACGACCACTTTGTCCATCCCCTAGAACGGCAAGCGTGACAGCTACGTTAACGAGTTATCATATTTTTCATCGCTCTCGGGAGCTTATGGTGGTGTAAACGTCGATGCAGAATTAGCCGAATTCTTAAGAGAGCTTAAGAGAGGATATCCGCTGTAGACCAGGGTCGATAATTTTTGAAACAAAAAAAAAATAATAGTAGGATGAAAAACCCATTGGAAAAGAAAGATAATATAACAAAAATAAAAGGAAAACTAATTTACGGGCGATCCGAGGTCTGGAAGTGGAAGGGGGTGAGTTTTTAAGGGTTGAAAACGATTTATCTCGATTTCCGGCAAAACTACAAGCCCTATGGAAAAACGTTAAATGGCAAAGTTGTAGGTAATAAAAAGATCTACAACTTTTGTAATTACACTTTTTTCACATAACCTCAAAATTTTTGTGAAAAATTCAAATAACCAAGTTTTTGGTTTTTTCACACATCAGAAAGTAGATATTTTAACGAACAAAAAGCCCACCGACTTTTTTAAAAAAGCACATATTTTGACGTGAGAATTTTCGATTGAAAATTAGGGTGCTTTTTCCATATTAAGTGAAAATAAGGTGAAATATTAAATATTTTAAATCAAAAAAATTACAGTGTGTTTGGGACATAAAAAGGTAAGTTTTCACCAAGTTTCGTGAAAAAAAAATTTTTTTTGTAAAAGATAAAAATAAAACCAAAAACTTGGTTATTTGAATTTTTTACATACATTTTGAGGTTATGTGAAAAAAGTGTAAAGACAAAAGTTATAGATCTTTTTATTGCCTACAACTTTCATTTAACGTTTTCCACTTGTAGTTTTGCCGGAAATCGAGATAAATCGTTTTCTACCCTTAAAAACTCGCCCCTTTCCACTTCCCGACCTCGGATCGCCCGTAAATTATTTTTCCTTTAATTTTTGTTATGTTCTCTTCCTTTTCCAATGGGTTTCATCCTACTATTATTTTTTTTCACTTTTTACCATTTTCAAACGCTTCAGCCCTGGTCTACTGAGAAAATATGACCTCATTTACTTAATACACATCTGACGAAGCCACAGTGTTAGCTAAACAATTATCACATTTTTAAACAAGTGAAAATGTAAATAAGTTGCTGCTAATCAGATCAAATCGCACCGGTTATGAGAATTTTTCAGAAGTAAATAATTCTTGGCCACAAAGTGTGCTTTCTATTTCTTCGCCGTAAAAAAAGGCACAGTTTAGTTCAATGTCTAACGATTTTAATGAAGAAGGAAAGTGACCGGCAAATTTTATTGTATTTTGGTTAAAATGAAAAAATGATATTCACGGTCAAAGTTGTCTGGTAAGCCATCGGACATTAACCTTTTATTCCAGTTTAAATTAGGTATCCTAATAAAGAGGTAAGATGCATACTTTTAGTGTTGTTATGTCTATTATCAGTAACTTTTAGAAATGTTTGTGATGCATACGTTTTAAAGCATGTTTTTTCAAATAATATCGATAAGTCTAATATCTAGACGGCATGGATTTTGTTTTCCTTGGTACAAGTATATTTTTTCAAAGCATCTTTATGTTATTTACCTACATTTTTTTAGTATTTTTTACAATGTATACATTTATGTTTTCAACAAAAGACCCCGCAACAAGGCTCTGCATTTTACGAAATATAATTTACCATACACAAACAAGGTAACCATTATTTGCTAGACATTGCTTTTCTTTAGAATTATAAATTGTAATATCTAAATCCTAGTAGGTAATTTATAGCTAAAGTAAAGCTATCTTATGGTAATAGACTGAATTCTTACCTAAAAATATCCAAAAATGGATGTAAAAAACTACATACCACTTAATATATTCGTCACATTTTTTTAACCGATATTTTTTCTATTTAGGACGACCTTCCAGGCGGCATAGTCAAGACCGAGTCCATAATGTACAGCGGCGATCCGACCGTGTTCCGTACGTCTACCACGAGCGTTCCCATCGTGGCGACCGAAGCCCGAAAAGTACAACTGTCTTCTGAAGACGGCAACTACACCAAGACGGGAGAGATTGTCAGCTCGCAGACGATTAGCTCGAAAACGAGGACTGTCGAAACGATTACGGTGAGTAGTGTTTATTGCTCAGATTAACCAACGACGTTGAAGCAATATAGACAAATTATTTTATTCATGATACCGTGCGAGCAAAAATAATTTGCATCAAAGAGGGCCTTGCATCTAAGGACGTAATGCTTAGCCGTAGAGCTGAATACCTGTTGGGTGTCAGTAACTACCTGAATTAACAATCAATCAGTTATTCCGTCATCTTTGACAGTCGTTACAAGTAATTTGATTCATCGCTAATTTTTCCAATTCCTTGAACCATTCACACAATGGGCTTTACGGAACAGCACAAAACATTCATGGTTAAAGCGTATTTTCGAATCGGGGTTAGAGTAAATGGTGAGTGGCAATACAATCCGGGTTTGTGCATGGACGATTTTCACGAACATTTTCCTAACGTTGCTTTTATTGCTGGGGATTTTTATCCTTGCCTGAAAAGAACCGTGGATGTGTTTAGGAAAACAGGTTCTATACAACACTAAAAAGGAGCAGGAAGACCATCTGTAAAAACAGAAGAACTTGTTGCAAACGTTCGTGAAATAATGCAAAATACGCCAACAAATTGTATAAGACGCCTGTCCCAAGAAGTGGGAAGAACTTATGGAACATGCAGGACTATTCTTAAGAAGCAGCTAAATGTATTTCCTTATAAAGTGCAGGTATTCCAAGAAATACAAGCCGCAGATTTTGAAAGACGCACGAATTACTCTCGATGGCATTTTACCCAAAATTTATTGGAAATAAATGATTTATTAGACCTGATATTTTTTTTGAATGAAGCCTGATTCCACCTCTCCGGTTATGTAAATTCTTAGGACACACGCATGTGGAGTAGTGAAAATCCCAATTTTTTTGTAGAGTCCACATTGCACCCTGTCTGGTTAGCTGTTTCCCGAAGAAGGATTGTTGGTCTATTTTTTTCCATGACACAGTTACAGCACAGCGGTATAGAGACAATATTTTGAATCCATTTGTGGAGCAATTACTTGACGACGAACTACGTTTTGGATTCTTTCGATAGGACGGTGCAACCGCCCATACAGCCGCCGAAACTATTAACTACTTACGCAATTTTTTCGACGACAGACTGATCAGTTTTTGATCAGACATTGAATTCCCACCTAGATCACCTTGTTTAACGCTTATGGATTACTTCGTTTTTCCTCATTTAATGTAGTGTGTAAGTAATTTTCAATGGCACTGGAAAACTTCCAACAGGCCAACCGGTTTTTGTAGGTTGACTACTTAATATTGTCATTCTTGTTGTTTTTTTTTCGTTGGTCTTGATTCATTTAATAACAATAATTTAACCTAATTAATAATCTTTAATAACAATCAGATTAAGTATATAAACTTTCCTTTTTTTTTTGTACTTTTATCTTTTTTTATTTACATTATATAATATATTATGTATAATATATATTTTTTTAATAATTCTTTTTTTTATTCTTTTTTTTTAATTACTTTTTTTTTTTAATTACATATTTTTTTTTGTTATCACTGGGACACTGGGTAGGATATTTAGTTTTCCGGTCGGCTGTCCCGGATGGATATACTAACAAGAGGCCGGAGTTTGGAGTAAGGGTAAACATGGGGTAACACAGGATTCTTATAGTTAGTGTCTCATTGGTCGAATGTAGGGTTGGTTAACCCACATTCAGACAAAGAGTAATTTTGATTTAGTATAATGCTTATAAACTATATTAAATTTATTAACATCGGACAGTAGATTTGCTAGGTTTGTAGGAAATATAGTTTTTGAGTTATTTAGTTGTATGAAAAATTCTTCAATATTATTTGTATTTAATGAGCATTCAAAAAGAATATGTTGTGGATCGGCTATTTCATTACAGGAATTACAATAAGGATTATCTCTTAGTCCTATTTTACATTTATAGCTAGGGCAGATAACGTGGTTTGACCGTAATCTCGTTATAGTTTGTATAGCCTTTTTATTAGTTTTATTTGAAAACCATGGTTTGCTACTTAATTTGGGCTTAATGTTACGGAAATAAGACCCTTTTGTCGCTAATTGGTATTGGGATTTCCAATCTTTATTCATCTTCTCTTTAATCGTCCGATAGAAATCTGTTTTTCGAGTTTTATAGTTCGTATCTACCTGTCCAGTGCTTGTTGCTTCCTTTGCTAGTTTGTCCACAATTTCGTTTTCGTTAATTCCAATATGTGATTTTATCCATATTAATTTAACTGTCTTAGCCTGGTTTATTATTTCGTAATTTAATTTTAGAATTTCGGCCATCAAATGATTGACTTCAGTAGCAGGGGAAGCTGATTTCAGTTTTTGTAAAGCGCTTAGGCAATCCGTAAATATTATGTAGTGTTGATTTTCATTTAAAGAACACTGTTTTTAAAACACCAGTTGCGAATTTAGAACAATTACAAGAAAGGATTATCCAAGAATGTGGTAACATTTCTCCAGAGATGCTGGTCAACACTTTCGAAAATATGAGGAGACGTGTGAATTTATGCTTGGAGCATGGCGGTGGCCAATTTCAGCAATTTATGTAATTATTTTTGTTTTTCTTTCTGTATATTCTTACTTTGTTAATTTTGTAAAGAACAAAAATAAATTTGTATTTGTCTACTTATTTTATTACTCATTAGTTTGGCATATCATGTCATAATATGAATTTGACAAAATTTTAACCTAGAGATATATCGTCCCCACATATCATTGTGATCTAAACCAAGCCCTACGTTTTTTAATCCAAGCCCTCTTTGATGCAAATAATTTTTGCTCGCACGGTACAAGGACCTTCAAAAAAGTCCAATACAATTTTGATCTAAAATTAATAGGCGAGCCAATATTTAACGGTAACAGAATTTACATGGTAGAAGAGTTTTGGAATTGCATCATCTTTAGTTGTATTAAATCACAACCTTTTAACTTATCCGTAACTGTGAACAAAACCGAACATTTTTGAACTAAAATAGTAAGAGAAGGTTCTAAAAGTCACTGATATGCGTATATGAGACGCAATCTTATACTACAAAAATTTATATTAAATTAATTAATTACAGTACAAAACCGAACGAGATGGAGTAGTAGAAACTAGAGTAGAACAGAAGATAACGATACAATCAGACGGGGACCCCATCGACCACGATAGAGCGCTAGCAGAAGCTATCCAAGAAGCGACCGCCATGAACCCAGACATGACTGTGGAGAAAATCGAAATCCAGCAACAATCGGCACAGCAACAATAAAAAGTAAGTTTAACAGGGCTATTAATTCTTTACCCACATGTGTTTTTTTTAGTGTCAGTTTTGTGAATCTGATGGTTTAAATCTGGTCTCTGGACGTAAATTATATTTTCTGGTAAATGGAGTTTTTATTGAAATCTCAGATTAGACATTTTTATGAAGATAGGGAACGAACGCTCCTTAGGGACACGCTTCAGTAAATGGTTTTAGTTTAAAATTCTTTTGCGGGGCTATTAAGACTTTTACCTCAAGATCAAGAAAATACCTGTATGCAAAACAGCCCTTTGACATAGGTATATTTTGGTTTTGTAATAATACATAATGTAGGAAACGAAAATTTTATTTAATTTGGAGTTCAACCTACACTATAATATAAAATAATTGATGCATCAACCTAAACCCCTAATCCTAGAATGAAATTTCGAGACTCTACTCCTTTTACCGTAGGCATCCACTAAGAAGGGATTTTTTGAAAAAGGGTAAAAAGTGTGGTTGAAAGTATTATATAAGTTCCTTTAAGAAAATAATATTATACTTGTTTCGTCATTTTTTAAAAATTCACTTAGGGGTTGAAGAAAGGAGAGTAGCCTATTTTTAGGGGGTACACATATAACTGTCTATAATTTTAAGCTATATTGCTGAAAATTGGTACTATGATTACTTTGTTAATATAATCGACGTGTTTTAATGTTTTGGGAAATTTTTCCCCTAGGGGTAGAAATGGGGATGTAAATTTCCAACGCAACCTAGTGAAAAAGATATAAGTAAAAAATGTAGAGTAGGAACAATATTCCATATGTTTAGGCTTTTACGAAAATGATGTCTGTATGGGGTGGCAAATGGGGTATAAAAGTTAGAAAACATATTTTTGGTCCGAATTTGAAACTAGGCAGAAATACTCTAAACGTACAAGTAATGAAACACTTGAATGATGAAAGAGTTTTGGACTTCCATTGTCTTTGTTTGTTTTAAATCACAACGTTTCAACTGGTAAGAATCTCCAGTCGTCTTCAGGTGAATACTAAATAAGTAAAGTAACTACAGGACTTTTTATACTAGCTAGGTGCAACCTTCAAACAGTCATTAATGAAACACTTATTTCTTTAACCGTCTGCCCCTAAAGAGATGAAAAGGGGTTATAAAAGTTGACATTGGCAAAATATTTTTGACGTATTTCATTAACCGTCTGCCCCTAAAGAGATGAAAAGGGGTTATAAAAGTTGACATTGGCAAAATATTTTTGACGTATTTCAATAAATTCTACTTCTAAAGGTGTTTATAAAGGCAAAGTTCATGGAAACGATCTGTAATGCAATAGATATACTTTTGGTATTATTTTCTAGAACAATAGATTTAGTTAAATTCACATAAAGTTTTAATGCCAAATGTCAAGACTTGTCATTGTCTAGTTACTTTAGATTTCACCAACTTACTAAATTTCTTATACAGCTGGGATTGGTCAGTGTTTTTTCTTTTTATTTTCTGGAATTGTTCGGCCAACTCTTTTTATTTCTATCTCTTTTTAATCGTATGAAATAATACAAGATAGACATACTTTGTGTGCAGTACAATTATACTAATTAAATTTAGCCATTAGAAATTTATATTTTATGAGTTGCTGCAGTATTTGACAAGTATGACAGAACTGAAATGTCACGGCGTTAAAAGTTTATGTGAATTCAACTATAGGAAATAAATGACATTTTTTATTGAAAGACAAAGAAATAATGTAAGAAAGCACCAATTAAATTTCTTTTTAAAAATAAAATGGGTACCTATTAAATGTTCTATTTGGTATTGGTTTCATAGAGCCTCGAGCCGCGCTTTCGCCCATTACGTGGGATGTATGCTTAGTTTATGGTAGTATGTATGGTACCAGCTACTTTGTTTCGATAGCGAATTTATAACAATTGGATTGCGCAAGCGAAGCCGCGGATACCCGCTAGTATTTATTACAATGCTTTTTTTTTCAGATTTTGTCCATGGCTGCATAGCCAGCTCTGAAAACTGAAGATCCGAAATCGTGTTCTTCTATAGCTTCGCGTTTTTTGCATTAAAAGCTAGCTTTTGTATATTATTAAATTAAAGTTTATATTATTAGTTTTTAGGTTTTTACAAGTGAGTCAAACCGATCTCACATCATCACAACCGTTCAGTCACCAGTTTTTAATTGTACGTAAGCTTTTGGTGTAAGGTCGTTTTTATTTTTAAACCAGATGTTGTGTATGACACTTAATATACAGGGTATTTCACCGTTAAATTACCACTTAAACGTATTTTTTTTATCGTCCTTGGCCATTATTGACAAGTGTTTTCTATTATCCGTGTCTCACTAAAATTACTATTTTTAAAGCATGAATAATGTAAGATTCTAAATATGGTCTGCGTGAAACTGGTAGATCTAAAATTGAAATTAAAAAATACTTACCCTTCATTAAAAAAATTTAAGTCTACGGAACGTAACCGAGATGGCACGACCTACTTATTGTATGTAACTAATTTTAAAATATGACTTGACAGTTTGCAACCAACCGGCTATCATCGTCTTGTTGCGTTAATGGAACGACAGCACTAATTTTTTTTTATTTGCGGACAGCTAATAGCGTTTCTCAGAACTGAACATGGCGCTGGGGTAATCTGGAGTATTCACATTCCCAGCTTTTTAATTCTATGTTTAAAAATGTCAACGAACGAAGCAACAAATAAACAAAGTATATATACAGGTATGGAAACGTGTTGTCCGCCCATATGCTAGTAATAAGAGTAAAAATTTAAGTATTGCAAAGCAAACAGAAATGTTTCCCCCCACTGTATCATATCGCACCTCGCTGATCGTTATCCTGGTGTCACCCTCCCGCATCGACTGAATTTTAAAGCTTATGCTGTCGAAGGGATGTACTGTGTTGGACACAGGTGCCATAAAAGTTACTTACCTTTATTTTTAGTGCGTTTATCAGTACATATTTTTGCCGTCTAAAAGAAATACGTTATATTGTTGTAAAATAAATAACATTCGGAATAATTATTTATGTAATATAAATTGAATCAGAGCGGGAGGAGTGACACCAGGCGAACCATGAGCGAGATGATGCGATGCGATGGAGTGGGGGAAAACATAATTTTGTTTTGCGATATTTAATATGTTTACTCTTATACCTTATTATAGGATATGGGCAGACAACGCATTTCCATACCTGTATTATATCACTTTCCAAGAAAATACAGAGGTTTTTAGGAATCTTTACACACAGCTCAAGATTATAATTTTTGAAAACCTCACTTCAGTGTAATATCAGTAAAATAACTATAAATGTTTTTATATTAAAACTCTTTAGATATGAAAGTGGTAGTGAAATACCGTGTATATTTTTATTTATTTTATGTGTAAATTTCGCCACAGGTGCTTTAAACATATATAGTAGTGTACGAATCTCACAGAAAAAAGATAACAAGTAAAAACTGCAAATGTGTTCAAAAATTTCAAAAATTTATCGATGTATAGCAAAAAATATTGCAAAACTAACTACATTCCAGATTCTTCGATTTATGTACAATAAATACATTTTTATCTTTCCTTCGCAAAAAAAAACTGTATACTAACTGTTGCCTATTTTAAAAATTTTAAATTAAGAGTTTTGGGACCCTAATTAACGTCAGTCCGTTTATTCGTGACAATAAACGTTTTAGTAAGTACATACACTAACCTTACTTTAAAGAATTAACTGTTCGTTAATGTAAATTATATATTATCGACGGTAGATAGATATGGAGTTTCAAAGTTTACCAGATATAGTTGAAATTGAAATTAAGAGGTTATAAAAAAGGATAAAGATATATTATAAATGAGTATGTATGTATCTTTATTAAGTGTTTACCCATGACATTAAAAAGTAAAGTTCAAATTGTATGGTCCCATTTTATGTTATAAGTTATCGTTAGCACAAAGTTTTACTGGCGATTTTTTGGAGGCACCTAAACGACTTACGATAACGACCTAACAAACTGGCAAGGTCAAAATGTTTCAAGTTCTAACAAAAACGAAATTGCTAAGACTATTGTAAAAATAATCTTTCAAGTAAAATACATTTTGAGGATTTGCTACAACTACTGGAACATTGAAAATAAGTATATTTGGTAGCTGTTTAAACGTAAGTTTGTTAAGCAATGTTTCTACAGTGTGGTTGTTTAAGTGTGCAACATATGGGCATTTTTTTATTATTACCGATTTCTTAGAAAATGATAAAAGTTGGTGCATGTTAGATAATCAAATTTGGTGCACTTGGAATGGTTGCAAGTCGTACAGGGTAGGCCCAAAAATATAAAACTTGTACAAGAATTAAGGTTTTAATAAACATTTAAAATAAAAATTTTGCACTTTAAATGATGTTTTTTTAATTAGCATATTATCATTACTAATGTTTTATCTTGTTAAAAAGAATTTTTAGGATATTTTAAAGTTGTGTTTAATATCGTTGCAACAAACATGAAGTTTGTTGCAACAAACATGAAGTTTGTGATTCCTTAATAAATTTAAAATTCAAGTAAATTTTACAAATATGCTTGAATTTGAACAAAGATATGTAAAATTGATTTAATTTTGATTAATTTATGAAGGTATTTAGGATGAATATAAAAAAAAATTGGGAAATTATTAATGTTTTAAAAAAAATATATATTTTTTTTTATTTTAGGAGGTTACACTTTTGAATCTATGCATAACTTTTAATTCTAAACAACTTTTCTTAATAACAATTTGCTGAATTTTCTGAAATAAGGGGTACTTTATTCTTGTAAAAGTTTTATATTTTTTGGCCTTCCCTGTACGCCGTTTGACTTACAACCATTCCAAGTGCACCTAATATGATTATCGAACATGCACCAACTTTTATCAAGAATAACATTTTCTGAGAAATCGGTAATAAAAAAATGCCCATATCTTGCACACTTAAACAACCACACTGTATACCGGGTGGTCCGCCGCCAGGCTGGCCATGGTTAATCATTGTCATTGCTATTGGCTTCCCTATTAATTTTATACCAAAATTGTATTAAAGTTATTTGAAGTAGATGATATTATATACTATTTTTATGGTTAGTTTGAAAGTTACATTTATTGCATTTAAACATTTCAACTTCCTCTGATGGACTTGCACACCAAAATTGAATATTTTTTAATAGGCCACTTAAAAGTTATTTAGAAAAAACATTTCGTAAATTTCTTAAAAATTAAATGAAACCACCAGTTATAATTATGATGTCAAAACTAGACGTATTATTTTTTATTAGGATCGACATGTTTTACAGTATTCAAGAGAAAATTATAATTGTACTAATTTAATAAACACGAGTACTTGAAACGAAATAATGACTTTATTTATTTCAACATTTGGAGACAAGTGGAAAAACAACACTTTTTCAAGTACCACTTAAATCATCGTTATTTTTTCTTAAATACTGTAAAACATCTTGTAACAGTTGATTATTTCTGGTGGTTTCGTGGGGTATATATCAAAGCCGTATTTAATTTTAAAGATTTTTCTAAATAGCTTTTTATTGACTTATTAGAAAATAATACAATTTTGATGTAAAATTAATAGGGCTGCCAATATTTGATGGTAGCAAAATTTCCATGGGATCTGGCGCTGCACCTTTCGGTATACATTATGCTCATTTTATAATATGAAAATTTCAAATTAGTTTACGTGTCCTCGATTTATAAAAAGTAATTTCTAGTAAAACTTTGATTTTTTTCCGTCTGCAGCAACGTTTACCTTGACTTCTATTTTATATAAGATTTAGCTTTGTGTACTAATCACTTTAGTAATTAGTGTTTTTATATTATATACAAGATTATTTTCATGGTATTATATTTTTTTTTGTTTAGTATTTATACACTTTCTGTCTTACTTTGCCATTTATATTAGAGATAACTAGAAGTTTGTATATTTACAAGAGTCGGTAGAAGCGAGACAGAAAGTGCCTAAATGTTGCTTTTATCATTTTATGCCAGCTATTTCTATACTATAGTTGTTTCTTTCTACAGATTTGTTTAAAAAAATTTTATTTAATAAATCCTATGTTTAAAAGAGTAACTTGTTTTATTGGTACTGCGTAAGCCACTTCATTTTTATATTACAGGGTGTTTCATTAAGGGTGGCCACCGGCAATGTCTCGAAAACTACTAAGCATTGAAACTTGGGAAAAAAATTTTATGATTAAAGTTGTCATGGGAAAATTCTGGAAATTATTTTTAAGTTCCGCATTTCGCCACAAGGGGGCACAATTGAAAATTAATTTTTTAAACTCCAAGTTTCTCCGAAAATTCCTATGTATATCTCTGGTTACATCATTAGAAATAATAGACAATTCTGCATCATTTTGGTTTAAGGCTCATTGGCGTACCGACCTAGATAAGAGTCGGGGAAGATATGGAAAGTGTAATCGTTTAAATCGCTGTAACTTCTAACCTACTTATCCATTTAAGCTTGTTTGGAAGAGAACGGTAAGTACTTTTACTTGCCGTATCCAACGGTACACGGTAGTTTCTAATAAAACAGTTTTTTCGATTTTATCCCGAAAATTCCAATCAGAGGGTCAGAGGTATAGGTACTATAATATAGGAATTTTCGGAGACATTTAGAATTTTAAAAATTAATTTTCAATTGTGCCCCCTTGTGGCGAAATGCGGAACTTAAAAATAATTTCCAGAATTTTGTCATGACCACTTTAATCATAAAAATATTTTCCCCAAGTTTCAATGCTTAGTAGTTTCCGAGATATGGCCGGTGGCCACCCTTAATGAAACCCTAAATATATTTTATATAAGAAAGTAAATTATTATATTTTTTGGAAAAGCACACAATTAAGTACACGAATTGTGTGTAACATAAGCTGTCATTTCATTCAGAAAATTATTTTAAATAGGGTTGAGTGATACCTACATCATTAACACACAAGAGTTATTGGAAGATGATCCGGACCGCAGTCCGGGCAAATAGGCAACATGCAACATTTCCAACACATTTTTACAATAATACAAATTACATACTTCCACATTACGAAAATGCGTGCGTAAATAGGGGGTCGTGTTCCTTTTTTATGCCCTTTCCAACGAGGTATCGCAATTCATACCTTTAGTTACATTTAAAAAAAAAACAAGTTGGGGGCGGTTTCTGCCCCAAAAAGAAGGGTAAATTTCGTAAAGACACTTAAACAGTATGCCAGACTAAGCCGTAGTCCTGTCTTTTATAGCGACCGGCAGAAAGTGCGCAGCATATGGGAAAGTTTTTTATCGTTAAGTTTAGAAAATTAATTTTATTTTAGATAGGTTCTGCATGTTCTCAAACCAAAATAACACCCATTAAATCCGGTAAAAGTCTTATGGTATACGAGGTAGGATCAAAAATTTGAAATTCCGCTAAGAGTAAAGTACCTCTCTTTCATTTTTGAATATTTTTTTACTAAGAATTATTGTTTTAATTTCAAAGTTATACCCAAATTTCGCTTATTTTGGACAAAAAAATGGATTTAATCGTGTTTACTGACTAACCCTGTATAAAAAATAAATGGCAACCGACAGTACGAAAATAAGATTTTCTGCAGACTTTGTTAGAGATTACCGTCGATCATAAGTCCGATTAGTTGTTTTCATAATATTATGGCTTTTTAAAATAAAAACATAAAAATATTAAATATTTTTGCTACACCGTATTTTATTTTCTGAGGGAACAAGTTAATTTCATCTAACTGATATTTTTTGATTTACATTGACTTAAAGCATCTCCTAAATAGTTTTTTATACATTGAAGTATGCATAGAAAGTTTCTTTTTGATTTATAAAGAAAAAAATTTAAATTAAAAATATATTTTGAACGGATTTTATTCGTCACGCAAAATAAGGAAACTTTCTATGCATACTTCAATGTATAAAAAACTATTTAGGAGATGTTTTAAGTCAATGTAAATCAAAAAATTTCAGTTAGATGAAATTTACTTGTTCCCTTAGAAAATAAAATACGGTGTGCAGCAAAAATATTTAATATTTTTACGTTTTTATTTTAAAAAGCCATAATATTATGAAAACAAACTAATCGGTCTTATGATCGACGGTAATCTCTAACAAAGTCTGCAGAAAATCTTATTTTCGTACTGTTCGGTTGCCATTTATTTTTTATACAGGGTTATTGAGAAAACACGATTAAATCCATTTTTTTGTCCAAAATAAGCGAAATTTGGGTATAACTTTGAAATTAAAACAATAATTCTTAGTAAAAAAATATTCTAAAATGAAAGATGGAGGTACTTTACTCTTAGCGGAATTTAAAATTTTTGATCCTACCTCGTATACCATAAGACTTTTACCGGATTTAATGAGTGTTATTTTGGTTTGAGAACATGCAGAACCTATCTAAAATAAAATTAATTTTCTAAACTTAAAGATAAAAAAGTTTCCCATACGCTGCGCACTTTCTGCCGGTCACTGTATAAGTAAATACTTAGTTTTCATAAAAATTTTACTCAGTTGCCTGACACGTGTTTTGACCCTATCGGGCCATTTTCAAAGGCAAATGACTAAATTAAAATTAACTGCTATTTATGGGGTGTATAGTCATAAAAGGTACAATGGAATTACAATATTTACTAATAACAGTCTAAGTTTATCGAGCTTTAAAGTATTTACTTCTTTCAAAAATGGGTGATAAAAGTGATGCTTTTTAAAAACAAGAGATACCCTACAGAACTGGATTATAAAGAGAGTGGACTGCTCACACTTGATCAGCTTTATATTAAGTCAGCTATAAGATTTATGCTGAAAGTACCATATTACAAAGAAATCTTAAATCATGGTGTAAACACTCGAAACGCAGCGTTGCAAAATGTCCTGCTACGTAACCCCAAGCATACTGCCTGTCAAAAACATATATATTGTGCAGGCCCAAAAATCTACAATTCTATGCCTCTGTACTTAAGAATAAAACCTTATGACCAAGTAAAGCACCAGATTGTGCGGTGGATCCTTGACACTGGTTTTACCCTTGTGTATCTGGAATAGTGAGATGTATGTACAAAAATTACCTTAATTGAAGTGAAACGAGTTTAGCAATTTTATTAGTGTTTTTTAGCAGTATTATTGATATTTTTATTCATAGTGAAATAATGTAATAATAAAAGCCTCTACATGTACAATAGAATATAGAAATAGGTGCACCCACAGTATCTTCAGATACCATCGTGCAACCAACCTAGTAATGGCTGTAATAAGAAAATGTTAAATTGTATAGTATTGTATAATTATTCGCTGTTGCTAAACAAATAAATAAAAAAAAATAAAATAAAAAATAAAATATGGAAATACAATTTCGTCGGGCAAGTAGCTCTACACACATTAACATGATATTGGATATACTACAGTGTGTATCAGCCAAATGGAATAAATTCGATAATAAATACATGAAGGCGTGTCCGAAAAAACGCTCGGACACGTCGATTGGTATTTCTAGTTGCGCCTTTTTTTCAATAAAAACTTTTTATACAGGGTGTGTCATGTAACAGTGGCCAATATCTACCAACTTTCTTATTTTAAATGCAAGACCGTGTATTCAATTTTTGGATTTTTCAGAAAATTTTAGATATATTTCATGTACAATATCCTATACCTTCAACTGTTTCGGAAATATTAAGTGTTTTCAGATTTATTGCAAAGCACAAAAACTAATAAGTATTAATACTGTTTATTTCTTGATAAGTAAAAACAAAAAAAAATTTGTGTGTGCTTAAGACCACACGACAGAAGTGAAAACTTCAACAAGGTGAAATTAATAATATCGAATAAATGTATTTCCTAAAATTGAACAACCCTTGAAAAAAAATGCCAGAACATATCTGAGACACAACAAGTGTCTATCTTGTGATCTTAAACACACAAATAACGCACACTGTTTCCACGTCGATACTGAATGCGACTGATGCTGCATGCTCTTTCATATAACGTTCATTCGGGTCAGTTCGGATTGAATATAGCAGTCGAATTCGAGCGTAACACAGCCGCGTGGAGCGTAACGGCTCAGTTTAATTCAGTGCCCACAAAAAGTGCTAAACGCGCCTAAAGAAGTTTTCACTTCAAAAAGACATTAATGTAGATGTTGAAAATGCTCTCCGCGAATGTCTTGGCAACATCGTAATCTTAAATAGAAATGTCTTCTAATGTTATTGAACATCTCAGGCGTGACCGAACTAATCGCAAGCGTTATTCGTCTTTTTAAGTCAGCTAAGTCGAGAGGTTTAGTTTTGTATACAATATTTTTGACATAACCCCATAAGAAGAAGTCTAATGGCGTCAGATCAGGGGATCGTGCTGGCCATTCCATCGATCCATCGATTTGGAAATACTCGGTCGAGGTGCCGGACATTGACTTGGTAATGGGGCGGTGCTCCATCTTGCTGAAAACCATATTATATTCACTGGAAGTTGTGGGTTTGCTGGACCAGGATATAAGTTGGCAAGACATTATTTTGGAGCACTGCTAAATAATTATCGCCATTTAAAGTGCCATTAATGAAAAAGGGACCTATGATACACTGTATTTTCAAAAAATGTAAAAAATATTTTTTATTTTTGTATCAAACTTTGTAAACGAGTATAAAATTAAAATTTAAAACTTTCTTAAATATTTTTTTCCGATATCGTTATCTAGGTAATACCAATTTTCATGACAAAATAGAATTTTTACAATAAGCGAACATTTTATCTAAAGTTGATTTAAAAGTGGTAGATGCGGGCAACAAACTATTGTTCATTTTACAATTTCACATTTTGTAACGCGCAAAACAAAACTTGCAATAAAAATAAGTACGAAAAAACTAATTTGTAACTACCTATTTATTTTTAGTCATAAATATATAAACAATTAGTAAAATAAATATCGTAGAACATCCATAAAAATCTGGCAGTAAAGAATACTTGTCAACAATCAAATTAGTACCAACAAAATTTTCTCAAAATCGTATTATAAATGTAAAAATTATTCCTAAATTATTGTAGGTATATAATTATATAAAAATAACAGATGAAACGTTAGCACCGTTGTTGCAATGGATAATGGAAAATATTTTCTTTCAATTTATACAGCATTCACTAGTCGTAGGGTGCGAGCGTTTTGTAAAAAGCGTCGAGTATTGACAGTACCAGAAATACTTCTTAGCTACCCCACTTACAGCTGTAGATATACTTTAGCGGAAGGCAAACTAGCAAAGTTATCTTTAAATCAGTATTTCATTTCTATAAATACAGGTATGGACATGCGCTGTCCGCCCATAATAAGTTAGAACGTAAAAATATTAAGTATAGCAAAGCAAACAGAAATAGGTAGATTATGTTTTCCCCACTCCATCATATTGTGGTCCTGGTGTCATTATTTCGTACGTTTCGTACAGAAAGTTATTTATTTTACAACAGAATATAACTTTTATTTCTTTCAGACGGCAAAAATATGTACTGATAAACAAACTAAAGAAAAAAACAGGCCTTGAGTAGGTAATTATGGCACCTGTCTCCAACAGAGTAAATTTTCCTTTGACAGCGTAAATAGCACTAAAATTCAGAGATTGATACGAGAGTGCGGAAAACATCATCTACTTCTGTTAGCTGTACGATATTTTTACTCTTCTTGGGGAAAACATCATCTACTTCTGTTAGCTGTACGATATTTTTACTCTTCTAACTTATTACCTACTACGTTATGGGCGGACAAAGAATTTCCATATCTGTATATTATACAGGGTGTTCCTAAATATCATGTAAATACGAAAAGGGGTAATTCTTTGGCTTATTTAATGACTACAAATTCATATAAAAAAAAGAGAGAAGGGGGCATGACCCCTGAAAAATATCTCCCTGTAGATTCTTAAAACCATTTGGTATGCCCAATGATGTAAGTCCTACAGCGTAACCTATATTCCAAATTAGAGCTAAATATCTCAAAAACTACAAGAGCTATAAAGAAAAAACTAAAAAAATCTTGAAATTTCAACACCCTAGCGTTTGCGGACCTATGTTTATATGAATTTTTAGTCATTAAATAAGCCAAAGAATTAAACCTTTTTGTATTTACATGATATTTAGGAACACCCTGTATTATTATACACTCTGTGCGTGAATTTGCTTGCTAACTAATTTTTTAATATCAATTTTTGGAAAAATTTAATAAAAACTTTTCCTTTAAAAAATATGATGGGCATAAACATTTCTGTTTAATGTTCTACAGGGTGTTTCAAAAAACATTTAAAAAAAAATCTAAATAGAAAAGTTTAATACGAATATTTTTGAGCGACCAGATTGAAGAAAGGCCTACAGATGTTTTAAAGTTAATTTTTAGTATACAGAAATATAGTAAATTATAATATAAATCTTAATACTTTTTAAAACAAAACTTTATAAACAATAACTTTTTTACCAAAAATTGATAATAAATAAAGTTTTCCATTCGGCAAGCAAATTCACGCATATAATTATGCAGTATGAGTTTGTAAGTTTGAATAAATTCAGTAAACCCGGTAGTTTTATTTTGAAAAATAGCATTAATTGCCAAAAAAGTATTAAAGATGGATAGAAGGTTTTTGTATTTTTCAATTAAATTAATTTTTATTTTGAAGAAATAGTCTATGCTTAAAGTGGAGTTGAAAGTATGGAGAAGAAAGAAAAAACTACGAACGTAGAAACGTTCATCATCAGGAGACAGAAAATTTATTTAATGCTGATGGTTTTAGCAGAAGAGAAAATGGTGTAGAACCTTAATGGAGCTTTTATGGAATTAAAAAATTGATGTGTAGAAGTGACATAATATGAAGAAAATTGAGAAAAGTTAAAACATACTGAGTATGTGAAAACGTCAGTAAAGGGGGTCTAAACCAACCAAATAAACTGGGGAAGAAGAAAAAACCCTTCTAAAAAGAAGGTGTCGAGGGTTATTTAAAATTTTTATAAAACTTTTTAATATGTCTGTAAGACATTATAGAGATAAAATTAGTCGAAGTATTGTGAAGATATCACAATGAAAATACTGGCTTTAACCCTCAGTACCCCCCACAAACCACTTGTTAGACAGTATTTTCATTGCGGTATCTTAATAATACTTCGACTAATTTTATCTCTATAATGTCTTAGACATATTAAAAAGTTTTATAAAATTTTTAAATAACCCTCGACATCTTCTTTTTAGAAGGGTTTTTCTTCTTCCCCAGTTTATTTGGTTGGTTTAGACCCCCTTTACTGACGTTTTCACATACTCAGTATGTTTTAACTTTTCCCAATTTTCTTCATATCATGTCACTTCTACGCATCAATTTTTAATTCCATAAAAGCTCCATTAAGGTTCTACACCATTTTCTCTTCTGCAAAAACCATCAGTATTAAATAAAATTTCTGTCTCCTGATGATGAACGATTCTACGCTCGAAACATGTAGAGACCCCTAAAGAATTTTTATTCTATTTAAATTTTGTGGAGGAAGACTTTTAGTTTTTCTGTCTTTCCCATAATTTTTATTTGTTTAATATCTTGTAAAGGAATATAAATTGAAATTAGGTACTTTAAAAATAGTCAATAAAAAAGTAATGTTCACCTTCATATTCCAATAATTTACAAACTCACACTGCAGTGATGGCGGTAATGTCATTTTGTGAACAATAACCGATTAAAAGGGTTTATTGATTTTTATTTTAAACTCCTCGCAGTTTCATGCCTACTTGATGCTGGGCAGTCTCAGTCAGTTGTATTTTTATTATGGCTTTTTTGCACATACATGTACCTAAAAAAATTGACCAATCGAGAACAACTAAATGCGTCTCGTAAGAATGGCCATGTATCAGATTCCTTAAGTAAATAGTTTTCGAGGCCCTTCAGTCTCAGTTCAAGAAGAATGTCAGTACATTATGTTTTGGATAAAGCATTCAGACTGGGGATCCGGTTGGACGGAGGTGAAAAAAAGGTAGAACCTGTATTAAAAATGGCTACAATGATATTTTGTGGAGATTATTACAAATTACCATTGTCCTCCAACTATACCCCACCTTATATTCTATTTTATCGATTTGTAATCAGCGATGTTGGTTTTTGGTAATTACATTGTTTTTAAATGGTTTCAACCAGTGGCGACTCGTGGACTTTGGGTATGGGAGGACGCTGGTAATAAAAAGCGCCGATGGCGAAAACTTTTTAGAGCTTAAAAAAACTGAATTTTGGTCTATCAAAATAAAACATATTTTTTAAAATATTTCATTTGTACCGACTAGTGAAATGACAAACACAATGCGCAGGTCGCGCAACGCGTCGCTCTCTATATCTCAAAGCTGCTATGAGTATTATATATTGCTGCTCCGGAACAATATGGACGTAACTGAAATTTTTTTAAAAACAAGTTAACACCAAGACAAATAAAACTCCATTTTATTTGGTTAAAAATTGCCACAACTGTAGTACAAAATTTGACCGCTAGATAGTAGTTGTATCGTTATTCCATTATTCTCGTTTGCGCTAACTTTCTGGAACAGGACACCGACGCATCCATCACTTGTGCGAAATATTTGCTAATGAAATCGATGCAATAACGCCGTAAGTTCAGTTTCCGACTGTCGAAGTGTAAATTAGTGGACTTTCCTTAGAAGAAATAACGACGTAAGTATTCTTTGTGTCTTTCTTGACTTGATAACTATGTAATGAGACAACTGAGATTTATCGTTTCATTTTGGAGATATAACGAGGTAACTACAAAATTCACCGTTAATTTTAATTATACTGTATTTTTAATTAGTTAGCCTTAAAGTGGTCGAAAAGTGTTATTAAATCGTTTTTATTTTAAAACATAATATTTTTCGTTCTCTTTCAAAATTATTTAAATAATAAATTAAAATTGTTTTTGGACTCCCCTGTTAAATTGGTGTTTTCGCAGTTACGTCGATATTGTTCTGGAGCAGCGATATATAGTATACCAATAATTCCACAAGTCATTATTTGTAAGGTGCTGTATGGACCAAGATTTTAGCCTAATCGAGCGTACGGTAGTCCGACTGTTGTAGTACCGAACGCTCGATATGTGCCGAGGTCGAGCATCACGAATGCGGCTTACTGGACGCTCAATACAAAAATGCTTCCCGGTTACCGTGTTGACGGAGAGACATGCCCAGTAGAGTTTAAGATTTAATTGGTGCTTGCACATGTACCGCGCTTACGATATTTTCTTGGTTCATTGGCAGGAACATTGTTTTATTTAGTATATTTTATCATAATCATATTTTTCGTAATGGCAGTAGATATAAATATGGATATGCTTATATGTTTGGTGGAAGCAAGGCCGGTTATTTGGGACAAAACAAGTTCTATATATATAAGGACAGAAACGGCAGAAGAAGTGCCTGGAAGGAAATATTTTTGGAGGTCAATCCTGATTTTGATTGTAACAGCCAGCATTTCCATAGGCTGTATGCACTCTCTCATAAATGTATCTTGACGTTGATTTTTTAATCGTTCGTGTAGGTCGTAGGTCATCAAAGCTGGATATGGACATCCTAAAATAGTTGAAAAAGTTTTTTTTTCGTCTTCCCTCAACTGACCAAATAGTACAAAGAATGCACCGAATTGTTTCCTTCCCATATTGATGGGATAAACCCACAAAATCCTGTTTCGTGCCTTTCTTCGTTTTTTGATACGCATGTAAGGCATTAAAATCGCCACAGCACGTCTATGATCCATATTCGAATCAAAATAGAATCAAACTGACGAAAACCGTGCATGTGTGTGCAAGGATAACACGAACGCGGTAGATCGCGTAAACGGTGCCGTTAGGACGGTCGCCGTCAGTGTGTGCAAAAGGCCTATCAGAAAAAAATAACGACAATATCAGTTTAAAAAATTACAAATCTACTACATATATGAAACATAATTGGAAGAGAAACTGATATGTTTCTTGAAGGATATATACCAAACCACCTATCACAAATAATTCCAAACCGAAATATATCACCCAGTTCCTACGTTTTTTTTATGATTCTCAAAAGTGGTTCGCTTCTATAACTTTTTCAGCCGGCAACATATTGCCGAATTTGCAAACATTTTCGAAGCACGTAGACGTAGATGTTAATCTGTTATTACAAATCGAATAGGAGAGTTTGGAACAAAGACCTTTTATAGAATAGACCAGGGGCGGCTCGTGGTATTTGAAAGTGGTGAGGCACAGTTGAAAGAATTTTTTTAGCAAGGTTAGATTTTAAAGTTTAGACAAGTTTTTTAAATCGCTATAACCACATCTTGACCAAACTTTGTCGCTATTATTTGTTGCAAACAGAATACACGGCCAGCAAAATAATTTGTTTAACGTTACACTACCAGTAAGCCAGTCGTACTTTTCGTACCAAGTGTTTTGAAAGCTCCGATTTGATTTTCCCACCCCACCGATAGTAACAAGACGTTTACTCAAATCTGGAACAGGTCGCTTTACTTCTTTTACTATGTACAATTTATCTTCATAGGAATTACTTGAAAAATTCTGCTCATTTACTAAAAAATTAACAAGATCACAAGTAGAATTGCGAATGTTTACATTTACCTGGGGAAGTTGTGACGATGTGCTATGTCCCACTGAATCCATTTTTCGCTAATAAGCACAAAACAAATAAACTAATAAGTAATAAAAGTAATGTAATATTAATATTTTAGAAAAATCACTGCCCACTGTTGGAAAAAAAGCAAAACAAAAATCAGTACGGAAAATCACAAAAGTATTTACCGAAAACTATAATAAAATACAATGCGCTATGCACTCTCTCTAAACTTTAAACGGACAACCTGTTAATCTAATAATAGCATTTCTCCAAATACCGTGTCGCGGCGTTCATCTTTATAGATTAGATTAGTCCCCTCGCATTCGCATTAAATTTACGTAGAGAGTTGAGGCTGGCCACAAAAAAATGTTTTTATGCTGCCCTATTTAAAGCTAGATTCGACTGGACTATTACATCACATTAGATATTTTCACTAATACGCTAGACAAGGAAGCGGGAGGCCGCGCCTCTAACCATATACGACCGCATGCAGAAATGAGATGGATGATATAAGAACAAAACACGCAAGGGATCGTAAAAGACAAGGAAGCGCGAGACCGGCTTCTACCATAATAATATACGACCGCATGCAGAAATGAGATGGATGATAGACGATATTTTTAGCGAAGCGCGTTAAGATTGACGGCATTAATTCTAATGGATATTTATGCAAATAGTAAAGTAATATAAATTTGTTATTTATTTAATTTGCAAAATTATTGGTGAGGCACTGCCTCACCTGCCTCATAGGAGAAGCCGCCCCTGGAATAGACCAAATGATTCATTAATGAATAGCCTGTTTGTTTGCATCCGACATTCGTACGTGTGAAATAAAGACAGAAGAGAGAGAGAGAGAGAGAGAGAGCGTTAAAATTCCACCACAATAAATAAGTAATAATTAAAAAAGCTTTCACATTAAAGTGTTAATAATTTTTTTACTTAAGTGAAGGTTAAAAGAGCAATATTTTTGGTTGACACGCCACGAGATAAAATGATTTATAAGTAGAATGTCATTTTTTTGCTGTCTGCTTTTAGGAGGGAGGCCTATAACTCAAGGAAAAGCCGCCACTGGTTTAAATTATTTACTTACAATCAAAGTGGTCTAGTTAGCTCAATTCTTGATTGAGTAACCAGACAACTTTAATTGTAAGCACGTTATTTCTGCCAATGTCACTGATGTCACAAAGTAAATAAAGATTTATTTATTGTTTAAAATTGTTCTGCGACCCAACGTTAGACTTTTAAACAATTGAAATTCAAAACCTATATTTTTGTACTATATAAAAAAATGTGTCTACATTGTAAAATCTCTAGTAAAACCTCTTGCTACCTAAACGTTATGACGGTGCTTCCTATAGACTGTGAAGATTGTATGTGATTTAGGGCTACTTCGATATCTTTAGGATGAAATACTTTGTCCACCACAGTTTGTAAAACTCCATCTTCCACTAGTTCAGTTAGTTTGTCTAATGTTGTGTGGCAGAGGTGGGCTTCATCGTAGTCGTTAGAAGGCCAGCTTAAGGTGTTCTGAAAACATATTTTTATTTATCGATATATGCGCCCAAACAAGATACCAGTAACTAATATAAATTGTCATACAGGGTTGCCCAGAAGTCCGGAATAAAATTAACATTGCCTTAACCTGTAACTTTTGGGGAAAACGCTCGAACACGTCAATTTAGTTTTATATAAATATGCTCACATTTTGACGTTATTCGTTTGTTTTTTTATAGACATTTTTTGTCAAAGATATGACGACATCGATCTTTTTTTTAGTGGAAACATACAGCTTGTGATACATCATTTGAAAGCTAATATATCGTACCGGGAGTCCCACTAAGAATAGCTCTCGGCCGTATCTCAGAAAGGGTTAGTCGTATGGCTTGCGGAAAAAAAATTTTTTAGTAAAAGTGGCAATGAGAAATTACTGGAAATTACTTTTAAGTTTCCTCATTTCGCCGCAAGAGGGCACAATTAACATTTTTTTTTAATTCTAAATTTCTCCGAAAATTCCCATATTAAGGTATAACTCTGATTACATCATCGAAAAGATTAGACAAATCTGCATCATTTTAGTTTAAGGCTCATTGGCGTACCGACCTTGATAAGAGTGGGGGAAGCTATTGAATGTGTAAACATTAAAATAGGTGTAACTTCTAAACGACTTATCCGATTTTACTAAATTTAAGCTTGTTTGGAAGGGAAAGGTAAGTAACTTCAATTACCGTATCCAATGATACACGATAGTTTCTAATAAAATTGCTAGAGGGCGCAATTTGTAATAATAACAGTTTTTTCGATTTTATCCCGAAAATTCAAATCATACGGTATAACTATGACATCATAATCGGAAAGTAGATGAAATTTGCAAGAAAAGATGTAAAGACCGCAGTTCGATATCTTTGTTCGTTTCAGAGTTATTGCCAAAACAATAATTTTTAATACAAATTGCGCCCTCTAGCAAATTTATTAGAAACTATCGTGTACCACTGGATACGACAATTGAAGGAACAAACCCGAACAAACCCAAACAAGCTTAAATTTAGTAAAATCGGACAAGTCATTTAGAAGTTACAGCGATTTTAATGTTTACACTTTCACTTGATAAGAGTGGGAGAAGCTATTGAAAGTGTAAACATTAAAATCGCTGTAACTTCTAAACGACTTGTCCGATTTTACTAAATTTAAGCTTGTTTGGAAGTACCTTCAATTGTCGTATCCAATGATACACGATAGTTTCTAATAAAATTGCTAGAGGGCGCAGTTTGTATTAAAAATTATTGTTTTGGCAATAACTCTGAAACGAACAAAGATATCGAACTGCGGTCTTCACATCTTTTCTTGCAAATTTCATCTACTTTTCGAGTATGATATCATAGTTATACCGTATGATTTGAGTTTTCGGGATAAAATCAAAAAAACTGTTATTATTACAAATTGCGCCCTCTAGCACACTATCGTGTACTGCTGGATACGGCGATTGAAGATACTTACCTTTCCCTTCCAAACAAGCTTAAATTTAGTAAAATCGGATAAGTCGCTTAGAAGTTACAGCGATTTTAATGTTTACACATTCAATAGCTTCCCCCTCTAATCAAGGTCGGTACGCTAATGAGCCTTAAGACAAAATGATGCAGAATTATCTATTCTTTCTAATGATGTAACTAGAAGTATACCATAATATGAGAATTTTCGGAGAAATTTAGAATTAAAAAAAAAATTTAATTGTGCCCTCTTGCGGCGAAATGAGGAACTTAAAAATAATTTCCAGCAATTTCTCATGGCCACTGAGATACGGCCGAGAGCTATTCTTAGTGGGACACCCGGTACAGTATGCTCATAGATTTTGGCGCGATTATTTCAAGCTATTTCAAAATGGCGACTGTTAAAAGTTTTTAAAAAATCTCTATTTAAATAAGCGGAAACGATAAATCATTGATATTTTTTTACCTTTCAAGGTAAGAAATTTTCATTGTTTCACGTTCTGACATTTTGTGACTTAACAATAGTTATGGTTTATTTGTTATTTATTTTGTAAAAAAAAAATGTAACGAAACAAAACACAACAAAAAGTTGGTTTAACGTGGCAAATGCGGGAAATGTCCTCCAACCTCTACTTCGCATGCTCCCAGACGATGGTGAAATCCGTCGACGGAATTCCGAATGGCTTTAGCCGGTATGTTATATTGTGTCTCTGTGTCTTTAAATATCCCCAAAGAAAATAGTCTAGAGGCCTTAAGTCTGGGGACCTCGGTGGCCATTCAATTGTACCACGTCGTCCAATCCAGCGACATGGAAATATCTCATCTAAATATCTTCTCACATTGACACCAAAATGCGGGGGAGCACCATCTTGCTGACACCAAATTGTTTCATTAGGTATATCTGGATCTACTTCGTTGGAAAAAATTACAGCTAGAGCAGGTATCAACTCGAAGGTTAAGAAATCCAGGTACCGTTCAGCTGTGAGGTTTCCTTCAAAAAAGAAAGGCCCCAGAATTCGGTTATTAACGACACCTGCCCATACATTTACTTTCTGGGGCCGCTGAGTATGCGTTTCAAATATCCCCCGTGGATTTTCTTGACTCCAGAAACGACAATTATGTCTGTTAATCACCCCGTTTAAATAGTAAGTAACCTCATCTGAAAATAATATCTTCTGTGGAAACCTATTATTCTCGTCACACCGTCTCATCATTTCTTCGCAAAATTGCAAACCTGTCATAGTCATCTTCTAAAAGCTCTTGGACAAGATAATATACTTTATAAGGATGGTATTTTTCTGCTTTCAAAAATCTTCATTGGAAGATTGTATATGTACTATTGAGTACATCTAGATGTATTATGATTTTGAGGCAATGAAACTTTTGAAACATGCGGATTATACTGGAGAGATAATGCAATATCCAATTTTTTATCGTCGCCTAAAACACCTGTCATACCTAAATTAATTTTACAAGTTCACAATGTCACAAATTGTCGGAACGTGAAACAATGAAGATTTCTTAACTTGAAAGGTAAAAAGAAACATCAATGAATTATCATTTTCGCTTATTTAAATAGAGATTTTTTAAAAACTTTTAACAGTCGCCATTTTGAAATAGCTTGACAGAATCGCGCCAAAATTTACGAGCATACTGTACGAGATATTAGCTTTCAAATGATGTATCACAAGCTGTATGTTTCCATTTAAAAAAACAATCGATGTCGTCCTATCGTTGACAAATGTCTATAAAAAAACAAACGAATAACGTCAAAATGTGAGCATATATAAAACTAAATTGACGTGTCCGAGCGTTTTCCCCAAAACTTACAGGTTAAGGCTATATTAATTTTATTCCGGACTTCTGGGCAACCCTGTATAATCGATCCTCTATGCATGAGTGCATCAGTGCATATTAAAGAAAAAATATAATAATAACTTTAAGACCTAGTAAAAAAATACTTAAAACAAGAAAAAAAAACCTCCAAGCAAGCAGAAATCACCTTTTTTCCCAGCTTGATCAAAAATTGAGAAGAAATTCCAATTTTTTGTCAAGAATTTAAATTTTAAAGCCCGGTCTATTTTCCCATTCGTCAAACGATAATGTTGCAGTACGCATGTCTAATCGTTGTGTACCTTACGTTGTGTTTTCATGTGCGAGGTCATAAATCTGCCACTTTCGTGATTATTGTTTGCTTATCTAAAGGTAAATTGTCTATGGCATTTATACATCAATATCTCATCAATGCAACGAATGTCTGTGTAAACGAGGTGTTTTCTGAATTAAGGCCTTTTAAATTAAAGGAAATTTGTGAGTGGCTGTGTGAACTTCGAAATGATAAATAGGAAAATAACTTTCGAATATAAGTGCAAATTTTTTTTCTTTATAAATTAACAGCGCGCGGTCGACCTTGCGGTCATCTTGAAAACAGGCTCTCTCCAAATACACAATATTGCATGATGGACGACGTTTTTCTTATTCATTGTTTCTTTCTTATTCCTCCA
Organism: Polydrusus pterygomalis; assembly: GCA_963969555.1. NCBI lineage: Eukaryota > Metazoa > Arthropoda > Insecta > Coleoptera > Curculionidae > Polydrusus > Polydrusus pterygomalis. Next base: position 34,336,246 of record OZ018375.1, on the reverse strand, counting down.
TCATGCAAGTATTTTCTATTAGGATTTTTTAGAAAAAACAAAAAAGAAAAATTTGTTGCACTTAAATACAAAAGTTATTTCCCTATTATAAATTAAAGGCTAGCAAATATGGTTGACATTTGACGACGGTAATACTATACTCTCAGAGATGTTTGTTTAAATCGGCAAACGTGCAGGTTATTCTACAACAACATAAACGTTTGATCAAAATGCCAATGCCAAACTAATCATAAATTAATAAACAAACCTGTAATACGATTTTCAATTTTATATATCCAGTTAAGATAAGACGGCTAAAAAATCCACAGGAATCCGACATTAACTCTCCAGGAACTGTTGATAGGATGTGACCATCCTTAGTGCAAAATTCGCTTAACTTTTCCCAGTCTATGCTAAAAATAAAAACGATTAGTCCTAAACCAAGAAGCTATTATAGCCGATTTTCCAATTCTGGCGCCTTATCGTTCGAGCTAATCGTTCTTACCAGAAATTGCAGTAAATAAACTTTGGTAATAATAACGCGTAGGAATGATGCGGAGCCTACAACATACAACGTTGTTCTCATTAAGCTATCTTTGGCCAGTCATATTTTGATGTGTATATCTGGTGTTGTGCTAAAGTATGTTTTGAAAATAAGCCACCCGGTAGAATGACGCAAAAACCGAATATTTGAATCTAAGCCTGAACGCGATCGATGCGCTAGTATTACAGAACTAAGAACTGAACAATGCTCAACCTTGGCCGTTTACAGTGGGAAGGTGGTGCTCCATAGGTAATACTTTCTGGATTAATCTACGTATGTAGTTAATCGGATACTTTCACTCCCATTTATGCCAGTAACTAATATTGAATATCTCGCAGGGTGCGGAGACACAAATTAGAAAAATAATGCTCGACATTTTTGTTCACACTAGTAAGAAATACTGGAACAAGGAAAATACTTACTTCTCATTTCGGGTTAATATTATAGTGTCAAATATGTCTCCTCTTAATTCTAGCTCCTTTAAAAATGATTTAGAATTTAAGGGTTCTTCTAAATGATCACCACTACTTTTATCATTACCTAAAACACAATAAATACAATAAAAATCAATCATCAAAAATATTTCCAGTAGTTAAAAGCGATAAGCTTTTTAAACGCATGAACATCCCATGAAAAGACCTTTGTACCAAGTGTACAACTAAAATCAATGCCAATCTTGGGTACTGTACCGGGTGAGTCAACGATTGCGCGGCGTAATGTTATACCTTGAAGACAAGATTTGTCGATAATGAGCTTTTGTATGAAGGTATGGTTGGATATCTGGCACATTTTAAAAATATTTTGAATTATACAGGGTGCGCCCAAAAAGTAGGGTGTCATAAAGTTACATTTTTTTAAATGGAACACCCTATATTTGAATACATTTATTAATTCTACGTGTTATTTCATACATTTTTATTAATGGTTTAATGTACGATAAAGTTATAGTTTTTAAGATAATTCTACTTATAATGAAAATTTTGCATCAGCAAGCATCTCGTTGTTGTGAAAATGCTACTTAAATTTTGACACTAAGCGATTCATAATTTTTATACTTACTAACTAAAGTCACAAATACATATTCACTATGAAATATTTGACGTCTCATTTACAGGGTGTTTACTTTCTAGGACCAAAGTCAGAAAACCTCTAATTGAAAAATATCACTTTTATTAAAAATGGAACACCCTATATATTTTTATGTTATCTTATAGCTCGTCATAAACTCTTCAACTTTCGTAAAGAACGTCCTATCCCTATCTCTAATAGTTTTTGAAACATTTTGATATTTCGAGATTTAATGTCCTCGTTATAGCATTTTTGTCAATGGATCACAATAGCCATGGAAAATAAATGAAAATAATGGCAGTGGATGATAACACATTAAGAATCAGATCAATGTAAAATTTATGCCTTTTTACTGCAAAGTTTATTGTCCAATCATTTTATAAGTTGGTACTCAAAATGAATTTTTCAAAAAATGAATTAATCGATATGATTTATGTTTTGGGCGAGGCGGATAAAAAGTGTCTTTTTGCTAAACAACTATACAGGATGAAATATCCTGAGCGGCGAACACCCAGTCCTCGAAATTTTCAAAAGTTAATGGAAATGTTTGATTCAACAGGCGTGATCCATTGGACAAAAAATGCTATAACGAGGACATTAAAACTCGAAATATCAAAATATTTACGGGGACGAGGACGTTCTTCACGAAAGTTGAAGAGTTTATGACGAGCTATAAGATGACAGAAAAATATATAGGGTGTTCCATTTAATAAAAGTGTATTTTTGACTTTACTTAGTGAGTATAAAAATTATGAATCTCTTAGTGTCAAAATTTAAGTAGCATTTTCACAACAACGAGATGCTTGCAAATGCCAAATTTTCAGTATAAGTCGAATTAGCTTAAAAACTATAAAACCATTAATAAAAATGTATGAAATAACACGTAGAATTAATAAATGTATTCAAATATAGGGTGTTCCATTTAAAAACATGTAACTTTATGACACCCTACTTTTTGGGCGCACCCTGTATAATTCCAAATAGTTTTAAAATGTGCCAGATATCTAACCATACCTTCATACAAAAGCTCATTATCGACAAATCTTATCTTCAAGGCATAAAATTACTCCGCGCAATCGTTGACTCACCCGGTACTTACTACTGCGGCTTGTGGTAGAAAAATATTTATTACAATTACAAAAGTGACTGAAAAATTGCTGGACATTGTTTTTAAGTTTCTGGGTTCGTCGATAGGGGGCGTAACTATAGTGACCAATCAAAACGTGGGATTAAAAAAAATTATCATAGTAAAGGTGTAGTAAAGGTAGAATTTTTGCAATCTAACGAAAATTCTAGGTAACACATTTTTAAGTTCTTGCCCTACCTTTTTGTTTAAGGGGCGTAGGAGGGGACAAATATTGCTATAAAAAAATGTTCACATCTCAAGCTTTTCAGAATTTGACAAATTTAAACGCGCTAATTAGGGCTTCTTTTGTTTTATCACGTTAATAAAAAAAACTCCTACCGTGCGAGCAAAAATTATTTGCATCAAAGAGGGCCTTGCATCTAAGGACGCAATGCTTAGCCGTAGAGCTTAATACCTGTTGGGTGTCAGTAACTACCTGGATTAACAATCAATCAGTTATTCCGTCATCTTTGACAGTCGTTAGAAGTAATTTGATTCATCGCTAATTTTTCTAATTTCTTGAACAATTCACACAATGGGCTTTACGGAACAGCACAAAACATTCATGGTTGAAGCGCATTTTCGAAACAGGGTTAGAGTAAATGGTGAGTGACAATACAATCCGGGTTTGTACATGGACGATTTTCACGAACATTTTCCTAGCGTTGCTTTTATTGCTGGGGATTTTTATCATTGCCTGAAAAGAACCGTGGCTGTATTTACGGAAACAGGTTCTATACAACACAAAAAGGAGCAGGAAGACCATCTGTAAGAACAGAAGAACTTGTTGCAAACATTCGTAAAATAATGCAAAATACGCCAACAAATTGTATAATACGCCTGTCCCAAGAAGTGATCTTATGGAACATGCAGGACTATTCTTCAGAAGCAGCTAAATTTATTTCCTTATAAAGTGCAAGTATTCCAAGAAATACAAGCCGTAAATACTTCGTTTTTCCTCATTTAAAGAATACTATTTTTAAAACACCAGTTGCAAATTTAGAACAATTACAAGAAAGGAGTATCCAAGAATGTCGTAACATTTCTCCAGAGATGCTGGTCAACACTTTCGAAAATATATGAAGGACGTGTGAATTTATGCTTTGAGCATGGTGGTGGCCAATTTCAGCAATTTATGTAATTATTTTTCTTTTTCTTTCTGTATATTCTTACTTTGTTAATTTTGTAAACAACAAAAATAAATTTGTATTTGTCTACTTATTTTATTACGCATTAGTCGCATATCATGTCATAATATGAATTTGACAAAATTTTAACCTAGATTTGGTTAGATATATCGTCCCCATATCATTGTGATCTAAACCAAGCCCTACGTTTTTTAATCCAAGCCCTCTTTGATGCAAATAATTTTTGCTCGCACGGTAGTTCTGAAATCCGTGCGAAAGTCAGCAGAATATAACTAAAAATAAACGCAAGCGTGGTTCTGTATTTTTTCACCAAATAAAGAGGATTCCTCATACTGAATTTATTTCACTTAAAAATTCCACCCTGTATATGTACTACCAAAATATCTCATACTTCCAAAATAATGGCAAAACCCTTTCTGAAAACACTGACAATGCACAAAAATATTTGTAAAAAACGCATTTTGATTTAAACTTCATAAATCGAAATGTGACGGCTCTGCAAGTTTCCGCGGCTACCTAATGAAAGAATAAGATAGAGACGGGTCGGAAAGAGATATGCCGGTGCAAGGGTAAGAAAAATGACATGCCTATGTTGAAGTATTTTCTGAATAAGGACTTTTAAATTAAATGTTGTAAATATGTTTCACATATGACAACGGCGGCCATTACAAACTAACGTGATAACACTGATAACATACCATTATCACATACAACATAACTTAAACTAACAATAAATGGGTTACCTATAATACAAGGGTCCTCTATGCCAATGATTTCACTGGCACCTAATGCTTTAGCCACTGGTACAGCTCTCTTGTAACAAGTTGTCGTAATATGAGCGTTCCAACTACGCAAAAGTTGTATTAGGATACATCCCACCGGGCTACAACCACCTTGGATAAAAAACCTAAAAGATGTAAGTAAATATTAATACCAATACAGGGAGCACCAATGGTACGACAAATTTAAATAACGTCGTTGTGGTTAAAGCGTAGACTTAATATTGTTAATGGGATTGTCACTATATTTTAATTTTCACTCTGCCTCAAAAAGGAAAAAAATTCTTCGGTTTTTAAAATCCTAAATTATTGAGAAAAGAATTAAACAAAATACGTGAAAACTCTGATGGCATAGCCACTTCGACCAGTCGAAGGCGTTCTGGCCGACGCGCCTATACCTGAACGATATGTCGCTGGCCTCACTGATGAGTATTGAGTAGGAGTAGGTTTGGAACTATCAACCTCAGGTATCGATACCAAGTACTAGTAGTAATATCGCACTCAATGTATCGATACCCAAAAGTATCGTTCTAAAGGTATCGATACTACTCAATATTTAAGTGTGTAAGATTTTGAATTTAAACTGACGACCAACGAACTTGTAAATTAACGACGACAGAAAAAACCTTTAAGAAATTTAAAGGCGAGAAACCATAGACAATTTACCTTTAGATAAGCAAACAATAATCACGAAAGTGGTAGATTTATAGCCTCGCGCATGTAAACAAAGCTAGACACTATTAGACATGCGCACCGCAACATTATCGCTTGACGAATGGGAAAATAGACAGGTCCGGGCTTTAAAATTTAAATTCTTGCCAAAAACTTGGAATTTCTTCTCAATTTTTGATCAAGCTGGGAAAAAAGGTAGTGATTTCTGGCATTTTTAGTAGTAGCAAATCTATCAGATTTTAAGGATAGAAAATTGTTTTTAAGATTTTGTTTTTGAAATTTGTTTAAAAATGATTCGTGGTCGTGTTTTTAGTTCGAAAAGGAAGAGAACAAGAACAAAATTAAACCAGTCTTATAAAATTGAATATAAAAATAAACAAAGCCAGCAAAATAATCAATCTACGGTGTTATCGCTGACCGGCGAGTAATGCGCTCGGACGTATTTTTTAACCCATAAAAAGTAACTTTTGTTTGCGCAGGAGATAAGCTGTACGTATCTAAAGGTAAATTGTCTATGGAGGAAACTCCGTGTCTCCTGTAAAAGCGTTTTTTTTTTAAACCGACCAGAAAATTTACACTTTCTGGACAATTTTTCGTCTAGAAAATAACGTTTTTCCGATCGCAAGACCGGAAAAGTGACATTAGAGACCGGAAAAATCTTTTCCGGACTCTAATGTCACTTTTCCGGTCTCTAATGTCACTGTCACCCTGTTTTTTGTTTTTCCAATCGCTCTTTGATAATACAAGATACCTTGATTTCGTTATTATGACAACAACATTTCGATGTGTTGTCGAGTGACAGTTCGTTGATTTTTAATTTTATTCTTTATGTCAAACTTGTTTCGCGTAGATTATAAAATATATCGAAGTGTCGGTCTTAAAAAAAATATTGTACGTCACGCAACCGAAAATTAGTGTTTTCCAGGTCTCTCCAAGCTTCCAGGACTCGCCTATGGCTCGCCCTGGAAATGCTTGTCTTGACCTGAAAAACACTACTTTCCGGTCTTGTAACGTAAATTACTATTCCCAGTCTAGCCAATCATTTTCTAGTCTTTTAAAACCGGCCAGAAAGTACTGGCTTCCTGGGCGGTTTTAAAAAATCTTTATTAATGAATGTTCTTGTATTTTCTTGTACCGGGTGGTCAAATAAGTACCTTCAATTGTCGTATCCAATGGTACAAGATAGTTTCTAATAAAATTGCTAGAGGGCGCAATTTGTATTAAAAATTATTATTTTGGCAATAACTCTAAAACGAACAAAGATATCGAACTGCGGTCTTCACATCTTTTCTTGCAAATTTCATCTACTTTTCGATTATGATGTCATAGTTATACCCTATGGTTTGAATTTTCGGGATAAAATCGAAAAAACTGTTATTATTACAAATTGCGCCCTCTAGCAATTTTATTAAACACTATCGGGTACTGTTGGATACGGCAATTGAATATGCTTATTTTCCCCTTCCAAACAAGCTTAAATTTAGTAAAATCGGATAAGTCGTTTAGAAGTTACAGCGATTTTAATGTTTACACTTTCAATAGCTTCTCCCACTCTTATCAAGGTCGGTACGCCAATGAGCCTTAAACCAAAATGATGCAGAATTGTCTAAGCTTTCCAATGATGTAATCAGAGTTATACCTTAATATGGGAATTTTCGGAGAAATTTAGAATTTAAAAAAACAATTTTTAATTGTGCCCCCTTGCGGCGAAATGAGGAACTTAAAAGTAATTTCCAGCAATTTATCTTGACCACTTTACTCATAAAAAAATCTTTTCAAAAGTTGTACTATTAATGGTTTCCGAGATAAAGCCGACGTCCTCGCTTATTTGACCACCCGGTACATGTAAATATGCGTTACCTTTTATCTTGAGCACCCGTAAAATCTATATTCGCCTCGGTGAGTACTGAAAGTGCGATACTTCCGGCGTAAGGTATACTGCAAGCACCTTCAAAGCCCACATTTTTTGGTTTTCTAGCTACCTTTAACAAAATAATTTGGTGTGATTATCAATGTGCATATATTAAGGGGATTAATTCATTCTTTCTGTATGAGACCCATGTTTGTTTTGCTTCATTACTTCAAAAGAAGCTTCATATATGGACATGCATATCAGCAGGGGCGTGCGGTGAGTTATGTAAATGGGGAAGCACCGCTGCCGGCAGGCCCGCCGGAGGCAAAGCGCCGCAATTTTTTTTTGAGGACCACGCCCAAATATTGGCAAGAATTTTGTTTTCGAGAGGTAGAAAAGGTTTTTCAACGTTTACAGGTAGAATACTGTGATTTATTTACTGTAAAAAAATGTGAGGTTCTGTACCTACCTATGGTTTTTCCGAGACTTTTTAATATTCCTTCTATTTTCTGAATGGCCTCTATGTTTTTAATTAATTTTTACGTAATTTGCCTGTTAAAACCCAATTTTTTACTGACCCAACGCTGCCTAAAGAGTCGTTAAAAACAAGTTAACAAAGTTTCATAATAAAAACTCTCGTAGAAACTAATACCCAAAAATATACATTTTTACCTTGAATTCACAGTTTGATTGAATTTTAAACAAATACTGGGTGTGTAAATATTATGTGATGTGGTTAATTTACATTGTTTCTGAAGAAAGAGACTGGAAACCTTTTTATAAATTTTGAATTTACAATATATTTATATTATTACTTCGCCTGATAGATGGTATAATTTTAGAGCTTATATTTTGGATATCAACGACGTGGTCTTTAGGTGTTTCAAGTAAAAAAGGGAGATAGGCACTGCAAGAATTGTTTTTTAGTTTGACGTGAAATAAAAATATAAAAAAGAAACCACGTAGGTACATACCTTTTTCATCAATCCAAGAAACAAAGTCAATAATAAACTATAAGCCACAAAACAGATAAGAGAGTTCTATAAACTACACAATTTTCATAAGACTGTCACAATTATTTATCATACACATAACGTCGGACGCGAGCCACGTGCGAGAATCTGCGCGAGGGCGAGACACCACACAATTTTAATAAGACTGTCACAGTCACAATCATTTACCCCCACACATAAACGTCGGCCCACGTGCGAGATGCTCTTCCGAGCGGAGTGCCTTACCAGCAAAAAAACTCGAGGCAAATACGCTCGCGCCCGAAAATTCCCGACTAAAAACGCATGGAAAAATGAAATCTTTGACAAGTTTCTTTGTCGCGGGTGCAAACTTTGGCCGCTGCTCGTATTATTTAGCGATGGATTTCCCGAAATATAACGATTGCTGTCAGCCGATTGAGCCGATGTATTAAGCGGTATGCTGCGATGGTCAGAGATGCATGCAGGGCCGGATTTGGTTTGGAAATTAGAAATATATACTCGGATATTTCGATTGTATATAGATTAAATTATTTTAATATAATATTTGTTTTATCTTACGAGAGCGGTAGGGGAAGCAGTGCTTCCATCGCTTCCATGGACCGCACGCCCCTGCATATCAGGAGTGTGTTCAGAAACGGCTTAAGCCAAACCAAAACCAATTTACCCCTACCCCACCGAAAAGCCAAATTTAGTAGAACTTGTTGTGGACGACAAAAGCCACTTGTCAAAAATAAGAAGTGTCAACGAACAACCTAAAACTCTATATTTTTTTAAAAAAATTTGGAGATTATGGATATAATTATCTGTTATTGTTGGTGTTGGTAATTGTAATCACTAAAGTAATTATCTACGATTGTAATTAAGTTTTTGGTTGATTAGCGTTATGATGTTAGTGTGGTTACAGAATTTTTTTTAATGATACCGATACTGAATCAGATGAAGATGATGAAATAGAAAATTTGTATTTAGGAGCTGCAGTGGCAATAAACAAAAGCATACCACCAAGAATCCAAAATTATGTGGAACAGGTAGGTTCAAAATACAATGATGTTGAATTTAAAGAAAATTTTCTTTTAAGTAGAGGAACTTTTCATCTTACTGTACAAAAATTATTACAGATTTATGTCGCTGTCGACGTGACAGATTTTAAAATTTATACCTTAAAAAATTTTCAACCAATCATAACTTTCGGACATCAGACTAAGCAAGTGCTTGGTCTGAGTTTCGGACGCTCTCCGTGGTGCCTCCAAATCTTACACTACTCCGGCGATTCGTGAACGCTAAACGCTGATCATTTGTGATAAGCTGCGGCTTATGCAGAACGCGTAAAGTAATTTCTAGCTTGGCTTATGCCGTTTATGAACGCACTTCTGGTGGCCGAGTCACTGGCTAATATTACGTGCAAAAAAAAGATTTGAATGAATTCTTAACCAGTGGATAAGGGGAAAAGTTACATACAATTGAGTGGCCGAAAAGATCGTCAGATCTTATCCCCTCTGATTACTTTCTTTAGGACCACCTTAAAAGAAAAGTTTACGGGACAAAACACAACAAGCATAAATCTAGTAGATGGAGAAAAATTGTACAATGAAATTAGTTGGGAAATAGGTTAACTAAAAATAATATTTATTAGACTTTTTTTCTCACCCTGTTTTCCGACATAAGTACTGATTGGGATAATGTTCCCTGGGACCAAAAAGGCACAGTGACCCAGACCTCGTCGCCAATCTCCAATCTTTTAACTTTTTTCCCTAAATCTGTTACGACTCCTGTACAATCTCTACCAAGAACAACAGGAAGTTCTGAGGACGAGTGCTAAAATTATAGGAAAATTCATGAATTTTTGTCATATGGTCGGTTTCGAAAAAGGTAGTAACAAACGGATTTTGGTTAATTTTATTGAATAGAAAATAGAAATATAAAGAATAAAGTATATTATTTAAGCCAAAACCTCCACGGTCATGAACCATTTAACAAATAATTTTACTTTCGGTTGGGTAGTGATAATCAGTGGAGTGCAGTGGCATAAGAAGTAGTATAGGCAATAAGTAGTAATATATATTTTTTAATTCAAATTCAAATATATTTCAAAATTGCATTAAGGTTGAATTCTCAACGTCATTCAATCTATTGCCAACCTATAACCTATTTCGCGTTGATTTTTTGAGTTTATTGCTTTAATAACTAACATTTAAAGAAAATCAATATCGTCGGTACATTATTTAGGTAGTATCTGATATATTATTACAAAAATATCAATTTATTTTATTGCTAATTTTGGGAGAATTGTATAGTGAAAGAACAATGAGTGACAATGACATAATAATGTTAAAAAAAATCTTACCCGTAATTTTTCGCTATACAATTCTCCTAAAATAAGTTATGAAATTCCTTGATATTTATTAAATATGTCAATTATTACCTATAGAATATCAAGTCGATACTGATTTTCTTTAAATTTTGTATAAAAGCTAGAAAACATAAATAAATCTACGCGAAATAGGTTATAGGTTGGCAAGCATGTTGATATTCCCGCTATGGATAAGGTGTTTTTTAAATGGAACATAGCTTTTTTTATACGATTTTTGGAACGAGTGATTTTTTTTTTGTCCGTTCTGATTAAAATATTTAATATTGTGACAGCTATTTTTATTAAATTTTAATGTTTTATCCAGTATAATTTAACTTTAACCTGTTTGAAACATACACTAGGTAATAAAGGTATAATCACCTTTGAATCCTTCAAAGTCATTTCGGCAATATTATAGTAAATTTGTCAAATTTTTTGACTTTGAAGGATTCAAAGGTGATTATACCTTTATTACCTAGTGTATGCTTCAAACAGGTTAAAGTTAAATTATACTGGATAAAACATTAAAATTTAATAAAAATAGCTGTCACAATATTAAATATTTTAATCAGAACGGACAAAAAAAAATCACTCGTTCCAAAAATCGTATAAAAAAAGCTATGTTCCATTTAAAAAACACCTTATCCATAGCGTAACTCTTTTGTTTCTGGTTCAAATAAATTTTTGGTTTCATTTTTGAATTCTGCAGGAAAAAGTACATCGATTGGCTATTTTGGATTTTTCTTTAAATACAAGGAAGCTCATAAATGACCCCTGTTCAGTCCTCGTTGGAAGACCCTGTACATAGGTAAGTTATAAAATGAACAACCCTTAATTTAACAAATCACAGATATATAAAAATTGCACCTTAGTGACATAACACCTGTATGTGCAATTATTGATAATCAATTTCTAATTCTGATATATGCAAAAATCACCCTAAAGACTGTACTAAAATAATAATATCCCTACAATACTACACCATCCTATACACCCACATGTTTCAAGAATAAAGTTCATACATAAAATATAAACAAGAATATAACTCTCAATCTAATATACTTGATAATTTCAAAATAAGGCCTTAAATACATTTAAATCTTGAAAGATTTAGGTGCCAAATAAGTAGAGGATCTTAAATGTTTTGCGTTATTGTTAACTGGGGTTTCCAAATGTCTATTCACATTACTTTTACTCTCATAATTATGGTTAATATAGGGTTTCTAGTTAGTTTTATGAACGTAGGAGCAAGATAACAGACAGTAAAGTGAACGAACATCAAGAATTTCCTGCGAGTACAGAAGATTGGTGGAAAAGCCCATATTAAGTTTAAACATAACCAAGGGCGTCGCCAGGCAATGGGCCAGAGGGGGGCAAATTAAGAGAGCGGATGTGGGAAATACGACTTATAGCCTCTAAATAGCAACTACAATTTTCAAAGTAGGTTTTTATTTCTAGAAAAATTTAATAAAAAATAAAATGAAATTCAAATAATAAAATACAATTAATTAAAACATTAATCTTCTAGGAATTTCTGCAAAAAAAAATCTTCTAGGTTGTCAAAAATCAGCTTTCTGTGAATACTCATTTAGCCGATTTTCTGCCATAGTGCTCCTCAGCCAGGTTTTAATTCTTCTTAAGCTGCTAAATGATCACTCCACAGTACACGTTGTGCGTGCATGGTAGAGCAATTAAAATTTCTAAAGCCTTTCTTGTGTCGAGGAAGAAGTTTTCCGTCTCCTTTAGGACAACTGCAACGGTAAGTTCTGTTAGATTAGGTTTATCCTGCCACAATTTTCGCCAGTTTGATTTAATTTTTTATATTTGTTAAGTCGTAAAATTGGGCGGAGGTTTCACAGGCTTCTGTTAGACTTTCCACTGACATGGTTAACATTTGCGCTGGGTGTAATTTCGTTAATGCGAATGAAGGATTGTTTTCTTCAGGAAAACGTACTTCAAGAGAACTAATAATGGAGTCCAAATATGGTATTATTAAAGATCTTTTCCAGAATTCTGAAGGGCTTCCTGCTGGGTGGTTGCTTCGATAATGTTGTCTCTGAACAGTGCGAGGCACTGATTTCATCCCTTCCTCCAGTCCAAGGTTTTCCGCAACGGTAGTAGAATACCTAATAATTTCTTCTGTGACATTTTCGGAATTTTCACGGTGACTTCTGAGCAGAGTCAAAATGCGTTTAATATGCTGCGAAACTTTAACCTCATCCAAAGATATGGACTGGAGCACGTTTACAACTGGTTCCATCATAGCTGAGTATTTGGCAATCAAAATAAGGCTAAGAATAAACGTGACTCTAGAAGCTGCCGCATACAGTTGAAGAGCATTTTTTTCTGGTCGCACTATTTCCTTCACGAGATAATATTTCTAAGGCCTCCATTATTACATGAAAATTGTTCTTAAAAACTCTTATGGTTTTGTGTTTCTCGCTCCATCTCGTTTCGCAGAACTTGGAAATATTTGTTATCAACTTTCTTCTCAAAACCGATTCCCGAAAAAATGTAATTATATCTTTTATTTATATTTTTCGAATCTTTAGTGGGGGGGGGGCAGCAGCCCTCCCCTGCCCTTCCTTGCCGACGCCCTTGAACATAACTCTAACAATATAATTTTGTACAATGCACAAAGGTCTTAAAGAATTCCGATATAGTCCACCCCACACCACCAAACCATATCTTGTCAGTGACGCAACCAAAGCCCTACAAATTAGTCTTAAAAAATGGGTATTTAAGATTTCTCTTATGATATAAAATTTATATATTAATTTTCGAATATTTTTGGTCAGTCTATTTACATGATAATCCCATTTTAAATGTTTATCAATTGTTACACCCAAATACCTGATAGAGTCAACTTCGACTATGGCCTCGTTCAGATTGTTTATAAAAATATTTTGGAAATCAGGGCGATTAGCCGCTGTTAGAGAAAAAGCAACATATTTAGTTTCAGAGATTTTTAACGTCAGTTTAAATGTATTCAACCAGTTCATAATTGTATTTATACCATCAATAGCATATCTTTCAACTGCAGTCCAGGAATCACCAGAAAACAGCACCACAGTGTCATCAGCATAAGAAATTACTGAGCCGTTGTGTATATCATTACAAGTTAGACAATTTATATAGGTTATAAAAAGTATGCGGCCCAGCACTGTGCCCTGCGGAATTTGATACTTAAGGTGTTGCTGGTTATATCATTTATTTTAACAACCTGTTATCTATCCCTCAAGTAACTCCCAAAGACATCCAACACGCTGCCCCTCACGCCATATTGATGAAGTATCTCAAGAAGAGATTCTTGAGGCACCGTGTCAAATCAAATGCCTTCGCAAGATCTAAGAAGACGACCAAGCATTTGTTGTTATTATTCAAATCATTTGAATTTGAAATACATTCAGTATGTTTACATATTGCATCAGTGGTGCTTAGTCCATTTGTAAACCCGAACTGCTTTTTTGATAAGATATTATTTTGTTCCAGAAAAGCAACCAGTCTATCCTTCAGACATTTTTCGAAGATCTTCGCAAAGGAACCAATAACACTTATAGGGCGGTAGTTATTAATGTCAGATTTATTCCTAGCCTTATATACCGTAGTAACAACTGCAACTTTAAAGCTACTAGGTAGTTTTCCAGTTCGAAAGATAAGATTAATTATATGGACCAATGGAACCACAAAATTAAAATGACCGTATTTTATAATTTTTAAGTCAATGCCATGTATTCACTCATTAGAAAATCGTTGGTGAAAATTGTTTTCTTGTTGAAGTTTGAAGTGAAACATTGTCTTTTAATTTATACAAATTTATTAAAATGGGTTACCAAATTAGGGAATAGAAATAATTATTTTTTATAAATTAATTCCATAATCATAAAAAATCAAATTATGCTTAGCCCTGAGCGAATGAAATATTTTTCCGTTAAAAAATCCGTTAGATCTTAGAAGTTCGCAACACTGCGCCGACCGCCGCGAGCAGGGAAGACGTCTACTAGTAAGTACGAAATACCACCCTGGTCTATTGTTGTATCACTCTATCTCTTTTCAACACACGGCGCTACATTCATGCCTTCAATTTCGTACGCTTATTATAACTATAAGTGCTGCCTTCGCATCTCTCTAGACACTTTAAGCAAACCGTATTTTTTTTCGGTGTCCGTATCCGTATCCGCATCCGTAACGCATTGAGTTACGTTGACCGCAAAAAAAACTGTTTAAGCATCAACAACCATACGTATACGAAACCGAACGCATCCAGCAGTAAAGTAAAACGTCACATGTCAGATTTTCTATTTCTAACCTTAAAAATTGTGATTTTTTCATTTGAATAATTTTGAATTATTTAAAATTAAATATTTTAAATTATGGATGAAATACTTCATCCCATCCTTATTGATGAGGATGATGAAGATGACGACGATTTGGGCGATCGGTCGATTGGTTGGAATGCGTTTACGGATAGGGATACGATGGCAGGCCCGTAACGATGCGGGCAAGGTAACGTATTGAGTCCAACGCATCTATTCTGCACATGCGCAGATCGATGCGGATACGGATACGGTTGAAATTTAGGACATGCTTAAAGTGTCTAATATAGTCTTCATATTATCGTAATGGTCAACCTTACGATGCACTCTTATGGGCCACCTACAAGGGGAATATCAAGTGTGCTTAAGGTGGGAGTATCAACATGCTTGCCAACCTATAACCTATTTCGCGTATATTTATTTAATTTTTCTAGCCTTTACACAAAATTTAAATAAAATCATTATCGTCTTCATATTTTATAGGTAATAATTGACATATTAAATAAATATCAAGGAATTTCATTTAATATTTTAGGTGAATTGTATAGCGAAAAATATCGGGTAAGATTTTTTTTAACATTATTATGTCATTCTTCTTTCACTATACAATTCTCCCAAAATTAGCAATGAAATAAATTGATATTTTTTGTAATATGTCAGATATTACCTAAATATTGTACCGACGATATTGATTTTATTTAAATGTTAGTTAATCAAATAATAAACTAAAAAAAGCAACGCGAAATAGGTTATAGGTTGGCAATAGATGGAATGACGTTGAGAATTCCACCTTAAAAGCAAGATTACACTATTGGAATCGTGGAAATGATTGCGTTTGCTTTAATAATAATAATTGCAGATGGAAACGATTTGACAAAAGGAAGTAGTAAATATTATGTTGTAATTTAATAGTAGAATTATCGTTAATTTACAAATATTGCTAGGGTTAGGAGTATAGGACCAGGAGAAGGGTAAGAAGGTAGGCAATGCCTTTTTGCCTACAATATTTGCACGCCACTGGTGATAATTTGTTGTTTATTGTGAATGACTTGTTTGTGAATGAGAAAACAGTATAAGGGTGGGTATTATAAAAAAGTCAAAAGTTACTTTAATTTTAACGATTAGGTTAACTTCGTTAGAAAAAATGACAGTTTTATAAAGTCCTAACCTTCGAAAGTACAAAAGATTTTTTTAACCTGACTGGTTAGGACCTCTGCCATCAATATAAATAATTTCTCTCTCTAAAAACTTTTGGTCGTCGGGGGCCTTCTACAATATTCATTATTAGTTAAAAGTTTTTCAAATATATCAATCTCCTGCTAACATTACGAGATCTGAATTTAAAACACAAACGCAGAAAGAAAATTACAGGTTATGCTGTGTCAACAAAAGTTTTCAAAAACTGCCATTTCACTAATTTCTAATAACTTTAACTTTAATTGATACTTGTTCCTCCCAATAAAGTTAACATTGAGATTGTCATATTAACTTCAACCTGTGGCGTCATTTTACAAGTTAACCTTCGTTCATCTGTCGGGTGTTGGTATTTTCGCCCCATGATAATTGAAGGTCGAATAAAATAGGTAATTTCGCCCCAGTCCAAAAATAACCGAAAATAAAATAGGTAAATTCGCCCCACGCTACCTGGGGTATTAGGGTAGGTATAATAATTAATAAAACCACAATGTCATATATAGGTGTGCAGTTTATTTAATATCTACGTTAAGTACAAACAACAGTTTATCAGTTTCTAAAACTAAGTTAAAAATCTAATTTTCTTACTTTAATAATACTACAATGTAGTCATATATACAGGTGTACAACAGTTTACCAGTTCCTAAAACTAAGTTAAAAATCTAATGTTCTTACTTTTAAGGTGCACAGTGAAAATAAATGCATTTTATTAAATGAAGTCTATTGATTTCACCATCACTGTACCGTTTAATTGTCTTTTCAATAAATTTTTGCCGGTTTTTAACTTTTACATTATGAATTTTTGATGTTTGATGTGTACTTTGCATTTTTACATATGTTTCTATTTGAAACTCCTTTAACTTTTCAATAAAAACATATAAATTTGGATGTGAACTATACATAGAACTATTAAAATTGAGATGGAAGGACTCACAAGCATTTGTCGTTCTTGTAAGTGTTGCAGACTTTTCAGCCCAAAGTTGTGGCGGAAACAGGGAATCTTCAGAAATATAGGTATTTGTGAGATAGTCTGCGTATTTTACAATTCTTTCGTCATCAGTATTGGGTATTAACTCGAACAAATCTAAAGCGAAACAATCTCCAACCTCATAGGGGCTTAAATAAGTTAAAGCAAATGTCATACGCAACCATTCGCCTATCCGAGAATTTTTGTCTTTATATTCTTGCGTCAGGTTACATTTTTGGATTTGCCTGTACCACGCTTGAGACAGATGAAATCTACAACCTATTATTTTTGCCAACGGCCAAACTTTTTCAATTGCTTTGTGAATCGCTCGTTCGAAATCTATTACTACTTCATAAATATTGAGTTCTATACCTATAATTTTACATTTTTCATCTAATAAACAAAATAGTTTTTTATAAGAGGCACTACATTTATTTGGCAATAAAGCAAATACTAGAGGTATATAGTGGCCGTTTATATAGCCATGAATTGTGAGAAATTGACAAAAATATTTCACACAGTAATCAAATGTCCCATCAAGATATATTCTTGTTGAATTACTTAAGGTTTTGAGGTTTGTTTTAAAACTAAACACTATAATTTGGTCCACCTTATTATTAATAAGAACAAAAGGCTCACCTAAATTAGTTACTACACTGTCATAAATTAGTTCCAACTTGAAATGCACATCGGAAATATTATGCGGCAATGCAGGAACAAGCTTTCGTCTGCTGTTGTACAAGTTTCTTCTGATATATGTCACATCTTCAACCGATAAAGTTGATGGAAAATTGGTTTGTAAAGCCTGTCTAATGATTTTCGCCGGTTTTTCTGCTAAGTCCTCAACAGCTTTTCTCTTGCAAGCAGAACTAACTATTTGTCGACAAACTTGTGCAATTTTAGGCACATGGGTATGTTCCTTGTTGTTGGTTCGATTCACAGTGATTGAAGTAAGTTCATCTATGTTTCCCAACGTATAAACTATGGAGTTACACTTCCTCTCTACGCACTTCCACATTTTCTCATCACTACTTTTTAACACTCTATGAAAACTGTACTTAAAATCTTTCAAAACAAGCATTTGCCTTCCTCGGTTGCTGGTTATTACTTTTACCGTCATTTCCATAGTCACTAATTTTTACTATTTTTCCGTATTCCGTAACCGCTGATACTTCGGGGTTCTTTGACACAGTTCAAATAAGAATGAATTTATATCAAAAATTCCACCCCCAGATTACAGCAAAGACATTAATGTAATTATTTATTTTTTTTATTATACCTAATTATCCTTTTTCTAAGTGACCATCATAAAGTAAGGGTTTTGGGGCGAAATTACATGTTATACCTGAGCTGCTTAAACGAACCTTTTGAAACTCATCGTCCTTGGGGCGAATTTACATGTACCCCATCTGTCAATTAAGTTTTATAATACCCACCCTAAGTCGTAGAATGCTTTTACAATGATTTGTTTATTTTTATTATGGTTGTACAATTTGTAGCGGCACAGAATGTACAGTATGTCCACGGATGGGGTTTACAAGAGGACAAATGGACCAAAAATTAAAAGACACGAAAAAAGGTCACTCTTAATAAACGTTTTTGCTTGTCTAGAAAAAACGATTCATCATAAGAAACTTCAATTTTTTTATACAGGATGGGTAAAAACTGCAAAAATGTTACTTTGCTTAAGAGTAAACATACTTTATTTTGAAAGATACGAAAAAAGTCACTCTTAATAAACGTTTTTGCTTGTCTAGAAAATACGATTCATCATAAGAAACTTCAATTTTTTTATACAGAGTGGGTAAAAACTGCAAAAATGTTACTTTGCTTAAGAGTAAACATACTTTATTTTGAAAGATACGAAAAAAATCCACTCTTAATAAACGTTTTCACTGAAGTAATAATAATAATAATAAGTTTTAATGAAGTAATTATAATAATACGAACATTTTTATTAACATGAAAAGGATACGATACGATTTCATAATTCAAAAACTCCACCCCCATACTCGACACATTTTTCTAATTGCTTTCTCAAATAAGTAAAAGAATTTCTGATTTCTTCCTGAGATATCGATTGGACAGCCTGGATAATTCTGCCCTTCAGCACTTCAATATCATTTGGTACTGCGGTAGCAAAAACAACTTGTTTTAAACGGTCCCATAAAAACATATCCGCCAAGGTTAAGTCGGGGCTTCTTGGGGGCCACAGAACTGGGCCATTCCTACCAATCCACCTTGGACCAAATCTGCGGTCAAGCCATCCTCTAACCTCACGAGCAAAAAGCATAGGTAAACCTTTTAATGAAATTTATTGTTCTACTTCGGTTAGTTGTGTAGAAAACACATTCATTAAGAGTGGATTTTTTTCGTATTTTTCAAAATAAATTATGTTTACTCTTAAGCAAAATAACATTTTTGCAGTTTTTACCCATCCTGTATAAAAAAAAATGAAGTTTCTTATGATGAATCGTATTTTCTAGACAAGCAAAAACGTTTATTAAGAGTGGATTTTTTTCGTATCTTTCAAAATAAAGTATATGTTTACTCTTAAGCAAAGTAACATTTTTGCAGTTTTTACCCACCCTGTATAAAAAAACTGAAGTTTCTTATGATGAATCGTATTTTGTAGACATGCAAAAACGTTTATTAAGAGTGACTTTTTTTCGTATCTTTCAATATTTAGTCCATTTGTCCTCTTGTAAACCCCATCCGTGGACATACTGTATAGCTACTAGCTATATATTCTGTGGTAGCGGTCTTGGATTTTTGAACTAGGTTTAATTTTAATTTTCTATTAACATTAACTGGCAACATAACAACGGTTAATTTTCTCGCTTATTATAGCAAAGCGACATTTAATGGTTTAAATATATTAAGTCAATTCAATAACAGCCTGTATTTTAAGTTAGATAGGTAGTTTGCAAAATTTTCCAACACTTTTTTTAATTACAATTTACCTCATATATTTTTCTTAATATTTTCCTAAAATTCCTTCCATAACCGCAACAAATTTGTGCATCAACAATTTGCACTGACGCGGCTTTAACATTAATTAGAACATCGTAATCTCCACATTCATAGGGAGCTATTGCATCTTCAACTACAACCGCAGCCTGAAAAAAAAACATATTTTTATCAACTTTTTTTTACCAAATCTAAAAATTAGGTGTATTAAGACATCAAGGTTTTATTATTTTTCTCCCGTGGTGGCTCGTAATGAAGGGCTCTGGGGCGCCGCCCTCCCTGCAATTATTTCAAACAGAATCCAAAAATACTTTACTTAAAAAACCAATAACGCGATGTATGTAAGCAATCAATTAAAATAATTCAAACCAAACATAGCCATATTCCAACGGAAAAGTTATACCGAATAAGCACCTATATCCGTTCCAATTCAACGCGACTATTAAGTCGGTTGCCATGACTACGGAGGCGTGACGTCACCTACACATCAAACAACGAGCTGCACTGATGGGCTCAAAATTTTCCGTCCAACAACAGCTGTTCGCGTTTCGTTTCGAAGCGACGAGACCTGTCGATGCCGTTGATGCAGTGGCGGCGCGTTAATGAAGGGCTCTGGGGCGCCGCCCTCCCTGCAATTATTTCAAACAGAATCCAAAAATACTTTACTTAAAAAACCAATAACGCGATGTATGTAAGCAATCAATTAAAATAATTCAAACCAAACATAGCCATATTCCAACGGAAAAGTTATACCGAATAAGCACCTATATCCGTTCCAATTCAACGCGACTATTAAATCGGTTGCCATGACTACGGAGGCGTGACGTCACCTACACATCAAACAGCGAGCTGCAGTGATGGGCTCAAAATTTTCCGTCTAACGACAGCTGTTCGCGTTTCGTTTCGAAAAGACGCGACCTGTCGATGCCGTTGATGCAGTGGCGGCTCGTTAATGAAGGGCTCTGGGGCGCCGCCCTCCCTGCAATTATTTCAAACAGAATACAAAAATACTTTACTTAAAAAACCAATAAAGCAATGTATGTAAGCAATCCATTAAAATAATTCAAACCAAACATAGCCCTATTCCAGCGGGTAGGTTATACTCATAGACAAGCGAGTTGCGCGCTCTCAAGGTTATACTAAGCGCGGGCGACCGATTATTCGTCCCGATTCAACGCGACTTCTCGATGAGCTCCAATTTTCCGCGCCCAACAGCTGTTCGCGAATCGCGATGCCACGGTAGAATAATCGATATAATATTATGTACTCTGACGAGGCGACCTGTCGATCCCGCTGATGTTTTGTTTATTTGTTTTGATTTGATTTATTAGTTACGTTATAAAACGTTGGAAAATTTCGTGTAACATATGAAGGTCAGTGATTTACAGAAGCTTGTGTTTAGTTCTCTGAGCTTAAGTGAAAAACTTGATTTAAAAAATGCAGGGCGGCCACTACCAATATTGAATATAAATAGTACAAGTGCAATCAAAATGTAAAAGTAAGGCACAGTTTACGCGTAAGTTTGACAAAGAAATATATAATATAAAAATCCTGGATATGCGGTTGTGAGGACAAAAATTATTTTTTTTTGTTTCGTGTGTCTTCTTTTTGACGGGGATGATAATTGGACTATAAATGGGGTGCAAGACTTAAAACATCTTTCAGAGAAAATAAAAAACATGAAAATAGTGCAAAACATCGTCATAATGTGGTAAGTTTTGAGATGTTAGGACAAACTAATATTTTAACTTGTTTAAGTAGTGCTTATGCTGATGAAATTAAAATTCACAACGAGAAAGTTAGAAAAAACAGACACGTACTTTCGAAAACAATAGACATTTTAAATTTTTTTTATTTAAAGCCAGCGCAGCGCGCCCGCCCCTGATTCGCTAGTCACGAGCCGCCACTGCGTTGATGTCTTGTTTTGACTAATTTATTAATTATGTTATAAAGTTGGAAAATTTCGTCTAATATGAAGGTCAGTGATTTACAGAAAGAAGCTTGTGTTTAGTTCTCTGAGCTTAAGTGAAAAACTTGATTTAAAAAATACCGGGCAGCTACTACCAGTATTAAACATAGTACACGTGCAATCAAAATTTAGAAGTAAGGCAGTTTTCGCGTAAGTTTGACAAAGAAATATATAATAAAATATCCTGGATATGCGGTTGTGAGGACAAATACTTTTTTTTTTTTGTTTCGTGTGTCTTGTTTTTGGCGGGGATCATAAGATTTGATTCAAAAAATAATATTTGTTAGTGTGTTATCATTTGGTATGTTTAACAAAAATAAACGATTTGATTATAGGTAAATAGTTATCCGCATTATTTAAAGCCAGCGCTCTCCCCCCCCTGACTTGCTAGTCACGAGCCGCCACTGTTTTTCTGCCATTATTGTGGTGAACTTTGTGAGTTTTAACGTCATCCGGAACTAATACTATAAAATAGCATAGAAGGGGTTACTGTGTCGTATGCCGATGACACGGTTCTATTCTTTAGAGGCAATTCATGGGAACATGTTAAGGAGAAGGTGATTAAGGGATTAGAAAAAGTGAAACATTGGCTAGATCAAAATAAATTAACTTTAAATACTGACAAAACATTCTATATTGCTTTTTCGATGACGGATGCAAATAGGCCGGCTTTTAATCACATTACAATAACTGAATCTGATCTCTGTATAAAAGAAACGGACACAATAAAGTATCTAGGTATTACCATAGACAAACATTTAAAATGGACTAATCATATTGAAAACCTTACAAATAAAGTAAGGAGCTTACTATATAAGTTTTACTTAGTACGAAGAATACTTCCTAAAAAACTACTGATTCAAATATATAAATCGCTAATAGAATCAATTCTTAGATACGGCATTATAGTTTGGGGCGGGCTATATGAGAATGCATTAAAGCCTTTAAAGATTGTACAAAACTTTATTTTGAGAATTATTTTTTATAGGGACAAACTGTATTCTAGTGATCTTCTCTACAATGAGGATATTTTAAGTGTCCGATGCATATATTATCTAAGCAACTGTATCCACTGTTTTAAATCTAAAAACAAAATATTTGTAAATCATTGTTACCAAACTAGACACGGTACAGGTGGAATGATGGTTGTACCCTTTAGAAGATATGATGCAGGTCAAAGATATGCATCAATTTTGGCACCAAAAATTTATAATTTATTGCCCCATGACATACGAACAACAACAAAATATAAATCTTTCATAAGTAAATGTAAAAGCTTCATTTATAGGAATAAGTTGTATATTGACAGACTATTATAAAAACTATAACATGGCACTCACGATGATTAAAGTGTACTCAATTTGATAAAAATTAACAGGGTAGGGTTAAGCTTATTTATTCCTTTTATGGGCTTATTTGTGTTGTGTAGTATAGGTATAGGTACTTTCTAGTTGCACATACAGGTGATTATCACCTAGGTGCATAATAAATATTGTAAGAACATGAAACAATGACATGTATTGATATGAATGTGTTTGCTTATTTCTTTTTCAATAAATAAATAAATAAATAAATAAATAAATAAAAATTATGCATGAGTGAGGCCTGTCAGACAAAGCAAAGTTTGAGAAGCAGTACCATGCCAGAAGTGAATTATCGAATTCAAATTCCAATTTAATATTATAAATTGTTTTTAGTTTCAATAGTTAGCGGGTAAAAACCACATATACAGTGTCACCAGTAAAGTACGCATCATATGGGATTTTTTTTTATTAATAGCTTTATTCAAAATTTGACTTTGGTATTGTAACAGAGCAGACCCAGGTGACCTTATTTGAATTTTTTTTCACTATTTTTGTTAATTTATTTATTTGGTAAACTTATTCTTTCCCCCATGTTACGCCCTGAGGTTTAATTATTTTACTCTATTATTTATATTTAATTAAAATTATATTATGATTTTAATTTACCCTGCAATACTGGAAAAATATTTTATTAAAAGTGTAATAACTTTTCATTTCCAAATATAGGCCCTGATAAATCTATTTAGGTAGCCAGTCTTGAAAATAAAATCCTCAGTATATTTTCTATGATATTTAGGAGGACGCGTGAACTTTGGACCGTTCACATCTTTGCCGCAATTATTGATTTTTTATAGCAGCCAACGTCGTACTTCGTATTACAAACGACGCAGGGTGTTAAAACGCACAAACGAAGACCTTGGTGGGGGAGAAGAGTGGTTAGCTGCTAGACAAAGAATTTCAAAAGAGACACTTATTAACTTCGATAGGTACGGTAAGCACCTAAATTCAAGAGTCATCATAAGTTTATTTTCTGCAGATTTTCTTTAAAATTAATTTTTCTAAATACAAAAATTCAAATAGCAAAACAAATGGCATTGGGTTAAATAAGTTTAATTTTATTTGTATTACTTTGTTAATTTTTATTGATTTAATTTGTGTAACAATTTAAAATTCAGGGGATGTTTTTTTTTTAAAAAGGGTGTTAAGTTCTTAAAGAACAAGTTTATTTTCTTTAGTTTTTTATTTTGTTGGGTTACTCTAATTTGGGAATACTGGTTGGTTTTTTTTTATACAGGGCAAAATATATTTTTCAGACGGTAGTTATGGTAAACAACAAAATTTATTTTAATGATATAGGAATATAATTTTAAATTACTAATTTTTCTTTATTATAAATAAATTTCATGACATCTGCTCGGTTATCCCGTTTGTCTTGGATATCACCGCTTATGTCTTTAAATAAACAAATTATAAATAAATCTCATGACATCTGCTCGGTTATCCCGTTTGTCTTGGATATCACCGCTTATGTCTTTAAATAAACAAATTATAAATAAATTTCATGACATCTGCTCGGTTATCCCGTTTGTCTTGGATATCACCGCTTATGTCTTTAAATAAACAAAATATAAATAAATTTCATGACATCTGCTCGGTTATCCCGTTTGTCTTGGATATCACCGCTTATGTCTTTAAATAAACAAATTATAAATAAATCTCATATTTTCTTACATGACATCTGCTCGGTTATCCCGTTTGTCTTGGATATCACCGCTTATGTCTTTAAGTAAACAAATTATAAATAAATCTCATGACATCTGCTCGGTTATCCCGTTTGTCTTGGATATCACCGCTTATGTCTTTAAATAAACAAATTATAAATAAATTTCATGACATCTGCTCGGTTATCCCGTTTGTCTTGGATATCACCGCTTATGTCTTTAAATAAACAAAATATAAATAAATTTCATGACATCTGCTCGGTTATCCCGTTTGTCTTGGATATCACCGCTTATGTCTTTAAATAAACAAAATATAAATAAATCTCATATTTTCTTGCATGACATCTGCTCGGTTATCCCGTTTGTCTTGGATATCACCGCTTATGTCTTTAAGTAAACAAATTATAAATAAATCTCATGACATCTGCTCGGTTATCCCGTTTGTCTTGGATATCACCGCTTATGTCTTTAAATAAACAAATTATAAATAAATCTCATGACATCTGCTCGGTTATCCCGTTTGTCTTGGATATCACCGCTTATGTCTTTAAATAAACAATAAAGAAATATAATATTTTCTCTCACTCTTAAAGGAGAAAAATAATTAACCTATAGCAACAAAATTCTTAATCAATTTTACGTTGTTTACTATATCAACCTAAATTAAATTAAAGAAAAGGGGAGTAAAAGATTAAATATAATACCATAATAAAAGTTTGATACTAATTATCTATTTCACAACTATTTTAAAATTTATATTTTAATTTTTAGAGAGTAACAAAAGTTTTAAATTATTATTAAAATGCCATCAGAAGGTGAAAGGGAGAGAAACAGTTTTACTGACCTTCCAGGTTAGCAATTTTAAATGACAATTAAGATTATAGTTATCCTTTACTTCTACCCAAAACTAATTATGGCTTTAAAACAGTAACAAAGTTTATTTTATTTACTTTTTTTTGGTATCTGTTGTGAAGACCAAATGAAATAAAATTCAACAAACCTCACGATTAACAAACCAAAAGAACCTTAATTGTTTTTTTTCATAACTGAGTTTATGTGAGTTTTCCTAAATGATTTAAGTTCAGGGTTATCCTATTACCATGCTCTCCCTTCGCGCTGTTACGGAGCCGACAGCCTCACGCTGGACGTAGCAACGAGATTAATCTCGTGGGGATGTGGGGATTTTTATCAGGCAGGAAAAAGCCCTCTCATTTTCTTACGTTATGTGCTAGTCTGAAGCAACGATACCAGCGTTCTGATGTTTAAACAAAAGGTGGCAGTTTTTGCTTCTTTTATGAGTAACTTTAAAAACTAAATCTTAACCTTAAATTCTGTTGGAGGTTGTACAGGGAACAGTGAATGACTCGTTCTTTTGATACAGACTTGTCGGTTCACAATGTTTCCTTCAACGTGGGACAGCCCGCCGACAGCCGGGACCAGCAACTGTATGAGGGGAACCTATAGAGAAGGGCTACTGCCCTGGGCGACAGCCCCATAGTCTCGTCCTGTGCACGGGGTAGGGAAACCTTTGGAAACGTGGTCGAGAGTGCGTTACAGGAGCTTTCTTTTGCACAACTGACAACTTTTGTTTTGAATTTTCTTTTATATTTTTTTTAATAGCGAAGAATTCTGCCTTCCTGTCGTGTTTCAAAGTTTTCTTTAAAATAGTGTTTATTTAACTAACGGCCATAATAGATTTTGGTTAAAATTTTGTCCACTCAGTATAATACTTCAATTAGTATTTTTCAGCGAACCTGACGAACACAACGTAGGGTCGGCCATAGATTCTTGCCCGAATCTAGACGGTCACGTCCGAGCCTATTTCTCTATTGTATGTGAGACATGCTAATGCATTATTTTATGTATTTGAATGTCACATGTGGAATTCTGGAATAGGTGAATAGACTCAATACCATGAGTCGTGCAAATAACACTTTTGTGTTAAATCAGACCTCCAAGGGCACAATTTTTTTTGTTGTTATAATAATAATAAAAACGAATTTTTATTTTTCAGCTTTTCAGGTTATTGTTAATTTAATTAACCTATTTTAATAACCCACTAATTAATATTTCTTTCAGCTTTTTACTCCGGTCATATGAGCCGGGGGCCGTAAGGTTACAGTGGTGCCGTGACCAGGATTGAAGTTTTTCAAATTGTACTGATGTGGTTGCTTTATTTTGTTTAGGATTGAAGTTCTTTCAAATTGTACTGATGTGGTTGATTTATCTTTTTTCAGGATTGAAGTTTTTTTTAATTGTACTGTTGTTTGGTATTATTTTTCGCTCATAACCCTGTTTTTCGCTCAAAATAATAGGGGGTGACTGTAACAGAGCAGACCCAGGTGACCTTATTTGAATTTTTTTTCACTATTTTTGTTAATTTATTTATTTGGTAAACTTATTCTTTCCCCCATGTTACGCCCTGAGGTTTAATTATTTTACTCTATTATTTATATTTAATTAAAATTATATTATGATTTTAATTTACCCTGCAATACTGGAAAAATATTTTATTAAAAGTGTAATAACTTTTCATTTCCAAATATAGGCCCTGATAAATCTATTTAGGTAGCCAGTCTTGAAAATAAAATCCTCAGTATATTTTCTATGATATTTAGGAGGACGCGTGAACTTTGGACCGTTCACATCTTTGCCGCAATTATTGATTTTTTATAGCAGCCAACGTCGTACTTCGTATTACAAACGACGCAGGGTGTTAAAACGCACAAACGAAGACCTTGGTGGGGGAGAAGAGTGGTTAGCTGCTAGACAAAGAATTTCAAAAGAGACACTTATTAACTTCGATAGGTACGGTAAGCACCTAAATTCAAGAGTCATCATAAGTTTATTTTCTGCAGATTTTCTTTAAAATTAATTTTTCTAAATACAAAAATTCAAATAGCAAAACAAATGGCATTGGGTTAAATAAGTTTAATTTTATTTGTATTACTTTGTTAATTTTTATTGATTTAATTTGTGTAACAATTTAAAATTCAGGGGATGTTTTTTTTTTAAAAAGGGTGTTAAGTTCTTAAAGAACAAGTTTATTTTCTTTAGTTTTTTATTTTGTTGGGTTACTCTAATTTGGGAATACTGGTTGGTTTTTTTTTATACAGGGCAAAATATATTTTTCAGACGGTAGTTATGGTAAACAACAAAATTTATTTTAATGATATAGGAATATAATTTTAAATTACTAATTTTTCTTTATTATAAATAAATTTCATGACATCTGCTCGGTTATCCCGTTTGTCTTGGATATCACCGCTTATGTCTTTAAATAAACAAATTATAAATAAATCTCATGACATCTGCTCGGTTATCCCGTTTGTCTTGGATATCACCGCTTATGTCTTTAAATAAACAAATTATAAATAAATTTCATGACATCTGCTCGGTTATCCCGTTTGTCTTGGATATCACCGCTTATGTCTTTAAATAAACAAAATATAAATAAATTTCATGACATCTGCTCGGTTATCCCGTTTGTCTTGGATATCACCGCTTATGTCTTTAAATAAACAAATTATAAATAAATCTCATATTTTCTTACATGACATCTGCTCGGTTATCCCGTTTGTCTTGGATATCACCGCTTATGTCTTTAAGTAAACAAATTATAAATAAATCTCATGACATCTGCTCGGTTATCCCGTTTGTCTTGGATATCACCGCTTATGTCTTTAAATAAACAAATTATAAATAAATTTCATGACATCTGCTCGGTTATCCCGTTTGTCTTGGATATCACCGCTTATGTCTTTAAATAAACAAAATATAAATAAATTTCATGACATCTGCTCGGTTATCCCGTTTGTCTTGGATATCACCGCTTATGTCTTTAAATAAACAAAATATAAATAAATCTCATATTTTCTTGCATGACATCTGCTCGGTTATCCCGTTTGTCTTGGATATCACCGCTTATGTCTTTAAGTAAACAAATTATAAATAAATCTCATGACATCTGCTCGGTTATCCCGTTTGTCTTGGATATCACCGCTTATGTCTTTAAATAAACAAATTATAAATAAATCTCATGACATCTGCTCGGTTATCCCGTTTGTCTTGGATATCACCGCTTATGTCTTTAAATAAACAATAAAGAAATATAATATTTTCTCTCACTCTTAAAGGAGAAAAATAATTAACCTATAGCAACAAAATTCTTAATCAATTTTACGTTGTTTACTATATCAACCTAAATTAAATTAAAGAAAAGGGGAGTAAAAGATTAAATATAATACCATAATAAAAGTTTGATACTAATTATCTATTTCACAACTATTTTAAAATTTATATTTTAATTTTTAGAGAGTAACAAAAGTTTTAAATTATTATTAAAATGCCATCAGAAGGTGAAAGGGAGAGAAACAGTTTTACTGACCTTCCAGGTTAGCAATTTTAAATGACAATTAAGATTATAGTTATCCTTTACTTCTACCCAAAACTAATTATGGCTTTAAAACAGTAACAAAGTTTATTTTATTTACTTTTTTTTGGTATCTGTTGTGAAGACCAAATGAAATAAAATTCAACAAACCTCACGATTAACAAACCAAAAGAACCTTAATTGTTTTTTTTCATAACTGAGTTTATGTGAGTTTTCCTAAATGATTTAAGTTCAGGGTTATCCTATTACCATGCTCTCCCTTCGCGCTGTTACGGAGCCGACAGCCTCACGCTGGACGTAGCAACGAGATTAATCTCGTGGGGATGTGGGGATTTTTATCAGGCAGGAAAAAGCCCTCTCATTTTCTTACGTTATGTGCTAGTCTGAAGCAACGATACCAGCGTTCTGATGTTTAAACAAAAGGTGGCAGTTTTTGCTTCTTTTATGAGTAACTTTAAAAACTAAATCTTAACCTTAAATTCTGTTGGAGGTTGTACAGGGAACAGTGAATGACTCGTTCTTTTGATACAGACTTGTCGGTTCACAATGTTTCCTTCAACGTGGGACAGCCCGCCGACAGCCGGGACCAGCAACTGTATGAGGGGAACCTATAGAGAAGGGCTACTGCCCTGGGCGACAGCCCCATAGTCTCGTCCTGTGCACGGGGTAGGGAAACCTTTGGAAACGTGGTCGAGAGTGCGTTACAGGAGCTTTCTTTTGCACAACTGACAACTTTTGTTTTGAATTTTCTTTTATATTTTTTTTTAATAGCGAAGAATTCTGCCTTACTGTCGTGTTTCAAAGTTTTCTTTAAAATAGTGTTTATTTAACTAACGGCCATAATAGATTTTGGTTAAAATTTTGTCCACTCAGTATAATACTTCAATTAGTATTTTTCAGCGAACCTGACGAACACAACGTAGGGTCGGCCATAGATTCTTGCCCGAATCTAGACGGTCACGTCCGAGCCTATTTCTCTATTGTATGTGAGACATGCTAATGCATTATTTTATGTATTTGAATGTCACATGTGGAATTCTGGAATAGGTGAATAGACTCAATACCATGAGTCGTGCAAATAACACTTTTGTGTTAAATCAGACCTCCAAGGGCACAATTTTTTTTGTTGTTATAATAATAATAAAAACGAATTTTTATTTTTCAGCTTTTCAGGTTATTGTTAATTTAATTAACCTATTTTAATAACCCACTAATTAATATTTCTTTCAGCTTTTTACTCCGGTCATATGAGCCGGGGGCCGTAAGGTTACAGTATCAAGTTCTGCCTCGATCGAGATGAAAATTAAGCAAAAAAATAGTAGTCACGTGATTCGCATTATCTGTCAAATTTGAATTTTTTCCAAAAAATAATTCAAAAATGGGGTTATTTCTGAAAATATCAAAAAAAGTTATTAGAAAAAGTTTTTTAAATGCAGTTTCTAGCCCACATGCAAAATTTCAGCTGCCTAAGATAATTTTGATTTTTTACCGATATTTTGTAAATTGCACCACTTTTGCAAAATGAGACTCAACGCAACCTACATAAAACTTCTTAGTTTTGACAATGCTTTATTTCAAATACATTTTCTTTAAAGTTGCATTAAATGTGTGTTTTTCTACAAAATCAAAATTGGGCTAATAAAATTTGGTCGCATGTGATGCAAAGTTTATTTGTTTTCGACCCTGTATAAGGTAACTTCATAAAATAAGTATTTTTGAAAACATAGTTTGTGTCTGAAAGTAATACACCTTAATATTAAGACAAAAAAGAACAGTGTTATCAGTAAAGTGTTCATTAAGTGGAAAATAAATTTTAGTTTAACTTATTAAGTTAAACTAAACTTTATCTATTTTCAACGGTTTAATTTAAAACCCCTTTATTTTATTTTTTATTTTTTTTACTTTCAGACACAAACTACGTTTTCAAAAATACTTATTTTATAAAGTTACCTTATACAGGGTCAAAAACAAATAAACTTTGCATCACGTGAGACCAAATTTTAAGAGCCCAATTTTGATTTTGTAGAAAAACACACATTTAATATGGCTCTACTTTAAAGAAAATGTATCTGAAATAAAGCATTGTCAAAACTAAGAAGTTTTACGTAGGTTGCGTCGAGTCTTATTTTGCAAGTGGTGCAATTTACAAAATATAGGTAAAAAATCAAAATTATCTTATCCAGCTGAAATTTTTACATGTGGGCTAGAAACTACATTTAAAAAAATTTTTTTTGATGTTTTCAGAAATAACCCCACTTTTGAATTATTTTTTGGAAGAAATTAAAATTTGACAGATAATGCGAATCACGTGACTACTATTTTTTTGCTTAATTTTCATCTCGATCGAAGCAGAACTTGATGCCAAAGTCAAATTTTGAATAAAGCTATTAATAAAAAAAAATCCCATATAATGCAGACTTTATTATTGACACTGTATATAACCAGTATAGTGCTAATGGCATGTTACAAGATTGTGACTCCTATGGAGGACAGGAGGACTAAAGCAGGATACAGATCATACAGAGTTTGCGCAGTTCACATCACACATCATTTTGTGGATCATGTGAACACTGAACAGGGCTGGCTTGAAATGTATTTAACTATTTTTTGGTGCTAAATTTTTGAAACACTAGTTTATTACATAGGATAGCAAAGGTAGTTCAAGCACATTTATCAAAGTTACACATTAAAAGGCACTATTATAAACTAGACAGTATAACACTTAAAAATCACACAAATACCACAAGACCGGTTCTGTTCACATCAAAGCAACAGCTGATTGACATTTATTGTTTATACTACATATTGCGCATGCTCGGTATCTCGGTACCAAGCGGCCTCACTTTTCAATAGGCTGGTTGCATGTACCATTGGCAATATAGGCACTGTTACCTATCACAGTTGTTCGTTTAATGTACAAAAACATTATAGCAATATGATACTGAGCTAATAAATCTTTGATCTTTGCCAATGATGCACACCTAACCTTTGCTTTGCCTAAAGTATAAATAAAAATTATAATTAGAAAGACTGTAAAACTGACCTTACCTCTGGTCCCAAATAATGGCTAATCTGCACTGCTTCCATGTATCTTAGGACTGGCTCATTTCTCCTTATTGCTAATCCAACTGCAACCCCTACTAAACCACCCACCACAAACCCTGCACATGCTAAGCTTATTTCACGTCTTGTCCCTGCAAAAACAATCATATTTAATTTAAAAAGAAATCCGAAAGAACAACAAAAATACTTTGATACAATTTGGTTGCAAGAAACTATTAAAGTTGTAGGTATTTGAAATAAAATTTGTTAAATGATGTAAGAAAAAAGCTAAGTATGAGTTTCCTATTAGGATTATTTTTAGAAATAATTACACATTACTGCCAATATTAATAGTGTTGAGAAGTGTTTGATGAAATAAACAGCACTGGGTTAAAAATAAATATAAAAATAAACATGATGGCATATTAAGGTTGGAGTTTGTTGGAAAATACTAAGTACTTCATGAATATTAAAAAAGGCAGGATAGGACAGAAAGTAAAGAAAAAAAGTGTTAAGTATGTAGGGTTAAGTAAGAGAAAGACAACTTGTGAAAAAGCTAGTTTACACAAATCTTACACTGTACAGGATTAAAAAATTGGTACTAATAAATTCTTTTTTTCTTACATTTTCCACCTAGCAGTCCAGATAAATACATCCAGAGTCGTTTTGGATCAGCAACATCTATTGCTCGTTCTTTAAAATCTTTGGAAATTTCTATTAAATAACTAACCAGTTGGGTTAGGTTATACCTTAACTGCTCTATTTTATTACTGTTCCATACTTGTAAAAGTAATGCTCTGCTTTGCTGTGAATAACCATGTATTAAGTCTTTCGTTTTTGAAGCAACAAGTTCTGCCTGCATCTAAAATAAATATATTTGAATATGTGTTCAATTGGGTTTTATACAAACGAGAAGATACAAGAGCAGATCCATAATATGGATATTCTTTTATGTAACGTAAACTACAACGAAGCTGCCAAAGTAGTCTTGCACTCTTGGCAGACTTCTTACATGGCACTAGAAGCACAAGGATTTAGTGCTCTTATAAATAGGGTATGCAAATGTGAACACAATCGTTACCTGTATTGTTTCGAGTTTTTGCGAGCTTCTGAAAAGTACTTCGTCCATTTTTATTGAGAATAAAAGAAAATAGAAAGGATATTTCGATTTCGGTCTTGTTACATAACCAAACTAGTTTTAAAAATAAACATTAGGTATTTGTGGTTATTTTGGTCACTATACCTAAATTTTAAATATTTGACTATTTTCATGAAATGCATATAAATAATTTACTGAAAATTTACTAATTTAAAAAAAAAATCTAAAAGGTTTGGAAAAGTTTGACAGATTTCTCAATTCATCATAAGCCGTTTTTTTGTGTTAACCGTATTCAATCATCATAGATAATGGTTTATCAATCATGAATTTGAAACACATTTATAAGACAACGTCATCACTTGGGATTACAAGAAAATGTGCATTTTAGTGATGGGATAACTCGAGTGAAAAATGACCGATCACTTTTTTCAATCACTCGAATTATTCGATTATCTTCGGAAATCATTCGAGTGACGAAATGAGTGATGAACATAATGGTTTTTGATAGTGATGGGATTACTCGAGTTAAAAAATAACCGATCACTCATTGTGGGGCTTTAGAAAGTAGTTAGATTATGGAACTGGCGACCTTTTTTTTTTTTTTTTTTTATATGTGCTTGATTATTTAAGTTTTAAGTGATTAAAGAAATTAATTTTTTTTTAAATTGCCCCTCATATAGAATTTGAGTGAACAATCGATTATCATTCGGTTTTTTAAATCACTCGAATGCTCGGTAATCGATTCTTGAAATAACTCGATTTTTCCCATCACTAGTGCATTTTTAAACCGGAGCGGCATCATCTGTCTTCTGTCATTATCAAAAAAGAAATTTGTTTTGGTCAGTTTTGAGATTATCTTTTAAATTTGGGTTTTATTTTCGGATCCTACAATATCGCTTAGTCCGTGATATAGTACCACAATGAGTAAAGCAATGAAATTACTTCCATTGCTGCTTGAACAAAATTACCATCTGCCTTTGTTACTGATGGCATGCCTATCTTCACCTAAATCCTGAAATATTTTACTTTTCTGCTAACCTAAAGCATACAAGAGTAGATGGGCTCAACAATGAATGGATCCAACTTTTGTACCGCTTAAACTTGCGCTAACATGAACATAAAGACAACCGGCAGAAAATACATACACATAACTGCATTTAATTTAAAATTTCAACGATTTTACTCAAAAAACAGGACGCAATTCTGAAGAGAAAGACAGACCATTGGTTTAAATACACGTCCGGGTTGATTTTGAATACGGTTCAACGCGAAGCAACCGCAACGTCATCGTTTGACAAGAAAATATAATATTTTCAAATCAGGTTGAACCGTATTAACACAAAAAAACGGCTTAATCATAGTTCAAGTTCACCGACCGCGCTACCACCTATCATTCCTCTGTGCTATTTACTCGTTACAAACTGGAACTACTACCTCAGACTCATCCGACCTACAAAGTTAGTTCCTTTTAGTTAACTTTAAGCAGCAAAGCAAAGGACTTAAGTTGAGCGTTCTTTTTAAAAATAATTTTAAATAAGAAGCAAAGGGAAAGTAACATATTCTTTGAGTCCTACCACAAACACAGAGAAATGTAACGTCGCGACTCGCGAACAAACCCTCAAAGGAATGTTGACTTATTATATCAAAACTACTTTCCGGCATTTCAATCAAAAATCCTTTATCTGTCAAACAGATTTGACATTTGACAGATTTAAGTTAATTAGTCAAGTCACGTCATTTCGACTTAATTTTTCATAAAATAAATTCAATTTTTTACAAAATAAAGTGAGTATTAGGCAGCTTCATTGTAGAAAAGTTGTTACTATTTTTCCAGAGATTTTGTAGAATATGGTAAAGTATAATATTAAGGATATTTTTTGACCTACCCACCTACCCCAAATTTAAATTTTCTCATTGTTTAGAATGTTTAGATCAAAATCAAAAGTGCCAATGAATAAAACGCAGTTTCTGAATTAATAATTATTTGCCTAAAACATTTAATAATTGGTATTTTTTATACATAAGTAAGTCATTAGTCAAACCTATATAGGTAAGCATATCAGTGTTCTTTTGTATGCACCTCTAGTATTATTCAAGTAAAATAAAATGTGTAGTATTTGAAACTTTAAGCCCCCCACATATGCTTAGGCTTTTACTACGGTCCGGTCCGGCTGCGCAGGCAGTTTGTAGAGGCCAAGTCTGAATTAATAAAAATATATATACACTATTAGATTTTATTTAGGCTTGGTCTTGTGCAAGCTTAACTGATTTAACAAAACACTCTCTGATATGCCTGCACAAACTTGGTTTTCACAGCACAACGACAGTAAAAGTTTAAGCACGAGTAGAGGAGTAGGGCCCCCTATATGCATTGCCATAGAGATACCTAACAGGTACAGAAATATCTTAACTAAAACTGAACATTTTAGTATGGCAAAATAACTTTTAGGTCCAAATGGGTGATATAATGGAAGAAAAAACTCAAGAACGGGTCTATGGAGGTTGTGAAGGTCCTGATGCTATGTATGTTAAACTCATTTCCTCTGACGGTCATGAGTTCATTGTAAAAAGGGAACATGCTCTGACATCTGGTACAATTAAGGCTATGCTGAGTGGCCCAGGGCAGTTTGCAGAGAATGAGGCTAATGAAGTAAATTTTAGGGAAATACCGTAAGTAAAGTTTAAGAAATTTTCATGGATCACAAGAGAATCCCTATATCCTGTGCCTAGATGGAAAAACGCCATTTTATTATGTAGTTTGCCATCTCTGCACAGTATTATAAACGTTTTAAAGATATATTCAATAACAGAATATGTTTTTGTGTTTAGATCCCATGTTCTTCAAAAAGTCTGCATGTACTTCACATACAAGGTACGTTACACTAATAGCTCCACAGAAATTCCAGAATTCCCCATTGCCCCAGAAATTGCCCTGGAACTTCTCATGGCTGCCAACTTTTTAGACTGTTGAACTGGTTATGGATAAGTCATAGATAGATTGCGGTCATATCAAAACAGCTTATTTTCCATTGAAATACTTACGTATATTAGGCATAAGGAATCCATAGGGTAACTATTACGATAATGTGACACTTGTAATCAGTAATTTTTGCTGTTTTAATAATATCAAACAAAGTTTACAACAGAAACAAACTGTTCCGACATGATAGTCAATCTATCTAAAGGCATCGCTTAAAAACCTAAACTAAACATCTTAAAATAAACAACAGGCTATCACAAAGAATATTATATTGTTTAAATGTCTGTGGCTCAGTCAAAGATATTTTTAAGTTTGTTCTTAAGTTTTTTTGTGTGTAAATAGTGAAAGTAATAATTTAATCTTAGAGACTGAACTTAGTTATCTGTAGGTTTTTTCACTATGTAAAAACACTGCTTTTAATTTAAAGCTTTGAATTTTGTTAAGTAAAAGGGAACTTGTGTGAAAGGGAAAGGTATATTAATTCTATGAAAAATGTGTTCTGAAGCAATGTTCTCAAGTTTTCTTTTCAGAATTATTCTGTTGTGAATAAAGTTTAGAATATTGTTTTCAAATTGTTCAACACTATAACTGGTATTATAATAGATTGTCTGTGATATTATATAGACAATACACAATTCTCTATAAGTTACCTATGTCCTAATATTACCTACTTAAGTAGTTTTGTAATGGTGCAGCAATATTACTTGTTTAACATTACTAACAGAATATTTAGTTGGACACACAATAGACTTTTTTCAGCGGTTTGAGAATTATTTTTTTAATTTCAACTTGTAATTTGTAATCAAAAGTTCTTTGGGACCTTTATAATCACCCTGATATAAAAAAAAATTTTGGACGGAGTCTCTAAAGCATCGCAAGCGAAATTTTTTTCAAAAATAACAAACTAGTTTTTAAAAAAAATTGTGATTTTTTTCCCATTAGTGTATCGTGCCACAACCACCTTGAAAAAAGCCGTGAAACAGAAACATCGACAACATTGCTTGAAGATCCATGTGTCATGTGACATTTTTGAGGTTAGTCATGGAGCCATGCTTTGGTATGTAATTTACGCGCGCAGTAGGTTGCGGTTTTTCGTATTAATCTGTATTTTTATCCGGTTTTCGATTGATATATAATAGAAAATTTAAGTGACATGATTGCTAAGAACCTCTACAAAATATTGGTCAAAATTTTTTGTGCGAGTTTGCTATAATAGCATTAATAAAGTGAGAAATTGAACAGCCTGGCCGGCCGGCGGTTTGTTTACTGGTCTTATAATGGCGGCAGAATTTTATTTGTTTTAATTTAAAAGTTGTGTTTTTTGTATTCTAGTTAGCTCTTTGAGATAAACCTTATTGTTTTGTGGCTATAGTTAATGTTAAAATATTGAAGTGTTTATTTAGCTTGAAGGTATATGTGAATTAGTTTAAAAATATCACTAGTAGAGACGGTTCGTAAGTAGGTAGGATACCTCTAGATATCTAGTTCTTAGGTAAGTACTATTTTTTTTCTTTTAGTTTGTTTATTTATCAACATGCCAAGCCCCTGCTGTATTCCTGGGTGTAACTCTAACTATAAAAGTGTTTTAAAAGCAGGTGAAAAGAGTGTATCAGTTTTTCACTTCCCAAAAGATGAAAATCTGAAAATTCTATGGCTAAAAGCCATTCCAAGAGCTAATTGGTCGCCCACACAGTATTTTGTAGTTTGTACTAAGCATTTTATCCCCACTGACATTATTCGTGAGGATATTTATCTTTTGCCTGATGGCACCACAAAAAAAATTGCAACTAAAGTGAGACCAAATTTAACAGCTGTTTCGTGCTTTTATCCCAATTTGCCTGCTTACTTGTCAAAAACTGTTCTCACTTCTAGGAAAACTCCAGCGGAGAGAAACGAGGAATAACAAGAGCGTACCTCTCAACTTAATCAAGCTTTCGAGCAATCAGATTTTATTAAAAATTTTGACAATCTCAGCAATTATTCACAAAAAATTAATACTTCTGATTTTTGGGAAGTTAAAATTGTAAGTGACTCAAAAATATATTTTTATAGTTTAGATTTAACCAATGACTGTATAAATATCGTTACTCAGGTTCCAGTGGACATTGATACGAAGATAAAGGTTTTTTTAAAAGGTAATGAATTGGCTTACAATAATTTGAAATGGATTTTACCCTTTGAAATGAAACTAAGCAGGTGGTCTCAGCTTGAAAACTTATTGTCTCGGTACCAATTGTACATTTTTCAATATCAATATAGTGGCAACCTCAGACCAAGCACTTGGTCTGAGGTGGCAGCAGAGTCAAAAAAACAAAAAATATTAACAGAAAGAATAAAAACCTCTCCCGTTGCCCCTCGTCATAATAATAGCTTGTGGATCCGCAACTCCCAGCTGATGCGGCGTTGCCCGATGTCACTTCATGGCTTCTTTTCAAGGTGTTGTGATCGTACATTAACTTAAGCAGTTTTTACAGTCGGCAATACTTCCTGCAAGTTGCAATTCTCTTGCTTGTAAGCTTGCGCAGTTACTATCCAGCTGATCAGATTTGGTAGATATGATCAGCTGGCTCATAACTGCGCATGCTTACAAGCAAGAGAATTGCGACTTGCACGTAAATATTGCCGACTGTAAAAACTGCTTTAAAAGAGAACTAATATTTGGTAGAACCATACAATACCATACAAGCAGTAGAACACATAGTATAGTAGCTCTGTTGTACAAACAATACAAAAAAGTTAATGCTATATTTAGATAGTTAAAGGATTGGAATTCGCCTTCCTGGACTTATCAATATCTCGGAAACCATAGGTTTTAGGTACCTATAAAAACATTATAACTGTGACTTGGTTCGATTCATCGAATTCAAAAATACTGTACGATATAATAGGATGTCCCTCTTTTGTGAGCTATCTTTTAAAGTTATAATATTCTTGCTTTTAGTCCACTGTCAGTCCTTATACATTTTAATTAACATTTTTTGTGCATCTAAAGTGCTTTGCCAGACAAAATCATAAAAATGGTGCTTCTCTATAGTAATGAAAATGAACCAATTAAAAAAAAAATTCTGCAGGCGAAAATAGAAGTAAAAATTAGAATAAAATGCACTTGTTGATAGCGCTTGGGCCGTAGCCAGAAATTTATTGCGCAGGAGGGCTTAAAAAAAATCAATCCAATGACTAATATATAAACATCAACATATTATAAATAAGCGTCGAGCTTTTACCACAAAAAATAAAAGTATAAAAGTCTTCATTGTCAATATTTCGTTTTCTCCAAAAAGCGGTCTTTGGGTAGCCATTACCGCCAGTGTAAAGTTAAATTGAAAAATTAATAAAACCATAAAAAGGCATTTTATCAAATTTTCGCGTATTTCTTTTTCTGCTTATATTAATTTATAATTCCAACCATTTTTAACGTAAAACTGTAGGTAATTGTACCCCAAAGAGGGGTAGTATTTGGCCGACTTTTGGATAAAACGAAGAAGTAACGAAATATTGATCAAAAAACGTCACTATAGTGATTGCTCTTAATGCTAAGTATGACATTTTTT